>OV884011.1:55831265-57222463 GCA_930367205.1 Acanthosoma haemorrhoidale
TCTCCTCCCCCCTCTCTCTCTCTCTCTCTCTCTCTCTCTCTCTCTCTCTCTCTCCCCCCCCTTAGGACAACCCGACAGTATTATTTCAACTATTTTTTATCTATAGATAGAGCATCATATTCTCAATTGGTTTTATCTATTTAGTGTATCGTAAACACAGAAAAATCATGAAAATAATTTGAACAGTATTGCTCTATTAACCATTTCACTCAGTGGTCCCAGCCAATGAGAATATTTTGACGAACCCAATAATAATTTAAATAAGGTTGTGAAGCAGACGTTCAGTCATAATAGAAACATTAATAAATTTTACAACATTTTATGTAATTTAAATGATGTAAATTAACCTGCTTGAAATATAATATTAAAAAGTTACATTGTGATTAATTCAAAATAAATTTTGAATTGATGTAGAACATTTAATTCTAAAGAAATTAAGTCAATGATCATCTTTATAGAACCAATAAGGGCATAAATAATGTATTAAACTAAAAAGGCCATAAATTTACACCAAATTTGGCTCAAATGTCTTGTTCAGTGTTTCATGAGAAATATTTTTGACTGGCGACCTTGAGATTTTACTTTTACCTTTACCCACTCAATTTCTATGTCCTATTGTGCTATCACCAAATTTAGAACAAATTCTGTTCATCACTTTTCGACAAATGCTCATCGCCTGGCACGGATACTTTCTCCACTAATGATTTTGTTTTGCAGTGAAGTGCTTGTGACTTAAATTCCTTGACAATGCTGGGCAACAAGAGCTGCTCTAAAATATAAAACAGAAAAGCATGTGTGAGCCCCTCTGGTTCTGATTCGTAGTCACATTCATACAAAACTTCCCACAATTCAGTTCCGTAAATTAATAACTCACCCTATAAAAAACATCCCAATTTATGCATTCTCCACACATAAGGGGCATAAGCTAAATAAGCCATCAAACTTTACTCGATAACAAATATTTTAGATTTGTTAAGCTTTTGGGGTAAAAGTCTATCAAGGTTTTTATTTAATATGGATTTAAAACATGAAATACTGAAACTTGACTGTTTAAGAACAATACATGTTTTTCATAAATTGAAATTGAACTTGAAAATTACTCAACTTACCAACAATAATAAACTAGGTTGTTAAGACGTTGCCAGAAAGGGATTCCAAGTTAAATAGCTCAAACAGAAAAGAAGGTTTAGGACGTAGTAAAAACAGGACAGCTCACCTCCCCCTTACTGCTGATTTTATTGAGCACAGTCGTGAAACAAGTTGAGGTACAATGAAGTACAATTTTTTTTTAACTGTTTTTGTTTTAAACCAGAAACATATTTCACCACTAATAACAATAGCGAAAAAATATGTAACATCATTACAATAAGTTACGATTAGAATGATTTATTCATTGAGAGTGATAAATTAATTATAATTTCACGTTGATCATCTTTAGCAACTAGAAAATAATGATCTGGCAGAGATTAAAACCTGGGGGGAGGACCTTCTATTTTACAGACTTCCTTAGAAAAAAAACCCTATTCAAATAACAAAAATAAATAAATTAAATTAAATTATTAAATTATAGAAGAGCCTACATATTATTTTTTACTTAAATATAATTATAATATTTACTTAAATATGGGTATAATTAAAACCAGCAAATAGTGAATAAATAAAGAATGCCAGAAGCCCCTGTGTAAATGTTTCACATAATCAGATAAATGTTCAGAGTTTCCAACCCTACTTGACGCCAAAAAATGGGTAAATATTCGGCATCGGTAAGGTTATTTACGTTAAATTGGGTGCTATAGTTTCTTTGAATGGCATCTCCAGGAAAATGTCACCTCCAGAAATGACAGAAGTCGCTCTCCGTCCTGTGTTACACCAATACCCTCCTCGAGATAAAGAATAACACGAGTCACTCTGTTTTCATTGAAGTACTTGTTTGAAAGTACGTTTAGAATAAAAGCAACAACGGGGGGGGGGGCAATAATATGTGATCATCGTCCGTTAAAGCCTTGTTCCCACGACGCACGGCTTGCTTGGCAAACCTTGTCTGGAGTACTTGCCGTGGGAACGCTAAGTTCATCGAAAGCGTCATGGCTCGAGGTGATTCGGGGTGGCTATTCCTTCCCCATGATATTTCGGCAAATGCTTCTGATATCAAAGGGTTGTGCATCCGGCAGATGACAAGTAGTTCCCATGACCTGTTTGAGTTTGTAGAAGAAATTATCAAATTGTTGATAATGAAGCTGAGTAATGATACTATCATAGAGTTTTTGGATCTGTAAGAGGGAGAACCTCTAACATGGAATCCATAACATCAAGGGCATGAAGACATTAACCAGGTGTATGATACTCGGAAATGAATTCAAAATAATATTAGTATGGAGTGTTCTTTCCTGAAATAACTTGTAACATAAACGTAAACGATTAGGGGACCACTAGAGATTTGCCATACCACGCACCGTGAGAACACAAGTACAGACGCGAAATTCCGACGAGACTGATTGTATTTTGTGTGTTTAGGATCATCCTGAAAATGGAAAACCAAAACGAACATTATCGACACCACGTGCTTTTTAAAAAAGGCAAGAAAGCAGTGGAAACTTGTAGGAAGATATGCGCTGTATACGGAGAGGATACTGTTACAGAACGTGTGTGCCAGAAGTGGTTTTCAAGATTTCGATCGGGAAATTTTTCGGTTCAAGACGCACCTCGCTCTGGCCGGCCAACTGAGATTAACAGCGACAAAGTAAAGGAATTAGTTTACACCAAACCCCGTTATACAACTAGGGAGATCGCAGTTAGCCTCAAAATATCGAAATCGAGTGTTGCAAACCATCTGCATCAACTTGGCTACCTGAGCAGGCTCGATATTTGGGTTCCCCATCAACTTAGTGAGGCTAACCTCACCCAAAGGATTTCCATCTGCGATTCGTTGCGGAAACGAAGAAAACGATCCTTTTTTGAAGAGAATGATGACAGGGGACGAAAAGTGGATCGTCTATAACAATGTGGAGCGCAAACGATCATGGGGGAGGCGCGGCGAATTACCACAAACTACCCCCAAAGCAGGA
Source organism: Acanthosoma haemorrhoidale (assembly GCA_930367205.1). NCBI lineage: Eukaryota > Metazoa > Arthropoda > Insecta > Hemiptera > Acanthosomatidae > Acanthosoma > Acanthosoma haemorrhoidale. Next base: position 55,834,331 of record OV884011.1, read on the forward strand.
CTTTACCCAAAGAAGGTTATGCTCTCGATTTGGTGGGATTGAAGGGGTGTTGTCTTTTACGAACTTCTTCCCACGAACAGGACCATCAATTCGGATGTGTACTGTGACCAGCTGGACAAATTAAATGCAGCAATCCACCAGAAGCGTCCAGAACTAGCCAACCGTAAGGGGATTGTCTTCCATCACGACAATGCCAGACCGCATACTTCTTTGCAGACACGGCAGAAGTTACTGGCTGGGAAGTTTTGCCACACCCTCCATATTCACCCAACCTTGCAACTTCAGATTTCCACCTGTTTCGGTCTTTTCAAAATTCATGAATGGATAGACCTTAAACTCTGAAGAAGATGTAAAAATCCACTCGGAAAATTTTTTTGCCAGTAAAGACAGGAAATTCTTTGAGCATGGAATAATGAATCTGCCCTTGAGATGGCAGAAGATACTGGAACAAAACCGCAATTATATCATTGATTGAATAAATCGCTTTGTGTTTAAAAGTTGTGTCTTATTTTCGCTTAAAAACGGAACGGACTTTTTGGCCAACCCTTACAATGATAAACAATTTTAGAGGTGCTTTAAATGTCTGTTACCATTTGTTTATCTGTTTGTCAGGCTGGTGTGCTGGCGGTCAGTACTTTGAGTACTCTGTTCAAGCTAGAGACATGGAATTCCTATTATGTATACCTGAGCCCCAAGACATGCTGAAAATAAAAGCTACCTTATGAACAATAATAGAGGACCAATTATTAATTGATAACTCGTAAGGTTTTCCGCACATATTTAGTGGGCTATCAATTATTACATAATTAGTGGGCTATTTGTTTAACATTCAATAAAATCGTTTTCGCAACCGAAACAAAACCCTTAATTGTGTGATGCATCACATTTGAATTCATCCTTATTGTTAGTGTAATCATACGTCATTCGTTTGTCTTAGCGACTAATGTTATTCATTATGCCACAAAGTACACACCTTTGACCAGGTAGTTGCACACCGTGCCAGAATCACATAGAACAACAAGATGTTCTAGCATGAGATGATTTAAATTATTTTAATTTCCTTTGGGTGAATAACGTGTTTTGAGCTCGAAGATGCCATAAACAGGCAAGGCGTTAAAAAAATAAAACAGGTACAAAAACTGTCGTATGTTAAAAATGACACGTGGGGAATCCGAAATAAGGGTTGAAATAGTGTGTGTATATGAATCAGGGACGGCTTCAAAGAGCCATTAAGACAGAAAGGAGTTTTCCTTAAAAATTGAGACTTGCTCACTAGGCACCTGTGGTTCCGAACGTAATATAGAACATACAATTATGTCGAAGTAACAGTAATTGAATAAATTAGGAATATTGTATAAAAGTTTGTATTTGTTAAATGTAAACCCAGCCTCCTCTCCTCCCGAAGAGAAGATAAAGTGCGGAAGAAGGTTGGTTAGAACCGATTTCGGCGGTAATTCAATTCCGGCGTAGCATTTTCTGGCGGGAGCATCTGCCGCGGCCACATGAATATTTCAACAGTACAAAATAAATAGGTCCACTGCAGACTTTATCGCCTCCGCCCGCAATTTCATATATACTTCCGTTTCGGTCCAACTTATTTGTATTATTAGAAGTTGGCAGAGCGATTTATTATTCCGTCTTAATATGAAATAGATTCCTATTCAATGAAATACGCCACTATTTACAACGAAAGCATTGCTATTCCGTTTACAAATATAAATCTCTTCGGCTGCACATAGTTCAAAACAATATTTAAAAATCTCGTATGTAGAGAAGATTACAGAAAAGGTAAATACAATTCCGCTAAAAAATAAATGCATTGGTTCACAGTTTGTGAGCAACTGATGTTTGAAATATAGACATGAAGAGCTGGCTTGATGTTTCATCGCACGGTTAAGAACATTAATAACCACGTAAAAAATAATTGTCGTTTCCCCATCATCATCCCGAAGAGGCTCTGCTTTCTAACAGGCCACAACAGTCTTTAACCTGTCTATATGTATGTGCTACCTGTCGTTGTTGTGTATAGTGCCCAAAAAAATGATCAAATCAATCTGAACCTTTAAAAGTATTTTCACCATCAATCAGAGCTAAGCTACATATTGTTTTTGTTAGGATCTAATAAACATTCAAATATTAGTGAGTCTCATCCCTTCCAAGTTCATAAAATTCCATATAACCTATCCAACCACCCTAATCCCCTAACAAAGGCATTGGATTACACCACTCATCCCTATACTATGTTATACTATGGAGACTAAAACGGCAGTGGCCTGGTGACCTGCTATAAATACGTGACAGTGGGAGTCCTGGCAATGTTCAGTTTCTTCAACCATCTCCTGAGCGTCTGTGGCTCGCGCGCTGTTGGTTAGCTTCCACTGGCTCTTAGCTTCCAGTGACACGGCTGACGGAGGAGCGTGGGGGACTTCCCAAGACTCCGCTTCCTCCTTCCGCTTCTGCGAGGGAGGTGAAAACCATGTGGACTTGGGAGGTCTCTGGGCTGTTTGTAAATACTGTATGAATGAACGAGGGAGTGAAATTGTAAATATTGTATGAATGAGATCATTTATGACAATTACTTATTGCCCAATGAGGCAGATTGCAATTTTATTATAATAAAGTTGTTTATCTTATCAGTGAAAGTGTTGTTTGTTATTTTTTATGTCTATCTCTTGCACTTTATACTTTTTTTAGGGGCACTATTAACTAAACAATGTCTCGGCATTTTAAGAAAGAATTAATAGAGTAATAGACTAGTACTATTACTATATATATATAGTTAAATTTGTATAAGAGTGGATTATTTGCTGTAATATTGGCTTTGGTTGATGAATGGTGTTAGATTTTCATAAAATGTATTTACGTACTTACTAGTCTAGGCAACAAAGGATCTATAGAAGAAAATAAAAGTCATGTAGTTCTTTAATAATTACTGATACAGTTGTTGGGGGGAGGTCCTGTACAAAAAAAGTCCCCGAGGGGGGCCGGGGGGTTTAATGGTAATTTTTTTTATTTGTCTCAAATATCTCGCAAACTAGTCATGTTAGCAAAAAGGAAGTTTCACAATTTTTCTTTAAACGGTTTATTAATGGGAAAAATTGATTTTGACCAAAGCAAAATATTTTCAATAAATTCACTAGCACTAGGTAAAGTGAAAAACGTTGTAAACATATAACATAGTAAATGTGAACATGAATTAAGTATTATGTTTATAGTGTAGGAAACGAAGGAATAGAAAAAAAAAAATTAAACAGTTATGATTTTTGGTACAGTAGTTGGGAAGAGTGTACTGAACAACATACTGAATGTCCCCGAGGGTGGGGATGAGCGCAAGGGGGGTTTAAAAGTCATTCTTTCGGGGTTTCTTAACTATCTCGCAAACTAATGACTTTAGCAAAAGATATTTTATATACAAACTTAAAGTACACAAAATTCCCTAAAAAATGTTATTATTATTTTTTTCAGCTGAGTCAGTGATTTAGGAGATAGTAGGGGAGAGAGAAAGGTTTTGAAAAAAGAATTTTCCTAAATAAACCACTTAAACAAAAATTGTGGAAATTCCTCTTTTTTTTAACACTCACTATCCCCAAACCACTGACTAAACAGAAAAACTGAATAATTATATAAAGAAACTGGCAATTCTGTATATGAATTACTTTTTACTAAAATCATGAGTTTGCGAGATATTTGAGAAACCCCGAAAAAACAACAACTTTAAACAGCCCCCCCCCCCCCCACAGCACGAGCGGTTCTGACAGCAGTTCCATCTACCGGATAGAATCTAAGTCGGAAGAACAACTTCTATTTGACAGAAGTAAAGTAAGCAGACCGGAAAAACAATAAACCTAAACATTTAAAATTTAATCATTTTCATTATACCAGCCTTTATATCTCAATCCCGGTCGATTGTTTCTCACACAGGAGCATCTGGGCGATTGATACATCTTTCACCGCTGTGAGTTTTGTTTATTTACGGGCATTCCTATCCCTTATTGTTTGAGCTTTCTTTTTAGAGTGAAAAATATTACCTGCATCTTAAGTTTGTTAAGAACTTTTTCACAGAATCAATAAATTTATCACTTAGGTTTTTGAGAAACAGGGCCCAATCTTCTGTATGTAGCCGTCCAAGCCTTTATTCTCCTGTACAAACGAAAGGACCTTTCAGTCAAAGTATGAACTGCCCTCTGCACCTTGCGCATGGATTCCCAGGCGTCCAAAACGCAAAATGTACAAAAGGGAACGTGTTCAAAATCCTATTTATGAGCAGTGCTTCTGGCATCTTCACGCTATATTCTTTCAAAGTCTCATTCGGTAGTTCTTCGGACGGCAAATATGTTTACCGATTCCTTTTGATAAGTTCATTCGTGGTCCTCACTTAGAAAAATTCGTTGAATAAGCGATCGTGCCTGTGCTACGTTCCCATCTACGTTGTAGATGCTGAGTAACTTTGACAACTTCCTTGTTCTCAATTATTTGTTGAGACTTGTATTCTATTCGGTTAAGTGCTTGAACCTAGCTGCTGTAATCAGTAACTGCCTTAGCATCAGCACCCGGGGGCGTTATATCCGGTTATACCAAGTTTTCTCTATTCAGGACGCTATAAATCCAGTTATTTCAGGAGAGTAGTAATTCGGAACTTCTAGTCAGTCACATTGGATTGTCCCTTCAATTTTTCAATGTTCATTTTCAGATTACTTTCCATGATAAGAGGTATGGATGCAGAGCACTGCGGACCTAACCCAACCCACTTTTCATTCCCCCTCTTTGCAAGACCAACTTATAACTAACATCTTCAGCTCTGTTTTTACGATTAAATATAACTTTAATATAATTAATAAAACACCTTCTATCTCTCCACAGCTTGTATGATAGTAATAATGGTCTTATTAACTAGGCTGACTGTTTGATTGAGTTTTCTGGTCTCATTTTTCACGAAGTTGGATAACAAGCTACGTTTTGAACACATATTAAATATATAATTCATAAGTTTCTGATCGCTTGACCCAACTGCAAGTGTAACACAATAACAATAATAATAATACATGAAATAATAATTAATTACTAGCTATTAGTATGTCAGTTTATGTTCGATATCCTGTTAATCTCACTCTTTTTCTACAGTTTGAAAATTGTATATTGCTTTGACTTTGTATCTATATGTTTAGATATTTGTAAGTATGTTTTAAATACAACAACGGGAGACGAGAATATGTGATTTTCAGCACACTACACTTTTGCTCGCTATACTTTCGTAGACCATTCATACCCATCGACTACTGCTAGATGTGTGCTACAAAACATAAGCATCAACAACCTACCACCCACCTAGTTCCACGTGTCCGGTTTGTAAATAACACCATCCTCTGCAGCTGCCAGAATATAGACTACTTCATACGCCGCTAGCTTCACCTGTGAACTGTCTGCAGATAGTCAACATCACAGCACTTTGCTATTCCCTTGTTGAAACTAGTGATCCTCTGCGCTGCAGCGATTTATACTGCGATCGCCACGATTGACAGCATTTGACACCGTTGTTTTTTTGAACAAAAATAAATAAAAACGTTTCATTAGAAAGTACAATATAATTGTAGTGAGAAAATAAATACATGGTAATGAATAATACAAAATTAGGTTAACAAAAGGCGTATAGATGTTAGTGCTACAGTAACAATACAGAAACAAATAATAATTGTCAGAAATTAAAAAGATCGGAGCTGAAGCAAAGGCGATTTGATGCTTTATTGTATCTGTCCCTCCCTGCCCTCGACCTCTTCCGTTTGTACTTACAGTAAGTACCATCCCCATAAATACAAGCTATTCATGATCCTCAATTCAATGAAAGTTATATTACTACTGAATACAAATTAAATGGGAGTATCAGATTACTTATCAAGAACAGCCGGCTTATCTATCTTTTTTTTTTTGTCGGATATTGTTTACTCACTGAGCTATATAAATAATAAATCCCAGTTATCTTTCGAATTATTCGGACTATTTCCGGTACCAATACTTAATACACACAATAAAATTTAACAAAAGGTTTTTTTTTATAATTTTAATTTAAAAAATTGTTTTAACAAGTAGCAGCCAAGTACAGGCAAGTAGCCTGTGTAGGTGCTTTTGTGGAAGACAGCCGAAACGAAAGGTATGCAGCCTGTGTTTTGGGTTCACTTGAACATATTGTTCGGAAAGCAATTACACGTAACCGTGAGACAGGTTTGTACAATCGCAGACCCACGTCACGTCAGACAACAGGTCGGCCGCCAGTGACAGAACCAAGAGATGACCGGACAACTCGACGATTTCAATATGTGCAGAAACCTTGCTGAATAAGAAAACTTGCTGAAGTGAATTTGAACCCTCAGAGACCAGAATCAGGGCCATTTTTGACCAGAGAACATAGTATTCCGATATTCCAGAGCCCTGTTTTACGCAGTAGTTGGCTCTGGTCTATTCAAGGGTAGAACATGTGACCACGTGTTCTATCGGTGTGTTCTCATCCGTAGTGAGGACAGTACAGCTATTAAAACCATTGTTAGCAGTCATTAAAAATTTCATTAGCATGTTGATGATTAACTTTAACTGTTGCAGTCCCTTTTAATGACTTTATGATGCTTGAACGGAAACCAGCCCATTAAAAAAAAAACTAATTAGAAGTAAAACATCGATATTTTTAAATCATATTAAGTAGGGCAATATGTATTATGTGTTGGGGCAATTTTTACGAAAAGTTTTTTAAAGTATCTGCGTGGTATTCTCAAACTTAACTAAACCGTAAATTATGTGATACATCTCACGCGGCTTGGATTTATTGAGTAGCTTATGCTCGTCGAGTAGAAAAGTTGTCACTATTATAAGACCCTCTAATTAAGTGAGGAGAAGAATAAGATGAAATATAAATAGCCGAAAACTGAAGACTTTGTGAATGAATCCATTAGGTGAATGATAGTTTAGGACGTCCCCCACTTTCCTCTGCCCCGGAGTGCCAGTCAATTCATGCTTCTTCTTCTACGCTACCGCTGAGCACTACAAGCAACAGCGTCTCACTGATAGGTCTACATGGCACAACCAGTCAGATGGGGTGATTGCTTGTGATTAGGGTGAAGATGGCTTATAGGAGATCCCCCCCCCCTTCCTGAGGTAAAATCTTTAAATGTGGTTTTCCCAAAAGTACGCGTATTCCGATGCAATGGGATTGTTGCACCGGTTTGCGCACCTTACTTTATTCTGTTTTTCTCCTGTATTCAAAACAAAACCACAAACACACAAAAACAAATACAAATGAAAGGAAAATTTCAACAAAACAACCTTTTAACTTAATAACTACTATGTACATTTTCCATACTAGCTATTTTTTTTAATTAATTTTTTTTATATATATCTATTACAACTACAGCTAACCTAACCTATTTACAATTCACTTTATCTACTATTTACAATATGCTTATACCTAAAAACCTTAATCTATATATACAAGGAGTGTGCATCCTCTTCCCCCTTAACAACTATACTTATATCCTAACATCCTACATCCTTCTAAGTCCTATCTTATTCTATATTTACAGTGACTCCGCGCCGTTGGCAATACAACGTTGGCTTCGATTGAGCCTCCCGAAGGCCCGGCTGCTCACCCCGCGTCACCCCCCTGGATATCGAGAAGTGCCCGGTGCCTTGAAGCTCCCTCCACTCCCCGATGAATCCACGGAACGCCTCAAATCTCTTCTCGTCGTTGACCAGCGACGGCAAGTCGGATTCGTCCATATTCCCCTATCGAGCGAAGCAGCCGCACTTTGTGCTTAAAAAAGGGGGTCACATGGAAAGTATTCTTGGATTTTTATAGTCGGGTGCTGTGACTGCTATGGAATAGAACCTAATTATTTGTAGAAGACGAATAACGCAAGCTGAAAAATACTATAATTTTTTCATCAACCAGCTATTGGGACAGATCCACCACAGGATTTTTCTACTTAATACTGTTACCAAGAGGCTAAGCTAAGCGCAGTCATCAATATTTCCTAGTCTAAACTACAGTTATTAACGGTTTAATGTTTACTTGCATGTAGGAGAATTTGTTTATATATGAATTCCCATTCAGAGTAATAAAACAGCAATTAAACGTCTGCTTACTCGACTGTATATTAAGATTCCATGCTGTATAGTTGCGATGACCATGTAAGCAAAGTGGTGTATTGCTGTAAATCACAGTTAATCGATCAGCATTGTTCGGCGTAATTGGTATACATTCGCCAGTTAGTACCCGTACTAATAGACCGAGAGCCAATGACACATTTATTCAATGAACGTAAAGCTACCGATATCCCTAGTCGATAGTCCTTATTTTGGACAACTAGGAGTATCAAATCTTTCTGTCCTAAGTGGGTGCATTTGTAATGAAATTTGGAATGAAAGTAGTCAAATTTTCAGGTTCCATTAAACCAAAAGATTAATACCTGCAATTAAAACAAAAGTCAAATTATACCAAGTGTGTTATAAGCCTTAACGAAAATTGATGCAATCGTCAACACTGTCAAACATGACAAATTTTTGACTTCCATTTAACCGAACGGTAAACGACTGCGATTAGTTCTAAAATAGTCATCACGGCAAGGTGAGTAAAAACAAATTTACATGCTTGATTGACGACCAACCAGGCAAGTGTGTTCCCAAACTAACGCAAAAAACAAATTTTGGCTAAATCGATTCAACCGTATTGAATATTGAATATTAAATGAGAATTATTGGAAAGACCTTTAACAATTGGGGCCATCCCTGCTTCTATTTACTGAATTTCTGAAATATTTAACCATTTTTGATCAATAATTTAGAACGCCAGCTTTTGTATACGTGTAGTTCATTTAAACGTATTAGATAAGTTAAGATTTATTTATATTTTTTTTATACATTTTTAATAATAATTAATCACAATGTACCATATTCGACTTGAAAACAATAAATATCTTGAGAAACAATATATATTTATATTTAAATTACTTATTAGCGTTGGAAACACTTCGTATTAGAAGGATTTGGGGAAACGTTACATTTCTAATAAACAACCAAATCTCAGAAAAAATTTAATAACCCCCTACTTACTTACTGTACTTTTCCATTTACAATCAGTTTAATTTCAACTTCAAGTTCACTTCTGATTGTCGTTTATTTAAATTAATATTGAAATGTCTTTATAGAGTGCAGCTAATTAAAATACTTTGAACAATTTCGCAAGTGTTTAAATCCTAGTAAATACCACAATGCCCTTTAACCTAGCAGTTATATATGCAGAATATAATGCTAATATTATATATAATGCTAAAAGAAGAAGCAAGCCCCTTCCACTGTTTACCTGCCTCGTGACTTCATGGAAGTCACTGATGGTTCCTGTTATTTTTTAAGTAAGCGACCGCATCCCTCCAACACCTCCCTCCCACATCCAAGAACTATCCTTTTCTTATACATATATGTCTCAGCACTAGCCCCAGACCTCACTTGTTCCCATACATTCCACCCCGTATGTAGTAACGCAACTCTTAATATTTGTATATACCAGTGTTTTGCTTGTACTTCATAATAAAGCTTTTCTTTTAAAAGACTCTCATCTACAAAGATTATTTAACTCAACGACAAATTAGCTGAATTGATTTACCATTCCGCCTGCTACAAAAAGTTAACGGCTCTGCCAACACAGGCAACGGAACCTGAGCCGAAAACAAGTAAATCTGAAACCACACGTTCTACACCAGGTAACCTATTTATACCTACTTCTAGTACGGGGGTGTATGATAAAATGTGCTGTTTTGTAAAAAGTCTAGAAAAAAAATTAAAAGTACAATTCAGAAACATATACGCTAGGAAAAAAAACGATTTCAAAATGTTGTTGCTTATAGCCCTAGATGAAGTTGCGGCAAAAGAAGTCGTGTACCATAACGTTAGTCGACTCAACTATTTTTAAAAATGTCGTTTCGTTATTCAAAACGAATCGATATTGTTAACAGAATTGCTAATTATTTATAAAGATGGTGTTGTGTCAACTTCTTCACCACGAATAAATAGAAGTTCCCCTCTTCTCGGCCTAGAAAATATCCAGCTATGTTTTCATGTTTTAATAATAAAAACGCTAAGCGTCAGTTAAGAAAGGGGGAAACTACGGCTCTGACCTGCCTATATAAGGCCCAGATTTGGGGTTTTGTCACAGAATTGCTATTGTAATCCTACCCTCCTTCGAATGTATACGCAGATATGTAGTAAGAGGAGAAAACTGTAAATCGAGAATTTGTAAATTGTAAAACATTGATCAATAAAGGGGTTTGAAATAAAAAAAAAAATTTTTGTCACAGAATTCACGGTCGTAAGCAGTGTTGTAGATGTGTTTTTTGACTTTTTAACTACAAATTGAAATGTATCATATTTATGCACTCCTTCGAATGCATCTGCGTATGCGGTGCTAGGAGCTAATTGTAATGCAATAATTGTTGGTACATTGTAAATAATAAAGAGGTTTTGAAAATTAAAAAAAAATAAAATTTTTTTGTCCCAGATCGACGCGTTGCAGCACCTCACAAATCCAGTGTTTAACACTAAGACCCCACCACCCCTCCCGAATCGATGGCAAAATGTAGGGCACTGAAGGGGAAAATTTAGGTTAAACATTAGTATGTAAGTTTTTTTGTTTTATTCCTTGTAGAGTCTTGTCTATGAAGCCAAGTACATTGTGTATCATTGTACTTTTATTGATTATATAACTTTTATACCGATTCAGACCTTGTACAGAGTGTACGGATGGTACAGGGCATATAAAATGTAATATGTAAATAGGTTCGCCTAAGAATCTATAGTAAATAAAATTATTTTTTTCATTTTTTAAGGGGATTAGAAAAAAAATTTTTTCTCAGACTCTCGAAGCCCGGCACCTGAAGAACACTGCTCTCTCTCTCTGCACTGGCGCTTGCTGCTCTACTCGAACCATGGCTTTCTTATTCAACTACCTCTGCATCTCTCTTGCATCTCCTAACCTCGCTATGATTTGGTCCGGCGTTGTCAGACCCCACACCTTCCTGGTGGGATTCTCTGCCTTTGTCTCGCTAAAACCAGCACATCCTTGGAAGAGATCTCTTCGGACGACGGTCCCTGGGGCCCTAAAAACGTTACCTAGTAGCGTCTCCCCCAGTGATCCAGTCTGCCTCTCTCCGCCCACACTCGCCTTTGGGATCCGGACGGTTTTCGCCTACCCTTAGATACCGAGTGTGAATTCGTAGCCATTCCAAGACCAACAACTACCTTTAATAACTACCTCTTCTCCTACTAGTGCACTCCTATCGATAGGCCACCAGCAATGGTCAAAGAACACAGGTCCACCCATTTTATCTCTTTAATGGCGCTCGTCGGACAGCGGCCGGGTCATAGAGACCCTAACCCGCGGCGGGCGTCCTCCTCCCTTGGGGCGACCTGACAATGGGTACGTAGCATCCATGGATTTGAAACGCAGTACGTACACCATACAACATTTGGAGATAAAATTTAAAAAAAGTTTCCAATCGAAATTAAATTCTCCAAATTGAGTAATGAATAAGTAGTTTATAGCTCTTAGACTTACGAAGAAATGTTAACAACCATAATGAATACCTTTATACCGAATACCATTAACAGCCTTAATACAGCGGCATTCGAACTAAGAAATGAGATAATAAATACCTGGATTCATTCACCCTCTTGAAGAATTAATCCTAGAAAAATAGATTCCTGAAACTCTTACTATTTTTGTAACCTCTCTAATCGGTGGGACATGCTCCAGAAGACAAAAAACCGACAGAACGTCGCGTATTGTACAGTCGATAACCCAAGACATTTGTTTGCCGCAAGAAATAGAAAATTCATGCCTTCGACACAATTGAAATTAGGTTCAGCGACAAAGAGCCTATCAAAAAATGGTACATACGTACATTAAACCGATTCGGACATACTGCTAGTTAGCTAGAAGGAACAGAGACCTCTGTAACCATACAGAAACATTGTGCGATGTTTCAGACAATGTTTCTCCGTCTAAAATGATTTTTACGTTCTCTGAAATACTGTGGTCGGATGGCCAATTTTTTGATACTTTTAAAGATACATTGCATGACACACAGGCTATTTGTTGGGAAAATATAAGCACTGATGTTTCCTCTGATGATACGTCGCCTGTCCTTTCGTCTTCAACAGAAGTAATCCCTCCTCAATGTCCTTTTGCGACAGCTTTTGAAGCACACTTGCTTGGTTCGTCTCACGCGATTGATTTTTACTCACCTTACCGCACTGAATTTTTTTTATATATTTGTGTTTATATATATTTTGTGAATATTTTGTAACAAATCACATTTCACAAATTTTAGAAGGAAATAAAAATGGTTCCCTAAAGAGAAAAAGGAAGTTAAAAAAAAATTAGAAAAAGATTTTTAACTTCAAGATCGGGCTGGCATCGTCAATGTATATTTTTTTTATTAAATCTTTCGTCAATTATATATTTTAGAGTTTTTATTAAAAAAAATAGATATGAAAAAAACAGAACATGACATGTAAAGAAAACTTGAGCCAAACGGATTATATAATTTTCCCAGCTAGATCAAAGGGGCCGCAAGAGGAAGAGTTTAATAAAATGAAACCCTTTTTTTAATGCAATATAAAAAAGAAAACAAAATTGGAAATAAAAAAAAAAATCATCTTTTAGAGCATGCAGGGAAACAATTTCAAATAATCAGTACAAAGGCGAGGATTTTAATTATTTGTTAGTTATTATTATTATTAGTTATCTGTCCTGTAAAGTGAGCTATCCAGGTACGAACACTAGCCTAGTGTAAATCAAATCTCATTAGCTATGATCTCTCATGCCTTGCTAAACGTCGCATTAAAGTTCCAGAGGGGGATAGGGTGATTTAATTTTTTATAAATAAAATCTAGCCGGAAAAATAGAGAGGACAAAACAAAGCTAAAAATGAAGCCGCCAGATAACAGCTGACAGTGGGCATGAGGATAGCCCGTGCTATATAAAGGGTGTCCCAGAATTAAAGCAGGATTTGATTTAAATAGTAAGTTTTTGCATTTCTGTTGTTATTTTTTTATTGAATTATAAAGTAAATAGGATAGGGTTATTTATGGAATAGCACATCGGGCAAATGGCCTCCACGACTTTGCTGGCACATACGCACTCTTTTGTCGAAATTTTCCATGACCATAAATGTGGTTGAATTTCGTTAATGCAGCATTGAATTTCCTCTTTTAATGCATGGATGTGGACTTGTTGACATACACCTTTGACTTCTAATAGCTCCATAAAAAGAAATCTAAAGGTGTTAAATCACACGATCTATGGGGCCAATTCTGATCACCGAAACGAGAGAGTACACGAACTGGAAATGTCTCATGCAGTATTTGAATTGTTTCATGGGCTGTATCTGTCACCATCTTGTTGAAACCACATATTGGCCACATCAATATCATCCAATTTCGGCACAAAGAACTGTTTATCATGTCGCGATATCGAGCACCAGAAACAGGCACTGCTTGACCAGCCTCATTTGACACTCACACGCACTGCTTCGATATTGACATTTTAACGGCTTGTTTTTGGACGACCAGTGTGTTTAGTGTCTCCAACTGATCCAGTCCTCTCTAAATTTTTCAATTAATTTCTTCACAGTTGATGAAGTCAAAACACTATTCCGACCATATTTTGTATGGAACTTTCGAACTGCGGCCTCCAAACTTTCATTATTTTTGAGATAATGTTCAACAATAAAGAAACGTTGTTCTATCGTGTTACGCTCCATTTTTACTAAACCTAAACTGTCAGCTTTCAAATTTTGTTTTAAGGGTTTCCAGCACTTTACTGCACAATTGGCGGCAAATTCAAATCTTGCTTTAATATACACATACACACACAAAACATACAGACGCACACATAAATATGTATGTATAACTACATAAAATGAATGAAAAAATGGAGAACATGAAGGAGTTATTGGGGAATAAAGGCTGAGCCGATCACGAACAACAGTCCGACTGTCTATATTGTGGATGACAGCTGACCAGACCATTCCATCACATACCTCTGTCGAATCTACTGCCTCTTGTATACCTTGCAGTTTAATCTTACTGACTCTTCATCCAATGATCTCTAGTCGTTAGTCATTAGTCATGAGTGAGTATTCATTGTCTAGCATAAAATACTTGTAAAACAAATTTATTGTGATAATATTACAATTGAGCAATAAGTGATTGTGATAAATGATGATATTTACAAACATCCCAGAGATCTCCTAAGTCCACATGGTTGTCTCCTCCCTCGCATGCGAAAGTGGAAGCGGAGTCTTGGAAAGTCCTCCACGCTCCTCTGTCAGCCGCGTCACTGGATAAGGTCTAGCATAAAGGACATTACATTTAAACAGTAGTTATTCGTTTGTCTCCTCTATTTTCTCTTCACTGTTCCCCTATCTGACATCAGTAAGGTATATTCAACAAAATGCTGGGCATTCCACACAATCCATAGTTGACCCTTTTATTAGGAACTGAATTGCATACTACAAAAACTCCTAAAAAATACTGCTAAAAACTAAAAATCTTTTTACCATGTTATTACTTCTACGAGCCGAAATGAGGTTCATATAAACCATATATGTACTATCGGAAAATCAGATATGTCTATCCTGCTCCCGTTTATCAATAGAAACTCAGAGCTTAATACTCAGACTAAACTACTCTTTTACTGATTGTTAGTTGAGCCCATACTAACTTACGCAACACTTAGTTGGAGCTTAGCCAGTCATTCCAATATCAAGAAATAATCCAAAAGAAGTTTCTAAGAATGCAGTTGTGTGATGTATTAAAAGTTGATATAAAAAAAAAAAAACTACTACATTTAAAGATCGACATCTCGGATGCGCCCACTGAGGGAGGTCTTGACGACCCAACCACTGCCCGGTGGGCGTCAGAAAGATTTATGAATAAACCTGGGGTCTTTGACCTTTGCTGGCAGCCTAGTCGGTGGGCAGCTTAATTCGTATTTGTTTAATGATCTGACTCCACATGATCTTAGAAGGTGTACCCCGACAGTGCATGTTCAGAAGAAGAGGTACAGACTAGGTATTGTAGGTAGTTTGCGTGGTATTGGAATGACCACGAGTTCACACTCGGTATCTGAGGGTAAGCCAAAACCGTCCGGATCCTAAATAGAATAAACAGGCGGTCATTCCGGCCTTCGGCGAATGAGAGCTTTTTTTTCGGCCATTCCTATGACAGTATATTTTAGCCAATATGGGCTACTACGCCTGGGCCCTTAGTGAGCTCTTGCCGTGTCGGGATCCTGAACTAGTCCCCTCTTTCTATAGTGACGCAAAAGATTAATTGTGGTGTTTTCTGGTCCGAGATGATGGTAACTTCTATTAATTCGTGATGAAGAAGTTGGCACAACAATAGATAAATGTAAACATAACGAGAATCCGTTACTTCAAAATATTACTCAAACATAGGGCTTAGGGTATGGTAGATCACTATTCCATACATTTATTTGGCACCGCCTTAAATGAATAGTTTTAATTATTAGTGTTTTAAACTAAATCTCACCTTTCAGATTTCTGTTAGCGTCATAGCCACCATAAATGATTATAGGAGACTCACCTGAGAATATAAAGAAATAATATAATATTGACAATTTAAACAAATAGGTAAAGAAAACTTAGGTTTATTAAAAAAATGAATGAAAAAAAAAAAGGATACCCCTATATTAAAAATGCACCGGTACTCTTTTAAATTTTTTTTAGCTAATATTTAGTTTAATTTGTAAAAAAAAAATAATTTCAGTAACTCTTAGGTGCTTTTACGAAAAAGTATTTTTGGTCAGAATTGTTTAAGAAATTCCCGTAGAGTCCCTGGTTTGTACCAGGGCATTCTCAATTTTGTTCTTTGGCCCTTTTTTCTTTATCCTGGCATTTATGTGAAGATAAAAAAAAGAAAATCCTCCTCAATGGTCTTGACCACTAGAGAACGTAGTTACTGCTAACATAATTATCCAGAGGTGGTAGCTTTTTTGCTCTCTCTCCCTCTGGTTCAGGCTAAATGAAAAACTTCTTCAGCCAGATAAGCCACTTGTCTTGAATATTCCTCGGTTTTTCTTTTGCTTTTTTTCCTCGAGTAAAATCTCAAAGTGGGCTACAGTAACCCCCTAGGTACAAAAAAACAATAACTTCCAATGCCAGTTATTGGTCAAGTAACTTTGGCATTAATTGACAATTCAACGGACCATTTGTGTCCTTGGTTTTTAGGCAGCCGTCGTTTATACTGCCTACTAACTAAATTAGAAGCGAGTTGATTTAGGGAGTGGGCGTCCTGGTGAAATTTCCCGTATACGCGTGTTTATTGCTTCCACTGGTATTATCTGGTCCCGTTAGGGGCACCTGAGATATACGGTTTTCACGCCATCCCCTGCGAATCTACACATGGCTGTGTAGATCGTTATTATGCTTAGAATGCTCTCAGACTTCGCCGAAGCAATCCGTGCAAGTTAGAATTTAGCGTTGTGTTTAAAATGGTTTTCAGCCATCAGAAAAGTCGGATACTCACTACCTTCTATCCAATAATTACTACAGGCAGGAGATTAAACATCAGATATTGAGCTAAGTGAATTAAATTTTTATTGTATAAAGTTTTTTATTGTTGTATCGTTAATTTTTTATTGCAGAATTACTCCACATATTAGCGAGCACACACCGTAGGGAACGTTTACGTTTCCCCTAGTGTTAATATGTTGGTTCTGGTCTTTGAGAGTCACCTGCTTCAAACTAGAGGCATACAACTCTATTTATGTGACTCATTTTATATTGCTATGACATGAAACATGAATAATTGTCATTGATTATCAAATTACATAGGATTACAAAATATCTCTAATTTTGAGTAGGTTATGAAATTAAAGATCACCTATTAATAATTTTTAATATGCGTTGGTACTTTAGAGGTAAATAATTAGAAAAAGTTTTAAAATCGTTTTTTGTAGTTGTAGCGAAAACCTTAATTGTGTGATGTGTCACAATTAATCTGATTTTTTCCAATTTACTTCCTCAAATTCTACATTTGAATTCTCCATTTTTTTTAAATATTAAAGACTATTTTCTTTTATTTATCACTTATGAACTAAATGGGATTTTTTAAAACTAAATAAAATAAATTAAAAAAGTATACATATATGGTAGGATACAGGTGCGAGAGTTTCTCCAATAATTATTCAATGACTAGGAAAAAAAAAACTACTACATCATTTTCAATAAATTACTGAAGTCAGCTCAAACGATATTTGTTAAGGAATTTCTATTGCCTTTAGAAACTTTCTTTGGCAGTTTGAGAGGATCATCTTATAATTCACCCTTCCATCTTAAAAGGTTTTTATACTTAATAGTTCTCCAGAATTAAAATTAGTCAACTGTGCCTGACCATATTCAAGCTCAGTAGTGATAGATGAATCGATCAATATCAAAACTTTTCCCTTACTAACTTTCAAAACATACATACATGAAATCACAGACGTATATAAATTTCGTTATGATCACCTTAAATACACAATATATATCAAAAGTGGGAACTTAAAGTAATTGATAAGCATTTCCCGACAAAAGCTAAATTACACAAGTTTAACTTTGAACAAAGACAGACTAACTACTATGAAGTATATAATAAGAGCAAGTTACTTAAGTAGAGCTGAGAACAGAGGCATGCCAGCCAACACATACTTCAAACCAGCCCTTTACTTACAAAGGACGACTTCAAAGGACCCTTCATTACTTAAAAAGAAACAGCTTGTGACATAAAGTACAAAATAAGAGCGACCAATCAACGTTCTGGCTTTTGAGCTTCCTATGGGGAGGCTACTTTTGAACAAGTTCTAAGGAATCGTCTTTCGTCTCTTTGAACGTATGTAATACGAACGTAAAAATTATGCATTTAATAACTTTATTTGTTTTTTGTAAAATTATTCTTCAGAGTAACTCTCAAAAAGTGACACTTGGATAATAATTATATTTATATTGTGTAAAAATTATTTTTCAAAAAAAAAAAGGCTTGAAGTATTTCATTATGGAGATTAGAGATCGACAGTCGACACTTCGCCTATTTAGGCAACATTTGGACTACTTTCTGACAATTAACATGAATACATGGAAAAACCCTTTAAATAATAAATAATAAGATTTTCAACAATCCAATGAGTAAAACGACACACCTGTTAATGACAGTATCTTTAAATTCATATATATGCATAACTACATACTAGAATTTATTTGACCTCGTTCTGACGCAGTATCTTCTCTTCTTTGGTACAATTATTCTGAGGATCATTTCCGCTGTAGTAACTCGACTAACATGTTTGTCAAGAATAGTCTAATGCTTTCCGCCATTGGCATCTCTTCCTAATTCTTTTTAACTTACAGCGGTGGTTTTCATTTGTTAGTGTACGGTATTTGCTTTCTTCACTACCCCTGCAACCATTCCACTTTCACTGCTTACCAATGCGCCGTTATACTCGTACTCATACTAGGATTTTACTGTAGTAAACTCATTGTAGGGTGCCTTGGTTTGTCAAATATTATTCTATAATAATAAAATTATAATATATATGCGTGTGTGTGTATGGGAGGGTGGCGTCAAAAGGACCATTATGACAGAGGCAGGTATAAAAAGGATAGCTATAATTAAAGCTAAGTAGGAAGGGACCCCATTGCGCCTAACCTAACAGTCATGAGATCTAAACTCACATTGTGACTGAATGAGGAACCAGGAAACATCGAGAGGTACTTACGGAGACACTGAGGGGTTCTGAAATTATTGTACAAGAATTTTGTTAATCAAAAAAAATCTGTTGAGCAATGCTCCGGTCACAGAGCGAACTGCTTTTCAGCAAATAATATAAAATGTAATGTCTTCATGATTGTGTTCTCTTGTTGGCTCATCAAACTATAAATTAATAAGTGCCCGCAGTTAGAATTCAGCATGCTTTATAGCCACCGGGTTACGGCCATTTTTTCACACATCCTGGTATCGTAGGATGTTGCGGTATAACCAATTAAAATAATTTTGTTTTTAATTTTAAACTTCTAATATTTACATAATAAACATAATCTTATGCTAATATGCAATGCATCTAGTTTAAAACCCAAACTAAAATCAGCGCTCTTGGTTATGAATAAGATCTTCATTTAGAAATAATATAAACAAAATTTTTATATGGAATATAATATGTTGACGGTAATGGATAAACATTTATTTATGGAATATATATTGCCCAAGAAGTAGCGTACGGAAGGGGGGGTTTTGTATTTGATAGGTGCAGGAAGAATTTAAGGTTAATTTGAAAGACAAATAACATCAATCTCAACCAAAAGATGGCAGCACTTTCAGGTCTACATTAACCTCCGAGATAATTCAATAAATAAGTGACCAATATTTTGAAAACGGATTTTTACACGAAAATGACGTAACATTTTGTGAGTGTAAAGGTTTTCATTTTTGATCCAGTTTCATGCTTTTCCTTAAAAGGCTTACTTATTGCCCAATTTGACAATTATAGACAATGGTGGGCATTCTGAACCCAAAATAATTTTTAAAGTCCCGCAGTATCGTTAACCCTCTGCGTATAATAAAAAAATTCTTCGTACGCCCCTGGACATTATGGATGGGTAATTTATCTTTGTTAGCAATATTTTGAAGTAATGGATTTACACTGTGTTTACATTTATATCAATCTAAACGTAATTTATTTTAATTTTCTCAAACACTTGAAAGAGGTTTAGGGTTTAGTTTTGTTTCCTTTCCTGGTCCCGAAATGTAAAATTACACTTAATGCAACACCTATTCCCATAAGATGAGGAAGAAAAGAAAAAAATGAATTCTAGCTGTGAAGAGGAAAAAGCGGAAGCCATCTAAACGAACTTATTAGTGCTCCAAACATTTCACACAAGATTGTTTTGATAGGTCAGAATTTTATTCAAAAGTTAGAAAAGGAGTGATTTCAGAAATTTTTGAATCTTACACCGAGCATTTGAAACCAAAAGGTACCTAGGTTTGTAAAACTTTTCAAAATGACTTACTCTAAAGTTTTGTTTTTTTCCATTATATTCTCTTTTAGAAACAAAGTACAACGTTATTTAAACAACAATAAAACGTTATTTGCCACCATAAAAAACACGTTCTAAAGGTTAAAATTAATGTTAGCTACATCTCAATCTAACTTACAAGACCGAGGAGGATTAATTTTACCCAATGTGGACTTAGTAATAATTCCAAAAATTTGTAAAAAAATGTTCGGACATAACGCAAACAATGGATAGTACTAAGCATTTTTTAAAGAAGATAATGTCTAATTTATATGATCAACCTCGGACAGCTTTATTTTAAAATTAAACTGAATCATTACATGCGAAACGTTAATGATAATTTAAAGAAGGAAAAAACCCGGTCTACAAATAATAGAATTGTTATATTTTATCGTTAGTAATAAAACTATTTAAAACAAAATAAATTTCTTATGTTAAATTGTAATATATTTCCTAATTGGAAGTGGAACAACGGCCTGTTAAGTAAGCTAGAGTCAAGAACCGTGGTGTGTTTAAGTGGGGGAAGTGCATTGTGAGCTGAGCCACTCAATGTAGGAACCCCACCCGATGCCGCTTCTTCTCTTAAGGTGCTGCGTAAGTTGATATGGCCTTTCCTTAACAAATTGAAATCATTTTCACAACCACAATATTAGATTGCATGCAGACTGGCCAAAGACAACCATATATTATTACTATACTTATTTTCAAAAAGTCAGCTGTTAAATATTGACTATAAAATTTCATGTCTCTAGCTTAAAAAAGGGAACGCACAAATACTATACAGACAGTAAAAACCATTCGAAAATACCAACGAAACCCTAATAGTCACTCCAATCTTAGTAAACGTATCTAGCTGCTGTTAACTTACTAATGGTTTCCTGAAATCAGCAGGTGCATTGCGCAATTAGTAAACAAAACCAAAAAAAAAGTGAGAGTCACAAAATGGGTCAGAAAAATAAAAAGGCCGAACAATTACTACTATTGTACTGTTACAATCGACATCAATATATTACGCAAGAATCACTATTGCTGACTCTCCAAATTATTCCTTCTAAAGAGAAATAGTTCAAAATCACTATCGGACGCTAGGGTTAATTTAATTAGGAAATGTTTGCCACTCGGCATTGACCTTTTCGAAAATTACAGTATCATAATCAAGCAATATAATATATTACATGATATGTATAAAGAAAATTTGGTCAAGAAATAATCTTAACAAAAAAAGTTCAAGCTAGACATGGAGTACCCATTTGATTTGGGAAGGCATGAAAACAACAGCAATCTCTATAGAACATAATTGTCATTAATTGATTAATCAATTGTTAATAAATATAAAGTATGATTTTTAAGAATACTTTTGAGTTGCAGTTCTTAAATTAGGTATCTCCAGCTTCTGATTAATAATATGTATTATCTATCAGGACTTATAGTCAATAAGATTGTTTTCGCGACCGATAGATTCTTCAGGATCAGCGATAACAAAAAAAAAAACTAGCTACACACATACACAACAGTAACAGTAACTCATAAAATTGGTGACGATAAGCGTTGAAAAGGTTGTTATCATGAAGAACTAGCCTAAGTAATGACAAGATGATGTACTTGCTTGTTAGTTAGATGGCACGCCATCATCTGTCAATATTGACTCCGCTGAGACAGGAGATGGCTAGTGGGCGGAGACAAGGGCTCACTTGGGCCTATGAAGGCCAGCCTGTCTCACAGTGCTACTTAATTAGTGCAATTATCGGCTCTTGGTGCTCATTTTGCACCACATAACACTGATAAGTAAGTACTAACTTATGTACTCCTAACTTCCAAGTTAATGGCATTTTGTTGTATATTGTATTTTACAACGCAAAAGACTATCTCAAAGACTACTGTCCGAACAACATCATTCTGCCCGAACACACTAGATTTCAGGCAAACCTGAACACAGACCAACCCCTTGTCAAACTACAGTCAGAACGTAGCCAGATCCTCAATAGAAAGGGCTGTGATTTCGTTAGACTACACGCATTCTTCGACTCGGTGCCCAACGGGACGCTTTGCCGTTTAAAGGTTATGCAGCCGGGAATGCCCGAAGCAGCTCTACACGACTAGCTTCCTGGAATCCCGATCGCTGTGGGTGCGGATAGGTGACAGCCTCACCAAAGCTGTGCCTCTGACCTCAGGAGGACCTCAAGGAAGATGTGGCTTCCATGTTCAACACGATATCCCCCACCTTCGTTCCCACATCGCTGGCTGCAGCCAGTCGAGGTGGGAATACTATAGGTTTAAGTTAGTTTGTAAGTTAGGTCCATCCAGGTCATTTTAGGTCCCTCTGAAGGTAATCCTAAGGTGAGTCTCATCACCTGGTCCGTTTGTAAAAACTGTTTAAAATATATAGAATTGCAGTAAAAGGAGCCATCTTTAGCTCTTTTTACTGCATTATTGTATATACTTAATTTTTAATAAATAAAAAATAGGGGTTAATCCCTCGGCTCTCTCTTTCAGTTCCCTGGGAGCCCTGAGCAAGGCACTGGGTTATCGCTAGCGAGGCTGGACGGACCCATGCAGCTACAATCGTTTGCGTCTTCTTTTAACATTCCACGTCCAAGATTGACACATCGTTGGGGTAATATAAGGTTTATGTATTCATGTACACTGCAGTGAACCAATTTTATGTCTGCTGCTACATCCTCGGCCTACGGTATGTCATCCTCGTCCAACCTGGTTCCTCTGCTTCTAGCTGCACCTCTTCCTCGCGGGCGCTAGCGTCCATCATCTCTTGAGCGCATTCGACGAATGACCGGTCCCCTGGTAGATTTTCCTACCTCCCCGTCTCTCTGGCCTTGAGTATGGTTGCTAAGAATGCCATCCTGCCTTCTACCTCCGCTGTACCCACTGTCTCTCTCATTTTCTTTGTAATCTTGTTGTACCGGGCCAACAGTTCACCGGCGTACTGCCTTTTTTTTTTCTTTTTTTTTTCCTTTCTGTTTTTTCCTAAACCCCTTGAATTTAACACAATGTAAAAATATAAGCAAAAGAATTGACAAACTTTCTCCTCTTTCTGCTATGCGCAGATGCATTTGAAGTAGGTTGGGTTACATAAATCAGATTGACGTTAATAGGAAATAACATGAATACAAATCTAGGTGATGGGGCTCACCTTCAGTTCAAAAAATGGGATAAAAACTTACAAACTAAAAAAAAAAAAAAAAAAACTATACCTAGAACCTAAGAGTAAACCGTTCCAGCCACGACAGTGTCCTGCCATCGATGGGGGAACGGAGCGGGGGTTATCGTGTTAAAAACCGGGTTTGTCACAAGTATTGCGGTGAGTCGAAAAATTTGATATGTCTACGTTGGATGAATTCATCCACCGTAGGCAGCTGAAAGATATCGTGAAGCTCACTGTTGCTCCGCAGCTCGAACGCAGTACCTCTGACCACTTTCATCAGTATACTGTTTTGGAATTGTTGGAGTTTCTTAGCTGTCGTATACGTCAGATAACGAAAAAAACGGTGCACCATACAGCAGAGTAGGCCTGAGTATGCTCTTGCTGCCCTTTTGTCTGTTTCGATCGTCTTGTATCTCGGAACATCTGAAAGATATTCCATCTACCGCGCCCGTAGGCCTTCTTTAACCTTTCCTTTACTACCACCCACGGGGTGTCTTCATCGGCCTGTATTAGGTTTAATATATTTATTTTTACCCTGCACACCAATTCTGCCTTAATCGACTTCGCGTCGCCTGGATCGAGTAGACCTTCATTTACCTTAGCTTTCACTCTCTCCATAAATCTGTCACCACCTTTGAGAAAATGGCTCAACTCACCGAGTTCTCCTGAAAATTTCTATATTGCCTTACTCAGGTCTTGCGACGTCGCCGCCCGCACTTTCATTCACGCCAGGGAGTTTGCGTGAGCTTCCGCCAACGTTTCCTTAAGGAACAGTGGAACTTTGAAGGCTTCCGGCCGTAAATCCACCACTTTACTTGGTTATATAAAAAACCACAACAAAAAAAAAAAAAAAACAACAAAAAAACAGACCCGCACGTCGTTTAACAGAACGTTCGTAGTCCCGGGTTTCGGCACCAGTTATCTATCGGCTTTAGACGATTAAACAAGGAACTGATATCTGAACAACGGCTAGTTTTAAACTGTCTTTATTCCGCTTCTAATCCTCTATCTCTGTTTACAGCCTTTGTTTACATGGGGCTACGTGGTATTAGGCCTAACATTGCCATACCACGAGCCTTAACTTATATATATATATATATACACAGATGAAGTGAATTTACTTTAGGTTCAAAGATCTCTCCTGAACATATTCAGTGCAGTTATCCTCGTACAAAGTAAACAAAGCTAACAAAACAATCTATAGGATTAAAATCTAAACGGGGAGTCGTCGATCTCGATAATAATGTAATTTGAAGGCCACATCCTCAGAGCTATCAAGAAGGAATTGTTTGATTGATTAGTACATCCCATATGCCACTTTCTACGACAACGGAAGAGCCTGAAGACCTAAGTGGCTTCGGAAGAAAGGTATGACAGAGGATCTTGGGAAACTTCTCCGGTATCCGGAGGTAAGAGAAGCCCTAGAAGATGCAACACATGGCGGAAGTCGTACAGGAGGTATAGGTTAACGATCTATCAACACGAGGAATTTTCCAAAAATGTTAATATTTTACAATAGCTAATAATACGAATTTTCGTTTAATTAATTATTAACAACGCCAAAGAAAGTAAAGAAACGATATATATATTTCTTAATACATTTCGGTCACTAAAAATCGCATTTTTAACAAACGAAAAAAATGGCCTGTGAGTTTTTTAAAAAATTTTTTGGAATATCATTGAAACTATGCATTATGATCTGCCGAAATTATTGTACTTTATGGTAATTTCTAACCATAAAGAAACAAATCTGAAAATTAAATCTTAAATAGGTACATCCCGTTTTTGATTTTTTAACAAAAAAACATTCAGCAGATTTCAGAATAAATTGTCAAAATTTCAGATCGATTGAATCGTTTTAATGGTGAGATATAATAATAGAACTAGAAGGAAGAGGTATGACGTAGTTTTAGATAATCGATGACACAATAGGCATTGCTATGAAGAATTGTCAAACCGAAATTAGTATGCAGCGTTCGCGAACGTTGAAGTAAATATATACTTTATTTGTCTGCTGATATAACTGACGTTTATTAGTGATAAAAAAAACACAATCATTGTCTCCACGACTTATTGAACGCCTTTTTGTTATAATGAGAATTCTTCCTCTAAACGTTTAGTCGACTGCATTCCCGAATGGATCGATTTCCTTTCACAAAAGTTCAATACCGAAGGCTCTTCAAGTCTGATTGAAATACCTCTTTGGCATTCAGCAATTTAAACGAACGCGGTATTCTGAATTCTTTATGAGTGTGTAATTAATGAATAATTCCACAGGATTTTCCAAGTTCATCAACTGTTTCCAACCACATAGTTCATCCATTTAAACCGAGTCAGTAATCATCATTGAATGTATCACCTAGGTACTACTCCTTGGAAAGGCGGGGCTCTACAGTAGAAGAGAACCGTCTATCGTATGTAAAGCGTATGTGTTCAGCGATACTAGTCGTAAAAATGGTCCACTAGGTCTGTAACTTTTAAGGACTTTACGAAACTTCGAAATACGCTGGTTAAGTGTTAGTTATATAAAAGAGCTTTATTAAAAATTAAAATTTTTAAAAACCTAAGTAAAAACATCGTCCTACAGACTTGATATAATTTTACTTAGACCCGTCGATAGAAAAAAAACTTGTAAAAATACATCAGAGGTAAATAATTAAACACTTTCTATTAAAAAAAAAAAAAAAATTACGTTTGATACATTAGCAACTAATGTATGTTAGTTGAGTCATTCATTTTCAAAAGATAAAGGTATCTACATTTCATCACATCGCCTCAAATAACGGCAAGTCCCAGCTCAGGAACTTATAGTTCCAAATTTTTCATAATGTTTTAGGACTCTTAGAAGATGGAAACGAAAAAAGATATTTGTAAAACTAACGGTTTGAGAGGAGGCCAGCTATAAAATATGCAGATTTAATAATTTCCATCTATTTAAGCTGTATTTTTTAGAGTTTCACTCCTCGTGACCTGCTATAACTAAGTGATAGTGGGAGTTCTGGTAATGGCCAGTTTCTCTAATCATGTCCGGAGCGTCTGTGGCTCTCGCGATCTTGGTCAGCCTCCGAGCCTCCGCTGGCTCTTATCCAATGACGCGGCTGACGTAGGAGCGTGGGGGAGTCCCCAAGACTCCGCTTCCTCCTTCGCATGCGAGGGAGGTGACAACCTTGTGGACTTGGGGGGCCTCTGGGCTGTTTGTAAATATTGTATGAATGAGCGAGTGAATGATGAATTGTAAATATGGCATGAATGATAACATTTATCTCAATTACTCTTTGCCTAATAAAAGGCAGATTGTAATTTTATCTTAATAAAATTGATTGAAACCGGGGAGTTTCACTCCGTCAGTCTGTATGCCTGTTCTTGTCTTTGTGAATCCTTCGTTCCACCTACAAAATTGAAAATTACCATAAAGGTAATGCTAGACATGAGGAAGTCATCTTCATAAAAGTTATTAAGTTTTATATAAAAATATTCTGTTTTCACAGACTAAAATTTGTTTACTTCAATCAGCCTACTAAATTGTATTTGTTTAAATAAATGTACAAATAAATTAAGTAGAAAGCGAAAAAACATTAATATAAAACAAACATAAGTTTATCTCTAATAAAGTCTCTGAAAACCTTAAATCATAAATACCTTCTGAGCTGGAACATAATTCAATAAAGGGATAGGGTTAAAAAAAAATCTTCGGGTCGGCAAAACATCATTTAAACTGTTTTCAGTCACAGCGAAAGCCATAATTGTGTCATAATAATACATCACACTGGACATAAAATCACTTACATTTTGAATGTAGGCACTTTGGAAGATAGAGCAAGGTACCTTCAACAGTTTGTGTCCCTTCCGCTCCAGATACGGCGGACCGTGACCGACTCTGGTAATTAAACACAGAAACGGGCTAAAAAAAGGTCTTTGGGGAGAACCCTATACCTATGAGAATCACCACCTCTGTCTCTGAATTAATTGGGAGAGGCTCTACTTTCAACGAGGCGATCGTCTCCCGTCTGTTCTATGGGGAGGGTACTAAACATGATGTAATTAGCATTGCATATTAAACGCTTATTCAACACCTCGAAGTATGCTGATTAGTTTTTGGTTAAAACACAATAAGAGGAAGTACGGCCGGTTTCGCTAACTTAAGAATTGTCAGGTACCAGCTGATAAGCTATTTATTATTTAAAGTTATAATTTTTCTCCGCGGTTAAAAGCAAGTTCATCCACCGGAGACAGGAGACACATTAACTTTTTTGACTCGATGCAGCACCTGACAAACCCAGTGTTTAACACTATGACCCCACCACCCCTCCCGCATCGATGGCAACAGACTGTCGGGGAAAAATTAGGTTAAGAATTAGTAAGTTACTTTTAAGGTTGATCAAAAAGGTGAGCCCTATCACCTTTATTAGTCAGTTGAGTCCAGTCACGTATAATGTATATCATTATATAATTTTTATAAAATAACAAAACCTGTATATAATGTAGCGATGCTACAGGAAATACAAAAATAATTTGTAAATAGATTCGCCTGAGGGTCTATAAGTATATATAGTTGTCTGTAAATTTAAAAACGCTATGAAAGGGGAAAAAAATAAAAAATAAATAAATAAAAAGTTTCGTAAAAATAATTTCAAATATATTTCGAAAAGCAATAAATTAAGAAATTTTTGAAATCCAACAACAAGGATTGCGTATTCAATACTTTCCAAGCAACTTGCAATAGTTCTTTTTATTTACGATTTGTGATTTACATTTTTTTTCTGAAATGATGTTATTCATTGGCCACAATTGTTTAACATAAACACTTTGATTAATAAAATCCCAAGTAGATAGATTTTAAGATAGTTTTTAAATCAAAACAAACAATAACGCCTAGCCCTGTGACTATCCCTTGATATTGCATTATTACTTTTTAAATAATTTACTTCAAATATATATCCTAAAAGTATACAATTGGGTGCATAGTGATAGTAAAATCAATTACTCTTAAAATTCTATACTAACCCTAGTCGATTGCAATGGTATTAATACCATTCCATGTAGTTTGCACCTTGTCAATAATACTTGTTTTAGTTTCGGATGCCAGCAGAATCATTAAAAGACGAGATATTGGAAGCGAATTTCAGTGGCAACTAGTTTGAGAAGTAGAATTAGGGAGGTTGCATCATCGAAATAGTAACTTGATCAGTATAAAGTTATGATCCGTAGAGTGGGGTTGAATGACGATATATAATGTTACTGGATTGGAGGGAAGATTTAAATTGAAGGAGATCGAAGTATATTGCTAATAATAATAATAATAATAATAATAATAATATATTATTAGTGTCCTGGGGCTATATCCTTAAAGAAGAAACTTTTCTTTTAGATGAAGTGGGTTATGCTTAAACAGTATCAGTTACGGTTAAATAGACAACCAGAGAAAAATAAAATATAAAAAAAATAAATGAAATAAGAGAAGAAAGAATAGAAAAATATATACATGTAGGTATATAGTAATATATAATAAATAGGCATAAATGAAACGTATTTACAAAAAATGAAAACTAGAAAATGAATTAATTTGGTCATGAAGAGAGTTTAAGAAGATATTAATGACAAATGGGTTTTGGCTTAAAACCAGTTATTTCCATTCAACCTTAGGAAATTTATTACAAATTATTTAAAAAGAGTAAGAAAGAAATACGAAATGTCTATTTTTTAAGGATTTAAGGTTGACAACATACAAGGGACAGGTAGAATCAGATTGTTTATTTAAAACAAGAAGAAATACAAAAGGTAATTATTTCAGCGTCTTACAGGAAATTACAGGTCCCTTCCTCCACTTGAATGCTGACGACTTCTTCTTTCTTCACCGGCTCCTTGTGGAATCATCTATTCGAAGTACGGAGTCATGAAGCCGCGGTGAAGAGAAAAGATTACCCTTGAAACCTGTGACATGTGGAATAACTTAGTGAGGTGGCACTCTCGGGTCCGCCTTTCAAACGAAACGGTAAGATGAAGGTTATGATCCAAGAAGCGACTTGCGATATGCAAAAACCAGATTTTCGTCACGTCACGTGATATATAAAGTATACGCTTGCCGTTCGTCCATTTAACCTGTACAAAAATGCTACTTAGCGTTTCATCTGAACGATCAGTATCCTTACAATTACATTCTATTTTATTTTTACTCTCTAAAACGGTTTTTAGATCAATTACAAACTTATAGTGGATTGATGCTGGTTGTAGAAAGCATATTTTGTTATAAACGAAAAGGGACATTATAGAGAAACTGTTTTATGTAGAGAATTTGTTTTATTATTAATCGACATTTTTTGAAAGAAATGCAAACTAAAGAAAATACGTCGATACTTTTGTGAAACATAACTGATTTTCAGAGAACCTCTGGATTTGCTTGGGCGACATTAATTAAGTGATTTCAGTTTTTGGCTCACAAAGCTTTGAATATAATGTGACCAAACCATGGGTGAAGAAAACTTAAAAGTAATTCAGTCAATAGGCACAGGTCCGGCTTTTTTCTCGTTTAATTTCGCCAACTTCCAGATACTGCACCTTAACCAAAATATATACATCGCAGCCTTGAGTGTCATTGAATACACCTTATAAATTTGAATAAGCCACAACGTATAAAGGAAGGACGTCCCAGACTGAAAGTAGAACCTCCACCTTCGGACTCAGCTACAGGATGAAGAGGTTTGTATGTACTTTACTATACAAACAGACATACAGACATACATACAATAACTGCGGGCTATATATAGAGCAGCTGCCCTACTACGAGGGTCCTTGGAGAGGTCCTGCCGTCCTTACTGGCGTAGGACCAGATCGATACGGACCGGGGCGGTCACCGCTCTGCCTAATAGAATTTTCATTACTGTAAGTCCGTCTATATGTCACTAACTGTATGTCCGTCTGCTTATAGTCGTACTTATTGGTAGTTATTATATTAGCCTATAACTACCGGATGCGAGGAGAAACATTTATCAAACAGATATCATTCTGTCTGCTTGTTCTGTTTTCGAATAGCAACCGACATTGACAATGACAATCTACCTGAAAGTTTGAAGTATATCCAACGACACCCCGAACTACAATGTACTTTACTATCAATTAACACACAATTTCGAGAAGTATATAAAGTACCTCAGAGTGAAAGCCCGAAAAGTTGCAGCTGTCGTAAAAGGAGTACACGTTAGATGGGTGTTTTAAAATGATGATTAAATTAATTTTGGTTGATTAATGATGATTGAAGTTCGATCCCTCCTAGATACAAAAAACAAACGTCTCCCAGAGCGTTTTTTGAAAGATTGTAGTCACAACACATTTCTCGAAAATATATTTTTCTAGTTCATTTTAGGGTTAAAATAGCCTTATTAAATTCTACTAAAGAATATTTTCTATGTTTTAGTTATTTTTGTAAATTAAATAATGTCATACCACTTCAACTTTAACCTTCCTAATATGCTTTGAATGCATCTTATGAGTTTCATAAAATATTGTATCTATTAACTAATGTACCTGGTCGATTGATTTCTGGTAATTTCTCTGAAATAAATTTTATCGTCCATAAATAAACATGTGTGCCACGTTTTTGAGATTGCATTTCAAAAATATACCCAGGATAAATCTGCTGAAAAATAATCAGTTTACAAAAAAAGTATACCTCCGTATACGTTTTGGTTTAGGCATATTAATGGAAAATGTATATAACCTGAATGATTTCGGGCCCATTTCGCTTTCAACATTTCTAAAGTAACAACTCAGGAGATTTTTCAGATTTCATTGGTCAAGCACAGGCTGGGAAGGATAACGCCAAAATAAATATTAAAGCATTTACAATAAAACATAAGTACTAATTTATACTGGAATATAAAATACCAAAACCGCATTTCATAACGTTTGATCCGATTTCAATAGTCACATTTTCAGTAGTCCAGATCGGATGGGTCTAATGACCAAGACCATTATGTTGATAATTTTATTCCAAAACGTTCTTGTTGGTAAAGATTAAATTAAAAAAAATTTTAGGCTACTGAATCTTAAAACTAGTCTTGTGAGGTTTAGTCAATTGAATCAAACCTCGGTGCGAAATACAGTTGATATTTGATACAACAAAATCTTGATACGATTCGTGCTAAGTGAATGAGTGTTTGAAATATCATACATATGCTTAGCATGTTCCAACTTTATCAACAAGATAAGCTGTGCTTTTATACACAAAAGTCCTTATACAACAAATACAATAAGCAGTGGAGAGTAACAAACTATGTGAATGTTTATTAGTTTTGCTAATTTTGAAAGTTGACTTACAATCGGCAGATACTCTAGCGCTCCGCCACATCTTATACACAGGAGCACCTAGACACATTTACAACACCTTATCATCCACCAGTTATCCTTAATATATAATAGAATATCTTAAGTTATTTTAGACCTAAAATTATTACAGAATACAAATGATTTATTTTAAAACCAGCACCAGGCAAAAGTGTCTGTCTTTACGTGTATTCTACGATTGCGGACTTAAAATAATTCAATTGATCTGAAATTTTTGAAAATTATGTTCCAAAACATCTCGAATCACTCTGCTTATTTGATGGCTATAATATAAAATTATGTAATAAGAAAAAGGATTTAATGCATTAATTTATCCCTGTAGATTTAAGACAATAATTACACCCACCCTTATGGGTACTTCACCTTCGGGCTATTCAAGGGATTATGGCAAGTTTGTGAAAGCACAGCTATAGGTATTTGATGATAAGTAGGTTAGTGTTCGAGGTAGCTTCAGAGCTAGAGTGTATAAGCCCCCGTTCTGACATTACCTATTTTCTATGGCTAGTTATTGTTTTTTTTTATAAGATCCGTTGTTCTTTTCAGAATCATTTAATAATTCATTTCATTAACTCAACTCGAGTCCCGATAGTATTTATCGAAATTGTTTCTTCATTTTCTACTCCCTTTATTTTGTTTCATACAAAAATATTAATAACAAAAATTGGCAAGGCAATTGATCTATTGGATCCACAAGATTTATCTTAACTAATAGAATTAATCAGAAATATTAGCTAATAAATATTTTTGCTGCATTTTTCTTATTTACAAATAATTATTTCGCTGGTATCGTGAGTGGTAAATGCTGTTATTAACTGTTTGTGTACTTTTCTGTCAAAGTTAGTGCAATAAATATTTTAGGGTTCTGATGAAAGCCATCTTTATATATATAATGTACTATTCCAAATAGTGCATAATCATAATATGGCGTTAAAAGCAACAGTATACTTGTTGCTCCATATAGAGGAAACTGCAACAATTATACAAAGGTGAGAGAGAGGATGTTACAGTCAACACCATTGTCCGTGGACCCCTAGGACGGCCAATTACTCAGCTCAGACAGTAACCACTGACTCGGTCTCCTGTGGCTTTGTATATTTCTGATGTCTCTCAGGTCAAGTGTAGACTATTTTTTGACATTTTAGAGAACATTTTAGTTTGAAATGTAAAATGAGGGGGTCAATTCACAAAATAAAAAAAAACATTTTTGAAAAAAAAAATTGTTTTATACCATTATAAGTCATAAACACGAGATAGTTAGTTGTTTACAGGTTTTTCTTATTTATATTTTCCCTAAGTTTATGGTTAAACTTCTAGGTGCATCGGAATATTAACAAATAACAACTGTTAAGAACAGACACTAGTGTATACCACAATAATCGGTTCTTATAACACTGTAAGTTAAAACAAAATTAAACTAAGATGTTACAATTTCAAAGTAATTAATGGCACTTAGTAATGTTTTACAATTTTTTTAATTACATTTAGAGTGGTTAGTACTCCAACCACCTGTACATTTTCACGCCTTTATGTCGTTAAATGCGGGCACTTAAAATTACATTTCAATTTAATAATAGACACCATTTATTATTTTTCGTGGGATTGGTTTTAATTTTTAGCACAATCACAAGGAATTACTACTTAAAATTTCTTTCGTCTAAATAACATCACTGTTTTAGTTCATTTTTTTCATAAAATCACTGCGAAACGCGAAGCTAATGACTGCTTCAATGACTTTTTGGTAATTATAGTGTGAATAAACCATATACGAATTGCAAATCGCTAATCAAGGCATCGAGATCTTCAATTTAATACCCTACTCAATATTATAGGATTACAGGCAACTATTTTTTTTTTAAATATCGGTTAATAATTAATTCATGACACTCAGATTTTTATATTTCGTGTAAAATTTTATGTCTTTATCTTGAGCAAGGGATTCTGAAAGGCCAGACAGGACATGTCTGTCCTGTCACGCTTTGAAAACAGAAGGGCTCCTGATTTTGAAAAGTGTCGACGAAGCCCTGGTAAACGATTTTTAAAAAAAATTGAACCAGAGGTGGAATTAGGGCGGTGAGGATTTTCCAGCCGGTCCGCTCCGCTCCACATGCCAGCATCTATTAATTCAGCCAACAGCCATTGTACACATACAGCAGTGCATGCAGATCTGAATATACCTACTTTAGTATACTGTATACCTACTTTAGTAGGGGACCGACCTGAACATACGGGATAACAATGGTCTGAAATGTATCCTTCTTGCTTCGGCTCCATATATCCATGCTGGCGTCAATCAATAAAACGGGGGTAGCGAATATGAATTCGTCGGAATATTAACTCTCAATATATATATTGGACCTACGGTCGTGTTTTATTTTATGTTTTTGTCTGTACACAATCACCACCTTCTATCTATGAAGCCATAGTTGCAGCCTTTTACGACGGTAAACGCTAATATTTATTATTACTATTATTTTCCCCTAGTTTTTTGTTTTTAATTTAACAGTGTATTAGATTTTTTATTTCATCTCATGTTTAAACAAATTTGGAATGATTACTTTTTTACTTTTTAGGTATGTGATGTATCTTTTGTTTGTTTTTATTGGTGAGAGTTGGATTTCTTAGTTTGTGCATTATTATTATTCATAGGAGACTTTGAATAAAGACTTTTTTTTTCTATTCTATTCTACACATTTAAGATATTAATTGTTCAGATATAAAAAGTACATCAACATATTTTATTTCAGTATAGATATTTAACAGTCGTATTTTGTGTGTCTGTAGAATAGAATAGAAACATTTATTTGCACATATAACAAAAGTTTTTGCATCGTCAGAGTTAAGATTAATATTATAATTTATACTAAATTTCACAATTTTTTTAAAAAAACAATAATTACAGTAGTTCAACAGAAAATACCCAAGCTACATTACAACAATTTCCTCCCCACTATTTATAAAACATAAAGTATTCCTGAACAGAGTAAGGACATAATTCAATTAATAATTTTTTTGTTCTTATTTTAAATTGTTCAAAGCTTAAGTTTTTTACATCTAATGGCAACTTATTAAATAGAGAAATACCCAAATATATATAACTATTATGGGTTGCAGTCAATCTGAAAGTTGGTACTATTATATCACAATTGTTCCTAGTTGAATATTCATGTAAATTATATTGACAGGAATACATATTTTCATTTTCTTTAATGTATAGAAGACATTGATGAATAAACAGGCCTGTCAAAGTTAAAACATTCAATTGCTTGAATATTGGTCGACAAGACTCAGTTTTCGGAACCCCCAGAATTGTTCTTAAGGCCATTTTTTGCAAGATAAATATTTTTTTGGCATCGGTGGAATTAGCCCAAAGTACCAGACCATAGGACATGGCACCCTGAAACAATCCCATATAGGTAAGTCGCATTATATCCACATCGACATGTTTTGACATCTTTTTTATCAAATACACACTTTTAGCTAATATGCTTGTTAAATAACCAACATGGGTTTTCCAGTTAAGCTTGCTATCTACATAAAGGCCCAAAAATTTAGTTGAAACTAGGGTATTATTCTAATTATCATTCATATTTTTCAAAGAGAAATTAATATTTACTGTTTTATCCATGTTTAAATAAAGAAAATTACAATTGAACCATTTTGTCACATTATGGATTATGTTTTCATTAAACTCTTTGAGAGATCCAACATTACAAGAGAATTTGTAAATGGTTGTGTCATCTGCATATTGTATTAAATTTTCATGGATAAATGAGCTTAAGTCGTTCACATATGTTATGAATAATAATGGGCCCAATATAGAACCCTGGGGAACTCCATGAAGAACCTCAAGAAAAGAAGATCGGTTACCATTGAAATTGACACATTGCCATCTATTGGTGCAATAATTTTTAATCAAGTCGTGAGCATTTCCTCTAATAACGTATCTATATATCTTTTCCAATAAAAGGTCGTGATGGACGCAATCAAAAAACGCCTTTGAAAGATCACAAAAATAAGCCGAGAAGATTTCTTTTCTTTCGAAGGCCTGATAAATTTCTTTTACAAAACTAGTTAGGGCATTTGTGGTACATTGATTTTTTCTAAAGCCGAATTGATTTTTTGATAAAATTTGATTTTGTTCAAAAAATGATACTATTCGAACATTAATCGCAGATTCAATTGGCTTGGATAAGACGCGTATAATTGAAATTGGTCGGTAATTATTGAAATCAGTTTTGTCTCCACTTTTATGAATTGGTGTTATCAATGAATATTTCAATTTAGCAGGAAAATGGCCATTCTCGAAACATTTATTAATAATAAGAGATAATGGCTTAGCTATTTGCTGACTGATTTGTCTAATGATGTTATTACTTAGCCCAAAAATATCAGTTGCCGAGCTGTTAGATAATTTTTCTATATATTTACAAATTTCTTCAGCGTTTGAGGGAAATAGGAAAAGTGAACTGCTCATGTCAGGTGGCAAAAAGAGTTTTGAATCGCGTGAATTAGTTGGTATACGATTTAATAATTCATTAGGAATGTTTATGAAAAATTCATTGCATTTATCGGGATCCATATTTTCCGGGTTAGAGTTTCTTAAATCTGGCGATCTCTCAAAGTCAATAATTTTCCAAAGGGCCTTCGGATTGTTATCAGATTCCAATACTGTCTTTGTTACGAAATTTCGTTTTTGCTCATTAATATTTTTTTTGTAATCCGATTTTATTTTCCTGAGGTACTCATGCTCTTCATGGGATAAAAATTCCAACCTTTCATGCAAATTAATTATTTCCACTCTTGCATTGAACAGTTCCCTATTAAACCACTTTTTATTTAAATTCTTTACATGTATAGTTTTAGTTTTAGTTTTAATAAATTCATCAACTACACCCAATAAAACCGTTAGAAAATAATCAAACATTTGATCGACGTCAGTGAAATTTTCTAATTCTAGCCAAGTATGGTTATCTAGTAAATATTTACAATTAGCAATTCCTGTTTGTGTTATCGGCTGATATTTATGTACAATAGTTTGATTTGAAGATAACGTCCCTAGTAACGTAGTTTTGTTTACGATTCCACAGTGATCTGTTAGGTAATTGTTTATAACCGTAATAGATGAATTTTTAGACGAGATATTGCTTAAACAATTATCAATGCAAGTTCGAGAGGTTGATGTGACTCTCGTTGGAGCTTTAACTAATAATTTAAAACCAAAGGAAAGAGTTAGAATGTTAAATTCTGTTTTCAAATTGTTGTCAGATAGTTGATCAATATTAAAATCGGCAAATATTAGACATGATTTTCGTTTAGAGTTCAGTGTTTGTAGAATGCGCTCGAAAATTGAAAAAAAGGATTTAATGTCACCGTTCGGAGACCTATATCCACAAAATATGTATAATTGTAAATCTACAACTTCAATGGCTGTTACCTCAAAATTTAGCTCATCTGACAGCTCGTCAATGAAGGTTAGTTGCTTTGTTTGTAACGACTGTTTGACATAGATTATAGTTCCTCCGCATAGGTTTTTTGTCCTGCAGAAATAGTTTGCAACTGCAAAGTTGTTCAAAAAACACAGCTCAACATTTTCTAGTTTCAGGAAATGCTCACACAAACAAATAACATCCAGGTTTTTATTTTGAGTAAATAGTTCAAACTCGTCAAGTTTATTGAAAAGCCCTCTGATATTTTGAAAATAGATTGAAATGCTTCCGTTTTTATTGTTATTGTTGATCATAAAAAATCGTCGTTGTATTTTTCTTTTCTTTTGAAATCATAACGTTTGACTCCGACTCCCTTAGGCCAGAAACTCGGTTCATACATCTCTTCTTTACGATCAAACGGCGCGGATACTCTGAAGCACTTATTTTGGTTTTCATTTGTAAGAAGTTCAGTGACATTTACCGAAACATCCTTAAAATTTTCTTTCTTTTTAATCAAATTTGCAATTTTTTCTTCTGTGACGTGACGTTTGACCCGGTATACGTACAGCCAAACTTGTTTATCAACACCAGTGAATTCATTTTCTTCTATATCGGTACCGATCTTTTTTTGAATTGCCTTTTCTTTCATTTTTTTAGCATTTTGTAAGGTTTTGTTTTCATTTGTTTTTTGGTGTTCACTTGAAAGGGGTTTATTTTTTGTTTTAGTAATTTTTGTTCCCCTAGTTTTTGAAGTATTACCAGTATCTTTTTCGGAGCTATTGTTGGAATCACTTTTTAAATCTTTATTAGGATCGATTTCGAGGTTTTGTGAGAGCGAGCGCTCTGTAGTGTTTGGACCCGAAGCCGATTCGTAGTGATTGATTCTAGCGTCTGAGTCTTTTTGTAAATTCACCGTTTCTTTTTTATTCAGCTTGTTGGTATTCGTTTGCATTTCTAACTGTACAATCTTTTTTTTTAATTCAGTTATATCATTTTTTAAGGCAATGTTTCCATTGTAAAGTTCGTTAATCCGTGCATTGTTATTAGAGTCGGTACTCATCTTAGTTAAATGTCCTCTAATAAACATTTGTTCTTTAACAAATATTTTTAGTAGATCACTCACGTTTAATTTGTCGAAGTCCAGCATATTAATCATCTCAGGAAAGGAATGTATGTATGTTCCAGCATGCAACGACTGTAAAAATTATTCGAAATATCCGAAAATCTGTTTTTTTTGCTTCAAAAATAGATTTCCATAGATATAGAAAAAAAGTTGAGCGAGTGGCTAGCTTATCGTAAATTGATGGCCAGAGCTTCAGCTTAATTTTCAACTGTTTTCTTCCCGCAAATTGTTTCTAAAAAGTTCGAATGAAATGACTTTACTTGTAAACAGGCACTGGTGTGTGTTCTGTATTTATGTTATACGACAGCGATCATAAAACGTATTCAATATATTTAAAATATCAAAGGTTAAAAAAATGTAATTAACTAATTAACTGACTACTGAAAGATTACCCAATTTCAAGCTCTGGATCTGTATGAGATAACAAGTCATAATTTTTCCCCATGGCATATACAGTGGATGTACAATGAAGATGAAATGTAAAATACATTTTTGGGCCACAATGATGTCAGTCAAGCAGGGTTTTTTTTTCATAAATATTTCAACTGTTTACAACTTAAGCCTTGACACATCAAACTTGAATTTATTTATTGAAAAAATGATGTTGCCATATTTATTGTAGTTGCTACAACATACAATAATATTACCTTGTATAAAATTACAAATTTCCTCTCCAAAAAAAATGTAAACACAATGAGTAAAATAAATTTAAGATATTTACAATTATATTGTAGCAACTTTTTTTTTTTTTTTTTTTTTTTTTTTTTTTTTTTTTTTTTTTTTTTTTTTTTTTTTTTTTTTTTTTTTTTTTTTTTTTCCCTCCTAAGCTCTCAAGTTTATAAAAATAGGAATGTGGGAAAAATAAGGAAAATTATTTTTGCCTGGAAAGTGCCTTTTACTAAGGGGAGACCCCTATTTGAAGGATGTATGAGAAGGATATGGGGTGTGGAATGCCTAGAAAGGCGGATGGAGTTTGTAGCAACCTGCATAGTACCAATTGATGTAATCAAGTGCGATCCCAGATTATCGAGAGTTTAATTCTAATTTTTCCAATTTGAAACACTTTAGTTTTTACTCTTAACCGAAAAAACAGTTATACCCCCCCCCCCCCCCATTTACGCAAGATGGGCATGCGGTCCATGGAAGTTCTCAGCAATATGTCCTTCTAATAAGTGTTATCGTAATCATCTTCCTCTTCTTTGAGTTGTCTTCGGCTTCCCTGGAGATGATAAGACACACCGATCCCTGAATTATCTTCCATTCCTGGGCAAAGGGGGGGGGGGTGCCTCCCTCTCCTTTCAAACACAAAGTGTTCCGCAGTCTTCGTCTGCACAGCGTAGAAGAAGACGTGCTTAAACTTATGAAGCATTTCACTGAATAATCCATGGTCAGAAAAGATGAGAACTTACTCCTGAAATCTGGGAAGATCCATGTGGTCCTCATTCAATCCCTAATCGATGGAAAAAACATTCACAAGATATTCTCCTTTGGTACGACGAGACCTTGGTAGTCTCATTTCTTCCGATTTACGCGGTAATGTGTGTTTTTCACTTCTGGGGCCATCCCTATGTAGATACCTGAATCGCCTGATACGACACAGTCCTCCGGGTTCTTGTGACCTCCTTTTGCCTGATCTTTATTAATCTTTTCGGGCCATACATCTGCCGCATACCTCATGACTCCACGGATTACCCCGACGTATAGCGCTCTCGGCGTAAGGTTGCCTCTCTTCCCCTAATAATCTCAGCCCTAATTCATGCAAAATTGATAATCATATTCGCGATTGCCGCTTAAAGGAATCCAATGATGAGGGGTAATCCCCATGTCCTTGCGAACTTCACACCTTGAATGGTATTTCGGTACTCAATTCTATCCTCTCGTCTTCAATGCAAGTGGATTGGGTGAAACTTGTCTCGGACAATAAACACCTTGGTCTTTTCGGTAGCCATTCATAACTTTGCAACAATGTATCAATAAGAATCATCATTTTGTCCTATCGAGTAGGTTGAAGTCTTATTCAGAAAGAGTTTAATAATGTACAATATTTGTTAGGAATATTTTTTTTAAGTTTGAGTAACTCAAGTAAAACATTTAACTTATTTTACCTTATTTAACTACATTTTACTTATTATTATATAGAGTATAATATAATAGTTAATTAATAATCACCGTTTAGAAAATGTTTACTTTGCTCCCACCTGTACTGCTACTAATTCCAGGATTCGTTAGAAAAATCATGTTTCCGATGGTTTAGTCCCGATCGCTGATTGGCGGGGCATTTTTTATGGCCATAATGCGACACCATTACATATTTGCAGGAGACTACAACTTATACTGACAGACCACACAGTATGGAGAGCACGCAGGAGCCAGTCAGAAGGGACTTTAAGTGAGTTAGGGCCGGCCGAGAGTGTCCGGCAGTCGCTACTAACTCAGTTATCTCAGACCTCAATCAATAGCTTAGTCAATCTCATGTGCAGCCATCTCTTGTTCACAATAACCAAAAATACCGTTTTATTATGTTGTTGCTTCTAAAACTAGAAACCTAAGACTAATATTTATAAGCCTAATAAAAAAGAATCAAGGCTGGGATTGAACCCACCCTGATCCGCACCTCAGCTATGTCGTATGGAAACCCCAGTGCCAATATCTAATTTAAAAATTAAACGAACTACATTGCAGTCTCATTTGAAAAGTGTCGCTCAGGCGATTTTTTTTTCCTTAAGGATGGACGAGATCAATTAAAGAGACTGAATATTGGCAAGACTTGTGTTCAACATTGATAAGTGATAGCTCATTCTGGCTCACTCACTATATATATATATAGTTAAATGCTGATACAGTTCGCTATCAGCTCACTATCGCAATGCTGACCACCGTCCTTTTCCTATCCTATATATGAGCTCCTCGCTTAGAGATAAGCAATCCCCTTCAGTGATTCCATTCAGTACATTCATATAGCAGCTTAGCCATTTAATATTTTATTTCGCTTAGTGTATTGTAAATCAATAAAGTTCTTTTTAAAAAGTTCTACTGCTTTATAGTTGCTTTAATTGGCTCCCGAACAGGGACCTGAGAGCTTTTCAGACAACTGAAGATTTTATTCGATTAAAGACAATCCTATAAAACTCGGCTGTCTTTCTCTTACAATAAAAACGTCACTGTGGAGCAAGACTCAACAAACCGACTTCAAGGAGGAACTGCCGATATTTTTTAAAATATCCAAAGCTCAGGTCAGAAAACATTGGCAACTACCAGAGCTGTAAGAAGCCTTTGAAGGAACCTCTTAGGCGAAGAACTCTACACCAGGGTATGAAAACAACCTTGTATTAAATTTAATTTTTATTTTTATTTTTTATATTATATATGTCTTTAGTCGATAGACTTAACTCTATTAGAAATACTAATTCAAACGAAACAAACGTAGAAATGGAACACGAACAAATTAAAAACAGTGATTGCACATTCATTCCGGTTTACAATGGGAAAACAGAACATTTAATACTGTACATAAATAACGTAACTTACTTATTAGCAAGATTTTGTCAAGCTGATAATCCAAATAGTGTAAGAAATGAAGACCTTATTTTTATGTGTGCCAAAACAAAATTAGAAGGGAACGCTAAAATCGCAACATTTGACAAACAATTTACCTCAGTAATAGACTTACTTGAATTTCTTAGACGACATTACCAAGACAATCGGTCCATTTGCCAATTAGCACGAGAAATCTCCAATACAAAACCCAGACAAAATGAAAACCCCATTGAATACATTGAACGAATACAACTAAAAAGATGCGACTTACACTCTAGAATCTACACAGACAACGAAATACGCGACAAAGATAAGGAAATCGCGCGTTACGACAATGATATTAGTCAAGAAGCCGTTAAAAACTTACATCCGACTATAGCAATATTTTTACAACACATACAATACAGAACTTTAAATTACGTTTATAATATTTTAAGAAAAGAAGCTTCATTTCTGGTAGAGCAAGTACACGGGAACCGAATATTCAATCAAGACGTGACTGAAGAAAAACCTAGACAACAACATTATAACAATAAACAATTTAAAAGACCACAAAAAAAATACCAACAAAGACCACATAATAATTACCAGGGATATAAAGGCAATAACTTTAACCCTGATTTCCAAAGACAAAAATACCAACCGCGCTATAATAATAAATATAACAATAACGACGCGCAACAACCCCAACAACAACAACGATACAATTACCAACAACAGTGGAATCCACAGGCATAACTATTTTAATCAACCGCAGCAAAATCAATTACAGAATCAACCGGTAATT
Source organism: Acanthosoma haemorrhoidale (assembly GCA_930367205.1). Lineage (NCBI taxonomy): Eukaryota > Metazoa > Arthropoda > Insecta > Hemiptera > Acanthosomatidae > Acanthosoma > Acanthosoma haemorrhoidale. Next base: position 55,876,812 of record OV884011.1, read on the forward strand.
AATCAAGCTTACCCACAGACAGTTTCAATGCGTACCGTTAGTGACAGAGCACATCACATTGAAAACAACAAGGACAAAATAATTCAAGAACTACAAGAGAGACTAGACCGCGCGGAGAACCATTTTTTAGACTCGGGTCAGATACAAACCGATCCGCCTCCCTTAGAGGAGAAGGAACGATTTTAAACAAAAATAATATTTTAAATAATCATAAAATAACAAAGCAATCCACCTCCTTTTAGGAGCAGGACCAATCTTAAATAATAAACAAAATACGGTAAATAAACAATGCGAAGAACTGCATTATACAAATGACTTACCGTACATAATAGACTTTAAAAATAACAAATGGTTAATAGATACGGGTGCGACAAAAAACTACATACACCCAGACATAGTAAAAAAACATAAATTTAAACGTTATAGTAAATATTAAAAATGCATTGGGTATAGACCAACTGAATTTTTAGTTTACCCATTTTCCAATAGGTTTGACATCTTGTTAGGCTTCGAAAAATGAGGAATTTAAAAATGAATATAAATTGTACGGAAAATCACATAGTGATCGGAAACAATATATACCAAATTTAAAGACTCAAAAAACGAAATAAACTTAATGGATAACGAACAGGAGATAAAAATGCATTAAGAACAGAACATATAACAAAAGAATTATCTAATAAACTAGTAAAAATAATTTCCGACAATGGGGACATAATAAAAAAGGAAAACGAGAAACTCCAAGCAACCAATTTAATAAAGCATCGGATAAATACCAAAAATAATGACCCAATTTATACAAGGAATTATCGGAACCCCGAGCAATTTAAAAATCAGATAAAAGATGAAGTACAAAAATTGTTAAGGGATGGAATAATCAGAAAAAGCAATTCACCTTATAACTCGCCACTATGGACAGTGCCGAAAAAGATGGATGCTAGTGGAATTAAGAAAGTGAGAATGGTCATAGACTACCGCAAACTTAATTCAGAAACCACCAATGATAAATTCCCCTTAATAAACATAGAAGATGTACTCAATAAATTAAAAGGAGCCAAATATTTTACAACCATCGATCTAACGTCAGGGTTTCATCAAATACCAATGGATAAAGAATCAATTTCAAAAACAGCCTTCAGCACAGACGACGGACATTATGAATTCGTAAGAATGCCGTTTGGTTTGTGTAACGCACCACCTACGTTTCAAAGGATGATCAATATGGCAATTGAAAATTTACCCAGAACCATGGCATATATCGATGATATAATAATTTATTCAAAAAACGACGAAGAACACTTGAAAGACATCGAAAGGGTGCTACAAACACTAAAAAGAAACAATTTAAGTATACAATTAGACAAAACAGAATTTTATAAATCGGAACTAAAATTTTTAGGTTATATAGTAGCACAAAACGTGTTAAAAACGGACCCAAATAAAATAAAAACAATTTCAGAATTTAAACAACCCAATGATGAAAAATCCCTTATACGATTTTTAGGAATGACGGGATATTATAGAAAATTTATAAAAAACTACGCGGAAATAACTAGACCTCTCAGTGCAGCTATTAATTCAAAAAAATATAAATCAAAAGAATTTGAAGATAGTTTCCAACAATTGATTAAACAAATGACTAACACACCAATTTTAGCTTACCCCGACTGGAACAAACAATTCGTTTTAACTACAGACGCGAGTAATCAAGCTATAGGCGCAGTACTCAGTCAAATAATTGATAACAGAGAACATCCGATAGCATTTGCTTCGAGAGTACTATCAAAAACGGAAGAAAACTACAGTACAATAGAAAAAGAACTATTATCTATAGTATACTTTACTCAACATTTTAAACTATATCTTTATGGGACAAAATTTTTATTATTAACTGATCACAAACCTGGGTCTTTACAATGAAGAATGAAAACAGCAGGATAATGAAATGGATATGGAAATTACAACAGTTTGAATTTGAAATTAAACACATTTCGGGAAAAACAAATCAAGTAGCAGATTGCTTGTCCAGACGAAACGAAATAAATGCTTTGGAAGACATAGTAGTGAATTTACATATACCAGATGAAGACACGCCAGAGTACGAGGCCTTTATAGACCAACTATTAGATATAACTGACAGTGAAGAATTAAATAGAAACTTTAGAAGCAACAGAGGAATTACCAACACTAACTAACGAAGACTTGGAAAGTCTAATAACTCAACACTCACAGTAATAATGGACAAGTATGGTTAGTAGAAAATGACAAATGCATAAACGTTGAAAAGAATCAAATAATCATTAAACGCGGAGCAAATAAAGTAACTTATGAGAAAATATTTGAAAAACATAGGTACACTATTTTCATAAATAATATTGAATTAATAAATGGACTATTATTAGAATTCTTGGATCCTAATAAAACATGTGGAATTTATTGCCAAACAAATTTTGAAACTTTAAATGAAATTTACGAGGTCTATTACAAACAAATACAAAAACTAATTGAAAAAGACTATAGAACAATAAGACTTAAAAGATACTTTTTATTATGTGAAGACATTACAGAATTAAGAGACCAACAACAGGCAATTCTAGACTATCATTACGGTTTTGCAAGATTGGAATAATACATTCTAAATTATTAAATGATATCCTTAAAGGAATATCAAACAATGTAACATTAATCTCTAATGACAATACTATTATCTGGGAAAATACAAAAATTTATTGTTCATACCAAAACACTTCATTTCATGTAATTGTAAAGCTACCTATTCACGGACAATCCTATACAGGATACCTCATTGTACCCACACCTATTATTGTTAATAAAACTTATAAGGAAATAAACATTGTAAATAAATTAATTATTAAGAAAGATAATAATTATTATACAGGGAATTGTATCCTTGATTACTATTACTATTGTAAACATTTAGAAATTATTAACAACAATTGTATAAATAATATTATTATAAATTCAACTATAAAGGGATGTACTCATAAATGAATTTCAACTAACATTAGATTTAATGATTATTTAAAAGTTTATATTATTTTTAATCAAATTAAACTAACCAATTGTAATAACGAAAGTATATTTCTACCCAACATAGCATTAGTTAATACTACTAAAAAAGATTGTATTCTAAACAAGACATACACCCATAATTATAATTTAGTATTTTTACCAATGTATAAATTCATGAATATAACCCAACTAACGAATATTGAAACTATTAACCAAACTGTACCCCAATTTATTGAAATAGAAGATACCTTTGATTTTCCTTTTATTCATGGAGGTATTATAATTAATTTAGCCATAATAAGTTGTACTGTAGGAATTATTATCTATCATAAATGTAAAAGTAAGAAATTCCAGGAACCTACTCCTACAACACCCCCTTTTATGCCATTATTATCCATGACTAATCCTTACAAAATCTCTACTCCTAGCGATCCCATTCCAGGAGTAATGCCCAATTTCCCCTAGGGAGGAGTTAAATGCTGACACAGTTCGCTATCAGCTCACTATTGCAATGCTGACCACCGTCCTTTTCCTATCCTATATATGAGCTCCTCGCTTAGAGATAAGCAATCCCCTTCAGTGATTCCATTCAGTACATTCATTTAGCAGCTTAGCCATTTAATATTTTATTTCAACTTAGTGTATTGTAAATCAATAAAGTTCTTTTTAAAAAGTTCTACTGCTTTATAGTTGCTTTAGTTATATTCTTTTTTTATCTTTCATTTTGTATGTATGTATGATGTGTAAAAAATAATCTGTTTTGATAAATGGCTAAGACTCAAGTGCAACAGTCAGATTTCAAGGCTGGGGGTTGTCCCACCCTGATCTGCACCACCCACATCTGTGCTATGTCGTATCAAACACGAGCAGTGCCAATATCTAATTTCAAATTTTTTAGGCTTGGAAACGCTCTAATTTTAGTCATGTACTCAGCGATCGTATTTTTACGTTCTACAATAGTGGTCGTAATAAGATACGATTGGTCTGAACAACCCGGATTACGCTGTACATATCGACATACATACTTAAATCGATACTTTGATACTTCTATAATTAGTATCCTCACTATATTAAACCTCAAATGCCGCCGAGATTTAAATATTCATTTTCTTCCAAACTTCACTAAAATCAGGTATAACAGAATGTATAAGTTGATTTTTGATCACATTTTTTAGCCAATTTTTATTCTTCATCTAAACTTTAATTTTAAGCGTTAACTCCGATAAAGAGGAGATGTGTGAATTGATATTCACACAAAATTATTTCAACAAAATGATTTAGCAAGTGAACAAATAATAGAATACTAATGTAATGTCTTAAATACATTTTAAATAATATAAATTTTAAATATATATATAGTACATATATATGGTAATACATAAGTACCATAGTCTGAGGTGTTGTGAAATATACCATTGTAATTGATGATCCATTGCACTTTTGAACGCAAATAACCAATATCTCAGAACAATCACAACAGCTAGGGAGCCTGTGTGAGAGATCCTCCCTCTTCCCTCGTGATCAGAGATTAAGCTTATTACAGGTATTAGGGGGTAGAGTAAGGGAAAATGTGGTCGTGATTACAAACCAAGGAGGGTCCAGATTCCCGTTCTGGGCAGTTAACTTTATTTAGCGTTATTTATTATGGACGTTTAAATAAATGAGGCAATCGGTGGGTAGCCCCATAGAGCCCGAATGAGATATAAGACATACAGAGAAGACACTAAGTTTGAAAAGTTTATAATAGCTAATAATAATTATTACTAACCACATGGCTAACGATTAGAAACGAGATTCATAAATGTATATATCCAAAGCTTTTGTTTATCCTGCTAGGTTCAATGGCAGGTGAAAAGGGAACGAATGACGGTCACTCTTGGTTCAATCAACTTATCAACTAGGTATTGCCCTGGACAGTACGAAGCAGAACTTGATAGTTGAATGATAACGGTACCTACATATTTAATGCCAACGGCAGTCAGAAGCTGTAAGTGCGGCACCGCCGCTGTGGTGCATAAGTGCATGTATGGACCGGCCCTTAAGGAGCCTACTTGTAACTGAGGTGGGGTGTATAAATAATGTGTCAACATCACAGTAAACGTTCCTGAGGGTTAAGTTATTGTTTAAAAAAACAGAAACCCTTATATTTTCACCTGTCAATGTCTGTCCTCTGTTCTGGCTAGAGCATAAAATTTTACCTGCAGATTCCATTCAATGTCAACTGGATAAATTGTCATTAATTAACCGATTCTTAAATAAATAATAAATATTTTCCTATTATATTGAGTAGGACAGGTTTTCAAGTTTAATGAAGTAAAAGCCCACTTTTATACAGCGAGATGATCTTTTGAATGTAAGTGTTACCCTAGAGGTGCTAAATACAAAAACAGCCCCTTAAACAATAATGAAACTTCATTACAAACAAATACCAAAATTAAAAAAAACCAAAATTTCCTAAGAAAATATAATGCAAACATTTTTGGTACTTCATTCTTGACTAACATGGTCTGAAGTTGGATATGAACGGGCTCCACTGAATCTCAAAGACGAAAACTGATAAGCTACTTGAATATACGATTATTGACATTTTTCTCATATTTGCTGAAAATTTAATAAAAAAATATATATAACAGGATCGTAAGCATCAAGACCTGGAGACTACAAGCTTAGTTATTTAGCCTAGTTATTCAAGGAACTAGAATAGAACATAGAAGGTCTCTAACCAATAATTGCTAAGAAGAAAAATAAAAACAATAATTAGTTTATTTTAAACTAGACTGCGTTATAAAGATAGAAAGTGTTCTAAGCTATATATTAGTAAAAAAAGGTGGAAGTTGGACATATGCCAAAGCCGGCTGGAGCACACCACCTGTGGCCCGGCTTCGCTTCAGTTTCTCCATTTTACATGATTCTATAAGCCTTGTCCGTTCTTTATTCTCACCGTGAGTGTCAGCAAATCATAACTACACTCATACAGAATATAAATAAAAATATTATATTTTACAACGATTATAGTTTAATAGTAGTAATGATGGATATGTTAAATTTTAAAATTGATTACTGAACTTATTATTCATTCAAACAAGAAGAATATTCTATCAATTACTGAATCGTTTAACGTGCTACAGGATCCATTCTAAAATGTTCGTGCATAAGGTGAAAAAATTTATAAATATAATAAAGTTATAAATATGTTTATTTAAGGACTTTTATTTTATACATATTTCTTTTTAATTTATGATCTGTAGAGACTTCTAAATCCGAATGAAGTCATGGAAAGAGGCCAAAATGATGTCTTGATAAGTCAAATAAAAAAAAGTTGTTTTTTTCTACTTTAATAACTTAAATTACGCGACGAAGGTCAGTATATTTTGAACAAATATTGCAAAGCATCAAATGAACACCCCAATGTTCATTGATCCAAACAGGAAAATCGATGCTTCTGTCAGTTACAGAGGGATGTGGGTCAGTACCTATAAATAAATATCTTTATTTGAATACAATTATAATCAATCAGCCTAAAAGGAAAATGGATATTTGTGATAAAATATCATTCATTCTATATTTACAAATTTACATTTACTCTTTCATTCACACCATACATGTTAACAACATGCATGCACACAATATTGGCATGTATACATAGCCCAGAGATCCCCCAACCCACCCGCAGTGATAATAATAGTAATATAAAAAGAAATGAATATATAAAAAATACCAACTACTGTCACCCCTATATCCTGTCCACGTGAACTCTTGATTTCTCCGCTTCCTATATTATCATGCCTCACATTATCTCACAGCTAAACTCCGCCCGTTTCATCTAGCAATGGTACTTGGATAAGAAGAAGAAGTATCTGCAATCAATTAGACGCTTCGATATAATAGAATTAGATCTTTAAACGTGCTAGGCTTGAGCATCTAACAGCGTGAGTAGGACTTAATATTAATAGGAAAGAATTACTTGATTTTCAACCGTCTTTTTCTTGAAAGCTGTAATCAGCAAACTTACAACATTTTCACATGGACCGATACAGTTTCTCTTTTGCTCCTGAAAGCAATCCCTCTAAGATGTAAAAGTAGACAAGAAGACATTGGCTTGATTGAATGATGGTGACATGCGGAACGAGGTAGGGCATCTTACCTATGGATCTATATATTTAATAAACTGAGAGCTTTAGGCACACTTGGTCCTTACTGCCTTCAAGTGATCTGATCGAAATCGTTTAGAATTAGATTTTCTTTGGCAAATTTAGGCTCTATTTCATGCAGATATAATGAAATAGTCTAGTACAGCAATAGTCTTTCATCTACGCTACGTTCTACGATAGCTTCCGTAAAATTGATCCAATGATTAAAGCCTGAAATTAAAGTAGGTGTAAGAATAGCTCGGAAGATGGGGCTAACCTATACAATTTAAAGAAAAAAAATCTTTATTAAGTAACAACTCAAAAGCTGTTTTATTTTCTAGCCTATTAATTCTGTAGAGGACACTCAAAAGAAGTTAACCAAAAACAAAACAATTTAAAGATGATAGAGAAAATAAATTTTTATTTTATGAATCAATACAGATATTGAGATAGGTTGTAATTTCATTGAGGTTTGTCCTATCCTGTATATCCTACATAGGGCCGATATTCCTGTCACTCCTCGTATCTTCCAACCTTAGTGCTCAAGAAAATATAACCAGAATCCAAATGCAGCTCGACCTCAAGGCAAACGAATTAGAAGATGCAGCCCTAGATCTTAAACGTTTGATAGCTGTGACGGTTGTAGCTCAAAATCCCACATACTGATCACCAAAAGAATTGCATTTTCAGAAATAACGACCTCAAAGATGCAAAATTTGTGTGGTGCATTTAACCGAAATACTTACAATTGAAACTAAGCTCAAAATTTGAAGCAAGCCGTTCTAAAGCCATACTGGAGTTTCTCGCGATGTAGGTGGTTGCAATTTGAAAAGTGACATAATTTTTAAATTTGAGTTGAAACCATTCAACGAAAAACTTATGGCTTAAAGTGGTCCCTTTCGAAACATGTGTCGGTTGTAGATCAAAATCCCACAAACTGACCACCAAAAGTAATTGCATTTCGAAAACTGACGACCTCAAATTTGTGTGGTACATTTAAATGAAAAATTGTCATGATTTCAAAACTCTGTTCCGTTGCTGGGCAAGAAAACGTATCAAATGAATACGACAGGTTGCAAGAAACAAAGTTCTCCAACGGTTCGTCTAAAACGGACAGATTGCTACGACGGAGTTCTTATGGCTCTATGGACGGCATCACTTGGGTGAAAGTGGAGCACTGACAATATTTGATGACACCACATGACTATGAAGATAAACCTGGGGAAACCTATTTATCTCACCGCCTTGTATAACCAACCAAGGGCATCTCTCCAAGATGTCTCAGCCCTTCTTAAAAATTCGCTGACAAAACCACCACATGGTTGTCGGAGACTTAAAAGCACAACATCCACTGTGGTACAATGCCACCATCAACCCAACTGGGAAACCATTGGTAAAGGCCCCCTTACAGTCGGCCACCCTCAAAACTTCACTTTTCACCAATGAAAAGACAACCGAATGTCCACCCTAGAGATCCTACTCGCAAAACAGCCTCAAAGGATAAATAATTGTGAGACCCTGGACCTAATACCACACCCCATGAAGTAAGACTATAGTTGAGCCGAATGTGGCCTATATCGATCTTAACTATGTCACCAATTGCATGCGGTTCCTGTTCTCCACACTACAGAGGAAGTGAATTGAGATGTAGCCTTCCTAATCGAGGTATCTATCGTCGATGCAGATGTCACAAGCATCTCGAAGTATAGCCCGAAACCACCAACGTTGTAACCATCAGACCATACTCTTCGACTTATTTCACTTAACAATAATTGGTACCGATCAAGGAATTTTCAAGCCAAGAAAGTAGTTAACTCTCTCACAACACAAATTTGTGGCTTGGGGAGGAATTAGACGATGGGGGTGGCCGTGAGACGGCGAAATGGCACAAGCTGCTTTGTACCTTAGCATAAATGTTGGAAGCTCCTTAAGACCACTACCAAGTATTACTCACGCGTCCGCATTCGATTCTTCGCCGGTATCAGGGATACCGACCACCAGGCACGACGGAGTGCGAATAGTTTCGCGGACACGGCTGCTGAGGAGTAGTATCACCCTACTCGTAACGAACCTGTACAATTCATGTATCAGCTTCCGATACTACCCGACAGCGTGGAAACCAGCTATCTTGTTCCCACTCCAGGAGAGGTGACCGGTCAGCACATTACCACCCTGAAGATTCTGGAAAAGATTGTGCTGACGTACCTGAAAGAGCTCTTTTCTTAAAATTCCATCATTCCGTACGAACAAAAAGGCTTACAGACACATCTGAGTACAGAACATTCACTTGTGAAGGTGCAGACGTAAGGTACCTTTGGTATCAACAGAAACGCAGCTGCTATGATTTCTTTGGATTTTCACCTCAGTGCCACACGGGATACAGTGCTGACAGCTCTGTGACTGGGAATGCCCAGATCAGCTATATACCACGTTGGTTTCCTCCCACAGGACAGAACGGTGAGGGTACGGGTGGGTGACTGCCTCTCGAACCCCTTCTCTCTAAACTGTGGAGTTCCTCTTAGTGTGGTTTTGTTTTCGGTACTTTTTAACATGTGCACGTCTGAAATTGTTGGGACAAACTACAATAAAGCTACTGTAATCGCTTTCGCTGACGATATTGCGGTTTACAGCAGTAGCATGGGTGCAAGATGAGCTCTTACACAGGCTGTGTCAGTTTGTAACGTAATCAGTGACTGGGGTAATTTAGACATCAGTGTGAACGCCGAAATGACCGATTGTGAAATCTTCTCCCTCAAAACAGAAAAATGCCTTGCCAAAATCCTACACTATAGGAGGGCAAGAGAACTCACCGGCTTTCTCAATGTACTATCTGGGTGTAAAAATGGATAGGCATCTCAATTTCTCTAACAATTTTAGAAACAAACTGGAAAAAGTACGACACCAGTTTCACCAGCTTTCACACTTGTTAACCTCACCCCATTTTTCATTGCGTTTTAAACTGATGATATATAACTGACCTCCGGCCAGCTCTGCCGTAGGGTGTCCAGGGCACTATATACTCATTTAACTGACTGTACAGCCAAAAGTCCCCAACAATTTCAGAACGGTATCATGAGAAAATTAATCAGACATACCTCTCTCCAGAGGTCAACCTGCACCAGCTGCTCGGTAAGTGAGTTCATTTACCGGAGACACATCAAGTTTTTTGACTCGTTGCAACACCAGACAAACCCAGTGCTTAACACTATGACCCCACTCACATTCCTGCATCGATGACAACGGGTGTCCGGGAAAACCTCGTAAAGTTTGTTTATTTAGATTTAGGTTATTATTAGCACAACTATTTCTTAAGGAGAGCCAAATCACTTTCTCTGTTCACACGCCTTGTATTCTGTACATCAGCCAACCATAGACAAAATTATTTTAAACCTCACTTTTAAACTTCAGTCAGTTTTTAAATTGCAACCACCCACATCGTTAGTTAACTCGAATCCTGTTTCAAGGTGGCTTGCTAAAATTTTAAAGGTTAGTTTAAATCGAAAGTCTTTTCGTTAAATGCACCACACAAATTTGGTCACTTACACGCCGTCAGTTAAAAACGCAACCAGGTGTGCGGTCAGTTAATGCGATTCCTCTTTTAGGAACACATATTAAATCGTATCAAAATTTCAATTGTGGTTTCTCGTTAAATGAAACGCCATATTTCGCAACTTAAATTTATTTTTCATCTATAAAGCATCTTCTTTCGAGCAGGCCGGAGTTGTGTATTCAGATGAGGATTATCTATCACTTAAAATAGTTTTGAGGTTTACGTCTTTCTGTTGTATGTATCAGTCCCTCTAGTCGATTAGAATAAGACAGAGCATAATGGCCCACAAATACCTCATAAAACAGTAACCACCTGCAAGGTGGAAGATAGTCTTACGTTTATAAGTCTGTTCCAAAACTGCACATTTTATTGCAGGAAACAGGCTGATGTCGGAATGAATTGAAATATATATGTGTCTACATTCCGATCCCGCAATATTCCTAACTTCGACCCAGGATAGTAATCATTTAAAAAGTATTGCGGTCAAACAATAGTCTTATGGGTATGGTTTATTTATATAATGAAATCAGTGTATAGTAGATCAAAGCTTACTTTCATACAATGTTAAACATCTTCATCAGAGTGGATCGATACCTCATAGACAAGATTACAAATGTGCGTGTGTTAGTGGAACTGTGAATACATGCATAACATTAAGGGGCATAAGGTCAGCGCTGTCATGTCAGTATAACCTTCTCATCTGTACAATTTTGTCCACATCATTTACATACATAAAGGCATATAAAAGTAACGTATCTCCTATTGATAATGTATACGCTGTTAAAAACATTTGTTTATACTTTGTAAGGATCGAGGTCGTTTAATTGATTTCAGTAACATTGTTTTTATCATAATTAAAAAGAATTGCTTTTAGGAGACTTTTTTATTTTATGTACTCAATGACTATTATTCAATGATTGTGAAGAACAAGTTCCAATCTAAAATTGCTTCATTGACAAATTAAATGTCACTTGGTAATGGCAAAATTGGAAACGTCTAATAAAATGCGCTGACATGGCCGAGGCTGCAAAGGATCAGATTATGGCATAAATGAAAAGTTAAGGTACGTAACAGTAGCACCGACCGCAGAAGTTTACGATGAAGGGCCCTACGCCAGCAATAATATTGTCATTGTTTTTGACGTTCCAGCCCTACTGGCTCCTTTTGGGCCAGTCTTCACGCCCAGATTGGACAACCCACAGCAACTTTTGCGGACAGCTCGTCCAGAATTGTTTTTTGAAGTTAATCTTATGAACATTCAACAGGATTTCTAATAATTAAGATTACTAATATTGTAATGATTCAAAATAAAAATCAACGGAATGATTGGTAATAGGTAAGTCTCCCTTTCTCTCTCTGTTACTATCTATGTACGAGTGATATCATTTTTGAGTAGAATTATAGTACCTAACAAGAGTGCTACATGCCGTGAAAATGATTTCATAGGTTACTTAAAGAACTCTGCACCCTTTTACACTCTGGTGCCCTTTTATTAGTGAAAAGAGCTAGCGGAAATTTGGACGTGACATTGCAACGAGTGTTCAACAGTGGTTGTGAAAAACGGTTGGTTGTAAACGTATCAAAGGTTGCAAACGCATCAAACCAGTGTGTTTGATTTGTGGTGGAAATGTTAAGGCACCCCCTAAAAAATACAATTCACTTGGACACACAATTGATTCCAAGCATCCGGTTGGTTCAGTCTTGAGATAGTTTCATTGAAAAAAAAGAACAAAACGTTATTCGGACAGCAATTGATATTCAAAATCCCATGATATTCAATGGTAACAGCTTCCTATTAAATCTCTTTGTTAATCTCACAACCAATGAAACCATACTGAAATTGATAACAAGCCCATCTTAAAATTAAAAGTTTAAACTATCCGATAATTTATAAACTAAATAACTATATCGGCGGATTAACGAGATAGCAGAAGATGTGGGCTCGCAAGTAGTTTCTAAGCATTTGTAATGCAGATATTTTTCTTTGGCTTTCAACAAAAGTTGCAATGTTGTGTGTTTACGTTCGTAAGGTCAACAAGAATCTTGAAACAAATGACCTCCATCAACTGCGAAGGAGAAAATGTGTCTGAGGAACTAAAAATCCCTGTTAAAGAAAAAAAACATGGACAAGCAAAAATTAAACAGCTTATGCTCCGATATGGCCCCACCACGGTCGGTAAAAATAAGGGCGCTATATTGCACTATTTGAGAACTAGTTGAAAATATCCCCTTAAACCACCACTTCACAATCCACGAGGGACCGCTTTGTGCCAATGAACTGGAGTTATCTTCTGTCCAAAAACCAGTGGTTGACTATATCAACTAAAGGCTGGCTCGTGACCTCAAACACAGGGAATTCCGGGAGATGTTCGAAAAATACATTGAGGGACATGGAGAACTGATTCTGTTGGCTCTCAAGAGAAAAGCCTTTGGAAAGTTTCTGGAAATTAAGCAGTTATATCTCCACTTATATGAAAGAAAATGAAGAACTTCATCACATCTCTCCATTTCTTGAAGACGATGAATGGCTTTGTGATTTCGCTTTCCTCGATTGCAAAGTAAATCTAATCATTTACCAATACTGGCGTCTCATGTTTCATCGTTCGAGGCTAAGCTCGCTTTTTTTTTTTTTTGTGACAAAGTTTGCTGAAAACTGAGTCTGTCTCATTTCCCTTGCATGCAAGAACACGATTATCAAACGGAAGTGGATCCTGACTATGACAAATATAAAGTCAAAGTTTCATCTCTACTTCAATACTTCAAAACCAGATTTGTTTTGTTGACTTTGAAAGGGAAAATATTTTTTACATATCTGTATTAATTAGCCCACCGGAGTTTGTGGATCCAAGATTGAGGTCCATGACCGAAAACGGTTGGACATCTGTCCACAGTGAGTGTAGTGTATCTACACTCTCCACAATGAGGAGAAGTCAATTACTTCCAAATAAGAGAAGAAAGATTCGAATTGTTAGTCTCAATATTGACTTACTTTAATATTATTTAAAGTGATGGAATATTGTCAATATTCCCCACCGCTTCGCAACAGTATTAACAATAACATTCACGCACACACATCTTACTTCAATAATATTGTCAATATTTGCAACTATCAACTATATATTGCAGGTGTAAGGTGGCTATTAGACATTACACTTAGCTGTATTTACATCCACTTCTTTACCATATACACCAGCACTTCGAGTAAACAAGCGCATAAATTTCGGAGGCTTGCGTTCGCTTTAACAACAAACTTCCTTATGTTATCGAAATTGATAATGTGTGCGATTCACTAACCTACACAAGTTAATTGTTGGATACAATGATGCGAAGCAGTAAAATAATATTGGCCTCTAAAACTAATTTATAACAGTCATAACATTTATTAACAGTGTTAATATATATTGCCATAGCCATTGTTCTTTGGTTTCTACTAGGTACATAAAATAAAATCATAATTTTAATATAAATTTTACTGAACATAAAATAGTTTTTAATTTGGATGTAGCTATAATTTTGATTAGATCTTTATTTGAAAAATTACAATGTGCCTTTACAACACTATTAATTGGGATGTTAGAATTCATTCGTACAATTTCCATTCATACTAAGATTCCTACACATTCTTCCCAGGAGACCTCCCCTTACCCACCCATTGCAAAGGCAATTCCCCAATCCAGCTAATGGAAGGTAACAATAGCTTGAAATGATATTTCTTTACACAACTAATATAGAAATAATTATTGCATAAAACAATATTTTGATTGATAGTTTTTTTTTTGTTTTTTTTCTTTCATAGCCCCTTCAAAGTTACAGATAATTATATATAATTATAGATCCTCAGGTGAATCTATTTACAAATTATTTTTATATTTCCTGTAGCATCGCTACATTATATACAGGTTTTGTTATTTTATAAAAATTATATAATGAATAAATAAGTATAATGATACACATTATACGTGACTGGACTAAACTGACTAATAAAGGTGAAGGGGCCCACCTTTTTGATCAACCTTAAAACTAACTTACATACCAATTTTTATCCGACTTTTCCCTGACATCGTCTGTTACAGTAGTCTGTAGTCTGTTGCCATCGATGCGGGAGGGGTGGTGGGGCCATAGTGTTAAACACTGGGTTGGTTAGGTGCTGCAACGAGTCAAAAACTTGATGTATCCCCGGCGGATGAACTCACCACCGACGGCACACCAAGCAACGGGTGCAAGTCAGTGTTCTTCAACCTCTCGAAAGAGGTATGTCGGACCACTTTTCGTATGATCCCAGACTGGAAATGTTGGAGACATTCGGCTGTATTGTCAGTCAAGTGGCTAAATAGCGGGGCACAGTACAGCAGAGCTGGCCGAAGGACACATTTATAGCTCATCAGCTTGAGACGAAACGACAGGTTGGGTGAAGTGCGATGGCCGGTAAGAACTGTGTCGTACTTCTTCTATTTTATTACTAAAATGAGTAGAGAAATGGAGATGCCTATTCATTTTTATACCCAGATAGTGCATTAGAAAGCTGGTGAGTTCTCTAGCCCTTCTATACTATATGATTTTGGCAAGGATTTTTTACACTTTTGGAGGGAGAAGATTACGCAGTCGGTCTTCCCTGCGTTTACGCTGATGTGATTGATATTAACTTAGCTTATTACCTTAGTTTATTGGTGAGAATTAGAGAGAGCGAGATAGAGAACGTCTGAGATGGGTCAAAAATCCTTCAGCTACCGAATGCGAAAACCTAGTTTAGATCTTAGTGGTTATCCTCGTACATAGAAAATGTATCAGTTGACCTGTATGACTACCCATTTCACTTTCTTTTTATTTATCTTCACCCTCCTCTACATACCTCTTTTCTCTTTTCCTATTTCCAATTCCCCTGTCCATCCTTATAGACATCCTTTACCATATTTCGACGTTTTAAAGCCTGCTTTATTCCCTGAACCAGAGGTGGTCGTGGAACCCTGATTTCTGAAAAACCTGGAAGAAGATTGGGTAATAACGTTTGCCTGTAGGTTAAACCCAACCATCTATCTACCCTATGTGTGTCAGATTTTTAAAGGTTCCGACTGTAAAACTGCTTGTAGCTTTATGTTACATAATGTATCGAATTTAAACTAACTCTTATCATAACCTATCACAGTACATCTCTTTTAGAATATAGTTTTGTGGAGGACTTTCATACTTTACAAATGATTTTGTACCTAATAATAATAATAACATAATAAACAAAGATATAGAAAATTTGTTTAACTTAATTTAAATCTAACCCTACATTATCGATTTTGACCTAGCCATGTAGAAATTTGTTATACCCTGCACGTAGTAAGGTAGGGGGATGTCAACCCAAAATTGGATCGCAACCATATAGCAAACCCACGACAACTTTGAAGTGTCAACTTTATGAACATTTAATCAAATAAAAAATTATAAAAATTAAGTTAGTCATTCATTCCCGAACGAATAAAGTAAATACTTCCATATTATGGAAATTCGTCAAGAAACATATTTAATTTATGTTTATTTTAAGTGCACCCTAGGGGAAGTGGGTATCTTCTACGATAGGGGAAGTAAAAATAATACAATTGATCAGAAATTTTGATAGTGCAATTTCTCAACAACTCCCCAGATTACGATGTGCAAACTTTGGTTAAAAATGATCACTACGTGTATGAGAAAAATAATAAACATAAAAAAAAGGCAATCTCGTGAGACTAACTTTCAGGTTTTTTCTAGTTTTACATCAGAAAAGGAAATACCACAAAATCAAATATTGGGAACTGGCGATAGAGATGCAGAGAAGCATATTTAATGTCATTCTAGGAGATTTTAATAGGTTTTAAATTGTCATTTTTTTAGCTATTTACAATTTTTTATTATGTTTATTTTACAGGTGTTACTCTCTGTAATTGTGTATGTGTATGCTAGTTGCAACGTGACAAAGTTTCGATGATTAATTCCAGTTGACATACATATAGGAGCTAATGAATGAATGATAAGAGTTGATAGGTGATAGGTGATAAGGGGTCAGACCTGATCCCGCAGCCTTGCCCTTGGACTTCCTCGGATAGATGACAGCTATGTGACTCTGCCCACAACCCATCACTGGGGAGGCGACCCCTCCATCAGCAGGCAACAACACTGGTAACAGCACTGACAACAACACTGGCAGCAGTAGCAACAAACCAGACAGATATACACAAACACACCGAGGAGCAGCCGGCACGGCACTGGCCCCTCCGCTACCCCCACCCCCTAACGTCAATATCTCCCTCGGCCTCCCCTCTTCGTACCTGCTCTAGTGGTTAGTTACTTAATGGATCAGTTGGTTTTATTTAAAAGGTATTAAAATGATTTTATTTTTATTTAAAGAAAACTAAAAGCAATATACGCCATTCTACGGGGAAATTCGCAACACATTTATTCCATGGTATGGAACAAGGGGAAAAGTCTCCAGCAGTTCACAGAGATTCTAGTGAAAAATTCAATTGCCTCCAGGGAACGGAAGAATGCCTATGAAGTTTGGCTCACCATCTTTCAGTAAGTCAGTGCTAAAGTACGAATCTCGTTCTATTTCCAGAAGTTTAGGAGATGCGCTGTATCAAATCAAACCACCCCCAATATTCATTAAAAATATTAGCAATTTTAATTGCTATTTTTTCAACTGAACAAAGGTATAACCATGGGCAAACATAAATGCCTAAATCGCTCTAGAGGCCTAAGGATCTCACCTGACACCCAAGATATTTACCGTGCCATAGTCACAGATCTGTGGCAGACAAGTGCTAATTTTCGCACTTGCCAGCTGAAACGCGAGAGAGCTCTGCCCGCGGTAATCAGGCATCTACACCCCTACTGAACCATAAAAACCTAAATAACTTTAGAATAATTTTCATCCCAGGTATTCAAGGTCCAACAAGTCGTCAATATTAATTGCGATAAGAAACAGTACGATGACACTGACAAGGTACGTTTTCCTTTATTTATCGTTTCTTTGAGTCTAATCCTGGTGGAATACTTGCAGTGACAAGGGTACAAGTAGAGAAACCACATCCCTGGCGTGATATCGTGCAATGTCACAATTGTCGTATCGATGGGCATACTAAGTTGTACAGCCACCACTTGTGTGAAAACTATCGGGAATCACCTGCAGTTCTCTTGCTCTTTGTTCTAAAGGTCATCCAGCTAACTATAAAGGGTGCCAAGCCTACAAACTATTAAAGAGAAGACTTCAACCAGCCCGCTCACAGGAAACATATATGGATCGACGATCCTAAAACGTTAATTAGTAGTTCTAATAGGATCTAATACTTTAAAAGATTCTAGCTTTAGATATTTGACGATCTTCAACATAATAGGCAATAATTAACAGTATATCATTTTAACCAGATCGTGACACATTAGTGATTGTGACATAATTATTAGGTATATTGTATTAAATACTAGCTTTTGGCAAGTGGTTGTGCACGCGTGGAAATCATAATAACGCAATTTAATTCTAAATATTATTGTAAACAACACTTTAAGTTTCACTTCCAGAAGCAGTAATATATAATTTTTTGGGTGAGTGTTATTATTTTATAATTATAATATATAATTTGCTTCACTCTTGAGCAAACAGCATAAATATTTAGAGAGAAGGGGAAACATGGTGATCTCAAATCCACACCGCAGTACTTAATTTACTGACCCTGTGACTTGTTGATCATGATCCAGAATACAAGTATAACTGTCACTGGCAGTGGCGTACCTTGAGCTTTTGCCTGGTACCTAATTGGCCACCCTTACTAAATCTATCAAAATCAAAAGTTATTTTATTAATCACTTTTAATGTTATTTATTACTAGTGATACATATTGTTCATATATGTTAAATATACTCATTATCATTATTATTATTGATTTTTTTTATTAGAAAAGACTTAAATGACATAGTCAAAATTTATATCATATGTTAGTAACGAAAGTACATATTGCTAGATCTCGATTTTATCATCAAGCGACGTATCTTTATGTCGCCACCGCAAACGTGACAAAAATTTACGGTGCAAGTGTTTTCTTTTTTCACGGATTAGGTCAATTGAGGAGCAATGCCGACCAGCTTTTTTGCAGTTACAAGCTCCACTGAAATCTTTATTTCAACCGGAAACAAATTGTAGAGTTGATTGGTGCAGCACCTTTAGTCACCACAAATGGACTTAGAGCAGAATAGTCTTTGTTATCATCCATTCAAGTTAATTTTTTTGTGACCCAACATACTTTAAATCTGGTTATGTCTTCCAAGTGCGTGAAACATAGCTGCATCTTCTGTATGTGGCAGTCTCGCATTTTTTAATTTACTTTTTAAATTAAAACATCAGGTATCTCAATTCGTCCAGTGATTCGTTTGTTTCCATTTCACTACCATATAGTTCACGGAGAAGATAGTTTCCTGAGTTATGGATTCTTGAGAGGTTTGAGGGTTTCTGAATTTTCAAAATTTCAAATCTGGCTGCCTTTTTTAGAAGAGAGCACGATTTCGAATTGCCATGGCAAAAAAAGGCCAATTTAGTGTCACAACCAGTAATAGCATAAATGAAAAGTAAATGTGCAGGGTCTCACTTGAATTATCAGGTTGAGTACCACGAACCTGGTTTATTGCCTCCCCCTCGCTTGTGGAAGAATATGTTCTCAAGTTTGGAGGAGTATGTTAGCCCAGTTAGCAGAACAAGAACATCAATTTCCTCATTTACAATTACTACATCGCCATAAACTGATGCTTCGGAAATGACTGATGCTGCGTTGACAATCAAGCCGTTAGCATCTTGACCTTATTTTTTCAATTCTCGTGTCAGCATCAAAATTAAATGAATCTTGTTGACCTCACTTCCTAGGAATCTTTCTTGAGTAACTACAGCATTTGTCTGTGTATCAAATATTATGTCAGCTGAAGTAAATACCTTGAAACAACAAATCCTTTTACAATTCTCAATACACCTCTGAGCCAAGTCATCAGGTATCCCTTAAATATAATCATTTGCAGAAATAGGACCAAAGTTGTTACTGTTGTAGTATGCGATGCCATAATATTTTATACAGTACGTGTCCATCATAGATTTTGCTGTTGTCAATAAATGCAGCGTCCTGCATTAGTGTGACTTCTTGTTATAAAGAAGAGTTTGTTCACTATAGCAAACAACCTGCTGAAAACCATGACATGGGAATGGGGCCAAATTCGAATGATATATAGTTTTTCAAGTCTTCTTCAGGCTGCTTGGGATCGCAACGTTATGAAATAGTGTTAATGGATCAATAGCAGTTATTTTCTTGTTCGGCCGCGTTTACAGACTTTGCAGCTAAAAAATTTTTACCATTTATTAGAAAGGTAATAAATAACTATAAACAATTATTATTGTCATGAATAAACTACTTTATATATACACTTAGAGGAACCTCTCAAGAAAGACTTCAACTATGGAAATTTCCAGCAACAAGGAGAAACTTCAACAAATAAAATTAATGCAGGAAAGAGACCACAGAAGGAAACACTTACTGGTATTTTTAATGCTGAGTAAAAGTAAGACTGATTCAATAAATGTATTATTTGATATATGCAGTTAGGGCTGCCATCCGTCCGGGTTTCCCCGGATTTGTCCTAGTTTTGAAGACGTCCGGGGAGCGTCCGGGCGGGGTTTAAATTGTAGGGTTTTCGATCAGATCCGTTCCCATAATTTATGTAAATAATACTATGGATTACGTATTTCACCGCACGCGCTGCCGACGCTATTTTACTACGCGAGCGGCGAGCGGGGGTGGGGCGCGCTTGACCGACGCATGGCGTGATCTGGCGAATGGCGAGCGCGAGCGATCTATTTAGCTGCGTAGCAAAATGTTAGATGTGTAGACGTGTGTTGTGTGAGCGGTGGCAGCTTGGCGGCAAAACAGCGGACGTAATTTTTGCCAGGTAAGTTTTACATTATTTTACGAAACCGAGCACATAACCACTAGAGTAGAAATATTCGATGTTTCACAAAGAGTGACAGTACTTCATCCAAAAAACATCATAACCTATTCATTAATAAGTTAAATTACTTACATAGTAACATTTTTGAAAACCTACCTACTTTAAAGTTTTCATCCTTTTCAGATAGGCAGACTGCTAGAAACTAACTACAATGCCTAAACGGAAATGCCTGTTCAACAGTGATTCGCAAAATAAATTTCCAATGTTAAAAAAAGGCAAATATGACTGGGAGGCTTTCTGTACAATTTGTTCAACAAATATTTCGATCGCAAACAAAGGCGTTTCTGACATAAATGAACATTTGAACACACAGAAACACAAAACTAATATGAAAAATCAAGCAGGTTCTTCAAAAATATCTACATTTTTTGTAACATCAAACCCGGAAGACCTCCAAATTTGAGTAGCTGAAGGCGCACTCGTTTATCATACAGTCAGCCATCATATGTCTTTCAATTCTCTGGATTGTAATTGCGCTCTCAATCGCGAAATCTTTTCGGGGTCAGAAATAACTAAAAAACATTCATGTAATCGTACTAAAGCTACAGCAATAGCTACAGGAGTTTTAAGTCCTTTGTCGATTGCCGAACTAAAAAATGACTTACAAAACATTCCGTTTATAAGTGCGGCTACTGATGCTAGCAACCATGGCAGTTAGAAACTATTTCCTTTGGTAGTTCAATATTTCGATGTAAGAAATGAAGGAATCACTACGAAACTCCTCGAAGTAGAGATTATGGTAAATGAAACGTCCGAGACAATTTCTGAATTAATCATAAACCAACTTCGAAAACATGATTTTTTGTCTAAGTGTGTAGCGTTTGGAGGAGATAACTGCAATACAAACTTTGGGGGAAAAGAACGACAAGGAGTCAACAATGTCTTCTATAAGCTAAAACAAAATCTGAACCCTAACCTGGTTGGTGTTGGTTGCTCTGCACACGTTATTAACAACGCCATTCATCATGGATGTGACTTACTGCCAGTGGACGCTGAGACTATTGTCTTGAAAATTTACAATCATTTTTCTATATACACAGTTCGAACCGAATCCCTCAAAGAGTTCTGTGAAACAGCTGATGTCGAATACAGACAGCTTCTATATCATTCCAAATCTATATGGCTTAGTCTGTTTCCTGCAATAGAAAGACTTCTGAAGCTCTTTACTCCACTGAAAGACTACTTCGAAAATATACAAAAACCACCTGTCGTGATCAAAGATTTTTTCCAAAATCCGCTGTTAGAGGCTTATTTGCTTCTAGTCCACTCCATTATGCATATCTTCCATAGCAAAATAGAAAAATTAGGAAAAAGCGGCAATTCCGTCTTAGAAACTCGAAACATTCTTGGATCTATAACAAAAAGCCTAGACGATAGAATCAAAGAAAGCTTCGTGCCCTTAAGTATTAGAAGAATTTTAAACAAACACGACGAGAACATAAAACATGAGTTCAAAAACTGTACTCTGAGTTTCTATAATGAAATAAAAACGTACATTGAAGATTGGAATCAGCCTCTTCAACAATTTGATAAATTTGACTGGATGTTTTTGCCGAATATAAATGAAAAAACTCAATGGGCTGTTATCGAAGATACTATTGCATTTTTGAAATTGATAGATGAGTGGGTGAATTTAAAATATTTTTGCCAAAATCTCAGCGCAGAAGATAAGCTTTTAAATGCTAATCAACTATGGTTACAATTCTTTAGAACACCAAATGCCCATTTATATTCAGAATTACTAAAAATAGCTCAATATTTGAAGGCATTTTAAACTTTAAAAGTTGCCAAATAATTAAGAAGTATAGTTTTATTTGATTTAAATATTGATTTAATTTAGTTACATAGATCTATGGATGAAAACGACAAATTGTGTTTTCTTTCTTGAAATATAAAGCAAAATGTAAGGCTGTTAAAATTGTTCCTTAGTATAAGTTATTATAACTTTCTGAATTTGATTTAAGATTTAAGTTGTTTTAAAACTAAATATTGTAAATTGTATGGAAAAATAAAAAGTTAAACAAGTTTTCATTTAATTTTATTAACTGAGTAACTAATATTGGGTTTGTTTATTTTTTTATTTAATACCTAAGCTAAGAAGGTTAAAAAATAAAGCAAAATTACTAACTTGTCGTCACAAGAACGATTAAACACACTATTTCATGCAACAAAAGAGGCTTAAAATCAAAGTTTTCTTCTATCAAGTACGGAGTAAAATATATTTTAATCAAGATGTAAGTGAATGAAAAAGTTTTGAAATGTCCGGGGTGAAAGCTCCAAAATCCGGGGAACTTACCCTTCCGGTCCTGGGGGGCAGGTTTTAGAGATGGCAGCCCTATATGCAGTGCATATATGCTTTTCGATATTTGTCGATCCAATTAGACTAAACCCAACGCACCAGTTACTGTTTCCAATCAATTATTCTTAAAGAAGACAGACAGATATGAATACTATCCTCTAATAATAAATACAAGGCTGTACGGGTTAAGGAAGATCTAACCCCAACTGTTCGGTTGATCCGGAAGGCACTGTTTCCTAACTTTTTGAAAGCTAAAAAGTCTGACTTGAAAGTCATATTAAGGTGTGATAAGCAGCTTATTGAAGGCCAGTATTAGGACCTTAGATGAAATAAATGCCCTAACCGAAAACAGTAGACTGAGAAGGCAAAGAAATGAAGAGTAAATAACAGAATATCAAGAGAACCCGACCGAAGATGTAGAAGATGAGCCTCCCGGACAACGATTTACTCCAGGAAGAAAGAAGAGGAATTCAATCTCTTCAAGGAATTCAAAAAGAGGGAGTAGTCAGGTAGAAGTAAAAAGAATGCTAAGGACAAAATTAAGACCCAATCTAACAGTGCGAGTACATCTGAGCGCTCGAATATCGCGAACCCTCAAAGAAAGCAATCAAATTTCTTCCAACAGGAACAGCGACTGTATGTCAAGCCCCATGGTTCATGGGAAAGCAATGGAATTGCTTCCAATTGTCATGGGAATTGGTTACAATTATTTATATTGACAATTGCAGGTCATTCAGAACTGAAGGTAGACTTAATAAATTGCTATAGGAATTGAACAATATTGAATAGTTAATAGTGGGGCTGTCAGAAGTAAGGCGAAAAAAGGAGGTTGTAGATACTCTCAGGAGGGCTATTTTATGCGAGTGGTTGTAAAAAAACATTTAGGAGCGCTGAACCCTTTAAACAACAGTAGTAGCTGATTTTGTACTTATAATTCTCACTCATTCTGTCTCTTTATATACTTATTGTAAACCTTTTTAATTGTATTCAACGCTCCCAATAAGCCATTTAATTGAATACGATTCCGTTAGGGCTGTGTCATTGATAGAAGAAGGATACATTCAGAGAGAAGTCACCAGGAGACTGGGGGTACGTCATACGTCCATGGGCTGGGCTCTAAAGTGATTTAGGGAGACAGAGGATCACCCAAGAAGAAAGGGGCAGGGTCGACCTAGATGTACTAAAGAAATAGACAATAGCTACATCAGGCACGTGGCTTTGAGAAACCGGAGCATCATCGGAAATGAAATAAAAAGTTTCATAAGGTAAGCCCAAAATGTTGCCATTTCCACCAGAACTGTAAGAAGACAGCTTAATGAAAATAACCTTAGGGCTCTATATCCTGTATGTGGGCCTCTCCTCCATACCATAGCACACAAAACAGATAGGCTTCAGTTTGTTCACGTATGTGCATTGGACCTTGAAAAACTGGAAAAGAGTTCTCTTACAGATGAGGTGAGAGTTGGTCTCAAATCTTCAGATAGCCGTCATTTTACGTAGAGAGGGTCAGGAGAGCTGTATGGTCCCACAGGTGTTATTTCGTGATGGTTAACGGATCTTCTGGAGTGGAATTTCCTTCGACACTCGTATTGAATCGGTTGTGCGAGGAAGGTCCCTAACGTCTCAGAGGAACATAGGAGACATATTCGAAGGACATGTAGTGCCGCTTCCTACCTACATCGTCGAGGGTTTCTTGTTAATGGATGGTAATGCCAGAACCCGCAGAGCACCAATGGTTGATGATTACATGAATGAGGTTGGGATTGAACGCTTGGTGGGGCCACTATGGAGTCCAGACTTAAATCCAATAGAAAACGTCTGGGCCCAACTGAAGCGAAAAGTAAGACGTCGAAATCCATGTCCTATAACCCTTGAAGATTTGGAAAGGGTTGTTCTTGAGGAGTGGGAAAGTATTCCTCAGAACTTCATTAAAAACTTCTTCCATTCAATGCCAAGGCGTTTAAGAGAAGTAATTCATGCCAGAGACAGAAATACCCGTAACTGAGAACATTTTCTTTAAAAAGATTTAACCAAATTTATTTTTTTTTTACAATATTTTTTCTTTTACTCAATATGGAAGATAACCTTCAATTATCTAGGTAAAATACAAGTTCGTTTTTAAATAGATTATTTTTATAACCAAAAATATTTTTCAAGTCTAAAATATGTACAAATTGGAAAATAAAGGTGCGTTAATTTTGTCCATCGGTGTAATACTGATCTTTTAACTAGTACTAGGTACTAATTATTACTAACATAGTAATGGGGTTAATTATTGTTCATTGGGAGTTCCTTGAGTATCGGTTGTTTGATGCTTCTTTTATTCAGTCCGTACAAATCATATCCCTTGATTGAGTTTCCTGACTGAATCCTTGTTATACCTTAACTATTTCTTCTATGATCACACTGAGTTCTTATTACCAACTGACTTTAAGCTATAACTTCCTCATACTTAACAAAATGAAATAACTGTTCAACTTAACACGGGAGCCAGCCTCCTTCCTTCGGGAAGGATATACGTGGAGTGCCAACTCCTACTCTCCTCGATGTTTTCAGAGCTATATCTTCTTATCCCCATTCTATTGGCCAAAAGAAAGATCACTTGTCCACTCCAGGATTTGATTAGCCGGGCGTTGTCATCCGATGAGTGGCGTGGGTGAAATAGCCAAGGTGAGGGCGCTGATCTCCCAGCGTCTTCTCAGCACCTCCAGTCAACTGACCGGGAAACAGAATCCTGCCCATAATCGCCTGGTCTTTCTTATCTCGAATATTCAAACCAGCTCAATGACAGATTTAAACTTATTATATGAATTAAACATAACTAGCTAAGACTACTGAAGGTAATCTTAGTATTTATTTACTTGGATTTTGGAAAACCCGAAATCCAGGACGTCTCAATATATATATATATAAGAAATTTTCATTGTTTTTGGCTGCCAAATATAGGGGAGAGGAGCTGGAAAACTCATACTCTTCTTACTACTATTAAATATACAAGATAAAAAAAAACCTTCTACTAAACATGTTGCAAGCAGATCCCCATTTTAGGAACCCAGTGACTTGACTATTAACACCACAGTATTTTTCCCAGATTGTAAGTCATATGTGTAAGTTTGTTGTAAATTGCACCGAGCATTCTAGAGGGTGGAAGATACACACACACACACACATGCATTATATAGATTCTATATAATAGATACCAGTCACTAAAATTCGTTTCTTAACCAATAAAAAAAATTGCAGAAAACATAAATTTGGCAAAATTATTATTGAAAGTGACTCGACAATTTCAAATACGTGTGGTTATTGGTGGCTACCAAAATTTTATTTTATTGGAAACATTTTCAAATTATTTTTTAGTCTCCCAATAATTTGTGCCTAATCGTAGGTGAAAACCCCCTTTTATTCAGAAATACCTTAACCTTTCACAAACTAAATCGACAAATGATTATTTCAGATGATTAAATAATCCTCAAATATATCTGTACCACTGTGCCTAACACAAGTGTTGTAAAGTTAGAAAATAATACATACTAAAATTACTGATAGGTGAACTAATGCGTACTTCGTAAAATCATTATTAATGCAATTACTGTTAATCTCATTACTTCCAGACGTCTAGTATTATTATCCCGTTATTATTTTTTAACTTTTGTAATCAATCCCATCACTAATGATCACGCGAGTATGTAAAGCATCAGTGCATACAATAATTATATAATTAAATTTAAAGGATTGTTTGTATAAGAGAAATTATTACTAATAAAGAAGTCCTGGTAACATCAAGTTAGTTGGGGTTTTAAAACAAAAAAATAAGCAGTTTCTGTTCAGATATGTTGCCATGTTGGTTACATTTTGTATTACCTTTTGGGTATTGTTGTATGTTTTGGCTAGATAGTGATCAAATAGAACGAGAACTGTTGTATTCATTATCTATTACAAAAGTAGATTATTTTTATATTTATCAAGTTTTTAATTGACTAACAACCCCTAATTTCATATATTTTATTGTGATTTTCAGGTAACAGAAAATAGTAACGGAGTTTCTCGTAACAAAAAAGGGCAGAAGTTGTAAAAACATTTATTTGCAATATTAACCGATTTAGGAAAGAAAGTAGATTTGGTTAATAAAAGCGAATAAATTAAACATAATAAAATACAAATGTGTTGTCTACCTACAGAATTTCGTTAACAGCAAAAGTGCTTTCACCAGACTTATGTTGTCATTTAGTGCTAGAACATATAATTATTAAAGGTTGTATGTAAAATTTTTCTACACTAATAATTCTAAAACATTTATTTATTATAAAGATTATTTTCTTCTTGTAATTGACTACAGCTCAAGATGGGTTGAGGTGAAATAATTTCAACCAGCCCAAATTATCCTCAGAACTGCTTAGGAAATGTTTCTATAATAATCAGGATTTTGATCTTTCACCCCTTAATTACAGAAAATCAAGTGTTGCAAGCCTAGGTTAATACCCTCCACAGTTACTTATGAGTAGAAATCTTAGGACAAAGTAAACTATCAGGATCAATTATCTTAAGCCTAAAATTGTGGATGATCCTATTATAGTTGATAAAACGAAACAATTATAAAAAAGCCGGTAAAACAGCTGATGTGTTTGATGTAAATGATGAAGTGTTGGTACAAAATAAGTTTGCTAAAATATGATCTATTCACGAGGGAGCCGTTAATAACTGAGTGAATTAATGACTATATCACACAGAGAAGCCGGCCATGTTGAGTAACCTTTGTGTGTTGCCGAGCCAAGCCACAGATAACAGAGGGCAATAGGCAAAACCTTATTAACATTGACCGTGGCCGAATGGTAGCACCACGATCACTGGTGCATTAGGACTTGCTTTCGAGACTCCAGTCCCACGCCTATGCTTTAACAATAATAATTTATAATAATAATAAATATTGTTGATAATAAAACATGCGTTTTTATCAACAACTAATGTCTGAAAATGAGAAAAGGTCAAGGTTTCTGGGCCCAACACACTAACTCCATCGCCAATTAAGCGAAAACCACGCCGTTCTAACAGACATGCACAAATAAATTCTTCAGCAGCTAACTAGCTCAATGGCTTACCCGCCAAAACACTTCTGAAGAGATAGAAGAAACCGTCGCCATTCTTTAAGCCAAACAGTTTCGAGCTGCTGAAACATTCAGAAGTAGAAGATATGGAGTTTAACCATACACCAAAACAGCCTAAACCGCCATCATCATTTGTCCGGATTATTAGCAATTTTAAATTGCTTTACTCACAACTAACAAAAATTGTAGGCACGAGCAAATACACATGTCTCACGACCTCACAAGACACTCCAGATACGTATAGAGCTGTCATCGAATATTTGAAAGATACAAAGGCTGATTTCCATACAAATTATTTGATTTCTAGACGATGCAGTACATTCTTATACTGCTCTGATCCATTGATCGGCATCGTCATCCCACCATCATCCAAAAATTCGCAATGAAAATCCTTTACCTCAGCATCTCTAAGACCTGATCCAATCCATACACCACTCAAGACCAGTGTGGCAAAGATTCAAATCCTGCTGATCGTCGCTCGTACAATCATTACTGCAGATTTTTAAAGCGGCATTTAGCGTCCTTCCTATTCGATTCCTTTAATCCCCACCTCTCCTCTTTGTCTACAAAGGATAATTCCCTGCGGAATGTAACTAAAAAGATCCTAAATATCATCCTGTTTCACATCCACTCTGCCGTTTTGGTGGATCCTGATGGGTAGAGGTTGAAGTATTCGCTCTGCATTTTTCCCGTACATTCACACCTCATCTTTTTAATCAAAACCATACCCATTCCACAGGTAATAATACTTTCCTCGCATCACCTATCCCTCTCTCACTTCCACCAAAAACTCTTCTGAGGTCAAATACCTCCTAAAATACTTACCTTACCAAAATTATTCAGGATATGATCTCCTTACTCCTCAAATTCTCCAACAACTTCCTCCTAAAGCCATAATCTTCCTAACCTACATTTATAATTGCAATCCCCGAACGACCCACTTTCTTCTCCTCTGGAAACAATCTATTTTGGCCTATTTGTTAACCCGGTAAACCACGCAATGACACCTCATCTAGTCGTTCAATCAGCCTACTCCCTATCCTCTCAAAAATCTGTGAAAAACTGCTATTAAACCTTTTGCCAACCCACCAGTTTGGTTTCCGTCTACGACATTCCACATTCAACAAGGCCTTCGCGTTTTTGATCATATATCCTTATCCCTTGAAACCAAACAGTATTACACTGATGCCTTTTTGGACATATAAAAAGCTTTTGACAGGGTTTGGTGCACAGGTTAACTTTACAAACTCAAAACATATTTACCACAGACCTTTTTTCTAATTCTACACTCCTACATTTAAAATCGCTCTTCCAAGTCCGCTATGGCTTAGGTTATTCGAACTACTATCCCATAAGAGCAGTTCCACAGGGCAGTGTCCTGAGTTCCATCCTCTATATACTATATACCGCTGATGTCCCCTCTACTTCTAATACCTTTTTGGAAACCTTTGCAGATATCACTGCAGTCCTACCATCCCACCATACTTGAACTCATTTCTTCCAAGTTCATGAAATTCCATTGAAATCTATCCAACCACCCTAATCCCCTAGCACAATAATTACACTGTGCCACACATCCCTATAGTCCTCCTCAGAGACTAAAGCAGCAGTGACCTAGTGACCTGCTTTAAATGCATGACAGTGGGAGTCCTAGCAATGGCCAGTTTCTCCAATCATGACATGAGCGTCTATGCATCTCGCGTGCTCGGTCAGCCTCCTCTGGCTCGTCTAGTGACGTGGCTGACGAAGGAGCGTGTGGGACTTCCCAAGACTCCGCTTCCTCCTTCGCACGCGAGGGAGGTGACAACCAGGTGGACTTGGGAAGTCTCTGGGCTGTTTGTAAATACTGTATGAATGAGCGAGTGAATTTGTTCTATATAATTTTCTAATAAAATTATTGGTGGCACTTTTTAAATTCCTGTGATGAATTTCTTGTACTTCCTCATATAGTTGGCCAATAGGAATAATAAATTTCAATTTTTCATCCATCCAGTAGGCTGGTAAAGCTACAATTGCACTGAATTCAATTACACTTTAAAACATACTTTTAAAAGTAAGGATTGAAGTAGTGCTTCTCTTAGACATTTAGGAGGGTTCTGAACTTTGAATTTATTTTGTACATTGTAGCGACCGCTAACTACATAAGATAAATCACCCTATACTCTATTGTATATATATTGTAAGCAAACGTAAATAACATGAACTAAATGTATTATAGACAAATGTAAATAACATGAACAAATATAAATCATTGTAAATGTGAAGCAATAAAAGGCAGGGGCCAACTAAGTCACACGAGATAGGTCACACGCTGTCAGTCGCAGGTACCTCACCACATGGGTGAGGGAACCCGCAGGTCCTAAGCACCCTTTTGCAGCCTCTCCCAGGGGATAGGGCTGGCCGGGTTGGCGTCGCGACGCCGACGCGTCGGCCGCGGGTACCTCACCACATGTGTGGGAACCAACCACGGGCCTAACCCACCCTTGCCAGCCCTCCCAGTAGACAAGGCTGGATAGGGTACTTAAGGCGGGCTCCTAGCCCTGTAAATTAGTCTCTCGAGGCTTCCGCTCGAACTCTGAAAACTTGACTAATTCTTTATATAAAAACCTCTGTACCTCTTCTCTTGAACATAGTGCATTGTCGGGGCACATACCTATCAAAAATGGAGTCAGATAGTAATGCCGTCATGAAACGACTGTCCAGGTTATAAACTCAAACAATCCTCACTTGTCACCAGGGCTAGGGTGACCAGGCACCCCCCTAGTAACGACCCGACATACATATTCATACAAGATATCACAGCATTCCTGATTTGGTCTACTAATTACTTTTTGGTCCCTTAAATAAATACCCCTTTTAATCATACACTATTTTGCAACTGAAATGAATATTATATAAATGATGCACTCGGGAATAAAAACAATTAATTGACAAAAAAAAAGAAAACAAAACAAAAAACTTAAATGAAACACATGAAAATGTAACTTTGCCTCGCGAAGACTACATCCAGAAAATAACCAAGCAAGCATTTTTTCCTGCAACAATTAATGGCCCAAGTTTAAAAACGAACAAAGGTAAATTTAAAAATTATCACCCCAATCAATCTAAAAGACGAAGAAGTATGATGCAGCTAAAATGAACACATCTGTGGCAGATGCGGATCTGGACTGTCCCCCTACTAATGATCCTACACCCCACCCCACCTTAATGAAAAGGACCGGCATTAAACCAATTAACCACTTGAACAGACTAAAACAATACATGACATAGAGAAAAATTTACATCATTCCAATCAATTACATTTTATAACTTACCTAATTGAAAAAATAAATGGCATTGAAACCTCTTTCAAAGTACATTGTTCGATTAGTGATAAAACTGTATTTTGTACGTTTCTTGTATTATCCCATTATATTTACTGATATCATGCACATTCAGTTATTAAGAAATATTGTTAAATTATTTATAAAACGAGCTGTCACCTTAAAACTAATGCTATACCTGCTCCTTTTATCATGTATCCCACCCCTCCAGGCACTTACAACCCTTATCTTTAAAAATGCTGAAAATTCTTACCTTCAATATTTTTATTATTTTCGGTTTTGCAAAATGTATTTTAGGGTAAAGCTTTTATTTAGTTTGGTAATCTGTGACAAGCTCTTTGGGTAGAGAGTCGTTCTAGCCAAGACTCTCGACCATATGTCACAAATGTAACTAACATTCCTACTTTCGAAAACTTCAATCATACGGAAGAGAATTTCAAATTTTACAAACAGCGGTTTGAAAATTATGAAGGAAAATTTTTGCGAATAAAGTAAAATGTGCTCAAATGCTCTTAAATTCTACCGGGGCACCTAATTATAACACACTGACAGCTCTTGTTGCTCCCAAAACACTGGGAGATCTTAGTTATGAAGAATTAATAAAGGTCCTCGAACAACATTTAGCACCTACTCGAAATTCTTTAGTCGCTCAACACCATTTTTTATCCACTAACCAAAACAAAAATTAGACAATTTCTGATTATATCGCATCGCTACGGTGTGATCTTCCAGATTGTGATTTTAACGTAGAATGTACATGTAAACTTAAGGTGTCCGCTGCAGACATTTTCCTAAGAGCGCAGCTCTTAATTAATTATTATATTCGTGGAATTAACGATAATAGTATTAGAGAAAATATTTTAGAATCTGATTCAGGTGAATTTACGGATATTATAAAAAAAGCTATCGCACTTGAAGCATCAAAAGCAAATAGCCGTGAGTTACCTAATACACAGTATTCTTCTATCAATTATACAAATCAAGCATCTATCTCCAACAGGTCTAGAAGGGAAAACACAAATACTCGAAACCGAAATCAGCGTACCAGATCACAATCGAGAGGTCGCGTGGACTTAAAAAGCTTAGGCTTATATAATCATTGCTCACGGTGGGGAAAAACAAACCATTTCGCTAAGGACTGTCGACTAAAACCTTTTAACTTAACTTTTACGTCTTGTGCCAACACGGGGCACCTAGCGGGAGCTAGCATAAAAACCCTGTTAAAAACACGACAAGAAAGCTCCACGCATGAAGTATCAACTGACGAACCAGCGACACAAACAAACTATTATGCCGACCGGAGTACGAATAAAATTGTTCCTGTCAATATTCACTCCATATCAAAGCTATCACAAGATTCGGGAAAATACCAGATATCGATCAAAATCGAAAATACTTATCAAAGTCTTGAAATTGATAGCGGAGCTGGCTACACGCTCATACCTGAAACTCAATTCAAAAAATTAAAAACAAAACAACCATTTCAACCCTCAAATATCGCTTTTAAATCATATACAGACAACGTTTTTCGACCCCTCGGAAAAACAAAAGTAAAAGTGAAATATAAGAACACTGTATCTTATGAAGACCTTTATGTGGTACCTGATGGTTATGCCCCTGCTGGGACGAATGTGGATTAGACACATGAAAATAAACTTGCAAGACATAGAAAAAGAAGAAAAAATAGTTATATTTCCCAGAAACCTTTATCAATTAGCAACGAAACGGATATTGAACATCTTTTCCCTGAAAGTTTTGTCCAAAAAGTTGGATGTGTACCAGATTTTATTATCAAACTGCAACCCCGTAAAAATGCAAAACCTAGTTATACTCCAGAAAGAAATGTCCCATGCGCACTGCGGGAAAAGGTTGAAATCGAATTAGACTCACTCGAGGCAGCAGGCATAATATCTAAAGCACCGACAAGCGATTGGGGTCCCCCTTGGTTGTTCTACCCTAAAGTGATGGAACAGTTAGACTGTGCGTAGATTATAAGGTGGGGTTAAGTGACCTCTTGGTAAATGCCAATTACCCAATAAAGAAAATTGATGAGGTGCTAAATAGCCTCCGAAATTCAAGGTATTTTGTCGATTAGACTTGTTTAAAGCATACTTACACCTGAAAACAGACAAAAAATCCAGCATTATCCAAACCATTACCACACACCGCGGAACTTATCGTATGAACAGATTAAGCTTCGGCATCAAAACCGCACCGGCAGAATTCAACCGGGTCATAGATCAGATATTAAAAGGCTTAACAAAAACCATAGCATATTTCGACGACATCATTGTACGCGGCGAATCAGAAGACGAATGCAAAATAAACCTACTTGCTTGCCTCAAGAGGTTAAAAGACCTTCATCTGAATAAAAATAAATGAACTTTTTTCAAAACGAAAATAGAATATCTTGGTCATGTAGTAGAGCACAGTCGAATATCAAAATCTTTTTAAAAAATGAAGGCAGTTATCGACATGCCCAGACCAGCTAACCACCAGTTTTATGGGTATGGTTACATATTATTCTCGGTTCTCGCCAAACCTATCATCCTTGACTTACCCCCTGCGCAAGTTACTCGGTGAAGGTCAGAAATATTTTTGGTCCACAGAATGCGAAGCAGCATTTATAAATCTCAAAAATGAGATAGCAAGTGACAGGGTGATCATTCCATTTAACCCAGATCTACCAGTTACTCTAACGACCGATGCTAGCCCGACGGGAATAGCGGCTGTACTTCCCCATGTTATCAACGAGGTAGAACGACCTATAGCATTCGCATCACGTTCGTTATCGAAGGCAGAGCATAATTACTCGCAACTTGACAGAGCGACTTTAGCCGTAGGTTTTGCTGTTGATCATTTTTTCGATTTTCTGTATGGGCGACGTTTCACTCTCATCACGAATAACCAACCGTAAACCCGAATTTTTCACCAAAAAAATAAGT
This sequence comes from Acanthosoma haemorrhoidale, assembly GCA_930367205.1. NCBI lineage: Eukaryota > Metazoa > Arthropoda > Insecta > Hemiptera > Acanthosomatidae > Acanthosoma > Acanthosoma haemorrhoidale. The sequence continues at coordinate 55,911,199 of OV884011.1, forward strand.
TACCGAAAATGACCTCTACTCGCCTACTGCGTTATGCTTCCTTCTTAGCAGGGTTGAGTCTCCTTATGAGTCTCATCAGCCAAGAGCAATACCAGTACCACAATCTATACCAGAACCAGAATCTATACCAGAAGCAACACTAGAACCAGAATCTATACCAGAACCAGAAGCAACACCAGAACCAGAATCCATACCAGAACCAGAAGCAACACCAGAATCCATACCAGAACCAGAAGCAACACCAGAACCAGAATCCATACCAGAACCAGAAGCAACACCAGCACCAGAAGCAACACCAGAACCAGAATCTATACCAGAAGCAACACCAGAACCAGAATCTATACCAGAACCAGAAGCAACACTAGAACCAGAAGCAACACTAGAACCAGAATCCATACCAGAACCAGAAGCAACACTAGAACCAGAATCCATACCAGAACCAGAAGCAACACCAGAACCAGAATCCATACCAGAACCAGAAGCAACACCAGCACCAGAAGCAACACCAGAACCAGAATCTATACCAGAAGCAACACCAGAACCAGAATCTATACCAGAAGCAACACCAGAACCAGAATCTATACCAGAAGCAACACTAGAACCAGAATCTATAACCGCTCCAGACTTTATACCAGAACCAGACCATGAAGCACACCTCAGAAACCCCGATAGAATAAAAAGACGGCCAGATTACCTACAGGATTACTTAACATACTCTGGTGTTTAGGTTACAACATTTGGTGTCTCATACAGATTTGTTTTTTTCCAATGTTCAACTTTTATATACATATTCTACTTACCTTTTTATTTTATTTTGTAACTTGTTTCGATTTTTTTTTGGTGGGGGAGAAACTGTTGTAACTGTGTATGTAACCTACTCCTGACATAAATGGTGTCCCAGAATTAACGCGAGATTTAAATTTCCCGCCATTTGTGCAGTAAAGTGCTGGCAACACTAAAAAAAAAACAATTTTACAGCTGACAGTTTAGGGTTAGTAAAAATGGAGCGTTACACGATAGAACAACGTGTATTTATTGTTGAACATTATCTCAAAAATAATAAAGTTTGGTGGCCGCAGTTCGAAAATTGCATACAAAATATGGTCGGAATAGTGTTTTGACTTCATCAACTGTGAAGAGATTAATTGAAAAATTTAGGGAGACTGGATCAGTTGGAGACACTAAACACACTGGTCGTCCAAAAACAAGCCGTTCAAATATCAATGTGAGGCTGGTCAAGCATTGACTGTTTCTGGTGCTCGATATCGCGACATGATAAACAGTTCTTTGTACCGAAATAGGATGATATTGACGTGGCCAATATGTGGTTTCAACAAGATGGTGCCACATGCCATACATCCCATGAAACAATTCAAATACTGCATGAGACATTTCCAGGTCGTGTACTCTCTCGTTTCGGTGATCAGAATTGCCCCCCTAGATCGTGTGATTCAACACCTTTAGATTTCTTTTTATGGGGTTATTTTAAGTCAAAGGTGTATGTCAACAAGCCCACATCCACCCGTGCATTAAAAGAGGAAATTCAACGCTGCATCAACGAAATTCAACCACATTTATGCCAAATGGTCATGGAAAATTTCGACAAAAGAGTGCGTATGTGCCAGCAAAGTCGTGGAGGTCATTTGCCCGATGTGTTATTCCACAAATAACCCTATCCTATTTACTTTATAATTCAATAAAAAAATAACAACAAAAATACTAAAAACTGTGTTTTCTATTTAAATCAAATTTTGCGTTAATTCTGGGACACCCTTTATATAGTAATCAAGGTTAACCAATGTGATGTTGAATAAAGGTGTACTCAGTGACTGTGTTAAGTACTTTATTGAAAACCCTACAATAAGCATTGCTCATTAAAATTGTGATGATATAAAATGAAGAAAAGTATAATCATCAACACATTTCGGGCCCGTATAATTAGTGTATGACGGGCGAATAGGCTATTAGGCATATTGCATTTTCCACTCATTTTCTTAGTTTTTTTGTATTTTCTATTTGCGGACAAAGCACAGAAACCTGCTCTCTCACACGCTCTCTTTTCGGAAATCGGTTCATCTTCTAGTTAACCTACTTGTTTTGCCGCTCGTGCTTAGTTGACATAAGAGATTTCATATCGAGGACGTTTATGACTAAATATAAAAAGATCTAACAAAAATCAACAAAAACCGGAATATTATAAAAATAGTAAACGAATAAAAATTCAAATTGTGGTACTTATGAAAACGTGACGTGAATACTTACTATGGGAGAGTCTCTCATGCAATGAACTTTTTCCACAATTCTCTTAGGCGACGACTGAGGATGATAATCATGTAAACACAGCTAAACGTAATCCCAATCTCCCTACCAAGCCCGCTTCCGAATGACCAGCGATTTTCTTCAAACGTGAGAGAAAATCTCACAGTCTGAGTTCTTTGGGCTTAAAGATTCTTACCTAGTCATGGCATAATTCGCTTAAGGACATCAGTTTAGCATTGCCATATCGTTAGAAATAAAATTCATTACCATTAAATCGTTATTATTACATAACGATTACAAGTTCTACATATTACGAAGCACTGACTAGGAATCATTGCAGTACAATAGAACACCTTCATAGGACTCTCGTATACATGCTCCGAATATTGGAATTTATACTCTTTGGAATGGACCAGCAAACCTTGTGGTCCTTTGTAGTTGTAGGTTATAAATTTAAACTGTATGGAAACATTTTTCTTTAAGCAATCAGTTGATGATGCCTCCCAAAAAAGGGGGTGCTTCTAAAAGCAAAGATGAATCATCGAAAGAAGCAGGAAAAGAAAAGAAAGGGGGGAATTCAGTTAAGGTAAGTAACTTATTGTACTATCTTGTAGTATATTTAAATTCATGACCTTCCAAATGTGACACCTTTGTGACAACAATAACTACCTCTAGGTGAAAGATACTTTATTAAATGATATATAACAATTTACCCATAGTGTTTTTATTAATCATTAATCATGATCTATATCACACTGTAGTCCAAATAATTTATTTGTGAAGTATTTATATTAGATAATTCCTATACTGACTGAAACTGATGATTGTAAGAAAAACTTAATAAAATTAATTTTGTTCAATGATTTTACTAACAGGTCCGACACATATTATGCGAAAAGCAATCCAAGTGTCTGGAAGCATTAGAGAAATTGAAAGCTGGGATGAAATTCAATGAAGTAGCAGCCCAATACAGTGAAGATAAAGCCAGACAAGGGGTATGTTTAATAACATTTTATTCTATTATAATTACTTAAGTCTATTTTAACCTAAGCAGAATTTAAAATGTATCACTTGTGGTGTATCCTATCAGTCCAAACTGAACAAAGGTTACATATTTTCATAAAGTTCTGTCATACCACTGTACTGTTCCTCATTTTGTGTCTGTGTAAACTATAAAGTGATGTCTCATCCAAGAAAGAATGCAGGAATTATACTTGTGGGCATTGACTCAATTTCAATGAGACACTGATTCATGAATGAAATGTAAGAATATCGATGTGTTCAGAGATGTTGGTGGATAAATTCAAAGAAGAGAAAGTGTGAGCTTCAGCAGAGTCTATGTCACTTTATAGATATGCCAGAAGATTAAGGGTTTATTGAAAAGGTGTGAGGCTGCCTGAAGATGCTCAAGACTAGTAGACGACTATCAAGTGCAAGTGTTCAGGTTATTCCGCATCTTTGTATGGCGTTCGAAATCCAACTTATGTGACACTTCCCTCCGGTACTTCTCTGGTTCCTCCTCCTCAGAAGTCTTCTAAGTTTCCCTTGACGATTTATATTCACGTTTTGTTTTGCCTCCTCAACCAACTAAAGTAATGCCTCTCAGATATCCTGCCTCAGGAAGATTTGCCCACGATCCAGGATTGCTCCCTGTATGGTATTCTTCCTACATTATTTTCTTTTATCCACAATTTGTCTGTACCAAACTTGCAAGGGCCAGACCCAGAACACAGTCTGACATTTGGTGACCACTTTTCTAGATCCTTTGAAATCTGGTTTCTGTCCCAGTTACTCCACACATTCCGCACTAGTGACATTCATGCTGCTATAGACCAACAAGAACTATCAGTCCTAATTATAGATTTTACTAAAGTATCAAATATCATAGACCATTCATTTTCCTTCATTAGCTCTCCTTCCAATTTCTCCAACAGCTCAGTCCAATAGTTTTGATAATTTCTCTCCAACCTTGCATAAATAATTACAAGTCTTACTCTCTCCTCGAGCATTGCTAATGGAACGACCATTTCTCCTTCTTTCTAGTTCCTACATTAATGATCTCTCAAAATCCATTCATCATTGTTCACATCACAATTATATTTACCATCTCTCCCCTCTGATTTATTAGCAGCATGCCAGATCCAAGGAGACCTAGATCGGATCAGTGCCTGGGCAAACTCAGGCTATTGTTATAGGCTCCAGTTCCCGCCTCAGATCTTTAATCCTAATCGGCCTATCTCCTTCTGCTTTGACAAAAACTCAGGTATCACCATTGATTAGACCCTCTCTTGGTATCCCCGTTTTTACAATGGTCTAGAAATATTCAATCATTCTTGCCATTTCCTTCCCCAGCACCTACACTCCTGGTATATTCCCTAACTTCGACTAGGCTATGTTGTATATGGGAGTCTCTTAGTAGAACAGTGCAAGCTGGAATGAGTCATAAATTCTTATGTAAGATTTGTCTTCGGGGCTATACGGTGGTCTTGTGTATCATGTATCTACGGTGAGTGAAGGTGGCCGATTCAATTTAGGACCCATAGAGCACTCCCCGCCTTAGATACATGATGACATTTTTTCATGTAATTAAATGTTCCTCATTATTATTTTAAAATTGACTATCACAACATACATTTATTTAATTTTCCAAATATTTTGCATTTTTCTTATTTATTATTAAACTTTATTTTATGTTTGGACTGTACTGCTCTCTTAGCTATTATATATATAAACCTGCTAAAGGAATAACCTTCATTATTTTAATTGTGTATTATACCTTTATTGTACTTTTCTAACAATTTAAGTACATATTTATTTACTGGAACGCTTGTATATATTTTCTAGTTCCATGTATACACATGTGATATGTTATTTCTTTCTAGTTTGTTAGCCACAATTGAATTTATTTATTTGTGCCTCATTATTATTCATAGGAGGCATAGTCCCAAAATAAGCATTTTTTTCTTTTCTATTCTTCTTTATATTATTAATTACTAGCTGCGGTCTGTAATCCAACTCCCTGTCACTAATTACATATTTAGTTTATAAAACAGTTTTATCGTCTTTCCACAACTTCTTGTTTGATTTAATAGCGCTTTCTACAGCTCTAAGTTGTCATCTTCAGTTAGCTCTACAATAAAATATGAAGTCAAATGATATAAACTTATACCTGCTCATATGGAGACAAACTAAATACTATTATTATACGTAACAATGGTTACTTATTTTGAAATTGTCCTTTTATTCCACTACAATTGAAAATTCTTAAAATCCAAAAATTTTCAACAAATTATAAAAACCTATTTAAAACACAACTATATATCAATCCTGTGGGTACTCAACCAATGGGTTGTTCGGGATATATAACTCACCTAAAACACTAGTATATTTTTTTTATCTATTTAACTAAGGTTGCTACATCTACATCCCTCACTTAATGACTGGCTTTGTCTAGGAGGTATGGAGGGGGCGGGTTTCTTAGCATAAGCTTTGTTTACTATTTCTTCCTTTTTATTGATATTATAATTATTTATTGATATCCGACCTTAGGGAATCTAATTTTATTTCAATATTTTCCAGGCTATTAATTAATCTTTTATTGTTTGTATGGTGTAGCAATGCAACTTTATGAGGTGCCTCTCATGGTGCCCTTCTTCCTGTAGGTCTTGGTAGAATTGGCTTGATTTTTGTTTCACATATTCTTTCTATCTAATTAATACTTTTCTAATCGTTCAACCAATATATGATTTATTGCATTCACCATACTCTTTTCTATAAATACCCGATCTTTTAATTGAATCAGGTTTTTAGTGTGGGAATCTCCAACATTAAAACTATAAAACACTAAACATATAAAATAAAGGAGAATAATTTAATAAGATTGACAGACAAAGGAAAATCTAGGGTAATTATGAAAAAAGATGAATACTTTTGAAATCTACTATTGGTCTTGATGGTGTTCTGTCTTTGTGCACTTTTGATATGCATAGTCTCGGGACTTATGGGTTAAGTTTAATCAGAGACTTTGTGCTTCATATGGTTCGAAGAAGTATTTGAGAGTAACTCTAACTTCTTTATTATATTTGATAGTTGGATCCTCTAATAATTGGCCACCTCACTCTATGATTACAGACATAGTTAAGTCTAAGTATTTATCTTATTTCCTTTGTCTGATTTCAATGTTATCAAATTATTCTCCTTTATTTTATATATTTTGTGTTTTATAGTTTTAATGTTGGAGATTTCTAAATTTTTCCCGTTATGCACAACTGGATTACAGTCCATAAATCTGGCAATGGCTACCCTACATTTTTTTAATATTTTATCGTTAGTAGTAGTGCATTCTACACTAGACATAAGATTGTTCATCATCTATATGGAGCATAACTTAAACCTTTGTGTAATAGTTCATTCCCATTGTCATCAAAGTATACATTAGAAAAGTTAACTAATCTAGGGAAACACAAGCAATTATTTTTATTCTTACTTTATTATGGTCGACAGTTTTCTGTTTGTTGTATTATGTTTAAATGTGCTGCTATGTTGCTTATGCAACATGTTGTCATATTGCTCAAGCTCATATGGATCAAGATATGCACTAAGCATTATTTTAATCCTCTTTAGGTATAACAACATACTATCCCTGACTCTGAACCATTTTTGTGTTTCCCTCTTCAAAATGAGAGCATTGATTTCATTTTTAAGCCTGACAGTTACCAATAATTTTATTTAATACAAATTTCAGTATTAATTTACTGCCACGATCTGGGAATAATTTTTAATATTTAGGTTCAATAATTACTAACTAGGGCTAGGGGCTCCTCCACCTGAAAAGTATCATAATGTCAATGTTTTTGAGGTCAGATAAGGCCAGAAATAAATTGTATATTGACATGGTTATTGTTGAATATGAGATAGCTAGCTCATTTATAAAAGCACCCTACGCGAGATGAAGAGGTCCCAGGTTCGAATCCTCGTCTAGTCACTATCTTTTTTCTTTAGCTAATAATTATTAACACTTTTTCCATGTATATTATAATGTTATATTTAAAAATTTTGGTGTTTTAGGGAGACCTTGGCTGGATGACTAGAGGCTCTATGGTAGGCCCATTTCAGGATGCAGCATTTGCTTTATCCATTTCTAGTTTAAGTAGCCCAATATACACAGACCCGCCAGTAAAAACAAAATTTGGCTATCATATAATCATGGTTGAAGGCAAGAAATAACTTTTTCTTTATTTCCTCTGTTATTTGTCTCCTCCCTCGGCATAGAAATAAAATTTCATGTATTAATTTATGAACAATAGCATACTTTTGTTTTTCAAACTATGTGTAATGCCCAGTTATTAGTAGAACACTTATTAATGTTGATAGATATTTTGTTTCAAAATTGTATCACTCATTATTGCATTTGTGTAACTTATATCTTATGGATTTTGAAATAAACAATTAAAATGTTCTGTTAATATATTTTTTTTTTCATTTCTTTAATGTTTATTATGTCAATACAGTAGAATGTGTTGAAGTACAAACTGTTACAATTTTTATGGATGCCAAAAAGAAATATATATAAATTATAAAAACAACCTTTTTGATAAATTAAAAGCATAGTAATAAAAATAACATGAATAAAGCATTGCTGATTCATTCAAGCTTAGGTTACATTGTTAAAAAAGTTTATCTTGAAACAAAAATGGTCATGCTTTAAATACAACACATTAATACACATTTTAACACTAAACCAATTATTTTAAGAAATATAATACTTCATACAAAAATCTATATAAGCTTACTTTTAGTTAATTAATATTAATTTTAGTTATAAATAATACAGAAATCTTTTCTGTAAAAAATTATACAACCCTCTTAAATTAAACAAAAATAAATCTTCTTAGTTTAAGAACCTCTTCTGTTCATGTGACATTATACAAAACATAAAACTGAATTAGTATCTTTCCAATAGGCACTTGTTGTATTTTTTTGGCTTCTGTAATTGAAAGAAATAGCATCTTGGCTTGGTATACTTTTGATATTCAAAAACACCCTGTGGCAAATGATGAAATAACTTCGACAAATTTATCATCGAAACCGAGCATTATAAGAACATTTCTAAGATCTGGATATTTGGTATTCTTGGGAGTGCCACAAAGGTTAACAACAACAAACCTGAAAAAAAAATTTAATAACAACATATTATATTATTTAAACAGGGAGTTCATAGTTAAGCATGAATTTAGATATGAGTGGATTATTTGTTGGGATATTGGCTAAGATAGATGAAAGAAAGATGTTAAATATAAAGTAAGCACACCTCTTCCATTAACTAACCATGTGTGAAGTAAGATCTTAACAGTTTAACAAATATTGTATAAATCTTAAGCCTTGAGACAATCTCACATAAGGACCTAATGAAGACATACATATTATGAATGGGCTGAAAACAATTTGATGAAAATAGACATCTTTCTTTCAGCAGCCTAATCCAACCAATATTCAAAAAAGGCATCTGTTATGAACTTCTGTTTTTTTTTTTTTTGAAAAGGTAGGTTTTTTTAAATGTAAGTAATGATACAATGACTTCATGTATTTAAAAAGATACCATAATGAAGTAGTATTTAAAAATGGTGAACTGTTAGTATATAAAATAATCAGCCTAATATATGAATAGGATGCATTAATTACAATATTATGACTTCACAGGTACATTAAATTAGGCAAACATTTATGAAATTTGTAACATCATTAAATTAAAAGTAATACAGTAGACTTCCCGGATCACCTCTGCCCACATTAATCCAGATATGGGTCAGTTACTAGGATACACACGAAGTAAAGGAAAATGTAAGAAATTATAAATTTAGAATAAACTTTACAACAAAATATTTGTTAGAAGTTGTTTGTTTTTTTTTGTCAACCTTTCCTGAGCCACAATGTCTCACCAGAGCCTTTTTATTGAACATCATGCCTATTTAAATTTATAAAATGTTAATTTCCATTATAATATTATTTTGAAATTGACAAGTGATTTTTTTTTTCATCTTTGGCTTTCCGGTTATGGGCGCAACTAATGTAACAATAAAACAATCTTCTAGTTGGAATAATTTCAAATTCACATTTTTAGAGAATCATAAACTTAGATTTTTTTTTTTTTTGTTGTTGATATATTGCACTTGACCAAAATGGACAACAAAAGTCAATTGAACTATTATAATTTAGAACTGTTAAACGGGGAAAATGACATTAGAATAATCTCGTATCTACATGGAAGTTTAGAATGTTAACGTTGTTTGAAGAAAAGTACTGGTTAGAATGCATCATCACTACAGAAGATAGCAAAGAATCTACAAGTAAATCAGAGATAAAAATGAAACAAAGAAAATGCAAATCATTAATTGTTCTTCAGGGGAAGAAGAGGTTATAGATCACTGAGTTTGTTTTAAAACTAGTGATATTAATCATGAAAATGTAAGTAATGATACAATCTTATTTTATATGAACTCAGGATGTACCGATCACTTAGTAAATGATATTAAGCATTACAGTGACTTCATGTATTTAAAAAATCCAATACATATAGCTGTGGCCAAAAATACTAATCATATACAAGCGACCACAGTAGGAAATATAAATAGCTATATGTTAATGGAAAATGTTTGGAAATCACTTTAAAGAATGTATTTTTTGTTCTGACCGAAAGGCGTAATTTATTATCTGTAAAGAAGACAGAGATGTCAATATGCCAAAAGAATTCTGGAATGATGCAATTATAGCAGCAGGATATTCGATGAAAGTCCAAGTAGTGTAAAAGATGGGACACCATACGAAAGTGCAATGGAATCGTTTCAGGGTATCCATAGACTGTCAGGAAATTTGAGAGATATGTTGGTTCCAAGAGGTTTTTGAGGGTGGGGCAGAAAGTGATGGGAAGGTTATTAAGGGTTAAAGCAGGAATATCAGCTGAGGATCTGAAGAGGAAACTGGAGCCTACGACAATTGCCTGGGTTTTTTCTGCATTTAACCACAGTTTATTCAAGTTTGTCCTGGCACTGATCTGAACTAGGTCTCCTTGAATCTGAGCAAACACCGCTAAAAAAATCTAAGGGAGGAGAAAGGTTAAATAGATTTGGGAGTCATCAGTCTATAAAGGTGATGGGAACAATGATGAATATAGTATAGTATAAAAGAATAAGAGTGGGGGAAAGCAGATAGGGGTTGATAAGGGATAGTTATCACTTGTGGAATGTATGAAAGAAATGACAGAAACCATTTAATAGCGGTAACAGAGAAGGTTAATGATTTTATCTTTTATGGTCTATGGTATGGTATCAAGTGTTTTTTAACAAGCAATATGAGCTTGGGCCAAAATATAGGTAGATAAATAAAACAAATAATGTTGATCAATTAAGTTATAATGTTAATTGATGTTATATTTTCTTGTATTTTAATCCAATACTATCAAATGAGATCAAAATATGTTCAGTGGAATTGAATTATTTAATGGAAAGATATAATTGTGAAATCCATACATATTGTTGTTTTTTGTTTGTTTAAAACAGTCTGTCATATGCAATATTTAAGTGCTTAGTTCTGTTTTAATTCCTTTTTGTTAAGAATTTAATTCTTTGTTACTTTAGAAAGGCATTAAGAGAGGGTCTAGAAATATAATGCTTTGGGTTAACACTGGAGTTGTGGGAGGAAGGTTCTAGTAGTGTTATATTTTAGGGAAGTCACCTTGTCTGTTGGTTTGGTTTAATAGTATTTTTTGGGCGTAGTTAATGAGGTGTAATAAAGCAGTTATATCACAATTAAGTGTTCATTAATTAGACTTAACTGCCAACACCTACATGACCAACAAATTAAATAATAAACTATAAACATGATGATAAAATTTAAAAATATTTTACCTTAGTTTTGAATTTACATCATTTAGTTCAGAATCCTTATCGCTCCCTATGAGACCATTGCTATCCAATGTTGATTTTATAATAATGCATACATCTGTATCTTCATCATCTTTATCCTTCATAATTTCTCTTCGCATCCTATTAATAATGTTGTTCTGGATCTTCTGCTTCAGTTTCTAGAAAAAAATAATTTTATATAAAATATATAACTATTCTAGTCATAAAACTTATTCTATTATGATAATAAATGATGGGCTATTTCAATCTCCATTCTCTACACTTTCACTCCCCAATGTAGCCAAACCTTTCCACCCAGAAGATTTCTATTCACCAGCTATTTAAACTAACTACATTAAATTAACCTTAACAGTGACTTTCAATATATCCTGCATAACACTTTCTCACTTCCAAATATCTTGAAAATTATTATTCCTGTTCCAATCCCACCTCTTCATCCAATATTCGCTCTATATCTATCTTTAAGTGCACTCTCTAAGTCCCTTGAACACCATGTCCAGTCACAACTCTCCACCTACAGCCAAGAAATCTGGTTTCTCCAGATCCTCACCAATCTGGTTTTTGTCCTCTTCATTCTATATAGTCCGGTCTACTAAAAATAATTTATGGCATTAGACTTGCTAAGGATGACAAGAAATTCACAATGACAAGACTTCAGTAACGCATTCAACACAGTAGGATCAACCTCCTTACTAAACTCTATTCTTTTCTTCTCTACGAAAGCCCCTTATAGCAGCTTAAATCGTTCCTCTCTAGTTGTGCTCAATCTGTAACAATTCATAACAGGTCTCAATCTAACTTGGTTAATATTCTGAAAGGTGTACCTCATCACAGCTACCTCTGCCGCTATTCTATTCCTTTTGCCTTTTAGCTCTCCTGAACATCCTAAAAACCTGCAAGTATCACTTCTATACCGATGAACAAAGCACTATTCAGGAAGAATTACCATCCCTTCCATCCTTCAGACTTATAGGACAGGGCTGTCAAAAATAACTTGAACCAAACTGTGCAAAGACTAGATGTATTTTGATAGAAAAGAAATCACTAATTGACTACAACATATACCAAAATTAATTCAGTCAAATTTCTTTAAAAATCTACAGACAGAAGAGACCTTAAACTACTCATCAACAGCACTTTGATTTATAATTACCACACTGCAGCCATCTCAAGACATCTTTGTCTCCTTGACCCAACTAAACAAACTTTGCAACTTTCTCCCTCCCTCTGTCCAAGTTAATCTTGTTTTTTATTTTATTATACAAATTGTAATGATTTTTTATTAGCAAATTAATTATTTATTAGAATTAAATGTTGCCAGGAATTGGAGACTCGAGAGAGAGAGAGAGATAGAGATAGAGATAGAGATAGAGAGAGAGAGAGAGAGAGAGAGAGAGAGAGAGAGAGAGAGAGAGAGAGAGATAGAGATAGAGATAGAGATAGAGATAGAGATAGAGATAGAGATAGAGATAGAGATAGAGATAGAGATAGAGAGAGATAGAGAGAGAGAGAGAGAGAGAGAGAGAGAGAGAGAGAGAGAGAGAGAGAGAGAGAGAGAGAGAGAGAGAGAGAGAGAGAGAGAGAGAGAGAGAGAGAGAGAGAGAGAGAGAGAGAGAGAGAGAGAGAGAGAGCGGTCCACATGGTCAATTGGAGAAAAGCAGTACTTGAAAGAATCAGTTAGAAAAGGCTTGTGAAGGCGGCAAAGGATCCTCTGAGTCAACAATTCTCCTATAAGAGTAAGTAACTACTGATTGGATTTTCTTAATCTAAGAGACTTTCATGGAACTCCAATGTTCTGGTCCTTTAGTCCGAATTTGTTTTAGGGTTGTGTTGTATATATATAGTAGTAGTCGTCTTTGTATTCTGTAGTTAAGCTGCCCATGTACTCATTTATAACATTATTTAAGTTCAGTCCTTTTTATAGTTGCGTGTACATTCCAGTAGGTCTTTTTTTTCTAAGTAGAGGTGTTTAATATGCATTTGTGTGTGAACATTTTTTAAATTATTTTCTTTTTAATTCTTTATATAAACGTTTCATCTATATATGTTTTGTTTTTTTCTTTCTTTATTTTCTTTAAAAAGATTGCAAATAATAACCAACTTTATGCAAAAAAAGTTTGTTCTTAGGGACATAAACCTAGGATAATAAAGATATATTATCATTATTATTAAATAAATGAAATAGTTCATACATGGAAAAGTAGCCATAATTTATTTTTTTATAACGATTATGAACTAAATTATATTTTTTAAATAAATATACTTAAAGAAACAATATCAAGAGTACTAATGGAATCCGCATCAGATACTTAACAATTTTTATTATATAGTTATTAAAAAACAACTTAGTATTTTAGACTATTAACATTTCATTTACCAGCCACTAAAAATAGCTGTTATAATAAACATGAGAAACTACACACTGATATAAATAACATTGACATAAAAAACCTTATAAAAGTGGCATGGGAGTCTCTCCCTTCAGGCTTGATAGTTAAAAGATAATAAATGGGTTAGCTCATTTATCCACAACTGTTTAATTTATCGAGACACAAGCACTTCCAGTGGTTATTGGTACAATTTAAACTATTTAAAAGCATAATTACTGGTAGACGAGCCTTTGCATTCAAGAAATTGCTTAAGCAATCATCCTCGGACCATAAACCTGAATGACAAACTATACTCTGAATCAGTGATACTGCAGAAAAGTGATGAGCCCAATGCTAGAGGCCCTGTTACCTCTGAACAACTGTCATCCCACATCATCAGTGGGTAGGTAGCAAATAGGAATACTGCAATTAATTACACAGTGCAGAATTAAGACAGAATGGGTGAGATCAGGGTAAGGACTTAATAGTGTCTTACTATAAGAGTTGGGGAAAGCAAGAGCTCGCCTGGACAGGGCTACTAGTTTTCTGATAAGATTTGGATTTGTCCTCATAAGGATCATGAAGCGTACCTACTACCCACTACCCAAACATTTTTGAACTTACTTGTGATTCTTTTGGTTGTTCTTTGGGAGCTGGAGCTGGTGCTGGTGCTGGAGCTGGAGCAGGAGCTGATGTGGTAGTTTTTGGTGCGGGGACAGAATCACTAGGTGGAGCAGTGGCGGTAGTTTCGGAAGGAGCAGATGAAGTAGCCTGAAAATAAAAAGTACGTTTTTATTAGAGAAGTTAATCAGCAGCTGGAACCTCTATTGAAACTTGCACTTTTTTAAATAATCAGGATTGAATTGGGTATTAAGTGATAATGACAGCTTTGAATAGATAATCGGCAGGATCGAATAAACTTTAGGTGGACATGGTGTTAGTAGTTACAGTTTAGAGACAGCTGTCAGTGGTTAAGAAAAAAAGTCTAGAAAAAGAATATGGTTTGTGTACATGATAACTTGATGAAGCAGTTCTAGTAATTAAATATATGAAATATAAAAAAAACCTCTTTGTTTTGAGACATTTTCTCCATAGCAATTAAGTACAAATAAATACAATTAATTGGCAAAAATAGTATAAAATAAATTACTCTGTTATGGTTGGTTAGCTTGCGAGGGTGGTCTGAAAAGTTTCCGACCTAACAAAGCTTTTATTTATTTTATTATCATCTTCATGTTGAGGTCGGAAACTTTTCAGACCACCTGTGTATAAGTAATGTTGGGCTTTTTGATTCAAATGATCCAAAAACATAATAATGCTGAAGAAAAATGAATAAAAGTGAATGAAATTCATTAACAATTGTAACTAGAAACATAAGGTAAAATATAGGAATTTTAATAAGGGTACTGAAAGGGGGGGGGGGAGGTGTAATGAGTATAAAAGGTTGAACAGATTCTTTAAAATAAGGAATGAATAAAATAAATAAAAAATAATAGTAATAACGATGAATTATAAATTGAAGAAGAACTGGTAAAACTGGATTTAAATATTGGGAGTAATGAATATTTATAGTAATAGAGTTCCAATGGTTCGTAGCAAAGATGAGATGTATCCACCTGTAGGTGGGATGGGCAGGATCAAGTATTGAGAGATTCAATAGTTGACTCGAATTGGAGGAGGTTGTAAAGGTAAGGAGACTTTATAGTCATGATGAAGGCTTATTGCCACTTTCTCTTTACCACATCCATTTGGCGATCCACGTCGCACTTATGACCATCGCTATTGCCGCTGGTATTTCTTCAGCCTTAACAGATATTCCAAGAAACCCCTAAGACGACAGCAGGCCCACCTCTGCAAATTACTGCCTTGCCTAGAGGACTTAATTCTATAACACTGAATTAGTTGTTTGATATTCACTTCTCAACTTTTTTGAGAAGGAATGAATTGTTTTCTACTTTGATCAAAAAATTGTTAATACTCATATTGAATCGGGTTTAATACAAATGAATTATGACAACATATCCTATTTAGTTTCAACCCATACTATTATGTACTTCAAAGAAGCCATACAGGTTTTTAAAAAATTCAAACTTCATTAAATATCCTAAAAATTGACTATTGTTGACTTCTTCTAGAGCTTAGTTACTTAATAGTCCTATGACCTCCTGTAATCCAGCCTATTCATCCAGCACTCTTTTCAAATGATGTGAGCCCCCTCATGTACAGCCTCTTAAAGGAGACTAAGACGTATTTTATTTTTAAATCTACAATATAACTATTAGTTCAATAGACTAATTATAGTCTTTCTTAAAAGGTTCATTGTCACTCTGGAGATTTTCTAGAGTTTAGACAAGACCTATTGAAAAGATTAGATAACTAGGGTGCCGGTTCAATAAGGATGACTTAGTTGGAAAGAGTGCATGCTTGGAGATTCAAATTGTGGTACTGTCACTATCTTTTTCCTTCGACTACAAAACATAATGTAATAACATTATAATTTTAATAAAAAATTAGTTGTAACTAACCGGTGTAGATGTACATGCATTGTGAGACGACTTAAGAGCCTCTACAATATCTTTGATAGTGGCCTCCTTCGACATAGGATAAGGTTTGATGACTTTGTCACCAAAAGTGACAACTTTGACATTTGCTTCCGTCCGATAGAAATATTGGGCTATGAATGCAGCAGCCTCAATGAGCATTATATAACGTGACATCTTGCAGCGTCTCTTCAACATTTCCCCGCTCAATTCTATTGCAATAAAATACTTCTTCCCAGTAGGCTTCACTTTCTGTAAAACCCAATGTCCATTAATAATATTTTACATTAATGATAAATAATTTATAAATAGTCTTCAGTGCTTTAATAGAATTATAGTAATGATATATTATTTAGTTAAAACTAGTTGATCCAAGGAAGTATCCTAGCCTCTGAAATTTGCTAACTTCCGTTATAAACTACTTCTGCAGAATTAATTTTAAAGGAGCGTTACTGGGAGGAAACTTGTCAGAAGACAAAGGACAGACACATGCCTAAGGAACTTTATCAGGTTTCAGTTATCAATGTTGATTTATTAAGTAGTGGGTGCATTTCATACCTTAAAAGGATTGGTGGGGTAGTGTGGTTGCCAATAAATAGCAACTGGTTCTAGACAAAAGGGGTTCAGTTGTTACTAGACCTTCACAGAGCGAGTACAGACTGGAGTGTGCTCAGTTTCTGTATGGCATTCACAGGTAACAGACCGAGATGATTTGGTTTAATTGGGAGCAAGTGTAAGTGGTAGCCACCATGGAAGCTGCAAGCAGCCAGGAGCAAAGACCACCCACTACCCATTAAGTAATAAGGATCATTAATTATTGGCACTTCATTATGTAGAGATATGTAATCCCACTCCACTGGTGTAAATTTTTATAATTATTGCAGATTTTTTTTTCTGTGACCAATAATTATTAGAATTTGTATCAGTGGGATTACAAACTACTAATAGTTTTTCCCCAATATTATTTAACTTTGTTTAGCAAGGTTTAAGAATTATTAATATTTACCTCATACATTATATCCATCAGTTCAATTAATGCCTTAGAGACTTCACTACATATAACAGGAGGCTTCTTACTGAGTTGTTTCAATTTAGAAGCGAGTTCCAGTTTGATTCTTGGAAAAAATAAAAAGAGCTACAATTTATTTTATTAACAAGATTTATTTACAGTGCAATCTTGCTATTCACATAGCATCCATCTTGCTTTTGCACGTAGTATCTCAAACATAACTTTGACTTAAAGGAAGCAATGTTTTCCCCAGCCGCAGCTTGGGAGTCAATCAACCCAAAACTTATACACACTTCTTGGAATAAATTATTGGCAAGAAGTATGTTACTGAAGAAGCTCAAAAAAAGGAGAAGTTATCGCAAATTTCAACCAATGCATCAAATGCGCTATGGAGAAGGATTTACAGTGGGATTAGATTCTTATTCTCCAAAAGCTCTGAGAAGCATTAAAAAAAAATTTAATTAAATCAAAACAAACATCTATTACAAGTTTTGGTTTTTTTACAAAAAAACATTTCCCTACATAAAATGCATTTTAACACATTACATACATATATTAATACATAAATGTACACATGTACTACATATATGTATCTATTGTGAACTTTTTTAAATTTTGAATATACATTTATGTATCATATAAAATAAAAAGGATGTCTATAGTTTATTTCTTGTTTATTTTTCCTGAACCTCTGTAATCTGCATTTTTCAGAAATCACTCTCTCACTAGCAACAATTAGTTCAGATTAGCAAGATTGCACGGTATAACAAAGGGTACATAAAATATGTGGTGCACCTACCTTGCAGTATTTTCAAAATTAAAAAGTGTCTTGAAGACTTTGTTGGCTGTTACTCCATCTTTGACAGCTCCTGGCCTGACAAGAGCCTCGACGACTGTGTCAACGAAGACAGGATCCCACGAACGAGTTCCTCTGAACAGCTTCCTCTTGTTCATAAACTGGAGATGTTCAAGCACTTGTATGACAGGCATTTGTCGTAATAGTGCCAACCAGACCTAAAATAAAATCATTATTTATAATAACTATTATGACCAATGAAAAAATATGGTTTCTTTAGTAAAATAAAGTTTTCTATAGCCATTTATATTTTTATGAAATACTGAAAAAGCCAAAATAAGCACTACAACCAATACCCTGCAATCATATTAAATGAAGCTTGTAAAATAAATTATAGTTCATTATAATAAGCACATTATAAACTTAATATAAATATCCCTCAACTCCTTACAAATAAGCAAGTAAAATATTAACTTAAGAAAAGATAATATCATAATAAATTTTAGTAATAGTTAGGGTTCATAAAAAAAAAGTACAGTACAATCTTGATAATCCAGCGGTGTGGTACATGCAGTACTTTTTAACACTATCACAGGAGAAAAATTATCTAATGATGATCAGGGACCCTTTTCAAAACAAATTTGGGCTGAAAATCCAAGACTTAGGTCTTTTCCAAGGGCAAATGAGCACCACAGATGAAAGCAGATTATTTTGGAGGATGCTGCTGATCTGCTCTGGAGTTACAAACTCCTTGTGGACCACACCCTTGGTGTCAAAAAAGACAGCCAACATTGTTTTCACTTTTGACTTGCTCATTCTTGCATTCTTTTGTTTTTGTATTGGAGATGGCGGGGTATGCCATTCTGCTGTCTGGCAGTTTGTCTATGCTGCTAAATACCCTTGGAGTTCCTATTCAGAGGAAAGCGTCCTAGGCCAAAAAAATGTCAAAAGACAGACTGATATTCAAGTCTTGGGCGAATTCCACCGATACATACAAACTTGTATGAAAAGCCAAGCATCTGAGGCCACTTAAAAATAGCTCTTACTTACCAGTAACCTATAAGAACCATACCAAAGGATGGGTTACCCGAGATGATAATACAGAATGGTAGTAATATTTTATTCCAGCATTGAAAAAGTTTTCAAAAGACCACAACTTACCTGATAAAGCTTTACTGATCTGGATAATGCTCCTGGGCACCCTAAAGAAGAGGACCTACAATCTGAAGATAAGCAAATTTAAATCCTGTATTCCTCTAACCACAACACTCTTACAGCCCATGGATCTATCCGAAAAATCTATCCTTTCAGACATGATCAAACAAACAGATGGGATCATTAATTTTTTGAAAAAAAAAACAAAAATTAAAGACATGGCTTTTAATATTGCGCATAGCTGGAATAAAGTCAAAATCGGCATCCAGTCTCCGTGGAAAAAGATTGGCCAACACAGCCTGCTTTTAACTCTTAAGACATGATTGAGGATTCTGACCAAGCTAATTCTGCAGACTCAACTCTACAATTGCCTCCCTAATTTGTAAACGATTTTACAAACAGTCTTAAGGTGGATTTTACCTTGTCCAATGGTAACATAAAATAGTGACTTCACAGCACAAGCAAGAAATTTTTTTAATCCCTTTCAGACAAAGAAATCATTCAGGGATGACAACAACCTAATGATGATGTAGATATTTCAACTCGGCGAACTGGCCTACAACGATGCACTCAATGTAGGCACAAAATTGGCAGAAGAAAACAGTATGGCAAGTGATGATGTTTTAGTGCTAAAAAGTATGAAAGAATATGTGTTTAATAAAATGTTTAAAGCTAAAAAACAATTAATGATTATTTTTTGTAGACTTTTGTCAGTTATGATGTAATTTTATTTGTTCTAAGTATCTTCATATTTAGTTTTATATGTATATTATTACGTTTTTTAAAGATATCGTAATTTTATTTTTTAAATTTATCTTTTATTTACTATCTAAGGTTTTTTAGGTTCTACTAACAAAAATAATTCTGGCAAAAGGTGAATTTAATTACAAATAAACAAAAACTTATTACTATTTATATAAATATACTTGTCTATTTTTTTCTTTTCCTTTTCTTCTTCAATGGTCTTCTTTATTTAATCAAAATTACAACATTTCCTCCTGGTGCAACTTCTCTTCCGTTCCGCTTCAAGTCCAAACAACAAATAACTTAAAGAAATTTTGATTACATCACTTTACTCAGATACATGTATCACGGGCCGATCCCAAAACTAGAGTCTAACTGTGTGTGTTCTCTCAGAACCACAACAACTCATAATAGCCATTTTGTTTTTTCATCCTCTCTCAATTATTTTTATTTTCACCTTCTTGATACAAGGTTGGATTAAAACTTTATACTTCAATCTCCTTATACACAAATTTTACAATAACTAATATCACAACAATATATTTACATAAATATTTGTTTCTTTCTAAAATACACAGGGGTATTCAAAAAGTGATTCCTCCCCTAGGGCATCTACACATTTATTCCAGTAATAGGACTACAGGAACCCCGTTCAGAGCTGTTGTCACAGCAGCTTTTTAAAGGTGTTTCAATTGAATCTGATTTTTTTAAACAATGTTATTACTGGGACAAGACACAGGCATTTGAGTATGACCCAGAGACAAACTGCCAGAGAGCAGAATGGCATACCCCGCCATCCCCCAAACAAAAGAACGCAAGAATGAGCAAGTCAAAAGTGAAAACACTGTTGACTCCAAGGGTGTGGTCCACAAGGAGTTTGTACATCCAGAGCAATTCGTCAACGCTACTCATACGTCAATCCTACTCATTCATTAATTATTAACCAAAGAAAAATTCAACCCACTCCAAAGAAAGAAAAATTTTGTCATTATTAATAGAAAAAGATCCAGACCATGTCACAGTTGTTTTTTTTTTGTTAAAAATTAGGTATGTTGGAATAATTTACAAAATGTTGTAAATGATGGAATTTCACTTCAGAAAGAAAATTGTTTGTGAAATTAACTTTCTATTTTACTATTATACTCCACAGTGATCGATGACACTTTTATTTTAGAGTATTTACCTTAACCCCTACTAAATTACATCAATCTGGTTTGGTGTTCTTAGTTAAGATACATTTTTTCCTTTCAGCACTAAAAGGGTTAAAGAGAAAAAATTAATGCCAGGGCCAAATGCAAACCCAGGACTTATTATTAT
The DNA here is from genome assembly GCA_930367205.1 of Acanthosoma haemorrhoidale. Classification (NCBI taxonomy): domain Eukaryota; kingdom Metazoa; phylum Arthropoda; class Insecta; order Hemiptera; family Acanthosomatidae; genus Acanthosoma; species Acanthosoma haemorrhoidale. The sequence continues at coordinate 55,932,309 of OV884011.1, forward strand.
TAAAATGGGACATCCCTGTCCAAATACCAGCCATGGAACAATTCAACCTTTAGTGGGTCCCATTAATTCTCTAAATACATTGTAAATGGATTTACTTTTTCAAACTCTATGAATGTAGTATTATCTAATTTACAGGTGGTATTTTTTTTATTTCATTTACTTCAACACCATTATATATATTAACTATTTAATTTTAGGTTGGGTTGAGTAATCACAGTGGAGTAAATTTTAATAATTATTTGTTAAGAGAATTTCTAATAAATTTTAAATATTAAAAACACAGAAATTACAAATATTCTTTTTTCTCTTTGACGAATTATTAAAATTTTCACCATGCATAATTATACCATGGGATTATATAACGCTACAAATAATTATTAATAAATCATAAATTATGTTTTAGACACCTACTATCTTATCTTTGAGTAGAGCTGCATCAATGTGTTCCTTTCCAAGCAGGTATGATTCTATTTTTCTAAAAAAAATAATTAATCATATCACACTGTTAAAAACTACCTTAAAAATAATTTATCATATCATTAAGTACAGCCCACCATCATGGGGGCTAAGAGGGGGTGAAAAATAAAATACTCAAAATGACTGCTATCAGTGTCAGATCCTTAGATTTTGTGGCCACTAAGCTGATTGGTGATAGTCCCGACGACATTTAAGCCCAAGTTTAGTTCAGTCGAAGAGACAGCTGGTGTTGATTTGTCGTCATTTTAATGCTGGCATCAGCTGATGTTTGTTAAACTTCGCTGTGCATTTCATTCATTTTTTTAGGTGAACAAGTATTGTGAAAGTGACTGGTTCTCATTGTAATCATTAATTTGTATCTCCTTCTTTGAAAAGAATGGTGAAAGCAAGATTCCACCATCACCAGGGAGAAAAAACTGACGAAAATAAGGAAGTAAGTGAGATTGTAAGAAGGTATGCACCCAACGCTGTGGATATATGTGACAAGGCCAGAATTCCTAATGGACCGACCACAACCTAAGAAAAACTGATACTCTACCTGGATAAAAAACAAGGTCAACAAACATGTCTACTCTTTCAATCCTCCTGGAGAAACAAAAACTAATTTTGGTGAATCAAGGGATTTGAAATTAAAAATGCACATTGCGATGTTTTAAAGTGTAAAAAATTGACTTAAAGTACAAAAAGTTTTGATCTGTAGGTAATTGACAAAAAAAAATTATTATTATTAAAAATGCAAGGTTAATTGAATTCTGTTTCAATAACTGAATCAGTTTCTGGGGGGCTTGTTCGACTGTTGATGGTAATGGGAGCAGCCCATGCTTGGTAACCTTCCAACCCCATTGAATTGGGTCCACCCATTTAAATATATGGTGCTCATTCAAAGCAAAATCTCACATACTTTAAAGAGTACAATTTTACTAGAAATGTATTGTTTAGGAGTTATTATTGATTATAAATGGTGTTTATTCTTCTATACAGAGCTCTACATACAACAGCTGCACGGACAGACCACAAAATATGATCAATACATAAAACAATAAATTATATGGTACAAATGACAAACGATAAAAAACCGAATTCGAAATGGACGGAAATGAACAAGAAAACTACCCAAATGACAAAACAGTGTGCAATCAAATATCACCACTCATTTGACTGGAATTAGGCAGAAACAGGATAGAAAATTACAGACAATACTTAGACTCTATGGAACCTGGAGACAATAAAATGTGGACAAATTTTAGGGTATAAATTTGCAATTCCACCACTGACACATAACAGACAGACAGCGACTCAAGATGAAGATAAATGTGAACTATTTACCTGATGAGTATTCCCTGTATAATCAAAATGACCAACTCACTGGTTCAAACACACCAAAGCCTACTTCACATACTAACACTACATTTAACCTCATTACTCCTCAAGAAATGGCCAAGAACATTAAATGGCTAGCAAACAAAAATGTTCCAACAAAAATGAGAGAAGACTTCATATCCAATGTAGAACTAAAAAACCAAGGAAAACTATCGCCTTTCTTGTTAAATGTGTTTAGCACATGCTTGAGGCTGGGATATTTTCGAAGTAAATCGAAAAATAGCACTGTTATTGTTTTTCACAAGCCAGGGAAACCAAAAGACAATCCATTAAGCTATAAAGCAATCAGCTTGCTTAACACAACCTCAAAATTACTAGAAAAATCAATCGAAACTCGCTTGGAAGGACAATAATGTTGTTCCAATGCACCAATTAAACTTTTAAATTTGTCATTCTGCCACCCACTTGATACACTGAATGGCTGAATCTATTTAAAAAGGATATGAAAATAGACAGTATATTACTGGACCCTTCCTAGCCATAGCATCAGTATTCAACACCCTCTGTCATGATGATGTATCTGTCATATGTGTTGTCTTTTAACAAACCTTCAAATTATCTTCTCAACATCATAAAATCATTTTTGTTCAAAAGAATATTGCAGCCTTTGTTATATGGTACTGCATTAGCAAGTCTATCAGGAAAAAGCTTCAAATACTTCAGAATAAAATACTGTGGCTAGCACTGGTAGCACCATAGTTGATCGGGAATACCCAAATTTATCCCTCCAATACCTCAATGCATAGAAAAACTGTTCTGAATTTCAGTTTCTGAATTTTTCTTATACAAACTAATGTTCCTTATCAGGCATTACCTTGAAATTTATTTATACCAATCCAATATTATGAAGATAACTGAATTCTATGTATAGTGTAAATTTTAACTAATTTTATTTATAGGTAATTGAATATACAAATTATAAGACAAGATCTTTTATGAATTCACTATCATAATGTGCTCTTACACTATAAACTTGATTAGAAACAACATTTTTAGGTTGCACCCAAAAGCAAGAATAAATAAATAAATTTTTCAATGAAATTCCAATATAAAATTTCTTTTCTACAAATTTCCAGAAGGTTCTGCAAGAAGTCTATTCATTTCCACAATCTATTGAAGGATCTATAAAGTTCTATTCCTTTCTAAAAATTTCCAAGTGGTTCTACACTTTTATTCAACTTAAACAAAACAATAAATATATTTATTTGGACCAATATATTAGTATTTTACACAATACCTTGTTTGTTATTGTTAGGAGATAATGTCCCACATCAAAGACTTTGTTTCATTAAATCTTATATTGAAAATGCAGAGCTTTCGATAAGTAATTTGAAATATCTTATCCACTAAATTATGAGATTATCTTAGTAAAATACAATGTTAGGATAATACTCACGCTGCTACCTCATTTGGATCTTTCTTCTTCCTGTAGGTTTCGACAGTGCTTAAATAGGATACGACTTTTTCAGCTTCTTTAATTTCTCCATAGTGCTTTCTCATTGCTTCAGCACCATAGGTTGCAAATTTGAAAGATGCTGCTTTCCCTGGACCAATCATGAAATAGATCATGTACTAAACAGATTTGAAAAATAATGGCTACTAGTTTCCTAATAGAGAATGACAGCCTATTTTTTTATAGTGTTCTCAGCTGTGAACATAAAAAAAGATGTTTTGAGATTTGAATATATGTATTTCATGGCTTTGAGAACTATCTGCATCGCAGTTTTAATGACTTTTTATAATTGTATCCCACTAAAATCTCAACAGATGACACATATTATTAATCAAGATTATTATTTTGAAAACCTATTAAATATGTTATAAAAACATTTATTTTTACTAATTAATTCACAGATTATTAATTAATGGCATTGAATCATATTTCATGGAGGTTGTTTTCAAGATTTTTCAGGTCATTAGATCAGCAAATAAACCATCCATTTAAAATGTCATGGCTCTATGACAAACGGGGAACTTACCAGGGCAGACTTAGGGGTAAAAGCATGAATTGGTTTCTGGTTTTAAAAAAAAACAGAGTTTAATAACAAAAGAGAATAGATAATTATTATAACAAATAGTAAAATAATTATCATGAAAGAACAATCTGGGGGTTCAAATCCCTAGTCTGACAACCCTTATTGTCATTTGAAGCTTTGTAAATGAAGTACATAAGTTATCCGGTGTAACCCCCACCCTGCTACCTTTCCTGCCTGGAGAATAAAATTATGTAAATCCAAAAATAAATAAAGTAAAAAATAAATTGTATTTATTTTAGTGTTTTGTTTGAATACCAATGAAAACAAAAATCTATTTAAACTTTTAGACTTATAAATTATTATATCTGAGGAGAGTCCTTGACAACCAAGTATTTAACATAAATAAAAAATAAGACAGATACTGTCTTTAAGTTCTTCACAATTTTTCCTCACAACTTGTCTTGCTCCAGCTCAAGTAGTGTGTTTAGTTGGTTCCAACACTTTAACTATTACATAATGCTGCCTCAATAGACTCCTGTAGATTCTGCTAATCTGACAAGTAATGCTTTTGCATATAGATATGGGTAAATATGAGGATATTAAGAAATACAAAGAACTAACATAAAACGAAATATGATGTTTGAGGTTATATGATGGTATGCAATGACATGAGGGTCCTCACGACAAATATTATTGATTATCTCAAACTCAACACTTCTCTTCTCAAGCAATTCTAAACAACTGACAACTCCTTTAAAGCATCTCAAATTCCCTAATCCTCAAGCATCTTACAACTGAACTCTCGGCGTTCTTCCCAGCTGAGCCACACCCGCTACTGTTACATTCACTAGTTTAATTTAAACGTTTTAAAAACAATTCATTCCAAAACACATATTTCGAATTACTCCCTAGAAATAGCATTATATAGATGCTAAAATATAAACACATAGCCTTACCCGGTTCTGTACACTTTATATGTCCTAATTTTATGATATCACTGTGCCTCCAGCCTCTGTACCTATTCATAGCTCCAATCACCTCGGCCAGCGGAAGCATTTCTTTCGAAAGGTACCATTCTCGAACAAATCTTCTGAATTTTCGGCCAAATCCTAATAAACAATTATTATAACATATAATAAAAATAAAACAATACACCTATTCAAATATACTATAATAAAAATAACATAAAGAAAGCAATATTTTTATTTGTAAGGGGAGGCTCCGAACTGTCCTTCACAGATTTGAATATAACTTTTTTAGGTGATATTAGGTCAAAAAATATTTGACACACGTCTGAGTCTGGATGGGCTTTTGTTCTACACATGCCAGAAAAAATTATTCAAGTGCTATAAATTGGGCGTTTTTAATTATTATTTATTTGATCATTATATGGAAAATAATAACATTTAAAGCACATGACTCTTTTACATTTTTGGGGTGGGATCAGAAAATAATATTCTAGGTTTGTTTGTTTTATTTAGTTGTTGCTATCGAGTAATTTAATGCAATGGGGGGTCATTAGTGCTCTGAGACTTACTTGTCATGGGAGAAATGAGTTGTTAAGGCCTGTTTACTTGATCAAATGATTATGATTATTACCATTTATATGATGAATTGAAATGATTATTTGAATTAAATGACTTTCATAATGATAGAGGCAGATTGAGAAATTCGCCAACTGCCCCAGGGTTCATCTGAGCCTGATAAGAGATGCTAGGTTTGATTAAATACAGTTTTGAACTTCAAAACTTACAAAAATATCAACAACAAAATATCAGGTTCATTTCTCATTACTCTTTTAACATTGAACAAAAATAATGGCTCAAAATATAATAATTAATAACACCCAACATTCGGCACTTCAATAATTTCCTCCTCTCCTCTCCTAACAATTGACTTTATTTCCCTAACACTATCGCTATGGCTCCTTGCAGGGGGAGGCAGTGGAATCTTCCAATGCTTTATTTCAAGTTATTAAGTATTGAGTAACAATCTACAATCTTTTATTGTAAACTGCAATGTTAATATAAATGTAACAAGGAATTGGTGAGCTCTTCTCTTTTCAAATGAACACTGCTCTCTTGCTCCCTCCCACTAGCAACTGAATCTCTCCTCACCTAATAATTGACTAACTTATTCAAACACTTGACTATCACCTTGGCCTCCTAGAACTTGGATTCCTACAACGCTGACATGATCACCAAATATCAGCTACAATTCTCATTATTATTCTCCTAATGTTGAACAATAATTATTGTCATGAAAAATACTGTAAGTATATCCTATTTGTATATCAATTTAACATTTCAAAGAAATGATTCAACGTTTATTGAAGAATGTCAACATTTAGGTGAACCACATTACAGGGAGGGGGTTGATTATTTACAGGAAACCAGTTTTTTCTAGCATCTACCACACCATCAGGTAATTCTATCGAGAAATAATATTACTTTGCAGGACAAGACTCGAACCTGGAATCAGGTCCCTTTTAAATAAAATTCAATACAAATGGTAATTAATATTGCTTACCTATACTTGGTTTCATTTCGACTGCAAATTTTATGAACATTATAAATGATTCAGCTTTTTTACATAAGATCTTAGCAACTTCAAGAGCTTTTTCACGATTTTCCTTATCTTTGGCAATTTCGGCCACAATGTAGAGAGAGGCTTCAGTGTGGACACTTGATTTGGCATTGTGTACCTGTTGAAAATCACTAGCAGTTACAAATTTAATCTACACCTTATTTATCAATTTCCAATTTCCACAAAACTGTATTTAATAAAATTTGTATCAAGAAAAAATATAAAATACATTAGTTATAGGTAGACCTTGACTTTCACACATTCTAATTTCAAGCAATTTGCATGTAAGGTTAATAAATGCATAAATATTTAAAAATACAACAATTTTTGTTTTTTCTTTAACTGGTCTAGTTTCATAAATATTTCAAGAAGCAATCAGGTACAAAAGTCAAGAGCCTCCCATCCTTTATATCATTTGATTTTAATTTCTACAGTTAAATTGAATTCTTCACTTACACATTTGTGGCTATGACTTCAGTGCATAGCCTATTTTCTTTTCCATAATGGCTGTCATTTATAATAGAAATAGAATAGTATTAAATACTTACACTCATAATGGTTTCTAGAACCAATTCTTGATTATTAGCTTCAATTAGTTCATTGAGACCAGGGACATTCTGCCTAAAGAAATATTTCTGGAAAAATCTAAGGCCAGGATGGTAAACATTTGTTTCACTGGTAATATACAAAAATCTTCTCAGTCTGAACTCCGGTGAAGTTTCCATTTCATATGCTAAAATACCTGCAAAAGCAAGAAAAATTTAGGACTGTAATTTTCAGGACATCAAGCCCCTGAAATTTCTAAAGAAGGCTAGGCTCTTGATGAGAGCATGCCAGAAAAATAAGATTCTTAATTCTTTTTATTTTAATAAAATATTAAAAAATTGTTTTTTGTTCATTAAGTTTGTTGTTTCATTTATTGCTTAGAAAAACCCAACTTCTTGGAACAAGATATAATATCTCAATGGAATGAACTTATTATTATTATTTATAAAAAAATCAAAATTTTGATAAGGGGTGCCGATTAATCAGCAAAGTGTTGGTCAGTCAAAAATTGGAGATGTAAATTAAACACTCTCTTTGAATAAATTCTTCTATAAAAATAAAGATATACGTGTAAAAAATAAACATTACTTATTATATGAATGACACCAATCTATGAGTTCTATTTAGAGAGATTTAAATGAAAGCATTTGTTGGGAAATGGCATAAGACTGTAAGACGGAAAGATCTATGATTTTTATAAAAATTTTATTTATGGATGACATGCAGTTTCAACGGACCTTAAAGCCGGATAGTCAGGGCATGGAAATAAAACACGAAAAGTTTCGCACTTCTTGGTTAACCAACTAGCCTTTTTTTTTCCTTCAACCTAAACCGTTTCTACACAAATACATCATATTTTCTAACTGTGAAACTATGGAAATTTTTATATTTCATAGAGTTCTTTAGAAAAAAAATGTATCAAATCCTCCACTGGCAATACCTAGTAAAACATGATAAAATACTGTAAAATCCACTGACGAAGGAAGTGAGAATAAAGATAAATGAGTAAATAAAATTGCAAGAAGAATGACTGTAATGGAAAACAAATGGATAGATAATATTACAAATAGTTGGATTGAATGGACAGATATTAAAATGGTTAAGTGTGGTTTTAGAATTGGGAGTGATTAGGTGCATTAAATATTGGTTGGGATGGAGTTCCATGCACTATAGACAGACAAGTGATACTAAAAAAAAGTTAACTACTAAGTTAAAAATGTTGACCTTGGCTCATATTTACTGAGCTCAATCACTTTGCTTGTGAACATTAAAAAGCTTTTATCAATAAAAATACTAAATCCTTGCAATTGTACTAGGGGTTAATCAGACCCAAACTAACTGACATAACCTAAACTCAAGACAGACTTTATACGAAAACATGAATCTTTCTGTACAAGCCATATTATTGTCTTACATACAATGATTCATTATTAACATTAAAATCCATTTATAAATTGTAAAATTGCATCCATTAGGGCAGATACTTAAGTCAGCCTTAGTTATTCACTGTTTAATGTTTTGAAGAAAAAACTAAACATATCTACTGTCTATAATAATTAGAAATAGAATAATGTCAGTAACAAAATAATTGTAACAGGAGAGTACATTTTAAAGTATTAAAAATTAAATCCCTAAAAGATTATGATGGCTAATTCCTTTTATCTATCTGTGTACTGTATGCAGTTGTTTCAAGTGACAATCGGCACAAAACTTAACCATGTTCTCTTATCAATTTAAATTTATCAGACAACAAAAAAGTTTAATTCATGTTACTTTATAAATAAAATTACACTTCACAATTTTTGATGTCAGGGTGAAGCCATAAAAAAATAACTTCTACAAAAATTTGTATAGATAATTGATGAAGTTTCATGGTAATACTTACTTTTCTAACAGTAATTCACAGGAGAAACAATGGCTTAACCATAGATAGTACTTATAAAGTAAAATTCTACCAGACAAATGAACAAAGTAATCCAAGAGTGTGGTTTTAAATATTTAAAATTTCCTTACATTCGTTATGATGAAATTAAAAGAAATTGTTTAAATTAATAATAACAAATTACTAACCCTTGAGTCGATCACCTTAGATGTTTTATAACCAAGTTGGTTAAACCAACTGACAGTTGAGTTACCTGCCTTGATTACCTTACTTATTAAATTGGAGTATGTATCAGTATTGCAAGATATATTAGTATAAAAATATGTTTTATTGTAATATGAATGTTGCTTATACCTGAAAAGGGAGAGTATATTTTCTTACTCAAATGTAATATTTAAGAAGACAGGCCAGACAATCTCAAGAAGGCAACACTGTAGCAAGTAGTTCTGAGAAAAAACGTTCAACTGATAAAAAAAAGTAACTTTTACTATTAATATTTTATAGCCAACAATTGTGCGGTTGTGGTGCCATCTCTTTGTTAGGATGGTCCAACAAGATTTGAATGTTCAAATTTGCACATATTAATAAAGTTTCTGTCAAATTTGTATCAGCAACTGAATATGGCAGTTCAAACAGTCAAAATTTTGTTCTGTAATCCAAACCAAAAATCGGTGACTAAGACAAAAATTTCATTTATAATATAAAAAAAATCTCATGCTTATAAGTTTTCGCGTAACTATTTTATTTCAGCAATAATCTTTAAAATTTAGACCAGTGGGATTACATACTACAGCCAATAATTATTAATATTATTACACTTTTAAGATATCTTTTGTTTTAACATACGTTTGTTACGTTTTTCTAAAGTAGCAGAAGTTTCCATCACTATACTAGAGAGGTTCTGAGATGTAAACAAACCTAGTGAAGTAGGCTTAGTTGGTCAGAGGTTATCAATTTTGTCCTCGTGTGTTTAGTTAGGATTAATTCTTTCCGTGTGTTGTTGATATATGTGACTATTTGTCAATTATAATAACAAAACTATGGCCGACCTATTTTCAGCTGCATTTAGCAATACTTCTTTCAGGCTGGTCAATTTGATGGAGAGGGAACTCATTAATAACATTGAGGAAGCCGACCAGTTATGTGGCTATATTATTAAATTTCTACCCCATAAATTTACAACAAATCATGGTGATTTATCTTTTTTGTTGAGTAATGAGAACAGCTATTTTGATTTATAATTTTATTAATCCCTTTGTTAATTTTAAAGGTAAAAAACTTGTGGATGATGAAGAGTTAGATAATGAAGAAGATAAACTAAAAGAAAATGAAACAGATGAGCTAAAAGAAAATGAAAAAGATGAAACAAAAGAAAATGAAAAAGATGAACCAAAAGAAAATGATAAAGATGAACTAAAAGAAAATGAAAAAGATGAATTAAAAGAAAATGTGCCCTGTAAGTATTCAGACGAAAATTATTATTTTAGCTCTGGTAATCCCCTCAACCATTGAAACTTCAGTGAAATCCCCCAAAATTTTTATTTGGTGAAATAAAATTAATTTACCTATTTGTTATACAAAGTATTTATGAGTAACAATACTATTTGACATTTCTGTTGGCTTGTAGGCAGGCTAAACTGCTTAAATTAAGGTTCTTGATTTATTATTCATTAAAAAATTAATTTCACGAGTTATGACAAATCTCACCGTTGCATATATTGTATTTATATATATTTTTAGTTGGGCAATGTACTAAATCAGATAAAATTTTGTATTAGTGACCCACATGGCTGGTTGGTCATTGAAGTTAATCAGTGTAAAACTCCAATCATCAATCCCTGGTATTTTGAATCCCAACAATTATTTAATGCTCTCCCAAAAGTTTGGTTTGATCCGTTTTATTTATCAAGATACATCTTATGTTTTTTAGCTGTCTCCCTAAATCTCTATTCCATCGCCACAAAATGTTTTGTGGCATCTCAGTCTCTTGTAAAACGAGTAAGAAACTTCTTTATACATTTAACTTGGTGATCGATCTCCGGAAGAAATATATCATGAATTCTATTATTTTACAGTCCAGATATTTCAATTTCTTTGATCCTAATTAATGGAAAAAGGTAATTAGTACTTGTGTAAATAAATGAAATTAAACCTTAAGTACAAAAGTACCCCTGCAAGTAATTTGGTATTTTAGTGAATTTGTAGCGCTCTGAGGGTAATGTCACTGGGACAGTTTGACGTGGGGTGGAAACAGAACTTTTTATCAATCAAAATGTTTAATATCAATTAAATAAGAATTGAAAGTCGAAATAATTTTAATGATTTGGATTTTTTTTTTTGTGTGGGAGTGTATTATGACTTTTTTTAAAAATAATATCACTCGAAAAAATTTATTTATATGTTTTGTTCTAGCTCCAGTCGAAAATTTGTCTGTGAAAAACAGTCGTGCAAAAACCATTGAAGAGCTGCATAAGCGAATAGAGACTTTGAGAGGTAATTGTCTAATGATGTATTTAGTAGTGGTCAAACCATTGTTCAATTCTAGTAGTATCAGTTGTAGATTCCAGTATTTACTAAGAGTATATAAAAATGGTTATAACAATTTTTTTTTATTTACAAGGACTTGATGCAAATTAAGACTATATCTTGAACCAAAGTAAGCCTCAACAATTAAGAGTCAGTAATTACTTAGAATTAAGTGAAAGAAACATTGTACTTAAGATGAGTTATTCGGGAGACTGTTTAATAAATTTAGGAGAAATTGCGAGTAAAATTACTTAATATATTACTTCATTTCATATGATTGTGATCTGATCCTATTGGATGGATTAGATGTGGTTATATATTTTGGACATTGTCATAATTGTAGCTTTCGTTGATATTTGTAAATTTTACAGTTTACATTTTCTTTATTTCGTTATCACTATTGTTGAAATTTTTAATCTGTAGAATAAGTTGCAGGGTCTAGGGTCATTTGAAGTCAACTCGCACTCTTTGAACCTCAGCATCTCAGATTTTCATTAACCATGAAGTGTATAGCTCTGCTAATTGAGCTAAAGACTTACAGCAGTTTTCATGCCATTTCCTGTAGTATACTAAATGTTAAGAAAAACATTTTTCAATGATTACATATTGTGTATCAGCTACAATAATGCCACTACTCAAAAAAATGCATTTTTGAATTAATACCACGTTCAGACTGGCTATGTTTGAATCTATATTCATACAGCGAGACATTTCTGTAAAACCTAACTTTGTCATTCTTTTTCTCATTCTGAAAAGTTAAAACTTTTGAATTATGATGTTCTTGTTGCTGCCGAGATGTGATATATTTAAATTTCAAGTTAATTCCATGTAGAGTTAATAGTTATGTCAAACATATCCAAGCCACAAGTTACCTTCGTAGACAGCGGTGATGTTTTCTAATTTAAGTTGATCTGATGATTTTGACACTTAACTTATTCCAACCCTGCAAATCATATAAAATGTTTTGGTGTAGTTTTGGGAACAAACGCATGGTATTGCTGTGTTCCTTGGATAGCCAATGCTTGATCAAAGCAACTTTTCTAGAATTATTCTAATTCAGCATATTCCTCTTGGATTGGGTAGACAAAGTGTACCTTGGTGTACTACATAATACTCTATACTGACCGCTCAGAAAGTTGTCATGGAGTTTTTGATTTTCATACGGTCATTACAAACTAGCGTGAGCTCTGCCAGTCTCTTTACTGAGCTACACTTCCTACTCTGTTGCAAGCCCCTTTATTGCTGGCGCCTAAAATTACTGCTCTCTTTTCACTTTAAAATGTTCCTCATGAAAGCAGAGGTTCAAATATTCAATAAATAACTTTTATAAAAGTATGATTACCGTACTGTTTTCTTCTGGTTAGTGTTCAATTTATATTAAGGAAAGTGTAAAAATTAGTGTTCTTGTGTTGTTCTGCTAATACATAGAATTAATGAAAAATCAAGTCAACCACACTATCAATAATAAATAATAAATAATAAATCAAACTGAGCTCCTAGAGCGATTAAAAAAAAATTTCATTTGCAGTTTTTAGGCAAATTTTTTAAAACAACTATAATTCCAAAATGAGTTGACATATTGATTTTCAGCAAAGTTGATTATATGAATAATCAGTAATGTGTTTTATTTGCAGGAAAGAAAGCCAACTATAAAGACAAATTATTGAAAAAAGGCCTAAAAAACAGACTGAAAAAAAAACAAAAACTTGAAGAAAGGAAACAATTGAAGAAAAAATTAAAGAAATTAAATAAACTTGAAGCCTCAGAAATAAAATCAGAGTCTGATGATAAACCTGCGGACTCCTCTGAAATTAAAGAAGAACTACAGGAAGTTGACATTAAATATAACAAACTGGTATTGTCAAAACCTGACTCTGAGAAAAAACAACAAATTGACCCAAAGAGTTTACTAGCAAAACTAGAGAAAAAGAAATTGAAGTTAAAACAACTGGAAGTTAAGGGAAAGAAGGAAAAACTAATAGAAATAAAATCTAAAGAAGTATGGGATAAGGCAATTAAAAAAGTAGAAGGTGTTAAAATTAAAGATGATGTTGACCTCTTGAAAAAATCTGTCGCAAAGATAAAAAATAGGAAAAATAAAAGCAAGAAGAAATGGGAAGACAGAGAAAAACAGTTAGAATCAAAGAAAGCAGCAGCCCAAAAAAAGAGACAGGAGAATTTAGGTAAGAAGAGGACAGAAAGAGTTAAAAAGAGAACAAAGGTTTTAGTGAAAAAAGGAAGAATTCTGCCCAAGTAGGAGTGTAAATTTGTAGCAAGTTGCCATGATGTAAATTTTGTAATATATAATTGTTAATGATCCCTTTTTTTTGTATGAATTATGATGTTTGATATTAATACATTAATAATTTTATCAATTGTATTTTTATTTATAAATTAGTAATTTGTATCCCCCTTAGTAGTCTCCTTCATCTCAGCAGAACTTAAGGTAGGTTATGGTTTTTTACCAAGCATCTTCTAACTGAATGGTTTTAAGATGATCTGATTTTTCCCTGATCAACCCTGTTATACTATCAGCTACCACAAATTCTACTGAAATAAACTCTATCTCTATATCTTTATATCATCTTTATGATACATGCTCCCTGCACACAGAATATCTCATTTTGATCAATTAATAGTAAATAGTGCTTAAATGTGTTTCATATATATTATTACTGACTACCTTCATTTATTACCATTTTTCAGTTTATGCAACTGTTTTATTTTTGTCAATTTGAGTAGTTATTATTAATATTTGCCTATACTTGAGTTTGGCCAAGAATAATGATCTTTCATTGTGTAATAGTTCTCATAAGCCATATATATCAGGTTGGTCAAAAAGTCCGTTCGGTTTTTGTCCTCACGAAACTTCAACCAGTCTAATATGTAGCTAACTTTAGTCCGTCCCTTGCAAGTGTGCTCTCGTCAGATACTGAACACTTGAACGAAGTTTGACGAGACTGTATTTTGTGTGTTAAGGATCATCCTGAAAATGGGAAACCAAAACGAACATTATCGACACCTCATGCTTTTTTATTTTAAAAATGGCAAGAAAGCAGCGTAAACTTGCATGAAGATATGCGCTGTATACGGAGAGGATGCTGTTACAGAATGTGTGTGCTAGAAGTGGTTTTCAAGATTTCGATCGGGAAATTATTCGGTTCAAGACGCTCCTCGCTCTGGCCGGCCAACTGAGATTAACAGCAACACAGTGAAGGAATTAGTCGACACCAATCCCCATTATACAACTAGGGAGATCGCAGTTATCCTCAAAATATCCAAATCGAGTGTTGAAAACCATCTGCAACAACTTGGCTACGTGAGCAGGCTCGATGTTTGGGTTCCCTATCAATTTAGTGAGGCTAACCTCGCCCAAAGGATTTCCATCTGCAATTCGCTGCGGAAACGTGAAGAAAACAATCCTTTTTTGAAGAGAATGATGACAGGGGACGAAAAGTGGAGCGCGGCAAATTGCCACAAACAACCCCCAAAGAAGGTTATGCTCTCAATTTGGTGGGGTGTTGTATTTTACAGGACGATCAATTTCGTAGTGTACTGTGACCAGCTGGACAAATTAAATGCAGCGATCCACCATAAGCGTCCAGAACTAGCCAACCGTAAGGGGATTGTCTTCCATCACAATGCCAGACCGCAGAATTCTTTGCAGACGCGGCAGAAGTTACTGGAGCTTGGCTGGGAAGTTTTTCCGCACCCTCCAAATTTGCCTGACCTTGCACCTTCAGATTTCCACCTGTTTCGGTCTCTTCAAAATTCATTGAATGGACAGACCTTCAACTCCGAAGATGTAATAATCCACTTGGCAAATTATTTTGCTAGTGAAGACGCTAAATTCTTTGAGCATGGAATAATGAATCTGCCCATGAGATGGCAGAAGATACTGGAACAAAACGGCAATTATATCATTGATTGAATAAATCGCTTTGTGTTTAAAAGTTGTCTTATTTTTGCTTAAAAAACTGAACGGACTTTGTGGTCAACCTATTATTTATGGGCCCAAATTTATAGAAAGTAAATATACTTTATGGTTTATTAATTTAAACCAACAGACTACAGAGGTCTACCCCCTCCCTGATGAAAGTTAAAGATTTGATATTGAAGCATAAGTAGAGCTCATCTCTCAGATCAGAGAGGTCCCAGCCCTGGTTGATCTTGAAGTTTCTTTTTTGTTTTTTGCTAATAATTAGAAATAATGGGATTAATATCACAACTAATAATTCATGATAAAACAACATGTCAACATAAGAATTAGTTCAACCTCTAGGGCTTCAATATTAAAATAGATTTAATTAACTAACTAATTTATTTATAACTATACAGACATTAAGCTAAACAATTTATATACAAAAAATTTACATTATAATCAATCTTAGCTGAAACTCCAAGACAATGGTAAATAGTTAGATATAAAAATTTACATTTGAAAAAGGTAGCAACTATTGTTACAAAAACATACCAAAGAAATATTCTTATTTTTAATGGCTAATATGGACTTAGTGCAATTGTCTTAAAGATAACATTGTTACATAAAAAATAATAGTGAATAGTTTTTAGAGTAAAATATGTACTTAAAAGGCATAGCATTTATTTGAATAACAAGTATTATTTTTGATTAGTAATATTACCACCAACTTTAGTTCATAAGTTATTTTTGTATTGCCTAATATAATTGCCCAGATATTACTATTTCAAAAAAAAGCCTTTAACAAACTTTTATAATAAACTATACACATTTCATAGGGCCAAATATTCAATTTGTAATTATGTTAATTATATTTATTAATTTTGCATTATAAACATATATATATATTAATCATTTTTGTTGCTTTTATTTCCTTTTTTTGCTTGTTTTATAGCCTTAGGTTTTGGCTCATTTCCACCTCCAAAAAATGATGTTATAACTTCTGACATTTCGGGCATGTCATATTTTGTTAAATTATTGAACTGCTCCATTTCCTAAAAATCAAAATTAATTATTTATTAATATTCAGAATAAGTTTTTAATTGACTAATGAGGTTTGAACTAATGCAATACATACCTTTCTTGCTTCAGGGTCGTTCATCATCCTAGGTAAAATCATGACCAGAAGTAATGGGAATACCATCATAAGGACCTGAAATAAAACAAAATAAGTAATAGCAATAGGTAACACTAATAATAGGATTTAAAAATCATAATTTACCATCGGATTAAAAAGTAAATCTGTTATTCTCCATTGCTCTCTTAGTTGGAAAAATCTGGTCAACCCATAAGGCTTCAGTCTTAGCGGATAGGAAACCTGAATTATTTGTGAGCTCTGAATGTAATTAACCTTTCTGGCTCTTATTTTTCCTTTTGAATTTATTTCGACCCTCACTGGTTCGTACGAATAATGTGGATTGGTTACTTCAATGATATAGGAACCAGGAGGAACATTCATGAATGTAAATGATCCATCTTCCCTATAAAAATAAATTAAAATTACATGTATACATGCACTTGTTTGTGAAATTATCATCCGCTGGAGAATGAACTTTTCCGGACTAGAGGTTGTGGGATAGGAAGGGGTTACCTGTAGTTCCTCAGAAACCAATTGTTAAAAACCCTGACAAAGATTAAAGGTACATTAAGAACCTATGAAACATACCAGGGCAGAAATTTAGATAGATTATGTTTCAAGGGCTAATTGAAACTTGTATAACATTATTAACAATTATAAATAATAATGGAATCAATACAAGGATAACAATTGCTCATTATAAAATCTTCTTAATTAAATATATCTAGAAAATTCAATTCGATTTGAGAGAGGGAGGAAGAAGAAAGAATTCTCCAGAAATTAGGATAGTAACAACAATAAGTAGACCCCATTGAGATAGTAGATACATAGTTTGATAATTCATTTCTTTACCTCAAAAACGCTTTTTGGTTTCCACCTTTTAAATGTACATCAGTTTCACTCTGCCAATTCACTATGGCCCATTGGTCTTCTGAAGGGAATACTTTTCCAGATATAGAAGAAAACTGGTCATCTTTAGTATTTAAATCATTATTGTCTAGAAGAGAATATATACTCGGAATAGATATACTAAAAGTGATTAACAATTTAATAAACCGCGGAAATACCATTGTAACTGATAGAAACTTTAAAGTTAACACCAAAGTCAAGGTTATCTCTGTTCTATTGATCCCATAGAGGTTGTAAAAGAATGACGTGTCCAGAATGTTCATTATCACCTGGGATCAACTGTAAAGTTGACAAATCTTGGGTTTATTGCCAATAGTAAAAAAACGTAGTTGGTGTTTATTTTAAACTTCCAATTTGTAGGAAAAATCAGGATTTAATATGTTCTTCATCAAATTTACATCTCGAACGTGACAATTTTTTTTTTATATAGAGGTAGCGCTATTAAAGGACTTGGGTATTTTTCTTTATCTTTGACTTCGTCAATTTTTTCAGAACACCCAGTAGGTATTGCTTCAAGTAACAGCCTCTCCTTCCGAGATCTTCTATTATTATTATTACTTTCTCATTTCACGATAGGTGATTGATCGATGACTTATTATTTTATTTTTAGCATCATCAGAGTATCAATTGGGAGTACCGTGCTAAATATTATGCTTCTAAAAAAATCACTAGTTGAGTTAAAATTGTGTTGACAATTTTAATTGAAGTGAAAAAAGACAAATTGTTTATTACAAATTTTTTTTAAATTCCCCACCCAAGTAATTATTTAATTATGGCACGTTGAAATTCACGTGGGGTTGGTTTTATAATTAGGACCATCGCAGCATTAAATGAAAGAAACTTGCAAAATATCATGTCTAATGTTGTGTACTTTAGTAAAAATAAGAAGAAATAATAAATTCACGCTTGAATATCACATTCATTATTACAGTAAAGTAATAACGATTGATTTTTAAAAAAACCTTTCGATGGGTTGTCTTCTTAGAAATATTGAATACTTTCTCTCCCTCATTTCATTGAATATCTTTCTTTTTTTTTAACATTAGCGATTCAGTTGGACGAATTAGGGCTTCCTCTCACTCTGCGATCGTCTTACTGCCGGTGTAGCCACTGGTATGCTGATTCCTTTGCACGTTATTCGACGAAGTAGTTTCTAAGTGTTGAGTCATATCAGGTGAATCGTCGTTCTGGGGTGTAAGTCTTTTTAACACGTTAGAAGCAACATCACTTATTAATAGTGTTTCAAGCTAGTATTGTTCTAATGTAGATCGTGCTGCTGGGTTTTGTTTTATCAATGGTCGGATTTCTGGTATCAGCGTCTTGCTTTTAACAAATTTTGTATATGAAATCGAATTTCAGGTTTTCAAGGTGTTTCCATGTCTGTATGTCTCAATTGGTTAATGAGTTTTTTGATTACATAACCATGATCCAGTTTAATGAGATAGTGCAGTTTTCCTAGGCATTCAATCACAGTTACGAATTTCTATACATGTGAGCCTGAGTAATTCCTCACCAGATTGAAAAGATATCTGAATTTAAAGTCAATTTGGCTGGCCTAATTAGATGTAATTATGTTGTAAGTTGCCTGTTTAGATGAGTTCAGACGAGAATCTATCACTAGCCAGAGGAGTTGTTCGATATTTGAATAGGAATAAATTTAATACTTGTTTTAGAGTTCTTGGATCGTCTACCGTAGCTTTGAGTTTTTTTAAAAAAGTTCTGAACAGACTAATCTGCTAACCCGTTTGTAGCAGGATAATTCGGTGCACAGAAACATTGGAAAATACCATCAGTTTTACAATAATTCAAAAACTCATCATATTTAAACACAGCAGCATTGTCTAAAACTAACATAATAGATAATACATTTCTTGAAAATATATCTTCCAAAGAATTTATTGTAGAATTTGAGGTTGGAGGTTTAGGTGATTTAATAATTTCTACCCATTTAGTTTTAGCTTAGCGTCAACCACAAAAAAAAAGGTTTTAATCTTTAAAGGTACCAGAATAGTCGATTTATATTATTTTCCGTCTCCTTTTTTTTTTTTCTCCTCTTTTTTAAATTTTAGCACAGCTTTTACAAACTGTAACTACATGTTCGATTTCAGAATCTATTTCGGGCCAATAGCATAGAAAACGAGTAATTCCCTTCATTTTGACCATTCCTACACGAGAAGGATGTAATTCCTTTAAAATTGCTGGATGCAGATTCGTAGGGATATATTATGTATTATAAATTTTTAATATCACCATTAAGTAGTTTATTTTTAAATTGTTTTAATTCAGGTTCTTGATTTGTTTCGCCTCTTATTTTTCAGAAGTTATAGGGGACGTATCAGAAATATTTTGAAAAGTAATTTTATTTACTTTATATAAATCTTCGCGAAAGTTGATTAATTATTTATTTAAAGGTAATGGGTTTCTGGAAAATAATCAAAATTAGAATATTTAGAAGGACTATGGCAAATATCATAATTAAAATCACTTAAAAATTTCGCATAACTGATCAGACTATGTCATCGCTTTATTCGGGTGGAAAATCCTTTCTAATAGCTTATTATCAATAATGAGTGTAAACTTTCTACCATTAAGATATCGGTACAAAAGTTTAAAGATCAGTAGAACGCAGTAGCTTCGTGATCTAGTTGAGTATATTAAGATTCACTTTTATGAGGTATACCTTTTAGCTTTTATTGTTACTTTATTTTATCCTCCTATGTGATGTATATTTTTTTTTTTTGTTGACCAGAGCTGTATTTGTTTATAATTATTATTCACATGGGAAATGGTCCCAGAATACATTTTTTTTTCTATTCTATTCTATAGAAATAGGATTTTATACATTAGAATATTGGTACTAACCAGGTTACCTATGGCAAAAACCTGAAATATAGTTTTTGAGAGAGACATGTTAATTTGCATGGCTGACCCCCATTGATACAATAATGATACAAAAAATGAAATTGACCCCATGATAAATAATTAATAAGAATTAAAAAATATATTTCTACCAGAATCCGTAGATTATTAAATTAAAAAACTCAATATCCAGATTAATATTATGTAATATGTGTTGATGCTTAAGTGAACTAAAATTACGTAATACCATTAAAAAATCATATTTACGACTTAACCTAAAGTAGAGTTTGAAACAGTGACTTGAAAATTCACTGTCCATCGCAGGATTTGAACCTAGAAGCTTTTTATCGTATCATGAAGCAGTTAGACTAACCACTACATCATATGGCCACTGGCAGCCCAAAATATTGATATTGAAATAATTAAGTTCTATAGAAAAAAAAACAATGATAACATATTAAAAAAAATAAATAAAGATATCAGATTTTCTTTAAATTTATTAGTTGATATTTCATATATGTTGAAACATTGAACAATCAAACAATAAATTTGATGAAATCTAATATCTTTTTTTCCAAAGTAAGCAGATTCTCAATGAATACATCCACTCAAATCCAATTCCACGGCTAACTATGAACTCACGCCTAAAAACATACAATATATACAACAGTGGACAGATAAAAGTAATAACTAAATTGAAGAAAAATTTACTAAGTCAGCAATAATAATAAAAAAACAAAACAATAATACAGATTCTACAGCATAACACTCAGTTGAGAAGGGTTTTAAAACATTAGTTGTATATAACAGCAACATGACATTTTTTTTTATTTGTAAGAATGATTTTATCGTTTTTTCCATGTGAACTTCTTTCTTGCACCAGCTTGTCCAGGCTTTTTCCTTTCCTTAGTACGGTAGTCTTTTTGTAAGAGCCCAGCTGCAAAATCAAATGTGTTAATATTAATGTAATAAATTAATAAATGCACACAATTTTATAACAGATTATTTATAACAGATATACAAATTTGTATCAGAAGTGAATCTAGGGGGGGGGGGATGGTTAATATCTTCCCTTAAACATACCAGTGATTATAGGCCAGTAGTCTGAGAGTTCATTATATTGAGATATAAAGTACTTCTCTCAAACCAAACATGGGTTTTTTGTTCATTTTGAAACAGAACACTGTAACTATACAAAGGAAAAGAAGTCTATTCTTATCTTCTTTACTCTGCCATGCTAAACAAGCAAAACTGCTGTCAAAAGATTCCCTAGCTGAAGAGGTGAACTAAAGTAACTCACTTATGGGACCCCAAATGTGGCAAATAATAAAATTTGTCAAAATCTTTCTTTTGTGAGGGTTACGTTTTGTACAAGGCTCCAGGTCAGGTAAAAACCTATTCTAAGAAATAGAAACAGTATCCATATTTTTTTGCTATCTCGGTTCTTGCTTAAAAACGTCAGGGAAGTCATAAGTGATGTGGTATATATTATGAGCAATAAGAAACGTCAATATTGGGTTAAAAATAACAACTTTTAAAATGTTAACTACTGTCTAAAATCTTATGAAGTGATGTTGAATGACATTACTTACCAAGCCTCATAGTTTCAAACATCTCAGAAGAGACGAAGCAGCGAAGCCCCCATGATATTCCCCAGCGGATAGCTCCTGCTTGCCCAGATTCTCCGCCACCTCTTACAGTCGCCTCAATATCCACACTTTCTCTTAGTCCAGTCAATTCCAGGGGAAATAATATCTATTGAAAGCATTTAAGAAAACAATCATTCATTTTTAAGCCTATACATCAAATATGACTAGATAATTAAGTCAAGCCGTTATAACATAAATTGATCTATTTTAACTAATATCACGTTTGCACTCTAAATTTATTCAACAACTCGTCTAGGATCAGTTTTTGACTCTCCAACATGGATTCAAGTTTTTCTATTTTTCTAGATAGGAGTTGGTTGTCAGACCTCTCCTGTGTCCTGTAAGGGGTTTGTGAACCCTTGCACCTGGCTATCTCAAGGGCTGCCAACAGAATGCTCTTTGGGAGTCTGTTTTCTTGAGGGTTCAGAGGTTTGACATGCAAGACAACCCTGTAGGCGTCCGGAGACATCAATGCTGAAGACTTCAACACTTTAACAACTTGACTCGGCAGGTAACCCTGAAATAGAGACAGTTCCAAAAATGATATCAGTTCTGTCTGTCGCACCAGTTTAGATAGTCCTGCTGTTTTGTGCAAACCTTGTATGTCATGGACTGCAATCCCGACAAGGAGGTTCATCAGCACGACAGTCACAAATAGTAAAAATACAACAAATGTAATATGAGCACTTGTGCTTAAAAGAAGAGAATTGCTCTTTCCGGTTATTAGGAGGTCCATGTCCAACTCGCCTGTCATCATTACTAAAACTTTTATAAACCCAATGGCAGGGGTTTGAAACGCTTCAGAAGTTGGAAAAATAACGCAGAAACTAATAGTAAAACCAATCAACATACATACATAGGCTAAGAACAGCTTGAAAAACTCTGCCTGAACCTTAGTAAACATTTCAACATAAGTTCCAAAGACCGGGAGTTGACCGATAATGACCATGAGATTGGTCCATCCACAGAGGACCCCAAAAGCACCAACATGGTTCTGCCACAAATAAGTTCTATTAGTATAAATAAACGAAGTTGCAAAAACACTGATAATTGTATACCACTCAATAACATTTACCAACTGCCTTAAGTATTGTATCGTTGAAGAGAAACCTGCAATTCCAAAAAGTTTTCTAATTATTTCAAAAACTGTGAATATAACCAAAGTGTACCAAAACATTTCCATTATATAAGGGTTTTCCAAAAGAAAATTACCAACAATAGAATTAGTCATGCATAGCTGTGGACCAGGATCTGATAAATTGTTTATACTATAATCTGTGACATTATAGGCAGAATTGTAGCAATTATGAGCCAATGCAGTCATAACATACAAAGTCAACAGTATGACAAATATAGCACTGAGGATCAAACGAGAAAAATAAAATATCCTAATTTTTTGCCATTTCAAATGCAGGAAAGCACAACATAAAGGATGGTCGAGCATGCCTTTTTCACCTTCATCGATTAATGTTTTGAGAAGGCCAACTTCACCGCCACTTGAATGTTGAAGAAGACATCGGAAATCTAATTTCAGCTCTACCTCTCTGTAGGATTGTTCTGGATCATGGATGGATATCGAAGCGTCCAGTTTTTTCTTTATAGTTGATAGAGATGCAGGGGTTTTTCTTCTAACTATACTTAGTGCTGTGAGTCCACCTTTTGTGCGAGCACTTACATCGGCACCATTCATTATCAGAAGATCTACACAGGTGGCCAGCTCATTGACAGCGGCTATGTGTAGAGGGGTATAACCATATTTATCCTTGGTATTTACATCTGAACCTCCTTTTATTAACATATCTACACTACTGTATGCCATGAGACCTTTACCTACAGCGGTATGTAGAGGTGTTCTGTTGTCGTTATCTTTAGCACCGATGTCAGATCCAGCTTTTAATAATATTTCAATACATTCTGCACTTTGTGAACGAGCTCCTAGATGCAATGGGATCTGCCCCTTTAAATTTCTAGTAGATAAGTCAGCACCTTTCTGAAGAAGCAATTTGATCACATCTATGTGGCCTCCTTCTGCAGCAAAGTGAAGAGCAGTATTACCTCTGTCTCTCGTTTGTAAGTTGACATTTATATTCTCTATATCCAACAATATTTTAACGATCGTCATATTACTGGTGTCTGCTGCTATATGGAGTGGAGAAAGCCCAGCCAAATCAAAAGTATTAGCATCAGTATTTCTTGACAATAACAAGCGGAGGCATTCAACACCATTCGTCCGGACAGCACACTGTAATGTGGTATTATAAACCGTGCAACCTTCTCCGATCAGGATTCTTACAGATTCTGGAGTGTTTCCCAACACAGCGTAGTGCAACGGGGAACAGTTATTTGCTTGAACTTCTAAATTGCACTTTTGATTGATCAACCACTTGAGACATTTGACACAACCACTGAACGCAGCCAGATGTACAGGAGTGAACCCTTCAAACGGACAAGTAAAATTAAGATCAGCACCCATTTCACACAAATCCTTTAATAGATCATCTCTTCTTGTAAAGCACGCCCACAATAGCAACAGATTTGCATCAAATCTTTTTAATTCATCTAGCTTGACAGGATTTCTCGATTCTATTTCGATTAAAATTTTTGTATCTTTGGAAGAAGACCGCACATGATCCATAAAGCACTGCCTTATCCTCTCTGTGCATATTTTGACGCTTAAATCGACATCCATGTTCTCCAATAGGACATCTTCGATGGACGTTTCTCCTAGTTCGATGTCCTTTATCGGTGCTGTTTTTGATCTGAAGCTCTTCCATTTACTGATGAAGCTCGACTTCTTCTTCCTTCTCTCTTCTAGGTTGACACTGGTGGTTCTGACCAGGCTTGCTGTCTCCATCATGACTCACCAATACTCACTGTAGCTCCACCACCACCGCCAACATCCCCCCACTACTGGCCTACTTCAAGGCTGGCTAACTGTCCACTTTCCCCCACTATACAACACATCACTCTTTTCTTTCATAGTTCCCAGAATCCCATTATCCTGTACTCAGTGGTTAGCTCATAGGGAAAGTGATCAACTAACAAAATGCACTAAAAAAATAAAATAAAATGGTTCTTACTAATCAATTATTAAACACTTTCTAAAAAAATATTACTTTCCACACCATTAAATAAATAATACATACCTCAAGCAATAGCTCTGATAATTTATTATTAGCAAAACGTTTTTCTATTTTACAAAACATTTTACACCAGTTTTTTTGATGATACAATGTAATAGTTAAAAAAGAAATTAAAGTTTTTTTCTCAAAACCAAAAATATCAATTCAAATGAAATATTTTCAAAATTAAAGTTGGAATGATTATTAAGGATCACTGCTTTTCTCTAATTAATTATAAACTGATTTATAAAAAAAAATCTCTTTAATCATAAACTAAATAACAATTCAATGTTTATTTTTTATTGAAGCAATAATACAGCAAAATTCAACTAAAAAATAAAACAAAGGAAAAAAAATGTTTCTGAAAACAAACTAAAGTTTCAATATATTAAATTACTTTTAATGTACAGTTGTTTTTTTTTAAATTAATAATATAAATTAACAGTTTAGTTGTCAGAATTTCTATAGAGCCAGCTTTATTATTGTGCTTTTCCAAAATGTTCTCTTTAACTTAAAATTAATACAAAGTTTAAGTTAGATGTTAAAGAGTCGGTGACAATGAAATTTACTAAGTTAAGATTTTGAAGCTATATCACTTGGTCAAGTGCTCAAATTAATAACAGCAACAGTCAATTTTTAACAAAATAACACCACAATTTAGGTAAAAATGACAAATTTGAATAGAAAACAAAGTTTCTGCTATAATCAGTTAACTAATACAGGAGGCTGGGATAGGATAGCCATTCTAAAAATACTCTGGAACTAAGGGTATATACAAAGATCATAAACAAACCTAGTTCATTCCAGGGATCTTTTAATAAACAAACCACTAGAATTTACAACCATCCGCTGTCCATTTTAAGGACTTAAGTCACTGCATAAGAGCTATTGTTTTATTTATTTATAGCTAGAGAGAGATTCTTTGAAAAAATAACTTAAATTCTAGACCTCCTTTCTTTTATTTGTTACTATATTAAAATAAAAATTGTTTAGATTTCATCTAAAATTAATTACATAAAAAAATTACCTGTCTTCTTGATTGTATGGTGTTGAAATATTCAATTCCTTCTCCGTTTATACTTATCAGCCCAGTTCCGGGTGATATCACCTTCACGTCCGCCCTAGCTGATTTTCTTGGACAATCTGAAGCAAATTTATTAATAAAAATAAAGATGAAAAATAAAAAAAAATTAATTAAACTTTCAAACTTTATGGGAAGTTATATTGGTCCATTTACTTACTATTATACTTTAAAATAAAATTATTACAGCATTTTGGAAAATGCAGTCAATAACTGACTAATGGAAAGTCTGAAATTATTCCTAGGTTAAAGCTAGTTCATTGCCTCATTAATATCAATGTACAACTTTATTTATTTTCTCTAATGTTAATATACATAAAAAGGAAGAAACAAAAATAAATTACCTTGAGTTAAAATATATTTTCTCCCATCAGCATCGATTAAAGGCTGAAAAAAGAATATATATATATATAAATAAAGGGTTTATATATTTCACACTATTTTGGTTAATGTGAATGCTAGCAGATTTAAAATCTTCTGGGCCCAGTGAGAGAAGAGGGATTTTTCATTCAGTTTTTACGATGTAGATTTCAGGTAATTGGCTAACAGCATGCCTATGGCTCTGATTATAACTTTAGAAGGTCATTGTTTCTGGTGAAAGAGGAAAACAGTGCCCCTTACTGGTGCACAGTGGGACTTACTGGTTTCCTCATCCATAGGTTCTTCCAACAAAGCTCCTTCATAGTCTTGAGAGTTATTACAGTCAGTTCTTCCATTTTATTAGTAGATACTGTTAACTCTTTATGATTAATTATCTAAACACCTATTTATAAATGGTCTTGTTTGTAGCAACCTCCTTTTCATACTTTGTATTGTGTGACAGAGGTGAGCTTAAAGATACATATTGCCTTAAAAGTAAACAGAAATCGATTATATTCCTACAGTATTGGGCCCCTGATTAGCCTCGAGGTAGACACCATGTAAGTATATATTATAGAATAGAAGTCATTAACGTAATAAACTCTATCTGAAATTCTAAAAGTACATCAACAACACCCCAGGAACATGCCATACACATTTCTGCTAAGACATCTTAACAGGAATCATGCGAAAAAAGTTGGGCCTCGTGATATTGTAAAGGCCTAGGGGTTTAGTTCACCAGCCAAGCAAGCTTAGGATGTGTGTTCATCTAAATGAGCCCGCACACAGAAAATGTGTCAATGATTCATTTCATTGAATGACCACTGACTGTTGCATTAAGTAAACTTTTTTCAAAACATTATGAGGAGTAGACTTCTTTGCTCCGCTCGCAATGACTGTTAACTTGCTTTGATTAAAAAAAATTAAAATTAACGTGAAAGTCGTAGGTAGACCGGGTTGAAATTTTGCGTAAAATTCCAATACTTTTGCTCATCATCGACACATAAAAGTTGTTTACGTATTTCATTAAAGGGTTAAGAGCTAAACATAACTTAGAATTTAGGATGTATCAATTCAACATGTCTTCGTAACTTCTCGGCTACAACAAACGCTAAAAATATATTGTGTGAAATTCTCTGAAGGTTTTCCTTTTTAAAATTAGAATCAAATAGCTTTAGAACGCCGGGTAACTCTGCCAGGGACATATAGAGAGATATAGTGATAATTGATTACAATTAAATAATCCTTTACTTCGTAATACAGGAATGAAATTCCTGAAAAGAGAGTACGGAAGATGTAATGTGTGCTATGGATGACACGTAAGCATGTCTTGGGCTGCCATTTTTTTGGTTAATTTTCCATAAAATTGGCGTAAGAGAGGTACAAAAACTACACCTATCCTGCCTTATAACAGGGAAGAGGTGTATTTGTAGTGCTACTACGCAGGAAATGTGCGTCATACTGAATAACCTATGGTTTAATATGGTCAAAGACAACTTTATTCGTAAAATGAGCCAGAACGTATTTGCGCCTAACACTTTAGCAGTTTTAAAAACTTGAATAGACAGCTAAGAGTGCAAAATTAACCGTGAATTTATTGGCTGAGATGTCGGCTTAGAGTGATGAAAGATGTCAAGATTTTCATCAAATTTATTTAAGGACGTCGTTTCGACATGCTATGTATGTGAGAAGGATAGGGGATAGAAATCCTCTAACTTACACTACTTATCGAGCTACCCAGTGCCGTTTATGGAGGAGTCACTGAAATAAAAATCATCATCCGCCAAGGGATTTGAGCCTATGACCTTCATAACAAGGGAACAGTAGCCTTGGCCATAACAAAAACTATTTAAACAAATAAGTCATCATTCAATACGAAAAAATAGCTGACGTCTTCAAACATTAAATCAGATATGTTGATGCAATTCGGCACAAACATATGGTTTAAATAAATCATGACGTCCTTGGAACTGCGGGTTTTCCAGAACCGGCTTCGGATCGCCGATTTATACAACTCTCTGGGATTCCCATAGTATGCAGACGCAGGGTTTCTGCCAATTGAAAACTGTTCACATCATTATTTACCTTTATTACTAACTACAATCTGAAAGGAAACATTCCAAACGTCTTCTCAACCATCAATTTAACATTTTAAAGGTTCCTTCCTCAACAATCCGGAAAGATATATGTATATAAATTATATGAATGGCACTCAAGTTGAGATATAAATTTTCATTTTTAACAAGATCAATAATAATAAAGCAAATAAAAGTACACAATATTTGGAAAAATAAAGTTTGGAAAGACAGAAACAGATAGATGGGGTACATTGTAAAAGATCCTTTTACGTTAATATTCATGTTATTTACAAGTTTTTACTTGATCTCCAGGGACCAAACAACTATAATTAATTAAATATGGCGATTTGAGTCAATTTGTTTTATTGAAATATTTGATACCATTTGCATGGATTGAGTGTATAACGAATATATCGGATATATTTGTCAGATTCTACTAAACCACACCTTGCTTTAATCACATCTAGAGGCATAATGAGGCATAAATGAAAACGAGAAATGAATTATACGTAACAAAAATAAATGAAACAACAATTATACGTACAAACGAACAATGGTCTTTACCTAGACTGGAACTACACAACAAATATGAAAAAATAAACCATATAATCATCTATATTTGTACTTTTCCCATTTATCAATAGAAATTCTTAGCTTGAACCCAAACTAAACTACTCATTTACTATATGTTAGTAAAACCCGTACTAACTTGCGCAGCACCTAGTTGGAGCTATGTCATTCGTACTAAAACCAGTGAACATCAAATAATTCAAAATAAGTTTCAAAGAATAATATTTGAGAAACCGAGG
The DNA here is from genome assembly GCA_930367205.1 of Acanthosoma haemorrhoidale. Classification (NCBI taxonomy): domain Eukaryota; kingdom Metazoa; phylum Arthropoda; class Insecta; order Hemiptera; family Acanthosomatidae; genus Acanthosoma; species Acanthosoma haemorrhoidale. Next base: position 55,961,606 of record OV884011.1, read on the forward strand.
TACACTAAAATAGTAAAGTTGCACAAGCATCCAAGGCTGATTATATATTAGGTATTTTAAAAAGTTGATAGAAAAATGACTCGTTCGGATAATCCATTACTTCGAAATATTACTGACATCGATAATTACCCCAAACATAAGTGTTTAAGGCATTATAGATTATGAAGAAATTTTTTTTTTAGCATTAATTTTTTTTTGTTAGGTTTTTTATTTGAGCTTTTATAGTATAGTAAATTATATAAAGGTGTATTCATAATCAAGAGCGATGATGTTTGTATTTTGTTTTTAGAACAGATTCATTACCATAACATTATATTTTATAATATAAATATGGAAAATAAATTGATTTTATTAAAATGCAGAACTGACTTCAGCAAATTCATTGACGTAATTGACTGCATAAAACTGACGTAGCTCAATCGGAAGTAATGTTACATAGCACGCAAGGACGAAGAATGTTTAAAATGTCAACACTCTTTACTTATTACTATAATTTTTATGGTTTCGTTGATTTTGTTCAAAACAAAGAACTCGCACTTTATGTTCTTAACCTTGTGCCGGCCGGAGAGTCCCTTATTGACGATAGTGACAAAACATTACACATAGAGGTCCAAGTTGATAAAAAGAAAACATGGATATAGCCATGCCCATAAAACATTAGTAAGCTTCATTAATTAATTACTTGATAATAAAAAAAAACTTTCAATAATTTTAGCATAGTGTCAGATTAATAACGATTATTAATATATATGTGATACATAATTTCATAGTCAAATCAGTTTTGCATCCATAACGAAATCCTTTGTGACGCAGCACTTAACTAGAATTTTCAGAAGTATAATGGCGGTTACCCATAACTTTGAAAGTTGAGCCACACCCTTCGGGACAGGTCCATGCCCTGCTATGTCCAGAATTCTGGTATTATATATGTTTAATGGCGAGCTCATTGTTTATAAAGTTTCTACGGAGATATCACTATTCCCTAAGGCTTATTTCGGAAATGTTTCTGTTTCTGAGGCTATTAATAGCTAGTTACAATCATTTTGGTTTCCTGGAAGTGCAACACACTCCTTAGTCACCACCATTACATATCATCCATCAAAAATAACAGGCCACACATGAGGAAAGATGGTGTTCTCTTTAGCCTCAAATTTGTCACTGATGGGAAGTGCGAAACCTTAGATTTTCTTCTCTGAGAATTCACAGTATTTAATTTAATTGATCTTAAAGACTTTTGAGAGACGTCAATAGTTTTACTCACCCTGTTGTATCCCTAAACCCAGGGAAGAAATGGTATAACAATACTAAACATAATAAAACTACCCTTGGTCTTTTTATAAAGAAAGATTTTCTTTGTTCATCAATAACCAATATTAAATTAAAGTTTATTTTTAGAAGTATATATAGACCTTATGAAGGATATAGATTATAAAGAAACAATATACAGAGATGTTCTAAGAGCTGTCGCACGTGTTTCTTATATACATATTAAATTATTTTTGATCAAAAACAATTCATTTTATTAGTTAAAACTAATCACTCAATTATTTTCGCGTCCGTAACAATGAGGAAAAGATCATAACTCTAAACCTTCAACAGCTTCTGAGCTGGGGCTTGAGATATCATAAACCTTAGAGAGAAGTAAGTAACTTAATTATTCACTTATTTCTTGTTTTTGATTTTTTTTCCCCCTCATATACTTCCCGTTTCTTCTCTCTGTACTGGTGACAAACCTTGTCAACTCCGTTGAAATTTTCGATTACAAAGACAATATCTAAACGTGAGAACCTCTAAAACGAAACCATGCGAAAAAAAGACAACAGAAAAACAGGTTTGAAGGACTAACGAACACGCATCTACAGCTCTCAGAAGATGATCGTAATCCTGACGGCCATTGCAGTATAATAATATGGAATAAACAGTACAGAAAGGTCAACAGAAGGATCGCAAGTAATCACCAATGCTAAGAGATATAGCAGTAGCGGAAATCATACATCTACGAGGCAGTGAAAAGGGTCTAGTTGATAAGCATATCAAGATGCCTGTTTCCACTTACAATTCAGCCTTGTTTTCTCATCTGTAACGGCCATGATAACTTGTAATTACCCAGATGGTTGTATTACTAAATGTTCTATGGCTTAGTGACTGACTATTTTTTTCTTCTTATCGTTGTATTTTTTTTTTAAATAAGCGAAGTAAAAGGAAGTAGGAAGTGAAGAAGCTTCTTGATGGAGTCTAAAAGATTGTACAGCCCTGTGAAACAATTTAAACCCAATAGATGAAATTGAAATATTTTTAAAATCTGTAATTTATGTAAGTGGCAAAAGCATGCCACCTTTATCTTCAAGACATGCTGAGCATTCAATCCATCATGACCAAAGAGGAATACGATAAGTTTGATCAACAGAGCTATTTTACGACTCGACGCAGCGACAAGTTTTGGACAGGTGTTTAGCCTGAAATGACGATTGAGCAAACACTAATGCGATCTATGAAATACTCTGGAGGGATCATACGTGGATGGGGAATAACTGACAGCGTTATGAATAAGTGGGTTCTTGGCACCACATCTTTCATATTTGCACCTCATTGGAAGAATTCTGTGGTTTGTTTATTTCTTCTGGCGAACAGCATGAGGATTTTTGTGAATAGCGATGCTGCGGATAGCTCCAAATTTTCATCTTGGTTATAAAATCATCCACTCTTTCGTCAGATAGATACAATTATATAAATAGCTTCTGGGATTATTGAAGAGGAAAGAGTTACCCGCTCCAAAGGTTTGGAAATCGGGAGTAAAAAGATGATAAAGGTGTCTGGGAAGGGCTCAGGTGTGAAACTAACTAGGAAAGATGGAACACAAGCACTGAGCAGTATGCATAATTCAATCAACTTTGATGACACCACTGTAGCTGATGTTATATTCCAACGGATTTCCTAGTGCAAACATAGCAATGATAATCTAGCAGATTACCTACAATATGAATTGGCTCCTTATCCTCTCTCCCTTTTCGATGATTGGGGAATGCAGAAGACACAGAAAAGTGTTTTGTATTAAATTTTTTAACAATCAGATGAAACAATAAATCTCCAAAAACAAACAATTGTCGTGGAAGGTGGTTTCCTGCTACATAAGATGGTGTGGGAGAAGGGATCAACAATACAAGATATTTTCAACACCTATATACAGTACGATACGAAACATTATTGTACAAAGAGCTGCAAAACTGTTTTCGAAGGGCAGACCGACACTTCAAACAATAACTAAGTGCTAAACAAAATAGAAGATGCTTAGTGAAAACGTTGAAATACACTTTGAAGAACATGTAGTCATCAGTGGGCCCCAAAATCAGTTTATCTCAAACAATAACAAGACAAAGTTGATTCGCATCTTCTCCTCTACATGACTAAACTCGGGTATTTTCATCATACGAACAGCAGCAAAAGAGCCTTAAACATATCATACTACTTGCTCATTCAATTTCTGGTTGTGACACATCATTTTGTTAAAGAAAGAATAAAGTTGCTACCTGGAAAATGTGGATGCCAACCTAAGCCATAGAATTGTGTAAATTTAGAGTTTTTTGACCCAAGCTCATCACATCAGAAGGCGGCCGAGGCAGGGCGTAAGTTCTTGAATGTACACGTGTATGGAGCTTCACAGACTACAATGTCTCTAAACTTTTACATAGGTTTAATGCCTTCACAAAGTCCGCTTCAAACATTATACAAGAGTTAGCATCCCTCCTCCTACAGGAGGAGCGGCGATGCAACACCGGGATTTTCATCAGCTGTGACAGGGAAATGAGCTAGCTTCTGATCTTTGGGGGTTGGAAACGTAAGCTTGATCATACTTTAGTGCCCATCACAACCACCGAACCTGTTGCCCCTGAGACATTATTAAACCTTATCTAAGCCGGCTCTAGGAACAAATATGGATCATAGAAAAACAAGTATGACATCATGAACTGCCGCCTGCCACTATCGCCATGGAGACTGCTTTAACAGTCAACCACCTCTTGAGGAGGAGGTCCTAATGGAAGTTGAAATGGAAATCGACATATTTTGAAATTTCTCATAGAAGTCGGGTTATTCCAAATTGACTGCGGTCTTGAGTATATTGTCGATTCATATTTTTCCATTTTTGTATAGTTATATTAATAAAAAATGTAATTTCTTGAAGTTATTGTTCATTCTTTCATCCACCTGACCACAACATTAATTAACGATCCTTAAAGTTAAGTACGAACAATGCAAGTGCCGCTCTCTGGCACTGATGTAATTTTTGCCAATTTCCTTAATTTTTTGATGCGTTTATTTCGTAAACTATGGACTCGAGAGATAAAAGAATAGAACCCTTTTTGTAGACAATTTATTTTGGCAAGATCAATTTTTATAAATTACGAGATATTAGCAAAAAATGTACCTTGTTTTAACTCCCCCTCCCCCCACCTCGCCTGCCACTCATCCATCAGGACTTTTGGTAGTGCCTCCCTTTTACTAAAACGTAGTAGTAATTTTTAGTAAATCCTCCCATACAATATTAGAAAATTTCAAAACCTAAATTGACTGTACTATTTCAGGGTAGCCAAATTTGGACCAAGGTCATTTTTAATGACGAAAAAAAGTTTAATCTCGATGGCCCTGACGGTTTCAATTATTACTGGCACGACTTAAGAACGGAACAAATGAAATGTCGCGATGGTCACATTGGAGTGGCATGGTAATGGTACGGGCTGGTTTCAATAGTTAGCCAAACACGAACGGATTTTTCCACGAAAACAGTTAAGCCGGCGGGCCTAACTGGGCGTTAGTGGCAACGCCGTTAAAGGCTGATATCTGTGACGGATAAGCCCTGGGCGGACCCGGAGTCAACACACCACACACGTACGGTAGGACTGGCAATCCTGGCCCGCCAACACTTTATAACGATAAAAAAATAATATAATAAAATTATGCCTTCACTGTGTATATGCAATTTTTCCATACCTGAAGGCTTCCCAGAATCTTGAAAAAAACTTGTCTGTTAGATTTAAAATTGTATCTCTTTATTTATTTATTCTTTCATTCTTTTTGGGCCCATATGTATATTTAGAAAATCTTAGTTTATATTTAATATTTTGTGGACCAAGAATGTTAAAATGAAATTTTTAATTATAAACCTCATCTAACAAATATTAATTATCTTTAAATTTATCTATTTATTTGTAATTAATAAAGAAGTAACCACTGATATATTTTTTTAATTTAATATTGTATAATGCTTATTTTATTATCTAAATGATGATTCATTAATGTGTTAAATTACACTACTAGAGTGCTAGTAAACACTTAATTTTCTTTTAATTGATATTGATTTTTTTACAGCAATTTCTTTTTCATTAGACAGAATTGAATTATTCATTTGTTCCATTGTCCCAAAATTAAAATATTTCTAATTTTAGCAGTTAATATAACTAATGCAACAATCTGAAACAAACTATCAGGTCGAGTCATAAGTAACTTCCGATGCAGCTAAATAGAATCTATTGTTCGTATCTATCCGCTATGAGTTACCATGACAACAAGTTTTTGTTTATATAGACGAGGCTTCAGTTAGTCTTTTGTCACAAACTTGTACAACTCTTGTATGAGATTGCGGTACTTTCCTGACACATGGAAACAAGCCATCTTGTTCCCATTACTAAAGCCAGCCAAGAGCGGAGATCACCCAGCCCACTACCGCCCGATCAGTCTGCTACCACAGATGGGGAAATAATTCAAAAGAATTTTCTCAAAGATTACTGCTCGGAAAACAACATCATTCCGCCAGAGCAGACTGGATTCCAATCCAGTATGAGCTCAGAGCACCCCCTTATGAAGGTACAGTCAGAGGCTAGCCATAATATGAATAGAAACATAGCCACGGCTATGATATCCCTAGATTGCACCCAAGCATTCGACTCGGTGTCTCACGGGACACTGTGTCAAATGCTCTGCGACCGGGAATGCCCGGAGCAACTCTATTCAATTCTGGCTAGCTTCCTTAAAAACAGATCGTTGCGGGTGAGGGTTGGTGATAGCTTCTCCGAAGCTGTGCCACTGACCTGTGGAGTACCCCAAGGCGCCGTCTTATCCCCTGTACTATTCAACGTATACACGTCTGAGATTGTCGGAGCCCGATACAAAAATACCAAAGTTACTGCTTTCGCAGATGACATAGCGGTGTACAGTAGCAGCATGAGTGCCAAGGTAGCTCTAAGACAGGCTGAAGTAGCCTGTAACCAGATCAGTGAGAGATTGGGGAGACTCAATATCTCTGTAAACGCGGGTAAGACTGACTGTGTAATTTTCTCTTTCCAAAAGGGAAAAAGCCCGCCCCCTAATAGCTACATAGTAGGAACGGAGAAAAATTCGCCAGCCAACGACCTAGTATATCTGGGAATTAAAATGGACAGACATCTCCATTTTAGTAACCATTTTGCGAAGAAGTTGAAGCTAACACGCACGAAGTCTTACCGGCTTGCGCACTTATTGACTTCCCCCAATCTATCACTGAGTCTCAAGCTATTGATTTACAAGAGCATACTAAGGCCTACTCTGCTGTATGGTGCACCGCTATTTCGTTATCTGACGTATACCACAGCTAAGAAACTACAACAATTCCAAAACGGTATACTGATGAAAGTGGTCAGAGGTACTTCATTCGAGCAGCGAAGAAACAGTGAGCTGCATGAGATATTAGAGCTGCCTACGGTAGATGAATTCATCCAGCGTAGACATATCAAATTTTTCGACTCATTACAATATTTAACAATCCGGTGTTTAACACTATAACCCCCGCTCCGTCCCCCCATCGATAGCAGGACGCTGTCGCGGCTGGAACACTCTAGTCCTAGGTTCTAGGTAGAGATTTAGTTTGTTTTGTTTAGTTTGTTTTATTTTGTTCCTAGTGTTTAATGTTTGGTGTCGGTGACAAATAGAAGGTGAGCCTCATCACCAAGTGTTGTATAAGAACGATGAACTTTTAACGACAATAAAAAATTTTATTATATTTATGCACTCCGCCAAATGCATGTAAATGCAGAAAGAGGAGAAATATGTAATCCAATTATTATTTTTTGTACATTGTATTATTTTGTTTGAGGTTTTCAAATTAAAAAAAAAGTCTTTTGTCAACTGTTTTGTGTGATACACGTTACGTTAAACTGTTTTTTTTTAACCTCTGAAATGGAGAGACAAAAAGTACATATTCGTCATGTAATGCTTTGGGAATTTAAACGAGGCAATAGTGCTAGGGTGACAGATGAAAAAATTTGCAGTGTATATGGTGAAGAACCAATAACTGATCGGGCAGTTAGAAATTGGTTTATAAAATTCCGTTCTGGAGATACGACCATATAAAACGAACCAAGGGCGGGACGTCCTTCCGACTTTGACGACAACCTTTTAGAGGCAATATTGGAGCAAAATCCACGTCAATCAACAAGAGATATAGCAAAAAGGTTGAATACATCACAATCAACTGTTAACCACCTGGAGAAATCAGGTACCTCATAATCTCAATGAACAGAATAAAGAAGATCGTATGTCAATCGCCACAAGTCTGCTCTCACGGGTAAAAATTGAGCCTTTTTTAAACAGGATTGTAACAGGCGATGAAAAATGGGTTACCTATGACAATATGGTCCGCAAAAGACAGTGGCTTGATAAGGATCAACCACCCCTACCAGATCCAGATAGATAGGTTAAGCAGTTGCAAAGAGTGCAAGAGAAACTCCATGAAAAGCATCTTGCACTTGTCTATCGCAAAAACGTCATTCTTTTACGCGACCACATACTGCAAGGGTGACTCAAGAAAAAATTCTTGAGCTTGGATGGTCTGTTTTACCACATCCACCTTACTCCCCGGATCTTAACCCGACAGACTACCACCTTTTCTGTTCCTTACAAAATTTTTTGAATGGAAAAACCTTCAATTCTGAAGAACAAGTCAGGCAGGCTGTCGAAAACTTTTTCCAGTCCAAACCAACCACATTTATTATAGATATAGATAATATTGTTGAATACATAATAAATTAATATAATTTTGTTATTTAATGAAAGCAAAATAAATGTCTGATAAAAAAAACGGAAGTTACTTATGACTCGACCTAATAAAACCTCCCTGACCATAACGCAGTCATCTACAACACTGAAACCGTAGCCCATCTCTCTGGACATACACGAACTGCTAGCGGATTTGAAAAAGCAAATGTGAAGGACACGACTTGTACGATTGTGGGCGATAAAAGCCCGAGCATCCGCGTATCTGGGCCGTCAGAAAATCCGTTCGAGTGTGGCTATCTAATGAAAAGGAAAAGTCAAAAGTCGCTTTCTTTACTGGCAAACTGGATCCTGTTAGTTATTAAAAAGTGTTGAATGAATTTCTTTGAGGGTTATTACATTATTATTAGAAGAAGAAAAGATAAATTTCCAACAAGATAATGCACCGTTACACACAGCTCATCCACAAAGCAATGGCTTGAGGATTTCAGACTCAATGTTTTGGATTGGCCAGCACTCAGTCCGAACGTCAACCCTATTTAAAATTTAAGGGAATCATGGCTAGGAGGGACGTCTATGACCTATTGATGCCAGAGATACAAAATATCAAGGCACTTGAAGAAACGATTACACAAGCTTGGGAAAATATTGAAGTAAAAAATATTGAGCACTTTGAAAAATGTAGTAAGAAGTGTTCCCAGAAGGCTGTTGGAGGTGATTAACAAACGCGGTGGGAGTTCTCATTGTTAAAAGGAATTCACAGTTTAAAGAGTCAAAAACATTATAAGTTAATACTTTTTTGCGTTTGTTTTTACTATTCTGTTCACTTTCTAGCTAATTCAGGCAATATTATTTGACTTATAATAAAAATGACACAAATCTTGCATACCATTTCATAAAAGGTAATATGTTTTCTTAAATAAATTTCGAAATAAAAGCTTAAAAAAAGCTGAAAAGGATTTTTTTCTTGGCTTTATATTTGTTCACAGGACTGTAAATAGTTAAAACTTTGACAAAACAAAAACCTGAAACGGGCTCGAAAGAAAAGACACCCGATTATTATTGTTGGTTCCCAAAATCTATTTGGAATACACTTGAAATTATTTTTATATTACCGTATTTATTAGTCACTTAGCCAAGGACAAAAAATAGAATTTTAAATTTTACATAGGATCTGAGCTGTGACTTGAGAAGTCTTACAAGGTCACTACCTCAGTCAGACTTTTCACACGTTGGTTTATTGCTTCTCATCATTGCATTTTAGACACCTTTCTTAAGTTTCCTTTTTGAAATGATATTCTGAGGCATGCCTGAAAAACGAGAGAAAAACCACATACGCATGATTGAACGTTCGGGGAAAAAACATGGTCAAGCAGTTTTGCTCTGACTCAAGTGACAACGCAGTTTGGGGATGGAAGGAAACTGTGCAGGAGGAAATAAGAACACCGTTCGTTGATGCATTCGTCATTAAATGTGAATAAAGACTTCGAGTTGACTGACGTCATTAACTTTACAGCCTTCGTAGAACTGAAAATTTAACATTTGACAGGGTGTCGTAATAAAGTTTTTTCTAGAATTCTCATTAAAACATAAACCGTACGTACATAAATGTGATAATTATTGGTTAAAGAGAAAAAAATATGATGGACATAACCTGGATTCCAAGTCAAGGCCTTATAATTTCCGTTCAGACGCCCTTACCATGCATAGCGCTAAATATTATACATCAGTAGACCTCGTCCTTAACGGGATATTATTCAGAGCCGACTACAGTGAAACGATTTTATATTTTTTCATAAACTGTATTGCATTAAACAGTTAAAATATTTAACGTACATTTAAAATATAATAATAATTATTACTTGTGATGTGTTATCCAAAAAGCTTATGCTAATAATATACTGATTATTAGGCAAAGAAAAAAAGATATTGACAAGTGTAGGATCGAACCTAGGAGGGACCTCCGGACATCCGGCCGGGGTGCTCAACCTCTTAGGTATCCTTGTACGGACAGTGGCCAAGTCAAATCTCTTTAGCTTTGTCTATAGACGTCTAGCAAGTATGCGAGATCAAATCGAGGGATTTTAAATTGGCAAAGCTAGCAGCAGGGTCACTGGGTACTTCTACCTCGCAAAAGGTTAGGTGGAAGGTTTTTTTTTTATCTTGTAGATATTAGTAGTAGTAAGAATAATTTGCGTTTTCGACCTACTCCCCCTCCCCAAAACAATAATGGTTGCCAAAAAAAACACGAAAACTTCGGACTTTTTCGGATTTTGTAAAATAACTTATTTCCGGTTAATCGTAGCCATAATTAGTTTCTTCCCAATTTCAAAGAAAACTAAATATTATACAAAACTTGTTTGAAATATTTTTTTCTGTATATATATCAAGCGAGATACATATCATCAAAGCTGCGCAACATTTTCTCTACTTACTGCAATCAACGTGTGGATGAACAACGGGTAAAGGTTTAAAATCATTGACTGTTGAAATGCCAAAATTTTATTTTTAAATTATTATTTGATACATATTATAACAACAAATAACAATAATACAAATAAATTTTACATAATAGAAATTATTTAAACTAATTAAAAACTAAAAATATGAAATAAATTTTATAATAAAATAACATGAATATTTTAAACTAATAAAATACTATTCAAAAACTAATTAACATTTTTTAACCACAGTTTTTTGAATTTTTAAGGGCATGAGTTATGATAACTGTCCTCTAACTGTTGTGTGCTGTCCATGCAGGAATCACATCATCGAAGACGTCAAAATATTCTCCAGCTACTGGAACATTCTCACAACAAGTATCACTTCAGTATCTGCATATTGAAGAGCAATCCAGACCTGCTTTTCGGCAGCTACCACCAGCTACACTGCAACCTTTCTTGTAACCCCGCAGGAAACAAACTGTAGCGTGAACTGAGGTGTAGCTTCTTTAGTCGTCATAATTGTACTTACACGGGAACAGTCTTTGTTCCCATCAGCATTCAAGTTGATTTTAGTTGTGACCCAACAAACTTTGAATCTGGTGATGATTTCGAAGTGCATGTAACTTTGCTGCATATTCTGGAAGTGGCAGTCTCCCAAGATTTTACGTTTTGTGAACATTAGGTATCTCAATTCTTCAAGTGATTCGTTTATATCCATTTCACAAGCATACAATTTAAGGATAAGATACTTTCCAGCCTCTCTCTAGTTTGTGGAAGAATATGTTCTCATGTTTGGAGGAATATTTAGCCCAGTGATGAACAAAAACATCAATGTCCTCACTTAAAATTGTCATAAACTGATGCTTGGAAATTGGTGAGTTGACGATCAAGCCGTCAGCATCGTCATCTTCCGGATTCACTTCTTTTTACAGTTTTCGTGTCAGCATCAAAATTAAACACAACATGTTGTCGACCCACTCGGATATCCCTTAAATATAACATCTTTATGTTGGAGCCGTAGTGCTTCCTCAATTAAGTAATGTATTTTGCACAAATAGGACCAAAGTTGTCAATGCTGTAATATGCGATGCCATAATACTTTATACTGTAATATCAAGAACATAGATTTTGCAGTTGCCAATAAATGCTGTGTCCTGTATTTGTGTGAATTCTTCATATAATGCAGACTTTGTTCCTTATCGCAAACAACTTTCTAAAAACGATGACATAGGAATGAGGGGCAAGTTACGAAAGAGTTTTTCGTAATTATCACTTCCTCGGTACATAAATAGTTAGAAAATTGAACGAACCTATCGAATTTTTGAGTTGAAGTGATACCAAAATCAATTTTGAAATATTGTGACGCTTCTGAAAATCATTGTGGACTTTCGCTTCACGTAAATTTTTCAAAAACCGGCGGAGAGCGGTAATTTTTCCCTTAACACTGGATTCTCAAAGCGTTTTCACACCTCTTTCTTTCACCGTGACCATATCACCATCTGCCAAACTATGTTCACAAATAAAACACACGAAACCCGAAGTACTTTAAAGTTTAATCGCCACTTGTTTAGTTTAATAAATTTAAAACAACGCAACAAAGATGGAACTACAACTGAAAAGAACAGAGGGGAGATTTTAGAAAGAGTGAATGCCAGCCAGATACAACAGACAGGAAAAGTCTTTTGATCTTTGATCTTTACCGACTCCTGGTGTGGAAACGTCAAACTTGTCGATGACAGAATTAGTACATTGTTTTAAATGTTAACATTTTTCGTCAATCAATATCTACAATTCCAGCGTAAACACGACTTAACAACAACAAAAATGATTACCAGTGATTAGAAACACAATAGATAACTATGAACAATAATTATTATTATGATAGAATACGATACATACGTATAAAAACTATAGCACATTAAATGCAAATAGAGCCACATAGGTTTAAATCGTACTTTTATGAAATTATTCGAAATATGGAAAATGTGCAATTTTAAAAAACTTTATCTCCCTTAATGTAGGATTCAGGAAAAAATGTTGCTAACAAAGTTTGTAGCAAATATTGGTGATGCATATGACTGTCTTCGAACATTTATCAACAGCCCCGAGGGTGAAATACGATCCAGGCGAATAAGCTACGGAATATTTCGAAACGTTCTTCACCATATTAAGTTGGGCTGGAACTTGCGTGTTGGACGTCCCTGGCATTCTCTCTTCCAAGGCCACTTCTGTGACGTAGATAAATCAACTATTTGCCTGAAGGTAGAGGCTCTACTTTCATTAAGGTACGGTGCGGTCGTCTCTCGCCTGCTCGTCTGTTCCGCGAAAGGGGCCGTAAAAATGATGAATAAGTCTGAAATTGTGAACTGGACACAACCCGGAGTGTCCGATTTGATATAATAACAGGAAGCATGTAAGGCTATAAAACACACAGCGGTTTTAACAGCTCCGATTATTGTCGTTCTATGTATTCATACTGACCAAACGCACCACCTCGCGAATTTCAAATTTTTAGCACGGAGAATTCGGTCAGTTTCTCCGATTCCGTAGTCTATTTAAAATTAAAATATTGATATACCCTTAATTAATAATTAAAAGTAAAAATAACATCTAATTGAAAAATTTTACAGATAAGTTTTAAACATTACTATTTAAATAAATGATGTATCTTATATTGAGTAGTAGTTAACGGAACTCCTTAATAATATAAAGGCTAACTATAAGAATTAATTGTCATAAATAATTAAGCAATAAACAAATATAAATGAAATAACGAGTAATTTGTCAAAAGTAGCTGTTGGCATCTGAGTAAAATAAAAAAAAAAATTGTTAGTCTTATTTAAATTCAGGGAATGAACTATGAAAAAACTTTAGTCTGGTCTACTGATTGTGGACAGAAGTTATCGTATACCTACAATCGTAGTTAATTTCTCTTAAAGTTTAAGGTAATGAAACTGTCATCATCTTCCCATTCATTTCTCGCACAATTATTTTAACTCACAATAATAATTAAAATAATTCATGAGGAGTCGTCAACTAATGCTTAAATGAACTGGAGGAGGGGGTCAGCTGAGTCCATTAAATCAAAACTAATGGAATAATCACATCGGTCAAATCCGCAGGGTGTCATTAAACTAAAAATAAAAAATTAATCGTGAAAAAAACTTTCCCCTATATCTATTAACTGCTCCATTTTTCTCTACCTTTTAAGTTTCTAGTAAAGAGGCTAATTAAGATTTAATGTTCTCATTTTCCCATTGTTAAGTACATAGCAGAGAATGTAATGCAAAAATTATTTTAAAGATATTCTGAAAATTTGTAAAGAACCAACAATATATATGGCCTATTCCAATCTAAGTTCTTTATTTCATCTATGGTTAGTACACCTGAGACCAATTGACTGGGATAGAATTGAAGAACATATGAGGCGCCATTATTTTAGCCCTAGCATCAACTTTCAACAATAGAAATAGAGTTGATGCCCAAGAAATGAGGCCTTTATTAAAAACTCAATAATTTGTTAGATATTTCTCAGCTATAATAATTTTAATGAAAGTGAAAATTTACAATATGTCCTAATTAGGCAATAAGGTAAACAATAAAGTTTTAGACAGCCTAAAGCAGGATTTATGCTATAAATTCATGAAAAAATAATTTCATTCACTTCATAGCAGCTTTTCCTTAATTAGACTACTTTAAGCTGGATAAATGGTTTTTGACAACATTTTCAATAATAATGGATAAATAATTGGCACTACAATTATTAACATCTGTTTTATTCTCATTTATTTTAATGTCTAAGTGGAATTATGCAAAGGCAATCATCGGTAATATATCTCTTAAAGGTTAGGGTGTCAATAACTATCAAGTTTACTCTAATCTAAGTATTGGTGATAAAAGGTGATCAGATACCACCCTGATTGGCAACACCATACCATTAGCACTTAAGAATGGCAGTGTAAGCTGTTGGGTATAAATAATAAAATACAGATTTGTGGGCATATATTGTTGTTGATTAAACTTGACCCACAACCAAAAAGAGGTTAGATATGCTCATAAAATAATTTTGTTCTCTTTTTCGAACTCAACTCTCCCAGTGCAAGAGTGGTATTATTATCTCTGTTCCATACGTACTGGTTTGTATTATTAATAAAAAAAATTTTTTAAATGCTTAATACAAAACAGGTAGCTGGATTTTCAGAAATATGTTGTTTTTCATGTCTGCAAGTATGTACAATACCTTTTTGAAATATCACTTCCCAAGTACTTATTGTGAAATATTGTATTTTGATTTACCAATATTTCCGGATTTACTAATTTGTATACACTTCCTACAAGTAAAAATGTTCAACTTCCTCCCTCTTGAAAAAAATGCCTGGTATGTCCCATTCAGTGTTCTAAAAATAGGAAGCAATATTTGGGAAACACATTGTAAACACTATGAGGCCAACATTTGACAGAAAATCAGCTTTTATTGTTTTTTAATGGTTAAAATTGTTTCATAGCATATTACCATTTATGTCCCTTATTTATTGATTTGTAATTTTAATTAAATATTGCTGATGTATATATATTTGGAAATAAAATACAGTTAAATTCAACAATATATGAGTTTGTTACTTTTTTTCTGGTCAGCTGATAATTCAATTAAATTCTGTAAATAGCTCCCCAAAGAGGGAAAGAAGGACTTGTTTTCCATAAATTAAGTGTTTTCTGACCGAGGCATAAGATCTGAGATTATTGAATGGAAATATCACTAAACCAACCTCACACAGATGTGATCCACAAACTACCCCTTTCCAATTTATTCTGGCTAAGAATAAATAAGCAATAAATAGAGCAGGAAAGAAAGTTTACCTTGGGACCACGCAACTAACGAATAACATGAACTTATCTCGTGCAGACTAGAATATTCAGATGTCCAGACCTCGTTCCAACTGAAATACTGACCCAAAGTATACTATTATTCAGATTAACTTAGTTCAAACCAACATTTATTAAAAAGAAGTGAACAAATCGAAATGAAACTTCTTCCCCAGGAAACCAAATTGTGAGAGAGGTGGCATATGGTGGGTAATCTTCTCTAATCTAACTAACAAGGAAGCCGATTTTATAATTTTTAATATGCTTTATTTTTTAAATACAGTAGAAACTCATTAATTGGAATCCCTGGGTAATCTGAGGTATTCATCAGTACAAATATTTATCGATAAGTTTAAACAACTTGTTTCCAGAGGAACAGATAAAAAAAACAGGATGTAAAGGTTAAAAGAGCGCCTTACCATTGCTTTGTGTAGCAACAAGTGTGGATCAAAAACTTTACATGTAAAAGAAATAAAAATAACAATAAATGACTAGATAAATAAAATAAAATGTTTAGCTAACTCCACCAACGGTCTCAAGAAGAAGTAGTTGTTTAAGTTATATATTATTTTGTTTAATTCAAATTTATATTATCCGGTAAATCGAAAAACATGCAATAAAGACTTTCAATACACAAAAACATCTAAAACACGTATTGGTTTCATCTCCAGTTAAACCGACCTACCCCCCGGTCCTGTCGGGGTCGGATTAGCGCCGTTATGCCTTAAATATTTTAACCAATTTATTCAAATTACCAGCTTCTACCATTTACATATACTCTTTCCCAACCTTCATTTTGACACTAAGCCTTTAAGATCTGCCACAGCTCACGTCCCAGAATGACAATTTTTTTCTGAATACAGGTGAATACTGAATACTTAGTGCTGGAGGCCCTGTTAGCTTGGGGCAACTTTCCATCTGAAGTGATCAGTGGGTAGGTAAGATGAAAGGATAAAGTTGGAGTGGATGGGTAATAAAACAATTGTTCCATAATATATGAGATAAGGAAATCAAGAGTTCATCTACCTAATGTTGTGAGGTCTTTCAAGTAAGTTTCTCTTAACTGGGATTGTGAAATGTACCTACTATCCCAAACCTATCTACATATTTTTCTTTCATATGTAAGAAATTGTCCATTTGATTGTAGTCATATATCATAAATTCAAAGTAATTATAAATAATGCTTAAGGCTTATAATTGATTTTTAAGACACATTCTTTTTAACACAACCCAATTTCCAAGCTAACTCTGAGGAAAAAAAAAGAAGCCTTTTATTTACAAATAAAAATGTTATATATCTGCAATAACTCTTTTTTATCCGTTACTCTCTATAGCCCACCGTGTTGTTTAAAATCTTAGAAACTAAAAAGCCAATTTATTTATTTATTCGGTAAAAAAAAGAAACAATAAGCATAAATAAATATTCATTTATTTTGAATGAATAACAAGCTCAGTTAGAACTTGAACTAAGGTCAGTGTTTTCTGATTAGACAAAAAAGAGAAGTCTCCTCAGTAATTCTCTGAATCTTTTAATCTAGGCGAATTAGCCAATTTTTACGATTTCTTTGCCAAGTTTCTCTCTTGTAAATAATGAATTTCCTCTCCTTTAATCAATTTAAGGCCTCAATTTGATGTTATCTGCTACTTAATTTTTTTTTTAAATCACATTGTTGTTTTTATGTTTACTCCAAACTATTTCTGAAATCTCTCGCTCATCAAGTTTCATCTTTGACAGATCAGAGAAAGTTAGAATAATAATAACAACTGCTCACATTATTTTCTAATACTTCAACTGCTGTTTAATCAAATAGGCTAACTGGAAGAGGTACTTTACTTCGGCGTATTTGACCTTTATATTGTGGCTAAAAAGGACTTGAAAATTTACTTAGGTCAGCGCAAAAATATAAATTCTATTTGATTAAATTGGAGCTATGTTATTATTAGATAAATTTTCCAAGAGCTTGTTTGCATTTAACGTCATCATTTACATCAAAATCCACATATATGGCATTTAATCTTAATAATTATTTGTTGTGGTCTATAATCCCACTGGTCAACTTATTGTTAGCCAAAGAAATGAAACAGTGATGGGACCTGCATTTGTACCTGAAACTGCCTGATATTAACTAGGTTACCTGTTTGATACCTGACCAGAGATTAGGGGTCTCAGATTCCAATCCCAGCTCTTTCTTTTTTCATTGGCTAGCAATTAGTAAAAACATATCTTTACTAAATTCTTACTTCAAATTGAAAATGGATATAACTTACCTCTATAGGATCGAACGACTTACTGTTCTCCATCATAAGCTTCCTATGTTTCAAAATAAAGTCCTTGACAGTAAAGGCATTTTTATGGCCAGCAAGTCTTTCCATGATATTAATAAAGTTGTTATACTAAAAACAAAATTAGATATTGAACATAAAAATCAATTTGAAACTTTTTTATATATTTCATAAACCCTAAATTTAATCATTACTTTCTTTCTTAATAAAAATCAAATCTAGCTACAAATATATAATTCATAGGCTCGTAGGTCATAATTAAGTATCTAACTATACCCATAACTAGCTAACCATGGTTAGCTGTTTTATGAAAATCTAACATCTTTCCAATATCAAACATTTTCAAAAAAATAATCCATTAATTCACCTAATGTAAAATGTACTCCTTCTTTAAAATATTGTATCTCATTGACAGAAAAATAACAGAATGTTTAATGAATAAGTAACTTTCACTGGTTTAATTTATTATCGGTTGCCATCCGATTATAGAGAGAGTACTGCACCTCATAAAAAAGGTTCTACATGAATTAAAGGAACTTCTCTGTTACCAGAACACAATATATTTTAGAATGTGTTCTCTTTATAATGGATTTTAATTTCCTAAACAAACCCTGGGATATCGCAAATCTGGGATATACTAAGCCTACACTCTTCAATTTTAAGTCAAAGTACATAACTGTGTCAGTGATTAGCACACAAAAACCTCTGTGAAAAGAAGTGTTGTTTATAGCAACTCCTCATATAGGTTATACTCATGTAAGTCTCCGAAAGTCTTTATAACCTCTGTAATGAGATCACACTCCAATGGCATTACCTCTGACAGAATTCTTGATTAAGTTTGTTATAAAACTATGCCTTCCTCCATTCCAGTTATCTTGCCTGTTTTTCACTATATTGTAATGTTATTTTTAAGAAGGATTGTTTTATTATATAAAATAAATGATAAAAAGATTAAAATTATAACAAGTGACTGTAACAGCAGGAAGTATGTGAGCAGTTGGAACAGCTGAGATGACGGATGGGACTGCAGTTGTTTTTAGTTACTGGAGTGGAGGAGTTGTTTATAGTTACTTGAGAGAGACCATAGAAAAGAGGTTGTCAGTTTTGGAGTTGATATAAAAACAGAGGTGTTGATGATAATTTGTTCCAGTTTGCAGAAGGTCAAACATATTTGACTTTGATTGGAGCCCTTACACTTTGCATTTCCTTACATGTTGTCATATTTCTTCATATTACCACATGCCATCATAGAATCTCATACATCATATGTGCAGAGTCTACAGGAGGCCATTGGGCAAGATTGTATTCGGAGCATCAAGATCACAAAACTCAATACTTGGTTGAAATAAGGCAAGCATTTGACAGACAATTTTTAAACAACTCATAAACTGTAGATGTATTAATTTTGTTTTTTTAATTATTTCATTTAAATGTTGGTTATCAAGGACCCCCTGATATTTAATAAATTATAAGTTAAATTTATATTTTTATTTATTAATAAATTTAAGATGTACAGAGGGGTCTAAAAAAATGTATCCACTGTTTAAAAGTCCATAACTTGCAAACTAATTGACAGAGTTGTCTCATTTTTGGTATTGTAATAGTTCGTAGTTCCGGCAATCGCCATACAAGCGTTGTATTGCATTGTTTTGTTTTGTCAGATGACAGTCGCCAGATAGTTAGTGTTTTATTGTTAGTTGCAACCTTGTTACTCGAGTAAACATGGCTGGGGTAAGGCTTACATTTGATGAAAGGAAGTCTGTTTTAAAGTGGTATTTTAAGTACAAAAACATTAATGAGGTTCAACAGCAATGGCAAAATGTGTATCAAACAGAGCCACCGACACGTTTAACGATTCGTCGCATTCGAGACAAATTTGAAGCCGAAGGCTGTGTTAAAGATATACACAAACAACGATCTGGACGACCTGTAACAGTAACAAGTCCATTTAACTCCCACCTTGTGTTACAACAATTCACTCGCTCACCACAGAAGTCTGTGAGACAGTGTGCTGTGAAACTGGAGTGAGTCGCTCAAGTGTTCGGCGAATTTTGAAGACAGCAAAGTGGAAGTGCTACATCCCAAGATTGCTACACGCAATGAACGAGGACGACTCAGATCGTAGAATGGAGTACAGCGAGCGGTTTAATAACATGGTGCGCAACGATGAAGAGTTTGCAGAGATGATTGTGTGGTCTGATGAAGCACAGTTCAAACTCAATGGTACAGTAAATCGCCACAATTGCATCTACTGGGCCGCCGAAAATCCAAACCTCCATTTAGACAAAGCCGTGAATTTGTCAGGAGTAAATGTGTGGTGTGGGTTGTCTTACCGGGGCTTGATTGGGCCATTCTTCTTTGACGGTACAGTTACCGGTGAGGTGTACCTTCAGAAGCTTCAAACATCCATTTTACCTGCCATCCAAGACTTGTATGGAGATGGAAGATTTTACTTTCAACAAGATGGTGCCCCAGCCCACTACCACAACGTGTTAGGGCTTATCTCGACAAAACTCTACCAGGAAGATGGATAGGCCGTAGAGGTGCTGTAGAGTATCCACCACGTTCCCCAGACTTAACTCCTCTGGACTTTTACCTGTGGGGAACACTAAAGGACGTCGTTTATCGACAAAAGCCATGCACATTGGATGAACTTCGAGAATCCATCGTACATTCATGTGCAAATATCCAACTGAACACGTTGCAGTAGTTCGTGCTGCAGTTCGGCAGCATCGTTTGTGTGTGGATGTTAATGGTTACCATTTCGAACACCTACAGTGATATCTTCAAGTTGGACTTTAAGCTACACTTTCACCAAAAATGACACAACTCCGTCAATTAGTTTGCAAGTTATGGACTGTTAACCAGTGGATACATTTTTTTGGACCCCTCTGTATAACAGTATATGCAATTCTTCCATTCATAATTCAGTATTCCCTTTCAGTCTCAAAGAAAAGCCTTAGTCAATCCCTCTAAAAAATCTGAGCTCATCATCTAAAAAATCCATGCGAGCCCTCATTTAAATATAATGATTTTTATTTTAAATTTGTCTCTCCCACAGACCTTAT
Source organism: Acanthosoma haemorrhoidale (assembly GCA_930367205.1). Lineage (NCBI taxonomy): Eukaryota > Metazoa > Arthropoda > Insecta > Hemiptera > Acanthosomatidae > Acanthosoma > Acanthosoma haemorrhoidale. Next base: position 55,982,286 of record OV884011.1, read on the forward strand.
AAACTCCGTAATGAGAGCACGCACTAACACTACTGGTGCTGACAGCATCCCCATGAAGCTAATAAAACGATGCCTTCCAGTCATCCTGCCTGTTTTTCTCCAAATTTACAATTTTTCCCTTCTAAACTCAGTTTTCCCAACTTCTTGGAGGAAAGCTGTAGTCCAATCATTAGAAAAAAAATCCTAACCCTACATCAATAAACAGCTATCGCCCAATCTACATTAAACACCAAATACCCGGGAATTTGGACTGAATAAGTGGACTGAAAATATGGATTGCCACACCGGGGAGATAGAGAAAGAATTCACTTAACTGGTCTAGTACCTCTGCCAATAAGGTTCCTCTTACTTCTCGTTGTTGCGGCTCAGCACACCATCGCTTGACACCACCATCAAGGTAATACAACAGGAAAACAATACCTTGCAAATAAGGCTCCCGACAAGATGGGTACTCACAGGTGACTCAGCCCTCGATTAGGTTAGTATACCCCCACCAGGTGGCATGTGACATTGACCCAGAATGGCGTCACATGGAGGACACTCCATCCTTTCTAACCTCTCTAATCCTCTTGAAAAACTATTTCAATCCCATAACTCTAATTTCGTTGAAGTCCTAGCTTCTCAACCCTTTCCAATCTAGTTTTGGCCCCAGTTACTCCACACAATCTGTACTAGCTAATATCATTAGCAAAATACATGCTGCTATTGATCAACAAAAAATAACAGTCCTAATTCTCCTAGATTTCTCCAAAGCATTTAATATCATAGACCACACAAACCTTCTTTCCAAGTTAAAATCATTAACCTTCTCCTATACCTTTATTTGCTGGTTTTGATCATTTCTTTCCAACCATTCACAAGCGGTAACTATCCCTAATAACGGTAACTATCTGCTTCCGTCACTCTTTCATCGCGTGTAGCCCAGGGATCAAGCATTTCTCCCCTTCTTTTTAGCTGTTACATAAATGATCTACCTGACTCTATTCATCATTGTTCCCACCATCTTTACACTGATGACTCCCAATTCTATTTATCCTTCCCATCCTCAATTATGGCTGCATATGCCAAGATTCAGGGAGAACTACGTCAGTGTCTGGGCAAACTGAGGCTAAATGGAGCGAAAACCCAGTCAATTGTCATAGACTCCTAGTTTCCTCCTCACATCCTTTGCCAATATTCCTTAATAGCCTTCCCATCACTTTTTGCTATGCCATCAAAAACCTAGGGAGAACCATTGACCAAACTCTTTCTTGTAATCAACATACCTCTCAAATTTTCTGTTGTCAATAGGAACTCTAAAACTATTCCATCGCTCTAGCCATCTATTCCCTGAGCCTACACGTCAACTCCTCGTTTCCTCTTTCATTTTCCCTCAGCTTGACTGTGGCTGTGGTGTATGACGGTCTCTCAGTGGGACTCGGGAGCAAGATGAAGTGAATCATGAATAGCTTCGTTAAGATTTGTTTTTCTCATGTCCCTCACCTCTACACTGAGCTAGGGTGGCTCCTCTCCTCCTTCCATGCACAATATTTCCTTGGTTCGTTCCTTTTTCAAACCATCCATACATGCCACCCCCTCCCGCCCATATATAAACAATATTTTACAGTTCAAATCCTCAGTCCACTCCACTTCTGGAACACGAGATCCTGTATCTGTGACCTTCATATTCCTACTCACAAAAATGCTCATCAGTCTTTCCTTGCTCGCTCTACTCTACTACCCTTTGGAATTCTCTACCTCCTAATATGCTTCATCACTATGAACCTTCAAAGCTCTTCTATACAACCATACAAAGGCGTGCTTGTAAGTCTAGGAACGATTCACTCATTCATTATTCTATATTTCTTGGCTTTTATTTATATATTAAATATTTTTAATTAATGTTTTACTATATAGAGATAAATGTTGGCTGCGGGTTTGTATCTATCTTTTTTGTTTTCCTTTGTATTAATTTTATTGTTCCTTATCTAATGTCTTACTGAACAGATTTCTGCACATTGTTCAGTCCAGTACAACTTGCAGTCCCAGAATAAAAATCTCTTAACTTTTCTAACCTCTCCAAAGCTATTGAAAGATTACCCCAATCTCAAATCTCCTAGAAGAGTCAAACTTCTCAATCCTTTCCAATTTAGTATAATATCCACCAGGCTTCATCCTTCCGAACCTTCAAAACTCTCTATTCACCTTCACTCTCGACTATCCAGAGATTTGCTAGCTTGGGAACTATTAATTTAGTTCTATTATTAGGCATTTTATTTTTTTTACTAATCATATCCAGATGTTTTGCTTGCAACTTCCTTATTCTTTATTTTCACTATTGTTTATTTATCTGGTATGTTATCTCATATGCATTAATAAAAAGATTTTTTTTTCAATTTAATACAGTTTTTATTGACGTGTTCTATTGTATCTATTTTTATAATATTCCATTTATGAATTTATTTATGGTAATCCTTTTAAATCATTTTTTATTTTTATTTTTTAATTGATTAACCATAATATAGCCAGCATTGTTTCTTTTTTTAATTTGTACTTTATTATTATTCATAGGGGACTTGAGCCAAGAATGAAGTTTTTTTTTCTACTTATCTATAGATTATAATAAATTATGGTGTCTTATGCTGATTAATAATACAATTATATGCTTTATAGAACAACTAACAGTCATTATCTTATAAATGTAAGTTGATGGTAAATTAAAAATGGTTGATCTAATATTTACTTATCTTTGAGTAGAATTATTAATTACACGTGACAGGTTAGGTTATATTTTTGTAGATCTGTAAGATTACAATATTTTTCCCATTCTAACATAAATGTGTAATTATTAATAAGCCTGAGACATCTCGTTACATTACATTAGCATGTTAATAGAAAATAAAAATCCCTTAATTTAAAAAAGTCATTAAAAATGAAAATATTTACCTCATAATTATTTAAGAGTTCAACCAACCGTCTTTCCAATTCCTCTTTGGATAGCCACTCGGAACCCGAGAGATCTCTGATATAAAAAACAGAAATTACTTTATTATACTAATTATAAAATTGAGTTATTTTTGTTTTTTAATTAATGGGAGCTTAAAATCTATACTCACAAAGGTTCAAAAACTTCAGTCAATGTTCTGCTGCGACTTTGACGATTTTCAGTTTTGCTTAATTTTTTTAAATAAAAAAATGCTTCCTAAGAGTACATAAAAATTATCAAAATAAAATTTCTTTAAATGGTGTATTCAAGTATTAATTAAACTAGCTGATTAGTAACCTCCATATTTCTGGTTAAACATTTAAAGGATATTTATTAATGTTTACTGATTACAATTTTTTTACGTCCATTGTATTTAATTTCTGAAGATGCAGAAAGTAAAGGGACAATATTGATAGGAACTTTAATATTCTAAAATAGCTTTAAGTGATGTAAATGATTTAAGGAATAAGAAGCTCTTTTAATTAACTTTTTTTGTTATTGTTAATTCGGACAGAACAGAAGGTTAAAGCTAACAGATAAGGTATCACAATCATTTAATGTATTTTTAAGAATGCAGAGACTCTGGCCCGGGCTCAGACATCTCTCTGCATTGTTCCGAAAATTATTTCCAAACAACTAGTCAATTAATAAATTTAATCGAAATATATCATTTAAAAAGCCTTACGTACATGTAATATACTATAAAATTGTGGTTTGCCAGTATAAAAAAGAAAATGAAATGGTCGCCCAGTTTCATCAAATTCTGCATCTTTCTTCGGCGGGAATACTAAATGAGGTGGTTTCAAAAAGGGCCTTGCCTTTTTCTCAAATAAGCCTGAGGGAAAAAGATACTCAATTGCCTCCTGTAAAACAATCACTAAACTAAATTAAATAAAATCATTACATACAATAATAAGTTTATAAAATATAGAATAGATAATTTCATACATCTACTTGCTCTTGCGTGAATGTTTCTGCATCGCTTCCCATCATATTAGCTAAATGTCTTTTACCGATGTCATAAGCTTCTTGTTCTTTCTTCATAAATTCATCTATCAGTAATATGAAATTATGATTATTGAAAGAACATAATTAAAATTGTTAATTATATAGCACTAGGCAGTTTCTTTGGTAAATATTTAATAATAACTGTAGGCATAAGTATATATGATGTTGTATTTAGGGATCACTAGTCTCTATAATAAAATCTTAATACATACTGTATTTTGTAGCTCTATCTAAATAGGCAAGCATTGCTTTGCTCAATTTTTTTTCCTTTTTATCAGTTCCTTCGGTAGCTTGTACTGCACTGGAGTATCTAGCAAATGCATTCTTCATATGCATCTAAAAAAATTGTATGAATACATTACAATAAAATATCAATCAAGTAATACATAAGTCTAAATAAAATGCCAACATAAAGACACTAGTGTTGCAAGTTCGAGTCGCCCTCTTTATCTTGTAAAATAAAATTACTTCCCAGTATCATGGGTGTTAGAAAGGGGTAACAACTTGTGCTTAGCCAAGCCTTTGGCAATGTAGTTGTAGTGTAATGTGGTTGTGGTTATGCTTCGCATAAACAGCGTCAAATTTAAAAATGAATCACACTACTGGCCCCTAAATACCCCATATGACTAGCTAGTGAAGGGTGGCTATTGGATAAACAAAACTTAAAATAAAGGTACTTTTCTGTAAATACCCAACCATTTAAAAGAAACAAATTATTTGCAGAGAGGAGGCAAATATCACTGCATAAATAAACTTTTATGACTACATCTGATCTATAATAGAATTTTCCACCAAAGTTCACAGAGCTACATCAGCTTTCACATATTCCATGTGCATTTGAATTAAAGTCAAGTTAACATCTAACCAGATAATCCAAGGATTAAATAACTACTCACTAACTAACTCAAAAAAAAAATCTTTCACTAATAGTTGCTATCATGCAATACAAACACATTATGCTCCGATCTGACAAACAAGTTGGGTGATTTACTGGTTAGTAAATAAATTACTTTAGGAAGTAAAATTTTGATACTGATTATAATTGATGAGTATAAAATCAAACTTGACTACTTCACTAAATAAAATATTTGAAATAGACTCACCCTCCTTGAAGTTCCTACAAGGGAACAAAACCCCGAAAATAATTTTGTTAAAGATGACATGACAAGTGATTAAATTCACTGCAACAATTAAAATGATTGTTTTTTCATTTTGCAAATATAACTAAGTCAATCTTTCCTTCCTTTCATACAGAAGAATATCGTAATAACGATAGCTAACGTAATATATTAAAGGCTTAACGATGTTTTTCCAGCATCGAAAAGTAAATGCTGCCAAATAAATTGATAAAAATACACTATCAGCGATACCTGATAAAAATAGTGAAGTTTTCTACCGAATGCTAATAGGAAGAAACAGAGAGGTAACCACGACAATACTGTTATCTATCCCTCTCTTTTTAAAGTAATCAACTATTTATGAAAAAAATATTTTTACATCATCTGCTTAGTTTAATTCTAATTATTATTTATACTAACTCCTAAACAAACTTTAAGCCTCACCTCCCTAATCTTCAGTCTTATTATCTTTGCCATCATTATGTACTCTAACTGCCATATTATTATGCTGGCCTTATTAAAACATATCCAATATTGTAACCTACCCTCAATTCAAAACAAATTGCTGTCAAAGTTATTTGTTCCTCTCATCATGAGCAAATTACTTAGAGATGTTCAGTTTTTTAAAAATGAATATGTGGAGTTTACCTACTTCTGAGGAAGAAGTTGTATTTCTTCTAGGAAAAAACATTCTACAATTCAAAAAAGTTAGGAAGGATGTCATGACCTCAGGTATTTTAGTGGTACAATCATGTGCCGGTGCAATGTATATGATTATTCAAATAGGAAATCTGGACTGAGATAAGGAAATCGGTTGGGAGAAAATAAAATTCCAATAGTTATGGTTGTGCGATTCATTTTTTGCCAGTGAGAAAAATTGAATACCAATAAATTCTGTTCTAAGCATTTAAATATGCGTAACAATACAGCAATAGATTTAAGGAAAGAGAGAAGAGGCATATACTCTAGAAATAGCTTTTCGTAGCTAAGACAAAATAGGAGGTGAGAACTTTATTGTATCAGTCAACGAAAGCCTTTTTCCTAAAGGATATACCAATCCAGGCTATATATAAGTGGATATTCGGAGGTCTATGCCGTGAAACTAGTATTTCCTTGCTCAGTCAGGGACGGTTTGGGTCATTTCATTCTCTGACCAAAGCAATCAAGAATAACATGAAAGAGGGAAGGACTGTTTACTCTGACTCATGGAATGATTACATCAATAATTAGAATTAGATTTCTAGTAAACTCGTTCAACTTCATTAACCAGGAGTTCATACTCCAAACAAAAACAAAATGTAGGGAAGTTCAAAATATTTGTGACAAGTGGGGCATTATGTTGGCCAGCCTTTTGGTGTGCTTCAAGTAAAAAAAGCCTTTGAGTTACACAGGCAGGAGTCATCACCTCATTGTTTTGAATGCTCTCCAGACTTTTGTTTGTGATTTTTATTCGCTCTGGAGGTTCTTTTTTAACAAGCTTACCCATGATGCTATTAAATGGTCCATCCATGTGTGCGACTGCACCAGTATCTCTGATGGTACTAGGCTCCATGCTTGCAGGTTTTAAAGTTCCTTTTGGCCAGTATTAATGATGACCTGAGATGTTGCTGCTTAGGTGTCCCAACTGTGTCATACCATCTTATTGCATTTTGCCACTCACCTAATTATGCTTATCAATCTAATTAGCTTAAACCTCAGTGTCACCCTTTGTTAGATAAGGTTTTAATATGAGTTATTAGTTTGTTTTTTTTTGTACATATAAATAAGTGGATATTTATATTTTAGTTGCATACATTAATTTACGGTTTTAGTTCAGAGGTACTCTGGTGTCTGGCAACCATAGGTATTGAGCCCACGAGACATATAACAAAATAAAGAATTCTCATACCAAAAAATATGCATGTATTAGTTAGGCAATAAGGGTAAATAAAAGACAATAATTTCTGACAGGTGAATACATCATTTTAAATATATATATTATATTTGTAAAAATACAGGATAATCATTCTTGGATAAGTTTAGCAAATGTTTGTAATACTTAAATAAATTACAATGCCACTAGCAGCCAGATGGGAATGAATAATTAAATGGCAGTATATTTGGCAGTAGATATAGGTCATTGGGAAATATTCCCGCCACATTAATATTACGTACATGATATGATATATTTATATTATATGACATACGTATAAATTAATATTTTTATATAGCTATCATACTTTGTATATACATTTTTTTTTCCTACCTGTCAGATCGTTTCGTTTATTTTCGTGATTTTCTCAAGGTGTTTACCAAATCTGCCTTTACCTTAGGCCTTTGATGACTATTTTCCAAATCGACATACATATTATACATTTTTATACACCTCCAAATTATTTTTTATAAATTTTAAAATAATATACTATTCTGAACATTATTATAATTAATTTCAGTCAAAAAAAATACTAATCAATGAAAAAATAAAAACAAAAAATAAAATATAATCTGAATTAACAATTATACAACTATAAACTAAATAAATATAAATATATAATAAAGAACATTAAAATACAAATTAAAAGAATAAAACTTCAATATAATTTGAGAAACAAACAACAAATTGAAGGAAAGGTGGGTGATATATAAGTTAATAAAAAATATAATATACTAGCATGGTATGTCACAATATTCAGATTTAGCGCAAATTATGTGAATATTGTGTTGCTGTCATTTTGGTATATAAATCAATTTCTGATTGAGTATAAAATAATAATGAAAAAGAAATTTTCAAAGCACAAAAGTAAAACAATAAATAATAAAATATTAACACAACTAAAATGAAATTTGATTGAACTTAATTAAACTATTATGTAGTTAATATTTATAGATAATAGATGATATTTCATTCAGAATAGTTTGAAGGTAACTTATTTTATCAAGATTTTTTTTTTCAAAATATAAAATTTAAATCATGATTTATGATCATGACAAGAATCATACCCATATAAAATTGTGAAAATCCTACCGTCACTGTGAATACTATTTCCATTAAGTGGTTTATTTTATTTTGTTATATCACAACCATACATTTTTTGAGCAATTTTTGTTTGATAAAATTTAATGATATTCAAAATAGCTAATAAGTAATATAGGATGATTGTTGTCAAATCAACGAGGGCAAGATCAGCAAGAGAAATACGATACATAGTTAGAGAAAATATGATTTCACTTATACTTTACATAAGGACATTCAAAAAAATATCTTCAATTATTTTTTTATTTATAATATATTTGGAGGGTGTGAGAGAATTAGGAGAGTTGAGGGTAACAATAAATATAAGGGCTAGGGTCTGTGGAATTGGGACAATGTAGATGACTAGAGGTCTGATTCGCCATAGAGAGCAGTTGAGAACGACATGTAGTCGAGGGCTCCAGGAACCCCATTGACTCCTTTGTAAGGTGGCATTCTCTTGATACAGTATTCAGCCTGGTCTGGAGGAAGTTCCCTTCTCAGTTCATCGGGAAGAATGTATGGCTGTAACAAAACATTCATTAGAAATAACCACACCACAAACTTACACTCTTAAAGCATAAGTATATTGTATAAATAAATAATAAAATTGTGTAAAATACCCTTTAATAATACATTATTTATTTTCGTGTCGTATACAGAACCCTTTTTAAGATAGCATATACTTTAAAACCAATTTCCATTTATTTTAAGTACTTATAGTGTCATTTTTTAACACATTGCCGCACACTTTTAATTTGATGATCGTGCTCAGAAACACATTTTTTTTTTTTTTCAATTGTTTATGACTGCCAGATGAAATCGAATGTAAGTTGTATGTTTGGAAGTGAAAATTATCACATTTTGCCACAGTTTTTCCGGTCGACTGTACTGTAAGTACGGTAGCCTGTAACTGTCGACTGCTATGACCGTTATTTGCTCATCATGTCATTTTTTCTCTTCCCGGAGCAAATGACGGCTATGACCGTCGTGACGACTATACAGAATTTGCTTTACTAAGTCAAAATGATTCCTATGATCCTAAAATCAACAGGTGGAGGTATCTTTTCCAAGAAATTTTGTTGTGTACAATTTGTGGATGTCAGTGGTAATGAATTTATTTGTTTCGGTCGACCATGTATAGATGTTAATGCCGACAAATTCTTTCCAGAAATCTCAGTATTAGGTATTGCGATCAGTGATTGTATTAGCAAATCTCTAAACTGTAGGAATGTCGTTGATTTATGAAACTGTCGATAGATAAAGTAGGAATTCCAAACGCTTAGGTCTACAAGATGAAAAAGAAGTTTTTTATACCATCTTATGGATTTTCATGGTGACGAATAATAGGAAATCATTTGATCACATTTGTCAACTCCTACATATTCAAATTGTATTCAGCTATATCATTTGGTTTATTCTTTTTTTGTCCAAATTTGTTAGTAACTTCCACCATTTCCGGATGATGATTTGTTGTTATGGACAAAACGTCCTGTTTATCTCGCCATTTCGATACATAAATTTGACCTCGTCTACGCCATATATGTTCGCCCCTTTTTAACTTTTTTGATGTTACTTCTTTCGGATTACCTTTTCTGTTAGAACGAAGCGTTCCGGTTGTGTGTGTTTTATGTTTTAGCAGCTCGATACTGTTGTAAAAATTGTAAATAAACAGATGATGTCCTTTACTCAAATATGGCTGCATTAACTGTAAAACAAGACTACTTGTTTTTGATGTTTCCTGTATGTTGTCTGATTTTGCTTGATAAATTTCAACATTTAGAACATATCCGTCCGGCGTATTAAGTTCAAATAGTTTTATGCCATATCTTGCTTTTTTCCCTTTTATATATTGTCGGAAACTTAGCCGACCTCGAAATAACAAAAGGGATTCATCCAATGAAAGTGCTTTTGACGGTGAATATGCTGCTTGAAAATTAACGAGAATTGGCTGGAGTATGGGGTAAATTTTGTTTAATTTTTGGGTACTGCTGTCAACATGTCCAGTATAATGTCCATTGATGCATCGTAGTAGCTGTTCAAACCGGCGACCCGTCATAGTGTACGCAAATATTGGTGAATAGTAAAGAGGATTATCAGTAAACAAGTGTCGATTTTTTTTATTGATTAAAATGTGCACAACGGCTATAGCCGTCGTATGCCTACATATCGCCAAAGATCGGACGGCTATAGCCGTCATTTGTGGCAACGTGTTAATTAGAATATGTGAGAGATCTAATTTAAGCCAACTACTATATAAAATTTATAATCAATTTGTTTAAGTAATGTTGAGTTGTTATGAAATGTCCTTAAACTTCATGGAGTTTAGAGTTATTAAAACTTAAATGCCAAAGCTTAACTAAGTGCATCCTGCCAACTGGGAAAAACTGGTCTATGGAACTCCAAATACTGGCAACTCAATACAATGAACAATTTCAGAAATTTATGAGTAAAGTAGACTTAAATAAAATAGAATAGTGTTCAAATGGGTATATACAACCGTATTTATCATATATTTATTTCACCCATCTATTTAATTCTATTACTGTTACAAATATTTTAGAATCAGGCCACGCAATGATGGAGTGTGATAGCATGCATAGCAGCACCCGAAAAAGAAAAGCAAGCTATATATTGCATGAATGATGGCTTAATCTTTTTTAGGGAGCCTGATATTAACAGTTAAAAAGTAAAAACGAACCGTATGTTGTGAAAGAGATAAAAGTTTCAGACTTTTTAGCCTTTGCATCAATTTTTAACACAATATTTAAAAATAAAGGTATAAATACAAAAGGTGACAAAATTAATTGGCTCAAGATGAAATGTTTGTGTTTTGAAAAATCAAATCCAGCAATCACAAAATATCGATATGGGTACAGTGTGGATTATGATTCCTTAAACACAAAAGAAGAAATTCTGTTAAGAGACTCCTGAATTAACCCCCCTATATTCAGAACTGTTATCAATTCCAGAGCAAAAAAAGAATGATTTGACCCGTCTGCAAAAGTAGTGTAATTTCAGATGAATTTCATCTCTGGTACATTCAACCTCGAATGAGTAAAGTGTTAAGCAACAGAAATCTGGAACCAAGCATTTACAGTGATGAAGAAAACTAATTATAAAATTAAAATGTGATTTATATACTACTTACTTATTATTTGTATAGTCATATAATAAATTCTACATCTAGTTATTTCTAATCATAAGTCTTCAAGGAAATATAACTAAGACCATAAATGGTAATTTTGCCTTTTATATTAGGTTGGTGCGTATGAAATGTCGGATTTTCTTTAAATGTGAACGTTTGTCTCCCTGTTTTTGTTGTGCTTTTGTTTTTGACAGAACCTGGTTTATAGTCGTACTGTCCATTGCCAGAGTCACATTTTAGCAAAGAAGATTTTCTCAAAAGTGTTCCCTTTTGTTATTTGCTTTGAATTTTGCACCGATATGAATTCAACCGATATTCGTGTAATTTTCTTATACGAGTACAAACTTGGTAATAATGCTGCAAAAGCTGCACGCAATATAAACCAGGCGTTTGGGGAGAATACTATGAACGATCGAAAAGTGCAGCATTGGTTTGAAAAATTTCGGTCTGGTGATTTTTCCCTGCAAAATGAACCGCGTGGAAGACCCGAAACGTCTGTGAAAAATGATGCTCTGAAAGCATTGGTGGAAACGAATCCAACTGTTTCTTCAAGGGAACTTGCTGCCAGAATGGAAGCTGACCATACAACAATATTGCGACATCTTTCTGAAATTGGCAAGGTGAAAAAAATGAATAAGTGGATACCGCACGAACTAACTGAGCAAAATAGGCTGGATCATTTGAACGTATGCTCATCATTGCTAACCTTTTTTCTTTTTTGTTATTGTTTTTACGGGCTAAACAGTACAAAAATGAAGACAGTCTGAAAAATCCCATATCAGAGTTCATTGATTCTAAAGATCAGAATTTCTTCAAGACAGACATCTATGCATTAAAATCTCGTTGGGAAAAGTGTATTGAAGTAAATGGAGCATATTTTTATTAAATAAACAGCTTTTGGAAAAAGATATGCAGTTTAATATATTCACTTAAGAATCCGACATTTCATTCGCACCAACCTAATATTTGGAATATTCACTTTGTAATAATACTTGCTGCCATCAGTGAATATATTTTGTTTATAATATGCTCAAAAAAATTAGAATGCATTCTTAAGTTTAGGAATTTATACAGGAAGTTGAAAATTCAATTTCAATAACCTCAAAGCTCAGAACATTTACCAAACCTTCTCTTGGAACCTACATATCTCTCAAATTTCCCGACAGCTAATAGGTACCCTGAAACTATTCCATCGCTATTGACATCTCTTCCTCCACCCTAAATGTCAACTCCATGTTTCTTCCCTCACCTTGACTATGGCTGTGTGGAGTCTCTCGGTGGGACTCAGGAGCAAGTTGAGGTGAATCATAAATTGCTTTGTTATATTTGTCTTTGGAACTCTGCTTCCATGGGCAAATGGGCGCCATGCCCATGTCTCTTACTACCCTACACTGAGCTAGGGTGGCTCCTCTCCTCCTTCCATGCACAATATTTCCTCGGTTCGTCCCTTTTTCAAACCATCCACCCCCCCACCCCTTCCTGCCCATATATAAACAATATTTTACAGTTCAAAACCTCAGTCCTCATCCAGTCTCTCTGGCCTTCATACTCCTACCCACAAAAATGCTGTATACGATCAGTCTTTCCTTGCTCGCTCTACTTCCTTTTGCAATTCTCTACCTCCTAAAAAAGCATGAGGTGTCGATAATGTTTGTTTTGGTTTTCCATTTTCAGGATGATCACACAAAATACAATCAGTCTCGTCGTAATTCCGTGTCAAACTACATTGAAGTGTCTAGTATCTGACGAGAGCACATTCGCAAGGGACGGTCTGAAGTCAGCTACATATTAGACTGCTTGAAGTTTCATGGTGACAAAAATCGAACGGACTTTTTGGCCAACCTGATAGCATTACTTTTAAAATCATGTGAATTTTTGTAATTTTCTTTTGACATTTAAATTTAATTAAAAGAAATTATTATAATATTTTGATTGATTACCTTATCTGCGGCCAAAATGCGGAAAGAATCGATAACTTGCTCTGCTGTGTCAGTATCAGTTGATTCCCTAGTCATGAAATCCAAGAAGGCATCAAAGTGCACATATCCAGAACTGTTTGGATCAACAACAGCTAAAATTCTCTGGAAATCTATTTCACCCTGAAACATACACAAAAATATTAACAATTATTACTGGTTTTGGGCCATTTTTAGGCTCTCTTAAACATATGTTAGTAGGTGACTCTACCACACACCATCAATGAGGAAGAACTGCTGGCTGGAATAGAGATAAAACTGCCAGAAAAGGGGATCACAGAAGCCTTTGATAAGTTTAAGAACAGCAAAGCCCCAGCTCTCTATAACCATTACATAGGAACTATTTAAACATTGTGGCCTGTCGTCAAATACAAAAATGAATGAACTGTCACTTCTTAGGTTTGGGAACTAAGCAGTACTCTGAAGGATCTTTGGTAGAATATGCTTTAACCTGAAGAAAAAGATCCAAAGCAGAAACAAAAGACCCGACCCGCAATATGGGTGTTTGCCAGTTTCTTACACTCTTCCAGGATATACAAGCCAAGGCCCTAATCAAGCAGATATACAGATGCAGCCAGGCGTGTCAGAAGACACAGATTGTGATGGCAAGAAACTGTTGCTACTGATGTAAGATCTTCCTTGTTGCCAACACCTAAAGGGCAGCAACACATATCGGAGAACCTTGACATACTTCCTCTTAACTGAGAGAAATTTCCAGATAAATAGACAAGATTAGTTTTGGTATGTGATCCCACAGGTGTATAATTTGACGGTTAAAGAGAAAAAATAGTGACAAGGCAAGGTTGGACAATATTGGGATAACCCCATTGGTAAGGGTGCCTGAAGAGTGATCCCGAGGCCATAGGTTTGAGTACTGACCCTGTCACTATTTTTCTCTTTTCAACCAATAACAACAAATAAAATAAGTGACCGCTAAGTACTGACCTGCCTATCTTTGCCAATACTGTAGCCGAGTGACACCAAGCATGATTTAAATTCATCTGGAGCTAACTGACCAGTCCTGTTTTTATCAAAGTGATTAAACGATGCTCTGAACTCGTTAAGCTGTTCTTGAGTGATTCCTTTAGAATCACGAGTGAGGATCTGGTTCTCAACCTCATTGATGTTCCTGTTGATTGAGGTTAGCAGTTGTTCCCAGCCGACACGCAATGTTTCCATTGTGTATTGAGTATATCTGTAATTAGTATAAGCCTAATTTAATACAATCATCAAATAAAATTATATTTTTCCATAAATTTATTAAGTTTATATAGTGTAACCATCTAAAATATCAAATGACATAAGACGAAATAAGCTGTTAATCTACAAAGATGAGCTGAGAACTTTCAATAATTCATTGCCATATTCAAAGGCCAGAGTGTAACATAATTGGATACCATATTTATGTAAAAGCAGTTTATGTAGATGTGATGATAATATCAAACTCTAACTAGCACATTTAATATACAATTTAGAAAAAAAAAGTTCCAATAAGGAAATGGCGAATTATAAGTTGTATTAACAAAAAGGTTGTGGGGCTCATAAGTATAATAATAAATATGCGGTACACTCATATTGCCAACATGGAGTCATACCCCCCCCCCGCTTTACACAAGGCAAATTTGCTACAATACATTATTTTTAAAATGGCAAGTAAAACACATAATTACATTAGTCTACTAATGAAAAATCGGTTAAGTACTACTATACACCCACATATAAGTCTCCAATATTTTTCCAAGGAGACCATTTCTTCCTCCGCCTTTAATTGTTTTCTTAACATTGGGAATAAGTTTTTCTTTCAGTTTAGTTCGAACAGTCAGTTAGAACAGGTGTAAAAATGTGCGCTGATAAAATGTCTAAATCAGTTAGACGTAAATCCTTGACCTAAAAAAAATAGAATGGAGTCGGGTGTTGGTGCAACAGAAGTCGGTCATGAGTATAAAAGCAAAGAAAATTTGGCTAGCCAGACCACGGGTACATCTACTACCAGCTGCTACAAAAGTGAATCAGTCTAGATCCTCTATTATGGAAGACATGGACCAGCGGTGAATCCCTATAAGCCAGGCCGTTATCATGGTTAAAGCTAAGCCCCTGTTTGACAGCATTAAAAAAAAAAGGAGGAAAAACCTCCGACCATTGAATTCAAACTGAGTAGAGGTTGTTTTGATCGATTCCAACCTTCAAAGCCTTCGACTTCAAGGTGAATTAGCAAGTGGCCCATATGGAAGCAGCTAATGAATAGCCTTCCACATTTAAAGATTTGGTGAACAGGCAAAACCATCCCCTCAACCTTGTTTTCATTGATGATGAGACATTGCTGTTATGAAAAAAGTTACTTTCACGCACTTTTGTTTCTAAAAACAAGTTGCTTCAAAGCGGCCAAGGATCTGGTCACACTTCTTTTGGGGGGCTAATGCTAGCAGAGATTTGATATTAATACCTCTTTTGTTTTACCACTCTGAAAATTCACGAGTGATGAAATTTTATAAAAAAGAAAAAGGCTTGTCTGAAATTTTATGAACAAGAAGGCTTGGGTAACAATGGCTGTGTTAAATGATTGGTATCTTAACCATAACATCCCCAGGTGAAAAAATATTGTCAGGAGAAAGACAGCCCTGTTAGTTCTGGATGATCCCCCAGGACATTCTATTACCTTAAAAAGCCTCTTAACTGATTTGAAAGTTGTGTTTCTTCCACCCATTACAACTTCACTAATGCAGCCTATGGATCAAGGAGCAAATGCTGCTTTTAAAACATATTACTTGTGTCACGCATTTGGCAAGTTAATTCATGAAACACATTTAGACAAGCAAGCAGTCAATGAAATAATGGTGGAAATCGTTCAACATAATGAAAGCGATTGAAAATATTGATCTTTTGTGGAAAGAAGTTGCATGACATTGTATGAATAGGAAAAAACTGTGGTCGGAAATGGGCAAAAAAGAAGAAAATCAAGTTTTTTCCAATTTAGTGAATATCACCTAGCTCGTCAGCACAGGGAGGCTAAGTGAAGAATTGTTAGAAGAAGAAGAAATCAATTGAATCAGATGTACAGCCATTGACAAACGAAGAACTTCTGGAACTAAAATACCAAGAAGAAGCGGAAAAAGAACTGATTGATCCTCAAGAAACACCACGAATCGTCAAATAATATTTTGGAGGAGGGTTTTTAATTTTACTTCAAACAGGCTTCAACCTGACACATTTTTTAAAAAGGCTGAAACTGATACATGAGGACAAAACACATGAAGAACCTCAACCTGGAACGTCTTAAGGATCTTCTTAGCGATTGTGTTTGTGCTGTGGAAATTTAGTTTTACATAATTACTATTTTTGTTGGTGAATGTATGCCTATCTTTGAAATTATAATGCCTAACTTAAAATCAAATTATGAATATTTATACTTAAATACATATTTTATTATGTTTATAACAAATTTGATATGGTAAAAGCAAAGAACTAAAACAACTTGACAAGTAACAAACTAAATTGGTAAGTATGTATAAAAAAAGTCAAACCCGCTTACCGTGATTTTTGTTTTATGTGAATTGCTGAGGAGCATATCTCTCACGTTAAGTGGGGTATGACTTTATTGTAGCAATTTGATGGGTTCTTTGGAATTATAAGAAGTAAAATTTTATTAACAATATTTAACTACACCATAATGTTGGAGATTCTTTCTTCAATAGCAATATGCAAACGTTTATTTAAATGTGTAAATAATTGAAGTAGGTAAAAACTTGAAAGATGTTTTTGGTTTATATAGAAGAAGTTTTATGGTTTGGACAACAGAGTTAAAAAGTAATTTTATGAATGACATATTTTAAAAAGTAATGAGGTTAGTTATTTTGAAGGAGAACATGGAATTGTGAGATGGAAAGATAAAAGTCAGACGAGGATGAAAAACCCCAGCAATCATGTTAGTACATACAGAGTGAAGGCAGCTCAGGTATACAGAGGGAGTATTTGATGTAAGCAATGAAGGTATATCAACTGAAGATACAGATCCGAAGATAGAAATCATCAAGCAAGAATGAAAATATAAATTATGATTAATATTAGCATTATATTTTAATAATTTTTTTAATGATGTAAGTATAAAATACCTATTTTCAAAGATCATTCCTTCCTGAACGGCTTGATGAATTTTCTCTAATTCTTCAATGTGTGGCTTGTAAGCAAACACACCTTGCTCGTATTCCTTCAGTCGGTGGAGCTGATCTTCAAGAGAGCCCTATACAATAAAATACCTGAATTAGATTATTAGTTAGTAACTCCACTGTTCAGACAGCAAAAATGTACATCTATTTAAAAAGTTACTAAATGACTATTTTTGAAAATTTTAAATTATCGTAGAACTATTTATTGTGATGATGGGTATAAATTACTAACTTGTAGACCCATTCCGATGGCAGTAACAGCGTCCATCTGCCTCTCGATCCAAGGACCGACTTGATTGGCCTTTTCAGCAAACTGTCTCCTCAACATTTCATTGTCTATTACATACAGCTAAGGAACAATAAACAGCCAACATGAAAATATCACAATAAATTACACTAAATTTAAATCATAGCATTTGTCTTAAAAGTTCTCAATCAGTTTCTACAGTTCTCTGTGATTGATCAAATTTTTGTGTCGCCCATTAGTTTTTATTTGTAAAATTATGATTTAAGAGCTTATTCACACCTTATACACAATTCTTCAACTCACTCAATATGTTTATTTGTGTCTCAATAGTTCACACTCATACCAAAATTCGTACAGTATATACATACAAAATCTGCCTTGAGGATTACCCCAATAAAAACGAACCTTGTTTTTGACTTTGGGTTAAATAGAAGCTTCCTGGTTTAACCAACAGGTAGGGCTACTGTTTCAACAAAAGCAGTGAAGATCAACCCACCCTACTCTCAGACCCATCAGAGATACCTACTCTCAGATAAATATCAGAAAGACACCAAGAGAGCCACATACGCTCAGGATATGAGTAGTTGTAAGTGCTAGAACCCTATGACATATATATATCTTTATATCAATTTCTTCGATCTACTTTAATAAATCGTGAGGCTACTGCTGCTTTCGGTCACAAGGAGGATTGTATCGATGAGTGTTACTTGCATAAGGAGGAGTTTACAGGATTTCGATGTGCAGATAACGTTTCATGGAATTTGGTAAATATTGAGGTTATAAGATCAAGGTCTGTAGTAGGTACAATGAGATCAATATGAAGTGATGAGTTTGTTATGTAGAAAAAGCTTTCTGAGGACTTAGGATTATATTTTTTGAAATCATTTGATTATAGAAAGTATGACTGCTCCCCACAGTTCTAGTTGATGGGTAAAAATCGGCTTTAATAACTGTTTGCATATATGCAGTTTGTTTTCAAGAATGAAATTTGAGTTTTTATTGAGTAGTCTGTAAAGTTGTCCAAAAGGTCAGTTTATCTCTTTTCTTTTAAGTCTTGTATGTGGATTCCACATCAGCCTAATCTTTTATGCAGATAAAAGCCTAGGTGCCTAAAAGTGTTGGGTGTGGGAAGTTGATTCGTATTGAAGGTTATTGTTACACAAGATCCTCTTCAAAGGGTAAAAGTGGATCCTCTGTACATATTTGCCTTCACTCACCACCAGTTCTTTACTTCTGTGAGATGATTATGAAGGTTACTGGAATGCGGTTAACAGATTGAAATGAGATGAAAGAATTGCAGTGTCTTCAGCTAAATTTGCAAGGAAGGTATTAGGATTCACAGGAATGCCTCTAGTGTATAGGGTATATTGGATAGAACTGAGGACCCGGCCTTGAGAAACTCCTGCTTGAATGGGAAATATGATGTGGGTTTGGATATTCTGAGCCACCATGAACCTGAAAGAACCGGTTTGGCAGATAAGTTTTGCTTTTGTTGTAGATAAGGATGGTCGAGGAGGTAAAGGAATGTATGGCATTGTCCTAACTTTTAGGGTAAATCTCAAGGTCAACAGAATTGGTTAAAAGTTCACAAAAGAGGTCCCAGTCAACTGGAACCCTAATAAATAAAGGAGGATGTAGTTTGGGGATTGTATGTCTAAAAAGAGATAGGAGTAAAGAGCTACAAATGGACGAGAGGTAATCAAGCCATGTCGATGAATTTATCATTCGGTTGATCAATGAACCCTAAGTACAAATGTGGTGCTTCTAAACTGCAGACGGAACAACAGATATTTCTTTAGCCTACAATGACACATCCATTACTGTTTATGAGATATTTTCAGGTGAAATTGGAAGTAATCTCTTAAAAACTTCAGGTAAAAACATTTTGACAACTTCACTCATAGAAGTGATGTGTAACTGATAGAAATTTATAGTTTTTAAAATGATGTACCAACGAACATCGTAGCTTTACGTGTCAAAGAGTTGCAATGAAAAACATAGGAAAAAACACAAAATTGAAATAAACTATCCCAAGAAAAGCCAGACAAGAAAAGCAACAGGGGATTTGATAAGAAAATATTGTGAAAGGATACTCTGCTGCTTTCTCAGTTCGGCTTGGAGGGTGGAATCCCTCTGAGGAACCAGCTGCCTCACATCGGTCCACTTTCTCGTCAGATCCTGGAAAGTATGCCATTGAAATTAATAGAATATCAACTAAAAAAATAATGGCTAATGTAAGTTATAGTGTATTTTATACGTTAGCAGTGAGAGTTGTGTATGGGTTCTCCAAGCCACCAGGGATATGGTACTTGTGGACGGTCGCTTCTACTTCCTTGACCAGGCCGACAATAGAGGTGTACTCTTTGTCAGCTTCGCCAAGGGTCGCTTTAAACTGTGAATGAGCCTCCAGCAAGCCTTGGATTTCCTCCATGGTATGCACGATGAACATGTCGACAAGATCTTCCCTTGTACCGTCCAGCCAATTGTTAAATGGCTACAATAATAATACAAAATCATCACCATTTATTGCATGGGAAAAACTTTATGGCTAAAAATTAAAATGTTTTTATATGCAACATAATTTTTTAGGTAATTTTTCAGAAAAAAAAAGTACAGCTTATGATATATATCTGTGCTCAGATGGCAAAATGATATGTCACTTTTTCTAACAAAGAGATTTTTTTACATTCCAGAGTCTTCTAAGTACTATAAAAAGATACTACAAGTATTAGTCAACTATCATTGGTTGTATATTGTATTTACTTGTATAAAACAACTTTGAGATTTTTCATAGCTTCAGTACTTATAGACTCTGGAATTTGAAAAAATCTCTTTTATAGGCAAAGTGACTTAACCATTTTGCCATCTGAGCACAGATATATTCTGATAAATATGATAAGTGGAAACTTTACAATTGTCTATTACTTACAGCTGCTCTCTTAGCAAACTCAAGATGAAGAATATCAATTTTCTCCAATATTTTCTCAGCTTCATCGAGATTTTGCCTCCTCTGTTGAGTAAGAGTTCCCAGCCTGTCCCACTGATCACATATTCTCTTACATCTGTTGTTAACGGACTCACAGTCATGATATCGCAGAGAACTGCCACATTACAAAAAAAAACATATGTTAATAGGAATTAATGATAAAGATAAACAAAAATTAATAACTTCCGAATAAAATCCTCTATAAAACTGTATATGAGCAATAAATTCCAAATCTATCTTTAAAAGCTTCATTTCCATTATTTAAATTATTAGCAAAAGTCCATCTGTCGGGAAGTTATTTAATAAAGCTATCATTTGATCGTTACGAATTTAATCCTAAAAAATCTGCTCACTTAGCAACAAAGTCAGGAATTATAACATCTCTATCACAATTTTGTTAGCTGCATGATTAAGGAATCTTCCTGTAATTTCTGAAGATATTTAAATTTAATTAAAACAGCACAGGAAAGAATTGCATTCTACAAGATCTTTCATTTTTGTAGTAATGGTAGGCAAATATATAGGAATAAAATTGGATATTCCTGGAGAAAAAAAAAAAAATCATACCATACATAACTTGTTACATATTGTATGTTGTGTTATAGCTGTTTATTACTGCTATAAGACAGCTACATTTTTCTCATATATTTGACAATCTTTTATGTCATTTAACCAAATTAGAAAATAGAGATATTATTATTAAATTCTGACATTTCTCAATAACTTAAACTTATAAACTAATGTGTAAGGGGAAAAAAACTGATAAAATACTGACTTGAGTTCACCAGCAATAGCAGCGATTTGCTCGACTCTATCTTGATGAGCAGCTAGATCACTTTCAAAAGCTTCATGTTTCTTCTTGAGGGCTTTGAGCTCATTGAGGCGGCACTGCCTGAAGTCTCCCGACTGGAGCATTTCCTCTTTTCCACGTGTCCATTCTTCATGGATGTCAGCCTTGTGTTTGAATTTTTGTGCCAGATGTTCTAATCTCTCTAGCCTGCCATGAAGTAACAAAAAAAATAAAAAATAAAATACATCCAAGAATTTTTAAATGAAAATCCTTCAATAACAAAAAGAACAGAGGCACATTGCCTTGTAAAAAACATGGACACAGCTTGAACTCTATTATTCATAAAGTCACAATAATAATAATTAACCAAATTGTATTAAATCATAAAGACCCATCTTAAACGTAAATCTTCGATCCCTGAAAAAAAAAAATATTGAGCAGTATGCAGGAAAAGTGTCAGAACGCTTAATTTAAAAAGAAATTTTTATTTTTTACTAATTGATGAATTTTATACCCTCCCCAGTTAAATGAAATATTAAAGATGGAACATAGCATAATTTAGGCCACAGAAATACCTTAATTACATTATACAAATTCTCAAGTAGCCACAAAAATAAATGCGTTAATCGGTGTACAATATGATTTTAAAAAAAATTTTTTTTTGAAAAAAGCATATAATAATCTTATAAGTATAAAAATAGATTTCCATCAAATTTCTTAATAAACATTAACACTCAAGTTTTTTCTGTAGCTTTTTAGGTTGAGATGTAAATTAATTTATAAATTTTGGAAAAATCATTCTTTTATGTCTTTTTTGAACTTCTTTGTTTAAAAGAATTTCCCAGACTCTCTAAGTCCTAGGATTATTTCACTCCTTACTTTCATAAAGTTTTTTGATATGCTTTTGACTTATTTTTTTTAATTTCAAAAAACACTTTCATATTAAAAATTTTTTATGATAGTATTTTTTAAAATAAATGTTTTTTGTAATATTATAAACTATTATAGCGGGATCTTAATTCAATAGTATCAAGAGTTATTATAAAAACCTATAGTTATGTTTTAAATGCCTAAATTTTTACCTTTAACCTTTGTATGCATAAAAAAAATACATAGGCTAGAGAGTAAGCAATTTATTTGAGTTTATTGCCAATCCTAAGGCTTAATAGAGTTTGCAAATATTGTGAAAGCCAAAAAATGATGATTTTTCCAAATTTTAAAAACTAATTTTTTGGCGTGTTAGTGGATTTGGTAAATGCAATTATTACCAAATGAAAAATTCCTTAAACTGAACTATGTTTTTTTGCAATGCATTATGTAATTGCCAAACCCCAAGAGAAAGGTTGATACCTTTAAAAATACAAGGGGAAATTGTGAATTAAAAATGATTCACTAAGAAAACTGAATTTTTACCTCATCATTTCTGAAAGAAGCCATTCTTCAAATGATTTTTCCGCTGTTTCTAGGCCTTTCCATGCATTAGCGATGTCCTTTAAAAAAAAATTAAGCGATTAAAAACTTATCAAGTTATAAGTTCTATATTGGAATTATATATAATAAATTAATTTCTTAATTACATACCGAGACCATTTTTCCTTCAGTAGGCATATAAGCTGGTCTGTTTGATAGACGCAGTTTGGTCTGTAAGGTATTGAAGTTGGTCTCTAATTTGGCCTTTTGTTCAACCCTCGGGGGCTTCATTTTCCTTCTATAAGTTCTGTACTCTTCCAATTTCTTCTGCACACCAGCGAGAGAATTGTCAGTCGCTCTCGACTCCAACCAAGGCATTGTGCGCCGGATCCATTCAAGCAACTAAAGCAAAGTTAATTTTCTTCAATAATCGAATGGAGTGATATTATGGTTCAGTAAAATTAAGAATTTATTAAACATAGAGCAGAAATGAACCAAACAATGTTTTTGACACTGGTTTACAAAGAGAAGTTTCATTGCTTAGCCAACTGACAACAATTGAAACACACACCTTTTAAAAAGAGATGAATTTTACTTATCTTGTTCATGATAAGCTCGTGATGCAGTACCATTAATTAAATATAAACTACCTAAGAGAGAAGCTTTCAATCAAGAAGAAAAATTTAATTAACTTATAACTTATGAATTCTCAAATAAGAGTAGAAGCTAAACCCTGAGGGCTGATGAAAAATGAAGATTTTTTTAATTCTGTAAAAAATTATTTTTAAATGAAGTTATTCATTTTAAAGCATTTCCCTCATTATTTTTTAGTACCTTTACAAATATATAGCATTCACTACACTATACTAAGGGGAGGGGGTGTAGTGTAGCTGGTGGGCTAGAGATAAGGGCAGTAGATATTGTGAGCTAACTAAGGTCAGTGTTCGGAAGAGAGACCGTCCTCAATGTTTTAGTATGTCAATGACTGACCCCTAGATGTTTTAGTACTATCCAGGGGAAAATGGTTCCTATCAGCCGCCTGGAGGTCACCTATCAGGGTGTCCTCAACTAATGGGTGCCTAAACTAAGTTATTCTGTAAGTTATATTTAGTAAGATCAGGGCAAAAAAAAAAAAACTTGGTTCCTTAGGAAAACAATTGTTTACAATTCCCAACATCTGTGGAAGCAAATTCTTGAGAAACTACTGGAGATACGTAAAACATTCGTGTATAGAAAAAGTTTAAGAAGAATATGATATCTTATATGTGATAAATCAAGCAAAAATAGAAATAATTTTGGTAACTTACATCGCTAGCAAGACGCTCGTATTCTTCCATGAGGCGTTCATTTTCTTGATTGACTTTAAGAACTTTGCAAATTCTATTTGCAGCTGTTTCGGCCTAATAAAAATTATAACATATTTTATTCAGATAATAATGTCAACAATTATTTCAGAAACTGATGCTCTATTAAGAAAAATAGCTGACACATTGACTTTCTAGCTAAAGCCAGAAACACCATCGCTAGTTTCCTTAACAAATATAAATTTTGTAAACAAATTTAGTTAACTACTATAAGATTAATACAAAAAAGTTATTGAAAGATAATCTAAGTATATAGTTATGCAGCAGGAACTAGCAGCTATAGGAGATTACATATTTAAATGGACAAAAAGCAGCTAGGCACTTTATAAAAAGTTTAAAAGATACATAATCACAAAAGCATCAAAACATAAATAAATAAAAGATAGAAGTACAGTGGAACTTTCAGTAAAGGTCACTTCTAAAAACTGACAGTTTTTTGTTCAGGACTAACAGATAGTTCCTCAGTAGATTTTCATACAATATGTGGAGTCCCTTTTGACATACCCTTTATTATGAACTGCCAACACATACTGGAGAACTTAAAGCTATTCTCCAATATTTTGTAAGCCAACTCTTAGAAGGACTTAAAGATATTATACATTAATAAATTATGAAAATATAACATTTTTCTTTCACCAACCAAAGCCAACAACTTAACAAATACATTCACTCATATCTAATTTCAAACAATGAACCCAAAGTTTAATATTACTTGTTAAAAGATAGAGGGCTTGAGGGCGGAGAATAACCTAAAACATCACCAAAATAACAATACTTGTTTTTAAATTGATATTCAATACTGAGGAAAGTATTTTAACCCTAAACAAAACAATTAATAATATCTTCAGAAAAAGAAACATGTTTTTATTTTCCCGTATACCATGACATGTATTTCATTCAGTTTTAAACTTGACACGATTACTGTGAATGAAACTGTAATTGGACTATTGACAATAGTAATAAAAAAAAAAGATTTCTGCAGATACAGATGATTCATAGGTTTGTTTAAAATATACAATAGACACTAGTCAGTTTTCCAAGAATTTTTTTACGAATGACTTTTTTTTTAAACAGTCATACTTCTCTAAGCGCAAATTTTTTGTGGTGCAAACGCTTTAGGGTTATCATTAAAACTAAGATTCTCCAATCTAAGACGGCCTAAGATGAAAAAGAAGGATTGACCGGGCTCCAAGACTCCCCTTGTAAAAGGAAACTCTCAAAATAAGTAATGGTTAAAAATTACAGTTTTTTTTTTTAAGGCCACGGAATGTTCAGATTGTTCCCCCAACTAATAATCCAAAGTTAAATTTTGTTCCCATTTCCCCAATATGTGAAACCGGTTTTTGGACAAAATTTTGAGCAGGAAAAAAAAAACCTAAAGTGTAATTTAAAAATTGGAAAAAGTTGGTGAGCTTTGCTAATTTAAATTTTGAGCCCTCAAGCATCAAAATCTCTACTTTGCCATTTCACCAATCAATTTATCCTCTTTCTCATTGTACTTGTAAGGTGCAGCTTTAGAATAAGTATTAAAAATAAAAATTCTACAGTAGTTTCCTCTCAAAAATTTTTTGATTCACTGAAAGATCTTCTAAATCTTAACCTGCGAAAATTTCTTACAACATGAAATTGTATTAAGATTCAAATTTTCTGAATACAGTATCTGTCCCTACTTAGTACTGAAATGTCTGTTATTGAAAACTTGAATTAAACAAGAATTCTACGATTACACATAATATTTAACAATTTTTTGGTAGTGCGAACACTGCCAAAAAATAAATTAATAATTTTAAATTGGATGGTCAGCAGTGGCGTTTGGGATTTATAAAGAAAAAAAAGATAAAACCAGTGAGGTAACCTAAACCAGCACAACTATAGCTGTACATAGAAAAGCATAGCTAAGCACCTTAAAGTACTGTACAAAAGCACTACAAACTACGGCAAAATTAGCAATAATCACAAATAGCTCTATAATTTGTGTTATAATAATAACTTCCTTGAAATGTGTGTAATAATTAGGAATTACAGTTTATCAAAGGAAAAGATATTGGGCTGGAAAATTCAAAGCTGAGAATTTCCATTGATTAATGTACTTTCATCGGAAAGAAATAATATGGCCTGTATAATGCAATTTTAGTATGTCCCAAAAGACCTAACACTAACCACGTGACTATAAACCATTTCTTACTTTGCTTTGAAAGAGTTATAATGTTTAAAAAAAATGTGAGGGGAATCAATGAAAAATTAACAATAGTGAAGAAGTGAGGAAAACAAATAGTATTTGAGGACCCACTTCTTACCGCAATACTGCAATTCTGAAACTCATCCAAGTTTTAGAGCTAACAGATTTTAATTGGTATGTAGGTGTACGTCTGTGAATACAAAAATAGTGACTGAATGGGACTCAAGAATAGCATCCAATATTATATTTAAAAAATAATGATTTCATAGTTAGATTTGAGTTTGGTCAATGAAAGAATGATGCTAGATTTTCACCAAATTTATTTATGAATGATGGTTTTGACATAATGTCTGCATCAGATCCCTAAATGAGATGGTCTAACCACACATTCCACATGGTATGTTGAAACGTCAATAAATAAATATGATTGACCATCAATCTAAGTTGCTTCCCAACCAACACCCTATAAATTATAAAACAAACAAAATTTTGCTCCCCCCGATCGTGTCCTTTAATCGGAAATTCCACTGTAAGAAATTATGCAAGAAGAGGAAACATTTGCGGCTAGTTGATATTAAGAGAAGATTTGTTAAGACAAAGAAAAGAATATGATGAAAAATGCTAATAAGAATATATAATTGTTAGAAATTAATGTTATAAGGAATACCTTTTGGGCTCCTGAGAAGCAGTGGTAATATGACGAAACGTAGGTCATAATGACACGTTCGTCGGGCATTGCCGTATTTGTCATGTCTGTTCCGGTCAGCGAGCAATAGCAGAGAAACAGAAAATTTGCAATCAAATTAATCACACACTCGGTTAGTAAACAAACAGGACTGACATATATTAGAATTATTTTTTTTTTAATCTAAAATTAAATATATTGCATACTCTTACTAAAAACATCTGACTTAAAATATATATTAGAGCAGTAAAGGCAAGTATTTAAAATACAGCATCAATTTTACTTTTGCTTAATGGTTTTTCACAAAATAAAAATATAGATAGGAAATCAAACCAAAATCAAGAAGAATTGTAAAAAAAGTAGACAAAAAGACTAATAATCATTAATTGTGATATGTAATCCTAGTATAAATTTTAATAATTATTGATTAAAAAGAAAAAAATAGTGAAAAGACTGGGAAGACTTCTGTTAACCATTCAGAACCCTTTCAACATCCATCCATGGCTATCTTTGCCAAACACCAGCCATGGATAGTTGTGGAAGATGTCTGAATAGAAACAGGAAAGTTCGAGTTTTGGCTGTGTGATTATATTTTCTTTTTTAACCAATAATTAAGTTAAATAAAGGTGACTAATCATTAGAATAGGTTAGTTATTACTTCCTCATAATTAATTGGTCATGATTTAATGTCAATTTAATTTTAACTTGCTGAGAAAAAAATTAAGTCACAAAATAATTGTAACGGAATAATAGTAATTGTAAGCAAAAATAAAATTTTTATGTTAAATATAATATTAGTTATTAAGAAAAAAACATACAGAAATACTTCAAAATTATTTTAACACAAACAGGAATCACAAACTTAATATGTGTCAGTCAGGGATGAACAAATCCAATCAAAACTTCAGAGTTAAATAAATAAAAAAAATAAGCAATTTTTACAATGTAACAGACAAAGCTTTGGGATATTTTTATTTTTTGTTTTCTACATTGCGTTCTAGCGTGGATACCTGCTGAGCGCCTTGGAAAGCGTGGTAATAGCAAGACACGTAGGTCATGATAGCTCTCTCGTCCGGTTTTGGTGTGTTGATCAAATCTATACCATTTAAATTATATTTAATATCTGCTGACTTTTCACAAACATATATACCCAGAACAAAAATAATAAATAAATAAATAAATGAGTATTGTCACTTAAGAAGTGAGTAACCTTAGTGACAAGATTAGTATAGGGATTTTAACCTCCTAAGATTTATTCTGGAGAACTTTGATAAATCAAAGAAGATAATATAACATCACCTTTATGTCTAAATATGTTTTTAGATTGGTGATATTTATTATCTAGTGTATGATATACCGTATTCATTGGTGGAAAGATGCATCGCTTTTCTTCTTTAGAAAATTAAAAAAAAATCAACATTATTCAAATACACAAAATCCAAACAATTAGATTTGGATTACGTTTTTGGCATATAATAAGACACACCTCAATTAGTATACTAATTTCTTAAAGAAGATAAGTGAATATTTTGCAGCCAGGAATACAGCACCACATTTGCATGACTTAAGAAGTTTCTTCTCTTTCATATTTAAACAATCAAAACATAAATTAAAATTATTTTCTCTTCCTTTGATAAAATTGAGTTTTAGGAACAGTTGGTTATCACATCATAAGTGACAATACATATCAAGTCAAAACACTATTGTTTACTTTTGAAAATTTTTGTTTTTCACAAGTCCAAAATATTTGATTTGATGAACCATTTTATAGTAAATAAAAAACAAACACAAACTAATGTGTCATAAAAATATTGGCAAAGATGCCAAAATTACTCAATTTTAGTTGAATAAAAAAAATCAAATAGAAAAAACTTAAAATTGAAATTAAACAAAAAAAAAAAAACGCTAATAACATGTAATAAATTATCCCCTTCAGCAGATTTCTTTCCACAGTGCCAGATGGCTAACTAATTTTTCCTCTTAGAAGTTAAAATATAGTTGTTAATGATTAGATGAAAAGTCTATGCTATTGATAATTTTAACAGGTTTAAATTATATGACAAGGCAGATTTTTTTTTTTTTAAATATCGACATCTTAAGTAAATTATCTACCTATTCATGAGATCAGTAGAAACCAAAAGGGATTATTTTATGTGCTAGAACAGAAATTATTTCAGATGAATTCAATAGATCTGAGTCTTTATTGTGTGCGTAAAATGTATGAACTCCATACCACCCTATTGTAGGTTCCAAAATGATATTCACTGAAAAAGTATGTAAAATTGTTGTACAGGAACTTTTGAATTTCATAAAATTCAAAACCAAGTAGGGGAGATTCCCTTGTCACGTTGGGCACTTCCTACAGTATAAGGGTAAGAAGAAAATTTTGTTTTGCTATTACTTGTTACCTCAGTTATAGAAAATGTTGTTCCATTGACTTCCTGTCTTTATCAGTTATAGTTAACAGGGAATTGATCATTGCTTGTTATAGAAGTATCTGATGCATTCTCATGAGATTTCATTTTCATCAGCTCCATACTACAGTAAGTGTTTTTTCTTCAAACTGAAAAGTTTATTCCATCGAATGTTTACGACTAGAGTCAAACCCACTTTGCATATCCGATATTTTCAACACTTTAAAGCTCAGAACCTAGATACCTTAACCAATGCTAACCTTTGGGACCACTCTGTGTATTTACTGGTGCCAAAGAGGCGGAATATTTAACGATAGCAAAAATAAATGCTCCTCTACGGTATTTCTAAAAAATGCTAGGTCATGTTGATGAATGATTTATTGAGAGAAATAACAAAACTATCCCTCTTTCTCGGGATGTAAGCCAGGCCAGCAAGCAGGGAAAAGGATAGTTGAAAAAATTTTTTATGCATTACAGAGCTGTTCTAAACTTAAGATCACCCCAGTCCACTAGCATTGGACATTTGTGTGGAACCTAACCACAAGCATTCCCGCCAAAGAACTACTGAAGTATGCCCTCTAGATCGAACTATTTTTAATGATTCTAATCTTAAGCCAAGTAGACCTACAGATAGGCCAATAATTGACTCTCAATCATATTTTTTGACCAGGAGCACTTCTGAAAAACAATTGACTCCAGATCCTTCACCACACTCAATCAATCCAGCTGAGGCCAGTCCTCAATCAAAGGCAACCTCTAGAGAGCCTAAGCTGAAGAGGAGAAGATTGGGAAAATCCCGCATTTCGACTGACACCCTTGGAGTGCAATGGACTGGCAGCTGCTTCTAATATCAGGGAATTGAAGGGGAAGAAACCTTCTTAAACAAATATAGTGTTTATCCTGAAAAAAGGCCAAGGCAAATGCAGATTGTGAATCTTCAACATGAGATGAAACTCTCAACAAAAATCTGCTTTTACCATGTAAAATCTGATTTATGAGAGTGATGTGGAAGATTTTCACACTGAAATGGAGAAGATGATTGTCGAAGAAAAAGAAATAGCCCATCTAGACATCAGCATGGAATGAGACTCCACAACAAATGAAGAAACTGTGGGGAAATGGGGCATTGTTCAATTTAACATATGTAACTTTCTTAAATATTACGTTGGGTAAGTTATAAACTATAAATGTTTTCTTTCTGTTATTATTTGAATTGAACCTTTTTGAATCCTATGTGGAAACCACACCACCGTACCTCCTTGGAATCCCCATGTCCAAGGTATAGGTCTCTGGTGTCCAAGGTAAGAGGTAGGGAAAGGTGCCTTGGACGAAATGAAGGGTTAAGTAATTAATGTCTAAAATATCATAAATTAATTCAATAATGGTATTTAGTGTTGTTGTTATTAATTAATAGAGAAGCTTTCAGAATAGTGAGGAGATTGCTGAAAACTAATATAACTTACTTGGTTTTATGAGACCTAAGAAAAAATGTACAAAGTAGGGAAATCTCCCCTACTCAACAAATAATACTATCAAAATAGTTGAAATTCCATAAATTGCCAAAAATTTGTCAGAGGCCTGAAGAATTAATCTTCTTGGCACTAAAAAAGGCAGTTTAAGCTGCCGAAAGCATTTGATTGTTAAATGCAGATTTGTAGGTAGACACCTAAAAGTGACTTTTCCTTTCAACTCATACTTAAAAAATACATCAGATCATCAATCAGATTCAATGAATGTTGTGAATTTATTTGAGCTAATGAAATCAAATTGAGCCATACAAAGGTTTTTAATTAAAATTTGTTTTAATTTTTTATATTGTTTATGTTGTATGTTTTCCCAACATTGTAATCCTTTAGTTCATCATCAAGTTATAAATTTTAATCAATTAATATATTGTTTGACTTATGATGATGATCTATGCTAAATTTTAGGTAATCTATTAGTGTCTTACATGATTGTAAAGATGACAAAGGCATCGACATATAAATTGTATTATTTTTTTTAATATCATTTGTTATGCTATATCTATCAACCACATATATATATATTTAAATGTATCATGTGTTATATGTATGTTATAGGACTTAATAATGACCTTGTTGTCGAAAGAGTTTGTGCTCAAATAAATTTTTTTGTGTGGACAAAGTGTTTTACTCATTAAAAAATAAATAGCAGAAATCTGATTGGACTAAACAAAATAATACATAAATATATACAAAATTTTATCTATATAAATCTCACCTTCTGGATCCAACATGCGGGGAATATCCAAATACTTCTCAGCAACATCGAAGGCAGTGTTTAAGTTCTGGAGAGGGTTGTCTTTAGACAGCTTATTGTAATCAATAAGATCTGGTCGGTGGCGGTGGATAAGGGCACAGAATGCCAAACCATCCTTGAAACTAATTACATAAATAAAAAATAAGGAAACTTCAAAAATGTAAATTTCATAATTAGTTAATTGAGAAAAACAAATAATAACAGTGCCAGGATTTTATAGCCATGGGATTACACATTTAATAATTATTGATACATATATTTCTAAAATACATTAAATATTTAATAAATATAGTGTTGTTAAAAGCAAACAATGTCTCCTAAGCCAACTTCAATAATGAAATCATAGTCAGCTTTGAAAAATACTCCAATTTGCTTTGTTTTCAGAAAATTAACAAGAGACTTCAAAAAATTAACTAAGAGAAGAGATTGCTACATGCCTGGTAATCAGAAGAAAAAGGTCAGTTGGTAAGGTAAAGGCATCTGAACGATTATCAGTAGGTTCGAATCCGATCATGATTTTTTTTCTTTAACTAATAATTAAAATTTACACTAGTAGGATTACATACCACAACTAATAATAATTAAAAGAAGAATAGTTACACGGCTTGGATTCAAAAACTACCTTCTGATTTCAGTTCATTGTCACCAAATTGCTGTTAACTTAGAATAAATATTGGAAATGGAGATGTTTTATGTAAATCAAATGTACTAAAGGTTACCTTTAGTAAACGTATAAGATAGCAACATGCAGTTCTTAGAAAACACTCAAGATCTAATAACTATATTTATTATTTAGCTATAGGGGCTATTAGCCCCCAGAGCTTTGCTAAGATGGAATTCTCAAAGCAATTAGACTGTTTTCATTGGGCCCATCTTCAAGTTGTATAGTCTAAGGTGTTAAAAATGTGTTCAGAAGTTCCTGAGTTTATCTCATACATACAAAGAAACGTTATAGATCCCAATCTTCTATTAGACAGAAAAAGGAATGAATTCTATCTGAGGCCTAAAATCAAAGATAAGAGCCTTCAAAAAATTAACTAAGAGAAGAGGTAATGCTCGGATGGAATTCTTAAAGAAATTAGACTGTTTTCATTGGGCCTACTTTAAGTCGTATAGTCTAAGGAACACATCAATTTTAAAAATGTGTTCAGAAGTTCCTGAGTTTATCTCATACATACAAAGAAACGATACGTATCCCAATCTTCTATTAGACAGAAAAAGGAATGAATACTATCTGAAGTCTAGAATAAAAGTAATTAAGAGTCATTAATCAAAGATAATTAAGTACAGTATACAAATCATAATGTTAAATATTTAACGAATTCACTAAAATATTAATTTACCTCAAAACTTGATTATAAACATTTTAATTTCATCTCTAAATAAACAAATTCTTGAGTACCCCTCCCTTGAGCAAGATACAACATAAGTGGTCCATGGGAGAAACATGGCAACATCTCAAATCCTTTCCAACTCCTCTGACTTGTTGATCATGATCAAGAATACAAGTCTCACTGGCAATTGCAATTTCTCAAAGTTAAAAGGGAGATTCATTGGAATGAGTTGTATCCATGGAATAAAAACTATTTCACCCTCACTTTTCTCTGTTAGTTGCTTCAATTATATAATTATATTACCCACCGCCATCTTCTTTACAAACAGCCTTGAGCTGTTGCTAAGTTATGGTGGGCTAAGGTTCTTTAGTAAAATAATTGGATATCCCACTTTAGGAAAAAGGTGATGTGGTGGCAAAAAAAACTTCTGGTGGCTCTAGAGAGTTTGTGTGATTTCTACATACTTCCAGAAGGTTCTGGAACAGTTTATTTTTTCGGTTCTATAATCTTCTAGAAGGTTACAGAGAGTTGTAATTTCCAAAAAATCTCAGAAGGTTCAAGAGGTCTATTCAACTAAACCTAGGCTTAAATGGCATGGGGACTGTCACCAATCAGCTTAGCGACCCCAAAAATTATGGATTTGACACTAATGCTGGTAATATTATTTTTCACCATTTCTCCCCCCAGAGAAATTTTTTTTGAAGATTGTAAGTCATGTGTGTTTCAAGTTTGGTGTAATATTGTTAAGGTGTTCCATAGCTACACTGGAACATGCACACACATCTATTTTTATAAATAGATAATTAATTATTATACCTTAGATGGAAATTTTGTACGTTGACATTCTTGTAAGGAGCTGTTTTTCGTTGACACCACAACAGAAGACCTTCTTTGGCAGTCATTTCTTCAACAGAAATGTCTTGGATGGCGAACCTCAAGATGAT
This sequence comes from Acanthosoma haemorrhoidale, assembly GCA_930367205.1. NCBI lineage: Eukaryota > Metazoa > Arthropoda > Insecta > Hemiptera > Acanthosomatidae > Acanthosoma > Acanthosoma haemorrhoidale. The sequence goes on from OV884011.1 coordinate 56,016,286, forward strand.
AGTCCAAATCATACCCAAAGTCATTTTGAGATTACCATCAACAATTTCTACAAAAAACAAAATATATAGCTAATTAGGTAACAATAATTTAGCAATTGTAAATTCTGTGATGCTTTCCTTATTAAATTTACACACTTCTAATGAAACTCTAGACTTCTAAATCTACTGAAACTTGTCGGTTCTCTATCTAGGTATACCTTAAAAGATTTTTCAAATGGTTTTGGTCACATTGAAAGGAAAAAGCACTTTATAATATAAAAGCATAGCACAATGAAGAAGTAGAAAATGGCTAAGATGATGTTGGATTCAAATGACACTGACAGGTTTGTGTGAACTTGTAACAAAAATGATGTGTACTTTGATTAGTGCTAGGAATGGATTTGGGATGGACTAATGGGGGAAGATAAAGGGGAATAGGGAATCATTCATAAGGACTAAATACCAGGTAAGGGTCCTGAGATGTTGGTAATGGTGAACAGTTCATCAATATTAAAACACCTCCAGACCATATCATACAAGGGCTCTGGTGCAGACTTAATTGGAATGTTGAAAAATCGTCCATAAATAAATTTGATGAAAATCTAACATCTTTCTATCCGAGGCCGATTCCCAACAAATTTATTCACTTCAAGCACAATGTGGGGTAAGTAACTAACATTTTTATATAAAATGTAGCTACACTACAGTAATTATAATAAGCACATTGTACATTTGTGGTAAGATTCCTTATTGTGGAATCTGTAATAATCAATCTGTATATATATTATATATAGTTTTTTTTTTTTAAATCTTGTAGATATTAGTAGTAGTAAGAACAATTTGAGTTTTCATCCTCCCCCCCCCAGAACAATATTTGGGAGCCAAATAACCACAAATAAATTACTATTCGAAAACTAATAACAATTATTTCAATATAATTTTTGCCATTTTAGAAGAAAACTAATAAAATGACATAAATATATATCAATTGAACATGTTAAAATAATAAAAATTATTTAAACAATTAAAATATTATTCAAAAACTAATTTAAAAAAAAATTGTTTTCATAGGTTTTAGTGTTTTAAAGGTCCTGGTGGCTTATGATAACTATCCTCTAACTGTTGTGTGCTGTCCATGTAGGAATCACAGTCCAGTTCATCAGATGATCCAGCTTGTGGTACACCTACTATTAAGGAACATAGCAGACCCGCTTATCGGCAGCTACAAGCTTCACTGCAACTGTTCTTGTATCAACAGGAAACAAACTGTAGCAGCGACTGAAGTGCAGCGTCTTTAATTACCATAATTGAACTTACACAGGGATCCCATCTCCATTCAAGTGGGTTTTTGTTGTGACCCAACCAACTTTGAAGAATGAAACTTAGCTGCATCTTCTGTAGGTGGCAGTCATGCAAGATTAAATTTTCTTTTTAAGGTAGATTTTGTTGAGGTGTCTCAATGGTGAGTTGTTAGATTCTTGAGAGGGTTGAGGGTTTTTGAGTTTTGCAGTTTAGTCCTCTAAGTGTGGCTGCTTTTTTCAGAGGGTTACAATTAACCAGAAAAAATTGATTTTCCAAACAAAAAAATTTTCTTGTTTTTTTTGGCTACTAATATTGTTTCAGGGGGAGGGGGTCGAAAAGTCATATTCTTGTTACTACTACTAATATCTAAAAGATAAAAATAACCTTTTACCTGACCTTTTGCAAGTATATGGCCATTTTAGCTCCCCAGTGTTCACATATTTGAAGATAGGCTCACCATTTTTAAAACTTATAATTTCACAAACAAAATATTTAGATCTGGGTTTTCCCCCTTTGAGACTTTGACCCCAACCGCCCAACCGAAGGTTGTCACAGTAGTTGGTAGATGGCACTCAGGAGCTGGTGGTTGGAGCTGAGGTGTTAATATGGTTGGTACTAGACATCAAACCTCTATCTAAATCAGATTTGCTACTCCTTTATTCAAGTAGCTCTACTCATTTATCCCATTAGTCCCATACTACAAATAAAATCCTTTGGGTTGCTTGGGACTGAAACTGGATCTCACCACAAGAAGGGTATGGGGAAGACAACTATATTTCTCACACTATTGTTGATAGACTTAAGTTTTTATTACTATATATAATTAGGTGTATTTCATTATTACCTTCAGCTCCGATGGAAACCAATTTGACGCCCTTGCTAGCGATGAAATCAAGGGCCTTGTTGACATTGGCAATCTTGTGAAACCGCATCTTGCCCCTGTCAGGTTTTGGAAGGGTCTCCCCTGAGATAACTTCCAGAAGCAGCATGAGTTTCAAGCCATTTCGGAAGTCCTCGTCGATATTATCTATTGAAGTTCCGGCTTTTCTCAGGTGGGAGTTGCACCAAGCAGTAAAGGTCTGTAACAAACACAAGTATACAATAAATTTCATGAAAAGTAAGAAGCTTTAAAAAGGCTTACAACATAATATTTGTGTAATCGACACAAGTAAGTAGATTACATAAATAACTGTTCAAATAAAGAATGAGGCTGAAAAGCTAGGAAGGTATGTAACATTTTTGTTACATCATAATCATTGGATCATTTTTCCAAGGATTGGAATAGATTTGTACTGATAGAATAGGAACAAATGCGGGTGAATTTAGTACTTCTAATTTTAGTTTTCCGATTATTGATAAATTATAAGACAAGTAGATAAATACAAAAATAGATATTTATTTATTTAGATACAAAAATAGCCTTATTTGTAGTGAACCTTTTCAAGATTTCGACTTCAACAACATCGCCGTTTAGAAAATACTCAAAAAAAAAAAAAATGCAGCCCATTCAATATTTCCGGGATATCTGAAGCAAGCTTTGTCAAAAGAAAGGTTTTGATATTTCTTTTTCAATTACTGTTCATATTATTATGTGGTTGTATTTCATTTATTCAAGTAGGTGTTTGAAAAGAAAACAACTAACTCCTGAGGTCCTGCCAGAAAGCAGAAATAAAACGTATAACAAAAGAACGGTTAGTATACTTTATAATTTTCGACTCTGGCGATTGGGCAACGGGTCGACTAGGATGGGAAAAAGCTGTATGTATATGGACTTGGGTTTGGGACAACATATGATGGAGCTCCTATCGCGAGTTAAGTCTTTGTTATCCGTTTAGTGGATATAAATTCCTTTAGGAAAATACCTTCAGGATAATTTTTTTTATAAAAGGCATCACTTGGGATCAAATTTATTGCTTGATTTCTCAATGTTTGGCTCTTCTTGGCAATATAAATATAAAGGTTGCTTCAATCACGTGCGATGGAACATCTTCAAGAAAAAGAGCTGTGATTTTGAAGACCCGGCTCAGATGACCTCATTTCAAACAGACGCTCATACTGTTGAGGTGTTTTTGGATCCATGTCATATGTTAAAGTTGGTGAGAAAAACATTCCATGATATAGAAAACTTCATAGACATTCGAGGTAGACTAGTAAGTTGGGGTATTTAAAGAAAAATACTAAATTTAGAATAAATTGAAAAAGTACAACTGGATATTAAGGTAAGAAGGAAGCATATATTTTATATTAAGCAAAAAATGAAAGTAAAACTTGCCACGCAATTGTTGAGTACATATGTTGCAGATGCTCTTCAATATTACGTAGATAATAAAATCGAGGGATTAGAAGGGTCGATCGATTTCATATGAATTTTTAATGACTAGTTTGTAATCCGAAATGTTAGAAGCCTACACTTGGAAAACTCTAAAAAGCCGTTTAACGAGAGCAATGAATAAGAACTTTTTGGATCTTTAGAAAACGCGGAAAATTTTATAAAAACATTTAAGGCATGAAATGGGTACACCGACATCAGTGGCTCTAGGAAAGCAGGAGTCTTATTCTTCCTCGTCTGTATTAATAGTTTAAAAAACATGTACTACAGATGGGTCAAGAAAGAAGAACTTTTGTAGTATATTCCCACTTATAAAAAAAGCCAAGACTGTTTGGAAAGATTATTTAGTAACAGAGAATTGATTAGAAGCAGAGGAGGACGTAATAATAATCCTCTTGAATTTTCATTTTCATAACATTTTCAGAAAAATCATTGTACACAAAAGAGCTTCATAGTCTACACTAAGTGGAGGAATCGCGAACCCTTTGGACAAAATCAAAAATTTGATACTGCCATACATAATATACGAAATGAACAGCGTAGATGAAATAAATCTTTCAAATACAAAGAATATTATGCAGGAAGAAAATGAAATCACAGGTACTTACAATTATCATATATATTTCTTTTCAGTAGCTTCATTTTGATTTATTTTAGCTTGCCTTCATAATTAGTTTCTCAGTTAGTGGTCGAGTTACTCAGTCATTTTTATATTTTAGAACCTTCGAACGCTGAAGACTACACCATAGAAAACAATGACGTGCAATCGAATATATAGTTGGTAATTTTATTCTAACTTCTGTAATTTAAATTAGTACAACTAAAAATGAATATTATTGTATTGTTTCAGGATTTATAGGAGCAAGACTTTCAACTAACATTTCTTGGGCAAAGTACTTGGCGGCAATTAGTGATTCGCCAATAAATATGTCAAAAAGTCTTTTGGTTATCCAAAATCGTGGAGGATTATTTCTAACGACTAATGATGTAATATGAATTTGTAACTAGTGTGAACAAATATTTTTTCGGGAATTGATATCGGGAAATCATTTTGATGAGAAGCTTTCTGTCAACAAATTTCTGGTCCTATGTTTAAACCAAAACTTATTTATTTTTTTCTGAACATTTATCATTGGATCCAAATAATAATCATTTAAACTTAATGATCCATTCTATAGGCTTATCTTACTATAATTCAAAAGTTAAAAAAAATATTTCTGAAATGAATCAATCAATTGAACAAAATAAAGTTCTTCAAAAATTAACTAAAATGATTCGTTTTAAAAATCAGTAGTTCTTCAGACTTTATCTTTTACTATGTTACTTTACTGTAATAAAAATAAACATTATAATGTTAAGAAAATGAAATCACAGGTACTTACAATTATCATATATATATTCTTTTCATTAGCTTGATTTTGATTTATTTTAGCTTGATTTCATTAATTAGTTTCTCAGTAAGTGGTCGAACAAATTGTTAGTTTTATTAATACCCAACTTCCTTACAAAAGTTAAAAAATCAAACAGAACTGAATGATGTAGCTATATAGGGATATAGATGATTGGCTAGAGCTTGATGTACGAGGAGAGTTGACCCTCTAGGGGTAGGGGGAGAGAACATACCCCCACCTGACAGTTTTACTAGCCGTGGCACCCCCTAGTTAATTCTATACTCCGAGGGAAGAACTGAAAATTCAGCTCAATAAATAAAATGGATTCAAAACAAATCTAAAAAATGCTTTCAGCTTACGACTATTACAGAATCACCTCCATTGAATTGGATGTGTATGTAAATCATATAATGAAATACTCAGCCCTTAACAGCGGGAATATGAGCGTGTCCATCAAACAAATTTATATTGCACAGAAATCGATTGCCTACGGTGGAATAGAAGAAAAAACCCCCCGTAAAATAGACGATGAGAGGTTTCTGCTAAGATTATAGGGCGGTAGAATGAATGGTTCAGATGCTGAGAAAGGTGAGAAGATTCAGATTTAAATTATGATTATATTTAAGACTCACTAAAATAAAGAAAACCTACCATCCAACAACAATATAATACAGATTTAAATAGTAACTGCAAAGAAATTTAACCAATAGAAAGCATGAGGAGTTTCAGAATGGAAATGTACGTGGAACGACCAAAGCATAATAGCAATAAATATCAAACAAAGAACTTTCAAAATATAACTTAATCAAATCTATTGAAAATTCATGTGAGAATTGTATTTGTTATAAAATATAAAAAGGTATCGATCGAGCCCAGATTGCTTTGTAACAGTTTATAACAAAATCTTCATTTCTCAAAATGATATTTCCAAAAAATCAGAGTGTAAGTTAAATAGAATTTACAAAAATTTTAACTGCAAAATGTTCACAGCAAAGAAATTCTAGTTTATTAATTCATTATCACGTTGGTTAGTTATTTGGGCATAACACCTTTATTTGATCGGTTTTAGGGAATGAATGGCGGTTCAACTACAGTAAACAAACCATAGTTTGTTAATTTTGTTTTATTAATAGCAGCAGAAGAATTACAATTGAGGAATACAATATAAATTAGTTTACAGCTGCCGTTGAAGTCCAAGTTCAGACCACATGAAAATGGAGAGTGTGAAGGGGTGAAAAATAAAATGTCCAAAATGACGGACATTAATGCCAAATCCATAATTTTCGGGCTAGATTAGCTGATTGGGGAAAGTCCAGATGATATATAAGACCAAGTTTCGTCGAATAGAAGGCATAGAGTGGATTTTAGGGGTCGCGTACTTAAAACTTAAATACACGTAGTATTAGGTAGATACCTAAAAGTTATATCCCCCCCCCTCTATAGTATCCAACTTTCTACTGGAAACAAAAACTGGCGAGAAATATTCAGAGCTACATGCGGACTCTTGAAAATAGTAGTGCGAGTCACCGAAACTGTTTGTGCGTTAAATACACGTAGTTTGAAGGAAGATACCTAAAAGTGAGATTTTCTTTTTACCCTTTAATAGATTAGCCAGTAGTTGTAAAGGTTAACATAGTACGTTATGATTGCGACCCTCACTTTATATGCTCTTTCTTAGTTTAAACATATTTTTAAAAGTTACAATTTAGTTCATCAATGCAACCTTAATATGGATCACACAGCCGATTCATCGCCAGGTTGTGTTTCATCAGCGATAACGGAAATAGAACTGGCAATAGAAGGGTCTACCGAGCATTAGGATTACCGAACCACTTGAGCTGTGAATTGGTTCACTATTGCAGGAGGGAGAAAGTACAGACAATAATATCTAATTGCTACATACGCGTATATCAATTGCCTCAATACCGCATATCTGCAAAGTTGAGAGCTGGTTAAACTCTTTTCATCGTTACAGACTATTTTTTGTTAATTCATGAAAATTAGTTTCAATTATAAATTAAATCGAATAAAAGGAAATACAGGGCGTAGAAAGTAATGGAACCATATCGAGGGCTGGCCTGAGTGCGAGATACTTGAATCCCGTTATTATCTCGGGATATTTCGTTTATAGGTGTCAGTTATACAGACTGGCGAAGAAGAATGGACAGATGAGGCGATAGAGAATAGAAGAGAAACCAAAGGAAATCCCCCGAAGAGAAGAGAAGCCCGTTAAGATAGCGGTAAGAGGTAAGGAGGCTGCTAGGGTGTGTAATTATTTAATGAGCATCTACCTACCTACTGCTGGCTGGAAATGGATCAGCAGCTGTCATCGGTCATGCTTACCCTCTTTTTCACACCTCGTTTTTACTAATATCTTTATCTACATTTATCTCTTCTCCTCTATCCACTTCCCTCGGGGTAATTGGAGAAGTTCAGCATTACTGTACAGTACAGGGGTTTGTTTCTTGCTGTATTCTAAGGCTCGTTCATATCTTGCTGTTCAGCACCAACAGAATAAAAAATATCTTCAATGATTTTCTTTCTGTATAATTAATTACCACCCCTATGTTGGTATAGTTAACCAAGTGCCAGCGTCTTGAAACAGACTTGTAAGCTACATCATATATAGGGTGTCCCAGAATTAACGCAAGATTTGAATTGGCCGCCATTTGTACAGTAAAGTAGGGGCAACCCTTAAAAAAAAACAATTTGTAAGCTGACAGTTTAGGGCTAGTAAAAATGGAGCGTTACACGATAGAACAACGTGTCTTTATTGTTGAACATTATCTCAAAAATAATGAAAGTTTGGAGGCCGCAGCTCCAAAATTTCATACAAAATATGGTCGGAATAGTGTTTTGACTTCATCAACTGTAAAGAGATTAATTGAAAAATTTAGGGAGACTGGATTAGTTGGAGACACTAAACACACTGGTCGTCCAAAAACAAGCCGTTCAAATGTCAATATCGAAGCAGTGCGTGCGTGAGAGTGTTGTTGAAAATCCAGGAACATCAATTCGGCGTCGTAATTACAGTTCTTTGTGCTGAAATTAGATGATATCGATGTTACCAATATGTGATTTCAACATGATGGTGCCTCATGCCATACAGCCCATGAAACAATTCAAATACTGCATGAGACATTTCTAGGTCGTGTACTCTCTCGTTTCGGTGATCAGAATTGGTCTCCTAGATCGTGTGATTTAACACCTTTAGATTTCTTTTTATAGGGTTATTTCAATTTTTTGAAGTCAAAGGTGTATGTTAACAAGCCCACATCCACCCGTGCATTAAAAGAGGAAATTCAACGCTGCATCAACGAAATTCAACCACATTTATGCCAAATGGTCAAGGAAAATGTCGACAAAAGAGTGCGTATGTGCCAGAAAAGTTGTGGAGGTCATTTTCCCGATGTGTTATTCCATAAATAACCCTATCCTATTTACTTTATAATTCAATAAAAAAAATAACGTCAAAAATACTAAAAACTGTGTTTTCTATTTAAATCAAATCTTGCGTTAATTCTGTGACACCCTTTATATATAAACACACACACACACACACAATGATGTAAATGGTTATTATTATTTTTTAAATGGTGATTATTTTAGTTAACCTATGCAGTTGATCACTGTGATTAGGATAGGGACATAGAAAAGTAGTTGAATGTTCAACATCAATAAACACTTGGACCTGAATTTCAATCAATTTTATTGGATAACCAATATCTAATAAAAGTTTAGCACAAGTTTAAGATTCTATTTTAAGCATAATCCAATTCATATTTCACTCCGAGTGATTTTAATACTAAATTAGCACATTCCCTGTTGGCCTCTTTTTTGAATGGGCCCACTCTACAAATAGTTTGGCCATCAATAGAACAGTAAATTTAAATGTGTAATTTGCGTAAGTTCCTTCGTGGGATTCAAGGTCCAATATGCCAAGGAATATTTCATCAAGTAATTGTACAGGGTGCTTCTTGTTTCCGTCATTAATCGTTCGAGATCCCATTAATTAAAAGCTTTTTGCGGAATACTGATTGAGGGCGCTCCAAGCCTTGAGGTTAAACATCCAGTGCGAATGAAAAAAGGGATCGCCAACGAACATCGTCTGTAGTTGGCTCTACAATTGATTCTTCATTATTTTGTTCCTCCAGCCAGCCCTGAGACGTGGTTAGCTTGGTTCTTCCTAATTTTAACTGATCTTGGACCGGTACTGCTGATGCTATGCTGTTGAATACACGTATTTCAACTTTATACTGTTGATTATAATAGACATGTATTACTTGTAATTTCATTTTTAGTTGAATGCATACAATTTCATAATAATTCACTGGCAGAACGATCTGTGTAAAGCGGTCAGTCTTAAGGATAGTGTATTTATTGATGACCACTGTACTGTGTAAATAATGCACCGAAATCGCATGATTTCTTCAAACTTATGTAAAGGCGCGTGGTCTCACTACATCCGATAGATAGTCTTGGCTGATTCCCACAATGTACAACCAATTTTGAAAAGATCGACCAATCCCAGTGCCATCGAGACTTAGAACTCCAGTAGATCTCTCTGCCGTTTTATTTTCAGTCTCCAGTGAAGGCTCGTCAGTGTGGAAAACTATTAAAGTAATAAATAATTAGTATTTTTCCTCTGCGATCCTTCTCGTTCGAATTTTAATAACTAGAAAGAAAAAAGATGATAATGAAACAGCCGGAATTCAAACCGTGGAATACTAAACCAACCACGAAATGTGCGTTTTGTTTTTTGAGCTGACTATGTCGTTGTTTTTCAGTTAGAAGGTACAATCCATTTAAACAATAACGATGTAAATGACGAGTCCCGCTGTTTGTTCCTATCTTCATTAAAAATTATGCTCTAGTTTATTTGATAGAGCACTCGGACTAGGCAACGAAAGAAAAATAGATAAAAAAGTAATGTACTTCTCATTTTTGGTACAATTGTCGGGGGGAAGGTTTGAGTCTCCTAAACAACATACTAAAACTCCCCGAGGTTGGGGGGTGAGCGCGAGGCGGGGGCGGTTTAAAGGTAATTTTTTTCGGCATTTCTTAAGTATCTTGCAAACTAGTGATTTTAGCAAAACATGCTTTATTTACAAAATTAAAGTACACAAAATTTCCTATAAAAATGTTCCGTCGATGGTTTAGGAGATAGCGAGGGTTGAGAGAAAGGAATTTTCACAATTTTTGTTAAAAAAAAAAAATTAATAGTGAACAAAACAAAAGATATTGTTTATTCGAAATGTACGCCAATATTAGACAAAGTGAAAAACGTTAAATACATATAACATAGAAGTATATTCATTAGGAATTTTCATTAATAAACCGCTTTAACAAAAAATGGTGGAAGTTCACACAAGTGTGTTTGATATGTCCTTATTTCTGAAAGAAGTAGCCGAGATATTGAGAAACGTTAGCAACAAGACGAGGAGGATCCTCCAGTCTCAGATGAAGACCTACTTCACATACACGCCTTACAATTAAATAGCATTCCTGTCAATCTCACGAGTCATTACAGTTAGCTAAGCTTCATAGCCTACATATTCAACCGCTCAGTTGGGCATATCCCCGAACACATAAGGGAACTAATAAGCAAGTGCCAAGTAGGGACTAGTAAACAAGGAACAGACCAACACTTGGAAATGTATATGGTAGCGTGTGCTGGTGAAAGCGATCGTTTTTAGCAATACATACTTATTGCAGGAATGCAGAAGAGTTGTTTTCGATTTGATCTATAAACAATGTGGGTATATGTTTTTTAGGTATATTAAAACGTATTGATAACATTTACCTATTAAACTTAATAACTCTCATCTAGTGGAAATTTCGGTAAACATGCCATACATACTTCTCAGCAAAACTTCATCTATCGAAAGGATCCACGCTCTAATCATGGCCTCTGGTATGCCTGAGGGTGGGTATTTGTGCCGTTATTGAAAAGGATAACCTTCTCCGAAAATATAGACTTTTTTGTATCTCCTTAAAATTTCAATATTTCCAATTATTCCATCGGGTGAGCGATATAGTTTACTTTTTTTCGTGAGTTGAATCATTACAATAATTATAATTCCTTTATTGTGCTAAAATTACAATCTGCCTTGCTAGGCAATAAGTAATTAAGATATACTATCATTCATACCATATTTACAATTCATCATTCACTCGCTCATTCATACAATATTTACAGACAGCCCAGAGGCCTCCCAAGTCCACATGCGGAGAGAAAGCGGAGTCTTGGGAAGTCCCCCACGCTCCTCCGTCAGCCGCGTCACCGGATACTAGCCAGTGGAGACTGACCAAGAGCGCGAGAGCCACAGACGCTCAGGACATGATAGGAGAAACTGGCCATTGCCAGGACTCCCACTGTCACGCGATTATAGCAGGTCACAAGGCCACTGCCGTTTCAGTCTCCGAGGAGGATTATAGGGATGAGTGGCGCAGTGCAATGACTGTGCTACAGGATTAGGGTGGTTGGAAAGGCTATTGTGGAATTTCATAAACTTGGAAGGGATGAGTTCTAGAATGTAGGGTATATTAAGGTCGTTATGAAGGGTTTTGTTATTACAATAATTAAAAATTACTTTTACTTTGGGTCGACACTGATGTGCCTTACAAAAACTTTAAAGGGTTCCCACGCAGGAGTGAAAATATGAAAAAGGAAAAAAGACTTTTTTTAGTTTACTGGTCTATATGTACTGTTTACTGGTGTTGATGTAGGCGGTTTTTAAGTCTTCTATAGCTAGTGACTTCTCCTAGGTGGTAGCAAGCTTGTGCCGATGTGGCGTGGTATCTAGCGAATAGCTCTTTGATATGGTCATACAGTGGCATTTAGTTCTTCCTGAATTTGTCGGTTTCTAATGAGCCACGGAGCATTGAAGGATCCGCAGTATTTTATAGTTGTGTATTGGAAAGGGAGCAAGCGTACTTCAGTATTGGTCGAAGGTAGTTTTGTATATAAGAACAGAACAGTTTCCTTTCAGTGGAGTACGTTTGTTTGGCTATAGAGGTGCTAAGGCTAATTGTAATTTGTTGTTAGAATGCAATCTCCAAGCTGAAAAAGAAACAGTCATAAAAGTGAACACGGATAAGGGCATAATCACGCGAGCGAATTCATGCACTTACAAGTTTTTTTAAAACATAACTTTTCCTTAAAAGTACCCTGACTTTTCCTTAAAAGTACCCTGTTTTAAGAGATTTAAAATCCATTGTCCTACGTATCATAGTAACCCACTTTTACTCACGGAATAAAAATAGAATTTACTTCCCATTTAGGGATTCCAACATGTTTGTGCCGTGAAACAGTTAAGCTAACCGCAACAACACATCAAATACCTGCCATTACTTAGTATAACATAGAAAAAAACTTGTCCAGGCAATTTTTTTTTTTTTCGTCAGAAGATTACTGTTGTATTATTGCAGAGGCATAAACTTAACCGAATTAATAATTATTTATAGAAATAGAAATTGTATTTTTTCAGAAAATCCAAGTCTGATAATGATTATTTATTGATGGTGTCTCCCATTCCTCAGTTCCACGTAGACAAATTACCCAGGCAAGAGATGGTTAATTTTCTAAATGGCATAAACTGATCAAAATTGTTTTATGATTTAAATGTGACATTTAATTGCAGGAAAATTTAGACCCAGGAGATGATTTATCACGCATAATAGATTGTTGATTTTTTATTTTCATTTAGATAGGGATTTTATATGTATCGTTTTGTAAGATGGTTCATTTAGGTTTCTTCCTAAAATGTTCGGAAAGATTACTACAATGGTTTTCAGGAGTGCCAAAAAAACAGTACATTTTGGATTATGAAATCGCCCCTTGTCGATTTTCTTCGTTCTAGGTGTGATGTTAACACTTTAAACATATTTTCAAAATGCATACCTACATTTTTGATAAAATTTTTATTTTTTCGAGAAGTCGCTTTAGGTGTTATCTATCATCTATTCGTTTTACAATAAATTAATTGCAGTGTTATTTTAAAAATTTCTTGTTACGTTCGTTTGTGTGTAATAAGAGCAATAATTTATAATTACTCAAAAAATAAAGAATGCTATTGTTACTTTTAATTTGTATGTAAAACTTGAAAGTAAGTTTAATTGCTATTATCAAGTCAGGGTAAATAAAAAATAATGCTCACTTTCTAATTGATTGTCTAATTAGTGTCATCTTAAACTCGTATTTTAAGTTGTTTTTTTAATTATCATATAATACATTTTATTGTAACAGCAAAAATACATTCTAAATTTGGTAAATATAGTAATAAAAATTGGGAAACGTAATAATAAATTCGAAACAAAGTAATGAACAAAAGAAAAGCTGAATGGAGTGAAATGGAAAACAAAACAAAATAATGAAAAATAACATTAAAAAACATTACAAAATATAAACATAATTTCTATTCATCTTCCTCGTCCATATTCCGCTCTTCAAGACATTCTTAACAGTTTCCATCAACTGGTAGGTTATTATAATTATCACAGTAAGATCTAGGCATAAGTAGATCCATACAATGTTTGTAAAGGCCTCTACGTTTTGTTTTTGTAATGCCGAATCGTTCTCTATAAGGCATCAGCAGGGTTGAGGTGGAATTGGATTTCCTCTGCCCTTGGTTTCTTTTTATATTTATTGTTTTGGAGTCTCTATTGTAATTACTTTTTATATAAATGTTTTCCTTTTCGCCTCTTCTATATTGAAACCACACACGATTCTTTTTAAGTTCCCTTCGAATTTAAAAAAAATATGACTTTCTTTATCAGATCTTTTTTTCTTTCATTGTTCCATGATTGTGTTATTGAATCGTAAATTCTTTTATGGGTTGATGTCGTGTTGTTAAATGGTTTAGGATCACTTCGAGATAATCATGCAATTTGGTACCCGCCATCTGGCATATAAACGGGGGGTGCTTTTGGTTTTGATATTTATCTTGGAGTGCATCGAGTCACTCGATTTGTGAGTGACCAGGCTAAAAAAAAACAACGTTTTTAGTTTGTGGATGATTGCTAACCGTGTAAAGGCACATTTTTTAGAAATTGTTTTTATTTTGCCCTCCCCAATTGTCTGCCACCGTTCTAACATAAGTAGCAGAGGGGTGGGCCATCAGGCATTTGTGTATGTAGGTGATTCCCCTCTTACCGTAGTCTCGATTTTATTGCCTAGGTTATACACAGTTAAATTATACACAGCCAGTTTTCTGATGTAAATAAATTTACCTGCTCTTCCTTTTGGGGTACTCGGAAGCATTTGCGAACATTTCACGGGGAAGGACAGGCTATCCCGCACCTCCTCGAACCAGGAAAGATTTTCCCTCGGCGCAATTAAATATAGAACACAGAATGGGCTCAAAGCGACCATCATCGCACAAGACGGGGCCAGGAGGGTATGTGGCCAAGGGGTGGGGGTTGTTTCTTGCTTTACGATAAAAATTAACACTAAAAATAAATGAACCCATAATTGTTTTAAGAGAAAACGGATCGAAATCACTTCGTTAGTTTGGAATGGGAATAAATATAGACCTGAGATTTAGCAATTAACAGTCACAAACTACCGAACAGTTGATTCGTTAGTTTGCGGATTAAATCGAAGCAAATTAACTCAGCTATTCGAAATTTTGAAAACGTTCATATCTTAAAACCTACCGAAGTTATAAATTCGCGACTTTAAAAAAAAATGCGATTTTTCATGTTCGTAAGTTTGCATTTGTATTGACGATATAAAATTAATTATAGACTACATTTCCACCGACTATTTACTCCTCTATTGAGTATATTTATGTTTATGAGCAATGTGAATAACTTTATCCATTTATTTGTCATTATCAGTATCGACCTCTAAACCCTTCCTACAATTAATTTTACTCCGACGTTGCACAATTACTCCGTCGTATAACTCTAACCTTGGCCACAACTCATCTATAAATCCTAGTCAACATCGAAGCAAACAAGTAAAAAATTTCCAAGCTTGAATTGAGCGACTCTGGGAGAGTGTGTGATTTTCACGACCTATCTGAAATATTTAGAAAATATATTTATAAACAGCCTGGTTTATAAGTCCTGTTACAATATCTCGGATTAATTACGGCTCTAGACCTTCCTTGATATTTCTTTCATGCATTTAAAAAATACAACTTATTTCATAATTGAATGTAAAATAATTAATTTTACAACTAATTCTTGGAAAAATTAGCTATATGGCTACATGTTAGTTACAACAGTCGATACATAGTAGTGAGTATTTGTGGATGGCAGAAGGTGGTCCTGACTGAGCCTAGCCAAGGCTAAGCCGAGCAGATGTCCTACAGTATAGTCTCACCTGCTCTCTCTCATTCCAGTAACTGACTACTGGAGCAACATCTATAGCTTTCACAGGCGATTTAGGTCAATCATCTAACGGCAGGAGAAGAGGGAGTCATTAGAATGGGAAAATGCCACACAAAATTTATTACGTATAATAATACCTCCAATTTCTTCAAATTTAAGGAGCAGGAAAGAAAGACAAGCAAGTTAATATGATTGAAAATCAAAGAAGAAATACTTTGTTAAACCATTAACGAATAACCTAAAAAAACGCAATCACCACACAGAAGAAATATCTCAAACTGTATATCTGTGGTACTCTAGAGAATTTCAGAATTCATATAATTGTCCTATTTAGGCATAAACTTTACAAGAAATTGTGAGTAAGTATATCTAGCAATCCTAGTTAATTTTACTTTATTCTTAACAAATTCTTTAGCTATCACCAGCATTTCACCCCCAAACATTTGCACAAGAGAAACTTAAAGTTTCACAAATAATATAGTTATAACACATAATAATATCATGAACAATATTCCATTTTCAGTTGCTTCTTAATAATAATAACTTATAAAACAACAAACAGCTTGAAGGACCTCCTCCAGGACAGCGGCTAACTAGCTTAGAACTGGCAACTCTCAACAACTATTTATCAAAGACAAATAAATGATAAATTTTATTAGAAAATAATAAAGGCATACTAATTAAAAAAAGGCATAGATTAGGATGGCGAGGAGTTTCTGAGATACGTTTACGCCATAATAGACTCCAACTTGCGGGGGGGGGGAGGATTACATCGGGAGTATGCTCTTCAAACCATCATTTAATTATCAACAATTAAACTACAATTGTGGAGATTATACGAAATTAGAGTCTAGAAAATGATTATATCATTTAGTTAAGATTCTAGCTTGGTGAGTCAACCGATCCTCGGATACGCTTTAGTTGTTATTTGCCTGCGCCTAAACAACAAGAAATCGCTACTAATGTGATATTGACGAACATTATCGCTAATCAGTTAGGGGGGCACTAACTACCAAAGAGACCCCCCCCCCATCAGGTAGGCAAGGTTAGAAGAAGAGAACATTGAAACCTTGACGGAGGCAGTGTGTGTGGGATAATGGCTCTTTAAATACACGTTACCTTGCTGGCCGACACACATGTGTATGTATATATATCCGGTCGCTGGCAATACCTCCATAGCCCTACAAATAGCACCGTTACATTTATCAGCTGGCAGTAGGGCGCTCAAGGGCGCAGCTAGATCTTCACTTGTTCCTCTCTATTCTGGCAGAGCCTTCACAATGGAGACCACGTCTAGCCTTAGTGCGTTAAGTACCCCCCCCCCCTCCCAAACCGAAAACATATGAATGAAAACGGGAATGATTCAAGATGTTGTATTATTATTCAAGATGTTAAAGCGTGAACTGACTTCCAACGACCAGAGTACAGCGATCGCGTATTTCTTCTTACTGCAGACGCTGCTCATCAACGTCATGGACATTACTACCAAACTTTTAAAGCCATACAAATCACAGCCAATCGAACTTTTTTTTTTTAACATGGTTTTGTAGCATATTCTCTGTCGCTCAGAAGTGAATATAGAGAATGGATCGTAATTTTGTATCGAAGGTGGGTCATTATTGCCCGATTCGCGGTACAATATCCTAAACAAGTGATTAACATGCTTTATGAGAAAGGAATGCGGAACACTATTATATTGGTCCTACATGGTCATCACTACTTGTCCGCAGATATTTACCGTAGGGTCCTTCCATTTTTAGCCCTAATACGTAATAGGTCTTGTCTTCCTTCTTATCATACGTTTACCTTAATTAGTGCCATTATTTGATTCATTGTGATTCAGCCAGATCCATGACATCACCAATTACCACCACCACCGCATGCTCTAATGCACAAAATTTGTAAAAATAGAATGTATTTTTCAACAGTTGCTTTCCCTCCCAAATCCATGTGACTATTCTCGCCAGTTCTTTTCTTAATCAACCGTCTAAGAATTATTAATTCTAAGTTCCCACTATTTTTAATAATTAATAACCATTCAAAGAAAAAAACTGTTTTACAAAGGTGCGAGAGTCAGGAAAGTTTGATATGGCCTGTCACAATTGTGTTTCTTCAGTTAATAATTACATCGAAATGAGATGTTTTATCATACAACAGTAAGCAGTAAATAGCTCATGGTTCAGGAACAGTAAATGTTCAAGATAGGGCCAAATAAACACACATAGGTAAGTGATGATGTCCCATGCCATTACTAGTCTTCCAATAGAATTATTAATTACAGTAAAAATAAAAATATTGTAAATTGGCAACACTCTACAGTATCTACAGCGAACAGTGATTGTATATTAAATATATCTTGTTGCTGGAGTTTTTTGATATTGAGCTATTTGTTTTTGAGATATTTTTGAGCATAAAGCTATGGATCCTCTATCAAGGACACTGGATGTAGTAGGCTGAACAATAACAAGGCACGGGCAACAAGAATCTCTGGAAACAGGAAAAATCCTTATCTTATTAGTATAGCGAGAGCCTTGAGTGCAGACTGTAGTGAGGAAGAGAAGTATGGGTACCACTAGACACCTCGTGGGTTCGACATTAAAGAAACGATCTATGACACGGATAAGAGTTATGCCAGAAGAAGATTCGCATGGCTAAACATGCGAGGGTTACCGGGACCGTAGTTAAAAAAACACAAAATGCTCCTCAACAATCAATAAATGATTCCAAGGTGTAATGAAACTTTTCCTCTTCCCTGGCATTGCCCTCATCACACAATCCAAAATCGTCTTTGAACCTACTCCAACCCGATTTTATAAGAAATATTTTTAGCTAACAATTCAACTTATATTTCTTTTTACGGCAGGAAGTGCGTCTCATCATCAGATATACTCCCAAGTCAAATTTAAAAGTTCTAAATAAATGTTTTGGGATGTAACCAAATGTAAATTTACGATGTTTTGTTTAACCTTATGAAGTCAAAGCGGGGAGAGGATTTAGGTACCATTACAAAAAACAAAATTAAATCTTTCCCTCTAAAACAAGAAATATACATAAAAAAACTGAACAATAGCAAATCATTGAATAATCATTAAATATTGTAAAAAGATCCTTCATATACAATAGATAGAACAAAATGTGTAATTGTGAATCGATTACACAATTTATCTGTGCCCTTGAAGATGAAAACAGTCCTTCAAAAAACAGATAAAAATAAAACTAAATGTATATAATTGATTATTACTTGATATCTTTTTATGGTACATAACATAAGATATTTAGTAATCATTAAATAAATTAATTGCAACAGCTTAACAAACCGAAATAAATCATACTATGTAATGTTAACTACTTAAAAAAACAAAACATTTATTAAATTCAATACAACCTCTTGAGCAAGAGAATATATTCAAAAGGTATGATCCATGCAAAATTTAACAGATTTTATAACGCACTTGAATGTTCTCTTATGTCATTCTTCAATATGTTCTTCACGATCATACCTGAAATAAAAAAAACATGTTAAAGATATACAAAAATTTATGTTTATTTTGTTTACAAATATTTCAATGATCTTATAAGGTTCCACATCTTCATTTAACAATGATAAAAAAGTAATAAACTTAAACATAAATAGCAAAAGGTAAAGTAATATTAAGTAGCAAAAGGTTTAGTCCGTACATTGGGTACAAATCGATTTATAAACAATTCATAGTTTTAAGCGGGAAGTTTTTAATTATACAGATACACATTTTTGAAACCTAGTTATTTAAAAAATAACAACATATAATTCTACCATTTTTCAAAAACCTCTCACATGTTATGGATGGGGTAGGATAGGTTGGAAGAAAGAAAATTTGTAACCTTCCTCAACTCGTTTACTTAATAAAACAAAAATGAATTATAACATAAATTGTAGGAAATTCCAACTAGCGCTAGATCGATTGTTGCAACTAAACTTGAAACATTCAAAAAGGTTATATTCTCTAGAAATTAACCTAGCTCTCGTTGTGTTAAAACTTAAAGCGTGCTTTCTGAACAACAAGAGACGCTATCCATCTTCCATTGTGGCAAGAGCTCAAATCCGGTAAAATTTTGATATTTTAGTCAGTGGCACTTTGTTCCCGTGAAGACAGGTGAGTGCTTTTGATTATTATAAGCGGGGCTCTCCCCCCCTAACTGGACGTGCGTCGCACGGACCTTTGCAGGGTATGGCAAGCCGTAGGGACCCCCCAGTTGATGAATTTCAACATCCAAAAAGAGTATGCCGCAAGCGTACTCTCCCCCAGGCCCCAGAGGTTAAAACCTCTAACTCCTTCACCCCCCTAAACTCGGCATCCCAGTCCGAGGCCAGTACATCCGCCGCCCCTTCTGCCCCTAAATCGCCACCCCCCCTTATATTAGGGCGCATCAACAGCTATGACCTCACGAGGTTATTAGCCGATTACCACATTAAAAACTACAAAATAGTGCAGACGCAGCAGGACACTAAGGTGTTCTGCAACTGCATACTAGACCAACAGCAAACAATTGCTGCAATCAGGGATTTAAAGATCCCATTTCACACGTTTGCCCCCCGTGGTACCAAGCCCAATAAGAAGTACTTACTTCATGGATTCGATCTCTCTCATCCGATCGAGGAGATAAAAGCCCACATTAAAAGCGTGGGTAGCAACGTAATCGATGTATATCGATTACGGCGCTCCGACCAAAATGGCGCTAAGACAGAGATCGAACCGATACTAGTGATAGGGGATCACACATTGAAGGCGGAGACCTTGAAGCAGCTCCGGCATATAAATAATGTGCTTTTTCGAGTGAGCACTTTTCACGAAAAAAGAGGGATCCCGATGTGCCTGAACTGCCAAGAATACGGCCATACCAGACGGTACTGTTTCAAGCAGGCCAAGTGCGTGAGGTGCAGCGAGCCTCACGACATAAAAGACTGCCCGAGAGACGCTTCAATTCCCCTCAAATGTGCCAATTGCGGGGGAAATCATGTCGCGTCGTACCGACAGTGCCCGTACAGGGTAAAACTTCTAGAGACTGCAGAGATAAAAAAGCAGGCACAGAATATTACAGCCGGGCCGAGAAGGGCCACATACATGCCTGCCCCCCCTCCACCACGACAGACTGCCTCCTATGCTCAGATGGCATCCGGAAACACCAGGGCTCCGGAAGTTCTCCCAGAGCCCCTACCTCAAACTACTAACAGTAATAATGATGCCTTGATGGGTATCTTGGGCAGCATGATGAACATGTTGAGCAGCATGACCGCTGCCATGAATAAACTCACCGAGGCGGTAACGCAGATGATGTCAGAATTCAAAAAGTCAAACATCTAAATGATGGGGCACGTAATTTTAAATTACAACGTCTGCGGCCTTCGCCCCAAACAAGCCGACGTAGAAGTAATTCTACGGTGCCATTCGCCAGACGTTGTCGTTCTCACCGATACCCGGTTGAAGAAAATACACTTCTGCCGCTTCCCGGGTTATACTGCTTACCGCCAAGACACCGAAACTATCTCTGGAGGAGTAGCTGTGTTAGTTAAAAACGGAATACCCTGTAGGAGACTGCCCCCACCCGTCAGCCTAGGCCCCGACCAATACATAGTTACGCTCCAGCTACGGCTCACGAACAACATCATCGTGTCAGGAGTCTACAGAAGACCGAAAGCCGTCTGCGACCCGTATAAGCTCCTGCTCACTACGATAGCTCATGACCGAAGGCACGTCATCGTGGGTGACCTAAATGCGAACCACAGCTGGTGGAGCAGTACTACGGCAAACGCCCTAGGCCGTTACATCACTAAAACTCCATTTACGGTCATCCACCCAGGATTGCCGACCTTCCGTCATTTCGCTAACCCAGACAGAACCTCCACGCCTGACCTGCTCCTGACACAACAGCCACACCGGGTCACCGGATGCTCGGCCTTAGATTTCACCACCTCCGACCATCGGCCTGTTCTCTATGAACTAGAAGGAGACATGCCAGAGCCGCCTGCTTCTAGGTACAGGTACGATGAGGCCAAATGGGACCTCTACAAGCATCTCATCAAGACCGAGTTGCCCACAATCACGCCCCTGAGACACACTTGGGACATAGATTACGCTATCTATCAGCTACAGGACGTCATCGATCGAGCTGCCGATGCATCGATCCCGAAATTTTCTCCGAAGCCCCCTTCTCTGAGAAAACCTCCGGATCACATCCTACAACTGATTAGACAGCGTAATAACATCAAGAACAGGTGGTTTAGGACCAAAAACAGGGACTTAAAACCGGTTTTAAATGCTCTCACAAACCAAGTTAAGTCCCTGATGGCCCAGTGGAAAAATTCGATTTGGGAAGATCGCCTCACTAGTCTCCACGGTGACCACAGGCAATTGTGGAAGCTTGTGAAGACCTGCAGGTCCAAAAAGAACGGTGTAAGGCTGGCCGTGAACGGGCAGTTCATTCCCACCACCGAACAAGCGGACATCTTGGCGGCCTATTATGAGGAAGTCAGTCGTGGCCAGGGACAGCCAATAGGAACCCTCGACCACCCCTCCCCCACCCTCCCTACCACTACCGAAATCTACACCTCACACCGGCAATGCGCTGCATTCATTCGAAGAACGACCGGCAAGAAGGCCCCAGGTCAGGATTCCATCCAGAACATCCTACTCAAGCAGCTGCCGAGGAAAGGAATCTCATTCATAACGAACGTGTTGAACTCCTGCTTCAGGCTGCACTATTTCCCCCAGAACTGGAAGCACGCTGTAGTGGTCCCCCTTCTGAAACCAGCAAAAAGCGGTTATGAGCCATCTCATTACCGCCCCATCAGTCTGCTGACTCAACTCTCGAAGCTGTTCGAGAGAATCATCCACGTACATCTCTCCGGGCACTGCGAGTCACAAGAAGTCATCCCACCAGAGCAGACTGGTTTCAGGACAGGCTTAAGCGCGAACAACAACCTGGTGAGATTGCAACACCACGTCGCATCAAACGTCCGGAGCAACAGAGCTACCGCTATGATTTCTCTGGACTGTTCGAAAGCTTTCGACTCTGTGGACCACTACATCCTACTCCAACGTCTGAGGGAATACGAATTCTCGGATCAGCTGCAGAACCTGATAAGATCCTACCTTACAGGCAGAACTTTTTCGGTTCGTATAGGCACTACGTCTACGACCCGAAGAAACTACACTGCCGGTGTCCCCCAAGGATCGGTGCTAGGCCCCCTGCTGTTCAACATTTACACCGCCCACATCGTCGGAGCCTCGTACCCCAACTGCGAGGTATCCGCGTATGCAGACGATATAGGTGTTTACAGCACTAGCATCAATCCCTCCAGAGCCCTGAAATTCGCTGAGAGCGCTAGTCAACGGATCTCCGAGAAACTCGATGCCGTCCACATTCAAGTCAACCCGGCCAAGACGCAAGGAATTGTATTCAGTTACAAATCCGGAAAAAAGAAGCTCCCGAAATCCTTCGTCTTAGGCGGCAAAGAGTGCCCTGTAAGCAACAAGCTGTGCTACCTCGGGATTACCCTCGGTAGGCACTTGTCGTTCACAACGCATCTCGGCAAGAAATTAAAGAGTGTTAGGAAGCAATTCTTCAGCCTCGGACACCTACTTCACAGCCCGGCTTTATCGGTACGCCTCAAGCTGCTGATATACCAGAGCGTCCTAAGACCTGCTTTGATGTATGGGACCCCTCTCTTCAGGTATCTGACTCCTAACACTCTCCAAACGCTCCAGCAATTTCAGAACAGAGTTCTCCGCACCTCCCTCAAACATACCCCGTTCGACAGAATGAAGGCAGACGAGATGCATAAAAAATTTGAAGTGCTCACCATTCAAGATTTTATCAAGAGAAGGCACATCAAATTTTTTGACTCACTCAGACATAGCCACAACCCACTATTCTCCGACCTTCAACCACCACCAATGCCCGTCAGATGGAAGCACTGCTGGACCGCCGAAGCCTGGAGGATGATCGACGTCATTGAACCCGATGACTGAACGAACTACACCCAGCCGAGATATCGAGGCCGATCTCCCGGCCGACTCAACCGAAGCTACAAGACCCCATCTACCTGTTTAAGCAGGGTAGACCTTCCGGCCGAGTGGCCGACTTATTTCAGCCCCCTGCCGGGGCGGGCCAGGCTTGACCTGGCCGACTACAAACCATTGCCTAGGTACCCCTAGGCTCCACCCTCGGTAGACTCTCACTACCTTCCCGAATCCACCCGCCTCCTTCAGGCATCCCACACCCTATATCCTTCTCATACACCCTTCAAATGGGGGACTCCCCTTAGTGAAAGGCACTCATTAGCCCAAAATAATTTCCCTTTATTTTTCCCACATCCTATTTTATAAGTTTGAGAGCTAAGAAAAAAAAAAAAAAAAAAAAAAAAAAAAAAAAAAAAAAAAAAAAAAAAAAAAAAAAAAAAAAAAAAAAAAATTCCAACTAGTTTATTTGTTGTGTGGATATTGTTATGGTAAAATTAGTGAGAAATATTGTTTTTTCAGCAGTATTTTCTATCCACATAATGGTCACTTATTATTCCCATTCTAACCTTCTCAACTACGTTTCCTTTCACAATAAGCAACAGTGTACTATGGATACATGCGAATAAGTATAGGAAGGACTTTGCTAAGAGGAGAAAAAAAGGGAAGTATAAATAATCCGTGTAAAATGCGATAATGTCCAATACCCGATAGGAAGGCTCGCTGCCAATTTGGAAGGCATATGGTTCCTTTGAGACCATCTCGGGCGTACAAATAGCAAACTATTTCACATCAGCAACTCTCTGCCAACTACGCTGTCCATTGTTTTTATATTACCGGCCAACAATGTATTAGAAATAAATGAATAACCGAGGATAACGGGGATAAAAACATGAAATAGTACAGATATAAGAAATATTATTATGAAATGGTGTCAAAATGGAAGTGAGTACAACCTCAACTACAAATATGAAACCCCTTGCAAACCGCAGTTGTATTCGAAAATCGATTGTTCTCTACGTGCCTATCTGGCTGGGAGTTACATCACCAGCTCTGTCACATTTCCTACTATGCCTTAATACCAAGATGTAAGTGAAAAATACAGTCCAGCTAAACTTTAACTTTTTCACATTCACATCATCAACTCAAAGGAAATTGTTGCCGAGTCAAAGAGGAGAGAGGATTTACTTTTGAACAGTCCAGTCTGTATGTATGGATATTCGGGAAGAGAGGCAGTAAAAATAAAACAATTTATCCGGAATTGTAAATACGTATCCTTCAACAGCTCGAGGATTTCGATCATAGATACATTGAAGGGAGAAATTTAAATATACACAGGTGGTCTGAAAAGTTTCTGACCTCAACATGAAGATGATAATAAAATAAATAAAAGCTTTGTTAGGCCGGAAACTTTTCAACATCCTCAAAGTTTCAACTACAAAGCTTATTCGAGGAAAAGTGAATTAAGATTTAGAACAAATATAACGTTTTATGGGATATAATAGAAGTGACTAGTGCGCCTGATCTTGGAGTCGATATCGTAATAAATGTGATCGGTATGCCTCTGTATAAGCCTAAGTGGTTTAAAATTACATGAACACTTATGCAATGCAATTTTACCTAATTAAGACATTTATTCACTCATTATGAATTTGGCTGTCTTTTCCTATCGTCCAGTAATCGAGTAGAACCTTTAACCCGATTGGCTTATAAAGGTCAAATTATTTATAGGTTTAAGGGTCTTACAATCAAAACAAGTGATAAATTGACCGTTACCAAAATTAATAAAAGGTAATTAAGCATAGACTATTTTGATATCTTATCCATATTTATTGCCTTCTTATGACTCATTAATAGACTTTAATTGGTCTGTGGGTTTTTTTCTAGCTAATTTATAGAAATAGAAAGTAAAAGCTTATAAAAGGACCAGAAGAAGACATAAATATATTATAGCGCTACGGTGGTTAGTTCCACTTTCCCGTTATTATCTGATTAGGAAACAATATCGGCATAATATAGCCAAACGGAAATGAAAATGTATCCGTGCTAGCTAGCCTGAGTCTTGAGTTACTGAGAGAAGTCAATGTGCCAACTCTATTATTGGAAAACGCCCTTGAGGATCCAATTACTCACCAATCTTCATAACCATCTATATATATTTTTAATCGCTAATTTTTAAAGTCCCTTTAAAGAAAACATATTTAGCCCAAGGAAATTTTGTAAATTAAAGTTAATAAGTGTCCTGATGGAGATCCTGGGACAAGATTAATTGAGTTACTTGTTTTGTAACAGCTGTTGTAAGTGATTGTGTATGTTGGCCAACCTGACGCACATGTATGTGGTGGAAATGCTGATCATTTCATTCACGCAACCTTTTGGTGTTTTGTATATTTATTGTCTATTTATAACATACCTTTCTTAAACTTTTCTGTCATTGGCAGTTTTGAGTGTCTATAAATGGTACAAGTAGTAAAAGGCGACGATTAAAATAAGTTTTTTTTTTTTTTTTTTCCTTAGCTCTTAAATTTTTAAGAATTAAAATAAGTGTATTCCGTGGTTTATATGTGGCATTTCTACGTCAATTGTTGGTCGAGAGTAAGTAAGTTTTCCATTGGGTTTACCATTGGTGAAAGAGACTAGTGTGATATAGAAGTGCTATTACCATGTGATAGGAGGAACCTACTCGTATCCTGAAATAGTGGCCACCAAACTAGGATTTCAGGATTAAATGGTATGTGAGTGTTAGTTATGTTTTAAGGTAGTATAGAAGTCCTGAATGCAAAACTCATTCAAAAGCTGGTTCGGTATTAAGAAATGCCCAACTACAACTTTACATATAACTTCCTTCCATAAATTAAAGCGATATAGTATATCTACTACTCTGTGTAATTGCTGAATGGTCGAATGACGTCGACGGAAGCTGTTCTGTAGCATGAAGGTATGTGAGAAGGTTCGTTAGGTTTAAGAATCATGACGATTATCGCGTATTTCTTTAGTATGGGATAGTCCACCTGGTGTAAAATTGCATCGAAAGGAGAGGAGAGAAGTACAAGAGCTTTTCGTGAAAATTATGTAGAATTTGACCAGAATGGGATCGTAACAAGAAAGAAGACTTACGATTCGGCAGGAGTTATATTTCAAGCAGGACTTATTTAAGTGTAAATGCTATTGGTAGGGTGGGGGAGTTTTAATGTAATGTCAAGCGATGGTTGTACATTGAGGTCCTACAATGTCTCAGTAAGATGTGAAAATATAGTGGTCGGGAAATCATTCTGCTTTTTCTTCGTCTGTGATGTCATAGACGGAAGTTGGAAGTTATTCGCAGCGGCGATGGTGTCCTCCTACAAGAGTCTGCATGCCGATCTCCACAAACTTCCATATTTGTGAAAAGACAAGATAGATAACTCTCATTGCTACGTATTTTTAAGACGTTTCAGTCAGAGCCCCCCTCCTCTCATTAATTTTGTAATAAATATAAAGGAGTCCAGTTTATGTTCAAATAATATTATTATAAATTATATTTGACTATTTTCTTAGAATATTTTAGACTTGTATTTTTATAATTGCGTCATATCGCGTTTATCAATTATTTAGCCACCTTTGGTAAGTCACGCTGTCTAAATCCGGCCTGCCCAATTCTCTCCCAACCTCAACCTCTTTCGACTGGGAACTTCGTTCCGCAAAGCACATGCCAGGTCAGCGCTTAGTTCACAGTGGCTTTATAAGTAACGTGTATACATATATACATATATATTCTTACATGTACTTTGCGGAACGAAGTTCCCAGTCGAAAGAGGTTGAGGTTGGGAGAGAATTGGGCAGGCCGGACCTTGCGTGACCTACCAAAGGTGGCTAAATAATTGATAAACGCGATATGACGCGTCTTGGGTCGGTTTCTGGCTTGGAGATATTATATATATATCTGCTGCATATATTCGCGTATGTTGATGTACTTATGTCTGAGGGAGTTACAATATTCACCTTAGTTTTTTTCCCATATTACTTTGTATTAGTTCATGAACTATTTGAAACTTCATATTTAATACTTCTATGCTTGACACAAATGGGGTTGCAGCTCCAACCATGCTATAATCCCTTCTTCCCAAGAAGAGAAGGGATTATTTCTTCCCATTACCTTTTTTCCTTACGTTAAAATACCTACATCAGCGTATATTTAAGGGCATGTATTTTTATGGTTTATTTGCTCTCTGATTGTGCTCACCAGAGACCCACCCCTTTTAAATACAGTTTTCATTTGTTCTTTTTAATGTTATATTTATTTCATAAATCATATGTGGGCTAAATACTCCACAGACATAGATCATTGCTTTGTATGAGCGAATTTCGGTCTTAATTGTGATGATTAGGTAATAAGTCATGTCTATGCCAACGATTTCAAACTTTCGGTTTTTCACTGATTAGCTGTATAGACAAATGTCGAGTACGAATTTGGAATTAACCACATAGGATGAGCTTGGCGTTATATTCCCCAATAAAAGAACTAAAGAAGAAAAGAAGCATTGAAGATGTCGGTGGTGATAGAGAATCGTGAAGGACTATATTTTGTTGACAGTAAAGTGTAATGTTATATGATTGAAAGTACGGTGTAGAGAAATTATTGTGCGTATTGTTCAAGTGTGGAGGGTACGACTGCTGCGCCACCGGGACAGAGTCTGTATTATGTATAGTGCAGTCACTGATCGTGATTAAATATTCTGGATCTGGATGTTAAGTGCGTCTCGGTGACAAGTGATAAGTCAATGTTTTGATATGTAAAACTTTGTCTAGTTTGTTGTGATAGTTCATTACGAGATCAATAGTAAAGCGAGAGTGATATGACAGTATACGTATTAGGAGGCTTATGAGGAATGCGTGAACTGTTCCATAATATCATACTGTTATAATGATTTTAATTCCGAAACCAGATCATTTATATGGGTAGGTTTTCCTAACCCCTGTCAGGGATCGCATGGTAGGGTCAAAAAAAAAGGTAGGTATTGCTAGTCCTGTAGTGCTCTTTAGACTACCTGCCAGACACTCAACAGGGGAAAGTTCCTTACGTTTAGTTCTCGCTGGTGATCCCTTGTGATAAGAAAACTTTTGCTGCTAAAACCCTGAGTTAAAAGGCACGGATACTGGATCTGCGGGAAGCTGGTTCCATCACTAAGCAGAAGTCGTGGTGCAGGTTTGGTTTGGGGAAGAAAATGCCGGCTTCTTCTGGTTGTCGGGGGAGGGGGGCTACCCTGACAACCCCTGCATTTAGCTGGATGTGACTCTTGACCATTAGTGCAGGTCCCCTAAGGCATTAGCTTACACCTAACATGAGTTTTTTTACGACAGTATGTCTTAGTGACCCAGCCCCTGGCACCAAATACATTGTGCGATATCACGATTCTTGATTGGTCCTTCATTTTTAGTTCAAATAAAATTTATTTTTTGGAGATAAAAATTTGAACCTGAGAAGGCTCGATGTCAACAAAAACATTGGGAGGGGACCTATTGGGTTAGTAAGCAGGGAAATATTTGTATTGTCTATTCGCATGAAAGTAGTTTATTATTATTTGAATAAAATGATAATGGATTTGAACAAGGATATAGTATGAAGGATTTTTTATAAAATACTTATCAAGCATACGCACTCCATACATTTGTAGCGGATCCTAGTATGATTTAGTTATTTAAAATATGAGCTTTATAGACGTCGTATGATTACATATTTAATTATTCCTCAATAATTATAAGTATCTTGTTGGCATACTGACGAATCATTTTTCTTTAGAAAAAATCTTAACAGATTGGAAAACATTAAAAGGAAAACAAATAAATATAAAGTGTATTTCTCAGTAAGGTACGTTTCTAAGAAAGCAATATATCTTGCAATGTACCAGTGCAATCTTATGTAATTGTAGTTGATAGCCTCAGGGGTATTAACAAAACATGCAAGGTTATCATCACCGAAAGGAATTTATACCAAACGATAATAATTTATATTGACAACATTCTTCTAGACTTTTCCAATTGGCTTCCAGTTAAACAATAGGTTATAGCGAATATGAGGATCATTCGCCACATGGGCATTTTCACAAAATTTGCCACCACTGTTTGGAATGCGATCCGCTTACTCTTTGATTCAAGATACACTTAACGACCGATCTGAAAATAATCATTTTAACAGAAATGTTAGAAATCAGGCTCAAAAATGCAATAATCCGTAGGTAAGATACAACACTGAATCAAACGAGTTCCTTACTTTCAAAAGTTATACAACTAATATCTA
The DNA here is from genome assembly GCA_930367205.1 of Acanthosoma haemorrhoidale. NCBI lineage: Eukaryota > Metazoa > Arthropoda > Insecta > Hemiptera > Acanthosomatidae > Acanthosoma > Acanthosoma haemorrhoidale. The sequence continues at coordinate 56,045,899 of OV884011.1, forward strand.
ACAAATTAAATTTCTTTAAAGGCCATTTATAGTTTACAGAACTTTTTTCTTTTATAAGTGCACCTCTGGCATCTGTATTTTTTTCAAATCCAAGTTATAAGATAAAATTATTTATCGATGAATAAAAACTCTGCGAAAGAATGAGACAAACCAAATGCTCATTTTTAGGGTTTCGTTTTCAAAACCAAACACCCTTATGTTTTAGTCGGGGTATTCAACGGTCTGTCCTAGTGTGCCCACAACTCAAGCGAGTGAAATTTTACATAGAAGTTTATATTGGATATAAAAAAGACATGGAAAATATTTTTAGCGCCCTAAACTTGCTTATAAATAAATTATTAGTAAAATATTTTTTCTATGATATTGGTTTGAGTACCAAATTAAAGAGCTCGGCGTTGTGGTTGATATTATGTAATAAGTTTTAGAGGACGGTTTTATAAAAAGAAATTAAAACCGTTTTAACTACAGTTACAAAACCATTAATTGTGTGATTGGTGCATCACACTCTGCTTGAATTTTTCTTATTTCGAAGAAATAAAACTGCACAAGTTTGATAATCCCAAAATATTATTAATTACTACTTATTACTTATTGGTCACCATTGATAGAATTTCTTTCAGTTTAGTACTGATGGATTCTAATATACTAATCGACAACTGCATTAATTTTAACCACTGCTAGTTGATCGTTGCAATAATGGGCAATTAGAAGACAAGCTGTAAAGGGTTGCTGTAAGGAATCCCAGTGAAGATTTGCAAGAAGCCATTGAAGTGATGCCATTGGCTCCGATTCCTCTCCTTATTCTGTCAGCTGCTGAAATATTTGTTGTTTTATTGCTCCGGTATCTGGGTCGCTCTGACTCATCCCCGCTATACATAGCGTCTTCATTTCCTCTTCATCTTCATCTAAGTGTACATTAAAGGGCATCTATCAATTTCACCTCATCAGGGAAATAAAAGGTCAATCAGTAATAAACTAAATCATATATATTATTAAAATATTTACAAACGAAATGAAGTCTACATACAGTGTCGAAGAAAAAACGACCAGAGTGATATTAAATACGTGATTTATATTGTTAGCTTAAACAGGTAATTAGAACAATAAATGTTCGATATTTTCTCACCATAAGACTTGACTTAAGAAAACTTAAAGTTAGCGAAGTTTTACAACCTCTTCCGTACATACATATATAATAAAAGGTTTTTGATCCGTACCTGTTTGAAAGTAAAGTCTAAACTTTTACGTTCCGTAATGATTAAAATTTGAATTAATTTACTTATATATTAAGAAATGTGCAGTCGATTTTGTTTTACATTGTTACATATGAAGTTACATGGTGCAGCTGTTATGGTGACTCCACATTAGAAAGGCGAATGAACAGCAAGTCTCCCACTTCCCGATCCTCTTCGAGTAGGAAGACAGAAAAGAAAACGAGAAAAAAGTAAAAGTTATCACGAATAATGCATACGTTTATTCGCATATAGAAAGAAATATTTTTTCTTAACTTTTTTTTTCTAAAAAAGTTCTTTGTTTTTTAAGTTACTATTCGCTTATCCAATTAATAATATATTTTTGAACGCATGTAAGTAGAAAATATCAATAATATATTATGTCCATTAACACCGAAACGTTCCTTAAATAAAACAGAAAAAAGTGGTAAAACTGCTAATGATTAGAGGCGAATTCCCCGGAAAAATGTCCCCGGTAACGAGCGATCGAATTTTTTCTGCCGAATCCTGGTACGTACTAGTTATTAGTACAGGGGGCGGCACAGTCGGCATATTTTCTAGTCTTAACTTTGGTTATTAATTGTTTGAAGTGTACTCGCACACCGAAGATTATTTTTAAATACGAATTCCAATTCAGAGCAACAGTACTACAATAAAACAGCTGTTTTTCTAATCTTAAGAGAGGCTTCAACAGTTCAGATTACTCATTCCCTTTTATGTTATCCCCTATATTATTTATTTATAATTTAAATTAGGGTACAGGCAAGTTAAATGAGGTTGTGATATAGTTCACTGGAGATATAGACATGGATGACAGATGAAAGAGAATCCTGGCTAGAATTAGTGAATCCTGGCTATGATTAGCCGCAGGCTGGCTCCGGCTATCCCACTGCAAACTGTGATACATATGAGCTCTATCCTTTATATAAATATAGAAACAGGTCACAAAACCCCAGCTTCACTGCCCACGCCAGGCATTCGGCACATCCAGTATCAAATATTTATATAGAAAAATACATTCATAATATAAAAAAATTGGTCTTTCCCGTAGTCATGCTATGGTTTTTTTTTCCTGTGGTGAGTCTAGGCAATAATTAAGCCAAAACATACTTGAAGGATGAATTCAATAGTTTCAAAATCTTGCAAATAAATGTTTTTATCATTTTTTAAAATTAAAGATAAAAAGTGTTCAACTCAGTTAAGTACCTTTCAATTATATAAGTCTGCTGGTTTATAGAATTTAATTGATTTAATTTAATTTGATGGTTTGTTGAATTTGAGAAGCGATCCACACTCCACAGTGAGAAGGCCGATTCATCTTGTCTGCTATTATTGCACCTACTTTCTCCGTTCTCGTTATGGCTTTTCATGGTATTAGTATCTGTTCTAAGTTGTAAAACTATTACGATGAATAGTTTGAAGGGTGAGGAATACGCTACACGCTGAAAGCGAATTGTCCCCAACAACTTGAAGACTGTAAAAATGGTAAACATATAAAAATAACAAACCAATTGTCAGACTCTAATCGATCGCAATCACTTCAATATCGCCTTTACTGATATTTAACGATTTTTATTATACAAATAATTATTACAAAAGCTCCAACAATGCTTAAAAACACAAACAAATAAAATCTGTTAAAAAACGATTCCACGCGGATTTACATGTAAAAATATAAGTGGATAATTGGGGTAGTCGACTGTCTGTCTATACGATCTACGATATGAGTCGTGAAGGTAATCCAATTTACCCGAAAGTTCAAAAGTGTATTTTATTTTTTGACCATTGACCAAATATAAGAACTATATTTATGTTGTTTCCAAAATCTATTGCAAATTGAGTTATATCATTTTGAGCTCCGTTTTCAAGCGACGAAAGCTATGATCAGTGGTAAATAAATAAATATATATATATATATATATATATATACAACGAATTATATAGATAACCTTTTCAATTAGCCGTTTAAAAGATATCGTTCGATTTAGCGTATCAAAACATTGATAACATTAGCATTATCACTGATTACGACAGACCCAAGATATTCTATTGAATTATGGTCTATGTTTTATTAATATTTCTTTCGTTCGAGTTATCGGTCCATAGAAACATTTCAGATGAACACTAATAAATAATTACCAGTTTGTAAACCCACTGGTTTAATAATTATTAACTAAAAAAAAAAAATATAGCAAATAAGATGAGTCTCGAACCCAGCAAATTATCTTGGGTCAGGCACTCTTCCAACTGAGCTATCTCCACAATAACCATATCAATATCTAACCTCTTAGGCGGAAATCGCCGTATTGTGGTATAACTTTCTTTGTAAAATTCCAACCCTGCGCCATTTAGCAAGAGCATACCCGAAGAGATTAGATATTTACTAGGCCAGTGTTTGGGCAGGGATAGCTCAGTTGGTAGAGAGACCGGCTGGAGATTGGGAGGTATGGGGCACGAGCTTTAACCCTAAAAAGATAACATTTTTCTCTTTAGCTGGAATTATATGATAAACTTCTTTTTTTTTCTTTTGCAACTTAAGTGTGACAGGGATTTGCAGACTTAAGATAAAATGAATGGCTTAAGGATCCATAAATCTTATTTATATCATAGTCCACTTTACTAGTCTTAATGATGCCTACTATTAATCAAAAAATCCCACCAGACATAAAAAAAATGACCGCATTAGGATATCTACAGTTTCTAATAATAAACCCCTTACGAAGACTATGTATAAAGTTTAACCACGGGCAATCTAAAGATCGGTTAAACAGTTAAATATTTTTAGACAGCAGGAGACTACTGACCACCAGCTTCTTTTTTTAGCATTTTACAAGAGAATGAATCAGATCAGCAGGGGGTAAAAAATCTAAAAATACAACTGCCGTGTATGTTTTATTTCAGCCTGTGTATACGCCAAACAAATGATTCCAAAAAAACATATATTTTTTGTTCAAATCTAAGATTCCTTCTCCGTTTATAATGCTTGTACGGCTCTTCAAGTATATATAGCCTCAGCCAAACTGACAGTGGAGTGTATTTCTGAACTGTTAAAGCGTGTACAGATGAATCTTTTCAACTCTTTCTTTTTTTCTCTCGTATGCTCGTTCATTAAAAGTTCAATGTCACACTGTTTTCATTAAAAGGGCAGAGATAAGGGTTGGCTACCTATGGGTGGTGAGCCTTTGATAATTATTCGGGAAATATAGGTCTTTTTGTCCTGAGGGAAATACTTGTTTTTGCCTGGATGTAAACGTTTTTGTGGTAGCGTTTCTGGAAATTATACAACTGATCAGAAATTTTTAAGGCATATTCAAACAGCACCCTGATTTTTGGTAGAAACATTTTGGTTGAGATATAATCACTGAAAATATGCGAAAACAGATGATAAATGAAATAATTCTTAAAAGATTTTTCAGGTAAGAGCTCTTTAAGATTTAAAGATCTTATTTTTCACCAAGGTTAAAGCCATATTTCAGATAATAAGGTAAACAATCAATACAACAAAGATCATATACATATCAGTTTAAAATAAAAAAACAACTTGTTTTAATCCGTGAGGAGCATAAGGAATATTGAGGTCAGTTTGTCAACATGTCTCCAATATAAATGATCTCTTCCCTGGTTGTGATCTATGAAGCAAAAAAAAAAAAGCCTAGTAATCTCTCCCCCAATTTAAAATAGATAATGAAGGGAACCGAGAAAGGTAATGTTACTACCTAGGACAAGGCAGCAAATCACGAAGAAGGGGACTATTGCCCATCAGCGAATGATCGGGTCAATCCATCAGCCAGTCTGTTTACTTATGCCAAACATCTTTACTGTGTGTGGTACTAATGAGTACCGAGCTTCATATGGCACGGTGACCACTATAGTCGCTGTCACGAAATTAGAAGCACGAGAACCCGCAATGCATGGCAAGCAAGCCCTGTTGCCGCTCTGTGCGCTGCTTCTCTTCTATCCACGTGATCCCTTTGCTTCGATAATGTAAATCATACGCAAATTAATGACTTGTCCTTCACCACAACACCGCGCCAAGTAGCTCCTTCATCACAAGCGTCTAATTTCGTGACGGCGACTTTAGTTTGTATAACCCAGCATCCCTCGATCATACTGCCCGGTTACTTACTATTCGTCTTGTTGGATTGAGCCCACTAATTCATATTACTGAACTACTCGCCTAAATATTATTGTCTGGTGGCTTTTGGTTAGTTAATAAATCACTCTCAACTGGACTAACTTAAAAAATTACTGACCTTGTTTTTTTTTTTTTTGTTTTTTTTTATTGTTTTTTTCATTTCAAAACCTCAAAAAGTAATACAAGTGACAAAATAAATAATAAAATAATTGAATTACAGATATCTCCTCTTCCTGCCATTCATAGATGCATTTGGAGGAGTTCATAGTCTCATATTCAACACTAGGTGATGAGGCTCAGCTTCGTCTGACCTAGTGTGAATCAACCATCCAAATATTCTCAGAAGAACACATGGTCCAGTTACGAACAGCTGCGAGAATACACCACTTTAGGTAGGCTGTCCCGCCATACACGGAAGACAACACGGTTAGTCAGTCATCTCTGTCTTTTCTTCTCGCTCATTGTCAGTCACGTCGAGGTCATAATAAGATTCACTATCAATCATAATAGACGTAAGACCAGATTGAACTTTTACTTGAATTGAAAGTACGCTAACTAAACCAATGCTGGTTACAAAAATCGATTATGTAGCGAATAAAGTATCATTGATCACCTGCTGCTTCAGAGGCATTCTTGTTGTTGACCTGTGAAATATTGCTGCTATATATCATGTTTTTCGTCTAATAAAAAAGTTATTTATGCTTACTATACCTCAATCGAGCCTGTATCAATTAAATCCGATTAACTAGTTGCTTTTTTGTTTACTTTGGTAAAATATCGTGGTTGTATTACTTTATATTACGCTTGGATTTTTTTCTCTTATATGTACGCAGTAAGGCATAAAGAATAATTCATATTGATGAGAGAAAAGCTTTGAAATCCAGGTCAATTCAGATATGTCTTGTGAAGAAGACGGTTATGAATTTGGTGAGATTTTTATAGCTTGCTAACTTTTTGGCCGCAGCATCGCCCGCGTGGAAACCTTAAAACAAGAAGTGTATTTTTATGGTACCCATCTTCCAAGCTTCTGTTAACTACCAAACCTTTAAAAGAATTAGCGGGGAGGTACTTAAGCTTTGTGCTAAAGGGCAATCTAAGAAACATACCAGAATTGGTCTGAGTATTTCTGCGACAGTCGAGTTATCAGAAAAATGAGTTAACCTTACGCTCAGGTTTATTTTGTTGTTACCTAGGACGTGTAAAATCGGTAAAGTTTAATTCCGTTTCATGAATAAGAGTTCCTAAGTAAAATTTAAAGTAACATAATTTTGAATTTAAATTATGGTACGACCAATCAATTATTTTTCAGAAACGTTATTCGAATTGAAAATAAAGTAGGTCATCTTAACTGCTTTTTCTTTACAAGCCTAAGAAAGTAGTATAAACTTTCATTTAATTAGATGTTTCTTTTTGACTGACTGCAAGACTAAGACTCTAAAAATGCCATATAAATATGCTTGGGGCTATACAATAGGCGAGTGCAGATCATAAAACCCCTTGGGTCAGGCATAGAGATATTATTTCATCTGAAAGAACAAATAAGTGTACCCTTTTTGTAGGACCGAGGAACGACGAAATGGCAGCGCAGAAAAAACTCCTGGAAAATTTTTGAGAGGAAGAGGGCAGTTGAGGAAAGAACAGGCTGCCCACTCGAGCCAGCCGTGAATTTTAACATTGAACCAGCTATATCTTCCAAGGAATCAGAAAAGGAAAACGGTAGGAACATTATTTTCAATTCATATAAAACTTTAAAGATTTTGAAATGAGTTTATTATGATTACTAATACATAGTATAATAATTGCAGGGAGTGAGAAGAAAAACTCTAAAGTATATTAGAAACATTGAAACCACCTCCATCTTTAGAAACACATCGAGTTGAACCTGAACAGATCTGAACCTGTAACCACTTTTTTGGAAGATATTGAAATGACAGAATGCGAGGTAAACCAATCAATGGTGGAAATAGACTATAACTCTCTAGAAAAAGTTTAAAGACACTAGGCAGGGAAGAAAAAATAGGAAAAACTAAGAAATACGCTACTTCAAAAAATGAATTAATCTTAGCTCGAACTATGATTCCACTTAAACCTTGTCGCATGATATGTAATGAAAGATGTTTTGATGGAGAAAGAGGTCTTATTTTTAATTAATATTGGAAATAAGCTTCTCGAGATCAAAGGGCTCATTTTGTCGCTTCTGCAATGGAAGTTAATCCAAAGAAATACCAGAAAACCGCAATGCAAAGCAAATACAAGCAGTAAAAAAAAGAGAAGACAGAATTTACACAGAAAAAATTATTAACAAGATGACAGCATGTATGTGATACAAAAAATATCTATGAGGACCTAATAACAGTCGATAAGAGAATTTACTGAATCTGAATAAGAATGTAAACAATCGTCTCTTTTATCTAATGATAATTCGCTTAATTTTGCTCCAGGAAGGCTGCATTGCAATAGAGATATCACTTCGGATTGAAAATGGTAGTGTAATTTTGATTTTCAGCTTTGATTGATCCCCTCGTAAAAAAATCCAAGTTTCCGCTGTCTTAAAAAAACGGTGAGGAAAAACTCTTTTTTTCAGTTTTTCCTCAGTAACTCGATTCCAGTGCCTTGCCTAGTGATTTTAGGCCTAAGTTGCCATTACTAATGTTATAGATCATTAAATTGCCTTTAAGTTACTTTCAATGAGTGATTGCCGTAGTTTTCTGTCCAATACATGTTTCTTTTATCCCCAAAAATATTTTTATTTTGACATACTAGAACAATTTTAGCCTAATTATTTATATAATCATTTAATCATACTGAGCCATCAACGAAAATACATACTTCATACATCTCTGCGCGGATGTATGTAATTAGATTCAGCAGTAGAACGTGTAAACGACTGAGTAGCTTACTGCAATGTTTTAACACCAGAGTAAGCACCGTGAAAACCAGTAATTAATAACAATCAATTAATTATGATACATGATCTCAGCAGGTACAGCTTTGGAATTGTCCGAATGATATAACTAGCTTTAATATACATACAGGCTTCTTACACCGCGGTTAGGATAGTGACAAATAGGCAATAGGCAGACTTTGGAGCAAACCTGGACTGGCATAGTTAATCAAGGGAGAAACCTGATTAATAAAAGTAACGACAGTTAACAAACCTAACTTACAACTAACAAACCTACACTTTTAGTAGGTCGGTGCAGAACAAAAAAGCATTTTCAACACCACTTTTGTAGTTTCATACGAAAATGGAGGCAGCGTAACAAATGCTAACATATTTTTACTGATACGTTTTGATGTCAGTCCCAAAACAATGTTAATCAGGATATCGAGACCTGCAGTTTCGATATCTGAAAATCAGCACAATTTGGTCTTCAAAGACAGATAAGTAAGTGTATAGTGTCCAAAATTTTGTGATAAACTCAGTTTGTATCATGTTTTATTAAAGAAAATTCTAAGGAAAGATTGAGGATATGGTACAAATGCTATTTCAAGATTAGATAATCTACTGTATTTAAACAATGGGTTTTTTAAAAAGAGTAGTATTTGCTAGTGTCATTTTAAAAATAGAATTTATACTTTTTTTATTATTACTGTTCAAAAGATGGACAGTGAACGTCCTGTCTATATAGTGAAGTCAACAATAGCTGTCGGCCCACAACAGGTATTAGTAAAGACGAGGTTAATGACACTATATCCCACCCACATAACATAACTTGGCCTAGTTATAATTTTTATTTTTCCATTCATAAATATAGGCCAAATATTTCTTTTAGTTATATATTCTGCTTGTACGAACCGAATAAAAGATGAGGTTTCCGAAATATCTTTTAAACCTTCGATTTATAGACCCTATTAATTGAATGTATTCAGACAATTTCAACAAAACATAACACAACAATTCTACTATAGCTTCTAATTTGTGTCCTGGACTGAAATAAAATAAAAACTAATCAATTATGTGATTCTTGCATTTTACAAATTATCCATTGTGGAAATTGGTAACATTTGCTTTTAAATAAGCAAAACCATTTCCCCACTAGCTCTTTCTTTTCAATCTTAGTGTAATTAATTTAATCTATTTTCAAAATGTCATACCACTCATCTAAAGGTATAAAGAATTGTTAATACCAGGTACTTTCCCAAAACATATCCTAACTATTACCACCGACTCGTGATTGCTCATTAGTAGCTGAAATATTACCTTCTGCTATACTGTCTTTATCTTAGCCTATTAGATATTTGTCTCTGGCCGGTATTTTTCTCACTTAAGCATTTTTTATTAGCGTCTCCTCAATATTTTTTCCTTCCTACCTTCTGCCATATTCCCATAAGAATGGCCAAACTCTCTGAACAGACATAATCAATAGCGACAAAAATCATTGAGTGATTCACCTTTTCGCTATACGGTGGTGTAATAAACAATGCCAACTAACTCAATTTACTCTCGTTAGCCTTACTCCCATCGAATAAATACGTGCTCAGATGGAAAAATGTTATTATAAGTCACTTTTTCTGCCTTTAGCCACCTGCTGACTCTCACTACCTTCCCGAATCCACCCACCTCCTTTAGGCATCCCACACCCCATATCCTTCTCATAATTCCTTCAAATGGGACTCCCCTTAGTGAAAGGCAGCCATCAATCCAAAATAATTTTCCTTTTATTTTTCCCACATCCCATTTTTATAAGTTTGATAGCTATGGGAAAAAAAAAAACCTTTTTCTGCCAAAGAGATTTTTTTGGCAAAGACAGTCTATAGGTAGTATAGCGTTATGAAAAATCACAAAGTTGTTTACACGATGATAACCAATGATAGTAGGTTAATACTTATAGTATGTTTTTATAATGCTTATTGACTCTGGAATGTGAAAAAATCTCTTTGTTAGAAAAAGTTACTGCTAAAAGTTTGCAACTGAGCACAGAAAAAATGAAGGTTATATTGATAAGGAAAATGGATAACTCCTTACAATTATAGTTAAAACAAACATGATAAGTTCTTATTGAGGGCGGTCGAGATCCTAACCCAGTGGTGTCCAACCTTTTAGCCACCCTGAGACATATTAGAAGACGAAGAGCCGTTGTTTTAGGCATCTACACACACTAACACTAACAGTGACATGAATAAAAAAAATGGAGTATATAGTTAGACTAATACGTCGATATTTGTTTCGCTGTACATACAGACGTATCAAAATATATGTTGAGTTCTAGCATTCTTAAAAATACCGCATACCAACAAACAACATGAACTCAAATGAGGCAATTTTATATGAGTGCAATTATTTGAGTACGAGTTAGTGAATCTCTAAATGCTAAAGATCTAGCTAAATTCAAAACTTCATCGCTGGTCAAGTAACGTTGTATTCGATTATGTAATATTGTATGAAGCAGTAAAATTGTATTTGTAGTATTATTAATCGTATGATTAGCCATAATATCATAAAGTTTGTGATTTTTTGATTGGCGACATTAATATCCGTAATGGGCCGCAGGTTGGGCGGACTGGTCTACTCAATATGGTCGGAAATATTCCTTATTTAGTCACCATCATGTCGACGGATTAAAAGTGGTGTTTCCAAGTAAAATTTCCCCAAGTCAAGCATATGAAATAAAAAATCACCAAAACATGAAAATAGACAAGGTTGAAAAATTTGTCTTAGTAAACAAGTTATCAGCAGAATCGGGGGAGAACAGAATATAACTACAAAATCCTATATCCTGAAGCATACATACATAATCCCCCCCTCCCTGTAACCACCTGTTTGCAAGTAGAGTCACTCCCTGCAATAGTTATTCATCGAACATTTTTCATCACTGATAACTTAAGACCTAACCTTCATTTTCAGGCGCCGCTGGGACAAGTACACAGCGATAAAGCTTATCTCGAAGGCATTATTGATCCAATAGAAATCACTGTTTGTCGATACAACCTTACCCGTTAGTTTAAACAGGTTAATTGTAAAGGCATTTACAAGGAGGAACAACAGATCTCACTTACTAGCCGTTCGTCCGTTAAACGATTATAGAACAACTATTAAACCAGCCCATACTACTGGTGTACTATTCGGGAATTTTCCATTGGCCCGTTATAAGCAGTAGACATCAAAGATAGAATCAACAATGCATAGCAACAATGATTACAGAGAAAAAAAACCTCGAGCACTGTAACCTCCCTGCCCCCTCAAATTCTAAGAACACCACGCCAGATCAGGGAGGCAGTTTAACATTAGGATTTCCACAATCCGCTATTCTATTTTATATTTAAAGTGGTTAATTATTCAATAACATTGTTTCCTAATTATTTAGCGACCTTAGAACTACATTGGTGTTAGATCAACCCTTGGGTAGGAGCGCCGCCTAATTTGTGAATGCAACTGATGTGTGATGTTCCCCGTAGCGTGCCGACTTCTAATTGTGGAGATCCGGGTTTGATCTTTCTTAGGACTTTACTTTGCTCGGTGGCCTCGGTTCACCCAGCCCCGTGAAGAGAAATGAGTAGCTATTTAGGTTGGCCTTACAACTTCTCAAGTAGTCGCTATAGTTGGTAGATGGTGCTGAGGAGCGAAATTGGCGCTTCTTCTTAAAAGGATTCGCTACCTCTTTATTTTAGTAGTTATTCATTTTTTTTTCACTAACCCGAGTGCCTCTCCCCAAGAAATATATATTACATATTATCAATCATGACGTCGAGATTTTTTTTGTTTAAAACCCTATTTTAATAAAAAAAATAATTATGCATGTAATGGATTAATAGAAATATTGTATTGATACTCTATACAGTATGATAGCAAAAATATTTAAACATGAAAACATTTATGAAATTAGAAATAAAATTTTATTCTAAGACAGTCCCCTAAGAAAAACAAAAATGACACTAATATAAAGACAGTCTGGTCTACGGATACACTTGATGATGTGATTATAATACAGAAAGGGGAGAAGCATGACGTTTGAATACTGATATGGAATTCCTAAGTGTAAATCCATGGACTAAAAAGGAGTGATCGAAAGAAGTTGACATGTGAACAAGGGTCCGTGTAAAACATCAAAAAAGGGTCGAGAAAAAGGTGTAAGTCCGATATGCGAGATCTAGTGTTTTGTGAATGGATGGAGTATTTTAGTTTGAGTTGATATATGTATGTTAGCGGATAACGTTAACATATTAGGAATATGTCATGAATATGAATATGAATATGAATAACAATATTAGGAAATATTGCCATCTGGCCTTTGGAAAAAAGCCATTCTGACAGGTTTGCAAAATGCGAAATGCGTTTGATGAGGAAAGAGATGACAAGATCGGACGAACAATATTAAGGTGGATATGGAACGGTCTTCCAATTTGCGTCCAGCAGTTGGTAAAACATGTTCATTTCATGTCAGAAATTAACGTGGGGTCAAACGTTTTTGACAGAATAGCATTCTATTCGATTTAAAAACAAGTAGGTTCAGAAGGATTTAAAAGGTACTTTACAGGGTTCAATTTATTGACACCGAGAAAGTATTTATTGACTCCACTGAAACGGGTCAAGTTATTTTGACTCAACCCATCTGAAGACTGAACGGAGGGGAGATAAGAACGTGCATGAAATCAAACGTCTGTCAAAATACAAATCGCTTGGTTATGATTTGATTACTTCACTTTATCATCAATCATTGATTAAACCACTTCATCATTTGTCCCGAAAAATTCTTGTGCTTCTCTTTATAAATCTGTCTCACGCAGAAAACCCTTTCTAGTTCAATGGAAATTTCCCCTTGTTAGAATGATTTTAAAACTTACTAGGTTCTTCCTAAGCGTTCTTTCTTAAACTTGTTAAAGAGCGTTCTTTAAACTTATGCGTTATAATCGCATCCTCTTTCTTTTTCAACATTCGTACCATAAATTCGGATCCCACTTACTCATCTACAAAATTCACAGTCGTTAAATATGTATCTTCTTATTCCGAGAAAGGGCTATAAACTATATGAGGCGTGAAGACGCAGAAGGGGATAAACCCAAATTTTAATATTGAAATTCACTTCAAGACTAAGAAACAGGGATTTATCCCTTTCTGAAACCCAACCAAAACTTTGGACGCAAAATTAAATTGGATATAGTATGTTTTGATGGGTTCATTATCTTAAATAGGACACTTTATTTATTATTATTAAATAGCTTCATTATGATAAAATTACAATCTGCCTTATTGGGCAACAAGTAATTGTAATAAATGATCTCATTCATACTATATTTACAATTTTTCATTCACTCGCTCATTCCTACAGTATTTACAAGGAATACCAGAAGCCTCCCAAATCCACATGGTTGTCACCTCCCTCGCATGCGAAAGAGGAAGCAAAATCTTGGGAAGTCCCCCACGCTCCTCCGTCAGTCGCGTCACCAGATACGAGCCAGCGGAGGCTGACCAAGAGCGCGAGAGCCACATACGCTCAGGACATGATTGAAGAAACTGGCCATTGCCCGGAGTCCCTCTGTTACGCATTTATAGCAGGTCACGAGGCCACTTCCGTTTTAGTCTCCGAGGAGGATTATAGGGATGAGTGGTGCAGTGCAATGACTGTGCTACTGGATTAGGGCGGTTGGATAGGTTACTGGAAAGGATGAATTCGAGAATGTAAGGTATATTAAGATCGTTATGAAGGGTTTTGTTGCTGACATAATAAGGGCATTTACTATTGTTCTGAGGACTTTTGATTGAAGGATTGGATACGCTTGATGTTCGACTTTTTTGCTGTCCCCCATACCTCTATTCTGTATGTCCAGATTGGCTTAAGTATACTTTTGTAAATTAGTAATTTGCTTTCTATTGAGAGATGGGATGTCCTTTGGAGTAGTCTGTACTGTAGGACACTTTAAAATAATTGAAATGGATTTACCCCCTTTCGCATCTTCACGTCTCATATACAAACTTCTGGCACTAACAGTTTGGAGATATGGAGCTTAAATACGCTTGATGCACTGCTTTTCGTAATTCAAAACTGTGACGTTGCCACGACCAGCAAATGAGGAGAAATATGACAAAATGTCTTGTCTGATATAAAAGCAAGGCAGATGGCATTAAGTGAAGCCTCCCGTCGATTGTTAAAGCTACATTAAAAGATGTTTCGTACAGATAAATTTCCTTCTAGCTGCATTTTTATCTCTAGTCGATTCCGTGATGCGTTGATATATCCGCTACGGGAGGACGGCGGGAAGGTATGGATTTCAATGGGGCAATGGTTGGAATTGTGGAAGTCATGGAGAGAATAATACCAAATTATTAATTATTGACAATTAATCATTAAGCATCTTTTATAGGACTGGGAGTATTTTTCATGGAGCTATCAAGCGGAACATGCATCTAAAAGTTAATGCCTGTAAACACTCAAAATAATACCCACAAGAATATAGGCCCTGAAAAAGTGTGGTTTTAAAAACAACCCCAATTAAAATAAAATTAATTAGCATTATAACAATAAGTTAAAATTAAATTCGTTTAAGAGATACCCGTAAGCTTTTTTGACCGACCGAAAAACCATTAAATATTACATGAAAGTTCTACTTCAGGTCTCGATCACGCTAAAAAAAATAACCCCATAAAAATAATTAAAGGTCATCTATTATTTAATTACTAACATCTTAGACCCAGAGGTTATCAGGGAAAACTTTAATTGTGTAAAACATCAAAACCCTGACTGAATTTGTACGGCTAGTAATTAGGTGGCATCTTATAAGTTATAATTAAAAATAGTCCGAGGTATGCATTAAGACTAATTAGACAGAAACAGGAATCTCAAGGAAGTTTAAAAAAAATAATATAGCTGCTGATTAAGTTACGTGACACTCTGATTCCAAAAATATATCGTCTGAGGGCAGCCGTTGCGCTGCATAAAACCATCATCATTTGGACTTCATTTATTTATTGAACTGTATTATTTGTATAACTAATCCAAGGATCACTTGCTACTAGACTAAAATATGAATAAATCATCTATGAATTATATAAGTTTTTAATTATTTCATTGAACTTATTCTATCCGTATATGTCTTATAACGTGCCTTAAAATATGATGGAAAAATCATAACGTTAACTCTTAAAGTACCTAGATTATGAGCAGTGATGAGAAAAGTTAAAATTTCATAGAACCTGCGTTTTTTCACATATTATGTTATTCACATAACACTCCTGTTATTTTACCTTAAAGAAATCATAAATTAACAATTTGTATCATTATTACGGCCAACATTGCAGAACATACAGGCGAACAAAAGTACGTACCGATTGATTATGATAACTAATGAGGTAGTATTATTTTCATAAAACAAATTTCGTTACAATAAAGAACAAATATTAATCTTGAGCATATATTGCCCATGTGATTAAAATTACACGGTGTACACCTGCTGTAAGAATCTGAAATGTATTTCTTTAGACCAATTATTTATTGTTTCTAGCCTCAAAAAACTCATAAAATAGTCGCAAAACCTTTCATAGAAATGAACTTTATTAGAGTATGAACAGCTTACAAGATCAAGGAAGCTTATGTACGAACTGTTTAACAAAAATGACGTCATTGGGGATACAGCTTTTTTGTGAGTTACCCGGTATTATCTTAATTATGTTCTAACACATCACGATACTACGTATAATATGAAACAATAGTTGATATTTCATATCACAAAAATTTATAATAGAGTTACTGTTTAATTTGCACGTTCATTATTAGTTTTAGATAATTTCAAGATTGAATTATAAATTACGAAATAATAACTACAATACAATTCTCAGACGATTTATTCTAGCACCATCGGCAACGAAAGTAAAAAAAAAAAAAATATCAACCCCCCTCCCCCAAAAAAACTTAATGTAGATTAGAGCTTCAAAACCTAAGCTTGATACTAAACTTGTACAAAAGAACGTTGTTGTTATTTACTTAAATACCAAGAAAATTATAATTAGTTAATGAGACTCAGTAGCATTTAATGGGAATGGGTATATATTTTATAATTTACTTATATTATGCCGATTTATGTAATTAGCTTAAACAGGCGACTGACAAATACCAGACCAGTCCAACAGACACAAGGGTTTTGAGTTTTGAAAAAAGAAGAAAAAAAACATACGACTGAATGGGCCCTTTCAAAATATGCTGTGAGACGGATTCAATTTAATTAAATGTTATTAAAGACCAATGCACTAAAATAATATGCAAAGGAAATTTCAACATTCCGCCGTAAATAGTTTTGGCAACTAGACTCAAGCTGTTCACCCTTACCAAAAACCATTATTTCCAGACATAAAAATAAAATTTAAGATGTGCAAAATTAAATTAACTTTTTGAAACTTGGCATAAGTTTCGTTCTAATGTCTCTGACTCTCAGCTGATCAGCCAGAAGCTCACCAAACGACCGAAAAATGGTTACCTTTCCCTTTCTAGCGGTTGGGGCGAAGGACCACACCTTCCTGGGCGCTGTTCGTTTAAAACGTTAACGCAAACTGGCTTAGGTAGATAGACGAACAATGCTCAGAGATGTAACCGGAGAAGGTATTATAGATAATTTGAATCTAATGATGGTAAGGATGCAGAGATAATTAGTTGGCTAGGTAGACTGCAATGATGACTAGATAGCAAATGACGGCTAGATGAGAGGAAGAAGATGTAGGAAGACAGAGATGAAGACCATGTTTGGCCGGTGTAACAGGAGAAGGCGAGGAACAAGACCCAGACCCAGGGCGCACGCTCCCTGAGTATTTTAGGCCTACTGCCGTCGCTGCTCACCCATCTCACCAGCCCGCCATTATAACCTTCTCAAATGTATATAATACATAATAATCGTATATAGAAAGAATACTGTTTAACATTTCATTGATGACACAATTTCAGGTCTAATATGAATCACTAAAACGTCGAGATGAAACCTTAACGGAGGGAGGAGTTTAGAGAAACCAACAATTTTAGTACAGGTCTTGTAGGAAGGGTAGATACGGACTGGTAAAAATTAAATACGAATTAGCTCGAGACGATGGATAGCTAGCCCCAAATAAAGAAATTTCCCCCTTTACCAAAATTCTCGGCGAATCGTGATCTCAGTCAGATAATATTTTTAATTGTATAAGAACAGCTGTACGACGGATCCGCTCAACCTAAATATCCCTTCATTTTTCCCTCATCCTTAATCTTATAATTAGAGAGCTAAGAAGAAGAAAAAACAGTTGTACGATTCCTTTTTAAAGCAATAAATATTATGAAGTGACAACACTGAGTGCCTGAAGGGATCATATACTGATGTTGTTTTTTTCAATTATTGTATTTAAAGTACGATTGCTATTGCATGTAAAACCGGGTACTGACCAAGATTCCCTGGATAGCGGGAATATTCGTCTACAATAGTCAAATATAGCCGAATAATCCCAACCGATAAATTACGATCTTCCAAATTCGTTGACAGGGAAATATTCCTTGTTCACAATTTGTCCTATTTTCGTCCCAGAATGTGACCTATAGCCGAACTCTATTTAAAATTATTATTCTATTCAAAATTTTCTATTGTTCTTGTATTATTTTCTATTCTAAATTATTATTCAAGCCATAAAAACATTTATTTAATTTTAACTTAGATGGAGTCAATTTTTTTTTAATTTCATGTCTAAATGGAAAAATGGGGATTACTGGTTTTATATCCCTCACCTCCCCCCAAACAAAATTATGAATATGATGCTGGTTAATAATAAAAACATTACACTTGGCGATTCTTGAAAATGGTAAAAATCAACAGACTGAATAGCTGACTCATCTATGATATAATCCAGATCATTAAATTAAACAAAAATATACCGATACTCTAAAATTTAGCACCAATAAAAATTGTTCTTGTGTATATTCAGCATTTGGAAAACTTGGTTATAATGCAAAAACTTAACAGTTTTCGATACAAAATTGAAATAGAATGAGTGATACCTCTAATCGCCCTAGAAGTCTATACAATTTGATTAAAAAATAAAAAACGAAACTAAAATGTTGATTTTCCAGGTAACAGATTAGGATTAGTTATTGCAAGAGAAACTAACGATAAGGAATATCAGTCAACTTTGAGATTACAGTTTTTAGCTTTTACTAATCTGTCTATTTAGTTTAAGATTAAAAAGAATTCTTCCATTTAAAGTTTGAATATTGATCCTACAATTATTGGTAGACTCAAGTCCAGTAGAACGGATTCGATTAGTAATACTCATTTTATCACATAAGGCAGAATTGACACCTAATTTTAATAGCCAGTTTTTGTTATGGCTGGATAATCAGATATGATAAGTCTTATACAATCGATGTGACGTTTAAAGAGCAAATTTTAAGTATCGATGAAAGTTGACGTACATACCACAATTACATTATTGCGTGAATTATGACAGACTCCAGACAATTTAAAAGCTCAATAACTTCTACAGTGTAGACCTGATGCTACTCTGATTGTCAGCATCATTAGCACTTGAGAAAGACAGCGTAAGCTGTACTGCTACTTGCACGTAATAAAAATACTGATCTCAACCCATAAATATTGTTGTCGAAGAATATAAACTGAGCCCTCAACCAGCAGACACGCCCTAGTTCAGTAGCACTGTCTTGGACAGAATTATTCTGGGTTGACCGACCATTGGCATGCTCACTTCCTGTCTGTCTCAGCAAAAAACTCGTCAAGACTTTTATTATAAGAATACCTCTTAATACACCTGATTCCCTAATAAGGTAGGGCAATAACATTATGACGAAAATTATTTAAAAATATGAAACGTGGAAGTTCAGTACAAAATTGTATGCCCCTAGTTCCAAAAAAGGGCTGCTCAAAATAGAATAATAAACAATAAGTACTTTCTAAAGATAGATCAAAGACCTTTAATTATTATTGTGAGGATTCCAGAAGTTTAAACGTAATCAGGCCATTAAATGGAAAGTTCATTTAAATAGGGAACACGAGAGAAAAGAAAGAATATAATAGTTTCTGGTTTTGTAAAAAACAGCAAGCGTACCTAGATGACAGTACATAGAGATATACAATCCAATGAAACAAAAGAGCAGCGATGATACATTAGACCTATACCTACTTATCTAAATGGCACTTCACCATGTTATCTGTCAGGAATAGAATGGAGAATGTTTAATAATAGCTTACGGGTGAGTCATCCTACTAAACAATAATCAGGTGTTCAATCTGTGCAGTAAGTACCCAGCCACTTATTGCTGGCCTGTAAATATCAAGTGTTGATACAAGGATAATAAATCTCTTTTATATATTTCTAAGCGTTAACTTTACTCTTGAGAGGAGAGACTATGAGGTAGACAGTGAAAGTTTATAACAGTAGACCATATAGTATTACTCCTGTACAAATAAGCATGTGAGTGTGTCCATATTTATTTCTTAACTCCCCGTTTTCTTCCCCTCACTAATATCAGAAAGCCCCACAGCTTGTGTTAGTTCATTAACTTATCTCTTTACAGGTCAGAGTTTTGATATTCTGAGGCCCATTTCCACTGAGAATGTCCATTTGTTCCAAGACTTGTTGAACTTCTCTGAACAGTGATAAAGCCGACATGTACTTTTTAGTGCTGGAGGCCCTGATAGCTCTGGACAACTAACTGGCCACCTGAGGTCATCAGTGGGTGGGTAGGTATGATGTAGGAGTATAGTAAGGATAAAGTAGGAGTGAATGGGATTAGGCTATGAACATGAATATGTCATAATATGGTGGGGAAACCAAGAGCTCAAGTGTTATTGACCACTATTGAAATAATTTTACTTAAAGCTTTTATTTTTTTTAACTTAGGCATTCCGTACTTTGAATCACCTGTCTTACAGTATAAATGTTAATTACGAGCTAAAGTTTTATTTGGGAATTATATTAAATTTTCACCTTATTTATTTGTGGACATTTCAAGGTAAAATGTTTGCTGCAGTCAACTAACTCCTTTCCATTCACCTTTCTGATAACTTTATATAGACACATAAGATAAATTATGAAAATTAATGAAATTAATTAATGAAAAAATTAATGAAATAAGACATTAAAATTTAACATCTTCTTATTGGTTAAGCAACTAAATTTTATAAAAACCCGTATCTATAAGATATCTGTGACCAATAAGTCAATAACTCTGGTTTACGTCATGTATCAAGGAACTACAGCGATAAAAATACACTATGTTTGAGTTAATGTTAATTTTGTAAAAATAAACAAGCTAAATCAATTTTTCAGTAGTCTGATAGTTAAATGCTTTTCTTATGGTTGCCAGCTATATGCTGTTCGTACACTCACCCGGACCAGATGGGACTTACCGGTCTGCGATAAGAACCCTGGTCTCCAAGACAGTTTTCCAAGAGGTGCCAAATTTGTAAGCAGTGCCAGTTACTCACTTATACGATATAATCGGGAGGTAATTTGCAACAAAATAATGTGTTCATTTGAAATGAAAATTCAATAAATTAGAAACAATGTCCTTTACCTTTTTTGAATATTTTTAGGTAATTAAGGTTTTTGAAATTTCCATGATATTCTATAGTTAATTGATTACTCGATTATACTAGGTCGATATAATCGGGACAATCGATTGTGCGGTACTATCGACAATCGGTCACCACTACAGTACAAAATCTTCACAGCAGTACAGTCTGCATTTCATATTTTATTTGTACCCAAAAAAAACTATCATATCTGGGAGCCCCTTAGAGGGCCCAACGTTACAAACCATCGTAACATTTGTATTTTATAGAAGATTATCTCAACAATTAAACCAATATTAGGAATAATTCCATAGGAATAATGCCAAGAATTATTAAAAATATAGAATAACAAAGGTTTACCCCTTTAGTATAAAAAAAGTAGCATTTTTTTAATATATTAATAGAAAGTAGAACACGCACCGTTCCAAAATAGAATACAAAACTCCTTCGGATCATTTGGACGGAATCAGAACCTGAACAGATTCTAGAAAAAATTTAAAACATATTTTTTTGTAAACAAAGTTCGTTTAATTTGAATTGAAAACATGTCCCTTTTCACTTTTTATTGTCGAGTTTAGTAACAATATCTATCACAAAATATGTATTTTAACTAAATAAAAAAATATAATTACTATAAAGAAAGAATGGTTTCATATGTGGGTTAGCTAAAAAAAAACATTAAGGTCAAAGTAAACAAAGTTCTCTGAGTATTTTAAGTCTTTTTCCAACGAAAGATATCTGAATCGGTGGGAGGGGAATTCGGTGTTGGGCAGGAGGGATCTCTTAAATAATAATCCATCGATCCTTCGATAATAAATAATCGTTAGTGCATATCAATCAATCTATCTATTGTACTGTACTTGAGTACGGACTGCCACACCGATTTTGCTGGAAATTCCATCATGCGTAATATTTCATGCTTAAACAAAAATGGTAATAATGTACGTTTAATAATCGAAAGGCAGAGGTGCACATATCGGTTAGCGAAAAGATAAGGGGATAGCAGGAGTGCTGGTGTAGGCGGACCATCTATTCGGTATTAATAGACGGCTCGGCCCAACACACTTTTTCCTCAGACCTAAGGCTATTTTGGATCGATCTGCAAATAGAACCAAGCCTCTCTCCGTTGCTTTTTTACTAGAGGACCAGAGAAAAAATTAACAAAACAAAATTCATTCATGAAACTCTTATATAGTTAACTATTAAGTTAATAAAGAAGGGAAAATACGATTATCACGCGATTAATGAGCCCGCTTAAAAATATGAATAATTTTCAGTTGCCCAGGAGCAGAGAAACACCCATTAAGATGAACTATTCAGAATTATGCCTCGCTCTGGGAGGAAATTTTATTCCACGATAAAATTACCTTAATGGTTACAGGTTGGAGGGTAACATGATCTATCTAAATGGTGGCCAAATGAAAATAGAGCCGTACCACCTTACCATTGCGAAATCATACGAACTATAAGATATTTAATAGCCAATAATATAGATTGTAGTCCAAGCCGAAATTAATAGAATATTAGAATCAGGGCATAAAAGAAAGTACAATATGTCGGTTAAACGTCCTCAATGGCTTTACCATAACCATTAAAGATATCACTTCAAGAGACTTGGAATGAGAAGATATCAAAATTTTTTCCTAGTGGAGGTTTTGATGGGAGGGTTATACCAGAGGTGGCTTATGCTCCAGTATGGGGACCCGGACGAATGGAAGTTGAAAGGAATTAGCAAAGATTTTGGAGAAGATACTTATTGGAGAAGACACAGTTGGATCCTGTTCAACAGTTAAAACGGTAGCGGCTATAGCCAGCAGGTGGCACTATTAATTTTACACCTGTCAAAACGATATTTATTTTTAAGAAATCTGTTGCTCCATCGATGAATCCATACCCAGGACGGGAAGTATCCGATCTCTCCAGGCTAGGAATAGATAGCCACTTTATAATTGACATTTTACGATTGGTGATTATAACCACAATAACATATTAACGAAAAGGAATCCTACCCCTTTAAATAAATACCCTGTTTCAGCATAGCAAGAAAAATAAACATAAAAGCCTTAGTCTAAGGTATGTAAGTGGCAGGTCAACAATGGCTCAAGAAAAGGCGATGTTTTCTGGTTATATTAACATAGAATAAGCTGGGGCACAATCCCAGATGAACAGGGAAGTCCCTCGCATTACCTTATCAGCCCTGCAGGTTAACTTTCATGTTCCTAGCTTGAATCAGACAGACAGATAGACTGGTGAAAACAATGTATAATGGTTTCTGTTGTTGAAAAATGAAACGAAAACCTAAGACATATATATATAAGATATACATTCCTTAACTATTTATTTAGGATATTTCACATTTATTCAACACCATACATCCACCAAGTTTTCACATAGTCTGTCATCATTTGAACTATACTTCGAAATTAAACTTTTACCACTTAGGTAACTTGTAATTTATAAGAATAAATAAGAAAGAAGAAAATTACCGAAAGCCGGTAATGGATCATGAAGGGAGACAGAATATTATAACTTCTTCAGAATGGTCGATGATATTGTTTTCATAGATGTTATCTTCAAATATGTTTATTAGAGCGTGGTGAGGAGTAGATCCAATGGAAATCATTCAGTATTGGACATGTCTAAGTAAAAATAAAATATAAATACTAATAATATTGATAATAATGATCATCGTAGAGAGGACTGGGACAAGACATAGTGGTTAGATAGACAACGGAAGCAGCAATGTCAACAACTTCCGACAGTAGATAATGTGTAAAATTGAATGAAACCATTTAAATTGTATTTATCTATGATAGTAGTTTATATACGTTTCTCAATTCTATTCTGTTGTTTCGTTGTTTATCTCTCTCCCAGCTCTATACAGTCGACGTTTCGGGATATTGGAGCCCATCTTATAGCAATCTTAGCTATAACCATAAAAGGTTTAATTTATTACCCAATTAGCCGCTATTAGCACTCAAACAATCTCCAAGTAGTTGATGAGTAAACGATCCTTGATTATTTGTTATGACACTGTTACAGTTTTTCACGTCATTGAGCCATCAAACGTGGAACTTACGTGGGAAATTCCGTATCTCTAAGTAACCCAGGCGGAAAAATATGACCTCTGGCACGATCAAAAGAGACATTTTTGAGAGTATTGACGATTTATTGTAATTGAAAGAGGCGTAATAAATTATTTGATCCAAAGATTAGTAGCCTCGCATTTTTATCTTTTCATTTTATGAAAGATTTTTTGCCGGAAGAGTTTTATGTCTGGGTAAAACCCCAGGAATTCTAAAACCGGAAGAGAAATAGTTACATTCATGATCAGACATGGAACTTCAATATGAGCAATTCGCATCAGTTGGGAATAAGCAATTCATTCATTACAAGAGAGGCTGTTACCAATCCAAGAGAACTTACTGGCTTAGGGTGGCCCCAGCTTTGACATATCTCCTTTCTAAGCAATATTCTCGAAATGTTTTCAAATAGTAAAAAATGATAGGCCGATTCTAAAAAAAGACACGCTATACCTAACTTCACTGAAATCAAAGATTGATTACTTAATATAAAGATAGATTTTAAAACGCTTGCTAAGTGTTGATCGATGAGTAGATAACAGCCACTTCAATAGTCCCTGATAGGTGGTGAGGAATAATGTGAAAGCACCATTACATTACGTGCATAAGTAGATTTTACGTTTATCACTACTTTTATTTTGGAAAGGAATAGCCAATTTTACAGCGGGAGAGCGGCGATCATAATATTAAAAACGATCGGGACTTATTCGAGTTTAAGGTAACTTAAACTTTTGGGAAAACGAACAGTTCAGTGGGGTGAGGTATAAGTGACAAGATATTACTATTCACTGGATAACTTAGTCAAATGTATACCTCTTCTACATACTTATTATCCAAGAATGCAGCAACAAAATGCTCAATATATGCAAATCTTGAGGTTGTTTCTTACTCATAGTACCATGTTTATGTTCAAAACTACTCATTTTAATCTAACAATTTTCAAAATATTGTCATTTAAACCTCCTAATTAATTAATAGACCTTCATTTGGTACAACAAATGAATCAGTTAATGAGTTAACTACTTCTATTAATCAGTATTTATTGTGATAAAATTACATGCTGCCTTATTAGGCAATAAGCGATTGTGATAAATGTTCTCATTCATACCATATTTACAATTTTCATTCACACGCTCATTCGTACAGCATTTACAAACAGCCCAGAGACCTCCCAAATTCGTATTTCGCAAGCGAAAGAGCTCCACGCTCCTCCGTCAGCCGCGTCGCCGGATACGAGCCAGTGGAGTCTGATCAAGAGCCCGAGAGCCACAGACGCTCAGGACATGATTGGAGAAACTGGTCATTGCCAGCAATCCCACTGTAATAGATTTATACCAGGTCACAAGACCACTACCGCTGTAGTCTCCGAGGAGGATTATAGGAACCTATTGCGCCGTGTAATGACTGTGCTAGGGGATAGGATAGGTTACTATGGAATTTCATGAACTTGAAAGGGATGAGTTAAAAAATGTAGGGTATATTAAGATCGTCATGAACGGTTTGGTTGCTAACTTAATAACTATTGTTCTAGAACTTTTGAGGGTTAACTCTTGACTCAGTACAACACCAAAGAACCAATTTTCTCTTGACGCGTTCACTTTTTTTTTGTTCTCATACTCTCTCTAATCCCATTAAAAATTAATTGGTGAAATGCGATGGAAGTGGAGGATATGATTCCGCCTTAACGAGTCTTCATTAAATCAACGGAAATAAATAAGCAAAGGACAAGGATTTTGTCTGTTTAATTTTTGGAGAGGGCTTTAATTTCAGGCTGGAAAGGAAGACTTTCGAAAATTTGACATATTATCCGCTACAATATTTTTTTTCAGTAACATATATCACTATATCACTTATATCTAATTAAACATAACATTTGTACTAAATAGCGTCGATTAAAACTTATCACGGAAAAAAACAGTTATTATTTATATATTTTCCAATCAATTCAAAATGTTTATACTCTACATCTGGGGACCCGTCCCGTGTTTTAGTTATGATCCAGGCAGTATAATTTTACTTTGACTGTTAACTATTAATAATTATAATTAATATTGAGACCTATACCACTACTAAAATCTCTCATTTACAAGGGCATGTTTCGCACTGTTCGTCACGGATGTTAAAAAATTCTTCTTGGATGATACTAATTCGAAAAATTAGTTTCTCTACTGATGGGCCTCGGAAGGACTGCTGGAAATTGGGAGTTTTTTTAAATTTATTCTTGGGTCATTAGAATCAAATTGTATGTAAGGTTGTTTTTTTTTAATTGGGGAATACTAAGCAATTAATTATAAGTAGTTTTGAGTAAAAATAATTTCCTTGCTGAATATTTTTTTGTATTTTCCAAGCTTAAAATTACATTCTATCGAACCTAGCCTAATAGTTATTTCTTCTGTGCAAAACATTAAGTGTGCTCTAAAATCAAAAAGAATTATATGCTCCAACTGTTAGATAAATGTATATACTAACATGATATATATACATGATAATACTAACATATATAGTGTGCAAAAAAAGGACAAAACCAATAACGTATTATTTAAGTAACGAATAATTAACAAAAATAAAGAAAATCACAAACGGATAACTGTATCATATTTTACAATTTATTCCACTGTAGTCTAAGAGGACAAAGTCAGCACATGCATTTAATTCTTTAAGCCACCTTTAATTCAGGGTTCCCACGGGGTGTGAATCACGAAAGTGACTAGCTTGCGTTTGTAGCCGCTCACAAAAAGAAAGAACCGTGAACCGTTCACACGAATTGTTAAGACCAAATTAATTTTAATGGAATTTCCTTAATCCATGTGTTAAGTGAATCAATAATAAACACTTTCGCGTTTCACGACCCGTGGTAACCCGGCATAATATTAATGTTTTATTAACTTTTGCCTTGGTCAGTCAACTAGTCAACAATGAAATAGTAAGTGTATCGTTAGCCGTTAATATTCAATTTAAACGTGTGCAAATAGTTTCTACTTCTTCCTTTTCCAGTAAGCAGATTGGTCAATTTGTAATTTGGATTTGGTACTTCTCTTCTATATTTGTTCTACCGCTTTTACTGACTGCGTTTGTGTTGGTATTATTTGTATTTTATGCATCGCCTTCCTATTGGTAGTTTGTATTTTAGTTTACGACATTTTTATGAATGGTAAACATTAATATGTTCTGTACCACAACAAAGAGGTTATAGAGGTGAATTACAACTCTCGTTCAAATCGATTATACAACTCGAAGTACAAATCTCGTAGATCCTGAGATTCAGCCCACTGTCGGTAGTCGGGCTCTAATAGTTATTAGTATCCAGGTAATGGCTAAAAAAAAATAATTTAAAAAACAACCAATATTCAGTACTTCCATAAGTGCTTCCCTTGTTAGAGTACGTTTTCGCTGAAACTGGCCGCTGTAGCGGTTGTCAGGGACCACATTTCGTTAGAACTGCCTGACAGTCGGCGGGTATGTCGTCATCGATTCAGTCTTTTACTGCCTAATTACCAGCAGTCACTGCCAACAAATACCACGAGCAGTTCAATCTAAAACGCACCTTTAATGACTTTTTGCTTCTTGGTGTTTCTTGAATGATTATTTTAACGATTTTGATTGATTTAATTTTCAATTTCTAAATTTAATTAACCTAACCCCTCAACTTTATGCATGATATATGCCTACCTACGACGCTACGACACCCAGTGGGGCGAAACCCTGCTTTACCAGTGAAAGAAAATCTGCGTCTCGCAAACGACCTCATCTGGAGTCAATTTGAGTGTCGATTTCTGTGGTTTAATGGTCTTGAATCGATTGAAACTATCCCCAAATCGATATCTTAAGTCGTTCTGCTATTATGACAAATTTCCCAATTCGCTTGGCCTAGTTTTTCACAATGCTTATTCTCAGTGGCCAATTTGCAACAATGAGTATAAGTATTACCATATATTATCATGATGGATTCCATTTCGGACACACGCCGACGTCCAGAATGTCTCTGACCAGTACTGTCAATGATAATCCTTTATTTACATGAGGCTCCAGTTGAGTAAACAATCGTACCTGTCAACAATGTTTTATTATTGTTATTATTTGTGTATTCTTTAAAACGATGTTGCGTCTGATAGGCAGGAATAGACAGCTTAAGTTCGCAGGTCTATTACATGGCATTATGTAAAATATAAATAAACCATTCCGAAGGCGGGCGGGCGAAGCTGGAGCTTTTCTTGCAGGACTAAAAACGTGGGGATAATAACGGAAAATAGTTTGTATTTTCAAAATACATCATCATCAGTTTGTATACTCAAAATCACATTTCAATAAGATTCATTTTCAAACCAGCAAATATTGGATAGTCAGGCACTTAAATTTATTTATTTAAGGAATTTTTCGAAAAAAATATGTAATTTTAATAGATTATACATTTTCTCGCATATAAGTGGTGTTTACACACCCTAAACTTTTTTATCGCAAAATCATTATGAAGCCAAAATCCAACGGCTCATTAAGGGTCGAAAACAAGCCCAAGCCTATAAAAAATTTCGATTTCGGAAAATCAATTTTTCCCGCCTCTTGTGCAACGCCTCTTTCGACAATATCCAAATCGATGTAAATAAATTTGATGGAAATTTAACATTCTTTTTTATGAATCCAAGCCTATTACTCAAGTACTTGGAGAAAAAGAATAGATTCTATCTTGTAAGGAGTTAGTATTCTTGGTTATTATTTTGTTCTAATGAAAATTCTTTTGTGGATAAAGGAAAAACAATTATATTTTATACATGAGTATAGGATTATTTCACTATCAGGTATTATTTGTATTTTATGCATCGCCTTCCTATTGGTAGTATATATTGTAACAAGTTTGCATTTTAGTTCACGACATTTTTATGAATGGTGAACATTGATATGTTCTGTACCACAACGAAGAGGGCACAGAGGTGAATCACAACTGGGGTAATCAACGTTCTCACTAATCCTGTTACCCTCCTCCCTATCTCTCAATACAGGCGTTTTAGCTACGGGTGAATTTCGATCATAATAACGATATATCAGGAAATGAATAAACATGACAAGGGGAAATATTGAGTGAACACTACTCGATATTTTTTTAAACAAAAATACTTTATTTTATTTGTTAAACCGTCTCAGTTACTGAAAATCCCTTTTCAACAAAAAACCATTTCTAAATTTCTGACAATAAATAAAATCAGTTGATATGATCTTCTACTGTTGACTCTCAAATGTTTATTTTTAGGAGCAACACGGATATTATGTTTTCCTTACTAAACCAAGGGGTAAAACAAAATTTTAAATAAAAAATATCCGTTTGTTCACACATTGCTGAACATACAAACTAACAGGCAGACGAAAGATGAACCATACTTGTTTGAAACTATAGCCTTAATCTTCACCATCTGCGATAATATGGGATATTTTCGCATTATCCAAAAACTCCTAATCAGGAGAATGTAAAATAGATCTTGTAAAGCTGAAACATCAGGGGTTTCCCTAATGATGAGTAATAGTGAACGCTCGATGGCCTCCTTAATAAAAACATACTAAGAAAGTCCGGCTGTTCGAATATACCCAGTTTCGCAATCTCGAAAAATCTCTTTATGATATAGAAGTGTAAATAAATAGAAGTATAAATGATTATCAACCACTCTGGCGAAATTCCTGGTACACCGAGCACTTGATTGAACAATCACCTACATCAGATAGTCATGTTTGATAATGTAATGATTATTATATAAGCATTCTCACGGACTCGACCTTTAATTCCTAACAAAAAGAAAAAGTACCAGCGGGCCCTTACTCATTAAGAATTTACAGTAGAAGACTCGAGAAGGGTGCTCTGGGCAGGCGAATCCAAGGATCAAGTATTTGGTTCAAAAATCATTTTTCCCCCTCTGAATATAAAAGTGGTCCTTATGAAGCAGTTTGTAAAGACTCTTGATAAGAACAGGTCATGCTTTGCATGTATAGAGAAAAATGCCTCTGTTGTGTGCGGAAAAAATTAAAGCAGGAATATTTGACGTCCCACAAATAAGATAACTCATTAAGGATCCTGGCTTCGTAAATTCGATGAATGCGGCTGAGCGAAAAGCCTAGACTTCATTTGTTGCAGTTGTCGGAAACTTTCAGGGCAAACGCAAACCTGAAAACTGGTAAACGAGATACTTGACCGTATCAAATCCCTTGGGTGTAATATGAGTATTAAGGTGCACTATTTACACAACCACTTAGACCGTTTTCCTGAAAATTTAGGAGACACCAGTGAAGATCAAGGTGAAATATTTCACCAGGACATTAATCAATGGAGGCCCGTTACCAAGGAACATGGGATACGCACATGATGACAGATTACTAGTAGCGTATACTTTGCCCTGTGTAATTGAAGGGTTTGCAGCTCCATTTTCTACCTTTTTAAGTTACATGTAGATCTTATGTAAAAAAAAAATAGTTTTTTCGATTCGAGCAAGAACGATGTGGTTCCGGTGGTTAGTTCCTTCTGATACAATAAAGCTACTACAACATTTGGGGCAAAAAAGAAGGATCTCATTGAGCTATGTTTATTTTTTATTTCTCAAAAGTTAGAAAAATGGAGCTGCCTCTTTCTTGCAGCAAACCCATCAATTTACATTTTCTTTCGCTTGACAGTTTTAGACAAATATAATAATTGTTATAAATAAAATATATATTCTATATAGTGAAAAATTGTTTTGTCTCTTCCCAGTATTAAAGAAACGTATATCCTATTGTCTGTCATTTCATTCAAATAGTCTGTGTGCCCTACATCCCTATAACATTTACATCGTCGTGTTCCTTGCAACTAGTAATTAAAAAAAAGGCAATGTTACTAGAAAAAAGTGGACACACCGTGTTAAAATCGCGTGCAAAGATGGCGGACTAACGAATGTGACTATAGTTTTTTGGTAACTGTCATTCACCATTTGGCTTGATTTCGCCACAATTGGCCTTTTATCGAAGCTGGATAATTAGAGAATTATAAAACATAAAATAAAATAATTGGCTTAATCACTAAAAACACTAATTACATCAATATTTTCCAAATCGTTCACACCCAAGAGAAAATGCAAGTGCAATTGTAATTTAACGGCCAACAATAACGAAAAAGTCTACAGATAAAATATGTAGAGCAATTATTCTTGTTTAAAAACCAACAGTTGATTTCCAAAATATTTAAAGTGGTTCCTAGAAAATCCACTTAATTAGCGGTACTGATGTAAGCCTTTTCAGTCTCCATCATTTCATCAATCCACCCTCAACCTCTTGAATTGACCAACATCATCAAGCCATCAATCATCATTTTGAATTTTACTTTTTATCCCCTATAATTGTAATTGGGAAACATAATTTCCTTTAAATAACTTCTGCTAAATGTGTAATTTTTAGTATTGTACTGACTGTGATGACGCGCTTCTGTAGCACCTCGCGGAATTTTTCAAAGGCTGCAGAATGATCAGTTTCCAGTGAAATTTGAAGGTCACTGCATTTTTAACTGCCATTTACTATCTCACTGCAAATATTCCGTTCGCCATGACTTGTGATATTGGGAGTCACAAGTGTTCACAGGTGAACAAGTCGTACCTCCTAATCCTTTTTAAAAGCGATTTATCACAACTTTCTTCGGCAAGGGTTTGAATATTGCCACCACTCCTGAATTCAAAATTAGAAAGACCCTCAGCAGTCCGAGCACCACTCAACATTCAGATGGGAATATTATTTTTTCTTAACCAGGTCGTCTTTTAGATGACTGGCCACATTTTTCTAACTCTTTACTAATACGATATAAAGTTTTTGTAAAACTTAGGTAACACTGCGACCCACTTACTTCAATCAAACTGAAACTTATAAAGTTACATTCCACAACTCGAAATATGCTGATTAGCTTTTGGGTTGAAATACAATGGCGGGATGTATGGAGAAAAAAAATTGGACCCGTTTCCATAAAATTGAATTTTAACTATTCCAGATTTGAAGTTTTGATTTCTTCCTATCTAAGGAAACAAAAAATTCAAAGCTATTTTAACAAATAAAGTTTTGAAAGCCAAAAATACAAATCATGTATTTAATACGTTCCAAGGTGTTTTTAATAGTTGTTGTATGCCAATATTTAAAGTTTTTTTTTTTTTTAAAGAACATTTTTCAGTAACTAAGACATAAAATGAAGTATATCTAATCAAAAACTATTTTTTCACTTAGATTCGAGAAACTAAGACGAGAGAGTTGGGCCCGAACTGGGGCATCTTATGATATTGTTCCTTCACTTCCTACGTCCTTAGTTTTCTATATATAAAATTAAAAAGATACAATTTAGCCTACATATGATGTGAACAAATTTTGGTCGCTATTAAAAAAAAACGTATCTAATGGGGAGGGGGTCCTACGAGACTGATCAACTAATAATTTTACATTTTCTTTTTATTAGGGTTTCATTTGTAATTCATAATTATTTGAAAACTAAGGAAGCCATAAAAAATTTACCCATCGCCATACACCCAGTAAGTGTCATTAATTAGTTAGTATTAAAACAAAAAATGTCTGTAATGTATGTAATGTAATGTTTTGGGCAGGGCATCAAATTGATTAATTAATTATCAACAGTTTTGTGGCCGAGTCCTATATTTGAAGTTAAAATTATTTTTATTGACCTAATGTCTTCAACTGTCACGAGCTAAAATTACTTGACGGCTATACCCAACAAAGATCCAATTACAAGCATTAACAATACAACAGGTTCCTTGGAAGTAAGAAGATAGAGCAATATCATTCTAGCATTCAACTATAAAATCAACATTATTAAAAACCTACCCACTCGTCATTACAATAATATACATTTCAAATGATAGAATAAAAGTTCATTGAAACAATTTTGTAATATGAAAATATTATATCATAGTAAGTAGGTAAATCTATTAGTCACGTCAGAAATTATATAAAAATCATTATGAGCCTAAATTTAGAAGATTTGGTCTGCTACATTTACCAAAGCCATTTTGGCCTACTTAAAGTTCACTTGGAATTTCATTCAAGACAATAAGGCAACAGGAAAAAGATCAAGTTTCTATAAGGAAGAAAATATCGAACATACAATAAACAATTACTACCGATTAAAATTAAATTAATACAGTGATAAGGAGCATACATGGAGCGTTAAAATTACTGGCCTTAACTCATTCTTCAACACTAGAGCTGATAAGTGAACCAGTTAGTAAGGAAAACGTCAAAGCTAATGAAGCTAAGACAAACAAACGCAAATAAGATGAATAACATCGAACTAAACTTTTTTAAATTTATTCAATGTGAAAGTAGTGGCATTTGATGATGACAATCGAGAACTCTCTAAAAAATGTACTTGTCAACTAATTATCTGCTACGTTGTCAAGCGAAATATCTGCTAATCATAATTGAAGCGACTTGATTCAAACAGTTTTAAATTATAATATTCAATTTGAAGATGTACATAAATAAGTGCTGAGGTAGCACAAATAAATAACGTATGACTGATAAAGATTGTTTTTGTTTTTTTATAACCTTCAAGTTGGATGAGCTGAAGATGCTTTCAGAACAAAGGATTTAAAACGAAAATACATTTAATAAATGTCATCAATGATCAAAAGGAGAAAAATGAGACCTGCGATAAGTAAGGATGGTAGTTTTAAAAATGTGACTAAATAACTAAGAAAAGCGAATCGTCCTGCTTAGCCATAAAATTAATCTAGCAAAAGCTGTTATTAAAAATTGAAAACTTTTCGGAGAATTTAGCTATAAAAAAACATGAAAATTCAATAGATAAAGGCATAATTAGTACTTTCAGTGAAATATAAGAGACATTGTCAGGACTGTCTATCGTTAATAACATAGGAAGCAGTTAGTAACAATTCGTTACTAAGGAGCTAATGAAAAGATACAAAACTGTATCAGATGATATCTACAGATGATAATTAATGCTATTCCGATATAAATATATATAGATGGATAAAATTTTAATGTTACCTTTTTTTGCTGTTTCTCCCAGGCCGGGTCTAGGAGCCCTTCCCTCTCCCATTCTTCCTCCGGTTCCATGTAACCGTCTCCGTACTGATCTGTACCGTTGTTCATCATCTGTACTTATGGGGATATATTTGTCTGATATTAGTGAAGGTAAATGGCTGAAGCAAAGGCAGACGCGAATCTATCTACATACAAGAGTATGAACCCTAACCAGGGCCCGTCAACTACTGACTACTAGCAGACCGACAACACCTATCCCCCTCCACCGACTCACAATATATAACCATTCGTCTTACTGAATATATTTATTATATGTTAATAATAAATACAAATTATTTATTCCTTGATAAAACGGCTAGTTTCATTCACTAATATAACACTTAAACGTCATTTGTATAATAGTTAACTTTTAAGTTCACGTCACATCTTACAAGCAGTGGCGCCATTATATCTGGCTGTCTATTGTTATTGTCAACGTTGTTCTCCAGGTTATAACTTAGGTTGTTCTTAGCTAGCAACAAAACTCTTTATTTTGTTTTAAGTGTATGTGTTAACCGAGTTAAATATGAAGTCGGAAAGTAACGCAGGTAAATTTAAACAATTCCTTAAATTATTTTGTACTTTATAGGTTAATAACTACATTCACGTAACTGTATATTTACTATCTATCCAGTGTTTTGGCAAATTTTGTTCTCTATTTATCTCGTTTATAACTTTGCTTACTTCTAGCAGGTATTAAAAAAATGTTGTTTTACGTGTATGTGTAAACACATAACTGAGGTTAATATGAAGCCTGAAAGTATCACATATTAATTCAAACAATGTCATAAATAATTTTACACTTTATAGGTTCTTAACTACAATCCCTTATCTATATAGTTTATGAATAGATCATGAAGATGTAGTTACAGATCAGATAATCGAGGTTTATCGCAATTAAAGCTGAGCTGTATAGTAAATACATTATGCGGTTTAATGTAGAAAGTGTTTGAAAACACAGGACAACCGTTAGCTTTTTATCTGAATACATTTCATCTGTTACAGCTTCATGGTTGAAGTTCTTCTCAGCAGCTGGGATCCCAAAAGATGAAGCAGAAAATTATGCTGTGACATTTTCAAAAAATCAAATTCAATTGGATATGTTGCCAGAGATCAAAAAAGAATACCTAAAAGATATGGGGATTACTTTAATGGGGCATATTATTGCTATTCTTAGGCATGCTAAAGCTGTTCATGCTGATGTGAGTATTTAAAGATCATTATTTGTATAAGAAATTTCTATTGTAGTATTGCTCCCACTAATATTTATGTATATACAATTTTTCTTTTTTGTGCGTAGGCTTTCAATGAAACTAAATGTGTAAAATTATTACAGATTTTTTTATAACCTAACACTGTTGTTATTAATCATAAGTATTATTTCGAATTAAAGTTGTTATTAATATTCTCTGATTGATCAAATTTGTGAAGTTGAATCTGAATGTTAAGCAGTCTTGACAATCAGGACAATTCCTTAGCTTTCATTGTTAATATATCGAAGGATTCCCTGAAAGGCCCCTAAAAACTCCTTACCTTATGCTGTGGCTAATTCTACTTCTAGTTACAATACTAACCGGCTAATAAACATTTTTTGTAAGGGATGGGGCTGGTTGTAGCTTGCTAAGACTTGTGAGGAAAAATGAATAGCTTCTTTAACACATAATGCAGAAGCCAAAGATCCATTTAGAAAACCAAAATACAATTGAAGGGTTTGCTGCAAAAAGGAGGTAGCTCCATCCCATAGCTGTTGGGAGTTAGAAACACTTTCTTGTGTCAAAAAAAAACCTCTTTTATTTGGCACAAAAAGGATGCAGCTCCAATCGTAATATGTAAACACCATAATTGAAAGTAAGCAACAACAATATTTTTACATAACTTAAAATTTGAATTTTTTAAACGTTTTGTTTGGTTTCCCAACAAATGGAAAAATTGGAGCTACCTCCTTTTTGCAGCAAACCCTTCAATTTTGAACTTATAGCCTTCCACCAACCACATTGGTTCTTCAGCGCCATCTGCCATTGAGGGGACAACCTCAGTAACATTAACTCTTTCTTACGAGGTGTGTCATGATTTATTATAAGTTTAATGAAAAAGCTATACGCAATGATCCTAAGGATGGAATTTCATAAACATGTACAATCCCTATTCTAATTATAAACTTTGTATCATGTTCACTTAACTGTTTTCTTTTGCAATACAGGAGTTGAAGAAAACAGAACTGACACCATCTCAAAAACAATCATTTTTATCAGGACCAAAAACCAAGTCAACTTCCAAAGAGAGTACGTCAATTTCTATTATTATTTTACGTCTTTCAAAATTGACAATATAATACATTTATTTATTTTAATAGGTAAAACATCTAATAAAGTTGATGAGGAGGCACAACAAAAATCGGCTACAACTTTGAAACGGAAAAGCTCTATCGTACAATTAAAACCAGCCGAAGAGCCAAAAACAAAAGTCAGAAAAAAATTATGTGACTCTTCAGATGATGTCTATGTATCTTCCAATTCATCTAAGAGTTCTAATGAAGCTTCAACTCGAAATATAAATTGTAAGACATTAAATAGAGCTATTTTAATTTAACACTGATTTAAATTTTTCTTTCGTTGTATTCTTTGTAAATAATTAGCTTGATACATTGATTTTTTAACAAGTTTTACTTTATTTTAGTCGATATCTCCTCTGATGAATATAAAAAAGGTGTGTTCAAGAGGCTTGGGGGCGAGGTTACAAACGCTACACCATCTACTTCTTATCCAGAACCGTCCACTTCTATAAATGTAAGAATACTTTTAACTCACATCTCTAATATCTGCATGGTAAATATGTAGCAAAATAACTAATTAAGTAGAATTTTGTAATTAAAGTCATTGTACATTACCTTTTATCCCATAGTATCTTGCATTTGCATGCGATAATCATCTCTTACGACAAGGCTTTAACCCATTAGATACCAAATTAATTTTTTGTTTATAATTTCTTATTGGAATAACCTAAAGACCATAGAAATTTTATTTTTAAAATTTGTATAAATTGGATAAACTTTTTGATCTATAGACAAATCAGTGGTGGGAGGTGGGTATTATTCAAGGTAGTAACTGAAAATTGTTGTGTTTTTACTTTATTACATTTTTTTTTTTAAATAAATTACATACGATTCTACTATCTTATGGTGTATATATTCACTGAAAACTGAACAATTTTTGCATTCATGAAAAGTGTATTTAGGTACATATAGTAAAAGAGCATTAAAATGGTACAGAAATTTTTCATTGTGGTATTCTATTGTGTTAAATAAGAAAATGCTGTACAATAATATTGTGCTCCAGGATTTTAAAATTATAGAAGTAATTTTGAACATTTTCAATTTGTTTACCCTTGTATTTTTAAATATATTGTACTTTTTCTTTATCAATAAAAACAACCTTCAAATTAAAAAAATTTTAATGAATTCTCAAGTGTTTTCTGAGATGTAAAATAACTGGCAAATTGATATCCAAGCTCAATCATGAGCGAGGAAAATTTGCTGATTTATTTATAGATCAGTGGTATTAAATGGGTTTAAGTAGCTGAAAGTTTACTTATTGTGTATATATTTTCGCTGCTCCTAGTAATCTATGCAATTTTTATTTATTATTTTGCTTTGTCATTTTCAGGGAGTGAGTGAAAGTGTATTTGCACGTTTGGGAGGGAAGTCATCACCTCAGCCTACAAAGGAAACTACGACGACTAGCAACCAAATTCCCCTCAAACGGCTAGTCGCTAGTAAAGCGATCAACAACCAATCTGCATCAACAAAAAGTATTATAAGGAGTAGACTAGACAATAAGCAACAACTTCTCCAGACAAGTAAGTTTCATCTAAAAAAAATTTTGTGAGCTACCTTAAAATTGATTTTCATCTGCTTTCTTAATAATTAAAATGTTTACTTTTTTCTAATCAAATGAGTGAACTTTTTTTCATTTTCTGTTACGAAAAGAAAAGAAATCTTTTCTACCAATAGATTCAGTAGATATCAGGTGAGAATAAAGATTTTTTTAATTCTCTGATTTCATACCCTCCGAAATATTATTACTCATAAACTGTCCTACCCTCTTCTGCTTAAAATGTCTTTTAACATGCACTTGATTACATGTTTTAAAAAAAGGTTAATCAGTATTATTTTGGCTTTCAGGAATTTTAGTGTCTCCCACATATATGGATGGAGCTAGAGAAGAAAGAGGTGTGTGTTTTTATATGTCTTATCTACTTTTATAGTTTGTTCTTTTTTTATGAAATAACATAACATTATTATTTTTAGGATCAATTATATCACCAACATATATGGAAAGAACAGAAGAAAGAGGTAATTGATTTGTTAACTATTTTAATTTTTTTTTTTTTTGAACCATTTAACCAACTATAAACCTGTTTATTTTTTTATTCTGCAGGTATTATAGTTTCTCCGACGTACATGGATGGAACCAGGGATGAAAGGGATTTGCATTCTCGGTTGAGTATCAACCCTACAGCTTATTGTATGTTATTGAGTTTCTTATTTCCTTACTGTTGACATAAATTTTATGAGAGAAATATTTTAACGTTATGTTGCTTTGATTTATACAGGCAATCCATCATTTGAGACGAGGAACATCAAAGCAAGGCTTGGAAAATCTTCATTGCAATTGGTATGGAAAAAAAGAAATAAATATTACAAATAACACTGAACTCTAGCCTGTTTTAATTCTAATAATAGTTGCTACTCTTTTAGTTCAAATATATCATTAAATTATATTAAGCTATATATTTATTTAATTTA
Source organism: Acanthosoma haemorrhoidale (assembly GCA_930367205.1). NCBI lineage: Eukaryota > Metazoa > Arthropoda > Insecta > Hemiptera > Acanthosomatidae > Acanthosoma > Acanthosoma haemorrhoidale. Next base: position 56,084,674 of record OV884011.1, read on the forward strand.
ATTTAATGGTTCCTTTTATATAAATGTTGTTGTAGTGTTAAGTCGTAAGCAGCAATATTTTTTCCTAGTAGACCTTATGGAAATGTCATGTACATTCACGGTTGCTCCAACTTAATATCTTAACTTAATATGGAAATATGTTAGCTGTGCATTCCCCTAGACTGAGTTGTAAGACGTAGATAGATCACAGAGGTTCAGCCAAAATCTGAAAACAGGTAGATTATTTGCTGATGTAGAAACTGTCCATAGCTTGTGCTTAACATCTTTCTACATTATTAGATTAGGTTGTGCTCATGAGTTAATAAACACTCCTTCCCTTTCCCCCTGTGTTGCTTCTCTGCTTCCAATTGCAGATATCTTACCAATATTTCTTTTTCTCTTCCATTTTTAACCCCCATCGCTCCCATAAGACTCCAGGGGAGACTCATTTGACTGCAAGACATTTAACTAACTGATTAAAAGTAATTCTGGGATACTAAAAAATGCTCGAGCATGTCATAGAACATGCAGAAAGTAACCAAAGATAATAAGAGCTGAAGAAGGAACTGTGAGCATTTGTTCTATAAAAAAATTTGTCTAAATTTAGTTTTTATCTTTGATTGTCTGGTGTGGAGGGAGAAGAGGCTCAGTTATTATTTAGGTATTGGGCCATCAACTTTCATCTGACTTTATGATAGTAAATATTGTAGTGTAGCAGTCATTTAATTTATTCAATCGATCTGAAATTTAAAATAAAATGTGTATTCAAAATATGCTGATTAGAAGAAAAAAAATTCGGGCATGTTTCAGTAACTTATGAGATATCTCAAGCCCCAGCTCAGAAGCTATTTCAGATTTTAAGTTTTGATTTTTTTCTTTGGTTGAAGACAGGTGAGGCAAAAAGAATGTCAAAGATATTCCAATAAATTTCGTGAGCCAACAATAAAAATCGCATATTTAATACATCCCAAGCCAGTTTCATTGTTTTGTTTCTTTATGTCAATATATTTCCTATTATAAATTTCAATATTTAATTGACAAAGAAAATTGATTAATTTTGGTCATTAACAGTGAGTAGCAATAGAAGAAACTCTGTTTTTCTTGATGTACCTTCACTTTCCGTATCCTTAATTTATTACATTTATAGTTTATTTTATAACTGATTTAAATAAATTTTTCTCAGTTAAAAAAAATTAATCTGATGGGCAAAAAATACACTGATCCTCGGATCAACTGGTATGTTTTTCATCTATTTATTTTCTTTTTTTTTTTAGTTTGTATTGATTTTATTATAGCAGTGCAACAATATACCTCCATCAATATTTGTGTAATCCATCTCTGAAAATCATAGATGTTACCAGCTTTAAAAAGGTGTACCTACTCGATTATATAAGCGATGCGGGTATTATATGTATGGTAAAACATCAATCTCTAAAAAAACTACTGAATCGATTTGATGTGGTCTAAGAAGGTATGAGTCTAGTATTAATGTAAATTCTCAAAGAAATGATCATGAATTTTATATGGATTATCAAGGCAAGCCACGTGACTGCACTGATGATGTATTTCAGCAACATGCGATATTGTAGTGCATAGAAAAAACATGTAATAAATGTACATCTACATTTCATCAATCATAAATTATGTTCAAGTGATACTGAAGGAACATCAAGAAATAATAATCCTAGTAAGAGTGCTACATGCAAAGTGTAACCGGTAAGACCACATCGCTTACAGAAAATACATCTACAAATGGTTAAGGCACACTAACAGAAAATATATTTATGATTTTCTTAATGTTTTTCAATGCAATTAATACACTAATGGTTTATTTCTGGAAGTTATGTGTGATTAATATTCAATGCGAAATTCTCTAATTTATGAGAAACCACAACTATTTATATTCATTGCATTCATACAGAAAACTATTAGGTTGAATCATAAAAAAAAAAACTAATTTCATAATTTTATGGCCATGAAACATTAAGATTAGATGGATCATGCTTGTAAGAAATTTAAAAACATTTCTTGTGATATGACTGTTTAAAAGTGAAGAAAAAGGATAGTAAGGGGCTCTAGGATCTTACTCGATTCTGAATGTAAAAATACAGGTTTTGTCACGAAAGAATCAAAAATAGTTAATTTAACTGAACCATGTTTTGCTGGTAATTTTATAATCTTTCAAATGGTAAAAAACAATAAACAGTTGTCATGATAACAATCTATATTTTTAAATTGGAGGTGTAACATATGTATAAATTGGTCTTTCAACTTTAAGACACATATTTTGCCAATTTCCAAATATCCAATTGTGGGGGGGTGACATTTTGTATAAGGATAATTATGTCTCAAAAGCGTAAGAATTGATATGTAATTTCTAAAAAAATATATGTTCAATCTATAAACATTGCTTATTGTTTTAAGGCATCAGCCTCTAAGTTACATTTTATAGACAACAGTAGAGTTTAAACAATAATTTTTTTTTTTCTTTAAAAAACAATTATTTGAAATGTAGGTGAGGAAACTGCAGGTATTTACTGGTTTGATAAAAATTGCCCATGATTTTTGATTAATTTCTAAAGCTTTTATTTTGTTTAGCTAATAAAGAGCGATATAGACCTGCAACCTATTAACGCTTGCTGATATGGTGCTTTATTAGTATGTCAAATTGAAAGTTCAGAATATCTGTATAAACATAAATAAAAGTTAGTTGGTATATGTGTTAACTATGCACGCTCTATCCATTTGGCAGAATGCAACCAATCTCAGTTATCAATTAACACAACTGTGAGCTATCGCCACAAAAATTATAGGCCATTTTTGCTATTTAATGTTAAGAGCTAAAACCAGGCAGAAATTTTGTGATTTTTACTCCTTTCCCCATTTTTGGCCTCTTTATTTCTTAATGTAAAGTGCTCCAATTTTCATTCGCTGTACCATTTAAATGGAATCTATCAATATTTCTTCTGCTTACACTGACAAACCAGAGGTTACTGTTTATCAGATATTTTAGTACTCTTCTTATAAAAGTAAGTCTTCTCTTCAGATAAAATATCTCAACAACTATAACTATAGAACTATACACATCCCCGAATGGATAACCATTGTGAAATAATATACAATTGACACCATAGCTTAATCCGTAAAAGAGTTGCTGGTGTAAAAACACATTATTTATTTCTGTTGCTATCCCGTGAAATGCCGATAGTTCTGTGCTAATTATAAAAAGACAGGTATTTCTATTTTGTTGAGTTCATTGTCTACCTAGCATGAACATGTCACAAATTTTATTGCTCTAGGCCTTATATGTATTTTTAATTTGTTACAGCTTAACTCTGGAACGAAATTACTACAAAGAGCAGCAGGGAAAAAAGTATCATTCGGATCTGTTTATCAAAAGTTGATACCTCGGGAAAAAAAAACTCCAATTAGGAACAGACCGTTAAGCTTAGATGTCTCAACACACAAGGGTTCCATGGGATTATCTACAGGAGTTTTTAGTCGCCTTGGAAAAAACTTGTATTAAATTTATTTTTGTAAACAATTCCTACTTCAGTGATTTCTATTGTAAATAATTCTCATTTAAAAAATAAACAATTATATGTACCATTTGAAGTTTAAAATGCGCCTGTATTAACATATAGTCAAATTCACTTAATCGTCTCTAAGGGACCTAAGAACTTATGGCTCAGTAATGTCAAAGTCATTACAGTAGTGTTAGACAAAGGTGCTTTCACCTCATTTTGTAGTGGTCACATTACTATATTGTTTATTGTAAACATGTTTTACCTTTGTGTATATAAATTGCTAGAATCCATAACTAATTATTATACCTGCAACCCAGTGCTGTTTTATTTGTGTCATTAGTTATTTCTTTGTATATATTAACTTAATATAAACTACCATTATATTTTGCATTATTTTATCACAACCTGCCTTTCTATACCTGTATTTATTTTATTGATGGTGTAATAATTTTTAGGATCAATCTTGTTGAGTACAGTATCAAATTAAAGACCTGAATGTCCTGATAGATTTATAATTTGTCTTTTTAACCCCTTGACATACAATGACGTCTGGGAGACGTCATTCATTTCATGTGTCATTGTAGACTTTGACGTCTCCGAGACAGCAAGAACTTTCTTCGGCGAACGCCGCGCAGCATATTATTAGGTTCTTTAACTGCTACTGTACTGTATAAAATAAAATAATTTACTGAAACTGCAGGCATCAATTATAAATAATAAGCATTTTATTTGTATGTCAAGGAGTTGAAGTATTAAAAACATATAATTAAAAAATATCACAATCATGTTCTAAACTCAAATTATAGAGGCATAAAATTTCATATGATAGTTCCATTTGATGGTCTCTTAGTTCTAAAAATAAAAGCTACCATCAACCAAATGAATCATAATAAGCTTAGAAGAAAACTTTTTTTTTTTGGTGCCTAGCATTTTAGAACTGATAATAGCTATGAGGCTGAATCTAAATATGAAATCAGTTTTTCTCTACCTGCTCCACTTTTTTAGATCAGTTTTTTTTTTTTTAACTGCATTTTGTGCAGTTCTAAATCCCATAGGGATTGGTTTCTGTATTCTTCTCTCAAGAAGGAAATCTTGTCTTTTGTTATGAGGACTCCTCGAAGAAATAGTTATTCCTGACTATTTTCCAATTTATTAACAGCTCAAAGCGAATTTTGAAATGCTTCTTGCACAATGAGAATAAATCTGGTTCAATACCCATTGGTCACTCAACGAAAATGAAAGAAGAATATAACTTTGGTCTTGGAGAAGATAAAGTATGAACATGAATGGGTGATTTTTGTGGATCTAAAAATGGTAAACTTTCTCATAGTACAGCATATTGGCCACAAAATATCCTTGACACTTGTGCCTCTGGGACAGCAGAGGCAAACACACCATTGGGTTAGAAAAGAGTGGTAAAACATTGATGTTGGGAAATAGAACGTCGGGTTGTGAGGGGGAAACCTGCCGTGAGCTAGGGTCTCTACAACCTGGCCACTGCATCAAGAAAGAGATAAAATGGGTAAACCTGTGGTCTTTGACCTTTGCAGGTGGCTTAGTCGGCGACAGCTTTATTTGTATTGATCTGACTCCATAGGTGTACCCCAACAGTGCACTATGTTCAGGAGAAGAGGTACAGAGTAGATATTATAGGTAGTTTATGTGGTATTGGAATGACCACGAATTCATACTCGGTATCTAAGGATAGGCGAAAACCATACAGATCCCAAAGGCGAGTGTGAACTGGAGAGAGGCAGACTGGATTGCTGGGGGAGACGCTACTAGGTAAATTTTGTGGGATCCCAGAGACCGTCATCTGCATGAAAGATCTCTTCCAAGGAGGTGCTAGTTTTAGTGAGACAAAGGCAGAGAATCCCACTAGGAAGGTGTGGGGTCTGACAACACCGGACTAAAACATAAGTTAGGAAAGAGAGGTGCAGAGGTAGTTCAATAAGAAAGAGATGGTTTGAGTAGAACAGCAAACGTCAGTGTAGAGAGAGAGAGCAGTGTTCACTTCAGGAGCCGGGTTCCGAATGAATGGAATAATCTCGGCCTTATATAGGCAGGTCAGAGGCTGGGCTATGTTCGAATCCTCTAGTGAGCTTCCATGTCATGAACCAGTTCCCCCTTTCTAACTGATGCCTAAGGTTTTTATTATTACAAAATGAAAACGTGTACGGGTGTTTTCTGAGTACAAGAAGAGGGGAAATTCTATTTATTCGTGGTGAAGAAGTTGGTACAACAAATGTCATTAACGAACCCTTAGTTGAACGCGAGAAAATCATTTTTCCCCCTCTGAATATAAAAGTGGTCCTTATGAAGCAGTTTGTAAAGACTCTTGATAAGAACACACCATGCTTTGCATATATAAGGAAAAAATGCCTCTGTTGTGAGTGGAAAAAATTAAATTAGGAATATTTGACGTCCCACAAATAAGATAACTCATTAAGGATCCTGGCTTTGTAAATTTGATGAATGAAACTGTGCAAAAAGCCTGGACCTCATTTGTTGCAGTTGTCAGAAGTTTTCTGGGCAAACACAAAGCTGAAAACTATGTTGAGCTGGTAAATGAGATACTTAACAGTTTCAAATCTGGGGTGTAATATGAATATTAAGGTGCACAATTTACACACCCACTTAGACCGTTTTCCTGAACATTTAGGGGTCACCAGAGAGAAACAAGGTGAAAAATTTCACCAGGATATTAAAACTATGGAGGCCCACTACCAAGGAAGATGGGATACACACATGATGGCAGATTACTGGTGGAGTATAAAAAGGGACTGTTCCAAAATGCATTCAAGGATGTCACGGAAAAGAAGCTACCAAAGTGTTTAGTGATTAGTTGGTTTCATCGATGACCATTGTATATAATAATAAAAATTCCGTGTTTAGTTTATCCATGGATTTAACTTAAAATGTATTTCACTAAAATGTTATATCTTAGAAAGTTGAGCTATGCAAAAACTAATGCCATATTTGAATTCAGGGCATCAAATTCATATGAAATCAGCTCCAAATACTTAGGCACTAAAACACCTGTTGGCTTATGTAATAAATTAATTTTGGATCTGTGTGTTCAATTCAAGGAAAACCCTTTATCATTTGATAGATTACACTTAAATGATTTCCAAAAAAAAGTAGAAATTTTTGTACATAAATACTACATTTTATTTCTTAAGCCATCTCATTCACTAAATAGCACTTTCAATAAATAAAAATTTTTAGTTAGATTGCAGTATCACAGAATTTAGGGTTTTCGATGACCTCTGTCTTGGTTGATTTCTTAAGTTTAATTAGTATACGTAATCAAAATCAGTTTCTCTAACACATTCATCCCAATGATTGATGTGCATGGAAATTGAAAACGACTGCCACAGCTGTTCGGTAAAAAAAATTCATTAATTGATTTTCAGGTTTTGTTTACTTTTTTCAAAACCTTGATTTCAGCTGTTTGTCTGACATGGTGATTGTGAGTGCACTGTTTGGCCTATAAACCTTATGAAGATTATATTTGATTACTTTGTGACAAGGAATTTATTTTTAACTCCATAAAAAATAATTAAGGGTTGTAAATTAATTAATTACACGCCAACAAAGAAATGAATTTTCCAATCGAATTGAAGATATCCTCATCTTGATTATTGTGATGTAATTTTTATTTTTGTACAGTTATTACACAGTCATTAAAATCCTGTTCACAATTTAGAGAGATAATATTTTGCACATTAGTTCCATTTAATGCACAAATGGGGCTACAAACAAAAGCCTCTTGGTAAATTTCAACATGTCATTGTCGGGAAAGGTTGAACAATTGTCGGAGGTGAACAATTGTCGGAAAAGGTGAACAAGTGCTGTCGTAGAGGTGCGGCATAGCGAGAGTAGATCAGCGGAAGGCTGAGTAGGCGTATCGCGACGGGTGATAGCGGCTATCAGTATGTAGAGACTAGAAAAGAGTGAAGCGTGAGCCTACCAGGGCCAGGTGGCCCTGGGGTAAGTGATAAGTCGTGCGGCTATGGAGACTAGGAGACAGAGTGTCTTTTTCAGGGCGAAATTTACTGATATAAATATGGTAACCCCCTCCCTCGTGGAAGGCGGAGTCTGTCTGCAGGGGTATGTTTTACGATACACAGGTGACATTTCCTTTTAGTTTTATGACCGTTGGGGTAAAAGGGTGTGTTTTTTATGGCTTCCGGAACGTGACTGAAGGTCTATTCTAATAGGGGTAAGTGTGCTTGCCCTAGGTTTATGGCAGTCAGGTGGCTAATTCTCTTAGGTTTATTGCCGTACCCTCGATCCTCTGTTACCTGTTTTTATCTCTGCCGATCCCTCTATGATTTATTACCAGAAGTTACAGAGATTTGCATTTCTATTATAATACATTATGAACCAGAGTGTAGGGTAATTTACATATATAGTTAGCGGTCGCTACAGTCATAATTAATTACTAGGAAAATAAAAAAAAACATTATCCTACTCTATTGAATAAGGTATAAAAGTAGAGATCTTGTTAGCCTTTTGCCTTTGATCTGCAACTAAGCAAAGACTTGAAAACTATCATTAATAGTTTGTTTCTTATTTTTTTTTTTTAAAGGATATTTAGATACAGAGGCGTAACTACAGGGTGGCAGGGCTGGCAAAATGCCACGGGCCCCCGACCCAAGAGGGCCCCGGCCCAAGTGGCCGCGAGCTCAGAAATATTGTTTTAATATTGTACCTATTTATAAATATATTAAAATATATATACCATTATACAAATTATTGGTTGTGGGTAACTAAACTACTCGTAAGTATAATAAAGCTTAATGATGGGGCCCCCATTATAGGAATTTGCCACGGGCCCCAGATGATATAGTTACGCCACTGTTTAGATAGGTCAATTTTATACCCTGATGATGCCAAAAATAAAAGTAATCCGTTAAAAATACTAAAAGTCATCAATTAGATAATTAAAGTAATGAAAAAAAAAAGTTTTTCCTACTATATTGTGTCTTGACAAAAAATATGACATTCTGAAAGCAACCCAAATTTTTATAAGATCGCTGACAATTTCATGGTAATTTCCCCCATTTTGATTTCCCAAATAACTCCAGTAACATTTTTGAATGCTTCCGCTAGTGGAGTCAATAGTTCCTCAAACTTTTGATGAAAAGTGAACCGAGCTGTTATTTCTTGAAATTCGAGAAAAGGGCTAGAAACTGCTTGTACATTTACAGAAAAATATCACATCCTATTGCTCCATAATTAAGCATCTCGTATACCATGTGGCTGGATTTTAATGTATGTACAGTAGATACATACAATTAAACTTGGAAATTATTGCTGTTTAAAAAATTCCTTTTTTGTTTTTAACCATATCTGCAGTAATTGTGAGCATTTCTTACATAAACTGGCCAAGTGTTGATTTATGTACATTAATAAAATATCCTATGATTACCTGAATGCTCCCAGTTGCATAAAATCTCAAAACTAATAATAACTGATCCATGGGTGATAATGGAATACCTCTGCTGGTTAGCATTTCAATGATATTAAACTTAACATAAATTCTGAGAAATGATTGTAAGCATCTATCTTAGCCGTAGGCACCTTGTGGCTAAATGTAGGATAAGTTCAATCAAATCATCAGAATTGGTTGGGTATTCAGGAAAGGAATATTCATGGTGCAGAATCTTCAATAAAATCAGTTTTAAACACAGTATTAAAAGGATAAACTAAAACAGAAAAAATTTCAAAAACATTCAATAGGATGTACTTGATGGTCTATTGCACAATTTTCACCAACTTATATTTTATTTAATGCAGATATAAAGCTAGTCTTCAGCACCTTTATTTTGACAGGCATATAATGACACTTTAAATTGTAAATTGTTTTATGTGACGTTTTTGCAACCCAACATTTTGTTTAGGTAGTATTTAACTAGAGATTAAATATAAAGTTCTTTTAAACAATTTAGAATAGATTCTCGCAACCAGGGTTGGTTGATCTATAATTAAAAAAAAATCAGATTAATGACAATTTTCTTTTAAATATTTATATAAGACAGATGTTTGGCACAAATTCTCGTCTAATGTGCCAGTCAATAACGTGTTAGAGAAACTTTTGGTTAAATAAAGTGGGAATAATTAGTAATATCAAACTAACTTGCTAATTATCATCTCTACATAGAAATATAGAATGAATTGAAGTTGTTTACAAGATTTAATGACTGTGTAGTTTCTATTTAAACACAAAAATTATGAAATATCAATCAGGGCGGGCAACTTATTCCTCAATTTCATACACTACTGCATATAACAGAAAAAAATATTTTTTTAATTAGCTAGTAAGTAATTAATTACAATAGGTAAGTTACCATGGTGCTGGTTATTTTTAGTATCATAAGGGCATTAAATGAGAAATATCATGGAATGAATTAAAATTGGAACTGGATTTTAATGCAATCACACTAAAAAAAAAATAAGATCACAATGATTAATCAGGGCAATGAGATTTTCAATGTGATAGGAAAATGTTTATGTTTTTATTACGAATTAATTAAAAATATTTAATTACGTATTTGAAGTTGATACTGTTTTTCATGTCTTTGGGTGACAAAATGAATCGCGAAGTAAATTTCATGTTCATTATAGGTAGGGCTGCCATCTCTAAAACCTGCCCCCCAGGACCGGAAGGGTAAGTTCCCCGGATTTTGGAGCTTTCACCCCGGACATTTCAAAACTTTTTCATTCACTTACATCTTGATTAAAATATATTTTACTCCGTACTTGATAGAAGAAAACTTTGATTTTAAGCCTCTTTTGTTGCATGAAATAGTGTGTTTAATCGTTCTTGTGACGACAAGTTAGTAATTTTGCTTTATTTTTTAACCTTCTTAGCTTAGGTATTAAATAAAAAAATAAACAAACCCAATATTAGTTACTCAGTTAATAAAATTAAATGAAAACTTGTTTAACTTTTTATTTTTCTATACAATTTACAATATTTAGTTTTAAAACAACTTAAATCTTAAATCAAATTCAGAAAGTTATAATAACTTATACTAAGGAACAATTTTAACAGCCTTACATTTTGCTTTATATTTCAAGAAAGAAAACACAATTTGTCGTTTTCATCCATAGATCTATGTAACTAAATTAAATCAATATTTAAATCAAATAAAACTATACTTCTTAATTATTTGGCAACTTTTAAAGTAATAACATTAAAATGTCTTCAAATATTGAGCTATTTTTAGTAATTCTGAATATAAATGGGCATTTGGTGTTCTAAAGAATTGTAACCATAGTTGATTAGCATTTAAAAGCTTATCTTCTGCGCTGAGATTTTGGCAAAAATATTTTAAATTCACCCACTCATCTATCAATTTCGTGTCGTCAATTGCTATATTCTTGTCTTTCAAAAATGCAATAGTATCTTCGATAACAGCCCATTGAGTTTTTTCATTTATATTCGGCAAAAACATCCAGTCAAATTTATCAAATTGTTGAAGAGGCTGATTCCAATCTTCAATGTACGTTTTTATTTCATTATAGAAACTCAGAGTACAGTTTTTGAACTCATGTTTTATGTTCTCGTCGTGTTTGTTTAAAATTCTTCTAATACTTAAGGGCACGAAGCTTTCTTTGATTCTATCGTCTAGGCTTTTTGTTATAGATCCAAGAATGTTTCGAGTTTCTAAGACGGAATTGCCGCTTTTACCTAATTTTTCTATTTTGCTATGGAAGATATGCATAATGGAGTGGACTAGAAGCAAATAAGCCTCTAACAGCGGATTTTGGAAAAAATCTTTGATCACGACAGGTGGTTTTTGTATATTTTCGAAGTAGTCTTTCAGTGGAGTAAAGAGCTTCAGAAGTCTTTCTATTGCAGGAAACAGACTAAGCCATATAGATTTGGAATGATATAGAAGCTGTCTGTATTCGACATCAGCTGTTTCACAGAACTCTTTGAGGGATTCGGTTCGAACTGTGTATATAGAAAAATGATTGTAAATTTTCAAGACAATAGTCTCAGCGTCCACTGGCAGTAAGTCACATCCATGATGAATGGCGTTGTTAATAACGTGTGCAGAGCAACCAACACCAACCAGGTTAGGGTTCAGATTTTGTTTTAGCTTATAGAAGACATTGTTGACTCCTTGTCGTTCTTTTCCCCCAAAGTTTGTATTGCAGTTATCTCCTCCAAACGCTACACACTTAGACAAAAGATCATGTTTTCGAAGTTGGTTTATGATTAATTCAGAAATTGTCTCGGACGTTTCATTTACCATAATCTCTACTTCGAGGAGTTTCGTAGTGATTCCTTCATTTCTTACATCGAAATATTGAATTACCAAAGGAAATAGTTTCTAACTGCCATGGTTGCTAGCATCAGTAGCCGCACTTATAAACGGAATGTTTTGTAAGTCATTTTTTAGTTCGGCAATCGACAAAGGACTTAAAACTCCTGTAGCTATTGCTGTAGCTTTAGTACGATTACATGAATGTTTTTTAGTTATTTCTGACCCCGAAAAGATTTCGCGATTGAGAGCGCAATTACAATCCAGAGAATCGAAAGACATATGATGGCTGACTGTATGATAAACGAGTGCGCCTTCAGCTACTCAAATTTGGAAGTCTTCCGGGTTTGATGTTACAAAAAATGTAGATATTTTTGAAGAACCTGCTTGATTTTTCATATTAGTTTTGTGTTTCTGTGTGTTCAAATGTTCATTTATGTCAGAAACGCCTTTGTTTGCGATCGAAATATTTGTTGAACAAATTGTACAGAAAGCCTCCCACTCATATTTGCCTTTTTTTAACATTGGAAATTTATTTTGCGAATCGCTGTTGAACAGGCATTTCCGTTTAGGCATTGTAGTTAGTTTCTAGCAGTCTGCCTATCTGAAAAGGATGAAAACTTTAAAGTAGGTAGGTTTTCAAAAATTTTACTATGTAAGTAATTTAACTTATTAATGAATAGGTTATGATGTTTTTTGGATGAAGTACTGTCACTCTTTGTGAAACATCGAATATTTCTACTCTAGTGGTTATGTGCTCGGTTTCGTAAAATAATGTAAAACTTACCTGGCAAAAATTACGTCCGCTGTTTTGCCGCCAAGCTGCCACCGCTCACACAACACACGTCTACACATCTAACATTTTGCTACGCAGCTAAATAGATCGCTCGCGCTCGCCATTCGCCAGATCACGCCATGCGTCGGTCAAGCGCGCCACACCCCCGCTCGCCGCCCGCGTAGTAAAATAGTGTCGGCAGCGCGTGCGGTGAAATACGTAATCCATAGTATTATTTACATAAATTATGGGAACGGATCTGATCGAAAACCCGGACTACAATTTAAACCCCGCCCGGACGCTCCCCGGACGTCTTCAAAACTAGGACAAATCCGGGGAAACCCGGACGGATGGCAGCCCTAATTATAGGGCCCTAAGTCTCAGCACAGCCTGGTGGGCGTCAAGAAGAGAATAAACCTGTGGTCTTTTACCTTTGCTGGCGGGAAGCTTAATTCGTGTTTGTTTGTAGATCTGACTCCATAAGATTTTAGTTGTTCCCCGACAATGCACTATGTTCAGGAAAAGAGCTACAGGCTAGGTATTGTAGGTAGTTTACGAGGTTTTGGAATGATCAGGAGTCCGGGAAGGCGGAAACCGTCAAGATATCAAATGCGAGTGTGAACCAGAATGAGGCAGACTCTACTATGTTCATTTTGTAAGGTCTTAGGAACCGTCATCTACATAGAAGAGGTCCCTTCCAAGGATATATTAGTTTAGTGGACAGAAATCAGGAATGTCTAGAGGGAAGGCTAACAGCGCCGTGACCAAATCTAGAGGGTGAGGAAAATATAGGTGCAGAAGTAATTAAATAAGAAAGCCATGGTTCGAGTAAAGCAGTAAGTCCCGAGAGAGGAAGTGAGCATTTCACTTCAAGTGTATGATTCCGACAGTAATTTATTTTTTCCTAATCCCTTAAAATTTTGTTTGAAACAAATATAAGACAAAATATGTAAAATAGCATGGGCTCCTTGTACTGCATCACATGCATTTTAAGGTGATACCGGCCATTTCGCCAACTTTTAAGATATCTTCAGTTCCAGTTCAGTACCTATTTATGATTTACAGTTCTGATTTTTTCCTATGATTTATATAGGACATATTAAGAACCAAAATAGAAAAGTTTTGATGGCAAACAATAGAAATCGTGTATTTAATATATTCCAAGCCGGTTTGAATAAGTTTTATTCATGTTAAAATATTAGCTATTTAAAACGTTTCTAAATGTTAAAAGGTGTTTGTCAGTGACCGAGATGAGTTAACTAACAAAATAACGATAATTTTTTTCAGACTCGTTCAATAAGTTTTTAAAAACTAACGTGGCGTGCGGATCTCTCAAAGTCGTTTCTTACATCTGTGGGAAGTGTGTTCTCTCTGGTGCGAGAACCTTATACTAATCTTGATTATGCCTGTTTTTCGTAGGTTAGCCTTAATTAGAAGTTGTGATTCATCTCTAATTATTCTATGACTGTTTAATTAAATTCTAAATATTAGTTTTTACTGCTTTAGTTATTAGATGTGGCCTTCATTTAAAATTGTTATATTTCCTCACTGGAGTTGACGACATTGTTACAGTGATTCTGATTTCATAAAATTCCCTTCAAGAAATGATTCCTCACAGTTATTATTGTTTCAATTAAAGGAATACTCGTTGACAAAATTACAAAACTTATTTATTTATTTAAATTACTTATGGTAGCTGGTGAGTATTTTATAGTACCTAGAAAAATAAAGGGATCTTTAAAACTTTTTGCCTGAAAATTAATTTGTATTATTTTTTTCTATGTTTGCAGGGGACATGCCACTTCTTGTTGCACCTGAACATCCCACTAAACTTGATAAATTCGTTCCAAATTCTACATTAGAGATCCACAAAAATGTAGCAGATGTAGAAATACAGCATAGCTCCCCTTCTAAAGCTAAAAAGGCAAAGAGAATTAAGTTCTTTTGCAATGGTGATAGATTTTGTAAAGGAGTGACAATTGCAATCACACCGGAGAGATACAGATCATTTGACAGTTTATTAACTGAGCTCACAAGGGCATTCTCAAACAATGTCAATCTATCCACTGGTGTTCGAGTACTTTTTACAATGAATGGTAGAAAAATTACTAGCTTAGAGGATTTAGAAGATGGTAAATACTATGCTTGTTCAGGCCAAGGTGATTCTTTTAAAAAAGTTGATTATAGTTTATCATTGACTGTCCCGAAAATACGACCTGCTCGATCTTTTACTAGATTATCTACTCCCAGTTCAAACAGCAGTTCTGTCAAAGGATTGACGTATTGTGTTCGGCCACGCATTATATTGATTGTACGTAATGGCAACAGACCTAGGAAAGTTATGAGGTTATTACTTAATAAGCGGAATGCACCTTCATTTGATCACACTTTGTCAACTATAACAGAAGTGGCTAAGTTGGATACTGGAGCTGTGCGAAAAATTTTCACTTCAGATGGTAACCAGGTAAATTTATGCTTGATAATTTTGTCTTAAACCTTAATTTTCAGCACAATTCTTTAGATATTTTAGTATTTTTTATATTGCTGATTTTACTTTACTGAGTGTAATAGCAAACCTGGCCCCACTATATGTTATTACATTTCAAACAATTAATGATGTTGTTTTCTTTTAATTGATGTTTTGATCCTTAGATACTCCCTTAAAAGGCAGATAACACTGCCCTGTCGCTAGTTCACAACAGTACAGTACACTTATACAATATCAAAGTTATTAAATACTTCATTAGTGACTTAATTTTTCTATGATCTATTTCACTTCTATGAACCTCAAATTTCACAGTCTTCAACTGACTGTCATTAAATGTCAAATTGTCATCCTAACTGTTGAACATTTTTATCTTATTATTTTTGAAAGATAGTTCATGTATACAAATAACATTAAATGGTCACTTGATTAGCAACAAAAATTAGTATGTTTATATGACTTTTCTAGATTACCTCATTAGATGGATTTTTCGGAGAAGAAGATGTGATTTTTTTTGTATACGGTTCAGAAAGGGCTAGTCCTGATGATTTTGTCCTAGATTCTGAAGGTATTGTTAGTGTATGTTGTTTTAATTCTTTAAAAATATTTCACATTCATTATTAAAATTATAAATTATATTTTCCTTTTAGAGTTAAAATCAGTACAAGCTCTTCAAAAAGGTTATCGTAGAGCTGGAGGAGAGTTGAAGTCTGGAACCCACAGCTTAGATAAGTTCGGTAATAATTTTTTAATTTTTTTGTATATAGTCTTTTATTAAATATGGTGTTATCATTGGAATTTATTTTTAGGTAAAGGAGTTCCTAAACTGCCGAACAAAACAAAAGCTTTAAAACTTCAGAAAAGGCAGGATTCTTCTTTAAATATTTCCAGTAAAATTCTTGGGAGATATTCAGTCAGTCAAATCATTGGTGATGGGAATTTTGCTGTTGTTCGACGGTGTACAGACAAGTAAGATGTTACCATTTTACTCATTTAAAAAAAATCTGTTAGTTTAGCTACTAATACAATTTGCAAATATGATCTAAATTGGTATTTCAATATCAAAGGGTACTTCTTCATTGCTTATATTAAGGTGGATGTGGGTAGATCATGGTTAGTCTTAGTCAAATGCAGACAGATAAAGAACCCCTCATTAATTAATTACAGTTGACAGTGAGTTGAAACCTTTGTAAGGAGATCATATAGACAGATAAACAAAATAAAGTAGATCATATCTGTCAATTAGAAAATCAATACAGATGTGTAGATAGATACAGACAACAGGGTAGTATAAGTTTTTTAAAATATATAATATCAAAAGTTATGTTGTAAATGAAGTGGTGGGGTGAAATAAAATTACATAGTTGATGATAAAAATTTGAAGATTCATAGAAGAACAAATACAAAGTGAAGAAAGTGACAGTATGTTAATAAATAAAATGTGAAAATAATTAAAATTACATATTTAATGGGAAGAAGGATGGCATCGACTTTTTGAAAAATACAGTAGATTCTCCTATATCCAGATTAATGTGGGGGGGGGGTGCTCTGGATAGAGGAGATTTGCTAGGATATATACGAAATAAAGAAAAAGTAAGTAGTTATAGTATATCGTTATATTCTATTCTGGCCTTAAAAAAAAAAAAAGAAGTAAATTAAACTTAATAATTGATTAAATCTCAGGGGATCCTTGACAACTAAACATTTACATGAAAGAAATACATAAAAAAAAATTAATACATTTACAGTGTTTGAATTGTTTACAAATTTTCTTTCGAATGCTTGCCTTGATGTTCCAAATACAATGTTGCGCAATGGCCTCCTGTAGACTGCGTGTATATGATGTATGAGGTATGATAGCATACGCTGTTAGGAGGTAATATGAAAAAACTGAAAGGTCTGAGGTTATACGTACAAATAAGAGATGTGAGGAAATACAAAGTGTAAGGGTCCTCATGTCAAATATGTTTGACCATCCACAGACTGGAACAATTTTTCATCATCTCTCTTCCCAATACAATTCTAAAACTGACCACCTCTCCTTTATAGCATCTCTCAACAACCGCCTATCCTCTCAGCTGTTCCAATTACTCACATACTTCCTGCGGCTACATTCACTTGCTTTGGATTTAAACTTTTGATAATTTATTTTACATTATTTAATATTTTATATAATAAAATAATCCTGAAAAATAAGATTACAATCAACTAGCAGACTTTATATATATATATATATATATATATATATTATCCATAAATCTTTGTGTGAGTCAATCCTATTTACTGTTACATATTAGTATCAAATCTTCAGCTATCCACAATGCCACTTATACACACCTCTTTTTGTTTTGTTTTTATGGTACCCAATTGTTGTCACTTAATAGAGTAAATTGATTTTATATATTTAAAATAAACTTTATAATTTTACATCAAAATATTTTTTTAAAGTTGCTTGTTTTTTTTTTGTCAACCTTTCCCAATGTCTTCTCAGTGCCTGACATGACATCAGCAGGTGTAGAATGATTGTGCTGTTCCCCAAATTTTAATCCAACCTTAAAAATAATAATAAATGATAGAATTATGTATATTTTCGTTATTGAATAAGCTTAAATCTAGTGCATGGATTCCCTCTTGGGAAGAAGTGTGTGTTTCGTCAATGGTTTTTGAATGTTCATTGTCTGAATCCTGTTCTTTTCCTTTAATAAGGTCTATAATTTCGTCTTCTGATAACTCTTGTCCAACATCACATGTCACTCATTTTGTAACTTCATATTCAGTACTGTTTTCGCAGTCTTTTAACCCTTTGACAATAGCCGTTAGTTCGCTATCAATGTTGTTATGTGTTGTCTCTGTGATTTCATTGAATCGTTTGTTCCAACATTTTTGAAACGTTGAAATTTTGACATTGAACGATGAATTTGAAGTTTGAACAGGGTTTTCACTTTTTTTTAATGTGCGTATGTGACTGTCCGGCTTTGGTAAGTCTACTGTATAAGCTATCTGTGAAATTCAGCCAAAGAGTAATCTTAGAATATAAATGAATAGTAAAGTTAACTCACTTTTATTTTTTTATTTTGTCATTTAATGAAAGAACTATAGTTCCAGTCAGTTGAGGGCTGTACCTGCAATGGACATGTCTCAATTTTCCCCCATCACAGATTAGTTTCCCCGTGTGGGACAGAATAGTTGAGCAACCCATACATCAAGCAGCCCTTGGAAATTGAAGCGTGGACCTATCGCCATCAATTTGATGGCTATACCCATTTCTTTGCTAATTAGAAGTTAGAGGTTAGAAGAAACGGGATGAGATCTTTGAATCAGGAAAAAAGTGTTATAATTTTCTTTTTAGTTTCTAGGCCAGTACGTAGTTGAGGGTTTTTTTTAATTTGGTCACAAAGTACAAACAACACAGCAGGTATGATGCTGTGAGGTGTGGATAGGTTCAAGTTAGGATTAGTTGGTGAAATTATGGATAAGTGAGTCGATTAGCGGGATTGGGTGTTGGTGATTATTTATCATATCACTAATACAAGCCCCGGTGTGTTTCCCGACAAACACTTCAACCTATTTATATACCGATGGATAACAATGAACTCATAGTATAACCGTAGACAGTTTATCATCCTTCATCTAGGGATATAAAGCTGGGTGATAGAGTAATGATTACAGCTGAATTCTCTATTGAGGGCATATAGAATTTTAGCCACCTATCCTAGTTTACATAAATAGCTTATATATTGTAATGTTATTTTTTAGGTCACATATTATTAAGGAATTTAATTGTTTTGAAACCTGAAATAAGAATTTTGTTAGTTTAGAAGAATTTGCGTAAAAGTGAAGGTTTGTTACATATCAAATTGATTTAGCATGGAAGGTTGTGAAATTTGGAACAACTAGTGAAATTCAAATAATTGCAGGAAAGCTTGTGATGCGACATGTACTACTTTCAAAATGGACAAAAACAACTGTTGGGCAGAATAATATTATGACATAGGTCAGGTTGGTTTTTATTTTGTTGCCTGAGAGTCCAGACACACATTGATAAGGGCCTTCCTATTAGTGGTTAGTGAATAATGCTGAGGAGCTATGTTTAGGAAAGGATGGATGAACTCTGCTCAACAAAAGTGGAGAATTTCTTTTCTTGTCGCGAAAATTTAACCAAGGGACAAATTGTGAATTTCACATGATGGTTACTCAAAACATAAATTTGTTTCTTCGAAATATAAATAGTCATAGCCACAATACGCATATGTGCTTTAAAGTTGCATAACTCCTAAGTTTTAAAGTTTTTGAAAATTTATAAAAGTAGAATATATGTTTAGTTGGTCAGAATCCAACCTTAAAAATTTTGAAAAGAGTCAATTTTAATGATATTCAAATGTTTGATTATGTGTGACGAGAATGTTATAATATAGTTGACAGCAAATAAAGGAAATTTTCTCCTCTAAGGAATGACGTGAGGTCTCTGTGGTACAATTGTGAATGCTCAGCGAATGCATTCATATGAAATAGAGGAAAATATTTAGTGATTATTACCATTCAGTTCACTTGTATTGTCTGTTTAACAAACAATCCTCATTGTCCTGAATGTGGTGAAAGCCGAGTCCTCCCATGTCGTCCATTGTTAATGAGTTAGTAACTCATTGTATTTGAGCAGTCACACTTAGTTGTTTAAGGGCTTTCATTTCAATTTTATCATGTTGGAACTGATACCTTTCTGACTTCATAACAACTTTACTTGAAATGGAATTGATCCAAATAAAAATCAAATCTGTACTTAAAGTCTTCACTGACCAACTTGCATGGTGATGTGTACACTTGCTTCTTTGGAATTGGTAGTTGTTGGTAGTGACAAATAAGGCAGTCTAGTTGGCTAGTCCTTTTCATCAAGGACGACCTGGTTAATAGCTGGTCACTTATTTTTCTTAAAATTATCAGAGCACTAGCAATTGAGTTGTAAAAATTAATATAACATTATTCAAAAAGTAATAGCTAATTATTTTCAGAATAAAAACTGTTGAATATGCTTTAAAAATCATCGACAAATCTAAATGTGTTGGTAAAGAGCACATGATTGAAAATGAGGTTGCAATATTAAGAAGCATTCAACATCCTAATATCATTCAGCTGATTGCAGAGCATGAAACCCCTTCGGAATTATATTTAGTCATGGAACTTGTCAAGGTAATCTACCACAAGATACTTGTAAAGTTATGAAAAAGATCAGTTTTGACTGACAAAGTATGTAATGTATGTCGTTAATACGTTATAGGGCGGAGATTTGTTTGATGCAATATCTAGAGCTGTTAAATTTCCTGAAGTCGACGCTCAGATAATGACACAAAATCTGGCCTCAGCATTGGCCTATCTTCATGACCAAAATATTGTTCATAGGGATATAAAGCCTGAAAATCTATTGGTAAAACTACATACCATTTGTTTTATTTTTTATTGTAAATTATGTCGATCAAGTCTCATTCGTTCTAATAATTATTATTATGATTATAGGTAGAAATGGATGGTGATAGACTCAAAACATTAAAGGTAGCCGATTTCGGCCTAGCACAAAAGGTTATTGAACCATTGTTCACTGTTTGCGGAACACCAACCTATGTTGCCCCAGAAATCCTTACAGAAACTGGCTATGGATTAGAGGTAACTCGAGACCTAACTCGATTGTTGCATTAAAAAATAATGTCTTCTGATATAGTAAAGGCTCAGAATACCTTTTTTGTAATAAATATATTTATGAATGGTGCCTTCGGTTTTGACATTTACTCTAGTCTTCACTCACTAGAACATAAACAAATTGTAAAGTTAAATCACTTTTATTTTGTTATTTATTGAAAGAACTATAGTTCCAGCCAGTTGAGTTTTGTATTTGACATGTCTCAATTTTCCCCAAGACAGATTCAAATATGAGACAGAATAGTTGAGCAACCCATACATGGAGCACTTGAAAATTGAGGGATGGACATATCACTATCAATTTGCTAAACTATACCGATTTCCTTACTAATTGTTTTCTTCGTTCGTAGATTTGTGGATTTAACTTGGGGCTAAATTCAAGTTATTTTTACCTTTTCTTGGTTTTTTAAATCTTGTTATTAATCACCTAATCAGTATATGCAGAAACAACTGAAACTGTAGACATTTATTTTCAATAACTGTGGAGGAAGAATTGTATTATTAATAGATCATGAAACCATTCGATTCACAATTCCTGTAAGTTCACTAAAATTTTGTTGTGTGGTGCTACTAATAACACCAAGATTACTTACCACATCAGCTAATTATCAATTACTTGGTATATTTGATTAATGATGAAGGGGGGGGGGTAGGATAGAACTTGAAGATGATTATGGGAGCTATGATATGAGTACAGGATAATTGAACCTAGCTGTATTTACCTTATTAGTGTCAAGTAATAATTGTTACATTATCTTAACTTCTTACTATTTAAAAAAAATACATTTTGATTTTTCTCTTTTTCAGATTGATGTTTGGGCAATGGGAGTAATCCTATACATTATGTTGTGTGGGTTCCCCCCATTCGTAAGTGCCAACAACGACCAAGAGGAACTGTTTGATGACATTCTTTCTGGACAGTACGGCTTCCCTACTCCATACTGGGACTCTGTTTCAGAGCTAGCTAGAGATCTCATTTCCCACATGCTCCAGTCCAACCCCGAACTTAGGTTTTCTGCTGAAGATGTTCTGGACCACCCTTGGTTTGATTTAACTTCCTAAAAGTTCAAATTTACCTTGCGTGTTGAATTACTTTATCTGGTTTCAGTTATATTGCAATTTTAATCTTATTATTGAAAGAAGGAAAGAATGTTAACAAAAAGAAGAGACATTCTGTTAATAGTTGTTCTATATACAGGCGGCATACTTGTGAATCTATGTTAATTAATGGTATTTATAGATCTGTTTGGTAATGTCTAAGGAAAATAGTACGCTCAAAGAATGTTATTTATTTATTACTTGTTAACATATATTGACATGTAAGATTTTGATAATTATTTTAAACTGCCTTAGTATATAATTATTTTATAAATATATTAAACTGTTAGGGAAAGGCTAAGTTAACTCTGTCAGAAGATAAAAGCATAATCTTCCTCTAAAACGTGATCGGAGAGTATTGGGAAAGTATTTTAGTCATTATGATAAAAAAACATTCCTTCCCTATGTTATTTATATGAAAACAAAACTACTTTTATGAGAATAACAAAACTCAGGTTGAAAAATATAATGAAATATATTTTTATCAATGATAAATCTTATTAATATTTAATCAAAGTGACATTATAAGACTACACATCACAGATTAATATAAAAGTATAAACATCATTTAAGTTGAACATTTTGCTTAAAATATATTTGTAAAAACCTACAAAAATATATATTATTAATTTATCAGACTAAACCTTCAAGTAAACTTGGTTCACTCATATAATAATATTTGATTATATTATATTTTACTTTAAATGATTAAAACGACAATAACCAAAGAAACAAGAAAATATTGTCGCATTATTCTGAAATAATGATCAATAGTAAAAATTCTTCATTATCTTGCAAGTTACAGTAGATTGTTTTTTTTGTGAAAGTAATAAGTTTATATAATATTATCACTGATAACATAATTTCTTCCATGACTATAGAAAAGTACATATGAGACATTCCTCTTAATGTTTGTTACCTATCATTATGCAAAGATTATGAATTTAATTTAATTAACATGTATTTCTTCAAAATATCTATCTAAACAAAGCATTGTTTTCATTATTTTTTTATCGTTATATTGTTGAATGATTTTAAATATTTAGTCATTGTTTTTATTTATACCCTTCATAATAGTTGCTTTAGATGATATCAACAAGTAAAACTGGTGCAGTTGATTACATCATAATGTATATTTGTACATATGAAGACATGTTATATTTAGTTAAAAGTGTTAAACTTTAAATAGATGCATACATCTTTATTATACAATAATTTTCTGACTGGAAACTGAAAAAGAACACTGATATCTTATCACTTATTACAACCCAGTTCAATATTTGATCAATAAAAGTTTTACCTAAATTTGATAGTTTTATTTTGAAGTAGATCGATAAAATTACGTATCATGATTTCAAGGGAATACTTCTGTTTATGACATAAATATGAAAAACATGCAACTTGAAAATTGGTGTAATAAAATCATTGATCTTATTGCTTAACATACATAATAATATACTCACCTGTCAGGGAGGGTTATGTCATATCCATTTAAAGACAGGAAACATAATCTGCCCCTTAACCTAACAGTTGTTCTGGGATAATGGAATTCTCATAATAATTATGAGTGTACCAACTTGAAGAATGATTTGATAGTTCGTTTAATCAATTAAGTTCAAGCGATTTTTATGTGATGCATATAGTGCAATATTTTAATTCTTAATTTCCTGTGTTAAATTGTTATGGGGGATAAAATGAATCAAGGGATAGTCCTTACATCCAGTGCCTAACAGTAGAGTGTTTTATACGGATAATCTTTCTTAAATGAAACTACTCACAATATACCAAAGATAAATATGAACTGTTAGTCTTATATGAGATGAAAGATTAATATGTCAAAATTATGAATAGATTATAAAAAATTAATGTAAGAATAATCATTTTCAATGTTTGGTATATGTATAAAAAATATAAAACTCGTTCCATTTTGTAATATTTCAAAGTTACTGTTTTATTCATAAGAATCAAAACATATTTGGATGATTCAGTGATAAAATTCATTTTTATAATGCCTTACTATTTTGTATGGAACTAGCATTTTTTATTATCATTTTGTACTTACCGATTTGCTGCCGAACTGAAGATATTTTATTTATGATGGGTACAATAGAATTTCTAGCCGGGTTGTGGTTTCTGATGTACTTTTGCTTTAAAAAAATGTACTAATTTCCTGTTAGAGAAGTTACAACAACTGATATTTTTAATACTTATGTGTTGTAAATTTGAAACTACTCAGGAAAAGAATCCAGCCAAACTCCCACAATAAATACTGTATATTGTGTACAAAGATAAATAGATATGCTTGTAAAGTTTTATCCATCAGACAAAAGTTTGTGTATATGTTATTGTAAAAAGAATATATTTCTACCTCTGTACTTATTTCATACTTGAAATAAATGATAATCTTTTCGTAAATATATCAAATTATTTAATGTAGAATCTAAAGCCCTTTCCTGGAAACTCCTTTCTCTTCTTATGAAATTTTCTTCTTATACCATAAATTAATTTCAGATTTAAATTATGAGAAACTTCACAAATTTCTGTGCTGCTTAGACGTTTTACTACACTGATGTTTGTGAAAATGCTGACTCTAAAAAAAAAAAGTTACATTAACATATAAGGTCTTATATTGTTGAGGAGATAATATAGGTACCTTAATTTTGCTAAACAAATACATAAATATAACAGATCAAACATCATAGGAACGGGACAATAAATATTCAACTTTAAATTAACACCATTTTACCATTACATACTTAATTTTTTAACCATCACATAAGTAACAAAAAAAGAATTCTTTCATACTGATTACTGTAAAAAAATATCATTTTGGCACTGGAATATATAAAATGATGAAGGAATAATGAGGTTCAAAATTAAAAATAGTTAAATTGAAGCTAACTTAATGGTTGATTGAATGATGGTAAAAAAAGGTTGATTCAAGCATGACCTATTCCAAATAGCGAAGACCTAAATTGTTTCAAATAATAAACTTTAGGTAATGGCATTTCCAGATTACCTATCCCTGAAGTTTTCATAACATTCATAGAATATCCAAATCAATGTAGTTATGTAAAGCAATAAAAATGAATATGATGTAATCTTCAAGAAAAGTTTCAAAAAGCTGGAAAACTCTAAAAAACAAAATCAGATTAAACTTAAATTCAGACATTTCAATGATTTAAAAAGTAAATGTATGAACTAATTTAACAATTTTATTCAACTGGTGGGATTGAATAAATGATGGGCCAGACGTTGCCGTTTTCACAGATACCCCATTGAAGAAGATCCACTTCTGCCGCTTCCCGGGTTATACCGCTTACCGCCACGACACTGAGACTATCTCTGGAGGAGTTGCAGTCTTAGTGAAGCACGGAGTTCCCTGTAGGAGACTACCCCCACCCGTGACCCTAGGGCCCTCCCACTACATCGTAACGCTCCAGATACGGCTCACGAAGAACATGATAGTGTCAGGAGTTTACAGAAGACCGAGAGCCAACTGCGACTCGGACAAGCTCCTGCTCACTAGCATAGCTCATGACCGAAGACACGTCATCGTGGGTGACCTAAATGCGAACCACAGTTGGTGGAGCGGTACGACGGCAAACGCCCTCGGCCGCTACATCACTAAAACACCATTTACGGTAATCCACCCAGGATTGCCGACCTTCCGTCACTTCGTGAACCCCAACAGGACCTCCACGCCCGATCTACTCCTGGCTCAAGAGCCACACCGAGTCACTGGATGCTCCGCCTTGGACTTTACCACCTCCGACCATCGGCCTGTGCTCTACGAACTAGAAGGTGACATGCCAGAGCCGCCTTCTTTAAGATACAGGTACGATGAGGCCAAGTGGGACCTCTACAAGCACCTTATCAGGACCGAGTTGCCCACAATTACGCCCCTGAGACACACTTGGGATATCGATTACGCTATCTATCAGCTTCAAGACGTCATCGACCGAGCCGCCGATGCATCGATCCCGAAATTTTCTCCGAAGCCTCCTTCTCTGAGAAAACCTCCGGATCACATTCTACAACTGATTAGACAGCGTAACAATATCAAGAACAGGTGGTTTAGAACCAAAAACAGGGACTTAAAACCGGTTTTGAATGCTCTCACAAACCAAGTTAAGTCCCTGATGGCCCAGTGGAAAAACTCGGTCTGGGAAGATCGCCTCACTAATCTCCACGGTGACCACAAGCAATTGTGGAAGCTCGTGAAGACATGCAGGTCCAAAAAGAACGGTGTAAGGCTGGCCGTGAACGGGCAGTTCATCCCCACCATCGAACATGTGGACATACTGGCGGATCATTATGAAGTCGTGAGCCGTGGCCAAGGCCAGCAAATAGGAGCCCTCGAACCCCCCCCCCTCCCCACCACTACCGAAATCTACACCTCCCACCGGCAGGTCACTGGCTTCATTCTTCGAAGAACGAACAGGAACAAGGCACCAGGTGAAGACGGGATCCAGAACATCTTACTCAAGCAACTACCGAGGAAAGGAATCTCGTACATCACCAACGTGTTGAACTCCTGCTTCAGGCTGCATTATTTCCCTCAGAACTGGAAGCACGCTGTGGTCGTCCCCCTGCTGAAACCAGCGAAAAACAGTAATGAGCCATCTCATTACCGCCCCATCAGTCTGCTGACTCAACTCTCGAAGCTGTTCGAGAGAATCATCCACCTACATCTCTCCGAGCACTGCGAGATGTAAGAAGTTATCCCACCGGAGCAGACTGGTTTCAGCAAAGGCTTAAGTGCGGACAACAACTTGGTGAGACTGCAAAACCACGTCGCATCGAACGTCCGGAGCAACAGAGCTACCGCTATGATCTCACTGGACTGTTCGAAAGCCTTCGACTCTGTAGACCACTACACCCTACTCCAACGTCTGAGGGAATACGAATTCTCGGATCAGCTACTGAACCTGATGACTTCATACCTCACAGGCAGAACTTTTTCGGTTCGGATAGGCACCATGTCTACGACCCGAAGAAAATACACTGCCGGTGTCCCCCAAGGATCAGTGCTAGGCCCCCTGCTGTTCAACATCTATACCACCCAAATCGTAGGAGCCTCGTACCCCAACTGTGAGGTATCGGCGTATGCAGACGACATCGGTGTCTACAGCACTAGCATCAATCCCACCAGAGCCCTGAAATTTGCTGAGAGCGCCAGTCAACACATTGCTGAGAAACTCGACACCGTCAACATCAAAGTCAACCCGGCAAAGACGCAAGGAATTATATTTAGTTATAAATCTGGAAGAAAGAAGTTACCTAAATCCTTCACCTTAGACGGCAAAGAGTGCTCCGTGAGCAACAAGCCATGCTACCTTGGTATACCCTCGGTAAACACTTGTCGTTCACGACACATCTCAGCAAGAAGTTTAAGGGTGTTAGGACAAAGTTCTACAGCCTAGGACACCTACTTCACAGCCCGGCTTTATCAGTACGCCTCAAGCTGCTTATTTACATAACATAACCACATATTCGTTAATTTTTAAATCAGTTTGTTTTCTAGTTTTGTAGCACTTGATGATGGCAGTGCTATCAAATACCATTGATTGTCGGAAGACATCCTTGAGTGGCCTATCATTTAAAATTATACATCTAACCAATTAAAGCATATTCTCAATAACATTCTTTTTTAAGTAAAGTATTTGCAAATTACTAATATATCTTAAAATAACTAATATTGGTAATACTCACCAATATTTTCATCTACCACTGTAACGCCATAGGTAACAATGATATTTGAACCATTGAGAGGATGTGGAATCCAGCAGGAATAAAATCCTTCAATTGCTTGTCGAGATGAATATCGACAAGTTCTCAGGACTGTTATGTCTCCATCGTCAGTTATTTCATATGTGATTCCCCTGAAATAATTAACTTGCTGGTCAACTATAATCGATTGGAGCCTTAGCCATATTATAACTAATAAGGATCAGTTGCCTAGCCATTTTTTTCTCAGTATAAAAATAAATTGTCCAACTAAAGGCTGCCACTGAAGTGAGAAGCTAGTGTGGCTGAAGATATGCTTGTGATATCTTAATTTCTTCTTATTCTTAATTTCTAAAGCAGATACACGTTCACTTCTTCTTTGTTCAAGTAGCTACACATTTAGCCTTATTAGACTAAGTGAAACCTAGCCAAACCCATTCACTGATGAAAAAACCTTTAGAAAAGACGGGACTTTAACTCTAAGATTGGCTTGTTTTGAGAATAATTAGCCTGATAAAAAGGTTAGAGTGTGACATATTCCACATTTACCATACATGTAATTAATTTGACTGAAAATGAATCATATATAACTAAAATATGAATAATTAAGTAGGAAAAAATAATGAAACAAATAAAACAGTCACACATCTTGATTGTGGAAATGAATACTTTATTATTAAATTAATTCTTTTTAACCAATTACTTAATCTAAACAAAATAAATTTAAAACTAGTACTTATGATCTAACTAAAATGAAGGGGTATTTGAGGATGTTGGGCTGATATTTAGTATGTTTATTGTCCAGGGGACTGGTGGTGAGGGAAAGTAAGTGGAGGCTTTTATCCCACCTCCTCTCAATCAGTAGAGGATACCAACTAGTTAACAAGTTTTTCATTGCAACTTCACTTCACCATCACTGACCAATGTTCAGAAATACAGATTGTATTCAGCTTCAGATATAGTAGGCCTGCCTCTTCTCTGAGTTGGCTCAGCTTATCATCAAGAACTCACACTATTCCTCTCCTTTCTACCCATTGCCCACCTGATCCTCAGTTCCTTCACTGTTACTTTTATCTTTGCCCTTCACAACCAAAATACACACACACACACACACACACACACATATATATATATATATATAAGTTATCGTCTATCGGCTTTAGACGATTAAAAAAAAGATAATGAGAGTAAAGGGAACTGATATTTGAACAACGGCAAGGTTTAAACTGTCTTTATTCCGCTTCTAATCCTCTATCTGTTTACAGCCTTTGTTTACATGGAGCTTCGTGGTATTAGGCCTAACATTGCCATACCACGAGCCTTAACTTCCCCTACCAGTTTACGAACATTCGTAAACTTAGGGGGGAGGGTCGATCGTACTTTGTGGTGAGACATATGTCGCAGGTACCAACTACTCTTGTAATTGTGTCCTTCATGCCCCACCAAAAATATCGACGCTTCAATGCTTGTAGGGTTGTCTCTATTCCGCGATGATTCGTTTTGCCTTGGTGAAAGGGGAGGGTCACCTCCGTCTGACGTCCTTCATCTTTGACCGTTTCCACTTCAAAGGTACAGCGGACGAATGTTCGATCGATCCCTAATCGTTCCATCCTCCATAATCGTTTAATAGGACCCCATATTGTCGCATTGCCCACATATAGGTGATGCGTCGTCCTTAAGGGCCCGACGCATCTTTTCTTCATTAATCCTCGGTGGCGACCAAATCGTTATGATATCGCATCGCCCATATTTCGTGTGTTTGGCCTTCAATAGCCCAGAAGTCTTAGTTAGCCATATGATCTGGAGTCGCTTGTCATTAATTATGTCCTCCGCATCTCCTAAGTCGGAGGGCAGGTCTCCTGCTAACCTATCGTCTCATGGGCTGTCCTCTGCATTAGTCCCTTCGAGCAGTTCCCATTCACCTTCTCCGCCAGGTGACCATTCCTGGTTGAATTGTCGGATGTCGCGTGATGATCTTGCAGCATCCTCCTCGATAACCAATCTGCAACTACGTTTTCCCACCCTGATTTATATACAAGGTCCTTGGCTGAGAAACTCTTGCCAGCGGATAATTCGCGCCGATGACTCCTTCATTGTTCCTACCCATTGCAGGTGTCGATGATCCGTCTGGATTTTGAACCGCCTTCCAAAGACATAGGGGCGGAAGTGTTCGATTGCCTACACAATTCCCAACAGTTCTCTTTCGAGCGCACTGTACCGGCTCTCAGGATCAGTAAGGCGCCTGCTAGCGTTAGCTATCGGGTTTTCCCCTCTACCACGGTCCTGCGAGAGTACCACTCCCAATGTGTACGCACTGGCGTCGGTGGTGATCGTGAATTGCAGGGAAAAATCCGGAAAGGCTAATACCGGTTCCTCCTGCAGCCACTCCATGCATCGCCGCAGATTGTGCTCCATTACTGGTGTGATCACTATATGCCATCCTTTCCTGAGGAGGTTATTGATGGGCACAAGGTACTCCACCATTTCTAGGTACAACTCGCCCATTAGCCACTGGAACGTAATCGGCGCGTTCTTTAATCCAAACAGCATTCTTGTGAACTCATAATGTCCCCGTTCAAATGAGAATGCGGTCTTACATTGGACCCGTCGATGTAGTCGGATCTGGTGGTAACCCGCCTTTAGGCCCAAAGTGCTAAATATCTTCTCCCCTCCTAATCTATCTAGGATATCCTCAAAGCGGGTGATGTGGTATTTCTCGTCTACCGTATATTCGTTCAACTTTCTGTAGTCAATGACCACTCGGTATTTCTCCTCACCCAGTGTCCCTTTCTTCTTTACTGCCCACAGGGGACTATTACACGGTAACGTGCTATTCACCACGTTACCCTGTCTTTTTAATGCTTCGATCTCCTCCCTGATAGATTATCTCAGCATCTGCACCCGCACACCAGGTACCCACCTCCTCTCTTTCACATACATCACACGGTCCTGTTTCAACGGAATTTCATGCATCGTCTCTCCCGTTACTCCTAGTTTTCCCCCTCCTTGAAGAAGATATCCTTATAGTCTCTCCTAATCGACTCTCTCCAGCCCTTCTCCCGATTAATTGCCCCGATTCTCACATTACCATCCCGCACGGCTTCCGTACCACGGTATGATTTATTCCCCAGCCAAATAGACCACGTTCCCTCTCTGTACATCACTCGTGATCCTACTCTTCCTATGAGGTCACGCCCGATTATTCCCTCGTATTCCCGCGGCATCCTCCCTACTACGTGTACTTTCAAACTCTCCTCATTGGCCGCCCACCTAACCAATCCCATTAACGTTTCCCCTTCGATTTTGCACGCCTCTCCTAAGGTGATCAGTCTACAGGGCGTAACCGGTGCCCCCTCGCTGACACAATCTGTCCGTCGCCTTCCTGCTGAGGATTGTGCTTGAACTTCCGGTGTCTACCAGGCACCGTACTCCTCTCACCACTCGGATTATGGGTATACCGCCGTAGTCTCCTCCCACACTGTAATTGATTAACGCGCGGTCACCCCTCTGCCGGCCCACCGTTTGCATTTTCCTTCCCGCTTCTGCTTCTCACTGTCTGCTTCCTACGTGGGCCCTGCTGCCATCTCTTCCGTAGTTCTTGCTGCTGCTCCTGGGTTCTTCCTCTCCTATCTCCGTTTCCGATGTCTTCGTCGATTCGGAGGGGGCCCTAGTTCTCCCCCACACTCTCTGGGCGTTAACTTCCATTGGTTCCGGTCTGTATCTTTCAGCTCTTTGGAACATAGACCTAGTTATATGGACACTGTCGAGTGATGTGCCCCTCCATTCTTCATTCGAAACATTTCTTGCGCTGACATTTCGCTACTAGATGTCTGGATCTCCCACACCCATGACATCGTCTGTCCTCTCCCCTTCCACTTGTTCTAGATCTTCCTTGGCTTGTCCTCTTCCCTTCAGCCACCGCCCTTTTCTTCTCCTCATAATGCGGTTCTCTTCATCTTCAAGTCTGCTGCTGCATCCTCGTCCAACATGGTTCCTCTGCTTCTAGCTGCACTTCTTCCTTGCGGGCGCTAGCGTCCATCATCTCTTGAGCGCATTTGACGAAGGACCGGCCCCCCGGTAGATTTTTCTTCCTCCCCGTCTCTCTGGCCAGCTGTACCTTAAGGATGGTTGCTAAGAATGCCATCCTGGCTTCTACCTTCGCTGTACCTACTATCTCATTTTCTGTGTAATCTTGTTGTACCGCGCCAACAGTTCTCCGGCGTACTGCCTTTTTGATCATCTTGTTTCTCGGAACATCTGAAAGATATTCTATCTACCGCCCCCGTAGGCCTTCTTCAACTTTGTCTTTACTACCCCCCACGGGGTGTCTTCATCGGCCTGTATTAGGTTTAATATATTCCTTTTTAACCTGTACACCAATTCTGTCTTAATCGACTTCGCGTCGCCTGGATCGAGTAGACCTTCATTCACCTTAGCTTCCACTCTCTCCATAAATCTGTCACCACATTTGAGAAAATGGCTTAATTCACCGCGTTCTCCTGAAAATTTTTTTAAGTACGAGATTGCCTTTCTCAGGTCTTGCGATGTCGCCACCCGCACTTTTATCCACGCTAGGGAGTTTGCGTGAGCTTCCGCCAGCGTTTCCATAGGCAACAGTGGAACTTCGAAGGATGCCGGCCGTAAATCCACCATTTTACTCCGTTATATAAAAAACCACAACAGACCCGCACGTCGTTTAACTGAACGTTCGTAATCCCGGGTTTCGGCACCAGTTATCGTCTATCGGCTTTAGACGATTAAAAAAAAGAGAACGAGAGTAAAAGGAACTGCTACTTGAACAATGGCTAGGTTTTAACTTTCTTTATTCCGCTTCTAATCCTCTATCTCTGTTTACAGTTGTCGTCTGTTCCATCTTAGATACTGATGTTTTTATGTGAATTATGTCCCACATGGCTGGTTGGGTCAAGAATGGTTTTCAACAACAGGTTGTTATTTCGACAGTTTCTTAGTTAATTTCAGCGCTGTTTTTCTCATACCACTTTTAAGAAGATTTTTAAAATTAAGCAATATATAAACCGCATAAGAAAATTAAAAAAAAAAAAATCACGCGGCTACGCATCTTACTCCGCGAGGGCGAGTCGTGTATGAACATTCGTGATCCACTCATCATGGCATGGCCATTCCCAGGCCCCAGGCGGGTGGTTTAGCATATCTAAAGTGGCCCCCATTCTCGTCAACACGCCATTGCAAGATGTTGATTCTTCAGTTTCATTGTTCCAAAGGAATGAAGTTTATGAATCAGTCAGTGACAAGGAAGTAGCATCGCCAACTTCATGAAAGTATCCATTGGATGTTCTTTCATTCTTTTAAGTTCTTCCAAACAGCATGCCATACTAATATTAGTTTGAATACATTTACAAGCAACACACACCTGGTTCCTATATTTATCATTTTGTCCTTAATGTTGTGGATTCCATATAATTGGTTCTCCCTCGTACAAATACAAAAATTTCATTATGAATTACTACAAAATCAAAGAGGTCTTGGAAAGTTGTGCAGGAAGGAGTCTTTGATGTTTGAAGCATTTACTGACATTTTATGAGAAAGGACCAGCCACTCTGAATCACCTGGAGCAATGGGAAGTCAACCTTCTCACCAAGCTAGGAATGACTAACTTCAGAGAAGTGACAGCTGTGGGAAAAAAGCTTAAGACTAGTCTGACAATGAACCCATCTTGTTTACTGCAACACCTCTGAAAGCCAATCAAACTCATTTATTGAATTGTGCTAACTCACCAATTCATTTGGTCAAACTAGCCTTTAGGTTGACAAGTGTAATAATTAATAAATGTTTTATTAAAAATGAGTTTTCATTACATGCTATTCATACGTTTTGTGTCATTTGGGATAAGAGGAGTATCAAGCCTTAGCCATATTGATGTATCTTCGTAACCATAAACAGTAGAATAAAACTTCTTGATGGTTTCTTTGTCTAAGTATTTGTTATAAAAACAGGCAAGGTCCAACTGTTCCCCATTTGACAGTTCTATTTCTTCATAGTATTCTGAAATAGAAAATTTATCCACAGTCTTGAATATTAATCTATGTAATATTTAATTAAAATAATTTATTTCATTCGTTATTTAAATCCAGGGTTGAAAGAATTTTTGTGATGTATTAAAAGTAATCAGTTGAAAAAGAGAAACAAGTGCATCAAAGACAGTGTATTTGTCAAAGGGAAGTAAGAATTCATTTAGGATGGTGGCAGACAGAGAGATATAGGACACTTAAAATACATGTTTGCAGCTATTCCAGTTATATCATAAGAGGAAATAAAAGATAATAAATTTTCTAGATTATAAAGTCATATTAATTAGTATTGGAAAGTAATATTGAGTTTTGAAAAAAAAATTCAAAGAACTAACATCTTCAAAAAACAAAACAGGATAATAAATAAGTAAATTTATAAATTAAAATATATACGGTGATAGTCGGGAGACCTTCTTCATTGACATTGAGAATGGAAGTGTGAGATATTGAAAGGACTAGTAAGTCTAAATAAATATTATAATTCAAGGGCAGATATTCTCAATGAAGTTTAACCCACAACCAACACACACCCTAAAACATAGCGAATTTTTGTTGAGATATAAATCCTGCTATTAATAAAAAAAAATATTGTTTTTGGCTAATGATTTGTAAAGAGATAACTTTTTTTTAAAATACAAATATTAAGTTTAATATTTAACTAAATATTTTAAAATACTAAAATCATTATTACATACGGGAATAGCTAATAGATTCACTTGAAAATATAGAATCCCCTC
Organism: Acanthosoma haemorrhoidale; assembly: GCA_930367205.1. Classification (NCBI taxonomy): domain Eukaryota; kingdom Metazoa; phylum Arthropoda; class Insecta; order Hemiptera; family Acanthosomatidae; genus Acanthosoma; species Acanthosoma haemorrhoidale. The sequence continues at coordinate 56,119,025 of OV884011.1, forward strand.
TTTTTTTAATAACCAGAAGGGATGAAAGATCCATAATTTTGTTATTGACTTGGACATAACTCAGAATTCCCTTTGCACTTCGATCTTTTATTCCATTGTCTTCAATCAACTCTTTTTCTTCTAAGTTCTGTTGAATTATGAAATTATACATGGAGTGAAATAATGGAAAAGGCTTGGACAATATATTGTTTTTTGAAAGAAAACTTATTATTTCTTTATATATTACAGGGTTGCCCAATCATAGGAGAGTAACAATAGGAAGTGAATCTTGAGACCAGATGATGTACTAAACTCCAAACAGATGGAACTTGTGTGAAGAATGATTGCAATAAGTAAATAAAAAGAGCCGTGTACAAAACACTTAAATGAAACAAACTAGGGATGTGGTGGATATTCAGTGAGCATAAAAAAGATAGATGCTTGTTTTTGAATGGGTGCGCCTTACAAACCAGGTCTATTACAAATGTATTAGACCAGAGAGTAGAAGCCACCAGGAGTGAAAAAAATAACCAACTTATCCCGCAACAACAAAAAATCCAGAGAGGATTCTCATATTAGTGGGATCGTTGGGTCTAATCGACCCATTAGTTCATTAGGGGAACTTTGAAGAACTCTTTAATAACATAATTATTTTATTGCAAATCCCAAGTCTGATATCGATCACATAGTATTTTTCCTTTATTTTAAATGTCTAAGAGTGTATCTAACAGCAGTCTAGTCAAAAGAATGTAAAAAAAAAATATACATATGAAAATAATCATGCGCTAATGAACCCAACACTTCTATAACACAGTGTTGAAAAATACTGGCATAATTTCGAAGTCCAAATGCTATTGCTAGATATTCCCAAGTACCGTCAGGTGTAATGAAAGCAGTTTTCACAATAGAGTCCAGGTGTACCGGATCTAATGATACATATGGTGTATATTTGTTATTGTTAATGTTATAACCAGAGCCTGGATTTTTACACAATTGCAAATTGAGTTTACAGGCTTTTGTTTAAACAATTTACCAAATATCTTCATGAAAAAGTGAGCTTAGAGACTATTAAGCAAATTTTATTTTGAATATTTGTTGAGAAATGCATAGATTTATAGAGAAATGCATAAAGAATTATAAATAAAAAATAAAATAGAACCTAAAAGATTAGATTCCATTTATAATCGTAGATACAAATTCGCTGAAAAAAAACTACCTCTATAATTGGTTTTTTCGAATAAGCATTACTATTGTTTTCCAGTTTCCTCTCTCCTTTTAACTCAGGTTCAATTAGATATTTACTTTCAGTATGAAAGGATGGTTAAATACCAACATATTTTTATTTATTTTGAATACAAAAAGTAAGTTTATAATTTTCCTTGAAGTTGCAATCTTGCATCGACTTTCACAATGTCATACAGAAAACAGTTTTTACAACTAACTGAGAAAGTAGTTTTTTGCAACTATGGTTTCAAACGTGTTTCATATAAAAGAAAATCACAAATTAACCAATATGTGAATTCAGATGAGCTTTTTTGGCATTTTCTCTTGTTGGTATATTTGTATTATTTTAGCATAAAAAAAATTGAAATAATTTTCTTTTGAATATTTTAGCTGTTTTAATTCCATATTTAGAGAATTGCTGCTGCATATTTAGATACTTTCTGCTGCATATTTTCCTCCATAATATTAATTTTTTTACTGTAAATTATATGGTATATTTTGGAGTGTTTACTGCATAAAAATCTGAGCTCTGCTTCTATTCTATAATTCTGGAAAAATAATGGTAATAAAGTAATAATGGTAACATTCTATAATAAAGTCAAATAAAGCTAAATTTCCATACTTTATAGTATTATAATATTTCCCAAAATACACAACTTATAAAAATTAAATAAGAAAAGCTATTACATGCATTTTGCTTTGGTTGAAACATCTAATTTGTTTTTAAAGGAACTTACATTTATCACTTGTGCTACATCTCCTAACATGATATAGCCGACACATGTAACGACAGTTTTAATACTGTCATTTCTTATGGCTTTTCTCTTCCCTCCGTTGACAGTGAGACCCCAATTGGAGTTGATGTTGTCAACTATGATATACGTCCACTGGCCAACATGAGCGTCTACTGTTTGGAAGCACTCATAAGTGCGATCAATTAATACCAGCCTCAGGAGCACCCTTCTGGGTTCCAGGAAAACAATTAAGTATATGGTGGAGTAAAAATGTTTTATCATCATAATTAACCCATCTTTTGAAGTCGTTTTTATGACAAATTCTATCTAAGGACAATTTAAAAATTATAAATAAAAAATCATTAATAAATTATTAAGGTTATTTCATGATTTTTGTGTATATAGAAACACTATTGTAAAGGCAGTGGACCTCCGGAGGTGTTAGTAAAATGTTTTTCAGGGGTAGCCTTGTTAGTTTCCTGGAAAATTATCCACTACAGATGGTTCAGAATGGCCTTTTGGGGATATTTTCAGGCAGAAATTAGGATTGATGAAACAAAAGCTTTCTTTGCCCTTATTGGTGGCAAAACACTCTGTTGATAAAACTATTATCGGGAGAAACTGGTTAAATATAGTCTGCCCATATTGGCACAAAAAGTTTGATAGCCTAAATATCAATAAGAGTGAGGTGTCAGTTGGCACATGTAATAGCCTTAATAGCCAGGAAAGTATAAACAATTTTGTAGCCAAATATCCGCCAGTCTTTTCAAAACTAGATGGGGAAAAACCGATTAAATATTTTAAAGCCAATATAAGATGAAAACCGGAGGAAAAGCCAGTATTTTCAAAAGCTTATCCGATCCGAACTAGTCATTTAGAAAAAACATTTTATCCCCCGGAAGTCTCGGTTCAGGAGGATATTGATTCAGTTCTGCGCATAAGATAGGGCTAGTGAGGTAGGCATTAGAAAACCCAGGGAAAGAAGGGTAGTAGGCCCGTCCAGAAGTTTTAGCCACAGTGACTATGATTAAAGTAGTACAAGTTAAATTCAAAATATTTAACAAAGTGTTAGTAACAAGTTGTAAGTAATCATGTAGAATAAGTAAAATATCAAAAATGTAAAGGGAAGGAGTGTTGTGTATATAGATATACTATTGTAAAGGCAGTGGATCTCCGGGGGTGGGGGCATGGGTCCTTGCTCCGGGGTGACTGCTTTGGTCTGGTAGGTTAGGGTCTGTTGTGGAAATGGGTGTCGATACCACGTCTCTCCCATGTGTATGTGTATCTGTAAATATCCAGAGTGTACCCACTAGTTAATTACAGTGTGACAATTTTGTTGAATGCATTTCATTTACTGTATTTACTGCCTCTCTTCTCAATATAACAACTATGAGAAAGGTACAGAGAATGTTTTAAAACTAGATTAGTCTTAGTTTGAATGTTTTCCATCCAAGTCCTAGGAGACTTCTACAGAGGAGCCTTGCAAAGTTGTTCTAGGCAGATGCCTCTGAAGAATGGAGTACAAATATTTTAAAAACCCCCAAAAAAGGGCAACTATGTGTCACGTAAATTTAAAGAACATAAGTATGTACAAGACCTTAAAAAAACAGGTGACTAGTGCCTCTGCTGAGGTAAGTTACTAATACAAAACCTCAGCTACAACAATAAATTCTGTGATATCTTGCTAAGTATCAAACAATCAAAAGAAATTCAAGTAAAATTGTTTTTATCACTTAACACTCTTTACATACCAACCATAGATCCAATATAATTGTTTTAGCAATGTTTAGATTAAATTTTAGTAGAATTTTTTTTTCATTCAACAGGCACTCTTATCTCATTAGGGCTATACAATGGCTGGTAGTGCGATTTATTTTAAAATTTGGCACCATGAGAACCACAAGAAGATTCGCCAATAATTCTGTAGAATAAGAAAATACACCTATTTGGCCAATAACCATAAATAATTTCATTAACTCATATCAACTATAAACTCACTGATAACTGTGGGCTGTCCCCGCAAGGAATAAGTGCTAAGTCGTCTAAAGTTCTACCTTCACTAGAAACAATCGTTTCGTAAACCATATTAATTACAGAAAATGGGAGTGTATATTTCTGTTCATCAACCTGCAAAAGAATTATTAAAATTTACCTGATAGGAAATTTTTTTTTTTAACTGGGACTTTTCACCCTTGTGCATTCCCATTAAAGGTTGAAAGGCAAGCTATTCTAACAGGAGCTTTCAATTTTTATTTACAGAAATAAAATAAAATTAACTGTTTATCTAGGGATTCTAACCCAGAACCTTCATGCCATGAAACAGTTAGGTTAACTACAACACCATACCAGAGCCAGCATAAAATGTTTTTCAACCAACTTCTCCAGTAGATAAATGTTTAACAAACAATTACGAGAAAACATAGTTACAATTTACCAGTTTATTAATCGATAACAATTCTCTTCGCAAGAAGTTCACATACAGTTTCTGAAGCTGACCAGTAAAGTTGCTGCAAACAACCATTTCACCATCCAAATTAGGTAATCTTGGCACACAACTAAATGATGCTTTATATGATTTATCACAGTTGTCCACTCTCATTGTGGCACCAAAACTAGTCAACATAACAAGGATTTCATACCATTTTTTCACCTGTAATAAGGCAGAAATTGATAGCAATATGCAAGTGTATGTTATATTATACTTTGAAATTGGCAAGAAATATCAACTAATTGTGAAAATGAATATCATTAAACACATATTAAGTATTAAGTGAAATGTTGGATGAAACAAGCTTTTGTATAATTTTTATATTTTTTTTCCAATGTTTTATCAGGTATTTAAGTCCATATTTAAAAAATATATGTACTCTTTGAAACAATTAAAGAGTTGAAGATTTGTTTTGTGATTATTTTTAGTTTAAATTCAACATTACACACAAACTAGGACATGAGGACAAAAAAATCTTATAAAAAGTCAATTAGGAAACTCATTTTAATTTTCTTCCTTTTGTATTTAATCTAAGGAGTGCAAGTACATACTCTTCAAAGCCCCAGTGAATGAGATATCTACATTAGATTATTGTAAACCTCCAACAATAAGGAGAACTCTTGACCCTCCCCTGATCTCACCCCATATTAGACAATGAAGGGAAAGAAGTGAGGCAGTTAACTGATGAGAGAACGGAGTCACTAGTGAGAAATTAGGAGTTGTTAAGAATAAAATTCCAGTAAGTCTGTTTTTTATAGAGAATATGGTTTGTTCATGATGAATTGGTGATGCAGCCGAGCAATAAATTATTTTTAAGTTAGTAAAATGGTGATGACCCCCACGTGGCACCAAATTTAACGTCATTTTTACTTGCAATAATTTAAATTTTAATATGTACAGATTTTACTATTATATATAAAAAAAATTATGAAGAATTTAAATTTATTTATAATTCGATTTTAATTTATTGACTAGGAATAAGGACTTTTTTTTTAAGTGTAGGGAAATAAAGTATAAATGCAAGTTAAACGAAGAAGAGCACAGATTTAATTGGATACATATGTACAGTACACACACTCATGGACGGTCACAAGAGGAGTCAATGAGGCACATGCCAACCTGATCACAAAAACGCAACAGTGCCACCCTTATCGTTACAACTAAATATAAATCATATAAAACAACTAATAATACAAATGCGGAATTATACCAATACTTTTCAGGTTAATTATTTTTAAGTGCTCACAATATCGTTTTGAACTTCACAGATGTTTCTATAACAATTTTGACAAGAGAAGAAATCTTTCACTGGTTTTGGTATTCTGCTTATCTTCCATCCTTTTCACAGGTCCTATTTAACATTATGAACTTTGTAGGAAGGAAGATCCCATGCCACATGTCTGGACTCTCCCACCATGTGTCCTCACTGTCTGGTTGGCTCTTCACTGACTACCCTGCACGTACCCATCCATGTCATAATCCCCTCCTAGAGATATCTTCCTTCTTAGCTTGAATCCAGCAAAATAGACTGTGAGTCTTTCCGATCTCTTTCTTTTAAAGAGTTTTCCTCCTCCAACTCGCGACCTAAACCTACTTGTCGTCCGAAACCCACTGAAAGCCAGGTGGCCCGCCGTTCTACATAATGAGCTTTCAAGCATTTATTTAAATTTCACAACTTTTATGTTTAATTAAACTTCTTCTAAGAACATATAATGTATAATAATATGTGATTTTAAAATAACATTGCAATATATGGTACCGAAGAGAGATGATTTAAATGATAAAGCATTTAATTAGATAATAGATATTTGTCTATATAATTTAACTCATAAATAATATCACTACAAAGTATTAAAATATATACTTGAAGGATTACAAAACATAACTAATATAAAATAAAATGGATTGAAATTACTTTAAGGGGCTGATAAGTAACTATGTTGAGATCACAACTTCCGGCGAAAGCAGAGAAGACTAAATAGCCAGCTGCCAGAGACAGCTTTACGTACACTTCATGCTCGGTTCGTACATCAGGAGCCACTGAGCTCTCAAAGATGTCGCCATTAAGACCAAAAGGCTTCAATTTGACATATAAGTGAAGTAATCTGGAGGCTTGACCTGTCTTGTGGTAGTACAGTGCTCCTGTTCCATCAAAAGTCACCACCTCCAGCTGATAGACTAAACCAAAAAGTTAAAATTTATCAAATTAGAAATAATGTAAGGTGTTTATGATGATTAATACCAAGAGAATCAGCAAGACTTAATTTCTGAAACCTTTTGAGAAACAATTCATTGTACTTTATTATTACAATGATCTAATGTAAATCTAAATACTTTGCTAGTGTGTTTTAATAAGTATTTTAACAATGTAGTCGACAGATAATAGATCAGTTCTACATTCATTGTTACCCTAGGGCTCACTACTCTCTAACTGCCTTATTACCTTCAGAAATTTTGTGGAACTCAAACATAAGGTCAGCTATTGGTAACATATCCACATAAAAAATAGAGGCAAAACTTAAATTGTGAACTGGGTCAGGTAACTTCTTCATCTTGCATCAAGATGGCAGTGCATGACCAGATTAAGCTAAAGTTTCTAACTGAGGGGCAATTTTAATGTCACCTGATTCCAGCTGTTACTTTTTACCTGGACCTGTTATCCAGCTCCACTTTGCTCATATCTAAGTACCCTTCAAGTAAACTCATAAATTTATTTACTCTGCAACTCCTCTCTTCCTGTCAGCTGTACCATACTTATCTCGTAACTACCCTTTGACATTAGCAAAATATAGACAAGACGATAACATTTGTTGAATGATTATCAACTAACCTTGACAAGGCCCTAAGTAACAGTGCTTGATCCAGGTATAGGGGCCGCAACAGGTCCTGCCACCACCACTAGGGGGAGGTGAACTACAGGCTCTACTCCGTGACTGTACTCCTATACTGCAAGCAGAGGAACATTGTGACCATGGCTCCCATTCTGACCATTCTCCATCCACTATAATTAAACATTAGCAGTCAGGAATATACTTATTTATAATATCATTGCCAAGGCCAAATGGAGAAGCTATACTTTCAAACATGAAAAATAGACTGTATTTTTTGTACTGGTATTTATACCATCAATTTCTTTTAAAACTACAATTAACTTTAATTTGAATCTGACATTAACAACATTTTTTATGATTGTATTTCAGTTGAGAAGATTAAATTTAGAAGATAAAAGAATGAATAAGTCAGAATAGTTCTGCTGAGTCACCTCTCTTTTAGGAAAACTATGCCAGGTAAAGTCAAGACAAAAGAATTGAGAGACAAATGAAAGTGAGCATTCATTAATGATAGGGAAAAGAACAGAAAAGACATACCTGCTTAGAGATGCCACTGTTCACATTAAACGGTCATGTTTACAAGAAATTTCACGTTTTAAATAATCAAAGAAGATTATTGAAAGTCAAACTTTTTTAAACAATTCAAATTATTATTTTTCATACATATTAAGATTCAAAATACATGTATGGGAGGGACCTATAAACTCGGAGTAATATCATAAATTATGAAGTATTTGTTGTCTTTAATTAATTGTAAATGTAAACTTTTTAAACTGTATGATGGTTATGTTTATTCCCTTTATTATTTAAATATAATTGGTGCCTCTTATTTTTAGCGCCATGGAACAGTTGTCATATACAGTTTATCCTGCTGGCCAACCTCACTAATAAGTGTGAAGACCAGACTGTTCCTGGGTCTTAAATGTCCAAGACATCTCCCCTTCACCTTCCAATAGGTCCTTGCTAGATATGTACTGTCATACTTTCTACAGGAATTTAGATTCTGGAAAAATCTTTGAATGGATTAGATATGCAAAAGGTATATTTCACAGAACTTACATATTACACAGACAGGTTTAATGTTTTTTAAGAAATAACAAAAGAAAGTAGTATAAGGGAAAAAACTAAACGCTTTCTGAAGCTATTCAATATTAAAAGTTACCATTTTATTTCCCAAGAACAAATTAAAGATATTAACACAAAAAGAAATCTCAAAAAAACAAAGTTATGGGTGACAATAGCCACTTACTAATTTGGATTGTTTTAGTAGTTTTATTTTTGATCAATAGCGAATGAGACTAACCGCTAGATCTTCCATTTCAACTGTTTATTGAAAAAAAATTAATAAACAATTTACCTGGACAAGATTTCAAATAACAAGGCTCAATTTCAACATGAGGTCCACCACAGAGATAATGGTGGTCAGCGCTCCGCTTGATCCTAGCGCTGTTGCAGTATTTGTAATTAGACCATGGAGAACCCTTAGTAGATTTAGGAATATCTTTAAAGTGAAATGGTGTCGTTAGATCTGCTTCTTTTATGCAAAACCTCACCCTTTTCCTTAAACCTTGGCCGCAACTGCTTGTACATTTTGACCACGTGCTCCATAACCCCCACAAACCACCTGCAAGCAGAATATTTATAAATTATTACTGAACTAGAAGATAAAATATCTTCTGTCATCTATCTGCAAGTTCCAGCTGATAGTTTAAAGGTGTATTGAATAACACCCCAGGCTACACTGTGATGTTTTGTTTAAGAAATATTAATGCAAAGTGTACCAAAAAATAAAGTTTTGGAAGCCAAGAATAAAAATAGCATGTTTAATGTTGTTTCAGCAAATTTTAATATTTTTTTGTCAATATTGTAGCTATTTAAAATTTTTTAAAGGGTTCAGTCCAGGTTTTTCAAAACCAGAGACACCTGTTGCGATAGTCAGACCTCATCAAGCAGGATGCAGCAACACTAATAATTATTAACTGGCAACCAGTAGCTCAAGAAAGAGACACATGGTGAAAACTAATAAAATTGAACCTAGGCCTTCCTGGTCTCAAAGTAAGAGTAATTTGTACCGTAGAAGAGACTCTGTCAGTTCTAGTGATTGTGACAGGGGACTCAGGGGTGTTTGATGGAGAGACATAAAGGTTCCATTTGATGACTGAATGGCATGAAAAATACTTCCAATTTCATGAAAAATGATTGTCATTAAATAATTATTGTTTAAACTATAAGTGAAATACGTCATTAGAACTTTCATTAAAATCATGTTCACATCTTCTACTCAACCTGAGTTTTCTTTAAAATCATAAAAATTTTTTATTTGAAGCCTAAGTGATGCTAAAAATAAAGGCAATCCTATGGAAAATAATAAAGGGTCATTTTTTAATCAGCTATATTAGTATGCTGAATAGGATATCAAAGTAAATATCTCAATGTCCTGGCTAATAATATGGTTTGTTTCTTTCTGTTTTCCTACATATAAATAAGTGGATATTTTAGTTGTACTCAGTAATCATATTTTAGTGTTAAGTTAGAGGGGTTTTGGCTTCTGTCAACCATAGGTAATGAGCCAATGTAATTGCCAGAAGCCAGAACGCTTCAACCTTTCAGGTTTACACATATAATATACTAATTATAACAAAATTTAGCTAATGATAAAGATCACAGTCATTTGAATACATACGTTTTAGTTTTTTAAATGATGAACCTTGACAATGTTCTGCAGAACAATTAGAACCTTTGCAACTGAGTTTAAGATATGTAGGTTTAGGCGAATCACAGGTACGGCACCTTATCCTTTTTCCGTCTCCATGTTCTGCTGAGCATTCGCTCCATCTTCCCCATTCACTCCAACCACCGTACACTAAAGACAATATCATATTTAAAAAAAAAAATCTCTAATTATTATTAATAATGAATTCATGCTATTATTATGTATTATTAGCTGGTCATGCCCGGATCGGAGTGGTTATGGTGTGAAGTCTCTTTTCAAAGAGAAAAACTAAAGAAATTAAGCCTTTTTTGTTTATTATTTTACTTTTTGGAATAGACCGAAAAAACCGAATATCACAAGTCCCTACAGGCTGTGGTTTAAATAAAATGAGTGTATTCTTCGTTGTTGGGTGGTCGTATACATATTTCATCTAACCACATATTCATTTTAAAATAAAACTTAATTTTACCTTAAAAATATTACATTTACATTTCAATCAACTGAAGTGAATGCTTGCATTCTCGTTGGACTTCTGAGAAACAATATTTCTTGTTCTTCCTTGTGAAAAACAAGATTCCTTGTGGTACATACAAAAAATAATTTTTTTATAGCTGCCTAATAGAAAAGCGCATCTTCACAAGGACTTCTAAATTCACACCAAACACTTTTAATAACTGACCTTGGACTTTCTAGTCTATAGAATACTCATACAAACTTTACTCCAGAATGAAGATTTGTTTAAAGGACAAACCAACAAGAATTTTTAAGCTTTTGATCTTTGACTTTCGAGCTATGGGCCAAAAATACAATACAGTTTGAGCAGGTTATTAAGACATATGAAATCATATTAATTTAAGAAAATGTTTTCTCTTTTTGAATTATTAAAATCAAAAAATACCTGGACAGCCAGTATTGTGCTTCACGCAATGAAGGGTATTCCAGTAGTGATCCTAAATAAATATAATTTAATAGGGTTAAAATATAAATATCTGTACAATAAATAAAAGGAAAAAATGTATTTAAACAAACTGCTCGATGCCCTAGGATGTTTTTTACAAGACTGTAATGGCATTCAGCTATAAGACATCTCTCACAAAGTCCGGGGTCATCCTCATGAAACTTTTTCAGTACTTGGTATTCTGCGTGTCGAAGAGGGTCATATTTCGTCAGCTCTTTGTATTCCTCTTGGGAACAGCCTGAAAAAAATATTTTAAAATGGCCTTAAGTTCAAAATTTCTATTTGTGAATATTCAATTTGATTTTGGGCAGGTTTGTTTAATATCTGAAGAGGGGCTTAAGAAAAATTGGTGATGAAAACAGGAAAGGGGCTATTCAAATTTTGCATAATTACAGTTAAGTGGTAAGGGGAGGGTTCTGATTTTTATTATTTTTGCTGTGTTAAAAAATTATGATTTTTTATTACATTGATTTATGACATAAATTAATAATTATTATTATTTTAAAAACGTTTTGCCTATCAATGTAAATCTCACTGGTTTATTTTTTTTTTATATTTTTTTTTTAAAAATAGAATAAGAAAGATTTTTATTTACGTGTTACCAATGTTTCCTATCTGTGACATTGTGGTGTTTTTACCGTACAAAACTTCAAAAGAACGGCACATAGTAATCAGGATAAATAAAGTAAAGTAATTAGAATAAATTCCTACTTCACCACCTTTTAAGTATGTAAACCTTTTTTGATGATCATAAATGCTAATTAAGCTATAGCTCCTTATCCAGCACTACCACAAGAAATTAGAATATTTATTAATCATAAACATAATAGTAAAATATTATTTTATTAAACTATGATAGTAAAGAAATAGTTTTTAAGTACTAAATAGATAATTATATGATTAATTATTTACTACCTGGCATTCGACACTCGACCGTTGTCCTATCGGGTCCTGAACAATCAGCCCCATCAAAAGAAGGGGCAGGATTATTGCACTCTCTAAGTCTCTCCTTGAGTCCTACTTGACCACATTCCCCTGTGCATGGACCCCAACAGCTCCAGCTCGACCATTCCCCGTTAACTGGGCAGTCACACCCATTAGTACCAAGAGTACAGTCTAACCTTTTCAAAATTTCAGTTTGTATCTCATCTGGAAGAGAGAAAAGTCTAAATTTTTGCATATCACTGAATTCATATAACAATAAACAGCAATAACAACATTTCATGTTTTTTATTGTTTTAATCTTTCATAAATTTTTTTCCACAGTTATACACAGCTCTTTTCAGTTATAAATATATCACATTTAAATGGCAAAAATCAAAATATAAATATTATCTGTCAATATTGTTTATATAAAAACTTTTTTTTTTCAATGGCAACCCTAAATGACTGGGCATAGGGCAAAGTCGTTTTATAAAAAAGGACGGTATTATAAAAACGGAAAAATCTCAATTGATCAGAGAAACTTTACAGTTTTGGAAAACTGAATTATTTCAAGAACTTACCAGTTATTTGAAATGGATTTATTTTTTTTGAAATTGAGAGGGAAAGCTACTGGTACGGCTTATGCTTACTAGATAAATTATGGAAGTCTTGAAAAAAAATTAAACTTAAGATTTTTAGTTTTATATCAAGTGAAATTATTTGCAAAAACTCACGTTTAACACAAAAAATAATACCAAAGTGATTTACAATTACTGCAAATAGCCACAATGTTATCATATTGACCATATTTTAACAATGGTTAAAATGATTAACAAAAACGTACTTTAATTATTTATCATTTTCAAAAATGTTTTTATAAAGTTTTAAGCAAGTTATAAATATTTATATTTTAGTTTTCTTCTTTTTTTATTTTTAATCGATATCAGTCATATTGGCAAATTTTCTCAAGCACATTATCAGCTGTTCTCAAATCTAGACTATTTTTCTCTTGCTTACATTAATTTCGATTTCGTACTGATAATGTTGAATAAAATAACTTCCACAGCTGCTAGGCGATTATTGCTTTTAAACAATGGTATGCACTAAATTTTACATAAACTAGGTCACTTGTGGATGTTACACTTTATCATGAGATATAAGCACTTTTAACTTTCGATCTTAACAGTTAGTAATTAGTTCTAGTTATTTTTATGTTGACAAAACGAACCTTAGATTTTTCTCATAACTTTTTTATTTTATTTTTAACGAAATGTTGATTTCAAGAACTTAAGAGCAATAACTTGTACTTAAATGTAAATTGTTCGTGTAAGTATATTGAACTCAATCTCCGGTCCTCTTCCATGGAGTTACCTTGACTGAACAGGACACTAGCCTAGTTATTATCAGATTTCTTCAGGTATTCTCCCTGCAAACTTAGCAAAACATTCATAGTCTAGCCAAGGATACCATGTAGTATCCTATTTTTATATTATAAATTTACTATTATTTGTGTTTAAATAAACTTTAAAGAGATCTGATACTGACTCGGCTCAAGTAGGGAGGAATATCTTTTAATTTTATTTATTTAGTACAAAAATCATTTAAACAAATTGTCAGTGAGAGGACGGGCAATAGTATTTGGTTATGATAAGTAATTTTGTTTAATCATGCAAGAAAAAAATATGTACTACCCATCCTGTACTATATAGTGAATAGTTTTAATGATATTTTTTGTTTAGGAGGGGTTCCAAGCAGGAATGCTGCGACCAAAGTTGTCTTAAGGAATTCGATGGATGACCTTCCCATTCCTAATGGGTCCTGGGAAACGCAATATAAAGCAAACCAAACCAAATATAATATGCATCTTGCTTTTGGCGTAATTTTCACTGCCGTTAGTTTAATAACAGTAAGTTTTAATTTCTAATTTAGTTTTTAGTAAGTTCTTATTTAACTATAAATAATAAGTTATTTGATATTTCATTTGGTTATTTTTCAGGCTAAAGCATCAGGCTTATGTGACTTGTATATTTCTGCTCCGCCGTTACCAACCGATTAAATGTCACATGTCATTTTAATAATGACATAGTAAATTTGTGTTATATTATTATTAATTTGTTACATTAAATGATAATTTGACATCTGTTGTAGCCATGTAAATAAACTATGATATATCATCCAATAGAAAAATAAGTTTGTTTTATTATGCTAGTTGCGTATTGTTAACTTATCATTTTTAATTTTTTGTTTATTTTAATTGTTATTACAATACCCAAGGAATTAATATATATAGCCATATATCAGTAACTTTTTGAAGTTTATGAAAAGTATTTACTAATTTGTCAATAGAAACAACTAATGCGACCAATCACCACCACATTAATTAGTGTTACCTTAGTATTTTATCCAGGGATACAGAATAATAGTTAACTTTCATATTAAAAAAAATTTCATCTCAACTTTTCTAATTAAACTTACTTATTTTAAAAATTTTGCACCTAAGTTAATTTTATTATTTATTTTTCAAAAATTTATAAATAATAATTCTTAATAACTTCAAAATTGAGTTGGAAAAGTTCTAGTTTGAAAAAAAAGCCACTTAAGGAAATATGTGTTTGGTTGACCAATAACGAAAAGCATTACGTACATCTTAGAACACATAAATTGGAAATAACAAAATACATGTTTTCACTTCTGATTCAAGCAGTTTGATTCCTAACCATTACTTTCAGATGTACTATCAAGGAAATAAACACAATAATATGAAGACCCAATTAAGTTTTTCTTTATTAATATTTTTTGTAAAATAGCAGATTCAAGTTGTGCTATAACCTTTTAATGAGTTTCATTAACTCTAAGTAGAACTAAAACTAAATGTATAAGTTTTCTTTAACAATTATTTTGTTTCTTTAAAAATTTAAATTTTTGTGAAACTTTGGATCCCTATACATATCTGGTGTGTTAAATATTCTGTTCCTTTCAAAATTTTTGATTTATTAATGTTGTAAATCATGGGAGTACTAAAGAGTTTATAATTACAGTTTTCAAAATTATTTAACATTTTGACCTTGGTTATTTGTAAAATCTTAAAATGATATGAAAAGCATCCTGATTCTAGAAACCATGTGAAATGATTTTTCTCTTACTTGGGATTTGAACATGTTCTATCTAGGCTACACTGGTAATTATATAATTAATATGATCAGAAAATATAGTTATTAGAAACCCCCTATTATATCTTATAATTTAAAAATGATTATACACTGATGGACAAAATTGAATCACCGCCCTTATTTTTTTTAAGATCTTAACTTGTGCAAATTTTATACTTTAAAAATAATGTTGGTTGAAAAAATAAGTCATTTGAAAACGAAGTTGTATTTTACACAGATAATCGAAGCTACATAATGAGTTAAAGAAAAAAGATAAGCTTGGAATAAATGTTAAAGAAAACGTACTCAATAACAGGTATCACATGTCTTAAATGTCTTGAAATGCCATCTGGGGAACCATACAGTATGGCGTGTACCTCTCTCTTGGCCTCTTCCATGTGGAGTTATGGCCATCTGAAGATTTGAGACTAACTCTTACCTCATCTGTAAAGAGAACTCTTTTCCACTTTTCAAAGTCCAGTTCACATGAAACTGAAGCCAGGCCATTATGTGAGATGAAAGGAGAGAGAGGTCCATGGGCAGGATGTCAAGCCCTAAAGTATTTCCATTTAGCCTTCTTATGGATTTACTGACAAAATAAAAATCATTCTATTTCAAGCAGTTTGGGCTCATACTATGGTATTTAGAGGTACTTATATAAAATTAAAAATGTTCATAAAGAGAAAGAATGTGAGAACTAATTTTATGTCTAGATTAGATGGATCTAATGCTACCGTTTGTGAAAAAGGGATTTAAGAGTAAACAAAGCATTATTCACGGTTTATATTTACACAGATCACCTAAATATTAATGGTTAATCAAAATAAAAACAAGATAATTTGTTTAATTTTATCCTTCAGTGTAAATATATTACTCATGCTATAAACTGAACAATTTATCATGAGAGAACTAGAGAGGATAGGCTGAATAATGGAAAGAACTTGATCAAATACAGTCAATATTGAAATAAAATAATTATATTTTTAACATTATGTACATATCAATCGCAAATATGATTTTTTAATAATATAATACAATTGCATTTTCAAACTAATGAGAGCGTGCAATTTCTGAAAAAAATGATAATATATCTTCTATTGAAAATTCTAGTGTAATCATAGCTCCTGGATAACACCGTTGGATGAGATCTTCAATATATTTGTATTGTTGGATGAATTCTTCTTGCATGGCTCTCCATACCACCTGAAAGTAAACAGCAGTAAGCTCATATATAATTGGCAAATGATTTCGTTATCATAGTAAAGACAGGATGGATTTTGTGCTATTGTAAATATGAGAGGGGGAGTTATGATAGTTAACAGTTCGGAAAAAGTATGAACCAAGTAAATATTGCTACACGAAGGAGCCACTCAAACTCGATTTAGAGATGGGAAACAGAAGCATTGGATAATCCCTAAGATAATTTCAATGAAACAGTTTATGACTCACTTCGATCTGTCCCTGAGTCTTACTGAATGCTATTATACCACAGTGGATACCATGAGTTGTATAGGTTGGGGAAGGAGATGGTGAGAGTAATGGAATAGTTCAAGTTAATGGGCACTGTCGGGAGATTTGGGGTTAAATCCACACAAGCAAAGATTTGATTAGCTGTAGAATAGAAAGTGAGATTATTTTTAACCTCCTTAGATGAGCTCAATATCAGTTATTCAATCAATATTATGGAAACTAATTAATAACAAAAATGTTATAATCTACCTGCAATAGATTTTCTTCTTCGCAGAGATGTTTTTCAACTTTTTTATATAAATGATCTAATCCTCTCTTCACTTCTTTTGCCGGATATTCTTTTATCACTTTTCGTAACTCTTGTTTACTAAATGCCATCTGATAGCTTATTTCTGACTCTTTAACTCCTTGCCCAACTTTGGCTTGAACACCATCAAAGAATAACTGTAAAAAAATAATAAAAAAACATTTATTAACAGAATTACATTATAAATTTTATAATAATAAACTTTATATCTACATTCAATTTCTCTAAAGGCCTGCCAAAGTAGCGTGTCACATAAGCTTTAAGGGCTTCGCCATATTTAGCTTTGGCTTCTTTTCTTTGGTTGTCGAGTACCGAGATCTTCAACTGAGACATTAGTGAGTAAAGATGATGGAAATTTTCTAGAATTATCAATCAAACATTTAAATAATTTTCAAAATACAATAGAATTCAATTAAGAAATACTTTTTAAATACCCATTCTAACTACTTCAGAAGGTGTTTTAGGATGATCAGATGCGATCACGGGTATCACATCGAACATAGCTGCTATCAATCGGACATACCATCTGTCCAAGTCTGTTCTTCTAGTGGTATCTTTAAAAATATGTTCTGTAGTATTAGCAAAAACCTATAAAAACAAAAAAGCACGAAAATTTCATTAAATGCATCCGTGAAATTCACAATTGAAAGTGATTCAAAGTCTTGTTAAAAATGCAATAGTAAGTAAATCAAAAATAAGTAACAGATCATTACATATAGATTTCTATCAGGTTGGTCTTTACTATAAATTTTTTATTGGCTCTTGTCATTTAAAAAAAAAACTAAATACAGATAATTATTGGTGAAAGAGAAAATATTGTCACATTCAACTCCAAGACCAGATATTCATTCAGACCATCTAGACTACCCCTGTTGTCATCAGGTAAATCTATTCCTTAAATGAGTCATGGTAACTGTTTTAGCAATGATTATTGTAATAAATAATAGCAATTAAGGATGTTACCACAGGCCCCTGTAAATAAATTAGAAATGGAGAGGTATATGTTAAAAACTTGTATGTTTTTCTGTTCATTTCATTATTATTTTTCTTACTTATAAATACATAAAAGTGGTGGTAAAAACATTGGATTTGGACAAAATTTAAGCGAGTTATGAATGTTTAAGTGAAATAAAAGACATTGATGAAAAATTTTGCTCTCCCAACAAATCAAACCAAAATTATTTTATTTTTTTACTTACAAATAATTCATATAAGATTTATTATATCATATTTATTTATTATAGGAGTTTACAAGTACTATAAATGGATATTTACTTGTATTTTTTCCTAAAAAGTTTGTTTTACCTGCATTTTAAAGGTGTCTTCTGTTTTTTGTAACTTTTTAATAAGCTAACTTTCTAATACAATCAGGCATATTTACTTTGTATTCATGGTAAAAATAATATGATGATATATGATAACCTTATTTTACTTAAAGAACAAAGACAGAAACAATGATAAAAATGGAGCTTTAAATTAAAACTTAATTTATTTTACTTGGCTGGCTCCTAGCCTAGGGTTTAATGGAAAGATTGCCCTAAAGTATTACCAAAATAATTTTCAATGAAATCAGTGATCCCATGCCCTTAGCCTCCTCTCCTAGAAAGAAAATAAATATAGACATAGTCCGAGGACAGTAGGTATTATAGCCTTGTCACTGAGGTGACTGAATGGAAATCATAAGGCCTGAGTTTGAAAGCAGTGACCTATTTTTTATCTTTAACCAATAATTATTAAAATTTACACCAGTGGTATAACATATTACAACTAATAATTATTAATGTGGGCACAGATAGGTTAGAGCTTTTCTTGTTAAACAATTAATATTTGTTTTTATTTATTTGTATTAGAAGACAGTGGAGAATACTCTTGATGGTCTTATCTGTTAGCAATATAGTAAAAAAACTGTGAAAAAATCTCATGATCTTTTTAGTACAAAACTTGAGAAATTGAATTAATCATACACATAAATAAATATGATATATAATGAAATAAATACTATGAAACTAGTTTTTACCTCAAAATTAGATACAAATGGAATGATACCACATTTTGATTTCCTGTTTCCTCTACAATCCTTGATCGATTGTAACTGGGCCTGCATGAATTTATCGTAATTTCGTTTCACTTGTACTAAAACTGAACCGAAACTTTTACTTAAAAATGAGCCAGCATCCTGTGCTGACATAACATGTTGAGTAAGGCGAACCAAAATATATAAACAATATCTAAAAAAGAAAAAGAAAATTAAATTTTATGAGTATTACAGCCACACTCTTCCACATTCAATATAAGAATATTAATTGCCAAGTTTAAAGAAAGTACGTTTCACTTTCAATCAGGTACAGTTATGCAATGTATTCCATGGGATTAAATAGAGATTTGGTATTGATTAGGCAAGTGTTCGGATAGGGGTGATTCACAGATGGAGAGGTTCTGGGTTTGAAACCCGGCCCTGTCAAAATCTTTTCTGTTCAGCTGATTATTATTAAAAAATGTGGGTTCAAAACCACAACTAATAATTTATAATAGTAGACTTACATATTATCAATTTTCTCATAATTGGAAATAAATGTTATTAGTTCTGGTTCAATGCAGCCGAAAATATCAGCCATCATTTTTCGAACATCTTCATTCATCTGTCTTTCAAAACGATGATTAGGGAGAGGAAGCAGATCGTCAGGCTTTGAATCTCTTGCTGGTCCGTCCAATGTAGTCTGCGTATTCTAAAATCAGTTTTCACCAAATAAAATTGATCCTGTATAATTTACTACTCATTGCTGGTAATTATTGTAGATAAAATTAGCAATGAAACATTACCCTTGTCGTGGGGCTGAGTATATCCAATTGGAAAAAGTTAATACAGAATTGTTGCTCAGACAGACAGACAGGTTCCAGCTGAGAAAGTACTTTTTCAAAAATTTGATTAAACCTCACTCTTTCACAGAGATCTGATTCAGACCACTGCTCCCTTTCGATACCCAACAGCGCACTCGTCGTGTTTTGGTTCTTGCCTTTGTTGCTCACATCTTCTCTAGATCCAGCCACTAAAGTACCTAAAAACCACAATTAGAACATTAATTTTTTTAAAGTTAAAAGCAAAAATTAAATTTCTCGTTTTCTATAATATAAAAATAAAACATTTCTCCTACCAGTCTGAACAGATATATGGCGCCTAGCTTCTTCAAGGAAATATTTAATATCTCGATCGTAAAGTTTACCTAGAGCTGCTGTATATACTTTTGTCAAAGCATGATATGCTTTCCTGTCCATCGCCTACAATAACAATTTAAAAGTTATGCATAACAAATGCAAGTTATCTTAAAATAGTGTACTGGCATCATAAAAATGTATTTATCTATAAAATAAAATAATCATCAAATTCTCTTATCTTCTAAATTTATTCCTCTTATTTGAATGACAAACACAAGAAATAATTTAACCTTTTATTCAGACTAATATTTTAAGTAAAAATGACCCTCAAAATATCATTATAATATATATTTGATAACTTCAAAAAATGGGCATTTCAGTAATTAAATTCATGGAGAATTATGTTACACCTTGTAAAGGGGTACGGTCGAGTAAATATTGTTGCCATAGCTCTGAGGTGCTAGTGGTTAGCACTAATCATTACCTCTCAACTGTAAATTCGGTTTTATTAACCAGATTTTTATTTCATGATGAAGTTATATTAACTAAGGATGAGTAACCATGCCAGGTTTTATTATTTTAATCAATTGACATTGAGACCAGTGAGAAAGTGTATGAAATTCTGCA
Source organism: Acanthosoma haemorrhoidale (assembly GCA_930367205.1). Lineage (NCBI taxonomy): Eukaryota > Metazoa > Arthropoda > Insecta > Hemiptera > Acanthosomatidae > Acanthosoma > Acanthosoma haemorrhoidale. The sequence continues at coordinate 56,139,582 of OV884011.1, forward strand.
ACTCCGTGAATCAGAAGTGGGTGACACTTATTAACAGCAACATCCTGCCCTAGTTTGAGTATACGAGGATGTAAAAAACATAAAAGAGTACTATAAATTAAATTGATGTATTTCCACAGAGTTTATTTGATATTGCAGCAAGAGTACTTTCAATAGCTCTAGCTGTCATCTTAGTTTCATGGATGGTGGAGGTAAAAATATATGTGAATTATTACAGTAATGATGTAGCTCCACCGTTTTTTAATGTCTCACAAAGCAGCTAACGATGACAGCCTAAAATGCTGAAAGTACCCATGCCGTAATATGAAATAAAATTTTTTTGTAGGACAAGTTTATCTATACTAAAATCTATCTCACAACCATGAAAACTATTACCTTTATCCAATGCATCAGTTCTGTGTAACTATTCAATTCCTTGTGAAGCGAGGAATGTTTAGGTAAATTGAGTTCGCGGCCAATGGTGCCAGTCTGTTCCCCGGGATCATTACCCTGCATTTGTGGAAAAATTTAATACAAATACAATTCAGGAAAAAATTGTTACAATTTTCAAGTTAAGGTATACTTCAAATAATCTTAAATCTTACTTAGTTGCCAGAAAAAATGCAAGACTTGTAATAAAAAAAAAAAAGATCATCTTGGCAAAATTTTTTATCTCAAATAAATCATAACAGTCCACATTCCGTTATTTAGAGCATCATAAAGAAGATAAATGGATGTGGTTATTCTCCATATAACCTGACTTACAATCTCAAACAGACTTATAGTTGGTGCAATCAAGACAGCTCTCACTTTCAGCTTACATCCTATGATGAGAATTTATGCATAGAATCCAAATTCCAACAAACCATTCTCCTACTCATAGTTGAAAAATGAGATAGCTTCCCGAAAAGATACACATTACCAGGTCCTGGTAGTTTATGTATAGGGATGATTAAATATTTAACTATGCAAAATACGATTCTCCTCTTGAATTTCATCAATAAAATGTTTCTTTCAGGTTCATTCCCTTCTGACTGTAGTGGGATAGTGCCTGATGTGTGTGTATGTGCTGAATGGTCAGTGCCCTGGGCATCCTGGGGCGTCGCTGGTCCCACTGAGGTTGATAGCTCTAGGGTACTGGAATGATTTAGACTTTTCCCATGTATGAAACTGTAAACATTGGTGAATTGTACTTTACATGCTTTTTAGCTAAATCCTACGACCATACTTTGTGCCCTATAAAACACTTTTTAAAACAACCGAATGACACGTGAGTTTAGTGTGCCTAGGTTCTAACCTCATCCTATCTAGGTGGGCTCCCCGAATGAGTTTAAACGAACAACAGCATTGACCTGACAGTTTTCCACACACAAAAAAAAAACCAATCAATCCAATTGTTCCGAGTTGAGAGAATATGCAGCAGTCCTTGTAAAGAAGAGATATAAGCCACATCTTCAAACATTGAGTTATAGACCAACAGGCTTAACATGTACTCTATGGAAATGTATATTTTGATGCAATTTGAGGATAAGAACTTACCCTTTGTAGAGTGGTTTCAGAAGAGGAAGAGGTGCACTTGACTATTTTAGTTGTCTAGAATCAGAGGTATTTCATGCTTTTCTAACCAGGTAGAGTCGTTCCTATATTCTTTGACTTTCAGTGAGCATTAGATCGTATCAGGAGAGTGTTTATTATGAAGACAGTTAGCGATTTTGGAGTAATTGGCAATACCTAGCCTTTTAATTGCAGAGGTTAAATGCAGTGAGCAACTTTCTAAGTTGTTTGTCCATAAGGAATTGTGCTTGGTCCTACATTGTTTTCCTCAGCTGTGAATAACATCAAAATATGCTTGAAAGAAGGTGAACCCAAATATTACTGCAATTAGTCCATTCACTGGGGAGCTAAAATGGGGTCTAGGTCAGGTAGAAGATTTTTTTTTATCTTGTAGGTATTAGTAGTAAGAAGAATATAATATAAGTTTTCGACCGCCCCCCCCCCAAATCTTTTACTTCTAGAAGCGCTCACTGAAAATGGTTTTTCTGAACAGAGTACTACCCCTTGACCCCTTGAACATAATTGACTGTCAAAACGCAAACTTTTTCCTGAGAGAATAGCCTAAACCTTTCAAATCTAACTAAAACGAAATAATCTTTAATTTGTACTAATGTATTTTATACCAAACCCTGGTTATTAAATATCCCTAAAATAAACTTAGAACTAAAATTATATTTAATAAAATTAAACAGCATAATAGTTTTTTTAGAAAGAATTTCTTTAGGTTGTATCGACCCTACAACTTTCACAATTTATATGAACTAAAGGATTGAAATTGGCTTCAAGAGTTGGTGCAGATGTATTTTATGGAGATCAGCAGCTCATGTATTCTCTAGCCTAAATCACTAGTAGTTACACAGTAGTGTTGTTTGAGCTCAAAAAACCCCCACTCTTGCAAGGTGTTTAAAAAATCGTAAAATAGTCATTAGTACTGGCTATTTGTCTGCACTACGAGAAATTAATGTATGCTACACAATAGATTATTTAATCCTAAAAAGCACAGACCACCTATCACAGTCAGGATTTATGTAACAGTTTGTTAACATAACAAAGAATGGATAAACAAATTGATGTTTTTGCCAAAAGGGCTTTGGAATGTTAACCATTTAAGATGGTCCTTAGATGAGAAGATATTCATAATTTCAAATTAGTAATATATAAATATCTAACTAACCGAGTGGCATTTAGTCTCTAATAATAAGCTTAGAGAGCTCAAACCTAAGGCTCAAGATTGGGATGCAGTCTATAGGACTAACAGAGGACACAAAGCCTTAATTGCTCGACTGAGGATTGACCATAACTAACATACTTTAGTAGAGCAGCTAATGAAACCCACCCTAACTGTGATCTGCCTTAAAGTCAAGCATATTTTGGTTGAATGTCCTGAAAGAGAGGAGGAGGATCATGTGCCTTTCTCTCTGAAGCCCTAGCCAATTCAGAAAAAACCATATGTGCAGTGCTTAATTTCCCAGACTTCCGAAAAATGACTACTTCAGCATATTTGCTCATTTAAGTTATTGATTTCAGTACTTATTTATTTATTCCTATTTTATTTTTTTTCTTCTTTTTACTAACATGTGTAAAATTTTTCTTTGCAATACTACAATTTTTTTTTTAAAACTTTATGATTTAAATGTGTTACTTTTTATTATTATACTCTTTTTTATTTGAAAAAAAGTATTATTATAATTTTTTTTTCTTCTTTTCTAAGCAAGAGAGTTATCAGAGTAAAGTAAATTCTACCGATCTAATCACCTGAGGGAACTTGGGATTCTTGAAAGGTAATTACTAGGGACTTTGGGTGGCACTTCAGGGTTTCACAGTGCACATTAAGTTTTCATGAACATACACAACAGCTAAGTAAACATAGGTGGACTGAGCTGATGTGTATAATATTGGTAAGCAACATGTTTTTTTACCAACATCCTCCAGATTAGTCCTTGTGTGCTTACAAACACTGACTCTAAACAGAAGATATTTTTGTTAGCACTCTAAGGACTGACTGGGGGGGGGGGGCCCTGGTGATTGGTTTCCTTGGATTCACAAGATGTATAGTTCCTCCTTTTTAACAGTACATAAAAAAAAAAAATCTACCATCCTTGCCAAAATAATAGCTATGGAGCAATCCTTATCTTAACACTATTTTTTATTTTTCTCTTACCAATAATGTATTGATGTTTTGAACTCATGTTAGATAGATTTTATTTAAATAGATATGAAAATGATTTAAGAAGGCCATGGCATTATAATAGGATTCTAGATTACTTTGCTTGGTTTTCTAAATGAGAGTTCAACCACACCTGAGAATAATTTAAAAAAGTTAAATATTTACAATTTTTTTCCAAAATACATCCTTTTTATTTAGAATTGTTTAAAAAGTGTAATCAAGACAAAGTATGAACATATTTTTTTCGGTAAAATTGGTAGAAAGAATAAAGACAATATCACACTAACTTAGGGCATGTAAAAGCATGGTTACTGTAAAAGAAGTACCAAATGTATGAAGAGATTATTCAAATGTCTTGATATGATTTGAGAAAACTTGCTTTTCCATTTGTCAAATCTTTTCTTTTGTTCTTGCACCGCAGCGAGCTGAATGAGGGCCGGATGAATTTCAGCATTCATGACAGCTTGTAAGGCTTTTCCTGCTTCGATTGCTTCTTTCAACCCTTGAGATGTCGTCAGATCCGCATCAACGAGAGATTTCTGATGTTTACTATCAAGTTCCAATTCTAGCTGGAAATTGTAAAAGTGCATCAGTTAAAGTGAAAATCAATGATACAAGTACATGACAAAGAGAAAAAAACGGTTTCTTACAATAACTTTTTCTAATTCTTTGAGAAGTTTATGATTATTTTTGTTAGCGATTTCAATCAATTTGTTTTTCTCTTCCATTTTTTCCATAGTGTTACGCACATGACAAATAATCTCATCATAACCATTAAGCTGATTCTCTACTCTTTCTACTTCTGCAATCGCGACATCCAAGTGACTCATCAGTGATGATACTCGCTGCTCAGAAGCTAATACACTCTGAATATTTTCCTGTCACATGAAAAATAAAATAATAAAAATAACACAGTTATATGAAAGTAAATGAATGTGTATGTGCTTTCCCAGGATTTACCCCCTGAATGAAGATGTAATGAATGATTTAAATCCATTATAAAAAGTAAGATTAATTAACAAGTGATTGGTTTGAGAACTCTGTTTTTTTTTCAATATTATAGAGGAGCTGTTATATGCTAGAAGTATAGTAGGGCAGTTCACAGTGAAAACAGTAGGAGTGAAGTTCTCCTCCACCTAGTCAATGTCGACAGTTGTATGACAAGACAGGATGTGTCTTGTGCTGCCATTTATTTATTCCTCCAAATAAAGTGTTTTTTATTTTTAAAAACTATCATTTGTGATTTTACAACCCATATCTCTCTTTGTATTATGCGGAATGAGTTGAAATTGTGAACATGGTTATAATGAAAGTTTTAATGATTTTATGTAATAACAGTTCAAAAAAAGAAAAAGAAAAAAAAAATACATTAAAAATATTGCTCTGCCTGCTGAAAACCCTTTGAATTCCTTAGTGTTACCTCTATATCGACAATCGACATAGACTAAGAAATAAAACAAACTTAGTCCGTTTATTTTCATATCATCATTTGCTTATGTTTTAAAATGTGTTATATGTGTAGCTCACCACATAATACATAAATTACAATATTCTAGAAATAAGATATGTAAATAGACTGTAGCTTATATATTTTCTGTATTTCTTTGTTATTATCAAGTTGGGTCTTTGTCGGCTGTCGATATAGAGGTTATACTAAAGAACGCAAAGGGTTTTCAGCAGGCAGAGCGATATTTTTAGTGTATTTTTCTTTTTCTTTTTTTGAAATGTTATTACATGTTATTATCAACAATATATAGTGGGAGCAGTACTACCACTCACGACTTAAGCTGCTCCCATCTGGTATCCAACACCTCAAGAAAAATATAATATTAATAAAATGCAGAGGGTGCAGTGATTTACTGTTAAAGATACAGGACAGTCTATTTTGAGGGACCTCATGTGCTAGGCTAGCAAATAAAATACCCATAGACCTAAAATTATCAAAAATTGTTGAAAAATTTGAGACCATAACCATTTCATCTACATAGCATCTATGTTGTATTTCATGAATTAAAAAAAAAAGAAAAGTTGTTTTAAGAAAGTAGGTGTTGATGATAATTTGCTCCAGTTTGAGGGTGGTCAAAGGTATTTGACCTGAGGACCATTACATGTTGTCTAATCTTATTCCTTGCACTTCTTATTTATACAAATAACCCCATACCTCTTATTTCTTCATATTACCTAAATATCATTGCACACCATCATGGTATACTGGAGTAGAGCAGTTGTTTATAGTTACTTGAGAGTGGCAGATGTTTTTTTTTTAAAGGCCATAAGATATATAACAATATACAAACAACAACACCAAAATAGACGTATACCATTTTTACAGATGGAAGTAAGATTCTCAACAATGTAGGATGCACATTTGTGGTATATGGAAAAAATTTAGGAATGATACATGATGAGCAGTATATGTGCTCAAATAAACAGGCTAAATTGTTTTCTACCCTTAAATCACTCCAGTATAGTGGACTGGTCAAAACATATCACCAAGGAAAAATCAACAGTAATACACACAAACACCCAGATATCCGTAGATATGATTAAAAAAGGCTTAGGCGAGTAAAATCTACAATACACCATGTCAACAAAATAATGAATAATCTCCTAGATGGAAAATCCCAATTGTGTGGACAAAAGCAACAAAAGAAACGGGTATGAAGGAGGCACTCGAAGAGAGCTTTGAAAAGGTACCTGTATTTTACATTGAACATATAATATGGGAAAAAAACAAAACAGAAATGAAGTGAAGCCTGGACATCAACAACAAATGGAAGTCAAACAAAAAAGTTTTTTCCTACAAAAAAGATAGAGAGATGGCTCGTATCAGTGTACATTTAAAACAACCCAAGTACTCAGTGGACATAGTCAAAGTAAGGTACACCTCCATAGGTTTTCACTAGTAAATAAACCAATGTGTTAATGTGGACAACGTAAACAAACTTGGGAACATCTGGTGAATGACTGTCCGGTATTTGATGCAGAACACCTCAGCTTAACAAAGTACATCCTACGAACTAGGAAAAACTGGCCTATGGAACTCCAACTACTGGCAACTCAATGCAACGAACAATTTCAGAAATTTATAAGCATAATAGACTTTAATAAAATATAATAGTGTTCAAATGGATATATCTATTACAATATTAATCATACATTTATTTCATGTATCTATTTACTTCTATTACTGTTATTTTATATTCATTAAATATTTAAATGTTTGAACCAATGTAATTGTAAATACCCCTTGAAGAGTAACAATGTAAAACGTAGCTAAAAGACAAAAAATCTGAATAAACTATCCTTATACTATTTGAACAACACCAAGTAATGCTGGAGTAAACTACAAAATTTAACTTACACCATCCAAAATTGAAAGATCTTTAGCCAACGTTTTCATAAAAGCTTCAGCGTTACTAACTGTAAAACCACAGTCATCCATCAAACGAATCAAATCTTGCTCTTCTTTATCTGTGAGAGCTTGATAATCTTCCACTTCACTGGGGTCAACTTGTTCTGAAAAATAGTTAAATTTATAAATAATTGACTTAGTTGTAATAATGTAGAATGAAAACAAGGGGGGGGGGGAATACATACCACTTAGATTTGTTTGATTTTCAACAGGAGTTCCGAGATCCCCCGAAATCCATTCTGAAGGGAAATTTTTGAATTCCGGTTTGTCTTTTAGATAATGGCAACATTGCTAAATTAATCAAAATATATTATTTAATAATTAATATTATTGATTTTTATAAGTGAAATAACTGGTGTAATGTCAAGCATCATGCAAAATTTGGTACTTAAAGTCTAGCCAACCCCGACTTATAAGCTATGTTGCAAAGTAAAACAATGACCAAGGCAATAATATTAAAATTATGAATGACTTAGTTATGATAGTGTGAAATTATTAAGGAGGCAAAAATTCTTTTTAGTCCTTCAAATTATTTTATGAAAAAGTTTACCTGCAAGTCTGCAAATGCGTTTCTAAAATAAGTTATCAATCTTCAAGTGCCTAAGTGTCCAGTTACTAAAGCTAACTAAATCAGGTAAAGAAGAAAAAAAAGCACAGAATACAGTGCCAGTTTAACATAACCTTCTGCCGTCAGTATTTAATTACTTATGGCCGAAGAAACCTAGGCAGCAGCAAAGGCCCAGTTAAAATGTCAATTCACCCATAAAAAATTGCTTGCATTTACAAAATAATAAGTATATAAATAAAATTATATACCTTCCATAAAACTACGATGAAACTTTGTCTTTCCTGGGTGTTAGCTGCAGACCATTTAAAAACTTTATCAAAATGTAAATCAAAATCGGCATTATCCTGAAATATAACTAAGTTAACTACTGTAAGTGCAATTATCAAATAATAATAACAAGTTACAAAATAATTACTTAACAAAGTATGAACAAACTTACGAACGCAGTATGCTTTCCATCAACTAACTGAATCATACTAATTGGCCAGCTACGTTTCTTTTTGAAAGTATTTTTTTCTGTTTTCTTGACCTATGGATACAATAATATGTCATATAAAAATATTCAATATCCATACCACGTAATGGGGAATACTACATTTAATATTATACTTATTAAGTTATCCTGACCGCAGAAGGCTATATTACCAACTAGAGACATGAATAAGGCAATCAATATTAAAATTGCAAATAACCTAAGTTAGCAATGTTTGCAAGTTACGTACATTTTCAATTTTAATAATAAAAGCGAGTTTGTTGCCAATCATGGTAGCAGAGGGAGCCTACACTTCTGGATTAAACACTTTAGAAACCCAATATATTACTAATATAGACAATTCCACTGCTGATTACTACATACCCATTAAATAGGTTCATAGGTCTATTGGGTATTACACCTCTGGGTTATTGAACAAGAGATAGTACTTAATATTAATTTGACTGTTACCTCTGGGTGTACTCTGACAAATAACATAAAAAGGGAGTGTCACCTTCAATTAGTCAGTAATAACCAAGCAATATAATAAATGTAGAAATAGCTGCAACATTTTACATCCTATTCAACGTAAATGACACCATAAAATTAACTATATTTAATCACATTTGACCTGATAGATTTTGACAATTATAGGTGATTCCTTTGAGACTGCAATGCATAGAAAACTTGTCTTCTTCTTTTTCAATGCTTTGGTAACTTGTACAAAAGCTAACAATCTTTCATCGCAAGCCTGGAACACTTCTCTTTGAAGTGTATGCCTGATTGCAGCCATCAGAAATGATGATTATGAAAGTAAGAAACAAGTGGAGATAATTGCATATAGATATTCAGTAGAAAACTGTCATTTCAAAATGATAAGGAGGGTATTATGGATGACAGTCAACCTAGAGCCCTGGTTGGTTATAGCCAGGTTAGGCTATCCTACCAATGACAGCAGACGGTGGCGAATTGGTGAACTACAACCGTAGTGATCACTATCATCAATACCCATCTCTTTGGAAGAGCTGTTAAAATGTCAAAAAATAATGATTATATTATCAAATAACAAATGGAGGTGGAAAGATTAGATTATCATTGTTTTTTTGTTTTTTTAAATTTGTTTTGTTACTAGTCGTTTGGTAATTGTTTTGAAAGGTATGATGGAGTTAGATGATCTGTTTTATGTGAATCCAAAGATTTATTCCATCCAAATTTTAAAAATAAGAGCTGAAACATTTCAAAATCTTTGTTATTTTATCTAAACGGTCCTAAATTTTGTCAGAAACATAATTTTAAGTGTTACGATTTAATTTGAGGCAAGTATTTAAAACTTTTATTAATAGCTACATTGTTGCTAACATTATTAACTTGTTTATTTTACAATAGTATGGAAAGTCATTCATCATGAGCACTCATTTAGATATTAATATAATATCTAATCCTCGTTTTGATACCAAATGGTTAAAAACTGACCTGAAAGATGCCATTAGAAGACCTTATTTGGCTCATTTCTGGAATGAACTGGTTAAGGATGGAGAACTTTTTGGTGAATTTAGTCAGTCATTATTGAATTCCGCTGGAGCTTTAGCTCATAAAGGTAAAGACATATGTGTATTTAGTATATGTGCATTTCTAGTTTTATTATCAAAAGCCCAGTTGAATGTAATCCATCATTTCAGGAGAGAATGGTGTTTATTATTGTGGCCTAAGGGTGTTAAATTGTACTTGCTGCGATGGAGTCTGTGGACCACAGAGGGGATGCAACTGTAGCCCTTGCCAACAACTTACTTCTGACGTTCCTCAATTGCAATCCAAATCAAAATACACACCATCACAAAAAAATTTAAATTCATGGACTTGGTCTATGAATTTAAGTAAGTATTTTATGTATGATTGATAGTATATATTGGTACCAGTGCAGTTTGTCGCCTTCGGTCATGACATGCTACGCTACATAAATATATTCATGTTTTATCATTTTATTTTTTATAAATGTTGTAGAAAATGATCAACTTGTAGCTTGTTTAACATCCCTCCATCATGAGCAACTGGAATTGTGCAGATTGGTTTCGGGTAGTGCCCTGTCGTCTTGTAGACTAAGGCAACGTCTGATGGTGTCTCACAGGTATTTCGTAGCTCTGGGGAGACAGAGGCCCACAGAGCCCATGAAAGTTAACGATAAACCACAGGCCCAGACCAGCACTTCAATCTCAATTAGCAAAAAAAGGTATTATTGATTAATTATGTTATGTAACAATGAATATTTTAGTCTTCAAAATTTAATTTTGTTTTATTTTTAGTACAAGAATAGTTGAAAACGCATCAACAGGATTAGCAAAAGTGGGTACTAGAGCTGCATTAAATTTTTCATTTGCGTTTCTCAGACGTGCTTGGAGATCAGGTAAGTGTTTGTATTTATTATTCACATATTATGAATATATTGCCTTGGTGTTCAATTTTTTTTTTTTTAATGTTTGAACTAAAATGTGACTAATTTAATTAAAATATATAATCTATGTGTGATTAAAATTTATTTATTAACTACAGTTTTAAGAGCTTAGTCAGGTTAATTATTTACTCTCAATTTAAAAAATTTGAATTTATTATATATAAAGCAATTTAACTATATTTACAGTGTTGAATTCATTTGCGTACTTCATCCTTTTTGGTCAACAATGGTGGTTACTGCATATACATAAATATTGTTTTATACACATGAACCTTAATTTATTTTGTTATCTAACAAACTTTTGATCATTGTCTCAATATTATTACAATCCTTTATCCTCATTTAATAACTATATATAATCTTTTAAGTTTTAAACACAACTGACCACTCTTGAGTATGGATAACAACAACTGAGCATCTTACACATAACAATTGTCGAACTAGCCGGGAATCATCTAGTCACATTAATCTAGGAACCCAAAGCAATCTATTCTGCCATGGTCTTTCCAATCCTTCCACGATTCATTAGATATATATTGGCATTTCTTGAAATAACTTATTTTTTTAATTATTATTATGAAATTAAATGTCACTACACTTTATTATGCTTTATATATAAATGTGATTTGTATATATTTCAAATTACAGTCAATTTTCTGTAGATCGAAATATTAAACCTAGGAATGCCAAAACTTATTCATCTTACATAGAAAGTTGAAACTTGTTCCCAAGGCATGAAGAAGCCTTGAGCAAAAGTACCAAATATCAGTGACATGTAATTTGTGAAATAAAATGACAATAACAATAACTAGAAGCATATGTTTATTGAAATTCCATATTTATCAATTATTAGCAAAAGATCTCTGGTCATATGGTGCGGTGCTCCCTGCTATAGTGAAATCAAGGTTCTTTAAAGCTTTTAAGTCTCTTCAGACTCAACAAAAACTTTTCAAATTTTGCAGAGCCTACTCTTAAATTCATTTTTTGCCTCTTCTAGATGCTGTGCTATGCATTTTTGGTTTAAATCAACTTTAAGCGGTCCATTCTGTATTATGCTTAACTATTTTATTAGTAAAACAATTTGTATTAAAAAAATTCATTTATTACTTTGTGTCTGTTTATTATTACTTTGTATGATACTAAATTCATGTCCTGAAAACTATTTTAACACCAAAACATGGTCATACTCCTACACCTCCTAATATAAATATTTATTAATGAGGGTACATAGGGTTTGTAGGCTAATAAACTCGCGGAAAGGTGGAAGCAGTTTTAATATCTTCATTTGCATGTAAAATCACTACAAGCGCTTTGGGCGTCCCAAAAATCTAGAAATATTTGGACTTTTTTCAGCTCACGAATAGCTTCTAAATGATGCATTTCTACGAAAATTTTATAACTTAAAGTACATGAAATTCTCTGTCGATTGAGCACCATATACTTGAAATTACAGGAAGTCGTTGGGAAAATATGCGAGTTCCAAGAATGACCATTTTTTAAAAGTATTTTATATTTTTAAACCTTGTTTTCGCAATGTAACATGTATAATATGAAATAAATAATATATTTGTTTATATAGGGTCTTTCATTAAGCGCTTCCTATCTTTAAATTTAAATAAAACAAAGTGTGTGTGAGATATTATCGAAATTTTTTATTCATTTGAAAGGCCTATCGATGCCATTATGTATGGAATATAAAATCTTGCAAATGTTTGCCACGGCTTAGCTGGGTGGCGCGCATCCAAAATGTCCAATTTTCCATGACTCTGGCACATAAATCTGGCTAAATTTGACCGATGGCATGGGTTATGTTAGCTTTGAGGACCGCTGTGATTTGTGGCTTATTCGCATAAACCTGCGACTTAGGAAAACCCCACAAGAAAAAGTCTAACCTGGTCAAATCGCACAATCTCGGTGGCCAGTTCACATCACCTCCAAATGAGATGACCATGCCCTCAAATCGCTTGTTTTTTCTAATTCAAATTCGAATGTCCAATGTGACATGAGCTGTGTGGCACGTAGAGCCGTCCTGTTGAAACCACATGTTGTTGGTGTCCATATCATCCAATGCAGGCCATAAGAAATTGGTAATCATCGACCTATAGCGCTCGCCGTTGACAGTGATGGCCTGGCCAACGTCATTCTCAAAGAAATATGGACCGATGACGCCGCCAGCCCAAAATCCACACCAAACAGTGACTTTTTCGGGATTGGTATCGTCCCAAATTCGACAATTAAAACACCTTGGATTCTCCTGCACACTCTCACGGACAGCGGTGATTTTTCGGCAGATCTTGCGTTTCGTCGACGTATGGGTGTTGGTTGATTGTTTACTGAACCAGTGGACTCAAATTTATCGGCCCCACTGCAAATAGTCCTCTCAGTAGGACGGTTATGGCGACCGTAAAATGGGCGAAGTGCGTGGAACGTTGCCCAAACAGAACACCCATATTGATAAAACAATTTTATCATTTGCATGTGTTGTTAAACGCTATATCCGCCCAAGGTGATTTGGCAAAACAGACTGAATAAATAACAGCCAATTCGACTGGTGCAGCTTCAACAATATTGCCGATATCAATTGTCATAGTACTATAGTAATGATCCTTGTACCAGACCGTATATGGGACCAATGGTACAACAATTTTTAACAAACATTGCCTATTCTTTGATTCCTGCTGATAGACCACAAACCAATTTTGGTGAATCAAGGGATTTGAAATTAAAACTGCACATTGTGATGTAAAGAAGTAATTAAAACATAAAAATTTACTCAAAGTACAAAAAAGTTAGATGTGTAGGTAATTGACAAAAAAAAAATTAAAATGAAAAATTCAACATTAATTAAATTTGCTGCATTTGTAGGTAGAAGCTGACTAGAGCAATCGGTCAGATTGAAGGTCCTTGCCACACAGTTTTCGGTCTTCTAATTCTTCATCATTGTTATATAGCTTATCTTTGCCGTCGTTCAAGTTTGGTTCATCATCAATTTCATCTGGTATATTGGGAGGATGCTCCTCTCCAATTACAACATATTGGGTAACATTTCATCTGTTGCTTCCTGCAATCACAACTATTTCAGCACCCCTTCAAACATTTGCGGGCAGTATTATTAATCAGTTCCTGCGGGGGTCGTTCGGCTGTTGATGGTAACGGGAGAAGCCCATGCTGAGTAACCTTCCAACTCCATTGAAATGGGTCCATCAAATGACCATTCCACAAATTAATTTGTAGGAAAGCCCTCATTGCGTGCAGTCGAGCATCTTCTTCAGTTAGAGGAAGAGTAGCCAAGTTAAAAGTATTCTTTACTAAGGATTAGGTGAACAGTTTAAAGCTGTTTCATTCAGAGAGGAAGATTGAAGAAATGATCTGGCACACAAAGCAGCAATTACTTTTTTGCCAGCAGCACCAACTTCATTTGTAGTTGTATCAGAGTTTTTAAATATCTCAACTGTCAATTATACCTCCGCATCTTTTTTGAGAGTCTTTGCCAACTTTATCCCTCTTCCTTTGTCTGAAAAAAGCAGATATTGAATTACATCCGCTGAAAGCATGAAGAAATAATATATTTTCTTTAACTTTGTTTGACATTTTGAAGTGTGTCGGGGAAAAAAGATGGTCTCACTTTCCTTTTCTAGGCTTCATTAAAAACAACCCATTACTACTAGAAGCTAATGCAGTAAAATTTATCTATTGACATTGTCAGTAACATTGTTTATTTAACTCAAGATTCATCACTTTTCCTTATTGTTTTAACTGCGTTGATAATATTTTGCTTGAAAATAGTGAATTTCCTGATTATATTTCATTTGTGATGGTTAAGATATTGAAAGATTTATAAAGATATTAATTATGTTATATCCATAATCATGAACTTTTTTGTTTCAGGATTGGTTTAATTTTTTTTGAAGTGTTATGAATTCATCAGAGGTATTTTTTCTACAAAACAAACAGTGTCTCTTGAAATCAAACAACAGTTCATTTGATTTTCTAGAGGGGCTAGGCCCAGAATCAACGTAGGACTGCTTGTTGTAGATTTTTTATGAACAGTTACTGAAATTTTATCCTTCAACAAAACGTGTTTCCTATCCTTTCTTTTTTTTACTACTGTCAATAAAATCTAGGATACCTTTTTTTTTCTTTTATTGTTGTCACCTGTCCTTGTGGCACATCACGCCATCACTTTTCACAAAATGTCACTTCAACACACACTGAAATGCGTGGATAACTAAAACTTGAACTTTTTGGAGGGAAAAAAAAAAACCATTCAAATCATAATTTACCTTCACACAAACAACAATGGTGCACAAGATACTTTTCGGTAAAATGAATGAAAGAGTCATCAGGCGACTTTGTTGAAAATTGTTGTACCAGAGGTCGCTATACTGTCTAGTACAAGAATCAATACTATAGGATATAAAAATATATTATTTATTTCATAGCATACATTTTATATTGAGAAAAGAAGGTTTAAAAATCCAAAACACAATTTTTATTTAAAAATATAGGTAGAAAATGTTGGTTCTTTGAACTCACCAATCTTCCTAACGACTTCCCATGATTTCAAATCTAAGGCACTTATTCAACGCAGAATTTCATGTACTTTAATTTATTGAAGGATAAAATTAACCTAGAAGTACATTATTTAGGAGTTATTAGTGAAAAACTGAAAAAATTCCAAAAATTTCTAGGTTTTTGGGACAACCCTCATACAGGACAAGCAGAAAAATGGTGCAAACTTCAATACTCTTTTTACTTGCTAATAAATAGATTAAAACCGTTTACAGCTTTCCGGGAATTAATTAGCCTACACCCACTCTTTTGCACCTATGTTGGTTGCCTGGCCAATAATGTTTGTCTAACCAAGATTGAAATGAAATACATCTTTTGAATTTGTTCAAATGCGTCATCTTGAAGTAGTGTCTTAAACATAAATTTGGCATTATTTTTTCTAAGAACAATTAAATTTTCATCTATTTCAAGATACCTATAATCCCTATAATCCCGCTATTCCTCCCCATTTTTCACTTACATACTAACCTCAAATAGCTATTACTATCAACTGTTATTGGTTGCCATTTTTCTAAAGAAGATATTTACACTACCTGCTGCAAGTGGCAATATAATTAACAAGTCCCAACAAGTTTTGTTGTAATAGTTTATCAAAATGTTTTATTCTTTAAATGAGTTGAAGTGCTGATTGATTGTTTTCAAGTATATTTATAGACAATTTTTCAACACACTTTTATTTCTGCATCAAGTCCTAATAACAAGAAAAGAATGTAGAAGTAATAATGAAAATGAAGAAAATAGAAAAATGAAATAATAAGAATGATTGGTAATAATTAGTAACAACAGAAACAAAACAACAAAGAGGCGAATAAATACAAGTGGACTGTGGGTAGCTGATGAATTGATATTAATATGTAACATTAATCAGGTTTGACTTACAAAGCTATGTAGATAGTAGGTGAGAACGGATAATGGATACAACATAATATCTTTATAAATCCCTCAATATCTTAACCATCACAAATGAAATATAATCAACAACAGAATGGACAGTTCTGTGATCGTAAAACATTCCCTCGCCTTTGTTAAACTAATAGAATATGTACTGTTAAGCCTTGGAAACAAAGAACTGGAAAGACCTGACAGCAATAAAAAAGGGCCAACCTGCGGAATTCACTATGATCTTTAATAATAAAAAGCAGGTATCCTGGAAAGACCCAATTACCCTAGTCATCATGACATGAATGAGGAAATGAACCCTGGGGAAAGAAAACAAAAAGACACACACATGGGAATGACCATTTTTGTGAAGGTGGGGATAAATATATAAATACCTGTGTTTAGGAGAAAGCAGAAGCTTGACTCATAGCACCTTACTAACCCGGTGTTTAATATCATGACTCCACCACCCTTCCTGCATTAATGACGACAGACTGTCTGGGAAACTTTTTTAGTTTTTTTTATAAAAATTTTCAGTTAGTATTAGTTACAATCATCCTTAAGGTGAGCCCCATCACCTTTTAATTACTAAAAAAGCCTTTTATTATGAACATCTGAATTGTATATCCACAGAAAATGTAGCATAGCTACAGTAAATACAATAAGCACAAAGTGCAATTTTAGTTGATACTATGCTTTCGCCCACCCAGCGGGCTCTGCTCCTTTGACCTCCACACACGCTTGAAGTGGGGGAGTGTAGCTCCCAGGCATGTTCTAGAATCAAGCAAACTAGCTCCCAATAGAATGGGGAAAAATTCCTCAATCTTTAATTCCTTATCTTTTTGTACTCTTTGTTTCTTCTTAACTCAAGTTCAAAGAAAAAAATTGGAATTTCGAAAAACCGACAACAGATTTAAGTTAAGTATTAGGGAGAAAAATTAAATTTTGATCAAAAAACTTTTTTTTATGAAAAGTTCAGAATATTGAAGCTATCATGAATTCACGCCCGGAATTTGAAAATTCACTCCTGTTTCACTTTTACTCGCTCCTGTTTTTTTGGCGATTTTTGCAAAAGCTATATATTTTGGAGTGTTCTTCTGCTCTCATGCCGGGTCAGACGGCAGTGACCTTTCGTTGCCATCTTGATCTATTGGCCTCTTTGGTTGTTCGGATATTTATACTTTGCTTAATTTACGTAGTTTATAAAATAAAATATTTTTATTAAATTACTATAAAATATTTTGGATCCGGCATAAATGCTGAATGGACAGTAATTTCAAAAATCTCTTCCAATCCTCCCCTCACCTGGTATTTAAAAAAAAATATTTTTGCATGTGAAAAAAAAGGAAGGCAAAATTAAAAAATCAAAGAATTGTCCAGTCAGTGAATTTTTCTAATTCAAAGTCAAAATCGGGTTGGCCAATTTCTCAATTGATGCTTCTTCCTTCTCCTCCTTATCTTTATTCTTTCCTCAATGTTCTGTGTCAGTCAAATTGTGAGTTAAGTTGGCCAACAGCCACAAATCAGGGTGTGGAAGCTAGAGTGCTAGATGAGAGAAGTCTTCATGGAAGGAAGATAGAAGCAATAAAGAAAACACCCCACCATACCCAACCACGCACAATATCCATGTTTTTATAGTATCAACTCTAGAAACTTATAAATATGAAACGTTTAAAATAATAACATTATGCACTAGAACCACATCCTGAATCCTGAAATAATATTAAATTGATAATGATTAAATAAACTGTTCTTAATGATATGGTTAAATAAAATTCTTAATGAATTTTTATGAATGTATTTTTACATTTCATAATATGAAAGTAGAAATATGTTTTAAAATAAAGTGGGGAACTCCACTGTATCTTCAAATTTTTAATATCAACAATGTACGTTTATTCCACTCTCACGTTATTTACACCATAATTTTTGTTGTTATATATATATATATTATTACGTTTTTTATCTTTATTGTTTATATTTTTAAATTTAATCTGAGGTTTTTTAGGTTCTATTAATATAAAAAAGAATTCTGGCAAAAGGAAAATTGTTTAATTAAAAATTGATTCATTTGGTTATTATACATATAAGCCACGTACATGATAAAATTACAATGTTAAAAACTAAACTTAAAATTTACCTTAACATTAATCGCGACTGGCCAGATTTACTAAATTGTGTTATACGCATGGTTCTTGGTTGCTGAGCGTGGTTGCCATATGCCTCGTTGTCTTCTGTGTGCCACGAGGTAGTACACGCCCCTGGCTTGCGTCTCTCCCAACCTTCCTGTCTCGTGTCCGGGTCAAAATTGAAAGAGCTTCTTTGCCGCCGTCTCCTCGTTCCTACCTTTCCGCTGCCTTCTTGAGTTTTTATTATGAGTTTTTTTATGAGTTTTGTTATCAGGACCTGATGTAGACATACATAATATATTCGAAAAATCCTCAAATTATCTCGATCTCTTTTTCATCAACCCAAGGTGATCTTCTCTCGGTTAATAGTGAACTCACAGTGTTTTATTCTTTAAGATAATAAAAGACTGCTAAAAGAAAACTTTTGTTTTCAAATTTAAAGCCATCGCAGGCAAAACTTGAAATATGATATTTTACAAAAAATATTATTAATAAAAATAAACTAATTACTGTCTTAACGGTATTATTTCCTTGATAATACTTCTGAATGTGATGTTTATGGCTCAGGGCACTCGAATTATAATAGACCATGTGTATTTTTTATTTTATAAAATTTCTATTCTTGGTCTCTGTAATGGTTATTTTTATTCTTGTTCAAGCAACTACACATTTTTTTATTGAAATTTTTTTTCTAACAAATTTAAAAGCAATAGTTGGAAAAACTTTTATTTTATTTATAACTTATTTTATTATAAGTTCTATTGGAAATAGAAACTTATTCCTAAAAAATAAGAGTATAATTTCAATCAAATTTATTTGTAGGTGAAGATTCTGATCTCTGTACTGAAATTCTGAAGGAATCCCTCGAAGCATTGCAATCTCTACCTGAAGCAAATTTATTTGATGATGCCGAAGTTTCTTCAGTTTGGCTTGAAGTTGTTGATCGTTCTGCAAAATTTTTACGCCAAGTTGTGTTAGGGTATATGTTTCATTCATGCATGTCCATGCATAAATTAAATTAATTTATATTTTTTAAACATTAGTTTCTTCTTTTGATTAACAGTGATGATAATTACGGAACCCAAGCACATGAAATTCCTGTTCATGATCTGCATTATGCTCTCTGTTTACTTCTTGAGCTAGCCATGCAAAGAGCTACGCTGAGCTATTTACTAGAGGCAATTTTGTTACTTCTTCGATTATGGAACAAGAGAAGTGATAATAGGGACAACAGGTTCGATTTAGGTTTATTGTTTTTAATCATTTACTTTATATTTATTGACAACAACCACTTTCTTATCACTGCTAGACAGTATTTAAACAGTGTAATTTATTTATTTTGTCTATTTCCCACCGAGTCAAGTTGGTTACGGTGCATTAAATGATGTCTCCATGATTAGAAGATGTAATTTCTGGGCAGGATGAATACTTGAATCTTTCTAGAAACAAAGGTAATATATTTTTATGTTTTGCAGGAATGATTCTGCTATTGAAAACCCTCCTCTTATCCCACTTCTTCGAAGGCTGGGAAATATAGAAGCTTTTAAAGGGAATTGGAGTTATGATAATTGGAATGAAGCATCTTGTGTAAATAAAATTAATTTTTATTAAACTTATTTGTTTTATGAGGATTTATTTTTTAATTTGTATATATATGTATAGGTTAGTGCAACAGAGTGTTTCTTGCGTTACCTTCACCTCCCGCCAAATGACTTGGAACCTGTAGACCTCCAACTGGCAGCTATTGTTATTATGGCTCACCTTGACCGATTAGCTGCGCCATATTTACCTCCACCAACGTTTTTGCAGGTTTTTAATGTTATATAATTATACTCTTATATGTATCAACCAAAGAAAAAAAAATTGTGACTGGGCAGACTCTGAAGGAATTCAGAGAATCTTCTTGATCTCAGGTGAGGTGCTCTTTCCATCTGTCATCCCTGTCAAACTGGTAGCTTAGTCAATATCTAATCTGATATTCTACATACTCAGAAAAATCACCAGTTACAATCATTCAAAGGAGACAAATTAAATTTTCCTAGAGCTCGTTTACTGATTATAAAACCAGCTAGATGATAGAATACAACTAGCAATGGTTAAAAAATAGTCAGTTTATGTTAAATATTTGATCCAATTAAAAAAAAAAAAAAAAAAAGATCCCTGGCACAATAATAGTGCTGAGCAAGGCTGTCATCATATTTGACAGGTGGTACTGAGGAGCTAGTATGACAGGTAATTTTAGTTTTCTTAAACTTGATTCACTACTTCTTCATTCAAGTAGCTGCATATTTATCCTCAAGAGTGAATCCTGTCACTATTTTTATTTTATGGCTAATAACACAGGTTTACTAAAAGAAACTTTTGTAAATTAGATTTGATATTATCTGCTGATCTTCAAGTTTTTTGGTATGCTAAAACCAAGAATAAATTCTTTTTCTATCATCACATACAGATTTTGTTCAATCTCGAGATCTTGAGTAGGCATAGTAATAAAAATGATGATTAAGGAAAACAGAATTGGCTGACTGTTTTTATTTATTTATTTTTATGAAAACATGTTTTCTGCTCTTGGAAACTTCTTCGTGTGTGCTTCCAGGCATGTGACTCTTCAGGTGATTCAGGCTGTAGTGCCCAGCAATAGTCCGCCATCATATTCATGTTCCACTTCCTCTGATACCTTCTTTCCACCTCCTTGATGTCCTGGTGGAACCCTTTCCCTTTGTTCTTTACCAACGTTCCGTAAGTTTTCCGAAAAATACTTCACATGTTAAGTGTAAGAAGTGAACTTTCAAACTCATGTTGCAACCTTGTGTTTGAAAAGCCTTCAGCATGTGTTCCGAGCTACTCATATAGTTGGATCCTTCATATTACCAAGGAACTTCTTAACAACCTCTTGTAACGAATTCAAGGCTCACCCATGGTCTGAGTGAAATGTGCATCTGTAAAAGTTTTCTGATGTCTGGGCCTACAAAGATTCCTTCTTTTATCTTGGCATCACTTAAATGAGGAAATATGGAGCCATAAGTACTTGAAGCATTCACCTTCTTTATTGAGCTATTTCACGAACTGCTCTATCAGCCTAGCTTTATGTCTACAAGAGGTAGTAAGATTTTGTGAGAAGGAATCAAAGTTTCCCTAATAACATTTTTTTGTGATGGTAACAGAGCTTTTCGCGATGGCCAGTCCCTTTTGTTCCAGTGGGATTTATTTTTTATTGAGGCTATCCATAAACTTAAAGAACATGGAAACTTTGTGTAGCCTAATTGTTGACCTAAGAGCATGGTGAGTACTTTCAAGTCTTTACGTACCAACCACTTATGCTCATTATAATGAATTCTTTCAAAAAGTAATACAAAAATCTCATACGTTTTCTTTTAAATGTACTAAATGACCAACTGGAATTGAAGTATATGTGTTGCAATAGTATAACAAAAAATCTTTAAGAATTGTCTTTGACGAGTCTATGAATAGAAGCCAATGATTAGGGTCATATGTTACACCGAATTGGCCCATCAGTCCCCAAATGTTTTTACAGTAGACAAGATTCTCGTTGTGTGAAAAGTAACTAAAAATGTTTCACGGTGTCAATGCTATGAAAAAGAAGTGCCTGGTAGTAATAAATGTTTGTTTTTGAGGTGAGAGTTAAGTAATTGAGCTGCATCTTTCAGAAGTTCAAGATCTCTCACTAAGTCGTTTAACTCCTGTTGAGAACAAAGCTCAGGTTCTCTGAACTGTCAGGTTCAAAATCACTGTTTGATTCGTACTTTTCCACCATACAAGTTTCATATGTTTCCCAATTAATGCTGTCCAAGTCACAAGGGGGCTGAGGAACTTGTAGTCCCAAACCGTGTGGTACCGGATGGTTAGCAGATTCAAGGGTAGTTAATTTTTTGAGTTATAACCTTGAACATCACAGGTGCAAAAGTAACAGTCATCCCAATTATTTTTTTTTGCTCCTGCCACATGATTAGGATAGCAAATTTGAATGATTGTAACTCACTTTTGTGCCACAAGCGAAGTTTTTCTATGAAGCTATGACAAACTTTGAGAGGAGCCCAAACTTTATCTTGATCTCCTATTCTCAAACCAAAATATGCATAATATACCTTTTTGACCAAGTTCGCATAGGTACTTCTTGATTGTGTATACACCACAGGTGAAGCAGAAGTAGTCTGGACTGGTAACACGATAATGAGATATTTTTTCAAAATGCACTTTCAAAACTTCTAACTTAATGAGCAGCAAAATGGGGATTAATTTATAAGATATAACAAGTTCAATCTTGTTCAGCGTCAGAAGGTGACTACTGAGATCACACAACAAGTATACTCCTATCTAAACTGGTAGTGCTTGGAGGTACACATGCCTACACCAACGATTGATAGATAGTAGTATAGTGGATAAGAACGTTACAAGTTTTGTGCTACAAAACTGGCATTACATATCATTTAAAGAAAAAGAAGTTCATTTTCGGATTCCGCACACAAAAAAACATCAAGATCAGCCAAAATTATCAAATCAAATTTTTGGTTGTACACCTGTGTAATTAATAATAATAAGCATTACATTTTATGAAAACATTTATGTCTTTGGTGAAATTGAGAATTTTTTTTTCAATTCTAGAACACAAAATTATTTCAAGAAGTGCGAACATGGGGGTGGGTACCTTGGAGCCTACAGGAAGGACCACAAGCCTGTGACCAGCTTGGAGAACTCGGAGTATATAAAATGACCTGTTCTGAGAAGTCTGTTCTTATTTTGACTGTTACTCATCAAGTCTATTTACTTTCACACAATAACGGAGCTCTAGTAAGCTTCTTTTCACTATTCAATGATTATTTATCGTGAGGGATGCATAAAGTTATTCATTGTATACACATATTTTCATTTTAAAAGTATCACAAAAACTTTTATTCTAAAAAAAACAAAATCACAGTTAAAGAAAACTTTAATTTAAAAGTTTTGTTCTACTTAAATTTTTTCAGAGTTTATGAACTAAAAGCCCTTCTCTGTTAGTAATAAAACTATAACTAATTTGTCTGTCCTAACAAGGAGGGGCTAAGGTAATCGTGGGGTCATCATTTTTAAAGAATTTTTTTTCTTTGGTAATACTAGGTCGAAAAAAAATCTGACATTTGTAGGAACATCAAGCGTACATGCCAATGCACCCTAGAAGCCAAGAAAAAAATATTGTAAATTTAAAAACTCCATTTTCTGAACATCATTTTCAGTCCGATGACCCCACAATAGCCTTCCCTTTTAAGTGATATTAGGTTCATATCCTTGTTTGTACCTCTGAATGCCATGGTATGGGCCCAAACTGCGTTTGGCCAACCCAACCAGACCAAAAAGAATAACGTTTATTTTTGTCAATATAACTCATCTTATCTTATTTGTTCGGGTTTCTTTTTTTTAGCTTTCAAGCAAATACACATTTCAGTAAGTGTTGAATGGTTTTCCTTTTTTTGAAGAAACTTTTAGAAAAAGCTTTAGAGTCAATAAGTCTTATTGGAAATAATACTTTTATTGCTCAAAAATAAAAAGAATAAGTTCAAATGCATTATTTTCAAAATAAAAACTAACAGTTAAACTGATGGATATAATTAACGAACCACCCAATTGTTTTTAGCTAAGATTAAATAAATTATTTTCCCCTTTTATTTTGATTAACTATTGGTATTTAGGTGTAAATATAAACTGTTAATAATGCTGTGTTCACAAACAGTAGCATTGATGTGTGTGCTAGTATGATGTGTTTATCCATCCAATCAATACATCATAAAATTCGTTCTCACTCATTCTTTCTCTTTATAAACTCTTTCTAAACGTTTTTAATTTTGTCCAATGGCTCCAGTAAGGCATTTAAGTGAATAAGATTGCTTTAGGGCTGTGACATTGATTGAGGAAGGAAGTCACCAGGAGACTGGGTGTACAACACCTGTCCATAGGCAGGGCTCTAAAAGGATTTAAGGAGACAGAGAGTTACCCTAGAAGAAAAGGCAGGGCCTTGATGTACATGCCTTGTGCAGAAAGAGATGATAGGTATACCTGGCTTTGCGATACCGGAGCATCACTGGAAATGAGATAAAAAGTCTCATAAGGCAAGTTCCAGCAGGGCTGTAAGAAGAAGGCTTAATGAAAATAACCTTAGGGCTCGACATCCTGCCTGTGGACCTCTCCTTACCACAGCTCATAAAATGGCTAAGGAGTTGCAAGAGTACATGTGAATTGTACCTTTTGGAAAACTGTAAGAGAATTCTCTTTACAGATGAGGTGAGAGTTGGTCTCAATTCTTCAGGTGGCTATAATTTTACATGGAGGAGACGGCCAGCAGAGAGGTACATGCCATGCTGTAATGGTTTCCCAGGTGGCAAAACATTTCATGGTGGCTCAGAGATGTTCTGGGATGGCATTTCCTTCGATGCCGAATTGGTTCTTGTGCGGTCCCAACATCTCGGCGTACTTAGGAAACGTAATCAAAGAACGTGTAGTGCTGTTTTCTCCCTACATCGGTGAGGGTTCTTGTTAATGAATGATAATGGCAGATCCCTCAGAGCACAAATGGTTGATGATTACCTGATTGAGGTTGGGTTAAGGCCTTGGTGTGGCCACCACTGAGTCCAGACTTAAATCCTATTGAACACATCTGGGACCAACCTGAAGCGAAAAGAGTTTGTTGTCGGAATCCATATCCTAGCATCCTTGAAGAATTGGAAAAGGCTGTTGTTGAAGAGTGGGACAATATTCCTCATTGAAAAGTTCTTCCAATCAATGCCAAGGCTTTAAGAGATGTGATTTGTGCTAGCAGAAATACCCGTAATTGAGTATGTTTTCTTTAAAAATTTTTTTCCAAGTTTCTTTCTTTTTTTAATAATTTACCTTTTATTCATTATGTACCTTCCATTATCTGTCTAAAATACAATTACGTTTTTAAATGACTTGTTTTTTTAACCTAAAATATTTTTGAAGTCTAATATTTACACAAATCGGAAATCTTTTAAAAAGTAAGGGCGGTGCATTAATTTTGTCCATCAGTGTATTATGCACTCTTAGTTATCATGTAGTATGCTTTTTATAATTTCCAATCATTTCAGTGCCCAGAGAAAATAGAAACATTAAGCGGTAAAACTCTCATTGATATTTCATGCCGGGCCGATGGTAAACATTTCCTGGCTCTTACTTCGGAAGGAGAAGTCTACTCTTGGGGTTTGGGTGATGGAGGGAGGTTAGGCCATGGAGACACTAAGTCAAGAAGTGACCCCTACCTTATCCAAGCTCTGGCCAGTCACAAAATTATAAGAATTTCCTCAGGGAGCAGTTACAGGTAACTTTAAAATATGCAATTATTCATCATCACTGTAATTTTTAATTGTTCGAAATGCAATCATAATAATTGTCTATTTTCAGTGCTGCTGTTACCGAAAGAGGTGAGCTCTATACTTGGGGTCGTGGTAATTATGGAAGACTTGGACATGGTAGCAGTGAAGATGTTAGTGTCCCTACCATTGTTTCAACACTTAAAGGTTAAAAAATTTTAAATTAATTTTTAGTGTTTATCTCTCTCTTCCATAGTATACACAACTAATAATTATTATTGTTTACTAAATATTACTATAATATTGATGTTTTACTAAAGCAATTACAAATTTTCCAGCTTGCAACATGTTCTGTTTTTAATTTCTAATGATAATCTTTCATTATCTTAGATATCTTGTTGGAGCTTAGAAGTCTCTTGGTCAGGAGTCCACAATAATGGGAATGTTCCAAAATTTCTTATACTGTGGTGATATTTTTATAGTGAAATTAAGTTTTATTTAAAAAAATATGGTTATATGGAATGGTACTACACCAGTCGTCTTCCAATAACCGCCTCGCAAAATTCCCACATAAATAAAGGAGTACCTCAGCTATGCTCCCTGAGGTAATAAGAAAAACAAAAAAATATTTGTTGATTGGCCTCAATGTTGAAAAAGACATCAATGGAATCAAAAAAGCCTTCGAACTGCTAAAGGCAATAAGATATGTGAACCACATCATATTTTGTGTGGTTGACTGCACTGAAAATAAAAGGGTTTGCTAACATTTAAATGCCCAAAATTCGGCCGTACAAAAAATCATTGTTGCAGTAAAGTTGCTAACATGAGGTGCTTCACAAAGCACGCCTTGTCGGAGTGGAACAGAAAAATCCCTCCACAATGCATTAATTGTGGTTCCTTCCTACAAACAGTGCCCCTCTTGATAGTCACTTAAAAAAGTTGCACAGGAAAATAAAAAGGCTCCAACAAAAACAGAAATGACTACCAAGGATCAAATAGCAAAAGAAGTCATGCCAGTTAGCAGTAGGAATGGCACACAATGAGTCGACACCTCTGAACCATCAGAATAAAATGATACTCCAACCTACCACACCAGTTATGCTGAGGCACTGACAGCAAGAGTGCTGGACTCCACACCACCACCATGGCTACAGACGTTTCGTAGAGAAAATGAAACAGATGACGGAAAGCATGGTTGTCATAACCAGACATTTACCAATTCTGCATAATGGCTAATTATACATTTTAATATTGATGAACTTGATGAGACCAAAATAGAGGAATTGTAGGTGCTTTTAGGAACCTCCACCTCTGACATATTAGTATTTACCGAACATTAGCTGGCACAAGATGTATGGCTTAAAGCTATTAAAAGAGTCAAGGGCTACCGAGGAGTACTGGTCACTTTGAGACACGGCATCACAAAAAGTTAGTGGTCCTGTCACTGACTACATGCAATCTGCTAATGCCAAGATGGTGAAGGTAAATCTAGGGAAACCCATTTAACTTGCCACCTTGTATAGGAGGCTGAATGCATCTCTCCAAGAGTTCTTGGATTTTGTTTTCTTGGATTGGTTACAATTGTGAGGCCTTGGATATGGTGACTTCTGGCCACAGGCCAGGCCTATATTCAATTGGTGGTAAAGTTGTGATCCTGCATCCCATGAAGTTTGACTATAGTGGCAGGGCACTGGGAATTCTATCGGTCTCAACTATACTTCAACTGCATATGGTCCCTAATTTCTGTCTCTCCACAATATTGTTTGTGGCTATAAGCTGCCATATTCCTTTGCCAATTGATTGTATGAAAAATTCACAACGATGTTATTCTTTTTCTGAAGGGAACTGCCAAAAAGAGTTTTACTATTTTCACTGACTTTACTCTACGACTCGTAGAGTTAGTAGAGACATAAAGTAAAGTCAGCTTGTAAAATAATAATATATATAAGCAGTTTGTTTCATAATAAGAATAGCATGTTGCAAATTTGTCATACCATTAATTGGCAACTGAAAATTACAGCTTATAGTTGTCAAAAATGTTTTTTTTTAATAAACAATATTGTGGAGAGAGGGAAGATTTGTTATTAGATTTATATCCTTCCACAACCGGGACTAACCATTTATATTTTGTCTTTTATTAGTATTTATATATTTTTTATTTTATGTTTTCTTATTTCATTTTATTTCCTTTTTTTGTTTTATTTTTCTGCACATTGTAAATGTTAGCAGGGACTGATACCGTCAAAGATCCCACTTTATGTTAAATAAATGTTTGTTCTTAAGGCATATGGACTCAGTATAATTAATATATTATTGTATTATATTATCATATTATTATTATCCTCTACTTGGGAATCAAAATGGATCTGCACCTCTGCTTTTGTGGCTACATTGTGAGGAATCTTTCAGAAGTTTACACAAAGTCTTACTGACTTACACTTGCTAAAACTTCCCAATTTATGACTGTGACCCAAGCTGATGAAGATCTTACAATGCAGCTCAGATGAAGTACAAAGAGCCCATTTTAACATATATATAGCTTTATGTATATTTTTGTTACATCAATATATAAATGAACAGGGGTTCAGAAAAGGGGTTGAAAAAAAAACACCAAAAAACAGAGTTGAGTTCAGACCGAGACATTATTTACCAGAGCCATGTGCTAGACCAGCGAGTAGAAGCCAGTATAGAAAGAAAAACCAGGAATAAAGACCATCACCCATTTCCCAGCTGGAAGAAAATATCCATGTTACTGTAAATTACTATAAACAAAGAAACTTGGAATCATATAAATTTCTGTAGCCAAATATGTTGCCAGATATGAAACATTTGAATAAGACAAAATTAAGCAGGTCTTTTTTTTTTTTTTTTTTTATGTTTTATTATTGCCCTTTAAATCATTAGCACTTAAATCATGCAGAAGGGAGTCAAATTTTATCAAAAACAAGAAATTGTTATAATACACATTTTAAAAAAAATATCTTCTGCCAATCAATTTTTGAATAAAAAACTGTTATGTATTTTTTAAAATGATTAAAATTGTTATACTTACTTTCAGGACAGCACATAGTTGATGTCGCTTGTGGAAGTGGAGATGCTCAGACACTAGCCGTAACAGATACTGGCTCAGTTTATTCCTGGGGTGATGGAGATTATGGGAAATTAGGTGAGACTTCATCGATAAATATATTATCCTCATTTATGCAGTTACATTTTTGAAAGTAGTGAAGTAGGAATGATTACATTTACAAATATAGTTACCCAATTTGAATTTGGAAAAATTGACAATAACACCCACAATATGCTGTATATGTTTTGGTTATAGTTTAATCACCAGAGCTACATGAAAAAAATTAAACCTCACATTAAAAGCAGTATTTATTGAAAATGAGAATTGGAATCAGGCAGTTGGAGTTCTGTAAATTCTGTCCTTCACTTATTAAGTCCGTTATTTTATTAATTCATGTATATATTTAAAAAAATACAATTTATCATGTTATTGATCTAAAGAAATTTTAGACAGTGAAAACAATTGTTTAAATATTTAAAATAAAATTTTCGAAACATCTGATTCATAGATCAGTCAATTACATATTCAAATATATCTGTTTCCTTATGAAACAAAACCTAATCTATTTATTTTTTCTCAGGCCGAGGAGGTAGTGATGGAAGTAAACTGCCAAAAGTTGTCGAACGGCTCCAAGGTGTACATGTTGTTAGGGTTTATTGTGGTAACCAATTCAGTATAGCGCTTACGGCGACTGGTGAACTTTACTCCTGGGGTAAAGGTGATAACTTCCGACTCGGACACACTTCAGATGAACATGTTCGATTTCCAAAGTTAATTAACGCTTTGAAAGGTAATGTATTATAATAATATTTTAATTTTTCGTTTGTAATATACAGTAAAAGAAATTTTTATTAAATCATAAGTTTTTTTTTTACAAAAGGTTGTATTTCATATTAAATACATTCAATTTATGATTTTTTTTTCAAATTCACCAGGATGTTTTTTGACCATTCTATGATTTATTAACTTTACACTAATAATTAATTTGGATCTATTAGATCCAGTTTATCTTACATAATGTACAATATTTTAGTTGTGGTTCTTGGTTCTTATAAAAGAATTATCTCCAAAATATCCTGAGGTATCTCTTCCTAAATAGGTCTGTCTTCCATTGGCACAGTATCATAAATGTAAGTAATCCTGCCCTACTCTCCAGTCAAGGTGTCTTTTGTCTGCTACTATGTTGCTTGAATTGGGATTAACCCGGGTATTCTGCATACAACCTGTTGATGAATCTCACATTATATGTATTAAAAACAACAAAATAGTGCCTCCAACCTTGCATTCAACTTTTAAAAAAATTAACTCTATTTTTAATTAAAAATTTCTTTGTAATATATCATTAAATTTTTTTTCATTAAAAACTTTTATTTATAAAACAAACATCTATGGCATATTATATTTAGTATTTGTTTTGAAAACTTATTCAATATGTATTATGTATGTTCAAATGCTGAGGCATTTCATTTGACATTAATCTGGTGATGAAACCAACTGTTTTCATTACTCTATTATTTTATTTCATAAATTTTAGGTAAAGTTGTAAAAGAAGTAGCTGTCGGGATGGTGCATGTTTTAGCATTAACAGATAATGGTGAAGTTTATACATGGGGCAAAAAAGAATATGCCCAGATGGGAGATGGCATGAATGATGAGCCTGTCATGATTCCTGCACTTACTTCTGGTCAAGTAATCGGGATAGCTGCAGGCCCTACCCAGGTGAAATTTTACATTTGTACTTGGCGTGTAATTAACATTTTATTCGATTAAATGAATGTTATTGTAATTAGTCAGGAGTTTTAACTAACATATTTTCAAATTTATTTCAAATAGTGACTGCATCATTGTTGCTTAAGTGTTGCCAACCATATATGTTATTCCACAATATATAGTCCATTAATTAAACTACAGCAGTTTTTCACAGCAATCATATAGAACTAATAAATATTTTCTCTTTTTGACAGAGTTTTGCTTGGGGTACTAGTGATAGTTGGAGGGTTGGTTTAAGGGTTCCATTTGTTGTTGATGTGTGCCTAGAAACAATGCAACGATTGGACCAAATCCTGCTACAGTGTTCAGAAGGTGCAATGGGAAATAGTGATTGGCCTCCCCCTCAACAAAAGGAGTGTATGATCGTTGCTACTCTCAATCTTTTGAGATTACAGGTAAAGATACCTCATATTTTGTTGGTACTAAAAGTTCTATAGATCCATGTATTCTTCTGCCAAGTTACCTGTTCTCAGATCTCCATTTATCAGTGTAACGGGTCATTTAATGATTTTTAAATCATTCATTGGTCGGTCAATACACCAGTCAGAATGTGATGAACATTAGTTATAAGATGTAAGTCAAATTATTTTTAAATTATATCTGTAAATAGGGCTGGGATTTATATTTAATAAAAAAAGTACAATATGTACATATATATGTATTTATTTTCACAGAAATATGCAACTAAAAATGAGAAATACTAAAAGTGCAATGCTATTACAAATGGAATTGGTATAAGTCCTGTGTTCAAAATTTTATAATAACACTATATTTTCTTTTCTTACAACATTTATATACTTTTTCCTTGGAGTGATTTGGTAAAGTATTTTTCTACCAGTATACTTTTCCATAAAACCCTTTAAGTGAGAGTTGTTAATTTTATAAAAAGGGAAATCGACCATAACTAAAACTTGGCACAAGTCTATATTAAAAGTTGACTTGCATGATGTACAAGTTAAACTTAAAGTTAGAGTTAAGAAATTGTGTTGAAACTTGGACTTTCTTTCTTTATGTTTTAATGTACCAATATGCCAAACAACTTGGAAGTTTTGGGCAATTGAAACTTTTTTATCACACCTCCAAAAATATAAAATTCCTGAATCATTATTAAATGTTTAATCAAGAAACTCAAAAATATAATAGGCAACTAGTTATCTTTGTTTTCATAGGCAGTTTTGGTATTGTTTACCAACCACTCTTTCATGTTTACTGTATAAAATCACATCTAGACAGATCAATAGAAATCATGAGTGTGTATTTAAGGGATTCCATTTATGTATTTAGAAAAGTAAACCATTCTTAGTCTAGTTATCCAAGAATCCAACCTGCTCTAAAAGTCCAACTCACAGTTTATCATTTCACCAAAATTGCATCTTTTAAAGTACACCATTCTCAGTCTAATTATCCAAATACAAAAGGCCTCCTTTTCCAAGGATCCAACGCACAGATTATCACTTTCCCAAATTCTCATCTTTCAATTAAAAGTGATCAATTGTTTTAATTTGAAAAAAGTATGTTTAACTCCCAAAGAAATATGTAACAAAAGTGTAAGAAATATTTAAAAATATGTGATTTTGCTGAAATATGTAAAATAAAATTAACCTAAATTTACTTAAAATGCTTTAGAAAGTATATTAATCGATGGTACAGGAAATATTTTGCTCTGGAGGAAAATATGTTAATACATATAAAGGCCCTATTTATAAATTTACTGAAGATGTTTGTAATTTGGAAATCAAATATTTTTTTATGTACTAAAAAAACTTAATAAAATTATACCAGAAGCCTGTTATATAGCATAGTATTATAGTTTTGCAAATCAAATCTTGATTTTTGTACTTAACATTATCTACCTCTACTAAATAGTTATTTGACTAATCTTCCTTTATGCCTCAGAAATGTGGATTCAAATTAAACTCATGGGGCAATACTTCATGATGAAGTAGATTTATTAGTTGGTAGTTGGCTCTGAGGTGCTAGTGTGGTTAGCACTAGGTGTTTCCTATCAACCTTAAATTTTGTTTTCTAAGCTGGACTTTCTAATTTATTCAACTCATTTATCCTCACAAGGCTAAGTCAACCCCAACCAGACTTCCTCTCAAAGAAAGAAATCTTTGAATGAGCCAAGGATTGAACTCAGGTTTCTAGGTATGATTGAACCCAGGCATTTAAATCAGAAACAGGAACACTCTCCAAAACAATTGAACCTAACAGGGTTTGGGTGAAAGATTCTATGCAGACTCTTTGAAGTTATAAGAACTGGGCCAAGAATGGAAATGACATACAAACCAAAACATGTGACTTGAATGGCTGATCACGACTTATCAAAGAAAGTATTGGCTGAAGTACAAAACACAGACCTTGACTTAGACAGACCAATGTAGCTTGTGATGCCAGATCTGCACTAGGAGCGAGGAATTAGATGATAGCAGCTCAGGACCATGGCAATTGAAGAACACCAGGATTTGTCACTGAGCTATAGTGGCACGATAATGCACATAGTAGATAGTGATATTATGCAAGGCTACTTACATAAACCTTGTAGGTTATATCTATAAATTTAAATGACCAGCTAAATTTGATAGAAAAATATCTGTTGTTTACAAAAATATACAGATAGCCTGTTACAAGGTTAATTTACTAGGGAAAGTAAATATGACATTTCATCTGTCATTGAAGTGATGATAGATCGATGAACCATCAGATCACTGAAATGACCTAGTGGGACACCACTGAAGACATTACCTCTTTATTGACAGTATAACCTGACATGTATTCCTAGAATCCACTAGTACCATTTCATCTCTAATGTATGTATGATGTAGTGCTTTTAATATTAATTGGAATGTCTATTTTTTTTGTAGCTTCATGCAATGACGATTCATAATGTAGATGTGAAGTCAGTTGGCCTGGAAGCTGGTTCTAACCTGCTTAATAGCCTGAAAAGAGTAGTTGTCGAGCTGGCTAGCAACAGTGGAGTGCTGGAAACTATTCAAGCAGCAGCACAGGCAACTCTGCAAGCTGGCTGGAGTATCCTCCTCCCGACGGTTGATGAAAGGGCAAAAACATTGTCTTCTCTTTTACCAGCGGCTGGTATGGCATTGCCTTCAGTTACTATTTGTAGGAGGGAAGATCAGTAGCCTTAGAATTTTTTCCTTATTCAGTCAATGTTTTTTGTTTTAAAAGCCATTAAAAAATTTGAAGAAAAATTATTTATATCAACTATAAATTACATTTTATTTTTGGAAATATATATAAATGAAATCAGAGCCGTAGTTAGTGATAGGATAATATTGAAAAAAGCCAATTTCAAGCCAGGGGTCTCCTCTCTGGCAGTTTCTTAAATATTTATTACATGTTTGTTGAAAAACTAGTCATTTTTTTTTAAACCAAAAATAATTTATTTTATTTGTTTATTTAACCATTGTTTATTGAAATGACCTTTTCAACAAATGCCCCCTGGTTCTCGTCTTTGATGTCTCCTTAAACTTGAGAACTTACAATCCTTAATAGCTACTGAGCTGGAATCTGAAAGCATATAAGGCCCCATAATTATATTTTAACCAAAAGCCATTCAGCCTATTTTGAGCGGTTGTGGAATACAGCTCTGAAATTTTAGATAAAATTAATATGTTTTATGATGGCTGCTGTAAATAGAAACATACAGATAAAATAGGACTGCTCTGTACTTGAATAAAAAAGTAGAGCTTCTTGTTCTTGCGCGGCAATTTATTTGGTGACTTAATTTTTTTGGATGTGTTTAATATTTTAAATTCTTAAATAATTTTTGTATTTTAGATTGGCATGGCAACAGCATGAGTCAAGGCCAACATTTTATGACTGATCTGTTAGTATTGAGTTTAATGGCTGATGGAGGTTTGGAGATCTCTTTGGAAGCAGCTATCAGAGGTAAATATTCTATCTACAGTAAACTACTCATTTTTTTTTATATCTATCATGAACTATTTTTTCAATTATATCTCAATAAAAGATGTAGAAAGGGAAGGCAAAATATATAAAATAGCTCAAGGCTCATGTGCTTTATGAGAGTTTTAATAATTATTTATTTAAGGGGTGGAAAAAATACCCTGTATTTTTGATTAAAAGAACTTAATTTTATTCATAAAACAATCTCGATCACTGGAAATTGCTTTTTCAACACATAATTAAAATTTAAATAGTGAAATTATGTGATTTTATTGTTGGCTCTTTAAGCTTTACTTTTTGGAATAAATTGGAATTGATCTTTGAATTTTTATTTGCCTTGCCATCTTTAATGTGGCATTAACCATAAGGAAATAATTGAAACTCTAAATCTTGAATATCTTCTGAGCTCTGACTTGATAAAGCTTAGTGTAGAGCAAACACGAAGGCACTTGCCATGTACCTGTCTGTAAGTGAAGCCTCAAACTTTGGGCTCTTTGCCTACCTGTACAATTTCTTTTGTGTTATAAATGTTTACTGCATTAAACTTAGTTTTTTTTTTTTTAGCGGAACATACAGAATTCACCGAAGGAATAACATCTTTGGAGACCGATTCTAAAGAAAGATACCTAACAACTGTTCCACTATTCTATTTAGTCAAACAGTTACTAAGGTTAGTAACTAAAATAAAAATCCGTCAAAAGCTTGAAAGCAATACTAAAAAATAGAGACACATTCAATAATAAGGTAGTGGAAACATAATTTTCTTAATAAAGGTTGCACAAGAAGATGGGCTGAGCACTTGACTGTTTGGAATTATATGGTTATTATATTTAACAAATTTTATTAAATGTTTTGATTATTACCATGATTAAATAAAGCTTTTTTTATCTCATGAATTATTACTATTGTTTTAATAAAATTTGTACTAGTGTTAACCATTAAATTGTTTAAAGTTTTGAAGAGACAGAACATTAGCTGTTAAAAAACATTTAAAGAAAAAAAAATCAGGAGATACTACAATACAGGCTATATTTAGAAAATTATTTGTCTGCTATCTTACATCTACTTACAAATTTATTCTCCTATATAACCTCACAGCCAACTGAACTGAGAAAAATTGTTTATTGAAATTTCCTTAGGAATATAAAATCATCTCCCTCTTAGAAAACTGTAATTTTATTCATTATACAATTTTAGATCATAACAATTGTATCAGAGAACACCTCTGTTAACAAGATACTATGTTTCCATTCCATAAATTGCTAAAAAGAGTGTTAATAAGTAGATCTTTTAACCACATGTGATTTTTATCCTAGTATAAAAAAAATCATAACATGACAATATATACTTTTTAAAAATAATTTAATTACATTAAAGAATCAATCAAAAACTACAACAAATATTTCTTAGCACCTTCACAATAAATTAAAAAATTAGATTAAGTAATTTTTATTAACTTATATATATATATTTTTTAAGGGCATGTCATCCACAATAGTGATTGACACCCAAATAATTTATTTTTTAATAAACAACAAACAGTTCTTAGCATTTTAGGTTTGTATGACACCGATTGTTCACTTTTCTACAATAATTTTCATTATTTACTGCTAATGCTTTCGTCAGTCCACGCTGTCAATCTCAAGCTATGACAGTTGTACCATAAAACTAACATTAAAACAGTCAACATTTAAAACCAAGATTAAATTATAAATAACTTTTACAATACAGATTTGGACCAGAAAACACATCACACCCTCTTATCTTCACATATTTTATCCATAAATATTTAGTGTGGGCTACTCCCAATCAGTTTGGGCAGATATAAATTGTCATAGTATTGGCCTAAATAAAAAGCTCTCATTCGCTGTAGGCAGGAATGACCTGCCTATTTAAGACAGAAATTCTCTCTCTCTCTCTCTCTCTCTCTCTCTCTCTCTCTCTCTCTCTCTCTCTCTCTCTCTCTCTCTCTCTCTCTCTCCTCTCTCTCTCTCTCTCTCTCTCTCTCTCTCTCTCTCTCTCTCTCTCTCTCTCTCTCTCTCTCTCTCTCTCTCTTCTCTCTCTCTCTCTCTCTCTCTCCCTCTCTCTCTCTCTCTCTTTCTCTCTTTCTCTTTTTCTCTCTCTATCTCTTTCTCTCTTTCTCCCCCCCCGCTCTCTCTCTCTCCCCTCTCTCTCTCTCCCCTCTCTCCCCTTTCTCTCTTTCCCCCCTCTCTCTCTCTCTCCCCCTTTCTCTCTTTCCCCCTCTCTCTCTATATCCCCTCTCTCTCTCTCCCCTTTCTCTCTTCCCCCCCCCCGCTCTCTCTCTCTCCCCCTTTCTCTCTTTCCCCCCTCTCTCTCTCTCTCTCTCTCTCTCTCTCTCTCTCTCTCCCCCCTTTCTCTCTTTCCCCCTCTCTCTCTATATCCCCTCTCTCTCCCCCCTCTCCCTCTCCCTCTCTCTCTCTCCCCTCCCTCTCTATCTCTCTCCCCCTTCCTCTTTAAATTGAAAGACCTTACTCATAGCGTAGGAAGGTCAATCTACTATCAAGTAAATATTCAGAAATATTTTCAGTATATGGCCACTGAAAATCATGGCAACAAGATCCTATGTGAAATGAAAATTTTAGTTAAAAGGGGAAAAGACTTTAAATAGAGAGCCTGAAGATAAAGTATAACAAAATGGTCATAACCTAAGGATGACAAACACGAGTTGTCAAAAGCGCTAACAGTAATTAAAGAAAATTATTGAAGAGAAGCGAACAATTCATGACATTTAAACCTAATTATACCATACAATTTATATCACTTC
This sequence comes from Acanthosoma haemorrhoidale, assembly GCA_930367205.1. Taxonomy (NCBI): domain Eukaryota; kingdom Metazoa; phylum Arthropoda; class Insecta; order Hemiptera; family Acanthosomatidae; genus Acanthosoma; species Acanthosoma haemorrhoidale. Next base: position 56,176,634 of record OV884011.1, read on the forward strand.
AATTATATATCAATTTGTAGCACCTTCAAATAAATAATTTAGAATTGTTTAATAATAATATTCATAAAGCATTACTTCAAAGGTATAGCTGGCAACTGACTAGCAACAGAACAATGCTAATTTGTGCAAAACAGCAAATATTTTAGGCACATAACCTTATCCGCTTGCCTGACAGTATTTCTTCATTAATCAAGAAGTATGCAACAAGCTCAACAAACACCCTCATGTTTATCATTTGTTCTGTTGTCAGTGAGTCACTGGCTGATTCCTTTTGGACTAATACTAAATGATATTGCTAATTTATATGTTGTTTTTTTTAGTAACTGTTTATGGCAAGTAGAATCTAAGTTGTCTAAAATGGGATGCGAGTCTTGGTACAGTAACCAGACGTCACCAAGCCTTAACCTTCTTCTCAGGTTTCAAAGATTACTTATAGCCCACATTTATCCTCCTAGCTCCCAAGATAAACCCTTTTCAGGTATTCATTTTCTATTTTTATATCTAATATTTGTACTGGGAAGCCAAGCAAGACTGATGCGATGTCTGAATCACAATACGCCAGGAGTCATTGTTCAGTTCTTGGCTGACTAGTTAATTTTAGTTTTCCATTTATAAAATTAAACATATAAATAGCTGTGGGTTAACTGTGTACAGGGGACTCAATGTTAACTAATTTCTCCTTCTGCATACCTCACTCTCACTTGACTGACTCCTGTTTAACGATGTTTACAGTTGGGATAAGTCTTGTAACGAGGATCAGCAATGTTTTTGTCAGGGCATAACCATTATGTTACTATGATAGCAAAAATAAAACCATCCTCAAGATAAATATTGAAGGATCATTAACAAATACTCCATCAAGCACAATATGTAAAATGTAGTTAATTGTACAGCATCACATAATTAAGGATTTTAGTGGTGTTACCAATTACTCTTGATTGATTGATTTCCTAAGTTTTATTGAATTATGTTTATTAACAAACATTCAAAAGCAGTTTTTCTAGCATCGCGCATTGATTGCTAATGTTCACGGTCATGGCTGTTTTATATAAATATTTAAAAAAAAATTAGTCTAGTGTGCAGTAACACACAATTAAGGGTTTTGATAATCTTAGTAATTTCTCCCTTTTAGTTGATTTACTATGTTTTATTGAATTACACTGCTTCACAAAAAAAGTATCACACTTAAAAAATTCAAATGCTTCCTAATAAAATTATTTAGGCTTTCAATTTTTTAAATTAATATTTTATATTTTCAGTAATAAGGGGCTATAAATATGAAGGAAAACCCCAATAAATATTCAAAAAAATTATTTTAAGAATATTGTACAGAAATTTTTGACCACCAAAAAAAGTTCTGGTTAATAAAAAAAAAAAATTAAGTTATAGTACTGGGTAATTCCTCCTCTGACTTGATTCACAGCCTCAAGCCTTCGAGGCATGCTTCTTATAATGTTTGCAGCAACCTCTTGATTCACATCCTCCCACGTCTACCAAAGTTCTTAACTTGTATAAGTTAAAGGAATACCGACTCTTTTGCCGTCTTGCACATATGCCAACCTCGTCTCACATGTACTCGGTAGGATTTAAATCCGGGCTACGAGCTGGCCACCTCAAAGTCTGTATACCCACATCATTGAGGTGTTGCAAACAGATCTTGCCACATGTGGTCGTGAATTATCCTGTATGAAAATGAAATTTTCACCATGTGTAAAGCCACCACCTTACACCATGTTCAAATGGTGTAAAGGGGATCACGTACTCCTTGATAATTTCCCTCATATACAAATCGGCATTAAGAGAAGGCCTTTGGAGCTCTGGGTTTGCCAGAAGAAATTCAACTCCACACCAGCACTGCCGATTTGAACTCTTCCAATGACATTACACTCACATCACTACTCACAGGAGAGTAGTGCTCACCAGGCCTTTGGTTAACTCTCATTTGTTCAGCTGGTGTATAAAGAGAGCAGTGTGAGTGGCTCATCTGAAAACAGTATACGTTGCGACATTTGTTTTCAGTCCACATAAGGTGTTCCTGAGCAAATTCCTAACGAGCTCTACGTTGTTCTCTGGGCAACAATGGCCATCTGAAGGTTTAAATTCACTTCAGAATGTCTTCTTATAACAGTCTATGCATATATTGCTACTCCCCGAGTTGTATGAAGAAGTTGAACAGTCTCAGTAGCAGTTGAAAACCGATTCCGAGGCATGTGCAGTACAATAAAGCGGTCATCTCTCTGGGTGTGCACAAAGTATACCCAATGCAGCGGCTGCATATCTTTGACTTCAATCTTCTTCTGCTCAGGCAACAATACGGGCTACTTGCTCAACAATCAAAACCATTTTTTAAATCAAAAAAAAAAAAAACACTTAACAAACCTTTTGGTAAATTATTAGAGATTAGCTACACAAGAAATCACAATAGTGAATGATGATAAAAGTTTTAGTTTTGTTTACTCAATAATATAAAGGATTAAATAAAGTAAGCAAAGCCCTTTGTTGAAAAGAAAACAAGTCAAGTCCCTTCATAAATTATTTTTTAATATTCTTTTCATTAAAGAATGACCTTTTTATCGTGTTCTTATTTTTTTAGTAACTTTTATAACAAAACTTTTCTTAGTGCACCTTTTTTTTGTAGGGCAGTTTTTTTTATTATTATACACATTCAAAATCAGATTCTCTAACATGAACCATTGTTTGATTTATGGGAATTCGCAACCATCGCTTTATAACTGTAACAGCTGTTTTATATAAATAGTTAACAATACATTGTCATTAATCTGATTTTATGTTTATTTAATTAATTTTTTTATGTAATTAAACACCACTAAACCCCCTAACATAATGTACATATTAATTATATAACTAAACCCACCAAGATCTTTAATATGATACCTTTTGAAAAATGATTATTTTTTATAAGACAGTAATTAACCGAGAGCATAAAATGGAGCTACCATGCAAAATATCATGCCTCTAAAAAAATCACCAGTTGACTTAATGAAGGTATGAACGTGTTTTGGATGAGTTTTGCTGTCAGTGTAATTACAGTTCAACAAAAACAAAACTTCATATTATTAATCAGTATGTCGAGATTTTTAGTTGGATACTCTACTTAATATGATGAAATTATTTTAATTAATTAAGGATTAATTAATTAATTATGACATGATGTAATTTACCAAAGGGCTGGTTTTAATTTCAGCACTATTAGGGCATCAAATGAAAGTAACATGCAAAATATCATCTCTATGTAAAACACAAAGTAAGTTAAAATTGCAAACATGATTTTAATGACTGTGTTATTACTGTTTAAAAATAATGAAAACAAAAATTACTTATTTTTTAACCGGAGGGGGAGATATTTAATTTGATGCCCTCTTACTCAATATATTAGGGAAATTTTGTTTTATTACCAAGTAATTAATAAATTATGACACTCACTGTTATTTACCATGAGGGTGGTTTTAGTTATTGCACCATTGATAATCATGATTAAAAGGACTTTGTGTTCAAAAATAAAAAATACATATTATTAATGAGGGCGACGAGATATTTATTTTGAAACCCTATTTAAAATAATAAGTTAATATTTAGTGAATGGCAGGTTGAGCATTCTTGTTGTTGTGCCTGAGGTAAATCATCTTCATTTCCTGAATCCCTAACGGGACAAATTTTATTTGGAAATAAATCTAATCTACTAGAGGATATTTTTTTATCCCAAGTCTACTTGGTTTAGACAGGATGTGCTGCCTAAAAAGTTGGAAAAAACTTGTCAAACAATTTTGTGTAATATGGCACAATTTGTTTACAAGATCACTGTGGAAACCACCCAATTACGATGGGAGATCCATCTACCACCAGTGGCATTAAAAGAGCCGAAGCTACTGGTGAGTACAAGAGGAAAGATCTTGGGAGGGAGGTGGTTTTTAGAGAGATCAGTTTTATCTGATGGAACTTTAATAATTGTGATGTAGTCATTTTACAATTTCTTTTTATATTCTGATATAGTTTTCCCTTTAAGCAGCATTATATGTACTACATACTTAACATATTTACTATTTAATTTTATTATTATTTAATATTATCATATTACATTGGGACTTCATACCACAACTAATAATCATTAATATATTTTTAAATATTTAATACATATAATTTCAAAATCTCATTTCTCGAAAAAAAGATTTTTTTAATTTTATTTCAGAACAATCTTGCATTGGTGCAGAAGCATTGTTGAAAAAATATGTCGAACAGTTGAGTAAACAGGTAACTTATACTATGAATCTTGCAACCGAAACAGCATCACAAGGGACTAAATATTTTCAGCTAGTGTCATCTATAATTCGTGGTAGTAGCATTGGTAAGTTATAGCACATCTTTACATTAATAATATCTTGTAATTTTCAGGCAACCTGAACAGCAAACAAACAGACTAGAGCTGCAGAATTTTACTTAGACTACTATTACTGACCATAACAGAGAACTTAGGACTGCAAGTATCACTCCCAGACGTACCTACTTTCTTTCTAAAACAAGTTAGGTACAGACCCTACATATTACAAGTCATTAATTCATTGGACAAGTCATTCATAACTTTACTTAACCCCTATATCATGAGTCTATTAATAACTTGGACTCCCTCCCCATTCTATCCACCTTCAGGGTTCGAGGGCTTAGAAACACACCATTACCCAGATTGATTACTGGTAAAGTCGACTGGGATGTATTTGAATCAGAAATTAATAATAACTGTTGAAGACTCTTAATTTCTTTTTCGTTAAAATTGATTACTATTTTGTATTTCTCTTTATTTATGTTTATGTGTGACATTGTGTAGTGCTGGACATACATGTGTATTGTTTGTTCATGTGCACAGGAAAATCTCAGTTTCTTCGCCCTCTTTCTCTTTGCATCATACTAGCCAGTCAAGGCGCGACGGCCATACAAAAACCATCTCAGTCTGCTCACTCATCTTATTCTCCATCAGTCAATGCGAGGCAGCCCTGCATAGAGTGCCTCGAGCTAGGTGACTCCTCTTGGTCTCTTGACCGATTTAAAACATCAAGATGAATTCGTGTATCTCTGGATGGATATAAAATTTAACACACCTCCCCAGCTTTGTTATTGAATATATTTTATTCATTGAATTAGAAATTTAATAGACTTTAAAGTTTTAAGATTTTTTCTTGGCTAGTTATAATTTTTAATTAATTCTGACTAGGTTATCTTTATTAGTCTTAATATTAATTGTTCATACCATTTATAAATGGGGTGGCCACTTTTCTGTTCTTTTTTTTTTTTTACTATGTATATTTCATTTTGGGTTGCTGGCAGTGTATGTTTCAATTTATGAACCACGCTATTATACAGTCCACAATTTTTTAACCTTTCCTTAAATATTAAGTTTAATTTTAATTTTGATTTCATTTCCTTTTGGCTTGAAGTGGGCCGCATATACCTATAATCCTCTGCGTAAACAATAACATTACAATACTACTCATATACTCAGACATTCCCCTGGTGATACTGATACAACAATTCAACGCTCTACAAATAGTGTTTATTATTCTACACAGAATTATATACGCAAAAACTGTATGGGCATGACACAAACACAAAATTATTACTACTAATGTGTTATTTAATTGGTAGATAATAAAAAAATACTTCTAAAAACATTGCAACGAACACAATCGCAACTGCATGCAATCAACTATCACGACTTATTCGAATGGAACAGGATAGAAACTTACAGAAAGTACTTGGACTGTTTGGAAACAGCTAACATCCGGCTGTGGAGAGAAAGAAAACAAATTTTAGGACAAAATCTGTAAGTTCTACCACTGACACGAACAGACAGACAGCGACTTAGGACGAAGAAAATTGTGAACTTTAAGCAAAATATTGTAATATACCTATTATGCTCTTAAAAAAAATATGGAAAAGTTCCACGTTAGTGGATAGCTATTTTGTAATGTATCTTTAATTTATTAATAAAAAAAATATAAATTAAACTTATAATTTATTAAATATCATGGGGTCTTTGACAACCCATTTACATGAAAGAAAAAAAAAATTTAAATACACATTCAGTTTTTGAGTTATTTACAAATATTCCGTCGAATGCTTGCCTTGCTCCATCCGTGTTTTGAGTTTTGTGATCCTGATGCTCTAAATACAATTCTGCCTCAATGTCCTCCTGGAGACTCTGCCAATGTGCAAATATGATTCATATATGAGGTTAAATGATGGAATACCAAGAAATAAAAGGTATGAGGTTATATGTAGAAATAAGAGGTATGAGGGCGCCCTCATGTCAAATATGTTAGATTAGATCATCCGCAAACTGCACAAAATCGTCATCATCTCTAATCTATACATATCTGTATACATACATATCTATACATATACATATCTAAACATCTGCCTCTCTCCTTGTAACTATAAACAACTGCATCCCCAGCCTTCCTCTCAGCTGTTTCAATTACTTGAATACTTCCTGCTGTTACATTCACTTGCTTTGGATTTAAACTTTTTATAGTTTATTTAATATTTTATTTAACAGAATAATCCTTCTTTCAAATCACTTCTTAAAAATAACATTACACTATTAATCTGAATAGTTGTCTTCTTTTAATGGAAATTATAAAAATACTGACCAACTAGTTCAAACACTCCAGTCTACTTCACTTACAAACACCATATTTAAACCCATTACTTATCAAGAAATTTCCAACAACATTAAATGACTGGCCAACAAAAAAGCTCCAAGAAAAGATTTCATACCCAATGATGTACTGCAAAGGAAAAGCATTGCCATCCTTGTTAATGTAGATTTAAGGGATGTTTGAAGCTGGGATATTTTCCAAACGAATGGAAAAATGCTGCCATTATTGTTTTTCACTAGCCGAGAAAATCAGGTTGCTCAACACAACCTCAAAATTATTAGTATTATCAATACTATAGTATAATAAATTATTAAATCTATCAAAGCTCGCTTGGAGGGACACCTCATTGGCAGTAATATTATTCCAACACTCCAGTTTGGCTTTCAAACTTGTCACTCTGCCACCAACTTGGTACACTAAATGATGAATCTATAATCTAGGAGGGATTCAAAAATAGACAGTGCATTAGTGGAAACTTCCTAGACATAGCATCAGCGTTTGACAACATCTTGCATTATGGCCTATTATATAAGTTGTGTACTACCGAATCTCCATATTATCTTCATAAAATCATTTATATTCAAAAGACTATTTCATGCCCATGTAAATATTACATCTAGCACATCAAGAAGAATTAATGCAGGTCTTCCTTATGTACTTACATATTGGTCCAAATAAATATATTTATTGATTAAATTATGTAATTTAACATTGTTAGAGTAGCTAAATTGAACATCTCAATGAACATAGCAAATAACTCAATGGCGGACCAGTAAATATGGAACCCAGGTTCGATTCCTCAGATTGATCTGTATGTTGGACTGCTCAGCCTCGTGAGAGAAAAGAATAGCTACCAACTTCCACAGCAACCCAACCTAAGTAGGCCTTGTCATTTCTTCCAGGGATGTAATGCTACTGATTTAATTCATCTTTATAAACTACAGGGATCAAAATTTTACAAAATTAAGATTTTGTTTCATCAATTAAGATTCATTCTTGCTCTAACTTTAATTTTTTTCATATTCTGCTACCGTATTCTAACCAAAAAGTAATCTGAGGTGTTGTGGAATATACCTTTGAAGATTCATGGAATCATTTTAGTGATTGTTACCGTACAGATATATTTAAAATCATAGAAAGATAAAGTAATACATCATACTGAACTCAAAATCTATACTGTTATTTTATATTTACTCTTCATGATTCTATTTTAGAGGTGCTCGTGCCAGAGCTGATATTCTCCGTCGTTATGCTTCACGAAGAAGTAGCTCTGTTGATGCATTCTGAAGATTGGTTACACATGCTCCTGCCCCTGTTAGATTCATTAGAAAACTTTAACCGGTATATTCCTGGTTTGGAATGTGAAGATGAAGATGATATAGCTTGGCCAGGCATACCGAGTAAGTAATATAACTTTCATTACTAAATTTTTCTATTCTTCAAAATTATTTCGATTTTTAGCTAATGCTTATTTTCTACTTATCCTTAGCTTACAAAGATCTTGTGGGACGTTATTTTACCAGGATTATTTATTCGTTTTCTTCTTTTAACTTTTTTTTTTTTTTTTCCTCAGGTCGTCTTCAATCCTGAAGATTTCCTCAACCTATTCCCATTTTGTACATTTCCTTTGTTATTTCCCTAATCGTACTGTTTTTGACCCAGTTAATTCTCGCTTCCTTGGCTGTTCTTTCATCTCTACCATGAATAACTTCTTCTAGAGAGTACTATTGAGTATCCAGGTCTCGGCTCACAGTACAGCAACAGTTATGTTTTGCACAAGTTTGAAATATTTCAGTGATGTTTTTGGTTAAAGCATTTGTTACCATCTAATGTACTTCTATCTCCTACTAAAAACAAAATATAGTATTATCAGAGCTTATGTTTCTTTAAAAAATGAAATTTATTCTAGTTAATTAAATTTATAATGTGGTATTTTTTTTATTAGTGAAATCCAAATCTGGAGAAGAACTGCCATTCATCCGAAAGGCTGATCTTGAAAATCACAATAGAGATGGTGGTCTTTGGATTTTGATCAATAATAAAGTTTATGACATTCAAGATTTAAGGTAACATTTAATTTGATTAATTTTTTTATATATAAAAGGTTAATAATAATTTTTAGTCAAGGATAAAAATACTGATTCCTAGTGCCTTGTGATTTCCTTACTAACCAGCTAGCCCTGTCATCCCCAGGTAACTTTATTTTAGTGTGTCACGTTGAAAACATAGGGCAGTTGCAATTCAATACAAAGTATTCTTTTATGTACTAATTTTATAATTTATTTATTTTTCTCTTTCACCACTAATTACTTAAATTTACATCAGTAGGATTACATAATACAACTAATAATTATTAATTGAATAATAGTAATTGTCATAATATGTTTCAGATGTGATGAAACTTGTAACGAATTAGTACAAAAGTTAATAGTTGATAGTAGCACTGGGTTCAAACAGAATAACCTAACACAGCTGCCATTAGATCTCCTTCAGGCCTATTGCGTTGGTGTTTATGAAGATCCTGACGATGATTTAGCGGTGTGTAAAAGCACTTATCTAACAATATAATAATATTTTATTATTATATTGTGATCATATTTTTATGGTCAAATTAAGTTTTATTTTAAAATAAATATTGGGTAGATAGAATATGTTTTGTTTAGGGTTTGGAAACAGAGAACAGGTAAATAATGAAAGCAGGTAGCCTGGAAGATGGTACCCTAATCATCTAGACAGGTATTAGAAATGAACCTTGGGAAGGAAAAAAACACTGAAAATACCTATGACATAAGAGAATAACCATCTTTGTGGGGAGGGGAAATGGTGCCAAAAATACCAGTGTTTAGGAGAGAGAAAGGGCTTAGTTATCTTACTTCTTTGTTCTTTAGTCAGCATATTTTACATTACCATTCAAATTATAAAAGGAAATATTTATGAAATCATATTGTATAAAATTACCACTACACAATAGACCATCTTTTAGTTGTGTTTCTTGGTTCTCATAAATGAGCTATAGGACTTGCTGGGTCTTACCTGAAATGATTGCCACCTGTGGTTTTTCAAAATTTACTGAGATATTGCCTCCTAAACCGATCTTTTTTCCTTCGAGTACCCATCAAACATGAAAATGAAAAAAACAAACTTTATTCTGGGCCATAGTCCCCTAAGAATAACAAGAAACGAAATAGGAATGTTAAGCTGACAAAAAAAAAAAAAAAAATTCATAACATTCACTGGTTATAAAACTTATAAATACTATGTAAATGTAAATGATAATAATAGTAAATACTATGGTACATATGAGATGACTACAAATAACCAATAGCAAAAAAAAAATTAGTACACATGGAAAAAAAAATAAACATTGAAATCATTACAAGGGGGGAAAGAGCATTTCAAGCAGGGATGAATAAAAAATAAATAAAGAGAATAATAATCGTGAATAATGAATTGTTAGATTGGAGGGAGATAAGGAGTTGGTTAAATCTAGATTTGAAGATAAGGGAAAGTTAATGAACGCCAAATATCAATAGAGATAGAGCTCCAATGATTTGTTTGTGGTATGGATAAAAAAAGAGCGTTCCAAGGAAGCAGATTTGAGAGAAGGAAGGGAGGTACAAGTAGGAAGGGTAAGATCTAGTATTGTGGGATTTGAATTGGAGGAGGTCGTGAAGGTAAGAGGGCTTTTTAGTCCATGTCCCTGGAGATCCGGAGTATATATCTAAGATAGCTCTAAGAAACTGAGCCTATAGATTCCCAGAGAGACCACCATACACCACACAGCTGTAGTCAAAATAGGAAAGACAAGGGAAAAAATCAGAAGTTGGCGCATATGTAATGGGAGGAGATGTCGTGATTGATTGAACAGTTTAAGGGTGGCAATAGATAGGCGGGAAATGTGGTCTTTCCAGGATAGAGTTTGGTCAATGACCAAACCTAGTTTTTTGACTGAAGTTGAGGATTGTATAAGTAGAGCATCAGTGGTGAAGGTGGGAATATCATTTAAGGTTTTGAGGAGGGGATGTGAACCAATGATAATTGCGTTAGATTAATCTACTCAGTCCAGGTCTTCCTGAATCAATAGAGAGGCAGATTGGAGCTCATTAAGAGGGAAGAATAAGTTAATTTAGGAGTTGTCTGCATAAAGGTGGAATGAGCAGTGATGTATACATGTCTGGAGGTCGTTGTTGTTGAAAAGTAATAGCGAAATAGATGAATCCTGAGCTATATTAGAAGGCAATGAAAGGTGTTGGGTTGGAGGTAGGTCAGGGATGACCTGGGAGCGATTAGAGATGAATGTTTTAAACCAGTTGACAAAATTGTAAGAAAAGGACATTGATACTAGTTTTGATAGAAGGATGGAGTGATCAAGGGTGTCAAATTTCCTGGTAAAGTCCAAGAAGATATGTGTTCTTGGTCAATGGGGGTTTAGAGGTCTAGTGTTTTTAGGAGCTTTAAACGGGTTTCTAGAAATAAGGAAATTTGTGATTGAACTAGTCTTTTGATGGGTTTGGAAAGATTAAAGAGAATTGATATATTACGATAGTCTTTGGAGGAGTTACAAACTTTATTCATTGGAAGAACATTCGCTCTTTTCCAGGAAGAGGGAAATTTTTAACTGAAAAATTATTAACATGAACCAATAGAGGAAAAATTATAGGGAGACAGAGATTTAGGAATTTCACAGGAAAATGCAATATGGACCTAGCGATTTAGTTTTTGATTTCCTAAGAAGTTGTCTGGGTGGAAATCATAAGTGGTGTTGATTGGGCTGTGGGGGCAGATTTGCGATGCAGCCTCGAATGTCAGAGAATTGAGGTTATGGTAGGTGATATTCCTGGGGGAGGGAAGAGTCCTATCATTTTCTAAGAGAATGCGAAGCATTTAGTATACTAATGTCTTATATCCTATATTGTGACAATATACCTTCAGAAGAACTGGACTATAATAAATCGATAGCCCAACAACTCATGAAGAGGTAAAGACCGACCAAAGGTTGTCGTCATAGGTAGTTGGTGGTCCTGGGTTGCTAGTGTGGTTGGCACTAGGGTTGTTACCTCTCAATCTTAAATTTTTTCAACCAGATTCACTACTTCTTTATTAAAGTAGCTATTCATTTATCCTCACGAGGCTGAGTATACCATGACCAGACCCATTCTCAAGGAAAAATCTGTAGGGGAGCCAGTGATTGAATCTTGGTCTCCGCAGTTAGAAAACAGCATGTTAACCACTAGGCTGCAGAGTTCCTCACAACTGGCCTACTCTGAATAGAAAATAATCTTGGTCTTTATTAGGAAGTCAGTGAGATTACAAGAGTAGTTCTAGCATGGGTCTAACATAAGGGCAGACATAAAGGGGCCCACAAACCTAATTGTCCAACTGACCAAGATACTATTATTCAATCTATTTGTATTCTCCTACAATACATAATAGGTATTTCCCCAAGGTGGCCTGGGTAGACCTTGCTTGCATATACTTTATTCTTTGTATTTTAAAAACAACATGAATACTTTCAATCCTGGATTCAACTTTAAAAAAAAAATTGATTAGTTTATTTAAAAGTGACTATGAAATATTATTAGAATACATATTATTTTTTAATTGTTATTTACTCCAGACTTCTCATGGTGGAAGCAGTATTTACACATTACTCGATGCTGAGAGAGCTCTGGGTTATCTTCTGGGCCTTCACGCTCATTACCTCTATGTGAGCACAGAAGTGTCAGAGGAAGAGCTCGCACCTTGGACAAATTCCAATTTCCTACGAGGTGGCCTCCATGTCGCAATTCCTCCCAACCCGTACGAAGAGAAGGGGGAAGCCAGAAGTACAGGCTCGACTCCTACAGAACCTACATCACCTCTATCGCATTCGTTGCACTTGGACAACGATTTAGGAATATCAGTGAGCCATGTTCTTTATTTCTGATAGTGGCATCCTCTACTGTGACCTTAAGCTTACATTTCTTTTTATTTTTTAAAGGAACAAGCAATGTCTTCTTTGATTCATTCCTTGGATCGTTATTATAAACAGCATAACCTCCTGGTTCACGGTGACTTCACCAATGACCATCCAGTTGAAGAAGTTACAAAGCTGTTACTTGCTGTCTTAATAAAACATCTGGCGATAAATACCATACTTTTTACAGCCTCAGAAAAGGGTAAGATTTGTAACATTATGTTATTAAATGTATTTTTGGTTTTTTTTAAACATAGGGTTAACCATTAGTAATTAATAGTGGTCTGTGATCCCACTGTTTTAATAATTGTTAGCCAAAGAATAGAAATAGTTATAAAAACATCCGAGTCTTTTTCTATGGCTAGTCACTATTAAACCAGAGGGATTACTGACCACAACTAAGAATCATTAATATATATCGAATATACATTTAATGTTTGATGCATATAATGGCTTAAAGTAAATAAACTCTCAGAAAATTTAAATAGATTACACTTCTTTGAATGATTGCAGTTCTGGAAATTTATATATTGAGTAGGCTACTGGTTTGACAGAGATGATTTAGTTGGTAGAGTCCCTGGCAGGATATTAGTAAGCTCTGGGTTCATAATCCAGTCCTGATAAATTGTTTGTTTTTTTAAGCTAATAACCACTAATATTTATCATTAAACGTTTTATTTTCATTATATTAATCCAGGAGGTGGGCACTCACCTTGTTTCAATGCTCTGGCCAAAGCGATTCATCAGACCAAGTGGAAGTTGGTGAAAATGAGACAAGAGCAGAACAGATCGTATAAGGAAGTTTGTGCTCCCGTCATGGAAAAATGCAGGTATTACTAATTAGATGCAATTACTAAATTATCCAGATATATAGCTTATTTTATTCATCATTATTATTGATATATATTGCAATTGAGGTAAAAATCAAAATGTAAAGTGGAATATAGACTTGAGATGATCACAAGTCACTTAAATCGGGTATATTTCTTCCTACTGTTTACGAATACATGCAATAATATCATTCACTAATATCACTATCACTATTAATATTAATATTCACTATTAATCAGATTTAGCTAAATAGCTCCATTGCAAATAAACAATTGATTTTTGTGTTCTAGGTTTTTGTTATTTGAAGTTCGACCAGCAACAAGTCATGAAATCAATGGTCTTAAAAATTTAAAGTTGTTATTTAAGGATCCTCCCTGGAAAAGAAAAATTCACAAATATATCTCTGACTTGAAGCATAGTCAGCCTGCGGCATTTCCCTCAAAATTTTCAAAGGTCATCAATATGTATCAATTATGGTGCTTAAAACTTAGTAAATTTTCATAAAATAAAAATTAATAAATACATTTTTTGTTATAGCTAATCGATTCCAAATCAAAAAAACTTTCTTCGAATACAAATACTCCTGAGAAAAACTCAAAAGATTTCAAATACAGAGACTCTTGTACAGCAGGTATATACCCTTCTTAAAAAATAATTATTTTTCTGATATTGAACAAAGTAATAAGGATAAATACATCTTTGCATTTTAAGATGATGGTAATATTCCTGTCAGAGGAAAGACAGATCTGGAACTAATGAACAGCATTGTTGACTTTGTCACTCAGGAGGATGGCGCAGATATAGAAACACTGAGGAGAGCGATGTATGCTCAAGTAAGTGATTTAAGATATCAACCATGAAAATGTCCCATTTTGTTTCTCAAATTAAAACCATCACACAATTACTAATATAATATTCAATTTCAGGTTGAAAGAGCGTCACTTAGAAAAAAGGGGCTTGAAATGATATTCGCTTTGTTAACTAAGAATTTCTTAATACCTTCTGTTAAATATTGCATTTTAAATGGTTGGTTGGGCCCCAATTACACCAAAAATTTAGAAAGGTATACAATAAAATTACAGACTTCCTAATTTAATATAATCAGTAGGTACTCTTCATGATCCCAGTACGAATCACTTTATGTAACTAGTAACTCAGTCCTAGCTAATACTTTTACTTCCCCAACTACTATATTAGAATCATATCTCTACCCTGGATTTAACCTCTCCAACTTTATCTTTACTGTATCCCTACATGCTACCTACCTACTGACAACCTAAGATGGCTAATTTTCCATAGGTAACGGGGTCTCCAGGAGGGGATGAGTTGAGACTGATCCTGTCCCGCAATAAGGAAGCAGTTGAAAGAATAAAAATGTATTTTCAATTAAATTTTTGTCATAAATTATTTCAACTTTCCATCAGTCAATCAAGCCCAATCCAATTAAATCTGTGCCTCGCCTCTGGACAGAAAGAGAGATAAGACTTACCATGGTTGCTACCGTTGTTGATAGGTGGTGCTGAGATATGGATATAGTCGTAGCTTGGTTGTTACTTCTCAACCTTTATTTCAGTTTCAAGACCTGCTTCAATACTGGTTTATTTAAGTAGCTACTCATTTTTCCTCATGAGGCTATGAGACACAATCCTAAAAAAAATCCTCATTCTATATACTTTAAAAACTTTGTTTAAACCTAATTGATTTATTAAGAGCAGTAAACTTACATAATCCAAAATATTCTAGTAGTTCTTCCCTGTTTCTTCTAAACCAGCTATCTGGTCTAACAAGGTCGTACTTGAAATGCTTGCAACATGTGATTATTCAAAGTTACCCATCTATTTTCCCCCAAACAGGTCTATCCTTCTACCCTCATCTTAAATGAAAAAAATGTCTACTGTCTCTCTTGGAGGTGTGTCTTGTGGTGATTTTTTACCTGATTTTGGGTTTTAGACTATGGTCGTTTATGCTATATTTTCTATATTTTAAAAATAACATAATGCTTTCTACCCTGGATCCAAATTAAAATAAAATTCAGCCCATTTTTGATTAAACACATACTTTATTACTTACTAATGTTAATTAGGGGAAGGCCAAAACACGTGATGGATGACATCCACCTTGCCACTCCGAACCAGAAGTTGGAAGTTCTGTTAGCGAAAAGTCGCATCTTAGAATGGGCAGCCAACTACCTACACGAACTAGTGCAACCAGGATGGCCCTGGATGAAAGTCTATATGAGGAATAACCTAGTACCCATGAGGAAGCTTTCTTGGACAAGGTTGTTTGACTTGTTGTTAATTTAAAATGCTGTATTATATCCAACTGTCCTGAACTCTTTTCAAACTATGTTTGTCATAGTTCCAAAGATATTTTTAACAAAAAAATAAATTTTGTGCTAAGTATGAAAATTTATTTTTAATCTCACAGGTTTGTACTAGCTACTTTTGGAATGATAACGGAAATGTACGATGGAAATGAACTTAGTCTCTTAATTAATTCAGGAATTCTATCCATGCTTGAAACTGTTTTAAAGGATTTAGGTAAATTTATAAATTGTGTAAAATATTTTTCAATTCATGTTTAATATGAATTGGAAATAAAAGTATGTGACTATTTCAGATATGAATACAACTCTTCCTGAGAAAGATAAAACTGTCGATGACATAAATGTTCTTTATGAAGACAACACTAAAGATTTTAGTTACAAACAAGAAGTGAACCCACTCATTGGAGGCAACATAACATCTCTGCTGACGATCGGAGCTAAAGTCGTGAGAGGTCCAGATTGGAAATGGGGTGATCAGGTCAGTGTTTTTATATAGCATCAAATATTGTACTGAAATTTACTGATATATTTAAATTATGAAGTAAATAAACATATTATTCTTATGATTTAAAAAATATTTTATAGATGTTTTAATTTTATAAATAAATTAATTTATTACTCAGGGTTCTCATGTGAAAATCATCTGACACTCAAAATTAAGAATGTAGAAAAATAATTTGAATCTACCTAAACATTTTAACTTAAATGGTATGAAATGTTCTTTTTGATTATTTTATTTCAATATTCAATATTACTATAGACTAGCTGGTTTATTGAAGTTAAATCAGGCATTATATGTATCCTAAATATTGAACATACAGGGTACAGGGATTTTATAAGTTGGGTAACTAACTTTCAGAAAATTTTGGTATTATAAACATGGTAGGTAGTCCCATGGACTCTGCCCTCTATCAGTATGACGTCTATGACGAAGTAAAGCTAAAGCTATTGACATAAATAAATATAAAATAAATTATAGAAAGTTTAAATCCAAAACAAGTGACTGTAACAGAAGGAAGTATGTGAGCAATTGAAACAGCTGAGAAGAAGGATGGGACTGCAGTTGTTTATAGTTACTGGAGAGTGGCAGTTGTTGAGAGAAGCTATAAAGAAGAGGTTATCAGTTTTATTGTTGTTATAAGAAGAGAGGTGTTGATGATAATTTGTACTAGTTGCGGATGGTCAAACATATGTGATGTGAGGGCCCTTAAACACTGGCTAACCTCATATTTCTTTGTATTATCTCGTAGCAGTGCATGCCATCATAGAACCTCATATATCATATGGGCGGAGTCTACAGGAGGAAACTGGGCAATTTGTATTTGGAGCATCAGGATCACAAAGCTCAATACTTGGATGAAGCAAGGCAAGCATTCAACGGAAAAACTCAAAAACTGAATATGATTAATTCTTTAGTTTTACTTCTTTCATGGAAATGTTTGGTTGTCAAGGAACCCCTGAGATTTAATAAATTATAAGTTAAATTAAAATTTTTATTTATTAATAAATTAAAGATATATATCAATATAAATGTTATATTTATGTTAATGATTAGGATGGCCCTCCTCCAGGAGAAGGTAAGATAATCGGGGAGCTAGGAGAAGACGGATGGATCCGGGTACAGTGGGACAACGGCTCTGCTAACTCCTATAGGATGGGTAAAGAAGGCAAGTACGATCTTAGGCTTGCAGTTCCTCCTTTAGCTGAAGAAAGTGACCCAGAAATGGACTCAGAAGTTGACCAACATAAAAGTATGCACAGAATGTTTTATAAAAACGTTTATTGTAAAGCCTACATTAATTATTTTATGTAAACATTTAAATATACAATTTTTTAGGTCTAAGTTTAGAAGAGAATGATCCAAACAGTATTTTACGACATTCTACCATTTTAGTTCTCTGGTCGTTGACAATATGTTGTGGGATGAATGCACAGAAAATGCAAAACTCAAGTCTGAAAATTTTCAGTAGTCTTCTGAAGAACCTTTTGAAGGTAAAAATATAAAAAAAAATATTTTGAACGATTCAAATATTTGACTGGTAGTAAAATTGTGCAAAATATCCTTCTTCGATAATACTTTGTTGGTACTAATTTAGACCAAATTCAAGCAATCATTAAATGATTTTCAAAGATGTAGATCAGTTTGATGTAGTGTAATGAACAATAAACTTTATTCTGATACTTGATACTATCTGACTCATGATAAGTTATAGATGAGTTGGTAGTTGATAAAAGGAGTGTCCGGGAGAGAAAGAAGAAGGGGTTTAGACTGTATGATGATGTATTTGGCTTTAAGTTGAGCTTATTCCTCTGGCCCATAAATTGTTCGAGTCCAGATCGTCCTGAGGTTTGAGGGAAGCAGCTTGGAGCTCTGAGGACATGAAAAATATAATATATGTTTGAGTGTCATCAGCATATACGCGTAGAGCAGGATTGAATTTTTGTCAGGAATACATCTACGTATATAAATGATAGGGTTAGGGAAATAGAGGATTGCTTAGGCCCGTATGATATTTAATATTAAAACATTCAAGAAGGCCAAGTTTAGATTTTACAATGGTGTCGTTGTTGAACTTATCCATTTTCTTTTACTCCAACCGAATAAATTCCTTTATTTTAATTAAAATCCGTCTCCTTTTATTATTTTATTTTATCTTATCATTTAACTTATCATTCAGCCGATCATTCATAGAGATTCGATTCATTTAATTATGTTCATTATGTATTTCCTAGTTAGATAATGTTATTAATACGAGGAATGCTCGATAACATATTGTAGTAATAGTATGTATTTAACAATATATTTCATTAAACGCAGACAGGAGAGGGGGGAGAGAGAGAGAGAGAGAGAGAGAGAGAGAGAGAGAGAGAGAGAGAGAGAGAGAGAGAGAGAGAGAGAGAGAGAGAGAGAGAGAGAGAGAGAGAGAGAGAGAGAGAGAGAGAGAGGAGAGAGGAGAGAGAGAGAGAGAGAGAGAGAGAGAGAGAGAGAGGAGAGAGAGAGAGAGAGAGAGAGAGAGAGAGAGAGAGAGAGAGAGAGAGAGAGAGAGAGAGAGAGAGAGAGAGAGAGAGAGAGAGAGAGAGAGAGAGAGAGAGAGAGACACTTATAGCAATGTTTGTAAACAGGGTTCAACTGTGCGTATTTAAAAGTGTTTTGATCCCCGGGGATCAGTAGTCGACTGTGAAACATCGCGCTGTCCACGTCGGAGCTGGAGGTCTCCCGATTCTCGACTTGTGTCCCGCTCATGTCTGTTGACACTCGAGATGAACTTTCTTCTATTTTTCTCACTTAGCGCCCAATGCTCGTTGCGCTCAAGCTGTGCCATAAATGAAGATCAACCCGACGCGTAAGGTACCGATCAACGACTATCTCTCTCTCTCTCATTTGTGAACTAACAATCGATAATCATTTGTTTATTTTCTTATTAATGAAGTATTATTAATTTAATCTTAAGTTTACTGAATAAAGATTTATTTGTTTTGCTTTAATATTTGTTTTATTCAGTTTCTTCATTTATATTTACAATTGATTTAGTGTAACAATTTATTTCTGGCATATAGGCTGTAATATCAATTGGAAGTTTGGCCAATATTTTGATGGTTATTTTCAACTGTGATGGTGAGTTCGAAGTTTCTCTGAATGATCGGTTTCTCTTTTTTATTTCAGCTCGTCTTCGGCGATTTCTTCCTTATTCATTACTTTCGTTTGCATCCATTATTTCCCTTGTTCCTTTTCTGTCTTTTATTTCCACAATTCGCATTTTGTCGGGGCTGCTGCTGGACGTCTTCAAACTTGCAAAACCATTGAAGCCGGTGAAAACTTTGGAGAATCGAGGATTTCAGGGTCAAATAGCTAACTCTGCTCCACGTTCTCAACAGTCGTAATGTATAGATGCTATGGGAATTTTTTAGAAAAAATTGAAAAAATGAAATTATGTCCAAATGAATACCATCTGAATTTTTGTTTAAAAAAATTTTAGTATTAATATGCTTACAGTTTCCATTCTGGAAGAACTAAAATATTTAACAAAATAATAACTGAACTGTTAAATGTTATGGCCAAATTTCAGGCTCGTTTGATGTTCAAGATTAAAACATTCAAGGAGGCCAAGTTACGTATAACTTTGTATCTTCAAATATTCATAACGACGTTTAAAAGTAAAAGGGGTTGGTGCTATTAATTGGGTACATAAAAAGGTAAATGTGTTATTGCTAAATATTTATGTTGCCCGTATGGTAGGACTTTCTGATAAAAAAAACTGAAATTAGAATGTGTCTATTTAATACACGAAACCAAAATCGGCCACGTCGCACATGCTAATTACATGTCAAATGTTTTTTCTTGAATTTGTATTTTAATAATAAGAAAGTTCCATAGGGAGCAGATGAATGAAGGTCTGACCTCATTAATGGCCAATACTAGTCATATTAGTCTAATTTAATTAATACTAGTCTAATTTAATTTAATACTAGCCAATATTAGTCTCCCAGGAGTCCTCCCCCTCCAGACCCGGATCACCTCATTCCATCATTCAACACAACCGGACTCTACGCTTTGTGGAGGGGTCCAGTGGTGGGGGAAGTTATGGATTCTCTGGAAATCTCTTACAGTACCACCTTCCTGTTCTTCTGTATTCCGGCAATTGACCGCTTGTGAGGGGATATCAGATTAGTGCTGAATCTAGAAAGGGGGTCCAGGAAGTGCTGCCAACTACTAAGTGCCACGCAAACTAAATGCAATAGCTCTCAATTCGTGTGATAACCATAGGCAGTGTTATTTAGTAATGAACTGAAAATATACGAAAACTAAAAATTATTAACTAAACTCAACCTCCTTCAAAATGAGCAAAATATTATAACCAATTGCCCTATAATAAATTTAAGTAGGGTATTCATAGGGCCTAATCCCAAATACTCTACCTGCAATATTAATACCCCTCGAAGCTTCACCATATTTCATAGCCACAACCATGTCTGGCCCTAACAAGGATCTTTAATGTAATTGTGATTAATTAAATATAAAATACCAATTTTCCTGTCCAGGGAATAATAATACGGATTTTGGTTTGAGTGTGGTGCATAACAATGTGTTACATGTTGCAATGGCTAATTTTAATTGTAGATTACTGCTTGAGAATGCACTGAAATGATTCCAAATTTCACTGAAACATAGAATATTATTAAAGAAGTATATTTAGCTCAATTCTATTACTTGAACAAAAAAAATTAATTGTTGAATTGGTTAAAAATATTAGTTGGTATTAAATTAAAAATATTTGTTGGTATGCAGAGAGTTGAATAAAATATATGTAATGTTGAAAAATTACAGAATGCAACTAATGAAGAATTACTGAATGTTCTTCAAAGCAATTGCTGGATTAATCTGGGAGTATTAAGAGCGATTAGTGTGAACCCTTCCATTTGCAAATCTCTGTGCACACGCTCATGGTTGGATCACCTTTTCCAAATTATAAGCATTCATTCCAAAAAAGAATTAAAAACTCAGGTATAAGATAATACAATCTTTTACTGATTGCCTTTTTAAACGTATATCTATATTTATATATCTACATATAATTACAGGTTTTAACATATCGTTTGCTACGTACCATCTTACCTACTGGAATAACCGATATTGAAGACAAATATTTAGTTTTGGACAGACTTTTGTATTTGTTGGGTGAAATCGCCATTAGTTGCAAAGCTGACATTCATATCTACAATGGAGGTATAACATTCCTAAGTGTTAATTTGTTTATAATTGACCAGTAGAATAATATGAAAATCAAGGAGAACTAGGAGTTTGTTTACAGAGGGCGTTCAACTTCTTAAGTTATTTATGTTACAGAAAAAAATTCATTAATAATGACTGGGCCCATAAGCACTTGTAATGACTAATGAATACAATTTTTTTTTATGTTTTACCCATCATATACAAGTATAATAAGGAATTCAATAACAATTTAACACTTGGAATAAGATGAAAGTTTCTTCAATGTTTGGATTTAATATTTTTTGATTATTTTGTTATCCAGAAGTTAAAGTACCGGTAATTGTGTCTCCTTCCCACACAAGCACACTAATTGAAGAGAGTGTATGGCTTATAAGGACGCTACATGCTTTAAGTGAATGGAATTCCATCTGTAATAAAATGTTAGCAACAAAATTAGCTTTGGCTGGTGACCTTCTTTCCCATCCTCTTCTCAACTTACAGGTTTTTAAGTTAAAAAATATTATTTAGAGATTAAAACATTAATAATTGCATTAATTTTATTTTTTAATGTCACATTTGTAGAATGAAATTGACCTGGAAACAGTGAGTATGCAATGCAGTGCAATGGCTTCATTGCTTGTTCTTGGAGGAATCGATAGCCGTCCACATCTTGGTTCCACTGTCAATATTTCCAGTCTGTCGGCTGAAGGTAATCATTAAAATATGTAAATATTTTACCACTGCTTCAATTATTTTGAAAATTCTGTCATTTCATTAAAATTGTTTCCATTAAAAGTTATTATTCAATAATTGTATACCAAATGTATGTTCTTTATGTATATTGGAATACATGAAATCAGAATACATTGAATGAATGAACTAGAGTTCAGGAACATTTTCATGCCAGAAAGCTGCAACCTGCGACCAAGAAACTTCAATATGTATTGTTATGATATTTTTAAATGGTGCTTATGTAAAAAATATCGGAAAAATACGAAATTATAAGTCAAGAAGGCATCGGACAGGAAATGAACCTCCTGACTGGTCGTATAGAGTAAGTAGTGAGAAGTGGGGGATGAACCTCCTGACTGGTAGAAGGAGTCGTTGGGCAGACACAGAGTGAGACGGTGGCGTACCCAAGCTTGCACCATATAGTTCTTTTTTCATTTATCAACATCAGGACAACTTTAATAATATCAACCAACATGAAAATAAGTCAGATCGATCAAAGAGTGATATGAACAACGAGGATATCAACGCGAAGAAGCGCTGGCCAGCAATAGAAGAAATTATAAGTACGTCATTATATTTATATGTAAATTTTTAGTTGTAAATGCTTGTAATAATTAAATCAATATTCCTTTTGCCAACAGTTTCCTATATAAATAACAGAACCCTGGATTAAAGTAAAAGTTTGAATATAAAGTTTTTTTTTTTAAATAATTAAAATAATGATAATTAATAGAGTAATTAAGAAAATATTACAATATTTGGCGCCCGTAAACAGAGAAATGTTAATATAGGAAATCTGGCTAAAGGATTATAAAGAGTGTCACGAAAATTGTTTTAAATTTGATATAAAGGTTAGGTAAAATTTGTATTGTGATTAAGATTCATATTGATAGAATTCAGTCATGGAAAAAGATAAGCATAGTGTAAATATTAATCCAAATGAGCAAACTATAATAGATAGATACGTAGATAATAAAGAGAATGAGTTTTACAATAGGCAACCACGTGCTAGTACGAGCGTATCAAACAATGATCAAAATTTTAGTTTAAATGAGTCAAGTCGGGAGGAAAGTGAGATGCAAAAGTTGTTTAGGTTAATGATGGAAAATATGAACGAAAAATTTGCCGAATATAATCGTAAATTAGACGAAATTAAACTTGATTTGAACGAAAAATTTGTAAAAATTGATAATAGATTCGAGAGCAGTGAGCAAAGATTGCAAAACCCTTTCAAAGAATTTAATGTAAACCTTGATAAAGAAACGGATTTAAAACCGGAACTGGGAAATTGGACAAATGATTTCAAAGAAGATAGATTAGAAACCGAAAGTAAACTCGTAGATTATGAACGGGAACTAATTAAAAATAATTTAGATACACATATTAATGATAATAATGACAGTAAAAAAGAAATCAGTGAACAAAAATTACAAAATTCTTTCAAACAGTCTGATGTACAACTGGATGAAAAAATACATCCTTTAAAAAGGGAAATTAAATTTGAGAAACAAAAAACGTGCATAAATAATGAACCGGTAATTAATCCTGATGTAAGACAAATAATTAACGATAATGATAATTTAGAGATTCAGCAATTTAAAAATTCTGATTCAGTAAAAATTATAAGTAAAGTAAAAAGTATAATAGGTAAAAGTTTGAATTGGAAAAGGTTTCAATTTAACATTTTATATCATGATAGTGAAATTCCCCTTGGCAAGTTCAATATGAACAACATAAAAATAAACAAATGGAAAGAATGCAAAAATGGCTCCAGAGATGTTTTTAATACAATCGAATATAATTATAAAAAGAAAAGAAAAAAATAGCTATACCTTATTATTACGAAATAATGGTAATCGGATAAATATAAAAAAGTAATTAAAAATAAAATAAAAAAATTTAAAATTAATAGAAAAATCTATTATTAAAACTGGCAAATAGGATCATGTAAGAATTTGGAAATTTAAAGTTTATAGTATTGTATTAAAATAGTATAATGTTTATCTGGACAATCAAATATGTTAACATCTATAGAAAAAATTGAAATTTTAAATTCATTAAAACCTTATATGAAAATAGTGTCAATCGGACACATGTAAAAACTTAAAAATTGAAGTTTATTCTAATGTTTAAATTTTGGTGTGTTTATTTGTACAATCAAATTTGTCAATATGTTAAAATCTATCTAAAAACTTGAATTGAAGTTATTGTATTGTATTAAAATGGTATGGTGTTTATCTGGACAATCAAATATGTTAACATCTATAAAAAAAAATTGAAATTTTAAATTCATTAAAACCTTATATGAAAATAGTGTCAATCGGACACATGTAAAAACTTAAAAATTGAAGTTTATTCTAATGTTCAAATGTTGGTGTGTTTAATTTGTACAATCACATTGGTAAATGTTGAAAGGTATATCAAAGTTTGAAATTTAAAAGTAATTAATACTTTAATATAAAGATATTGCCAAACCAGCAATGTAAAAACTGGGAAATTATAAATTGATGGCACTATAGTTAAAAAGCTAATATGTCTGTAAGGTACAATTACATTTGTGATGTAAATGGTTGAAATGAAATATGTAAAATTTTGGTGACACATAATCTGATTTTGTCAATTAGTAATAAGAAAATGCAAACTGTCAAAGTGCTAAAAAAGTGAATAAGTGAAATCAAAAGTAAAGTGGAATGAAAAATTTTTATCGACAAGCTCAAAAAATTTTTAAATCGGAGCGGACCCGAATGTTATGATATTTTTTAAATGGTGCTTATGTAAAAAATATCGGAAAAATACGAAATTATAAGTCAAGAAGGCATCGGACAGGAAATGAACCTCCTGACTGGTCGTATAGAGTAAGTAGTGAGAAGTGGGGGATGAACCTCCTGACTGGTAGAAGGAGTCGTTGGGCAGACACAGAGTGAGACGGTGGCGTACCCAAGCTTGCACCATATAGTTCTTTTTTCATTTATCAACATCAGGACAACTTTAATAATATCAACCAACATGAAAATAAGTCAGATCGATCAAAGAGTGATATGAACAACGAGGATATCAACGCGAAGAAGCGCTGGCCAGCAATAGAAGAAATTATAAGTACGTCATTATATTTATATGTAAATTTTTAGTTGTAAATGCTTGTAATAATTAAATCAATATTCCTTTTGCCAACAGTTTCCTATATAAATAACAGAACCCTGGATTAAAGTAAAAGTTTGAATATAAAGTTTTTTTTTTTAAATAATTAAAATAATGATAATTAATAGAGTAATTAAGAAAATATTACAATATTATATATTTTTTTATTATCCTTTCCAACAAAAGATTGATGTTTTTCCTTTCTCTTGGATGTGTTCTTTCTGTTTCTATCCATTCGAAAGTTCTGTTTCTGTCACCCCTCAAGCACACAACCATCTGCTCTAATTGTCCAGCTCAAGTTCTTGATACGTTTCTGAGGTATACATGAAGATTAATTCTACAAACAGTAAAAATTTGTTTCTCTGGTCGTTAGGCGGAGTAGTGGTTAGTAATGTAGACAGGCAGAGATCCCGTTAGAATTTTCATTAGTATTTCAGAAGAGAGATTCAAGAGACTCATGGTGAGAAAGCTTCCTGTATGCAGATAGTCAATACAAATTCGGCGTGAGGGCCTTCCTAGCTTACATGTTTGTAAATTATATGATGGTTGTGACAGAATGAAGGATGCAGACAATTTCAAAGGAACTCATCAGGCAACATCATTATTTGGAAGTTCAGGAATAGCACAGGATACTGTTTAAACTGGAGCAAGTCCTCTTTGCATTTCACAAAAATATGTTATCAGAATTATATTTTTCTAATATACGAGGGTGGTCTGAAAAGTTTCCAACCTCAACATGAAGATAGGAGCAGTCGTAAATAAAAGCTAGTGAATTTTGTTGTTCATCTGTTGACAGTTACTCACCAAAGTTTCAGCCATTTTGGACACGCAGTTGTTGTGTAACAGTCGTTTGAGTGAGTCGATGTGAGTGTTTTTTATGAAAATGGACAAAATCGAGTATCGAGCTGTCATTAAATATTTGTTTTTGAAAGGCAATACGCCTACGCAAATCAAAGATGAGTTGGATTCTGTGTATGGGGACTCTGCACCATCATTTACCACAGTGAAATTTTGGGCAGCTGAATTTAAACGTGGTCGTAAGAGCTTGGGAGACGATAAACGTTCGGGACGTCCAAAAACTGCAACTACCAACGAAAACATCGCCAAAGTTCACCAAATGGTGCTAGACGACCGCCGAATTAAAGTGAGAGAGATATCAGAGGTTATGAACATGTTTGTCACATATTAAATCAACATTTAGAGATGAGAAAGCTGTCCGCGCGTTGGGTGCCGCGTTTGCTCATGTTAGACCAAAAACGTGTTTGAATGAACATTTCCAACGCTCTGTTAGTGCAGTTTAGGCGCTATAAATCCGAGTTTTGGCGCCGATTAATTACTGTGGATGAAACTTGGATACACCATTATATGCCCGAAACAAAAATACATTCCAAACAGTGGACTGCAAAGGGGGAACCGGCTCCAAAAAAAGCAAAAACTGTTTTTTCGGCTGGGAAAGAGATGGCGACTGTTTTTTGGGATAGTCATGGAGTTATTTTAATCGATTATCTTCAAAAAGGAAAAACCATTACAGGAGCATACTATGCATCATTACTTGACAAGCTGAAGGCAGAACTTGCGGAAAAACGGCCACATTTGCAGAAAAAGAAAATCCTGTTTCACCAAAACAACGCACCGTCTCAGACCTCAGCGGTTGCCATGGCGAAAATCCATGAATTATGGTTTGAACTGCTTGACCATCCGGCTTACTCACCAGATCTAGCCCCAAGCGACTTCTTTTTGTTCCCTCATCTAAAAATTATCTTTGTGAACGATTATTTTGCAGAGAAAAACGCCGAGTACTAATTGGACGGGTTACAGAGATGAGAGCATCGCTGGGAAAAGTCTGTAGAGTTAGAAGGAGACTATGTTGAAAAATAAAAAAAAAAATCTGAAAAACGTCTTGTATCTTAGTTAGGTGGGAAACTTTTCAACTTTTCGTATAATATTGTTGTGATATTTTAATGTTGCGATTTTTGATGGTGTTTTTGAAATAAACTCGACATTGGCGAGCGTTGATGAACAATATACGACTAGTGTACCACGATTCACGAATGTTTAAACACTATTCGTTGCGTTGAATCTACCATTAATATGTATAATATAAATAATGTCAATGGTTAAATAACTTGAAACAAGAAAATTATCCATATATAAGCCAAAGAGGATCGAACAACCAAAGAGGTCAATAGATCAAGATGGCAACGAAAGATCAATAAGGCAGCGGAAAGTTATAAAAGGCTGGGTTCGAGCCAGACTTGCTCCCATTCATCCGATCCGGCACAGAGACGCAACAAGGTCACTCTGGCACACACGACCCGACAGAGATGCATACCATGAGGCCGGCTCCCATGCACTTTCACCGGTACGCATAGAACAGGGACGCTTAAGAGAACAATCTGAACCACCCGAAGAATATTACATGGAAATTCTGGCCAGTATAACGTTATGTAGTAATTAAGGTAAATTTAAATTTAGTTTTAACAGTATTGTTTTATATGCGTACGTAATTATTTGTATATCAATTTTTGGATAAATGTGTGTGAATAAACAATTATTCCTATTGCCAGAATTGTCCTATTTTTATTAACAGAACCTAAAGATAAAGTAAAAGGTTGAATAATGAAAAATAAAAATAAAATATAAAAAAAATATATATATAATTTAAATATATAAAAAATAAATTGTTGTAACAATATATATCAGCATAAATGCAGAATATTATTACGTTCTTTGAAAGATATCGTAATTTTATTTTTATTCTTTAACTTTAAATTTATTTTATTTACTTTTTATGTGATTTTTTTTTTTAGGTTCTACTAACAAAAATAATTCTGGCAAAAGGTTATATTTAATTACAAAAAAAAACTTATATTAATTACGTGTCTATTTTTTCTTTTCCTTTTCTTCTTGATTCTTCTTCCTGGTGCTTTTTCTCTTCCGTTCCACTTCAAGACCAACAACAAATAACTCATAAAAATTTTTTACTGTGATCACTGGTCAGATACTTATATCCCGGGCTGATCCCAAAACTAGAGTGTGTAATGCTGTGTTCTCATCATAACAACAACAAGTACTACTCTTTTGTTTTTCATCCACTCTCAATTGTTTTTATTTTCGCCTTCTTGATAAGTTGGATTAAATCTTTATATTTAAAATTCTTATATACAAACTCCACAATATCTAATATCACAACAATGTGTCTGTAAATGTTTGGTTATCATCACCCAACTCCAAGAGATGGAAAATAATAAACAATTAAATTCAACATCAATTAAATGTAAATTTTCCACTAGATTATTTTTTTTTTTAGAAACCTGATCATATTAAAATTTATATTTTGTTACTTAAACGAGAGCATTACAATATATAATGGATAAATTAAATTAATTTTTATATTTTTTATTATAATTTATTTTTTTAAAGTTTATCTTGTTCTTGTCAGAATTTTTTATTGGTATGAATATGAAGAATGTTAAATGTTGTGTTAATTTTTCAAAATTATTTTTAGGTATATTGTGTCGGATCAGCAGAAGAGGTAAACTTATGGTGCAAATGAACGAGGGTTGCAGTTTGAAAACAGTCAATATTAATGATATAAAACTAGTTCCTCCACCACAGTTCTGCCTTGATCAAATGCCTCTTACAGATTCACTGCTGGAAACATGGGCTACGCTCCTTTCCCTTACAACATACTCTCATTCATTCAAAACTGTACCAGGTTCGATATATATATTTTAAATTGATTATTTCCATTTATGTAATACCTGATTAATTATTTATTTATTTTTCAATGACTACAGCGGGATGTATCAATATGCCACTCCTGCACAACCAGCAACAAGTGCTAGCGGCTGTCAAAGCAGGCAGATTGCTCTTAAGCTACCAAAGCCGTTTGCGGAGAGTTCTCAAACAGCCTTATTCTTCCTTTGAGACGATGAACGAATGTGACGACTCCGATACTGATCCGCACTCTCTTCTCATTCATCAGCTCATTCTGAATGCTGTGCAACCTTCACCTTTAAAATCAGAGTATAGTCGAACTGAATTAGAAGTAAGTGAAACAAATAAGTTTAAATTTGTTTAAGTTAATTAACAAGCTTAAATAAAAAATCGGTCCTGTTTCTTTAATTTTTAAGCTATCTCAAGTCACAGCTCAGAAGCTATTTAAGATTTAATAATCTGGTTTTTCCTAGGTTTATGACACATTAAAGGTGGTAATATTGAAAGAATTTAAAATATATTCCAATAAATAAAGGTTTTGTTTTTTTTACAGTAAAATCATTTTTCTCTTATAGCCAATTTCAATAGTTGTTTTTGGTCAATGTTTTAACTATTATATAATGTGATTTTTGGCTGCCTTTAGCCCTTAAAAATGGTGTTTTATATTATATCATATTATAAGACTCACCTATGGAGATTAAGGTGCAGGGGTATTAGAATGGTCTTTATTTTTGGGGATAACTAATTCGTATATATTCGTAGCAATAAGTAAGTAGTTTTGGATCTACAGATAATGTAGGCCCTAACTGTCCAAAGAGCATATAGAACAGGGATATAGGAAGTATATTTTTATCTCCTAAGTCTATTAAAATATTCACTTATTTGCTATTGATAGTATTAAAAACATATATTAACTTACTTTTTTGTTTAAAGGAAGCAGCAATATGTGTTAGCCAGTACTTGGCCACTCAAGCTTTCGTAATGCACGAAGCCGACAGCAAAGTGTGCAAGATGCCGAACAGCCCATTGATTACCCGCATTGGTGACCAAGCATCTGTGGTGTATTCCTCTTCCTTCTTAACGCCTCTGTCTTCGCAGCTCATTGAAATGGGGTTCTCTAAGAAAACTATCGAAGCAGCTATTAAATTTCTAGGTAACTTTTTTTTCTAATTCCTCAAATTTTTATTGTCCGATAATAGTAAATTTAATTTCCCATTAATTTTAGGAATTACAGTGGATTCACCAGCAAATATTGATAGGATAGTCGCATGGCTTCTTGAACATCCGGAAGAAGCTGTTTCCAGGTCGGCATCTATCTCTTCCTTTGATGCTCTATCAGACCGCGATTCTTTATCTGAAGAATGTATATCTGCTACAGATGAGGTAAGGATGCCTGTTTTTTTGTTGTTTTTTTTTATTGTTATGATATAGAAAATCGCAGAAGACAGAACAAGAGGGAGGAGATTCAGGAAACATGAGAGATCCTCTGGGAGTAAGTAATAATAATATTTATTTTTAAGAATTTCAATAATATAAATAATTATTCTTAAAAATCATACATTTTTAAAAGATGGTTATATTTTTACAAATTGAAACACTAATGTTTTATTATAATTTATAACATTATGTTATAATTGTTAACAATATATGTTCATTAAAATGTAAATTATTCATATTCGAAACATTTATTTTAATAAAACTAGTTGATTTACTATCTTTACAACAATTATTTATTAAATTCATTTAAGAGCTATTATTTAATAAAAGAGTTAACTGGATTAGAACCCCTTACATGAAATTCTTGTAACAAGTAATTCTTAAAGCCCTGTCTATCTTCTCCTAAAAAGGTTTGCCTTCCGTTGGGGTCGGATCATGAATGCCTAAACCCTGCTCTCTTCCTTCTCTCTGTGTCTCTTTGCCTGATTTTTAGTTGATTTGAGATTTCCCAAGGGGCTCTGAATAGACCCTGTTGGCTCAAGAGAGTTATATCCTTAAATTTAAAAACCACACAAAAATAATTTTATCCCTGGATCGGAAATATACTTTATTTTTAATTAAAAATTATTGCAATAAATATTTTAAAATAACATGAAAATTCAAATTTTCCTTTTTATTTGTTAGGTACCAAATATTGTAATGCAATATAACAAGAGGAGCGATTTTTTAAGTAATGATGAATATGCCATGTATGTAAGGGATAATGTTGCTCCAGGAATGTTTGTGAGGTGTTGTAAATCTTATGAAGATGTCGTAGAAAATGATGTTGGACGTGTTGTCAAAGTTGATCATGAGGGCCTTAACGACTTAAACTTACAGGTTTATAAATTATTTTTTGATACTATTTGAACTTGATTTCATTGTTTTTTTTCTAGTTAACTAAAAAGCTTAATTTTATTTATCTGTTGGGTTATAGGTTGATTGGCAAGGCAAAGGAGGATTGTATTGGGTACGTTTTATTTATGTAGAACTGCTTGGCTTCTCTTCTAATGTTGTCCCTCCACCAGCAATTAAAATAGGTGATAAAGTGAGAGTTCGTTCTTCTGTAACTGTTCCCAAATTCAAATGGGGATATATTGACCATAACAGCATCGGTGTTGTAACAGGTACAGCTAATTATAATCTCTTAAGTACTGTTATTGATGAAATATTTTAGTACATGAAAACCAGAGTACAAATATTTTGTGAAAAAGTCTATGGCTAAATTAATTGATTCAAGCATCAGTAGCCTTGCCATTTTCACCAATTAAAAGTTTTTTTTGGATTATACTCACTCTTTTGCTTAAGAAGTAATTTTTAGCTAAAATTGGATTTTAATTTAAAAAAATAAAACTATCTACTTTTGACAACAAATTATTTGTTATTTTCCAAAATATTTTAGATATTATTATTAAAAACTTGGTTAGTTCAATAGAGCATTTGAAATTAATACAAAGTTAACAGGCTAAAAATATTTATAGTCTTGTCTTCATTGATGTTTCCATCTTTACAGTATAGTATACTAAACCATTATACTAATGGTTGATACTGCATTCCCCAAATACCTTATGATTTTCAAATTATTAATGTTGGTAACATCTAAATAGTATTGGTACATCACTGAAACCCAATTATGTCAGTAAGATTTACTTATCTCTGCACACATTTTTACACTTTTGATTCTATTCTCAATATTACCATACTCCTTTCTTCTCATTTAACAACTGTAATATTTAACAACTGCTTTCTATTGAGCCTACCCAACAACTGAATGTCCATCAAACAAGGTAAACAAATCTGAAACCCCCTGCAAAATAGTCTGTCTCAAAGAATTGTCTAATGACATGGCCTAGTAGATTGTTTTAGGAATTCCTTTATTCAATTCATCTGATAATGACACACACTGTTCACTGCCATGCCATTTTTCCCAATATCCATATCAATTTTTGTTAAATTTGTTTCAGTCAATAAATATATTTATTTGAACTGGTATATTAGTATTTCACACAAATTTTTAAACAAGGATAAAACATGTATAATTCTGAAAAAATAAATAAATAAAATAATTCTAATTCAAAAGTATTGATATATCCTTGGCTTGCGTCTCTGCTGGATAAGTTGGCCTAGATAAAAGGAGACTGCCCCTGAAAATGTTTTAGACGGTCATAGTAACTCTTTGTGAGCAAGCTCTTCCAGCGTTGACATATTGGGGGAATTCCTATCTAACCATTTTGGTATTCGTAATGATGAACCATGGCATTCCCAGTGCTAGTCAGAGTATTTTACTCTGAAATATTTGAAGGCTTAACCTGATAGATTTGCTAGTAGTGCAGTACCATATAGGACTGGTGTAAGTGAGTAATGGTATTATGAATGTCATGTTAAATAATTTTTGTATGTAAAAGTACATTTTATGTTGTGTCATAAAAGAAATGTAGTTAGATGTGTGTCCGTTTATGTGTGGTACAGTTGCAGGCATCTGTTAATTATTTTTAGTTTATATGTTGTATTTAGTTTCAAAATTAGTTCTGTGTCTAGATATACACTTAAGTAGTAACCACTCTGATACTTAGTGATTCAATCGATTGGTATACCATCAATTTCAATCCTTCTTAATCTATCTTGATGATATGATACCTGCACAGTGTGTAAAGTTTTGTTTCATACTTTGAAGGATTAAATTGTAACTTCCATTTTTTTAACCATGAGAATATATGATTAACTGTCTCATGAAGTTCTGTATTGGAAGCTTGAATGGTTTCTCTATGGCACAGAATAAATTAAAAAGTAGAGGTCTCAGTATAGCTCCTTGGGGAACATCTGTATTAAGTCTTCTTGCTGTGCTAAATGTAGTATTTACATAGACATGAAATTGCCCTTCAAACAAAAATGATTTCATGAAGATAATTGGAGGTTTGGTAGTAGACAAATTACTGACAAAAATATGCCATCTTGCCGGCGGTATCAAATACTCATGCTATGTCTTGGAAGGCTCTAGTAATATACTGTATATTTTCGAATCCTTTGAATGAAAATAGATTCCACCACTCAGTGTATTGAGTCAATGGCAAAGTGACTTTTAAAGCTAAACTGGTGCATTGGATTAATAATATTGTTCTTTCAAGCAAGCTTTGATTAATTTTTCTAATAATTTTGAGGTTGTGTTGAGCAAGCTGTTCGATCGATAGCTTGAACGGTTGCCTTTCGGTGTCCCTGGCTTGTGATATATTTTCTTGGAAAATATACCATCCTTAAGCATGTGTTAAACACGCTTACAAGGAGGGAAATGCTTTTCTTTGGTAGTTTTTTCAACACAATATTGGGTATGAGTTCTTTTGGAGCTTTTTTGTTTGCCAACAATTTAATGCTCTTGGTTATTTCTTGTGGAGTAATAGATTTTCAGGAGATTTTCATTCAGTTTACCTTTCTAAAAGGCTTATGTGGCTATTGCTGCAGAGATCTTTACAATTTTCCCCTGACTTATGAATAACTGTTAATAAAACATTTTTCCATGTATTGGGGAAGAATCACGTGGCGTTAGAAGAAAAATACCATCCCTAGGGCGATTCTTAATAGTTTCAGTATGAATTGTATTATACCCTGGGCTCGTTTTTATTTAAAGCTGGCTTACTAATCCCATTACATTTTTAGAGGTAATAGAATCGTAAGGAAGTTGTACTGTTGTCACGGAAACTAAGGATCTAAGGAAGTCTTCTACAACATTTTTATGACTGCTATTGTGAACATATTGTAATGTTATTTTTCAGGAGTAAATTGGAGAAGGAAAATAAATTATAAAAATTTTAAATTCAAAACAAATGAATGGAATACATGGAGTGAGGGCTGGGAAGGGCTCCAAGAGTTCAGTTGTTTTGAGTTGAAAAGAGAAGTTGTCAGTTGCTTAGAATGCTTGAGAAGAGAGGTGTTGATGACAATTTTTTGTAGTTTGCGGATGGTTAAGCATATTTAACATTAGGCCCTCATACATCATATTTCCTTTTATTTCATTTGTTCGTATACGTTAATATCCCCGTATTTACCAATACGTATAAGTAAAAACATTACTCGTCAGATTGGCAGAATTTACAGGAGGCCATTGAGGCAGCATTATAGTTGGAGCGTCGGCATAAACAAAACACACTGCTGGAGCAACAGTTGATACAGAAATATTGTGAAGAACTCATTAACTGTATATGGCCTATTTTTTTTTTTATTCATTTTATGTTAAATGTTTGGTTGTCAAGGACTCTCCTGAGATATAATAAATTATAAGTTTAAAAGTTTCATTAATTTTTTAAATACCACAAAATAGCTACCCAACATGGGTCTTTTTCATATATTTTTTTTAAAGACTATAAGTAAATATTACAATAATAAATATAGACTGATGAAAGATGATTGCACCATACCAGTTTGAAAAATAGAGCTTCTCCCTTAAGCTCAGCAATAGAATTTGTATGTATGCTGTTTTAACTTACGACAACAGCTTTCCAAAAAATCTATTCACAGAGTCCAGTCTTATATGAGGCATGCCTTCTGCCTTTTTTCTCAATGACTCTGGCAGTTTCCTAACTGTTAATACTTTATGTAGCTTACAATCAAACATTCCTGTTTAAAATTTCATTTTAGGTATTAGCTACAGCGGTAGAAGAGTGACTGTTAATTTTCCGGAACAGAGCAACTGGACCGGACTGATATTGGAGATGGAGGTGGTACCATCATGTCATGTGGACATCTTCTGCAACGGTTGCAACCTAAACCCAATTACAGGTCCGAGGTTTAAGTGCAAAGCGTGTGAAAACTTCAATTACTGCGAGAACTGTTTTTACACCCAAAAAGGTCATAGGCACTGTTTCAACAGAATCACCGAGCCAGGTTAGATTAATTGAAGGTTGATTATTTTCTAATTTAAATTGTAGAATCTCAAGGAGGTTATGTTTTAATGAGGATAGCTCTAGTTCTTTGTAACTGATTAGCTGAACTCCATAAGAAATTAATTTTTGTTAGACTTGATAAGAAATGTCATGATGTGACACATGCTATAAAACTCAATTTTTTTTTGGCATTTATAGCAAGAGACTTATGTGAAACCCATTTAAATAGAGAAAAAATTTAAAACTAATAATACCATATAAAATCTAAGAAATAATAGATTTACAGATTTAGTAGTTGGCATACTCAATATACTCTTGTGGCTGGAGAAATATGCAACCCTTTATGGAAATTAGCTTCTTGTAAAATTATAATAGCTTATTGTGTCTGACTGCTTAATATGCAAACCCAGGTTCGATTTTCAACTTTATTCCTAAGGATTTTTTTTTTGGGAGTTGATTCTGGTTGGTGTTCCTTCAACCCCGGGAGCTTTTTTTTTTTTTTTTTTTTTTTTTTTTTTTTTTTTTTTTTTTTTTTTCCCCCCGCCCTTTCTGGCGTGCCAAGCCCGTGAAGCGGGATCGTGGGGTTACGTAGCCTGTGGTGCGCGTATTCCGGTGCAATGGGATTGCAACCCCGGGAGCTGTAAATATGCTGCCACTTGAATAAGCAATTACCGGATCCGGTCTAAAATAATAAAATTATGGTTGAGAGGTAACAGCCTAGAGCCAACTACACTAGCTCCTTGGTGTTCCACTTACCAACCACAGCGATAACATGTTTGCTCATGTTTGTGCCTTGCATTTTAACAAGCAATAAAATGTGTGCTATGTTATTATATATAGATGAGATGAATTTTGCATAGCAATAGTCCAACCACAAGTAGTAGAGACCTGGGAAATTATCTCAGAGTGCAAATGTTGGGTGAACAGATAGTACACAGTTGGCCACTTGTTAATATACTGTCGGTTTCACCTACTACACTCCATACTTGTGAATAGATAAAAACAGACTTTCATTATTCAAAATAGAACCCACAATCAGTGCTTAATTTATTATTGTTATAACAGAAATGTCAGCTTATGTAATTTTTTTTTTATTTCTTTATGGTCCTCAGGAAGTGCTGCTGTGTTTGCTGGGAGGCCAGGTCGTTACATCCGTCAAGAATTCCCTCCAAGTGATCCAGATATTATTGAAGATTGGGTTCAGTGCATTCATTCATTTTCTGTTTCAAGTAAAGAATCGTCCGCACTGAATCTGTTCGACTCACAGGGAGACAATTTTTGGCAGAGTTCTGGCCCTCAGGGAAAGGTACACTCATTTGTAATCTATTGTCGGTATTTAGTTCTATACAAAAGGGGAATTTCAATTTATTTTTCGCATAAATAGAAGAGGGTCAATTCTGATACAATAGACCACCTTTCCTGCCTTTCAGTTTTAGAGGCATAAACCACAATTTGAAATAATTAATATTTCTACATAGCCGAACGTCTATATATCAAAAATCTCTGTGTATCCAACGAATAAATACGTATACATACTTTTTCTAGGAACCTTGAATTTTTATTAGAAAAAAATATTTTGTATATTGAATCAAATTTCTATATATTGAACAAAGTCACATTTAAAAATCTATAAAATGTAATTGTTATCCAAAGGCCCCTTAGTTTGCGTTCATAAAAATGGGTAATAATTAAATATGAAAAAAAAAAAAAACTGTTTCCCTGCTTTACAAAGCAATGGAAATTTGGGAAAAAACTGGTTTCAGAAGAAGCAATTATGGTACCCAAGGGAGTGATATTCTCTGAATATCTTTCTTAACATAGAGTGAAATTTTCATTCTAGATTCAGTTTAACTTTGTCTTTCTTGTTGTGAATATGGCTGCTAAACGAAAATCATTAGGTGTGAAAAGAAAGTTATACTTAATAAAATAGATAAAAAGAGGGTCAAAAAATAAATACCCACTACGATAAAAAACTGTTTTGCTAAAGCTGGTTTTATAGAAGGAAATCCTGAAGATAAAATAGAAACAAATAGATACTGAAAATACAAAAGAAGCAAGGGAAACAACTTGAATCATTGGGACAAATAAATGAGGGAATAGAATTTTTTCATGTTGACGAGACTTTAATTGTAGCTGATTACCCCGCCAATCAGGACATATTAGAAGACGGCATTAATCAAGATGAACCCAAAAATGATGATGGATGTTGGCAAAAACAGTTGAAACAGTTTGATTTATTCCTAACATTCCTGAGGACATTTTTACATAAAAAAAGTGAACACTTCTTTGAAACGGCTTTGGTGATTAATTATACACAGAAAGACATCAGAAACTACTTTTCACAAAAAAAAAAATTAATTTCTATGTATGTATAAATATTTGTAATAAATGTCCTTATTATTCACTTATGTCCTTATGTAAATACATATATATATATATATATATATATATATAATAAGTGAATAAGTACATATGTAAAAAATCTCCAATCACATATGTAGTTGGTACAATTTTTCAAATAAATGTTTTTGATTGTTCAGTTTCTTTTCTTTAACCCTAAAAAATTGCCTTTGATACTTTTTTACCCTAAAAAGTTATTGGTTTTAGTATGACAAGAATGAAAATTTTCAATCTTTTTATCAAAATTTTATAATCAAATTTTTTTCAAGGAACATGAAGGTTCGATTTAAAGAGGTTCAACTGTATTTATTTTTTCTGTTCCCCCACCCTTTTGTTCAAATAAGCAGTTTAACCTTCACTTTTCTGACCAATCATTTAAATATAACACATCAAATATTTCAACCTTGGATGCAAATAAAAATTAAATTTAATCTAGTTGTAATTTTAAATTTTTACTATAAAATATCTATTTTATTTTCAGCATTGGATTCGCCTGGACATGCAACCAGATATCCTAATCCATTCTCTGCGAATGAGGGTTGATCCTGGAGACAGCAGTTACATGCCATCGTTGGTCGTTGTTAGCGGCGGCCCAAACTATGCCTCACTACAAGAACTCTCTACCATATACGTCCGAAATAGCGACACAGTTGTCAATTTGCTCAGTGATATGAAGGAAGTATGTACTTATTTTGTTTTGTAAAGAAGCAGGCTAAACATTCGTCTTGTAGGCTTTTTACACACACTCCCAAGATTTACCTGTGTACAGTAGAATCTTTTTCATCTGTACTGGCACCTTTTTTTCAAGCACAAAAATGATACAAATCTTTTGTTAAGGGTTTACAGAGTTTCTCAATTTTTGTTGTTTTTATATTGCTTACATTTTAGGGTAATCTCTATCATCATCTATCTATATTATTACCTATAAAATATATTGTTTCTCTTTTGTCTTAATTACTTAATTCTTTCACATTTACATCCTAGTGGCTTCTAGTCTCTGTTCTAAAACATGGCTGGTCTGTAGGGTGGGTGTACCCGGGTGTCCTCTGTGTAGATTTGTAGTAACTACTACTCTCAAAGTCTAACACATGACTTCTTATCTAAAAATGGCTTGACTGAATCAATGAATTGAACAGAATTTTTTTGTCTAGGACCCCGCTATAATTCTAGCCTAAGATGGCATACGGTGCAGATCAGTTCCATGATTATTTGTTTTGTTAACTATTATCAATTTGTTTTTTTCTCTCTCTTAGTGCATAGTTCTACACCTCCACAGTTACACAATACAGTTAGTGCAGTGTCTACAGATTATTATTCCTCAAGGCAGATAATAAACACCCAAGGAAACAGCAGGTAATGATTGAACTTTTTATAATTCCACTCAGTCAGTGAGGATTACTCCTGTTGTTATTGAGCATATTTCTTATTTTATAATAAGAAAAGACCCAGTTCACATCCTGTAAAATGTGTTCTTTCTCATGTTATTTTTTACTTGTTGTCTTTAACATCAAAATTGGTTATGTGTGACGAATGTGAAGTTCCTATCACCACGAGGACAAGATTGCGTTGTCATGTGATAATTGCAAATTTTAGAAAGTTGCAAATTGCAAAAAATATAGAAGCCTTCCTAGATAGCCAAAAGAAAATTTTCAAGTATGTAATAGCCGAAGACGTTTCATTCCGGGCAAAAGTAGGGATCTGGAAACCTGCCTTAGCTGTGCGGAATAGGACATGTGCTGCAAGTCTATTGAGATCCATGATCCCTTTTTTTTATGTAACATTGATGGGGATAAAGTTGGTTTTGATATAAATTTATAGTCATTATTTTTTTAATTATTTAATTATTCCAGGAATTTGTAGTACAATACAAAAGATAAAGATTCATAAGAATACATAGTTTCACCCGAAGCACTTCAATCCGTATGTTACATAAGATTGGGTCTGACTTTCTACGTGAAAATTTTCTGTTGCAGTACTATCCATGTTTGGAAATAGCCATTAAACTATGTTGGAGTGGAGGTATTGACTGTAAAATTCACAACCTCTACATCACTGGTAGAAGAAAGCCTATGTTCAGTGAATTGCCATCTGCCGTATCGTTTCTTGCCAGCGATTGCAGTGAGATCCGTGTAAGTTAATATAGAATATTTAGAAAATAAAATTAAAACCTTACTTTATTTAGTTAATTTACTATTATATAAACATTTCTATTTATTTTTTCTAGGAGCTAAACAGATTATTTATGAGTAGCAGTACTTGTGCTTTTAAGGTATTTGTTTGGGGCCTGAATGACAAAGATCAACTCGGTGGGTTAAAAGGCTCTAAAATAAAATACCCAGTGTTTTCAGATACATTGTCCGCTTTGAAGCCAATTTATATTTCAGGAGGCTCCAAGTCGTTATTTGTAGTAACGTATGAAGGAAAGGTTGGTTAAAAAATTACCTGTTTATTAATAAATATTAGATAAAGACATTTAAGAGTTTAATGTAGTTTTTTATATCATAAAGGGGAAACATTTATTAATTGACAATGTTTCAACTTACTACAATACTTGCATAAGTTCCTTATGCCATTGTGTATATTTATTTTTTTTATCTACCTCAGCCGATTAAAGTTGTTTTTGACAGAATAAAGTTAAATGGAGGAAGGATACAACATGAAATGGCTTACATCTTAAACAACTTATTTTGTTTTGTTTACTAACTGACAGACTCTAATGCAGAATGTACTTTAAAATTTGTACATTACAAATTATATAATAGTTCTTATTTCCATTTGTTATATTGTCAGTTGAAAAACAAGCAGGTACATGATCTACGATTTTCAGTCAATCCTAATAGCAGCTTTAACTTGAGGCAAACCATAAATAAAAACAAATATTCAATTAAAAGAAAGTTTTCATTCATTAGTATGTGTCTGTTTATTGAATTGTTACTGACAATTTAAAAAAATCTTGTTTCTCACTCTAATTTAGTTTATCAATATTTAATAGCATTTTTTTAAATATAAGCTCTAATTATTCAAGGTATTTGCTTGTGGTGAAAGTACTAATGGAAGATTGGGGCTCGGACATACAAACAATGTTTCTATGCCAAGACAACTCACCACTCTTAGCCAATATGTTATTAAAAAAGTTGCCGTCCATTCTGGCGGAAAGCATGCTTTGGCACTAACAATCGATGGCAAGGTATATTCTATTAGAAACATATTATTTATTTGTATAGTGTCGAAATTGTATTATTATTAATTGGTTAATTTCTAGGTATTCTCATGGGGAGAAGGCAGTGACGGTAACTTAGGGCATGGTAATACACAAAGTCTTGAAAAACCTCGATTGATAGAAGCTTTGAAATCTAAGAGGGTAAGGGATATTGCATGTGGTAGCTCTCACTCGGCCGCTATAACCTCCAACGGTGAACTTTATACTTGGGGTCTTGCTGAGTATGGCAGACTCGGCCACGGAGATTTCCAAAACCAGTTCAAACCCAAACTGGTAAGTAAATTTTTATTTGCATCATTTATAACATCTTAATAATATAATATTTATATTTATTAATAATTTTATCATAAAGGGAGTCCTTATTAATAATTTATCACTTAAAGCTCTCATAATTGCTTCATCCAAAGTCGGAAAGTAGAAGGGTGGGCGGCATCCAATATGGTATCCCATTTTTCTTGTTCTTAAAGATAGTACATAAAGCCTCATTCACACACGAATGAATCAGGCTTATAAGTCTATTCTATTGCATTATTCAAAAGGTCATTCATACCCTGAGTCGCAAACCTCTGGAACTCCTTCCATATTTACATTTGTGATACTCCTTCAATTCCTACTTTCAAAACCCACCTCTTTACCCTTCACACAGATGCTATTTAGTAAGATATATGTTCTTTCTTCCTAATAATTTTAAATGCCAGAATAAAACTACATACAGAATATGTTCATTATAATTATTCTGAGGGGGGGGGGACTTAGTCCTAGAATAAAGTTATTTTTTCATTCATTTATGAATCGTGTGAATAGCCTCTATCATAAGTAGTGCAATTTTTCCTTATTTAATTGACTTGGTCAGCATCAACATTGAAGTGAATTAAAATAGATTTTTAAATATTGGTTGATAAATGAATAATAAATACTTCCATTCCATTTACATTTCACAATTACTAGTTGTAATTACTGTTTTACTAATGCTATTACTATTACCAATTACTACTATAATTACTTTTTTTAATAACCATTAGGCACAGTAAAAAATATAATTACAGGGCTAGTAGGGTCTCGTCTCACTATCATTTCTCTTGGTCTAATAGTTATTAAACCAGTGGGATTACCGATTGTCTAATTATTTGTATTAATATTATAATATAATAATAATTAATATACTATTGTTCCATACTGTTTGGCCATCCCTTAGACAGACCTATCTTCGGATGGGATGTTTACCAACAGGTTGGAGCAACACCAACACTAGCAACGCTTCTTACTCTTAACTCATGAATAAATACGACCAAGGTTGTTTCTACACAAATAGTCTGCAATCATAAACACAACCAATTCTAGAGTGGTTACTTATAACCAATTAAAAATTATTAGCAGTAATTATCAATATTAATGAATTATATTAAGAAGAGGGGTACTGAATTCTGTATAGCTGTATATTTGTAAGTTAATTTTGAACCTCTTAGGTAGATAGAGCCTTTTCCCTTCACTCTCCTATTGCTGAGGGACCTTCCTTTAATGATTTTAGTAAATCGTTTATATTTAATTGTAATAATTAATTAATATAATTAATGATATTTCATTTGAACAAGGATTTTTTTTAACACATATCAGCCATATCCTCTCCTTTAGAAATGGTTTTGATAAGAAGATTTCGCCAGCTATGTAGGGCCAATTTCCACAGTTTGACCTAGGAACACGTCAGCTGATAAATATCAGCCGAACTTTCCTCTAGCAGTAGAAATAGTTTACTACTCACCAGCTCATCATTCATTTTAACATAATTATGACTAGGTAGTTGTAGAAAGGAAAGTACTAAGTTTACTTGCAGCTAAAGAGGTTTTGTTTAAAAAATATTCAGCAAGACACTTTGGTCTTTAATAGAGGGTTAATTTTATCTGGTAAACTAGTCAACCACTGGTATAATTTCTTGGATACTATTCTCGGAATTCATTCTCAATTTTCTTTTGTTCAATAGTATTAATAAATAAATAAATAAATAAAATATGTTACTAACACTATTGTCCATTAATCTATTTTTTTGTCATGTTTAACATGTTTTTTTTAGATGATTAAATCAAACTAGAAGTGTTGTTTCCAATGTACTGCAAAAAACAACAACTGTAAAACACATTTCAGAACATTTTTGAATTACTTGATTTCGCTTGATTATTCCCAGGTATCGCAGGGATAATATAATTCAGTCTTTTGGACATACAAAAGTAAGACAGTATACATTTCCTGTGATTTGGTCAGCCTTGGTAATACCCCCATGAGTATTAGCCAAACTCATAAATTGTCTGCGGGTTGACGACAATACCATTGCTCTATTAGGCTATTTTTTATTGCTAAAAGTCATCCTAGCATGAACCATTATAATGACTATTAATATGGAGTCCGTGTATGTTAAATATTTCTTATATACAATATTCTAAAAAGGAAACAAGCTCTTGGAAAATTGAAATAGACTACATCATATACATCATAGTCTCCTTTGAAATTATGTCATTCTGGTAATATTTTCTGAAGTTGTTTAAGACCAGCTGAAGAGATTAAATATTTACTTGCCTACTAGTTCAATAGGGATGGCTCAATAAGTTGGAAGCACGCTGGACTGGAGATCAGGAGTTCCCATACATTTTGGATTCCCCCCCGGTCCTTTCACTATCATTATTCATGGCTGATAATGATGCATATTTTACATACATACAGACACATTCTTCCATAATCAGGGGGATGGTTAGTCTCTTCACTTCTAGTGGCATTTTGTTCCCATGTCTTCTAACTAATCCAAATCGTTTCAGTCTGTCTCCTTTGAATGTCTTATAGTCGTATAGAACCAAACTTATTGGTATAGAACCCATACTATTTATTGGCAACCCACTACCCCCACCCACCATCTATGGCTCCTGGTCTGTGTTCCTTACCCCTTGCCTCTTTTTTTGTCCTTTACACCTCCATGGATCTTCTTCCCACATTTTATAAATATTTTTCATTTTAAAATAAAATTCAATTTTATTATAAAAATATCGTTACAAAATATTAAATATGTTTTATTTTTTCATACTTGCTGATCCTAACTTCTATAAGTAAAACTTTCTAGGTAAAAGCATTAGCTGGGCATCACATAATTAAAGTTGCCTGTGGAAGTCGCGATGCCCAGACGTTGGCACTCTCTAGCGAAGGATTGGTTTTTTCGTGGGGCGACGGAGACTTCGGAAAATTAGGAAGAGGAGGAAGTGAAGGATGTGATCTCCCACAAAATGTTGAATCCCTTAATGGGCTTGGTGTCATCCAAATTGAATGCGGCGCACAATTTTCACTGGCCCTCACCAAGTCAGGACAGGTTAGTATTAAAACCATCTTATCAATGACAATTTTAAAAAGTGCTTGTATGCACTAACTGTGATTGAATTGGATACTTTGTTTTAAATGAACCTCACATGACAACTTATCAGTTAGGAAATGGTCTGGATATTCAGTCAAGAATGTTCAAAACTGAGACAGTGACGTTGAAAAGATTGTATATCAATTAATAAAATCTTAGATCTTAGGGAAGCAAAAAGAAAAGTTAAATTGTAACATCTGACTTGGAATAGAATATACACACTTGTCAAAACAGTGCTCTGTAATTAGATAATATTTGACCTGCTCAACCTCTTTGATCTTGTGTTGAAGGCAACGCTGCTTCAGGTTTTTCTTCCGAATATTAC
This sequence comes from Acanthosoma haemorrhoidale, assembly GCA_930367205.1. Classification (NCBI taxonomy): domain Eukaryota; kingdom Metazoa; phylum Arthropoda; class Insecta; order Hemiptera; family Acanthosomatidae; genus Acanthosoma; species Acanthosoma haemorrhoidale. The sequence goes on from OV884011.1 coordinate 56,221,401, forward strand.
TGTTCTTATATTATATTTTAGATTATCTCTGTCAATGAAAATCTAACTCTTGCAGGGTTTACATTCCTTAATTATGTTGGCAAAATAAACTATTTATTGTTACAGAATGTTTTTTTTTATTGATGAGTTTTTTAATCTATAAAACTTATTATGAATTCTCTTTCAGGTTTGGACGTGGGGAAAAGGAGATTATTTCCGTTTAGGTATTGGCTCCGATCAGCATGTTCGGAAACCGACCATTGTCGAAGGACTCAAAGGAGAGAAAATAATCGATGTTGCAGTCGGAGCACTGCACTGTTTAGCAGTGACTGAATCTGGAGCCGTTAGTTCTGTTTCTCATTATTAGATTAATTTCTTTTTTAATTGTGATGTTTCAATTTAAGGTGATATTGTTTCATCTTTAATTTCAAAACTTAAAACAACGTCCTTAATGATAAATATAATGCAGAGTGAAAAAAGTGATAACCTCCTGATCTTGTGTACAACCTCAGTTAACATAACAACAAAATTAGTTAACAAACAACTTGATTAGCTTTTTGTTTTAGGGATGGGTCTGGTCAAGTTTTAACTAGCTTCAGGAGGATAAATGAGTTCAGTTAGGAAAACTAAAATAAAGGTCTATTACCTATAAATTGTAACGTACTCATGTAAATTGTAATAAATATTTTACTAAGGGTAAGTTCTTAACAACTAAACATTCGCCTGAACTTGATAAGTCTTATATTGAAACTTATTTGGGCAGTACAAAAATATCAGTTACATCTTATATGAGTTAAAAAATACAATCACGGATCAAAGCTTTGAACTGATTAATATCAATTTCCTGAAGAAATATACCAATTTAAATCTCATAGGCTATATTAAGTTTTGGCCATGAGTCAATATTTAAAGTAACTATACTAATGCAGTATTATTCTAATTTCATTCACATGCAATATAAACATAACCTATTTTTCAATTGAGCTGGTATTGTTAATTAGCTAACTAACAAGAAAACTATTCAACAGATTTACTTAATAAAGAAAACTTTTTTCACAGCTCATCAATATCACGCTAAAAAATTACAAAGCATTTTCTAATCCTGTTAACAAAACATCTAATTGCCTGAGTCTTACTAGCAACATTTCAGAAATATTCCATACAGCAAAAAATAAATATGAACAAATTCTTTAAAACATATTTACTTTTATCCTAAATAAAATAGAACTAGAAGAGATTGTTTTTCTCATTGCAATACTTGAATTACACTCTCGATTACTTGAATTGTCTATTTTTCAAAATAATTTACAAAAAAATTGAAGGAATCACCTTAATGTATTCCATCAACTAAACCAATAAAAAAAATTTATAATCATTTTAAAGATTACAAACATATTAAAATTATTAACTGGAAACAAGACATGACTATAAAAAATGCATGAGAGAATTTTATTTGAGAGAGAGAGAATAGAGTATGATTGTTGTTATTATTAATAATTTCTTGAATAAATAATTTGATAACATGTGTCAAACTACAAATCTATAATATTGAAATAAATAATTTTAGTAAGAGTCCATCTGATCACAAAGATCAAAGATAAATGAAAATAGGTGAAGTCCACACATTATAAGTAATCACTTTTTAGTCAACTTGTGATGGCAGTGAGGGCTTTCGAAGATGAAAGCTTGATTCACTGTGCGTCTGTAAAATATTCGCCCATTGCAACAGGGTGTAAATGAATAGAAATTTTATGTTTGACATTACTGTAATCTATAAAAATGTTAATCTTAAACTGATTATGAAATGGCTTAGACTAGACTAGGAAAGATCTTCAAAGAATTATTTAAAGAGACAAGAAACAAAATAAATAATACTGTAATGTTATTTTTAAGGAGGGTTATTTTATTATATTGGGTATTGGTTTGTAAAATAAATTATAAAAAGTTAAGATCAAAACAAGTGAATGTAACAGCAGGAAGTATGAGTGATTGGAACAGCTGAGAGGTCCCAAGGTACCTCTATCCAAGGTAGAACAAACATAAATGAATCTTAAAAACTATGTTAAACAGTATTTTATGTTTAATTTGTAAATATGTTTGATTGTCAAGAACTTACCCTGAGATTTTAAGAATAAATTATAAAGTAAATATCAATCAAATGTAAATTTTTTATTAGTTTATTTTATTATTTAAAAAAAAAACCACCTTTTATTGAAATTTTTATTTTCTATTATAAGCGAGATCATCATAATATATTGAGTGGTATTGAAGTTTTCTTTGCAAACCTATTCTTCTTTTGACAGAGGGGAAGCCCCAATTTTTTTAACTTCCCCAGATTTGTTCATGGTGGTTGTGAGATCAGGTTTAGATTTCACAAAGAGTGAAACTGGATGTATTTATATTATATCTCTAGAGGTGTTGCACTTTCCTGGGTCAATGGTCCCCTTTTGAACGTTGGAGCTGGCCGACTAACTAGACGTGTCTCACACAAGTTTGATGTGAGGGCCCTAACATGTTGTCTAACCTCACATTTCTTTATATTATCTCGTATCATCGCATGTCATCATATCACCTCATATCATTATTGGCAGAGTCTAGAGGAGGCCATTGAGGTATCATTGTATTTGGAGAGTCGGGATCACAAAGCACATTACTTAGATGGAGCAAGGCAAACATTCAACGGAAAATTTGTGAAACTCAAAAACAGTATATGTATTAGTTTTTTTTTTAAATTTATTTCACCTTATTATAAGAGTTTTTCTCTTTATATTACAAATGTTTGGTTATCGTGGCTGGTTATCATTGATATATCAAGCAACACCCATTGGTCACCATTTTGTAGTAACACTCTCGTTTAAATTGGAATTTATATTTTACTGAGGGGTAAGTTCTTGACAATCCAACATTCACATTACTAAACATATAATTCTATATAATATACTTTTAGATAGAAATTAGGTCTCGTTCCAGTCTGAACGGTTTATTGTGTTGGTCTTGAACTTTCAAATAATGATGTTGCCTAATTAATTTCTATGATATTGTTGGCACCATTCACATATTAATAACTGTTGTTAATTTACAAACATGTAAACTGGAAGGGCCATCACGCCAAATATGTATGATTATCTGCAAGCTGCAAAAGATCTTTTAAAATTAGTAAGGCACTCATTATGTGTATCTTCAAACTTCTAGCAACCACTCTCACTCTCTTCTTTTAACAGTGGTTCCCTGCTGGTCCACCTCCCACACACTTCTCTAACCAGTTGGTCGACTGGCCATGCCCATATTTTCCCGCACTCATTCGAATTCAAACTTCCCCAATCAATTTATTTTCCTTCCTTCAGATTCCTAAAGAAGTAACATTGCAATATAGGTATTCTATATACTGTACTAGATTACTATTCTATATATGTAGCCTATTACCAATTATATTATCTCCTCAGCGCCACTTCTGTAGACCTTTCCTCTTAATTAAGTGATGTAATCCCACAGATGGAAATTTTAATGTTGAAAGAGAAAAAAACATATAGAGAGTGGTAAAGCTACTTCACTTACTTATAGCTTCTTCATTTTCCCCTCTTCTTTCTACCTGACACTCAACTTGTCTAGTGAAAAAAACATCTGTACTGTGTTAAACTCATCCTCCATCAGAACCATTTTAAATCATCTACAAGTCGTTTTTGTTTTGTTGTTTATAATAGTTAAGCCTTATTAATTGTACACTCTAAATTTGTAAAAGGGATTACAAACTTTTAGACTTCTTTATTTTTTTAGGTTTATAGTTGGGGAGATAATGATCATGGACAGCAAGGTAATGGAACTACTTTAGTTAACAGAAAGCCGAGCTTAGTCCACGGCTTTGGAGATGTCAAAGTGAACAGAGTGGCATGTGGCTCATCTCACTCGGTAGCTTGGGTGGCTCCTGACAAGAAGCCGCCCATTTGTCATGAACCCACACTGTTCCCCAAAGCAAAAGATCCACTTGGTATCAGTCTCCTTGGTATGTATAAATAACATATCTGATAGAAAAAAATATAACTAATTTTAAGATTATAGTCGGTTGGTGCTAGTTTCGGATTGGTGATTGTTTAAGAAAACCATATTGTCTCTCTTACCACGACAAATGAAACCATAGCATCTCCATATTAATACTTGGTCACTTGAAGTTCTCATAGTGGGGTTAGCATAACTGCTTCATTCAGTCTTTAAATAGAAGTGAGTGGCTCTCAATATATTCCATTTTTTTGGTTCCTAATTCAAATTGTTTTTGCACTATAAGTGGCTACATAGTAGCATTTAGCAGATAATATTTACTGTCAATTTAATATAAAAACTACATAAAATAATGAAAATATAATATAAAACAATTTGTTTATAATTAATAAATGTCTAGGAAGGGGGAGGGGAATGATCTCTTATTTAACGCCATGTTTAATATTTTGTCCTTCCAGTTTTGGAAATTAAACTTTAAACCACAAAAAAAGTTGTAAATCGATGTTGGTTTCATTTTAGAGTCTGAAAATTAAGCTGAAACAACTGAAATCATTAGTAGATAATAAAGACCTTATGGAGAAACAATTTTTGTTTTTATTAAATGTTTTAAGTGATTGATTTTTGATTTTTTAAGGCTTAGCCGATAAAGGCACTTCAAAAACCGGGAACAGTGGGAATGCGGACTTGCAGCGAGATTCACTTGCTCACAACATCCTATCCCTAGATTCAAATGTTGCCAAACAAAATGCCTTACAACATATATTAAATGGTTTAAGAATACTATATGCCAGGGATACAGTCGTTGCTGCTTTGCAAAATCACACCAAGGCTCAAGAGCCACTTTTCCCTGGTAAGCATTTTTTTTTTAATTTTAATATGATAAAATACATAAATATATTTCTTTATCCAATATTTACATTAAATAATAAGGTATATACCGCTTGGAAGATTTCTTCATGCTGGGGTTTGGACCAATTACTCTTTTTAAACATGCGCTAATATATATATTATTACATTTTTTTATCTACATATATTTTATATAATTTATTTAACTTTATCTTATCTTAAGGTTCTGTCAATATAAAAAGGATAATTCTGGCAAAAGGAAAAATTGTTTATTACAAATATAAATATACAAAAAGCTACGTACGTAATAAAATAACATTATTAAAACTAAAGGTAAATTGTACCTTATAACTACGAGCGACTGGCCAGCTTTTCTTTGTTGATGAATGAGCTGATTCTGGATCGCACCCAGCCTTTATACGCTCTTCCACCATATTGGACATCTTTTGTTCTCCAATGTTCTTTGTCTCATATATGATTAACTGTTCTTGATTTAAAATTAACAAATACAATATTAAATCATTTATATTTAATTCCTGACATTTTTTATTTGTTAACTATTACTCTTGGACATAACGCAACGAATAGTGTTCAAAACATAAATGAACCGTGATCCAGGAGTCCTATACCGTTCACTCATGCCCGCTAATTTTGAGTTTATATCAGAAACACCATCAAAAGTCACAACAATATATATATATATATATATTGTTATGTTTTTTATCTATATTGGTTATATTTAAATTAATCTGAGGTTTTAAAGGTTTCGTTAATATAAAAAATAATTCTGGCAAAAGGAAAATTGTTTAATTACATTACTTTTCATTAATTCTTATATACAAGCACGTCTGTGACAAATCACAATGGTTTATTGACTAAACTTTAAATTTACCTTACTCTTCTTTCATCTACTGTTCTTCCATCTGCTTGTCTCATGGGATGATCAAAAAGAACAAGGCCTACCTCCCGCTCTCTCGTCCTTTTTACACTCGTCTTTTCCTTGCCTTCTTGATTTTTTCATCCTTCTTTCTTCCAATGCAAGTTATCTCATATATTTTAACTTTTCTTATTTTAATGTTATCAAATCCAATATTAAACTATTTTAATTTAATCATTGATATTATTTACATGGTAAATATTAATATTAGATAGAATGGCAACAAAGAAATGTCCATCCCTTCATAACCATGATTCACGGGTCGTTTACCGCCCTTATATGCCTGCTAATTTCGAATTTAAAGTCTTGATAAATAAAATTTACAACATCTAAATATCACAATATTTGGGTCGACTCCGATAAAAAATTTTTTTTGAGCTTGTCGATGAAAAAATTTTATTTCACTTCACTTTTGATTTTACTTTCATTTTTTCAGCACTTCAACAATTTAAATTTTGCTTACAACTAGATTACAATATCAAATGATGTGTCACCAAAATTTTACATGTTTACAAATGTAATTGTGCCATACAGACATTTTAACATTTAACTATATTACAATAAATTTTTAATTTCCAAGTTTTTACATTGCTTGCTTGACATTAGTTTACAATAAGGGAAAGGCTATTTCAGTCTTGGAAAGGTTCGCTGAATCACTTCCTTAAGAAGGGTTACCGACTAATGACACGGATAGAGGTGAAAAGGTCAGCAGACTTAATAACTCAAGGAGACGCTGAAGCGTTGAGAGCGGCTCTCGTATGCAGGGTAAAAAGGAGTATTCTGATTATGATCCAGGCCGATGAAGAGACCTCCTAGGACATAGTGAAGGATCAGTTGAAAAAAGTGTTTGGAGGGGGAAGATGGACCCCTGAGGAAGATATTTTTTAAATGTTCGGGGAGACTAAACAACATCAGCAGACAAACAGGCAGTACGCCGGAACAATGCTAGTCTGTTATAATAGCATCACTGAGAACATGCGGGAGATGGTGGGCGTGGCAGAGATGGACGCCAGGATGGCGTTTCTGTCGACTATATTATGAGGAGGAGACTGGAAATAGGAGACTGGAAGAAAGGAGGGCCTACTGAGAGAACGCACATTATTAGAATGTGCCCAAGAAATGGTGGATACCAGTGCCAAAGAAGAAGAGATCACAGTCGGCGAGGAAGAAATGGGCTGGAAAAGAAGGCCCAAAAACATGCCAGCCACATGGATGAAGATGAAAGTGGAGTATGGTGGAAGAGAGAGGGCAATGGCGGGAGAAAGGAGCCGAGAAAATGCGGAACGCTTCAGGAGGCGAGAAGACAGGAAGTGCTATGAGTGTGGGAAGGAAGGACGCTTGGTAGCACAGTGCCCACACACTAAGTTCTTTGAATGTGCCACGGAGGGGCATGTAGCCAGGCAGTGCCCTTATATGAGCTGACGCAGAGATGGGACATTCGGTGGGTGCGGAGGAGGGAGAGACCGCAGTCGGAAGAGTCAGGGACCTCGGGAACTTCCGAGACGGAAGAAGAGAGGAAAGAACCAGGAAACGGAGCAGGCTGGGAAAACGGCAGTGTCGGGAGAAGCGGGCGACGACAAACAGCAGAGGAGAGGGGAGAACATGAGATCTGAAGAGAGTGGCAGCGGAGCACGATAATAATAAAGGCCTATATAGAAGTCTGCCTATAAGCCTAGTGAAGTGTCTAGTGGATACCGGGAGTACTAGCACAATAATATTCGGGAGACACTAGAGAGAATGTGTGGAGGAGAGAGGATGCCCCAAATACAGGTATGCTCTTGTAACTTGATCAACCTGGGGGGACCCTGTAGGGTCGAAGGGGAAGCGGTAATAGGGTTAGATAGATGGGAACGGGGCGATGAGATTATGAGAGTTCACGTGGTATAAAAGATGCCCTGGGAATATGGAGGGATCATAGGGTGCAATCTGCTAGGGAAAATAGGAGCGAAGGTTAGGAACAAGTAGGTGCAATGGGACATTCGCATAGGTAAGGAAAAGTATAGGTGCCTGGGACTAGGGCAAAACACCAGGGCGCGAGTAGGGACGTTCAGGCAAGCGGAGGACTGGAGAGGCGAGCTCGGGAACAAATACAGGGATATTTTCTTCAAGGAAGGTTAAAGATTGGGGGTCACAGGTAGAACTGTACACGAGATTTCGCTCAAGCAGGACAGGGTGAGTTATGTGAAGGAGCGGCAGCTCTGAGGGACCACATTCGTGTGGAGTTGGACAACCTGAAGAACCAGGGGATTATCGTGGACAGTACGTTGTCATACCACAGCCCCTTGTGGGTGTTCAAGAAAAAGAATGAGGAAGATGGGGGTCCAGAGAAATATAGAGTTGTAGTGGACTATAGGAAACTCCACGAAAATACAATGGACGAAAAATACCCAATCCTCAGGTTCGACAACATTTTGGACAGGCTGAGCGGGGAGAAGATATTCAGCACTCTGGATCTTAAACTGGGATATTACCAGATCCAGATGCACCCCAGAGGCTGACACAAGAAGGCCTTCACGTTTGAGAGAGGCCACTATGAGTTTATGAGGATGCCAGTTGGCTTGAAGAATGCACCCATTACATTTCAACGGCTCATAGACAAGTTTTTACGTGGGATTGACAAGTCTGTATGTCAAATCTATATGGGTGACCTCTTAGTATTCAGTGCGACTGAGGCATAACATGCGGATCACCTGCGGATGGTCTTTGATCGAGTGCGGCAATTTGGTTCGAAATTGTCAGACAAAAAGTCCCGTCTCGGTCAAGAGGTCATTAATTTTTTGGGACATATGATCTCCAAGGGGGGAGTGAGACCTGATGCCGGCAAGGTGGTGGCAATCAAGAAAATGGCGGTTCTGTCAGATGTATCAGGAATCCGGCGCTTGCTGGGAAAGCTGAACTATTACCGACGATTTTTCTCCGATATGGCGGCTCGTTTGGTACCCCTGAACAATCTCCATAAAAAGGGGCAGAAGGTGGTCATCACTCCCGACATCGAGGCAAATTTTTGAAAGTGCATGGCTCGTCGCCAGGAACACCCGGTCGTGGCATTTCCCAACTTCACAAAGCAGTTCACCATCATGACGGATGCCAGCAAATATGCAGTGGGAGCGGTTCTTTCGCAGTAGGGGAACAGCGGGGAACATCCTGTGGCGTATGCCAATTGGCGCCTCACTGAGGGGGAAAGTAAATATAGCTCGCTGGAGCAGGAATTGCTAGGGATAGTCTTGGTGATAGACCATTTCTGGCCCTGCGTGCTCGGGAGAAGGTTCCGGGTGTACACAGACCACAGACCATTACAGTGGGTAAGTAAATTAAAAGAGTTGTTTGCGAGGGTCACTCGGTGGAAGGAGTGCCTCAGCCAATACAACTTGGAAGTAATCTATAAGCCCTATCTATCTATAAGTAATGGTTGGGGATGAAGAAGACCATCCAGGAGGTGCTAGGGGCATTCGAGGTTTGCCAGCATACAAAATACGATTGCCATCCACCGACAAGGTTATAGGAAGAGACCCCCACGGCGCAAACTCTGCTTAGCGATCTTCAGGTCGATACAGGATACATGATTGGGCGTGTCACAATAGGGACCACAGTTTATCGGAGGATTGCATCCAATCAGGGCAAAGAGTTGTCCGGTATGATCTCCCCTTCAGGGTGATTACGATCTAGTGACCATACAAAGTGTCCACGGACCCAGGAAGCGTAGGACTTCGCATTCATTACTAGAGCAGTTAAAGCTTCCAGCAGGGAAGCCTTCCGAATAGCAATTTACCTGTATTATCCTCGCCCCTGCACACGCCTTAGTTTGGACCAGACTTTGGTCTTTCTGTATATATTTTTTGTATCAGGTTATCTTTTTTTTTTTTTTAATTATTATATTAGTTTCTTAGGCCTGTAAGGTTTTGATTAATTGTTTCCTGTGAGTACGGAATCATTGTTTTATGAGTTGTGTACACTCATTCTAGTTATAAGTTCTATGTTATCATTATGATTATTTTTTTTAAGTTCCCAACGGATGGTCTGAAACTGGCAGGGGGGAGCTAAAGTAAGGCGTATGACTGATTGTAAATAAATATGATCATGGGATGTAAACAACCCATGAACCTATATGTGTAGGATTGTCGGAATAATAAAGTTAGTCTTTCTCTTGAGCACGTGTGTCAGTTCGTTTTCCTCTTTCCTTTTTATCAAATCTTAACCGCCGGAGATTAACTTATATATATTTGCTACCTTTTTTTTTATTCTTTATTGAAATTTTTACATGCTATCAGTACAGCAGCATTTTATTTTAAGTAGTGCTTTGAACTCAATGTTTTTGGGGAAATGGCTCATTAGACAATACCAGTTTACTTGTCACTTTAGTAATCCTCACAGAACTCATAAACAAATAATGATATGTGGGACACACCAGAAAGTTGCAGGAATGAGGCGGATGTGGAAGAGGCATAGAATACGCTGAATTACCTTTCAGATAGGGATGACAGGATAATGAGATAGTACTTATAGGTTTCTATAACAACTGTATGTAAACTGCACTGAATGGCTTGATAGTCTCCACATTTTTATTTTAAATTTTTTGTTTTTAAAAAAAATAATTTATTCCGGGACTAAGTCCCCTATGAATAACAGTAATTCTCATATGACAAGTAAAATAAACTATAACATAGTAGTAAAAAATAAAACAAAAACAATAGTAATAACAATGCAAAATAGAGTGTAAACCTCTATAGGAATGATAATAATAATTATGAAATCAAAATTGTTTAACTGCTGTTAGTAAATAAATTCCAAAGGATCCACCTATAAGAAACCGAAAAAAACAACAATATGCAGAAGTTGGTGCAGTAAGACATAAGATAAAAAACAATAAAATTAATACAAAAGAAAACAAGAAAGTGGGATACAAACTGACTGCCTACATTTATCTATAATGTTGTGATATTTTATTTGATGGTGTTTTTGAAATAAACTCGGAATTAGCGAGCGTTGAAGAACGTAATAACGATCCGTGGTTCATGGCTATGAAAATATGAACGTTGTTATTGCCGTTATATTAACTATTAATAGTTATAATAAAAATAATATCAACAATTAATATAAACATTTATTTTATAAACTACGTAAATTAAGCCAAGTATAAATATCCGAAACAACTGGCATTGAATAACCAGTTGAAAGATCAATAACCAGCGGAGAGATGCAAGATATAGATACCAAGAGGCACAGTCACTATTCATCTTGGAACCGGCAGAGGACGAGGCAGCACGAGGAGGGACTCCAGCCCAGGTAGCAGCCTCACGCTAAGACCCGGCGACGGCCTCGTGGTGCATCAGACTTGCATCGGGCCTCGAGACAAGATCCACTCACTCTTTCATCGGAGACCGAGGGGACGTGACCTAACCAACACCCACGCGAGGTCAGCCCTTTTCACTTTCACCCGGCACGAGAACAAAGGACGCCCCAGTAAGACGATCCGGATCACGCGATGCAGCTTAGAGGAAGACAATCCGAATCACGCAATAGAAGACGACCATCGAAGAAAGCAACACAAAGAAACACTGGCCAGTATTAGTATCACGTTACGAATAATTATAAGGTACCATTTTAATGTTAGATTTAATAGTATTCCTTTATTACGTACGTAGTTAATTTGTATATCAATTTTTCAATCAATGTGTGTAAATAAACCATTATTCCTTTTGCCAGATTTTATTAACAGAACCTTGAGATAACGTAAAAGTTAAATATAAAGTTATAAATTATATGAAAAAATATATATAAATAATAAATATTTGAATAATATATACTAAACGATGAAGTAAAAATAATTAATACATGAATAAAAGTCAGGAAATGTGAGTACGTTTGTACGTAAAGTGAGCAAGGAATCACCAGTCGTATGCTGCAGTTTTGTGGGCAGGAGTATTTAGGTCAGAGAGAGATGGGATCTTGTGTTCCGGGAGTGGACTGAGGTTTTGAACTGTAAAATATTGTTTATATATATGGGGTGACAGAAATGGATGGTTTGAAAAATGAATGAACTGAGGAAATATTGTGCACTAACGGAGAAGAGCCCCCCTCTCTCGGTGTAGAGGTGAGAGACAAATCTAACAAAGCAATTCATGACCCTGAGTCCCACCGAGAGAGACCCTAAACATCACACAGCCATAGTAAAGGTGAGGGAAACAAGGAGTTGATATGTTGGCTGGGGGAGCAGATGGCAAGAGTGATGGGAATAGTTTATGGGTACCTATTAACTGTCAGGAAATTGAAGAGATATGTTGGTTCCAAGAGGGAGTTTGGTCAGTGGTTATCCCTAGGTATTTGATGGTGGAGCAGAAAGTGTTGGGAAGGTTATTTAGGATTAAAGCAGGAATAACATCAAAGGAATCTGAAGAGGAAACTGGATTTTATGACCATTGCCTGGGTTTTCACTGCAGTTAACCTCAGTTTATTCAGGTTTGCCCTGGCATTGATCTGATCTAGGTTTCTCTAAATCTGTGCAAAAGCAGCTAAAAAATCAGAAGGGGGAAGGATAAATAGATTGGGGAGTCATCAGCATAGAGGTGATGAGAACAATGATGAATAGAGAGAGAGAGAGAGAGAGAGAGAGAGTGAGAGTGATAGGGAGATCATGCATGTAACTGCTGAAAAGAAGGGGAGAAATGCTCGATTCCTGAGCTACATCCAAGGAAAGAGTGAGGCCAGCAGATAGGGGTTTATTAGGGATAGTTACCGCTTTTGAACGATTGGAAAGAAATGATTGAAACCATTAAATAGAGGTATAGGAGAAGGTTGATGATTTTAATTTGGAAAGAAGGATTGTATGGTATCAAATGATTTGATGAAATCTAGTAGAATTAGGACTGTTCGTTTTTGTTTATCAATAGTAGCATGAATGTCACTAATGATATTAGCTAGTGCAGATTGTGTGGAGTGACTGGGATGGAAACCAGATTGGTAAGGTAAGAGAAGTTGGAACTGTTCAAGGAAATCGGAGATTTGGGATTGAACTAATTTTTCAAGAGGTTTGGAGAAGTTAGAAAGGATGATGATTGGGTGATAGTCGTTTGGGGTAGAGTTTATTTTTAAGGGTTGGACTACATCCTTTTTCCAAAAAGTTGGGGAAACTGAGTTTTGAAGAGAAAAATTGTAAATATGGAGAAGAACAGGCAGGATGACTGGAAGGCATTATTAATGATGAAGGTTTTTTGAGCACAAGATGGACTAGAAAGGACAACAGCAGCCAACGACTTTTAAATTGAATATCGAACCATCCAAAACATCAGAAGATCAACATTTTAAATAATTACAGTAGAAGGGCTATAAAACTTACTGATTAGAAACATTTGGATGCAATTAAAACATTTATTTTTTTTGGTAAACTTAAGAAAAACTTATTTCCCCTAAATTTGACTATGAAATTTTTAAAACTGAATTTTGAAAAAATTTACAATAACAATACCGTGAACTGCACCATGAGTCAGCAAATGAGAGAGAGGCTTGGTTAGTAGAACATGCTGCTAGTATAGTAGGGGCTCATCCTTTACAGAGTTTTGATTTTGGGAAATAAATTAATATTGTTTAATATCTTTTATTATTAGAACTTGTTCTGGAGGATATTTTACTTTATCAGCAATACATTATTGTTTCAGATGATGGTCTTGAAGACAGCACCATTTCTTTTTTACATGGCCACAATAATGTGGAAATTGCCCAAGGTGGCGGTGAAGCACCTGCTTCCGAAGCTGAAGTTGTAGCTTTGGTAAATTTATACTTGTTCTACTTCTTCATGCATGCAATCACCAATAGCTTCATAAATTTTAATTGTGATGATTTTCAGAATAACAAATGGTCTCCCGAAAGCGCTGAAAGTCCACTGCAGGCATTTCCCTCGTTAAATACTAGTTCTACAAGCGTTTCCTCCCGTACATCACGAGTGTCAGCTAGTGCTATGAGCATAATTGCTGCTACGATCAAATGCAATCCACAAATGACACCAAATATGGTAATGTTCTTATTAATAAAATACTGGAGTTTATGACCTGTAGTACTTATATGGTTTATCATAGGAGAAGTTCGATACTTCTAATAATATCAAAATTTGAAGTCTTAATTAAATTGTTTCTAACTTAACTGAGAATAATCAAAAATTAAATAGCTAAAGGGGGGACCTATATGGATTTTATAGGTCTGAAAAGTAGACCTACAGCCCCTTTTTGTCCGCTTCTGTGTTATACTGTTCCTCTTGAAATCTCCTTCACCTCTTAATGAAATCGAGGATTGATTTCCATTTGGTGGATTAAAGTTCTTCTTTTCTTTGGATCCTGTCCCAGTCTTTACTGAATGATTCGCGTTCTCCTAAAACCTAGTAAGAGGTTTCCTAGTTCAGTTCACATTTAGGGCCAATGGAGCATAGGATACACCAATCAAGGATATGTGTCAGTTTAATCTGTAATGGCTGTTATTAGGTTAATAATGTTTTCATGCTGCAATTCCACCATAACCATGTGTTATTTACTTTTGAGGGTCTGTTGATGAATAGTCCAACCTGTCTACAACTGAAGCTGTTTTACCATTGCTCTGGTGCTTGATCGGTCCTGGACCACATCCATCTTTCCAATATGGAGGAAGAAATAACTTTAGTTAGGCCAATGGCAGGCTGAGGACCTACAAATGGTGAGTCTGCTCCCTGCTATCCACATTATACTTATCCGCTATCTCATTGCCACCTATACCATTATGGTCAAGGTCCCAGTTTAAATGGACTTCTTGCCTTGCTGTGAGATTGATTAGAACTCTCTTGCCTTCTCTTACTAGGAGAAATTTTGGTTCACTTGAAACCAGTGCCATATTGCTGACTTTCTCCCTGATCATATATTTATGCAGCTGTCTATAATGATTAGCAGTGGTAGTGATGGGCATATACCTCTGCAAATACTGTAGTATGTTTCCCTAGCAGCTGGTATATGCTATCTCCTGTACTGGAAAAATAGGTGCTGTCCACAGATGAACTAAAAGATTTCTTAAATAATCCGTCTGTGAACCACACCAACTATTGACTTGGGAGGTAATATCTCCCTTTCCCAGCCACTACTCAGTTTTATGGAGGAACAACTTATAGTTAGTTGGATCAGGGTTAATCTTATAGTGGGTGCCTAGGATAGGTAAATCCTGCTGTATGATTAATGATACCCAGCGGTAACCTACTAGAAACCCTTTATTTTGCCCCTGTCTGTTGATTCCAAATCTGACAGCAGCCGCCATTGCCTCCACTATCCAAATTGGGAGAGGAGGCAAGTGGAGGAGAGTCTCAAATTCTTTGGTTTGGGTTGTTCTCATGTATGTACCTATGTATGTCTATTTCTGAACAGTAAGAGGTCCCTGTAATAGTCTCCCCAGTTTTTAATTTTAATAAATAAATTTCATAAAAATAAATAAATCTGATTTTCCATTTGTTTTAAACTCATAATATACCATATGAATGATTGTTAGTTTTGCAATTGTGGGCATTTTAATGACACAGGGGCACCAAGCTATGATCCTATATTGTAATAGGGTGGCCAAAAAGTCCGTTCGGTTTTTTAAACGAAAATAAGACACAACTTTTAAACACAAAGCGATTTATTCAATCAATGATATAATTGCTGTTTAGTTCCAGTATCTTCTGCCATCTCATGGGCAGATTCATAATTCCATGCTCAAAGAATTTCCTGTCTTTACTGGCAAAAACATTTTCCAAGTGGATTTTTACATCTTCTTCAGAGTGGAAGGTCTGTCCATTCAATGAATTTTGAAGAGACCAAAACAGGTGGAAATCTAAAGGTGCAAGGTTGGGCGAATATGGAGGGTGCGGCAAAACTTCCCAGCCAAGCTCCAGTAATTTCTGCCGCGTCTGCAAAGAAGTGTGCGGTCTGGCATTGTAGTGATGGAAGACAATCCCCTTACGGTTGGCTTGTTCTGGACGCTTCTGGTGGATCGCTGCATTTAATTTGTCCAGCTGGTCACAGTACACATCCGAATTGATGGCCCTGTTCTTGGGAAGAAGTTCGTAAAAGACAACACCCCTCCAATCCCACCAAATTGAGAGCATAACCTTCTTTGGGTGAAGTCCTGCTTTGGGGGTTGTTTGTGGTAATTTTCCGTGCTTCCCGCATGAGCGTTTGCGCTCCACATTGTTATAGATGATCTACTATTCGTCCCCTGTCACCATTCTCTTCAAAAAAAGATCATTTTCTTCACGTTTCCGCAACGAATCACAGATGGAAATCCTTTGGGCGAGGTTAGTCTCACTAAGTTGATGGGGAACGCAAACATCGAGCCTGCTCACATAGCCAAGTTGATGCAGATGGTTTTCAACACTCGATTTGGATATTTTGAGGATAACTGCAATCTCCCTTGTTGTATAACGGGGATTGGTGTCGACTAATTCCTTCACTTTGTCGCTGTTAATCTCAGTTGGCCGGCCAGAGCGAGGTGCGTCTTGAACCGAAAAATTTCCCGATTGAAATCTTGAAAACCACTTCAATGCACAAAGCATGAGGTGTCGATAATGTTCGTTTTGGTTTTCCCTTTTCAGGATGATCCTAAACACACAAAATACAATCAGTCTAGTTGGAATTTCGTGTCAAACTACGTTGAAGTGTCTAGTATCTGACGAGAGCGCACTCGCAAGGGGCGGACTGAAGTTAGCTACATATTATACTGCTTGAAGTTTCGTGACAACAAAAACTGAACGGACTTTTTGGCCAACCATATATATGAGGTGTTATGGCTGGTTTTTAAATCCAGAGCAATATTGATGGCATTATCCTTTGTCTTCCCTATGCTTTTTCTTATTGGTTACGAAGTGACTTTTTAGTTTAAGTTGAACAAGTGGGGATTTTAATTTAGTTTGTAGTCCAGTGTTACCTATTGTGAAAGAGGTGTTTTGGTGAGGATGTTTTGAAAAGTTTTGGGCGTGATTATCTGTCCCTTTTCCTTTCATTGGCGAAGAGAATTAATGCTGGTTTAGTTGGATTGAGGAAAACCATTCTCTCTACACCATGTTTCTATAATTTTGCTGGTTTTTGCAAACGCTCTCGCACTCAATGCAGAAATGGATCAGTGACGATAACCAATCCGGCATCTGCATTGGTTTATGCATAAAGGAACACATTGTTTAGTTTTTGTTTGGGAACACATCTAAGACCACACACTTGAGTAGTGGTGATAGGCAGCTTCCTTGTGGCGATTCCACTTTATACAAGTGCGACCTCAATTTTCCTATGGATTAGCATGGGGTCTATCCACCTATTGAAGGCATAAAAGATATTCCTTCTAGACAGTGCTTTTGTTATGGTGGACGGCCTTGTCTTGCCAAACGCTCCATCGTCATCGAAGAACAGCTCTTCTAGGCTATACACTCCGCAATGAAAAGCATTTCCTATTCTTATAACCCCAGTGTGGAGTGCTGTTTAGTAGATTTGTCTTTTTGATATACATGAGTTCTCCTATTTCCACCACTCTTTTTGCTGCTTCCAAGTCTTCCACTTTAATTATGGAATACTGTCCATGGAACCTATGGCTAACCCAGCTCTTGGAGAAATTTGGTTTCTTGAGTGTATCCATATTAACTGGTTTGATGTTACTAAGGACCCTGATCAGCCTTACTGATTCAGCAAAGTTTGCTATCCCCTCACAGCAGTTCTGCCAGCTCTCCTTTCCTGGTGCCTTTTGGACTACTACATGCTGTGGAATTTTTTGCCAGCTGATGGGGCAACCCCCTCATTTCTAGCTTGGCTAGGCCACCTTGCATCTTGCAGCCTAGCTGTGGCAGACTCACTTTTTAATTTAAACACCCAATGCATCTGCCCCCCCCCTAACCCCTGCATGACCACCAGTCGGCTGAGAGTAGAAGCAGGGGGCTGGCGACCATAGGCCTGTGTGGAGTAATATTTGTGTTTAGGTGTGGTGGTGAGCTGTGCTTCTCAGATGATACTTCTAAGCAGTTGCAAACCCCAGCTGTCCATATGGAGTAGTATCCCTCTTTGTCTAACCTCTCCTCCTGGCCCGTCCAGCTTGGGTAGCCCAGCCAGGAACACCTGCTGCCATAGCCTTGGGCTCATTAAGATACAGAAGCTCCATTAACACCACAAGGTGGACATGGAGGCATATTTTATTTGTTGTTAAAATGTTTAGTGTTCCAAGGAAACCTTACAGAAAGCTAATAATAATAAGTTAGAATCAAGTGATCTATCATATAAATTTACTGAAATTCAAAAGTGGAGTTGATGAATTATCAAACAAGTTTTTATCAATATAGATTTTATAAATAACATGAATATTGTTACAGATGCTAGGGATATCAGATAGTAACGGAACTGAAAACAGTACGTCCGATGACTTCACTGCCTTGCTTGGTCTCAATGATGCACGTATGCTTGTCGATCTACTTAAGCTGGCGATTGTCAACAGGGCCGGTGACAATGCACAAGAGACTTTAACCTCTGTTTTGATAGGTATTTCCTATTTTCAAATTTATTACATTTTATTTTACAAGTTTGGAAAGCTCTCAACAGGGCTTAGACGTTTAAAATAAATATTATAGGCATCTCAGAGTTTTTAATTTCATGACAGCCTCATATTTGTAAAACACCTGTTTACAGTGCAAATATTGCCCTCTGTAATAAGATTCTTCTTATCATCCTTAGCTAATTGCTAATTCTTCATATTTTTTGTTTAGTTTTGATTATTAACATTTTGTATAATATATGCAAATATAAGATTATTGTTATAGGTATCGCAAAAAATCAAAGCAGCGCTGCAAGCATGTTGCTTGAGCTATGTGTCACCGAGCTAGAAGACGTAGCCCTCAACAACAACAACTTGATCTCAGTCCCGAGTCCTGTCGTCCAGCAGAGTGGTCACCCATACGTCGACGACATTTCCCTTAGCGGGACCGTCAAGATACCAGGTTTCAATCACACTATTCTTATTCTCATTGTTTGAGATTGCATTTTAGTTTGCAGCATTAATTTATGTTTATGAAATAGGCGCGGAAGAGCTTTTAATAGAATTTGATAGACAATGCTCTACTGAGAGGAGACATGACCCGTTAATTTTTATGGATCCTTCAGGAAAAACTTTAGCCATAAAATCTGGTAGGGAGTGGCACGACTGGTGCTGCCCAGTCGTTGTGCACGGTAATAATATGTTCCTTCGAAGCGGAAAATTCCCCGATTGCCACTTATTTATGCGGTGATTTCAAAACTGTTATTTCAGGAGATGAACTGAGATGGAAGTTTTCGAGCGACAGTTCCGTCAACGGCTGGGGCTGGAAGTTCACCGTTTATCCTGTGGTACTCCTGCAGAACCGGCTGGGTTGTGACAGAAATGTGCTGAGCAAGCCTTCAGTGGAAGTGGTCATGTGCCTTCTAGAGCCGTGCCTGTCCTTAACGGCTCAGCATAACCTCATTACAAGGCTAGCAGCAGCCCTAGCCTCCTGTGCTCAGCTCAGCACTTTAGGTATCAACATTTTTCTTCTTATTTTAAATTTGTATATTTTTTAATCACTGTTGACTCAAACTTGTTTTCAACAAGTAATAAAACATTCTTCTTCAGTGATTCTTTATTTCTTGCTGTATATAGTATATATACAGCATATATATATTTGAGTTCATTCTCCAGCAGTAATTACAATAACTTTTTATGCAACTATACTAAAATTTCTGCCAAACAAAAAAAGCCCCAGAAGACCTCATACCCAATGTAGTACTTAAAAAACTTTCTTGTAACTGTGTTTAACCCGTGCTTGAAGCTGGTATATTTTCCAAGCAAATGGAAAAATGCTATCATTATTGTTTTTTGCAAGCCAGAGAAACCAAAAGACAATCCTATCAAACTATCGACTGAATTCTCCTAACCTCAAAATTATTTGAAAATTGTATCAAAACATGGTTGGAGGTACACCTCAAGTACAATAATATTATTCCAACACCAGTTTAGCTTTAAAAGTTGTCACTCCACCACCAACTCGATACACCAAGTGGCTGGATCTATTTACAAGGGATTCGAAAATAGATAATATATTAATGGAGCCTTCCTGGTCAGCATCAGCAATCAATACTGTTTGAGAGGATAGCCTGTTTATAAATTGTCTATTTCCAATCCTCCAAATTATCTTCTCAAAATTATAAAATCAGTTTTGTTTGAAAGACAATTTTATCTCCGTGTAAATATGACATTTAGCACAGCAAGAAGAATTAATGCAGGAATTCCTCAAGGAGCTATACTGAGTCCTCTACTCTTTAATTTATTCTGTAATAACCTTCCCCCACCTACAACATCAACCCTATCGGTGTTTGCCAATGACTCCCTAATTCTGTGTGTTGGGTCCCAACTATTTTTTTTATTATTTTTTTCACTCACGTAACGATTAATTTTATTTTATTTGTTAAAAGAAAAACCAAGATTGTAATATTTTGTTGTATTGAGATGTGTAATTAGGAATTAAGGTTGTTTACGTCTAAGCAAGTGATAAGGTGAACTCTAATGCGATCAGCATCGACTTTGTTTTGGCATTGCGGATCAACTTCGATCGTCATCGAATTACTGGCTCAGTTCCCTGAAAGTTGCGAACGAAGAAGGACCCTTGGAAATTTCTTGATTGATGATGACCCCACATTCACACTACTTCTTTATCGCTGACTGTACACCGGATATCCACCACCCCACCCACGCTACCAATTGTTTGGATAGTGAACATCGAGAAGAATTTTTTCTTCTCCACTTTGGGATCTCCGGTAAGAGGTTATTTTGCTATTACACACACCAACTATCTCCAGATTCAGCTCACACCATCCTTTTACTTGCAAGAATAGAAGGCTATTGACTTTTGGTGATTGACACTATCAAATTTAGTAAATATAGGATTTAATTCATTTTTATTCTTATTAAAGCGAAAAGACATTGTTATCTATGTTTCCTTCATTTTATTTTTAGATTACTAACCCAGTTGCTAACATTACTTTTATTTTGTTTATATATTCAATTCTGACAAAAAAGTGTACTATTAATGTTTATTACATATGTATTGCCATTTTATAATTTTAGTTTTTTTGTATAATCTTTCCTCGATTATATTTTGTGTACACAATCTTGTTTTGTTTTTTTTCTCTCTCTCTCTCTAGATAACCAATAGTTTTTTTTTTCTATTTTCCTTTTGTTTTTTTTTGTTTTTCTGGGAAAATGCAGGCACCCATTCTTGAACTTTTTTGCTGATTTTCACAGCCGGTAATTTGCAAGGGACAGAAGTTTGGCGACGTAATTTTACTAGCCCCTTCTTCCACACTGTGCCTTCAAGAAACCATTGAAACGCCTGTTATAAAACTTCAGGAGTCAGTTAACCAAGTATCCTTCTGGTTTAAAAAATGGAAGTTCCAACCTAATCCTTTTAAGTGTGAAACAAAACTGTTCACACTATGCAGGTATCATCAAGATAGATTAAGAAGGATCAAAATTGATGGATCCTGTCCTATGGATTTATAGATTGATTAGAACACTATGGATTAGAGTGTCCATACTTTGGTGTATAGGTAGACACACGACTAACCTGGAAACTAAACACAATGTACAAACTACAACAAGCCAACAGATGCCTGCAACATACACTCATGCAACTTATCAACAGACACAAATCACTAAAACATACTTGTACGGTATTACTTTACAAGACATTCATAAAGGGTTGGCCAAAAAGTCCATTCAGTTTTTTAAACGAAAATAAGACACAACTTTTAAACACAAAGCGATTTATTCAATCAATGATATAATTGCTGTTTTGTTCCAGTATCTTCTGCCATCTCATGGGTAGATTCATAATTCCATGCTCAAAGAATTTCCTGTCTTTAATGGCAAAAAAATTTTCCAAGTGGATTTTTACATTTTCTTCAGAGTTGAAGGTCTGTCCATTCAATGAATTTTGAGGCCAAAACAGGTGGAAATCTGAAGGTGCAAGGTCAGGCGAATTTGGAGGGTGCGGCAAAACTTCCCAGCCAAGCTCCAGTAACTTCTGCCGCATCTGCAAAGAAGTTTGAGGTCTGGCATTGTCATGATGGAAGACAATCCCCTTACGGTTGGCTAGTTCTGGACGCTTCTGGTGGATTGCTGCATTTAATTTGTCCAGCTGATCACAGTAAACATCCGAATTGATGGTCCTGTTTGTAGGAAGAAGTTCATAAAATACAACACCCCTCCAATCCCACCAAATCGAGAGCATAACCTTCTTTGGGTGAAGTCCTGCTTTGGGGGTTGTTTGTGGTAATTCGCCGCGCTTCCCGCATGAGCGTTTGCGCTCCACATTGTTATAGATGATCCACTATTTGTCCCCTTTCACCATTCTCTTCAAAAAAAAGATCGTTTTCTTCACATTTCCGCAACGAATCACAGATGGAAATCCTTTGGGCGAGGTTAGCCTCACTAAGTTGATGGGGAACGCAAACATCTTCTCACGTAGCCAAGTTGATGCAGATGGTTTTCAACACTCGATTTGGATATTTTGAGGATAACTGTGAAACAAAACAGCGTTGAGTATGTACCATTCCGAGAGATTAGATTACCGGCGCCGACTGGTATCTGAACTTCCTAGACGGCTGGAAGAGGATAAACACGTGCCTTTGACATCAGCATTGAAAGAATAAAAAAATAACAACACATGTTGTAACAAAACGAGGAAGGTTATCTCGTATGTGTGTAAGCTTTGATTGAGTATACTGAGATACCTGTGAGAAATAGTGAGTGATCTAAAGGAGGAAAGATAGACGGATTTCAGGAAAGGACTGTATTAAAGGTAACTCGAGCAAATTCACTTGGTGTGGGGGACATTAATCCCCGTGGGAGCTTAGGACATTCAATTATTATATCAATATACAATGAGTATTATGTGTTATAGAAATTGTTTAAAATGAGTTATTAAATTTAATAAACTAGTAGTTTTGGCGTAGAAAAAGGAGTTTATGTATCCCTTTTATTTGTAGCTTTCCCAACCAATTCTCCCGGTTATAAATTGGTGCAGGCTAGCTGATAAGTCTTCCATAATTCTTTCCAGGTTCCTAACTTCCCATTCCCTGATTTCTCAACCTCTGCCAAAGGAAAATTTCCTATTTCCCGGTAGGTACGGGGGTGTTACAACTCTCGATCTCCCTAGTTGTATAACGGGGATTGGTGTCGACTAATTCCTTCACTTTGTCGCTGTTAATCTCAGTTGGCCGGCCAGAGCAAGGTGCGTCTTGAACCGAAAAATTTCCTGATTGAAATCTTGAAAACCACTTCTGGCACAAAGCATGAGGTGTCGATAATGTTCGTTTTGGTTTTCCATTTTCAGGATGATCCTAAACACACAAAATACAATCAGTCTTGTTGGAATTTCGTGTCAAACTACGTTGAAGTGTCTAGTATCTGACGAGAGCGCACTCGCAAGGGGCGGACTGAAGTTAGCTACATATTATACTGCTTGAAGTTTCGTGACGACAAAAACCGAACGGACTATATCATGGATACTCTCTTACGTTTGCCCTGTATGGTACCGTACTAGCAAGTCTATCAGGGCAAGTAAGGCTTTAAACACTTCAGAATAAAACACTCTGACAAGCACTGTGAGCACCATGGTTCATCAGGAATACCAAAATTCATTTATAATTTTAATTTCCTCCAATATCTCAACATGTAGAATAGCTTAGAAAGATATACTATGACTGTCAACAATTATCTATAGGGGCAGTCTGTCTCCTTCCATCTAGGGCAACCTATCCAGCAGAGACTCGAGCCAAGGATCTACAAGACCTTTTATTTATTGATTTTTTCAAATTATAAATTTGTTATCTTTGTTTTAAAAATTGTGTAAAATACTAATTTATTAGTCCAAATAAATATATTTTTATTGATTGATTTTTATATTGTAAATATTATACTTAAATTACTAAATTATAACAATTTTATAATTTAAAGTAACATAATGAATTTTTCATACTCATTTGTAGTGTATAAATCATAGTGAAAAAATGAAGTTCTTATTAGCATTCCCTGGCCATGGAAATCCTTATTTTATATTTAATCGATCATAATTACATTACACCAGTCTCACTTATGTGTCTTTTAATTAAGATTTACTGAAAGTACTAAATAATGAAATTAATATCAAATCATCTAGAAAACCATCAAGTTACTGGAATCGATCTTGAAAATATCAAAAACACTCTAATTTTCAATACTATAATCTAAGGCATAGGACTACATTATTTTGATATTATTTACCAATTTAATATTTATATATTAATACAATGGCCAACAATACCCAACCAAATATTTTCAATAATTCACTATGAAATCCTGTAACTAAAAATAATTTCCATAGTTGTAGACTAAACCAATCTATTTAAATTAATTAAATGGGCAAATATAACTACTCATGTTACTTTGGATTCTGAGATTTTATTAATGGGTTAACTTAAGTATAATGATAGATTTGTAGATACTGCTTTAGGGTGAACTGAAATAGTTCGAAATGTTACAGAGAGCTAAAGTATTATTAAAGAAGAATATTTTGCTCTATTTTATCGCTTGTTAAATATTTTCCAAAATAAAATATTCAATTTTCATAAATTAAATTTTGTTGACATTTGTAGGCTGCGAACAACGGAGGTGGTGCTTAGAGAGACTGCGCGATGTTATAAATTCTCCATTAGGGAAGCTGTTGGACATAAGTTCTATGCTCCAGTCAGATATGATGGATACATCTCTTTCGTGCCTCCTCAAAGCATTGCCAGTTGCTTTGCTCAGACAGTACGAGTACGAAGATCAAGCAGTCAAAGGAGGAAAACAGCTCATGTATAGTCCTTTATTTAAGGTAAAATATCTATCTCCTTTTAATTTTACTTTAACTTATTATATTCAGTCATTATTAATTGATATTATTTCAGTCATTAGTTGCGCTCGCTGCAGATTTGGGACTGGACAGCTTGCCTTGTACTTCTGATATGCACAAGTGGGTCTGGTTCAAACGATACTGCATGGGTGTGAGAGTCGCTTCGGCATTAATTAGGAGGAACACCTTACCCCAGCAGTTTTGTCAAGAGGTATGCCATATAGTAAGTTAAAACAAAATTATAATTATTATTGATCGAAATAAATATTTGGATATATGTGAAATAATAAGAATAAATTGAAATTTTGTATACATTTTTTTCTCTTTATTTAAATATTTCTGATCCCTTCTTGTCAGAGAGCTAACTTCTTTTATTGCCTTCATATTGTTGTTAAGCCTGGAGGATCAGCCCTCAGCCCATGTCGAATAATTGCCTGAATGAATCAGTGTTACAGCAGACAGGTAGGTGATTGTATAGCTGGTTCCTTGAGGTCGTCAGTATGACAGACAATCTGCTACAAAAGATAATGATGAAATGGAGCTTAGGAAAGTGGGAGATATTGAGAACTAAATAGGATAGGATTCTTATGATACAAGAAGAAATGGCCAAGTTATCATTTGTGAAAAAGGACTATTTCGATTGAGGGATTTGAGGATAACCACAAACTTTGTGAACTCCTTTAACTCTGGTTGGAACAAATGGGTGTCCTATGTCCAAATCTTAAAAGCTTGCTCCTCCACTGTACGTACTTATCTCTCTCGTCTACCTAAAGTTGGAATTACCTCTTCTTTAGGGTTTCTGGGGCGTTCTAGTCTTATTAAAACAAAAACATATGTACATATATTGTTGTGATATTTGTATTGTGTAGTTTAAATTTGGAAATTAGCGGGAATTAAAGGGCGTTAAACGACCCGTGGATCAGGAAGGCTATGGAAAAGAGGCGGGAAAAGGTGATCGCGGTAGACGTAAGATAGAGCAGTTGTTGGTCAGGGATCGCGGTAGATGTCACAACTGTGGAGAGAAAAGAAGAACAAGGAAAACCTTGAAAATGTTGTTTAATGCGATGGAGCCTGAAGTAGGAAAAACCAAAGGAGAAGGAATTTGTTGAAAAGAGAGCATTGAGGAAACAGCAGTGGAGGTAACTGACCGCATGGTGTACAAAGGAAAGGTTTTGGGCCCACTGACTACATAATCCTTGTGCCTCCCAAATTGCATACTTCTATATAGTTCCCTAATGAATATTTATGGATTCTTCAGTTTTTGGTGATATTTTTACATGCTTTAGCAGTCTAGTAGTGAGACCAAGGCAATTAATCAATCACACTGAAATTACACAGTTATAGTTGCTATAGAGCTAATTAATGATTTCGAAATTGCATTTTGGCTGTTTGTGTTATCTAATTATCTAAAATAGCAGTCATATCACTGATTCAATTGATCTGAAATTTGTTTAGGTATATTCTGCAACATAGGAATATGCTGATTAGCTGTTGATTATAATCTCTTTTTATTTAAATATATAGTTTAAACAATACAATGCACATACATACATGTCAATATTATGTTTTAGGTTAATAATAAAATTTTGGAGCTGATCCCTCAAAATGAAGAAATTAATTTGGATCATGAAAATCATGAAATCTTCAAGCAAGAACATGATGAACAACTATTATTATGGCTAAATAGGTACGCAATTAAAATCAAGTCTTTTTATAAAATTAATCTACTTTAACTCTTTCACTGTGCCAGCATTCCCCCTTGGTGGAGGGCACAATTAAGCAAATGCCGTAAGTTAAGTAATGTCGCCTCAACAGTTTCCTGTATATTCTGCAACCTTTACATAATAACAATTGACACTTAATGTTTTTACATATACATATGAGGGCCCTCCTGCCTAATATCCTGGACTACTGCAAGCTGTAAAAAACTGCATTCTAATGTACAAACTGTTTCAGCATCAATCATGAACTTATCTTCTCTCTCTAGCCACTCTCCTTTCAAGCAACTAACTGATGCTCACAGTGACTGCCTTTCCACTTTCGGACTCACTCCCCTAATTACAGTCGAGTATGATTACAGTCGAATTGAAACCTCATTAAAAATAACATTACAATGTAGATTTCTATAGCCAATTTCTTTTTATTATGAAATAGTCAAAATTGGGTATTAGAACAAATTATTCACTCAGATAATATTAATGAAGCATTATAAAATAAATAACTATTCATTATCAACTTTTTATAAATGTCCTTTTATTCCTCATGAGCATGCAAGTAAAATTAAAGAGGATCGTTATAGTATTGTTTAGATTCACCAATGTAGGCAGAATTTCAGTTTGGAGTAGTACAAGAAATTTTATACATACAGTGCATAAGGAGATTAGAAGAGTGGGATCTAGGATTTTTTTTCTGGTTTTTAGGCTAATTTAAGTAGAGGGTATGCTAATTTAGGGATTTTTTTATTTGAAATAAAGGTGAGCCAAAGTGAGCACTGACTGGGCTAATAAGGTTGGAGGTGATTCTTGTTTTTTCTCAAGATGGATGGCTGGATAATTTAGTTGGGGGGATAAATAATTAAGAAAGAAGTATGTGGATTTTGTATACTAATTGGTAATGATCTTGTTATTATATGGTTGGTGTCAGTTTTTGTTATTGCTTTATCTTATTATGAAAATATCTAAAAAGGGGAGTTTTGGATTAAAGGTGGTGAATTTAAGCCATACATGATATGAACTAAATGCATTTAGGATTGGTGATAGATAAGTGGGGTCTAGAACAGCTAACATGTCGTCAACATATATTTTAATAAGAAAGATCTGGTCAAAAAGTTTTTTGATAGTGGTATTCAGGAGATCATTTATGACAATATAATCTGTGTTGAGGGCTAAGCAGTTTTCCATTCCAAGGCCTTTAATTCGGTTAAAACTGAAATATCCTGAGTTGCACCAAAGTTTAAAAGTTTAACACAATCAATTTACAAATATCTAGGGATGTGAGGATTTTGTTTGGCCGAAAGGTGTGATTTACATCCACTTCCATGGTCCTTTTCAGGATCATCAAAAATAGTCGTTGATCATAAACTCACTAACTTCAATTCTCCTAGTTGACTTACCTCTTCATTTCTTGCATTCCAGTGCCTCTTTCTTGAAGGTTGCATACTTTTTCTCTGTCTTATAGCTTATTTTTTATAGATTTAACACTTACTCTTTTGTCTTCGAAAATGTTTTCCTTATTCTCTCCTTTCCTTAGTTACCTGTCTCATACCTGAGGTCATACACTAAGAATTCTTACACCTTTCAGGTCAATTTTTTCACCTTTACCAACTCTGTTGAATAACATATTCACTACCTTGACACAAAACAAAATCGACTTATTTTTAATAAATATTGAATATGAAATTATCATTACAAATTATTAGATAAATTAAAACCAGAATATTTAATAAGTAAATTTTTCAGACGAAGCGATGACTGGAGGCTGTCATGGGGAGGATGTGGTGCAATTTATGGCTGGGGCCACAACCATCGAGGGCAGCTGGGTGGCATTGAAGGAGCCAAAATCCGCCTACCAACGATATCAGAGTCGCTGTCTGCCCTCCATCCTGTTCAGCTAGCAGGAGGAGAGCAAACCCTATTAATTGTCACACCAGATGGAAAAGTTTATGCCACCGGTAAAGCTTTTAAACAGTTTCATTAAACACTCGATTAATACATCCATTGATACTTTAGTGAGTTCTATGGTCACCTGTGGCAGGTTGTTCTGTCAGTGATAAGACATTACCATTACACAAAATTGTATTTCCTACTAACTGTGTCTGTGATTTGTAAGCATTTTCAATAGCTATATAAAAACATGTTTGCTATAATGAAGAATAGAGGTCTGAAAAGACCCATTAGACAGATAACTGAAGTTAATTTTCATGCAGCCGTACAACTCCACATAATTACCCATCAGTTGTAAGTATTTATATATTTTGGTTCTACAATTTTCTAATCATTCCCTTTGGCAATCAGTAAAAATTATTATAAACTAATAGTTTTCTTTACAAGATGCTGAAGATTATAGGTGATTGTATTTAAGATAAGGGGGTTCATAAATTGAATGTGTTGCACTGCCGTTAACCTAAAATGAAATAAATAATACTACAAGAAAAAGTGGCCACCCAGTGAGAACAAGTAATATTAAAACTAATAAAAATAACATGATGAGAAATGAAAATAATTACAGTTAACAAATTAAATGAATTTTTCAAACTTTAATGTCTATTAATTGGCTAGATGAAAGTATATTAGATAACATATTGTAATGTTATTTTCAAGGAAGTTTCAGTTGTTATACTGGACTATAATTTGTGAATAATTGTTGGATTTAATCCTAAATTTTAGTTTATGGCTACACCAGTTTTGGTTCAGTGGTTTTCGTTAATTATTACAATGGATTTATCAAGCTAGTTTAAGATTGCTATACAATCTGTTTGTCCAAATGAGATTAGATTGTTACCATCAGCAATAATTTGAAAGAAGTGAAAATAAACTATAAAATAGTTTTAAAACTCTTAGATAGATTAGGCATATATAGAATAGAGTGTGGGGAATGCAATAAATCTTATTTTGGTAGAACATCTTAAACAAAAACAAGACAGTTCTACCAGCATCTACAGGAGGAAGGGGATCATGATAATGCACCACATTGATGCCTTGCTACACCATTCAAATTAAGGAAAATCCATTAATAGCCTGGAAAGTATTGAGATTAAATTAGATCCCCTAACATTAGATAAATAAAAAAGAAGAAATAATTAATACGAGTATACTATGAAACCCTTACATCCTAAGTACAGCAGCCAGTTGCAGAGTAAAGTCTAAAGGGGTAGCAAACCTATTTTAAAGTCTCAATTAAATTCACACCATCAATTGGTTGAAAAGCCATGAGATAAGTGTATTATTGTTTTTTTTAATTATTTATTACTTATGTGTCAAATTTTAAAAAAAATTGGTTTTAGTAGGATGGGTGGACCATTTCAAACTTGGTGCATTCAGCACAGTTAATATTTTTAATATGTTTTATTTATTGATTGTTATCATTGTTGCTTTTAATGATAGAGTTTTTGTCTCCATATGTACAGTCGATCATATGACTTTTTATTTTAGCAACTGATGAAGATGACAGCTGTTTAGAGCGGTCAAAAACATTATTAGTGAATAAATATCATATTGTGGAATGACCTAAGATTTATTATTTAAGATCAGAATACATTTTGAAAAGGTCCAAAAATCTAAATGTTGCACTTTTGGTGGTATTTTTTGTAAGGTTAAGAGCTCTTTTGCTCGAGCTTAGGCAAAGAAATTTATGCATTACAAGTTCACACCGAAGAAAAAGAAAAAAATGAATATCCCAAATTTAAATTGAAAACAAACTGCAAAAATAAAAATTATACATAACCTAAAGAACATAAAAATTTGCTCGATATTGACCATAATCTCCTCCCCTCCCCCCATCAAAAATTAAAACTGTAATACCTCTATAATTGTTTTAGTTTTATTAATGAGTGTCTCTCAATGTTATATTTTCCTGGGCACAGGCTACGGTGCAGGTGGTAGACTAGGCATTGGAAGCTCAGACACCGTACTCATCCCCACTGTCATAGAAACACTTCAGACTGTCTTCATCAAAAAGGTTGCTGTGAACTCTGGAGGAAAACATTGCTTAGCTCTATCGGCAGAAGGCGATGTATATTCATGGGGTGAAGCCGAAGATGGACAGCTAGGACTTGGAAGCAAAAGATTGAAGTAAGTTAAGCTTAGCTGCTTTTGTGATTGGCAGAATCTCTTAGCTCCATATTAAGGAACTTTCACTTTAGGTTTAATGCTGTACTGATAGGATGTTGTAATTAAGAGTCTGTCTAACTTGAGTTTGCCATTAAGGTAGTGGGGGACAGAGATGCCCACAAGGCCAACATTCTTCCCGCCAATCCCCTTCCCAATTGGCACTTAAAGGGGTAAAAAAGGCTGCACCAGCTTCCCTTCCCTACCCGCTAACTCAACTTTGACAGACTCTACCATGGGACTGATTAGTACCATCGAGGCATTAAATGAAACTAACACACAAAAAATTATCTCTCTTTGTAAACAGAATGAGTTAGAAATGTGAATACAATTTTAATTACTTTCTGCAATTATAGTTAAAAAACAAAAATTACATTAATTGATAATTATTAAGGGCAATGAGATTATTTATTTCATATTTCACCTTATATGGCAGAAAAATATTTACCTTTTATAATTAATTAATTGGTTAATAACCATTAATTATATTTTATGGAGTTGATAATCAAGGGAACATATAAATTGCCTGCACAGATAGCCAAACACTCAGGTGAAATATTTTGAAAAAAATCAATTAAATTTTAAAAACCCGTATCTTAAATACCATTAATAATTACATTGCTGTTATATAATTTTAAATGAAGTAAAAAAAAAATCTATTGTCTCTTTTAACACTAAAAATATTGTTGCAGTAGTGTATTGTAAATATTTAAAAAATTTAATTTAAAAAGCTATGGAATCCTTTAACAATTTAATCAGCAATATTGCCAAGTAGGTTAATAAATTTGGTGCTTGTATGATATTTTATGAAATATAGAAATATATTGTTATTTTTTCATGTGATTAATTTTGGTACTTGATTTGCCCCTGTTTGTTAAACATTAACGATTTCCTATATGAATTCATTAAATATTTAACCAAAAAAAGGATTAGAACCAATACAAATTACTTATAGTGTTCCTTTGATTTTGCAGTGTGACTGACAAGCCTTGTTTGATAGAATCTTTGCATGGTAAAAATGTAATTGATATAGCATGTGGAGGCTCACATTCCGCTGCCATAACTGCCTCTGGTGAGCTTTACACGTGGGGGAAAGGAAGATATGGTAGGCTGGGTCATGGTGACTCAGAAAATCAATATAAACCAAAAGTGGTAATAACCTTTTATTTTAAAATTCAATTTCAGGACTAATTTCAGGATAAATATATATGTTTGCATCTGCACTTTTGCAGGTTGAAACACTTGTTGGTTACCATGTGTTAGATGTAGCCTGCGGAAGTGGTGATGCCCAGACCCTTTGCATTACAGGAGACGACAGTGTTTGGTCGTGGGGCGATGGAGACTATGGAAAGCTAGGGCGAGGAGGGTCGGACGGTTGTAAGGTAACACTCAATGTAAATCTACTTTATTTTTTATCTAATTTTAATTATTTAATGAAAAGTTTGAGGTTTTTAAAATGTATCTTTTTTGTCAGGTTCCAATGAAAATTGAGTCACTTAATGGTCTCGGAGTCATCAAAGTGGAATGTGGTTCTCAGTTTTCGGTTGCACTGACTCGTTCAGGAAGTGTCTACACCTGGTAAATTATATCTTGGTTTATTGCTACTAGTTGGTTGTATGGACCAGCTATGTCGGTTATATAAGTCCCTACCATTCCCCTTTTGTTATGTAAATACTCCAGGAAATTTACTCAGCATTTGTTTCATTAACCCTTAATGCAGATAAAAGATTAAGTTGCTGATGTTACCTAAGTGGATCCAGATTAGATATTTTTCAAAGTTTTATATGACTGGAGAAATCAGAGCTTTGCATAAAAAGTGTAGTTATATTTAACTTATAAATAAATAACTAAACTAAATAAATAAATAATTTCTGAGCCCTAAAGGAGAGGCTCTACTTACATACAAAGACAATCATCTTTCTGTCTCTGTGTTCTTCAGTAGCGGCCTTAAAATAATCCAGTATATCTGACGTTTTAATGATTTATTCAAGAACACCCCCGGATTAGGCTGCATATCTTTTAGTTAGTGTTAATGGGGCCAACAATATATATATATCACATTTAATTTTGTTAAGCTCAATAAGTTTTTGTTTGATGTAAAGGATTATTTACAATGGTTTAAAAATAAAGTGGTATGTTTGTGACATAAAATAAAGTAGTTTTTTCACAATCATCTATTAAGTATTGAAGAACTGCTCACCCATAGCCTAACATCTCTAGACATTATTCCTTCACTTTCAACCTCGTTTATTCTGTTAATATATGTTTAAAGAAATGCAGTTTTGTTCATAATTTATGTAAAAAATATTAGCGAGACTACTTATTGATTCTTGGATCAATAAGCAAAGATTGTGTTTACTTTCCAAATGAGATGTTCCCCACTAATGTATAGATGCTTCTTTGCATCTTCTAAATATAACCTATAAGCTTTGTGTAACCTCCAACACTCTAGCCTTTCTTGCCATTTTATCTTATTGCCATTGGCATCAAAACCTGATGCATACCAACATAGAACTGACCAGTACCATCAAATTATTAAAACAAGCTCTTACTCTAATTAAAAAATAAACTAACCCTTATTATTTTTTTCTTAGGGGGAAAGGAGATTACCATAGATTAGGCCATGGTGCTGATGATCATGTAAGGCGACCCAAGAAAGTTGCAGCTTTGCAAGGGAAAAAAATCATTTGCATTGCCACAGGTATAATGAAATTTCCCTCTATGTACTCAAAGGAACATTTAACATTTGAATGTAATGAAAATAATTTTTAAAAATCAATGAAAAATATGAGGCATAATTAATTTTTTTAAATTTTTTTTTAAGGTTCGTTGCATTGTGTTGTCTGCAGCGACCAAGGTGAAGTTTATACTTGGGGAGATAATGATGAAGGGCAGCTAGGCGACGGCACTACCAATGCCATTCAGAAACCTAGGCTATTAGTCGCATTGCAGGTGCATTTTTCAAAATTGCCAGTACTTAATTAGAATTTCAACAGGCTTTTTAAAATATTATTAATTCATGTTCTGTAATTTAACTTCATACTCTTTTTATAAATCATTGGTATAAAATACGTCATAATTCATAAAATACTTATTGGCTCATGCTCTCTACCTGGTGATCACCACCTGACAATCCTGTCCCATCAATTAAGTTCTTTTCGTTTTATAACCTAGGTCTAAACCTTGACCAATCCCTGTCCTGGAAATAGACAGGGATCATATATCACAAATTTCTTTATAATGCATTCACTCTCTTAAAAGAGATTTTTCACTTCAGTCATCTTCCCACACTTTGTTTATAACCTCTGTTACCGGCTTTGGAATTTATCCTGTGTTAGATGAATTGAACTTGCTTATGAGCTATATTATCTGTGCCTTAAAAACAACACAAAAATCCTTTCAACCATGGATTCAAATTAAAATAAAATTTACTCTATTATTAATTAAAAAATTGCTATGTAAAATTGTATTTTTTTCTTTTATTTTTTGCTGACTAATTCTCATGAAAAATATATCTTTTCAATCATTCATAAGTTTTTTTCATATGTATATTATGATTTTCCCTATCTGGATAATCAGTTGATGTATGAGTATGTAATGTTTTTTTTTCTCTAAACAAACTCTCAATTGCGTTTCTCTGTAAACAAAAGTATTTATTACTGATTCATATTAAGTATAAAATTGGTTACAATGTTACCTGCCGCCGGCAGATTTTAAAATTAAGAAATACGATGACTGGAGACGTGTTCTTTTCATATGTATAATATTTTATAAATTTATTTATTTACAGTTGTAAAGGTGAAATGTTTGCAGGGTAAAAAAATAACTCGGGTCGCATGCGGCTCTGCCCACACCCTAGCATGGAGCACGGATAAACCATTGTCAAACAGCAGGGTCCCTTTGAAGGTGCCCATGGAGTATGATCTACTACGTGACTTCTCTCCGATCCTCCTCAGGAACAGACTGGTTCTTCTACATCATGCATCCGATCTCCTCTGCCCCATAGTGTCTATGTTTCCACTCAATGGAGAAATAAGCCTCAATTCTCTACGTTCAATATTGGTATATTCTACAAAAGAAGCAACTTTCAGGAAGGTAAGTTACTACATATATTGCACAGAGTATAATGTCTTTGACACATTTTTTGTAATTAAAGGTTCTATTGTCTACTTTTTATAAATAATGTATCCTTTAGAAACAAAAAAATACAATACTATTTAAGGTAAAAAAATTACAATACTTTTTTTGGTATTGAGTCTAGTAGAAATTTCCAGAATTATTCTAATGATGGCTCATTTATTTTTTGCTTTAAGAGTTTAAGAGTGAGCTATCTTTCAGTAATTTGTTTCTAAAAATTGAGATTAATAAGATTTATATATTATATTGTAGAACGCTGGTTGTTGTGGAGTGATTTTAATGAAAATATCCAATAAGATATATGTTTGTATATAGGTGGTGCAGAGTACGATGGTTCGGGATCGCCCGCATGGTCCTGTTGTTGAATTGAACAGAATCCAAGTAAAAAGAGCACGAGCAAAAGGTGGGTTAGCAGGTCCTGATGGTATGAAATCTGTTTTCGGGCAGATGGTTTCAAAAAGATCATCTCTTACACAAGAATCACTTTTTTTACCTCATAGAATTTGGAAGGTTAAATTTGTTGGTACGTATTCATTCATAAATTGAACTTATTTGACTGGATGTAAAGATTTTATTCCATTTATGAAATAAAATATTTTCTTTTTTAAATAGGTGAAAGTGTAGATGATTGTGGCGGTGGTTACAGTGAAAGCATTGCTGAAATGTGTGATGAACTTCAGAATGGGTCACTCCCTCTTTTGATACCGACTCCAAATGGGAGGGACGAAACAGGTACTAATCGGGATTGCTTTCTCCTTAACCCACATGCCAAATCACCTCTCCACATGAGCATGTTCAATTTTCTTGGTAAGAACATACATTTTATTTTTATTTTATTTATTTGTGAACATACATTTTGGAACAGTCTGTACATCCTATTTTGCCTTTAACTTAAATTATGTTTAGGTATGCTGATGGGAATTGCAATAAGGACCGGAAGTCCTCTCAGTCTGAACCTGGCAGAACCAGTTTGGAAGCAGCTCGCAGGCATGCCTCTAACTCTGGCAGATTTAACTGAAATCGACAGAGATTACATTCCAGGTATCAGCTTATCTTTTTTATATTGATAAAATATTACGATTTTACATCGAATATTACAAAAATTCAAGTCAAATGTGAACTAAATCATAATTAAGGGTTACATTACAATTTTTAAATCAGTTTTTATTGTCACTTTTAGTGACTTTTTGTAATAATAGTCATAAAAAGTTTAAATCCATAGTACACTAGTGAAGGGTCATTAATTAATTGCTTGGTAATTAAAAAATAACTATTTTATTTTCATATTGAGTACATTGTCAAATGAAAGATCTTGACACCCTGATTAATGTCATTAAAATAGTTTCATAGCAATAACTATATTATTTTAAATAGGACTGCTTTGCATAAGAGACATGGGTAGTGATGATAAAGAATTAAATACCCTGGATATGCCGTTTTCGATACCATCATCTGCCGGAGTGGACGTGCCTCTGTCCTCGTGTTACAGGAAAATAACTCAAGCTAATAAGCATGAGTACATACGGTTGGCTCTCAATTACAGGTAGATTATTTTATTTTATTTGTTGGAAGTCGTTCAAATGCAACCTGTTTTAATTGTCTTGGACAATTTTTTTTCTAGGATGCATGAATTCGACGAGCAAGTGCAATCCGTTAGAGAAGGGATAGCAAAAGTGATCCCTGTCCCACTTTTGTCGTTGTTCAGTGGCTACGAGCTGGAGACTATGGTTTGTGGCTCACCTGATATACCTCTTAGTCTCCTCAAGTCTGTTGCCACATATAAAGGTACAATATACAATAGCACAGAGTTGGGAAAATTTCATTTTAAATGTAGACTAAAAAACAACAAATGAATAGAATTTATTTGTTATTCACAATTAACAAATAATTTAGATGAGATATGATTTTTATTATACTAATAAAGAATAATTATTTTTGTTTGTCATTCAAATAATTTGAATGAAAAATAATTGTTATTTGCTGAACAGTTAATCATTTATTTGAAAAATAAATTAATTATTGTTATTTGAAAAAATGAAATGAAAATCAAAAAATTTTATTAAAATTATTTTATTACAAACTGATCTTCAGTTTATTTAACCCCATGACATACAATGACCTTTGGGAGACATCATTCATTTCATGTGTCATTGTAGACTTTGAACTTTCTTCGGCTTACACCACACAGTATATTATTAGGTTCTTTAACTGCTGCAGTCATGCCTTAATCCTGTTTTGTTTAAGATGTTTTCCCCCTCTCAACAGTACTGATAAACAAAATCGCATCGGCTAAACTAGTAAATGACGCACCATGAAAGCGGTAATCACTCCACAAACGCCATAGTACATATTTGAATTTAGCAAAAATTATAAATAGTGCTCCCAATATGTCTCAGTTGGATGTATTATATGAAAGTATATTAGGCTACTATAGTGAAGATAGTGAGATTGAAAATGGTCATCAAAGTGTTTATACTACTGTTGAGTATTCAAGTGAAGATAGTTCTATTTGACAAATTGTGTGTAAACGTGCAAGACCTATTTCAAGCAGTGACGAATCTGATGTACCAGAGGATGAATGGAATTGGAAAGAAAAAGAAAATATAGTCAATATAAAACAATTTACTGAAACTGCAGGCTTCAATTATAAATAATAGGCATTTTATTTGTATGTCAAGGGATTAATAATGAAAAAAGTAGAATATGGAATAATAAAATCTGCAAATAACACATAATAAATAAAGGAGCAAAGAAACAAATATCTAAAATTAACGAATAAGTAACAGATATCAAATAAAAAGTTATAATAATTGTTTATTCAAATAATGGCTAACTATACAACAGCATTATTATTAATAAATTGATGAAGAGAATTAATTAATTATTCAATATTATATTTAGGTGTTGACGAAAGTTCATCCTTAGTGCAGTGGTTCTGGGAGGTTATGGAGGAATTTTCTAACCAGGAAAGATCTCTCTTCCTTCGGTTTGTTTGGGGCAGGACGAGGCTTCCGAGAACTATTGCCGATTTTAGAGGCCGAGATTTTGTATTACAGGTAAGTCATTGTGTGCTAAGCTTTTTATGATGAAAGAATCAGAGTAAAATTATAAATATTTACGTCTTTAGGATATTTTTTTTCTTCAAAAATTGTATTGCTTCTGGTTATTTAAAGTCTCCTTTTTAACCTAGAGATAAAGACATGAATTTTTTTAATTACTTAGAAGTTGTCTTTGATGCCCCACAATTACTCCACTTCACTCGGGGAATCTTCAGAGACATAGGTGCTTCTGGGCAGAATTTGTACCTATATATTGTTAGTTAATTTAAAATATATTTTTAATTTCTTATTGTAAACAGATAAAAAGACATTTATAAGGATTTATAAAGAATAACAGTGCATTTAATAATGATTAAAGTTTATTCTATATCAGGGTTCTAGTGCATCGCGTTACTATTTTAAATGTAAATGTTTCATTCTCTAGAGAGTTTATTTTTAAAATAATAAATACCTAACACAAATGAAAACAACATGGATTTGCTTCAATGTTTTGTTCGCCTAACCTTTTATCTCAACATGTGGCCTCGTCTGCAACTGTCCGTGTCGATCCCAGTCTTTACACCTTTCCGCTGCCTTATTGATATTTTAACTGGTTGTACAAAGCCAGTTGTTTAGGATATTATTAACTTTTATTGTTTTGAAGTTAATAAATCCTATATTAATATTTTTATACTTAATTATTTATATGATCAATATTAATAGTTAATATAACGGCTATAAAAACGTTCATCCTTTCATAGGCATGAACCACGGATCGTTCTTATGTTCTTCAACGCTCGCTAATTTCGAGTTTATCTCAAAAACACCATCAAAAATCACAACATTAAAATATCACAACAATATACACAACATATGACAATATTATATACAAATTAATTAAGGTGTATTTAATTTAATATTACTTAGACCAATTAATATGAATATTAACTGTGTGATATATGCACATAAATTAATTATACATAATGAACAAACATTTCAGATAATTATGTTTTCGCCATAGAGGTAACAGTGCACAAACCTCCACCCTAGATCTTTTACTCACAAAACAGCCGCACAGGATAAACAATTGTGAGACCCTGACCCTGGACCTAGTAACGACCGACCACCTACCAGTATTGTATTCCATTGACAGTAGAGTTATGATCCCGCGTCCCACGTAGTACAACTATCGTTGAGCTGACTGGGACCTATATCGATCGCAACTTTACCATCAATTGCATACGGTTCCTGTTCTCCGCACACCGAGGAAGTGGATCGACAGGTAGTTTTCCTGACCGAGGTTATCGTCGATGCAGCAAACACTGCTGTCCCAAAGTATAGCTCAAAGCCACCCATGCTACAAAAACCACCAGACTATATTCTTCGACTTATTGCATTACGCAATAATTGGAAAAATAACTGGTATAGAACAAGGAATCGTCAGGCCAAGAAAGTTGTAAACTCTCTTACACAAATTCGTGGCTTGATAAGGAATTGGAAGACGGCAACGTGGCACGAACGGCTTCATGGCTTACATGGCGATTTCCGTAAGTTTTGGAAGCTCCTACTTCTACCTTCCTAAACTTCTACCAAGAAGGACTCAGGTGTCCGTCTTCATGACGGAGACACCCTGTACACATCGGAAGAACAGGCTAAAATATTGGCCGACTATACCGCAGACAACGCTGCTAGGACAGGTAACTACTACGAACCTCAGCAGCTGAGGACAGGTCAGAACTATATGTTTGTCTCCCCGAAGCAGCTCAAGGCGATTCTTCGCCGGTGTCAGGGAAACTGAGCACGGTATTGCTAAAACAGCTGCTGAGGAGAGGGATTGCCCAACTCGTTAACCTGTACAATTCATGTATCAGGTTGCGATAATTCCCGGCAGCGTGGAAACAAGCTATCTGGTTCCCGCTGCGCAAGCCCGCAAAGAGAGGCGACCACCCAGCCCACTATCGCCCGATCAGTCTTCTCCCTCACATTGGGAAGATTCCCGAAAAGATAATACTGAACTCCCTGAAGGGGTTCTGTTCGGAACATGCTATCATTCCGTACGAGCAGACAGGTTTCAGACTTGAGTACAGAACATCCGCTTGTGAAGGTACAAACGGAAGCCACCCTCGGTATCAACAAGAATACAGCAACTGCTATGATCTCGTTGGACTGCACACAGGCTTTCGACTCAGTGTCCCACGGGATGCTGTGCCGACAGCTTTGTGACTGGGAATGCCCAGAGCAGCTATATACCATGTTGGTTTCGTTCTTGAAGAACAGATCGGTGAGGGTACGGGTGGGTGATTGCCTCTCTAACCCATTCCCTCTGACTTGTGGAGTTCCTCAAGGTGTGTTTCTGTCTCCGGTTCTTTTCAGTATGTACACATCTGAAATTGTTGGGACAAACTATCAGAAAGCTACTGTAATCGCTTTTGCCGACGACATTGCGGTTTACAGCAGCAGCATGAGTGCACAAAGAGCTCTTACACACGCCGAGTCAGTTTGTAACGTTATCAGTGACAGACTGGGCGTGTTAAACATCAGCGTAAACGCCGGGAAGACAGACTGCGTAATCTTCTCCCTCCAAAAGGGGAAAAAATCCTTGCCAAAATCGTATAGCGTGGAAGGGCAAGAGAGCTCACCAGCTTTCTCAATGCACTATTTGGGTATAAAAATGGATAGGCATCTCCATTTCTCTACTCATTTTAGTAATCAAATAGAAAAAGTATGACAAAGGTCTTACCGACTATCGCACTTGCTAACTTCACCTAACCTGTCGCTTCGTCTCAAATTGATGATATATAAATGTGTCCTATTTACCCGCTTGACTGACAATACAGCCAAATGTCTCCAACACTTCCAGAATGGAATCATGCGAAAAGTGGTCCGACATACCTCTTTCGAGAGGTTGAAGAACGCTGACCTGCACCCGTTGCTTGGTGTGCCGTCGGTGGGTGAGTTCATCCGCCAGAGACACATTAAGTTTTTTGACTCGTTGCAGCACCTGACAAACCCAGTGTTTAACACTATGACCCCACCACCCCTCCCGCATCGATGGCAACAGTCGGGGAAAAATTAGGATAAGAATTAGTATGTAAGTTAGTTTTAAGGTTGATCAAAAAGGTGAGCCCCATCACCTTTATTAGTCAGTTTAGTCTAGTCACGTATAATGTATATCGTTATGCTTGTTTATTCGATTATATAATTTCTATAAAATAACAAAACCTGTATATAATGTAGTGATGCTACAGGAAATACAAAATAATTTGTGAATAGATTCACCTGAGGATCTATAATTATATATAATTATCTATAAATTTAAAGGGGCTATGAAGAAGGGGGCGGGAAAATATAACATTTATCTATTTATAATTGGCATGTTTGGTCCTAAAAAAATTAGCTTAAAAATGTGGCTGCATTGTTTTAGGTTTTGGACAAATATTCTCCACCTGATCACTTCTTACCTGAAAGTTACACTTGTTTCTTTCTGCTTAAAATGCCTCGTTATTCTTGCAAGGTGAGATTTTGTAAAATATTGTTTACAGTTAGTAAAATTTTGTCTTATTTGTGTT
The DNA here is from genome assembly GCA_930367205.1 of Acanthosoma haemorrhoidale. Lineage (NCBI taxonomy): Eukaryota > Metazoa > Arthropoda > Insecta > Hemiptera > Acanthosomatidae > Acanthosoma > Acanthosoma haemorrhoidale. The sequence continues at coordinate 56,262,623 of OV884011.1, forward strand.
TATATTACAAATTACTGTTATTACTTTAAAGCCGGTGTTGAGAGAGAAGCTGAAGTACGCTATACACTTCTGCAAGAGTATAGACACAGACGAGTATGCACGAGTTGCTATGCCAGGAAGCACACACACGTCGACCAACAGTGACAGTGATGGCTTGGAGTCGTTTGCCAGCGAAGATATTGCATCTATTACCTAGTCATTCGTATTTATACCAAATGATATTAGTATTTATGATCGTATTTAGCTTAGCTAATTTATTTTGTAGATATCTCCTATATACATATATATGAATGTTAAAGCTTTCTGTAATTTATTTGAAAAACAAAAACTGTCAGTATTTGTATAAAATAAAACGTATTTTCTATATAATATAATATTTAATTATCCATTTAAATAATAATATGAATTAACAGTGTTATTTTATCTCAATGGTCTAATAATTATTTGACTAAAAAAAAAGATAGTGATGGGGCTGGGGTTTGAACCGGGACATCTTGATCTCAAGCCAGGTGGTACTAGAACTGATTTAGTCCTGTCAAACCATTTGCCTAGTAAATATCTAATCTCTAAACTAAGGTCTTAAACAACCTCTGAAAAATTGTGTTATATTTATTACAAATTATTACCACAAACAATACGTAACATTCTTTTTCAATTTAGTTTTTTATTATGCAGGGTTTTTGTACTATCTGCGTATTTTTAATGTAATTATTTAAATTCAATTGATTAGCTAACTTTAAAGTAACAATTAATTTGAATACGTTAAAATAATTTTAACTTATAAAATGTGTTATCTTCTTGTGGAGGTTTCTAGTTTTTATGAGTAATCTGTCTCAGCTTTCCATGGAATCCTTTCATTAGGTGATTCTTTTAAGTGTCCCGTGGATCTCCTCCTAAACAGGTCTGTCATTCTTATGGGCCACGTTACAAATGAATGCATACTTCCCTAGAGCAAATGTGTACCTTTAAAGGAGGATTGTCTCTTTTTCCACTGATTATTTTTAATTACTTGTATATTTAGTAAACCATCTCACCTTCTAAAAATCACCTTTTCAAATAATATAAAAATTAGTAAATAACTAAAACATTAAAATAATGTAACCTATTGAAGTCAGCTCGATTGACATTAAATGCCTGGTTTCTGTTTCTCAACATTTATTCTTTGGAAATTTTTTTCTGTTAATGTATTATCTGCAGAACATACTAACAGACCATTCCCATTAGCTAAATGGTAATAGAGTCAATCCTTTCGGGCTTGATAATACAGTTTACTGAATGTTTAATTAAAAATGTCTAAATAAAATATATATACTTCCCTTTTCTTTTTATATATTTCTTATTTATATAAAGGATTTATTAAGACCCAGTGAACGTTTTTGGATTATAAATCTAATGGCATCGCTACTTAATTGTGGATGTAGGTGGTGTGGTTTCCCCTAAGGGAGTTACATTAGAGTAATTGAATGAAAGTATGTGATAAAGCCTTTTCAGAAGTAACCTTGCTAACTTAACTCCCCCCCCCCTCCCACCAGTTTATAAAGTGACTGCTTCTGCCTACTTACAGACAGTCATTGGCAAACTTACCATCGAGGGCTAAGGTAAGTAAGCCTTAAATGTCTCATTTCGAAAATTATTATTTTTTTATTACTAATTTATATTGATTGTCATTCAGCCATGAAGAAGTCTGTCATTTTAATTTTAATCGTCATTATCTTGGACACAAATGCTACCCATGAACTGAGATATTCAGAGCAAATGATTGAAGAGAAGAAGTGCCAGAGGCTTTGCAAGTTGATGCAATTAGAACAGCAGTGCAATCAGTGCAATACTCGTATGCCGGTAAGTATCTTCTTTAATTATTAATTGAAAATATAGTAAAGATAATGAGCAAGAAGATTTGCTTTGTACAAGATAAGTAAGGCCTTTTTCTTTTTGCTAACTAAACCTGAAGCCTGTATTAATTTTTATTCACCTCTTGAAATAAATCAGAGTTTGGCATTTTTATTCAATGTGGTTAATTTTATAATTATTACCCCTACCCAAAAGGGAGAGGCTCTACTTTCAAACAAGTGTCCAACCATCTTTCATCTGTTCAAATAGTGGCCATAAGAATACCCTGATCAGTATAAAATTTTAAAGGTATAATAAGCTAAACCACAGATTAGGCTTATAGATTATAATTAAGAATCTAAAATGAAGTTACACTAACTACCTGAATCACTAACTTTTAAAATCTCCTTAGTCCACAGCTCAGAAGTTATTAAGGATTCTGATTTTTATCTCTATTGTTAAGCAGACATTAATGACTAACAAAATAAAATTTTCAAAGGTATTCTAAAAAAAAATGGTATGGAAAAGAGTTGAACTGGCAGTGTCAACATGAAAATCACTCACTCAACCTTCCCACAATTAACTTCAAATTGTTAATTATATTTAAAATATTGAAATATACAGCACAGCCTGACCTTTCTGGGCATCAAACCTCTAAATACATTAATAAAAAATGCATTTAACAATAATTATACTAATAACTGTTTATTGAAGTTAATCACCTAACCATTGCTGAAGTAAGTCTAAATTACTGTCCACACTAACAGCCAGCAGACACAATGGCTTCTTTTAATACATTTATTTTTATTTCCAGTCAAATTCAATCAAATAACGCTGTATTAAAAAAGACTTTACTGATTTGCAGATCAGATTCGGCAAGCGTTCCAGAGAAATTGAAGTAAAACTGCACACGTTTACAGAGCGTTCTCAACAAAATGAATATCTCATTCAAATGTTATTGAGGAAGTTTTTTTTTATCAGGAAGTTAAAAGTTTACTCAACATTTTAAATATATGTATCACATCATTATTGTTTATTACATGGCTATAATAAATATTTGTTAACATAATTGTATTTGATTTTAATGTATTTTTTTTTTTATTGGCTTGGTAAGGGGATGTACTGTGTCCTAGAATAAAAATATATTTTTCATTTAATTTATAAAAGTCACCTTTATGGACTACATCCTTGAGGCACCATTTTAGGCAGACACATGTTACCACATGGTCTATCTACATTACCTCTCCTGTTGTAACATGGCAATGACTTTTTTTAAACTATATACCTAAATATTACCATATATTTATACATTTGACCAGTTCAAGCATCTTCTGGACTTAAAATAAGTTAACAGTTAATAGCAGAAAAAATTCGTCAATTTCATCATGATTTTATCAATCTCCTCACGGTCCAAGTTCTTACCCCTCTCCTCCCCCCATCACTTAAATACAAATTCAAAAATCTTAAAGGATTGACCCCAAAAATTACTTGCATAGGATAGTTATTATACTGGTAGTAGCATGATAAGTTCAGTTAATCATTGCTTCTAGCTTGGATAATTTACCAAACCATTTTTTATGTTTTTCCATTAATCAATAATCTCAAGTACTGCAGCACATCCCTGTGTACTCTTTCTACAATATTTCCCCACAGGATGTCTTATGGAATTTGGACTCTAACTATAATGAAATTATCCAAAAATCTTTTAAGTTTTTTGTTATAAAACAAGTAGCATTGTCACTAAGACCTCCGTTAGGTTTTCCGATCTCATTTATGAAGAAGTTAAGGATTTGCTAGACCCATATAAATTACCTTTTAAAGTTAGATATAATTTAACGAACTTTGTGAATTTATCCATTACTACAAAAATGTATTTAAATCTGAAGTGACAAAAGGTCCTAGGGTCCTAGATAATCTATTGAAATTAAATATAATTTTCCTTTTGGTAAAATGTTCTGAGCCACTGAGTAGTATGGACAGATTCTTGTTAATTTGACAATTTTTACATCTCTTTAAATTAGTAACAATCAATGTCCTTGGTTTATTACAAATGAATCTTTCCCTAATGACTTCAAAACACTTATTTACCCCAGAATGTGAAAGATTTGCATGAACTAAATTTATAAATGTGGTCATATCCAGCTTATTTAAATATATTAAAACCTTTTCCCCTATTTTTTTTACAAATGAAACCATCTAATAATTGGTAGCTTTTAGGTTCTTTTTTTACTTTTTCTTGTAGATCTTTAACAAATTTTTGATTATTTATTTAAATTAAAAAAAAAATGGACTCTGTTAAATTAGTGACATTAAAATCAATGCCCATTTGCTCAGGCTCCTCGCAAGAATTCCAACTAAAAAAATCAGCAATTCTATTACTTGGCCCTAGAATGTTCATAGTGTATATTCAATGGTCCCAGATAATTAGTCTATTTAATTAATTTATTAGAAGGATTTTTACATGAATGGAGTAAAGTTATGGCCTTATTCTCTGATCCTTTGAAAGATTTACTGCAAAAATAAATTATTTATCTTCATTAAGTTGATATAATAGACACCCCTAAAGAGAAATTTCAATATAAACATTTTCTTTTAAATCTGGGTAATGTAAAGTTATATCTTTCATGTTTTGTTTAGCGTCGTCGAAACCTAATTGTTGTTTATTTGTCCATTTAAAAATTGATTTTAGTGATGTGATATCCGCATAATTTTGACAAAATTTACTATAAAAATTAATTAAGCCAAGGAAACTGTAGCTCTTTTGCATTTTTTGGTTCCCTAAAATTCTTTATATCTAGGATCTTTCTGTATAATTCATCTGTAGAATGTATCCCAAAAATTGAACACATTTTCTTGAAATTTAAAGTTAGATTATACTCATTAAAAACATTAAATGATTGACTTAGTACATCCATAAATTCTTCAAATGTTTCTCCGAGTACAAATATGTTGTCTACATAAACTTTTACATTTTTAAATAGGCTTTTTTGGTACCTTTTCAAAACTTTTATCAAATCTCCCAAACCGAACGGTATCCGCTTTTAGTGAAATGTTTCATTCAAAAACTGAAATCCTGTGAACAATCTACTTGATTTTTACAGCTTTACCTGCCAAAAACTACTTTTGAGATCTAAAGTGACTAGACTAAATATTTTGCATTCAAACATTGAAATAAAAAGGTGTCAATACAGGTTGGATCATCATATACGGGAACCAATTGTTTATTTAAGAAACGGCCATCCATGTATATTCTTACTTTTGAATCTATTTTTTCTATAGGGTTCTTCATTTTTCTTATTTTCTACCAAAATAGGGTTTATAGGGTGTAGGATTTGTACAATATACTATTGGGCTTGTCTCTAAAAATAGTTTTGTTTTTTAATAACATCATTTGCAATTCACTACTTTGATTTGTTTTTGATACAGTAGGCAATTTATTGCATCCTTTTCGACATTAATAACATTTTTTTATTTTAAGTCACACTTGGATTTATACTCGGAAAATTGTTTGCAATTTTTTTAACTAGCTTTGTTTTCATTTACCAATTTTACATTTTTATTTTGTTAATCAATTTCCTGATTTGGTTTTAAAATATGGTATTGTGTGGTAGGCATACATTATGTATTAAAAAGCATAGTTGAGGTTTCGCCAGCTTCATTTTTAAATTGATTTCAAAATATATGCCTGTTTCGCTAAAAAGTCAATGTCAACCCCTTGAATTTTCATTGCTGAATAGTAGTATTTTCTCCTTTTCTATCAATGTGCTGTACCAATCCCAAAATTTGGTTATTGTTGATCACTGTTTCTATAAAAAATTTGACCTCAATTATTATTACTGTTCTGACCCCTGTAATTACCATAATAATTTTGATTTTGCCCTCTACTATAATTTTGAACCCCTTAATTAGGATTCTGTTGATTAGATTCGTTTTCCTTTTCAAAACCCTGGTTCTTATTATAAAACATATTGTTGTAATTTGGGTTCCTCAAGTCATTTATAACAGATTGCTTGGAAATCATAATTAAAATTGGAAATAGCTCAGAAATGGTTTCTACATTCCTATTGATACACCAATTATATACTAGATTTCCAAAATGTCAAAAGATTTAACAATTTGTTCCCAGATGTCCCGAATTTATTCTCATAGTCATTATGAATGAACCTGGTTTTTGATTTCTACTCGTGATTGGTTAATTTCTTCTTGTTCTAAATCTACAAATACTTTGTTAATTTTGGCATTTTCTTGCTTACACTCATCAATATTATTAAGAGGGCACTTAATTATAGGCCTTTTTTATTTGATTTTGTGGTTAAATTTTTTTTCAACAAGTTTGGTTCATATCCTGTTTCAACTCCATTATCTAAGTTACAATTTTGTTCAATATATTATTTATTATAATTATAAGTAAAGTGTTATAAATGACTTGAGGAACCCAAATTAAAGATATATTGTAAGTAAAGTATATTTGTAATTGTAAGTTAATGACGCTTTTTCAATTTTCTCATCCCATTGTTTCGCTAAACTATTTTGTTCACCCCTTGTTTTGGTTTTAAATATTTCGAAATTATTTTCAATTTCTTTCAATTGGTTTATATTTTCTGTTTGAAAAGTTTCAAAACTATTTTTTAAACTATCAAAACTATTATTGTTTTCTTCAAATTTATCATACATTTTATTAAATCTTTTGTTTATTTTAGCAAAACAATTTTTATTTTCTCTAAGTTGTTCATCTATTTTTATTTTCATTTATTAATTGTTTCATAAGAGTTACATTCTCGATTCCTCCGAACTAACACCACCATTACTAGACTGAACCATTTCAGTGGGTCCTTCACACAAAGGAACGTTTGTTTCCATTTTCTCCCGATTACAATTATTATCAAAATAATTACTACTCTATTCTCCATTGCTTTTAGTTAACCTGTATATACCAAAATAACTTTCATTCAATGTTTGGTTGCTGTGACTCTAAACAATCGAGCCTCACGTGTTGGCCGCCATTTTGTAATATTCTATTTATGGCCTTAAAAAAAAAGCCCCACCTAGGTGGCAAGCCATTTTGTAATATATCTTTAATTTACTATTAAAAAAAAAGTAAACCTCATAATTTATTAAATCTCATGGAGATTCTAGACAATTAAACATTTGCATTAAAAAAAATAACTTGAGCTTGCCTTGCTCCGCCCAAGAATTGAGTTTTGTGATCCTGATGCTCCAAATATAATGCTGCCTCAATGATCTGCTGTATTATTCAAATATGGTACTCCGCCAATATTAAAATGTAATGTATGAGGTTATATGATGCCATGTGATGATAGGAGATATTGCCATAAAAAAAGATGTATGAGGTTATACTTAGAAATAAGAAGTTAAAGAAAATACGAAGTATAAGTTTAGACAATGCATGAGTGCCCTCACATCAAATATGTTTGACCACCCACTAACTGGAACAAATCCTCATGAACTTCTCTCTTCGCAAACAATTTTTTTCCCCTCAAGCCCTTCTTTTAATCATTTTTAAAAACAAAATATAAACAGTATTATACAATGGTAACTAATGGCTCATTTTTCTGCATAACATATGCATTGTAAGGAGGGTAGAAAATACGAAAACAATTATCGTTCTATAGTTAAAATTATTACACAAACAAAAGACGGGACTAGGTGTTGGGGCTCACCTTTAAACAATTCCAAAAACTGACCTCTCATTTATAGCATCTCTAAACAACCACTCTCTCAAGTAATTAACTATAAACAACTGCAGTTCCAGTGCTCCTCTAAGCTGTTCCTATTACTGATATACTTTCTGCTGTTACATTCACTCGTTTTGCATTTCAACTTTTTATAATATATTTTATATTGTTTAATATTATATATAATAAAATAATCCTTCTGAAAAATAACATTACAATACCGTATTTACATTGATTGTAACGTTACAGTTTGTGAATTGTTAATGTATATGTATATAAATTGCTAACTTAATAATCCTCAAAAGAGTAAGTGGACTTCAATTTTTTGGAGAAGGGATGGAATAATATTCTATGTACCTTGTGTTGTGTCTATATGTTTTGCGTTTCTTAACCCTGGGTGAACACACAATCACAAGGCACATAAATAGATGGTGGCCACAGCATGCGTCTGAGCTTTTTTTTTTTTTTCCCCCCCCCCCTTGCACTGCTTCAACAATGCGCTTCATTTCTAAAGATCAGAGAGAAGGAAACTTTTAAAATAAAATTATTACAATAAATATTATTAGGTAAGTTAGTGACATTAATCATAAGGATTATTTTTAAGATGACAATAATTGGAAAGAAAAATAAACACAAAATATGTAGTAACATTTATTGGATTGAATATTACTGATTTAAATAACAAATTAATTCCAAAGAACAGTTTAACTGAACAATAGGAGTCTCAACCTAAAAGTTGACTAAGCTACTGCAGCGAATATACTTTCATAGTTTAGGTAAACATTTGCAGGACAGACATAATATAAATAACATATCTAATTGTGATAGAATGTAAACTGGCATCTTTTAACACTTTTCAAGAGATAAAACACCATATAAATAATTTATCCCACATTAATAAAATTTTGATAGCTGGCCCAACATACAACAAAGCCAGTAAAATGTAATAAGCAAATTTCAAGTTAGTAAACACAAACTATGTCTTGTTAATAAGGACGTCAAGCTCTTCATTTGATTCATATCTCAAACTATTAGAAAAATAATTCACTTCCCAGAGGTAAGATAAAGATGGGTCTTTAAACTAACGAGAGACAACCCTTCAAGATTATGGCTTTAGGGAACAAAATGAATAAAACTAAGAAACAAAATTTTATTTATATCATAGCTTTTGTTACCCTGTACTGCCTAAGGCCTTCAGACATTACATTTTTAATGTGAAACATTGTCATAAGTGGATAAATCCAACCCTAGGGGCTCAGAGCAACTTTTCCTCGCCCCATAGTTTTTTAATAGAGTACTTACATATATTTTCTGCGTATATACTACATAATATTTTATATATTTATTTAAATACATATAAACAAATAAATACATATATATAAGTTATGATTAAAAATAAATAATTCAAAGAGGATATTTTTATTTTTAATTCTAAAAACCTATTCTATTCATCTGTATTATCTGAGTCAATATCTTGAACCGTGAACGTTTGTACGGCTTGGTCTAGCCAATTGATAGGAAACGATTTAACAGTATCCATCTTGTAGATGATAGGAGGTTTTACTTTGTACAACACTACAACGGAACATGACTTTAGCGGTCCCTGAGGATCAACGTGAAAGAAAACTGGCCCACCTTTTGAGAGTTCATCAAAACTTTTAGTTCTCGTCAATACTTTACCACCTCCGGCAGTCACCAGATCAACAACTTGTTCCTTCATCTTGGGCGTTAACTTCTGCTCGATATAGAACTGAGCTGATGAAAACAGTCGTGGTTTCTGTACAAAAAATCAAATCCATCACACTTGGGAAATATTTTAAATTATTAACTAACATCATCTTTCACATATGCTCACCAATGATTCGGAGTTCAATCTGCTCTTTAGTGCTGCATTACTTGTCGGATAGTTCTTGGTACCAGTTATTTCAAATTTTTCTGCAGGTAGGATACGACCCTCAGTTATCGACTGATCGATCCCTGCAACAAAAAGAAGAAAAAATATTGAAAAGATAAAAAAAATTAATTTACCCAAATCATGCCATTACATAAAATAAAAATGAATGAGACTATTAGAGGAGCAAATGGGAGTAAGTGACAAAAATTAAATTTGGATAATTAAGAAAGTTGAGGAAAAAGATTAATATTTAAGACATTTTGTGTAGAAGACAATTTACTAGCTGAAGTGTGTCTTATACATTGATAAATGGACTATATCTAAAACTAAAGAAACTACAAAATAAAAATATTAAATAACTAAAATACAAACAATCATATTTGACAATGTAACACCCATATAATATTCCCATCAAAATTTCATGGTGAGGATCACATTGATCTTCTTCAACAACAATATGAGTTATATCTTTGCTAAAAAAACAAAACAAAATTAATACAACATAAATAATTTATTTATTTTTTCTATTTAAAATTTAATAGATTTAACATAAATTTACTCATTTTATACTTTATTTTTTTTCCTGGCACAGCTAATTTCATTTTATGACTTAGGCAGAATGCAGACAAATTCTTTAAAGAGCTTGGTGATAGTTTACAACCGTACAGTACAGGGACCCTTGATGGAATCGGTCTTATCGGTATGTCATAAATCTTTTTATGGTTTTGTAACAGTTCGAGTTGTGCCGGATTCTCTGCTACTTTTTTCCTGCAACTCGACATTTTAATGCAATTACTATAACAAATTAGTATACTTTAAAAAAACATTAAAAAGAAAGTTATTGATTTTATGTTGAATAGAAAATCAGTTTCTCCAATGGCAGGATCTTTTTAGAGCCAACTATTAAGAATATTTATGTTTATTGCCCAGTTTTGATATGTTTATTTATTTAAAGATACATTTAATAAAGTATTACAATTAAAATTGAAATTGTCTTACAAAAGTGTACAATACTTACAATAGAAAATTGGCATAACTTGATTAACAGTCCTGGACAGAACATTAATTTCTCTTTTTTTCTATATTATTTTAAACATTTTTATCTAAAAACAATAAGTTTGACCTTCATTCTTATATTATTTAGAGTTATCACATGGTGTATTGATTAGTGTTCCTGGTTCACAATATGAAGGTTCTGGGATTCAAATACTTAGTTGGGCAGTGAATTTATTTCACTTTCATAAATAGAAGAGAGTGACTGCCGATACAATAGTATGCCAGAGCCTGAATAGGAGTAAATACATATAAGTTGGTAAAAAATGAAATGAAAACATTTTTCTTCAGAACTTAGTTTATATTGTTCCTAAAAACTGGAGCAAATCATAAATTTCTAACTTTTGCCACTTTTCTGTGAAGACATGATTTTATATAAAGGTGTAGTAATTAACTTACAGCGGAGTCACTCCATTCGGATCCCTACCGTTTATATCCGCTCCATAATTTAGCAAACATTTAATTATGTCAGGGGATATGTTGGCTTCATCCAGGGCATCGTGAAGGCAGGTGGTACATTGATCACCACTATAAGCATTTACGTTTCCTCCAGCGCCCAATAACATTTCTAAAACCTCTAAATTTTCATAATCGACAGCCTCATGCTACAAAAATAAAAACATGAAATGAACATAATTTAATTATAGTATTATGGCCTGGTTTTAAAATATAAAGACCATTAGAGTCCAGCCATCCTTGTTTAATACATTTGGATTAGCTCCGGAAGATAACAATTTCCTGATGGTGTCTGTCGATCCATTGCGGTTCTTAAACAATTTTCGGCACTCTTCTTGCAGGAAGAAATCATTACTTTTCCTAGAACTTCTTGCATTTTTAATTTCAGGATTGGTATGTCTAATAAAAAAAGAAGAAAAAATCAATAGAAGTTGTAATTTAAAGGTGCACATGCAATTTAGGCTAGTAATATCGAAACCAGCTCGATCCTGCTGAATAACAACTTAAGAGTTGTTTGCTTTTTGTCTCTCTTGACTAATGATCGAACTGGTTTTGAAACTAAATGCCTCAATTATAATAATTTTTGGATTGGTATTAATAATACTGTTCTGAAGAAAATAATTTTGTCTGAATTGCCGGATTTATAAGTTTTGCTTTCTTGTTCATATTATTTGTATTTAAAAAATACAAATTTATTTAGATGCTTTCCATTTATATATATATATTGTTGTGATATTAAGATGTTGTGAATTTGTGATGAGACAAAAAGTGATAGCAGTGGATATGTACTGGTACCGTGGCACATCAGCAACAAAGGAAGAATTCGCGGAAGAACAAAGAAGAGAAAAGGACATAAAAATTAGTAAATATTAAGGTAAAATAGAAAATTTGTTTTAACATTGTAATTTTGTCACAGTCGTGCTTATGTATATCTAGAATTAATGAAAATTAATGTAATTAAACAATTTTCCTATTGCTAGAATTCTTTTATATGTTAACAGAACCCTTAAAACTTCAGATAAAAAATAATTTAAATGAAAAAGATAAAAAACAAAAGTTTTGTAAAATCTAATTTTCCTTTTGCCAGAGATGTTATGACGAGAACACAGTAAGTTAGTCACTCTAGTTTTGGGATCAGCCCGTAATACATATTATTAACTTGAGATTGTGAGTAAGAAAAACTTTAAAAATTCTGTTGGTTAGTGGTTATTGACTTAAAGCAGAATGGAAGAGAAATTGCACAAAGAGAAGAAGTATTAATTTTGTTTAAAAAATGAAGAGAATTAAAGAAGAAAAATAAGAGAATTTATAGACAAGTAATTTATATATAATTAGTTTAAGTTTTTGTTTTATTTGTAATTAAATTCACCTTTTGCCAGGATTATTTTTATTAGCAGAACCTTAAAAACCTCAGATAATAAATAGTAAGATAAGAAAAATTTAAAGAATAAAAAATAAAAATTAATTTCTTTTAAAAAACGTAATGTTTGGCGCCCGACGTAAGGACTGTGATAACGAGGTAATCTGGCTAAAGGATTGTTTAGATTGTGTCACAAAAATTGTGTTTAAATTTAATATAAAGGTTAGGGCTAAAGTTAAAAATTGTATTTGTGATTAAGATTCATATTGATAGAATTCAGTCATGGAAAAAGATAACCAGAGTATAAATTATGATCCAAATGAGCAAAGTATGATTGATAGATAGGCAGATAAGGAGGAGAATAAGATGGAAAATTTTAAACAATTAAAGGAAGAAAATAAACAAAATAATTTAAAACTTGAAACAAATTTATTTGAATTAAAACAAGAAAATTTGTCAGTCGCAGACAAGTAAACATAATACGTCAAAACATCATTCACTTATAAATTTAATGAAAATCTAACATCTTTCTTTCATCAACCACAGCTGTTATCCCAAAAAATAAACATCTCAAAACACATTAAATGATTCATTAAATAAAAGGTAATACAAATGATTTTGGTTTTAGTCTCGTTGGTGAGTTGAGTTACTTTAACAATACTTATTGATCGGATATAACATAACACCAGAGCACTTGAGGTAAATGAATTTTTGCAAAAGAATCATTTCATTAAAATTCTCAAAAAGGGTTTGCTTTCTTAGTAAATAAAGTTTTAAAGTAAATTTAAGTATTATTGTCAATAGTGAACTTTGAAATGAATGGTGACCATCCTCATTTTACATGAAAAAAGTTATTATTATAAAAACATAAGAAATGGAGAAAAACAAGATTAAGTTACATACGGCAAAAATGAGTTTTTATAATGGTGATAAAACTTCGAGAAGATGGAGTAAGGGTCATCGTTAACTATAAACGCTTCTCCAATTACACAGTGGCATTTAGGACACTGCTTGAAAAAAGGCTTCTTATTCACACAGATCTCACAAAAGTTGTGAACACAATTTACTGTTATGTAAGATCGATGCGGGACCCGGCCACTAAAACATAAAACAAATTATACATACATTAAACCTATAGGCTATAGGAATGACAGAGGAATAACTACATTTCAACAAATGAAAAAAATATTACAAATTGCTAAGAAATTATTCATGAGTTTTAGATTATGAAAAAAAAAAACATTGAATTTTAATCATATTTATTATTGTACATTTCAACATACTATAAATGTTTGCTCTTTATTATTACTTTTTGTTAATAACAAATCTTTACATCCTTTACCTTAATATTTTTTTTAACTTGTTATCAGAACCTGTAATATACATGCAATATAAGGCATATAGTTTTCCACTATTAATAAATGTGATTAAAATCCAACACTTATGTTTTAAACCTATTCCCCAAAAATACCAACTAAAATAAAATTTCATGGTTACTCGCAGATTAAAAATGATTAAATGTTTGAAATTACATAACTGTTTCCTAACTCAATACCAACATGACACATTTACTAAAAAATAATCATTAAAATATTTGGCAAACCATTTTATAAAGTAAGGCTGACTGAGGTTGCTTATGTAGTTGGTAGGTGTCACTGAAAAACTAGTAAGGATGGAACCTCTCAACCTTAATCTCAGTTCATGTCTTTATTGCAGTACCAGTTAATTTTCTTTCAAGAGGTTGAGTGAACACATCCTCCACAAAAAAACCCTTAGGAACGCCGGAAATCGAACCCAGGGGTCTGAGATTGGCTAACCACTAGGCTTTAAAGTTAATCATTATTGAAACATAATTATTACAAAATAGATTATTTTATCATACACATGTTAAAAAACCCTATAATTTCCAAAGTATTCTACCAGTCCTCTTTTCAGCACATCTTCTATTATGTCGTCATTCAAATACTGTAGGGACAGAGCTATATTTAAACCTGAACTATACACCATCAGGGCAAAAGTAAAGGTTTAGGAATGAATCAAATCATTGAAGGAATAAGCCAATGATTAATGGTGAAAACCTGTTGATATCCGACCCCTTGGTAACAAGGTTTAACTAAAGGGTGCTAAACTTAAAACTATTAAAAAATTATTAGGAAGAGGTCTAAACAGTTATTGGCTCTATTATCATGAGGGTTAAGCAGTCATTAAGGTAGTTAGCATCCATGGTTAATGCAATGGATACAGCCATAGGCATTCAGATGAAACAAATATGACAATAAAATGAGTCAGCAAGTCGAGTTCTTTGGTAGTGCTGAAGATATTTTTGATGTCCCTAGGGATATGCTAAGAAATTGGACCTTCTGTGACGAGGTGACCCCTACTTTGGTTAACAATAACCATTTCACACCGAAGCCAATATGAGCCTTGTTTGATATTAGCTTGGCCACCTCATCTGACCTTTAATTAATAGCCGTGCTGATTTGATTTCGTAATCCTTAGATTTTATTTTAAGTTGAACACAGAGTGAAATTAGCATTTACTGGCTAGCTAAGGGTGGTAACAGGCTTATAATAATATAAATTCCAAGGAAACAATTATTCAAAAACAACCAATCAGTGATTGATGAACTTACCATACAGCACAGAAAAAATGAGATTCATATCGTTTCAACAATGCTATTATTTTGGCAATTCCTATCTTCTGTTCCATATCAGTTAAAATAGTTTCCATGACTGATGAAAGAAGCTTCAAACCGGCTGACAGACATCAAAACAAATTGGTAATCGATAAAACTTAAAAAAAAAAAAAAGGGGGGCTACTTCTTATCATTTTTCATAGTAACTGGTCAATAGAATGTGTATGATTTATTGATGCAAAATTGTTTTTTAGCCATTTTATTCTATTTTAATAAGGCCTTTTTATAATCGAAAAGAATTGTAATAGATATAAACTGTGATTTATGTTTATGCAAATATACATCGATATAATGCGGAAGGTTTGAGAACAGCTCTGACTGTTACCCATCTTACAGGTGGCCTCTAAGGTTTTCTCGGCACTGGTCGGTGCCAAACACCGATAATTGACTCTTTCCTCCTACATTTGTTCCCATTCAGTCATAAAAAGACACCGGTCAAGGGTAGAGGCGATAATCACTCGAATTCTTTGACGTTTTACTTATTTTTTTCATTTTATGTAATTTAATTTGAAACTTTCAATGTCATTATTTTATGGGGATATGGATGCCTGTTTTACAGCTTTTGATAAAAATTGGTATATATTTTTAAAGAATTTATATTAGTTAATATAATTTTATTGTATACTTGATTATTATTTATTGATTATTTGAAAATGTCATTATAGTTTAAATTGTAACAATCTGAAATAAGGTGTTGTATTGAGGGGCTGATTACTAAATACATCAAAATTTCTGAAGTCTAAAAACAAAACAGCACTTTCACTCCAAAATCCTCTATTCCTTTCATTCCCTTCAATGTTCAATGTAATCCCTACTCGATATAGTCAATCCTATAGCATAAAACATGCATCAAACTCGCCAACATCAAAATAATAAATTACATAAATAATAGTATAAGTTAATAATGCAATAATTATTATTTTCTTCATGTATTTCTATTGCTTTCTTAATCCAGCATGACTAAAAGTTTTGTAGGAAATCAAATTTTTCCTGAGGTGTATAGAAATGTCTACACCTCTATTATAATAAGACTGATAGTTTCTGACTAAATAGATTTTTATTTGTTATTCGTGTTTATTTTTTATTACAATAATTCTTTCTGTAGCACAGAAGATAATTATGCTCAGAAATGTAGTTGGTTTTGCTAGTAATCAGGTATTTTATGTAATAGCATTGGTGTAAATTGTAATAGTTATTGTTGGAAAAAAGTCTGGATTCGAATCCAAGACCTGGTGTCTATTCTCTTTGAATAATTATTTGGTTTCAGTATAAGTTAGTGATGGATTCAATGCTGATTTCAGTTTGTAGTTTAGTTTATTGTTTGCACTTTTTTTAGGTGCATTTCCATAAGATCCCCTAGGGAATGAAGTGCCCTGAACGCATTCAGCTTCAGCCCAAAAAGATTTATTATGCATATTATTTTTAATACAATGTTATTTGTGTTTGATCATCAGACTTTCTTTAATCCTCTCCGAATAACATTTTATTTCATTAGTTAGGCAATATTCCCCCACTCTCACCGACATTCTATTTTTTATAGACTTAGTCATATTTAAATTTTTTTATGTATCCACTCAAAATAAACTGAAGATGGAATTTGTTCCATTCCATGTGGTTTGACACATTTAAGAAAAGAGTAATTGAATACAAAGTTAATTAGCTGGATCCTCCATATTAAAATAGAGTTTGCTGGTTAGTAATTTAATAAATTCTGTTAAAACAAAGTTAATTTGGTATCCAACAAAAATAAAATAATTATTGTAATGAGAGGATATAATGGAATTGAAGTAGTTATTTTATTGGCTTATGTTTATAAGTAAACTATTTTTAGCCAGGCATATGAAAAATTTTTCGAATGAATTGATAATATTTACTTCATCATTATAAGCAGATTTGTTTGCAAATCTATTATTTAAACTGAAGATAAAAAACTATTATAAGTGGCAGACCATCATCATAACAATTAATTGAAAAAATAGATATCTAAATAATTTTTTATTTACAAAGATATATAAATTTTAAAGAATGTGAAATGTAGGAGCATGTTTAAGGTCTGTAATTAATTTATTATAATCATGATTTTTTACTAAATTTCTGAAGATTCTTTATCATAAATAGTTACACACAAAATAGTCAGTTAAAAAAAATTCAAAAAGTCGAAGATCAACATGCTATTTTTCCTTTATTGTTGTGAAAAATTTGAAACTGCAGTTTTTATGCAATTTCATGAAGAGTTTAAATCCACAAAACTTCATATTTTGAGCAGTCCATATGATTCTAATCCTGAAACCCTTAATGTAACGCCTTAAATAGAAACCGATCATTAATTGATTTATTTTGTGTTTCTTTCTGGGACTTCTTATGTAATCTATTATTGAGATTGGCGAACATTAGTTATAAGTGTCGATGATGTAATGTTTTATGCCTTCAAATATTCTTATTATATTCATTTATTTGGCTTATATACACTCAGGTTTTTATTTTTTGAATATAAAACTATGATTGTATTTTTACTTTTTGTTAGTGACTTTTCTCAATTAATAACTGTGCATGGAATCAGATAGTTGCCTTTTAGCTTGATTAATGATCCTGTAAGTTCATTCCATCTCATAATGCAAAATTGGCTTTCTACCAATTATTGATGATACATCCGGTTGTATTTTGATAGATCATTTAATGTTGGAAATTTTGCTGGCGGAATGTTCAGTTTTTTGTTTTCCTCAGTTATTTGCCTTAAATTATATTATTAAAACAGGCAATTGATTAATGTAAAAGATTCTATGTTTTAGTAATGGTATTCGGAATAGGTGTAACTTTTTTTTTTTAAATAGTTAAATAAATAAAAGTTTTTTTGTTACAGTGACGGATACCTCAGTATTGATGAATTTGAATCAATTTGCCGTGCACTCTTTCGAAATGACATGGGGAAAGTTTACAGCTTGGATAGAACTCAATTACAAGAAATTTTTAACATTTTTGATACAGACAAGGTCTGTTATATACAACTCATAAAATTGTGAATTATTATTATATTTAGAATTACAATGTTCTATCATTATTTTTTTTAGGACGGACAGATCAGCAGAGATGAATTTGGTTACTGTTGGAATAATTGGATAAAAACGGTAAATTAATTTTTTTACTTTCAAAAAGTTTTGGTTAATTGATAATCTAATAAATAATCTGTAGCAGTACCCTTTAAGAAGTAAGATTGATTGAGTTGGTAGGTAGCACTAAAGAGTTAGCATGGTTGGCATTGCCCTCAATCTTTATTTGGTTCTCTAAACCAGATTTCCTGTTTCATAAGTTCATTTTCCCTCACAAGGCTGAGTAAGCCAATATTAGGTATTCATTTTTCTTAAAAGTTATCTTTTTAATAATATTTTATTAATATAAAATCATCAAGTTCCTTAATTAAACTCATATTTGAAACCTAAACCATAACGCCCTGTTGCTTAACGATTTGTTGTTTATATATTACATAGCTTCAGCTGTAATATTATAAATTAATTTGGCTTTTATTAAGTTCTTTATGTGTCATAAATAAAAGGTGCCACATAAAATATTCTTTTTTAAAACTTTTTATTTCCATTTTTATATTTTTGTTTGATAATCAACAACACAATAAATCGCTGAAAATTAATTAAGATGTTTTGTGCATTCATTCATACATCTATGAAATATTATATATACTAAGAATATAAAACTGTTTATTATTTGTTCTTGTTAATTTGAAATGTTAACAGATTGTTCGCCCAGTAAGTGCTTTCCTGATGATCGATGTACAGAATGACTTTATTTCCGGCTCTTTGAGTATTAGCCAATGTTCTGCTCAACAAAACGGTTTAGAGGTATATTTTTAAATAAGTTATTATCGCCAACCTTTCAGTACAATTTCAAATTATTAAATATTTATTTGATTTATAGGTGATCGAACCTATCAATCGCCTATTGGAAACTGTCAGCTTTGATGCAGTGTTTTATTCATTAGACTGGCATCCCAGTGATCATGTTTCTTTTATTGATAATTTAAAACACCGAAAGGTGCATCCATCCAGTGCAGTAAGTAAATGTGAACTTATATAATCAATTTTCACTAAATAGTATATAATAATGTTATCAACCATTTATTAATGGAAGGTTTCAGCTGAAGAAGCTCAAACATATGATACGGTTACGTTTGATGGTCCTCACTTGATGATACAGAGGCTATGGCCGAGGCATTGTGTACAGGATTCTTGGGGTGCTGAGCTTCATAAAGACTTGAAGGTTAGTTCTACAATAATTGTTTGCCATGGAATGATATTTGCTAAGCTCAAAGGGAGATGTTATACTTTGAAACATGTACAGTTGTCTTTCATCTGACAGTGTATACAATAATAGTGCGCTTAAAAATTATTCAGTTGATCGAAAATTTTATAGGTATATTTCACAACACCTTAGACTCATGCTTTCATTCATTTATGATTATTTAATCTAGTGATAGATTAAAGATGAAAAAAAATTGTTCCTGTTTTGTTAATTTTTAAGCTTTCTTCTAACTCGGTCTTTCCCAAGTAGTAATCATAGACCATTTTTAAGATTTAAAGTTCTGGGTATTTTTCTCGTGTTAAGGGCACATTAGAAATGATAATTTAAAAAGAATTTTTAAGATATAGCCACAAATAAAGCTTTGAGAGCCAATTTAGAAAACACATGTCAGCCAATTTTAGTAGGCTTCTTTTTATTCAATATTTTAACAATTCATTTTTTTATTTTGTTTATATATTGAAACAAGAAATCTCAGATGCCTCAATATTAAAAATTAAGAATTGATTTTGTGCTCATTTCCACAAAAGTTGGCGTAGGGTAAAATGAATAATAATAAAATGGGCTGTTATACAGTTCCCTCTTCTTAACTATTGAAATGTTGTACATATTATTTAAAAGATTGGAATACATATATATTTTTAGAGTGTTGTTGGTATTTTTCAAAACTAGGAACTTACATGCTTTCACTCAAATCTGTTTGCCTATCTACTATAGAATTTCCTATTAGATCTAGAGATAAAACATTTTACACGACAACCTAGAAAATACTGACAACCTCATAAAATTTAAGAACTCATTAATTAATCAATAATTTTTAAAATATTTACTATGTTAAATATAGTTCAAATTAAAGTGATATTCATTCTCATTAATTGTATATAATAGTTTCAATTTTTGTTAACATTGGACATTATTAAAGACTTATAGATAGGGGTCTCCCCTTAGTGAAAGGCACTTTCCAGCCAAAAATAATTTTCCTTATTTTTCCCACATTCCTTTTCACACAAATCCATTCATTTAATAATTAATAATAAATTAAGGTTTTTTTTAAATATTCTATTGTTAATAAGTGATGAGAAATCTGCACAGTACGTGAGCATAAAGCCAGGATAAAAATAGGGCCACTTGCTTGACGCCTCAAAAGCCCTTAAAGGTATAGTGCTAATTAACACGTCAGATAATCAATGTTGGAGATATCGCAGAACGGTTGCATGTTTCTCTTCCCTAACCTTTTCCTGACTATATCAAATTGGTTTCTGACCTGTATAACTTCTCGTAATATTTCACAAAAGTTATCAATCAACTTAATGATGTTTTGTTAATATATCAAAGTCATGTTAAAATTTTATTTTTTCTTATGAATTACTTTTTCTTTTTTATCAATTTCCCCAAACTATAATAGTAATTCAAAAAGTTTCCATGCTAATAATATATATTTATATTTTCTAAGGTCTTGACATTTTAAAATAATTAATTAATTATTGTTTCTTAATTATTTTTTATGTGACTGTTATTATTTTTAAGGTCTTAGGAATAACAAGTGGAATTTCCATACATTATTCCATGGCTCAAATGTAACAGAGTTTTCATGAAAATTCTTAAAACATTTTATGCATTTTTTTTTTTTTATGCATTTTTTACATTTACCAGTTTTAATGTATATGTTTCAATAAATATTACATATTATTAGTCAAGGTTTCACAACTTGTGATTTGATTCTCTACTTTATTGGGGTAGGAAATTAGTTGCCTATCCTGAGTAAGGTAAATCACCAATTATGGTCACCTCATCAATAATGGACAGGCTTTTACAATTTTAACAACAATAAGCAACTGCTCGATTTTTTTGGGATGGCCCCTCAGGAGATGATTTTTGGAACCATTATATATTTATGATTCACTTACTAACAAATCCCTCTCCCCCATCTCTTTCCCATTAGTGTTTTAAAATATTTTCCCTAATTAGTACTGTGCAACACCTCTTTGGTGTTGTACGTGTGGTTATACTAGTGAAAATTATTAAGGAATTATTTAGGATATTTTTTAATGATTTTTGGCTTTTAACGTATTTATCTTTTTCCATTTCAATTTCTGCTTTTATACAAACCCCATTGTTTTTCATTTAGTCATTTAAATTTTCAACTGACCACAACCGGTTTATGAATAACCAAGATTTTAGTTATGGTCACCCCTGACCATTTCAAGTTTTTCGGTGTTAGAAGTGTTCTTACTGCATCAGCTAAATAATAATACATTTTCCCTAGTTTATTTCTAATATTGAAAACCTAAAATACAACGTTGTTTACTAGTTTCGGTCAAGGGTAAATAAAAAAATATTTGTGGTTGGTTTAGTTCAGTTGAAAGTATTTTGACTGAAGAAAATGTTTTGCCCCACCCTTCATGTTATCTATAATGGTGATGAATCTGGATTTATTTTAAATCCCAGAAGCAGTAGTAAGGCGTTTGCTCAGAAAGGATGTAAAAATGTTGACGAAATAGATGGTTGACAAACCACAGCATCTATTAACAGTTATGTTCACTTTTTCAGCTTCAGGTGGTTACCTACCCCCTAAAAAAACCCAGGAGACATACTTCATAAAGTTCCTCCAAATTGGGGAATTGGAAGGAGTGATGGTGAATGGATGAGGCCAGAAGTGTTTTTTGAATGTATAGGAAATATTTTTATTCCGTTTTTGGAAAAAAACATTATTAAGCTTGCAGTAATATTGTTTTTGGATGGCCATTAAAGCTATCTTACATTGCAGTGCAATGTGTAACAATGGGAAAATAATACTCATATAACTGTACCCAAATGCGACCAGACTTATTCAATCAGCAGATGACCATTTAAAGAACTATGGCAACAGTCCGTTGATAGTATGTGAAATTCATCCAAATCAAGATGTAACTAGAATAGAATTTACTCCTATATTACAAGCTGCATACAAGTTTTGTATGCACTATTAGACTATGGTAGTATTAGAATGTTTTCAGAGTTTTAGTTAATAACCTCAAATGGTTAATGTTTATAAATATTAATTTTTAAAATAATAAAAAAACAATTATTTAAACATTTTTTGGTCACATGACCATGAGCTGTGCATAACTTATGCCTATAATTGGTATCTATTAAATTGTAAAAAAAATGATTTGAAAATACTGCATATTTGTCAATTTTACATTCAAAGAACTAAAGGTTGTGAATCTAAATATGTAACCAAAGATGTCATCTGGCAAACCCTCTTTTATTAATTAACTTCCTTAAATATGACCATAACCCATGACCCTAATCTTTGACTCAGCAAATTTATGGCTACTTTTTTATCACATTAAATTATTTCAAGTCCAGAAAAAATGTCAACTTGTTTGGAATATGAATTAATTGGAAATATACATATTGCTTGGAATTAAAGGTTTTTAAATGGAATTTTGTTCAATAATACCTTATGATTTAATGTTGTCTCTTATTGGAGTATTTTTGTTATCTGAGTTTACTCCCAGATTAAATAAAGAACATATGATTCATCATATGTAGGGAAGGACTGCTTGCTACAGAGAGGTGGTAAAGCGGGGCTGCTTGTGTTAAATTAATTAAATATTTGTAAAAAAATATATACTAGTTATTTTTGACCAAAAAAAACTTCATTTTATTTGTTAAATTATTTCAGTCAGTAAAAATCACTTAATGAATAAATAATTCCTATTGCAATAAGGTAAAAATACAATAAATAATTTATTTCTATTTTTGACTTAATTTTTTTTTTTTTTAAATAGCCTTGAATTTCTTCTTAGATTGTATTTATTATTTTCTTTGTTATTAGGGAAAAATCAGTACTATAAACCTAATATAATTTCATACTATCTGAATAATCTTTGACTTCAGAAGAAAAACTAGGGAAACGGCATTGACTTTTTTCATATTCTTCCCATTTAACCGACAAATAATCAGCTAAATCCGAAGTGTTGTGAAATAAACAACAGTTTAAAATTTGTCCGACAATTTTTTAATATTACAATTAAGTCAATTCAATAAACTGTGCATCATATACTTCTAGATTGTTGAAAACTCTACTAAAATCTACAAAGGAACTAATGCAGAAGTGGATTCGTATTCTGTTTTTTGGGATAATAAAAAATTAACACAAACAACTCTAGTTTCACAACTTTCTCAAAAAAATGCTACTGATATCTATGTTTGTGGATTGGCGTACGATGTTTGTGTCGGTAAGTTATATATTTACATTTTCAAAGCATGAATTTTGTTTTTTAAATACATAATTATTCCTAAGCTACTTTTTACTCATGAAGAAGAAGTGAAATTGTTCAATGGAAAGCAAGAATGAACAAATTTGTTTTTTATTCCAAAGAAGAAGATAAATTCATATAATATATGTTTATAGCATATAAACTCATGTGATTGTTGATTATATAGAAACCACTTATTACATCTATTGCCTTTTGCTTCTGTTTATTCAAGCGTTGTACGTATTATTACTGTTACTGTATCTTTTTTCAGTTAGTTAGTTGATAGTGTACTAATTGCAACGTTGATAAAGTATTTTTACTTTCTTATTTAGAAAGAGTAAAATGATATTCATAAAGGTCAATAGTTTATTTCATAATGTTTTACTTCATATGATCTCAGGTTTCTAGTGCATAATTTTATTTATTTCAAATGTTTCATAATGACTTACTGACCTAGAGATTTTTATAATTAAAATAATAGATACCATAATAACACAGATATTTTTTGTGGTTGGTTTTGTAACTCCTGGTGACCTCTATTCTTCTGTCTCAAACATGTGGTCTCTCTTCAACACCCTGCCACATGCCTGCTGGACAACTTAACTTACAAAGACTAAATACCAGAGACCTTTGTCTCCCTAAATCAACCACCCAAAATATCTGGAAATCTCAAAAGGTACATTGGAACATTGATCTAGGTGTCTAGTTCCAAATCACTACCTCTATAAAAATTATTTCAACAAAATATCAATAACTTAAAATCAAACTAACTATAATAATTAAATTTTATAATAAAAATATTGCGATAAATATCTGTATGTTACATTGAGTTGTTTATTTTTATTTACTTTGAGCATTAGTGAAGAAGTTTTTTTTTTTTTGTTTTTTTTTAGGGAATGTCAACCCCTAGGGTCATTGATGCCTGGAAGTAGTTTTAATTAACATTTTATTATACCTTATAAGTACTAGAAAAATATTATAATATTCTATTCAGGTTTTTATATGTCCGACCTGTGTAATTTGAAAATGTTTTTTATTTAAAATTTATTTATTTACCACCTATACAATAATAATAAATTTGAATCCATAAAATCAATTTAACTGGCTTGATTTACAATCTTCTAGTTATGGGTTCTTGTTCTTATTTTTAAAAAACTATCAAGACTAGCTTATAGCATATGTAAATCTTTTGGGTGCTCTGACCTATTTCCTACACACATCTATCTTCCGTCAGACCATATCGTGAATGAAAGAATGCACTACCCCTCTTATCTTCCATCTTTACAGTGAGTCTTTTTGTCTAATTTTTAGCTGATGTGGGATTTTCCAGAACTTTCTAAATACTCTGGTGGCTGATGTGATATATTCCCTTTACTTTAAAAACAACTCTTAACATGCCTAGATTCAATTTAAAATGAAATTTACTCCACTTTTAATTTTAAATGTCTATATATACAATATTGTAAACTTAATAAATTGTGTCCCCAGATGGGCGACAATTTGTAAAATCCTCGTTACACACAATAACTGAAATCAGGTTTTATAAATATTAATAAAACAAAATTGTGGGCAAATTAATTTTTCGACTCTTTTAAAATTTCAAGTTGGATTTGGACACTTCAACACTCATACCATTAAACATTAATTTTACTTAAACTATCTTTATCATATTAAAACATTCAAAATCTAAAAACTATGCTGGATTTCTGTCGTGGCCATGATTATTTATATCTTCGAGGAAATAAAATTATTTTTGGATTCTACGATTATTGCCTTGAAGTGCACAAATGTTCCTGGATTGAAATATTTTGATGAGGGAATCAACCTTTCACTTTCTTTGATCTTCTGTTCACCTCCTATCCTCTCCAACCCATGTCTTCACTCTCCTGCAGCAATAGAAATTATAACCTCCTTGCTCGTCTAAGTCACACTCATCTCAGCGATGTCTTTCATCCTAGCTCGTATCCAAAACATAGAGAGTAAGTCTCTTAGCTCGTGCCGTAAACCTTTGTCCTCGCCCTCAGCTAGAGGGTCTGTCCTTCTATGTACAGGTTTTCCCGCACATAACACAGAAATTCACTACTTTTATGTCTAATCCAAATTCTTCTAAACTAAAAAAATTTAATATGTGATCTTAAAATAACATTGTAATATATATGTTGGACAGGTGCCACTGCTGCTGATGCCCTCTCCATCGGATACAGGACGATATTGATAGATGACTGCTGCAGAGGTGTCGATTTGGCAGATATTGAAAAAACAAAAAATACAGTTTTAAACAACCATGGTGTCATTGTTAACTCTGACGAGGTAGCTGCTTTGTATTGTTTAATTATCTTCATTTATTTAATTTAATTTTTTTTTAATTGCAACCTAAAATTAAGTTATACATGTGGCACAATACATCATGAAGAGATAAAGGCTCGTTTAGATGGTGGTACTTTTCTTGCTACAAGACACATGCCTCAGTAAGTAAGGGAGAGCCATACAATGGACCATGCCTCACAAGTAATTCTGGACGTCATCAATTTTTGCCTATACCATAACCTAATTTGTATAAAATCTAGCAATAAAATAAAATTTATATATTGGAGCATTTGATTCTTTGACAGGCATATGAATGAAGTTATAGATCCCAATGACTGGGGAAGATAAATTTTATCATTATTCAAATAACTATAAATAAAAAGTTATTACCATGTGAGTCTATAAGATAAAAACAAGTATTTCTTTTCTAAAATAACCTAAAAAGCTAATGGGGCCTTCATTGAGCTTCATCTTATTTGGAAGAACAGAAATATATCTCCACACAAGTTATACAAGAGATTACCATAGTATTGTTAAATCTGTCCTTTATTGCTCAGAAACTTAGAAGGCTACTTAAGTCTGTCCTTGGTGTTAGATGGCCAGAAAAGATGAAAAATGAAAAGTCAACTAAAAAACAGTCTACAGGAGGAGGAAGTGGGATTGGTTGAGCCAGGGTAAGGAAGTCACCGGTATAGTGGAAAAAGTGGATTTGGACAGGAACCTCCAAAGAAAGGTGGTCCCTGCATCACATGGAAGAGATATGTGCACAGGCAGCCATTGAAGGCTGGAGCCATTTCCATTTGCTGCAGTTAGAATTGCAATAATTAACTAAAACCATAAGAATAAATAATATTCTTTTTATAAGGAATTTCCCCAAGAGGTTTTCCTTGGCCAATTCCTATTCCTCCAACTTCTTCCTCTCTCAGCCCTCTCATAAAAATATTAGAAACCAACTTAAAACCAGTTATAGGGACGTACACTTACAGTTAAAATGTCTATTTACTATCATTGAATGGTTAATGGGTAACAAAACATAAAAGTTTCCTTGATTGAAAATATTTCTATGTGTTAGAAAATCAAGTATACTCGACACATATTAACAAACATGGATTCTGATGCAAAATACCCTCTGCCTTAAAAGGTATACACTTCTTAAAACCTTGTACTAACTGATTTACTAGATTGAAGGGACCCTGAACGGAAGGAAGAGCACAATGTTGGGTTAGAACTAGAAGGGTCAGAACATCCTCAGTAACTACATCCCTTTGTAAAACTTGTATTTTTTTTTATTGAAGTAAAATAAATCTAGCCATAACAAGAGAGTTGCTCATTTACCCTAGATAAATCTCTGTTGATAGGTAAAAGGAATGGTCGAAGGAAGAGACCGTCGCCCAGAATTAGGCTACAAACTTGCATTGGAACTACAACGCAAATTGGAAGAAGAAGCTAACAAGGAGATAAACGAAGAAGAAGATGATGAAGGAAATATTGAGGAATAAAGTGCAAACGCACTAGATGACAATCTGCAAAAATATGTTGGACTAGCAAGTAAGAATTTTCTATTTGTTAATTAGCATTACATGATTTCTAATTGTTTTGTAAAGCAATGGTTTTCATTTTTTTTAAAGATTTGTCAATTTCTTTATCTGAAAAATTATAAGCCTGCTATCTAGCATACTATAGTCTTGAAAGCATACAATATACATATTTAATGAGATGTCCAATATCGTTAATAATTTTAGTGATGTTAATCTTTACATGTGTTTCCACCAGTCCTGTAACATTCATTCCTGAGTGAATATGAATAGCTAAAAACTGACTGTATGAGAATTTTTTAGTTTATATCTAGTATATCAGTGGTCAAAATATTTCTATATTATTTAATGTAAACAGTATATGAATTATTAGGGGTAGAATGAACTCCATACTCTTTTGTGATAAATATCTTATATGTTATCCTCACCAAGTAAAACATCAATTGTTTTTTAGTCTAAAACAAATAAAATAAAATTCTATAATTTAATTATGTTTTACAGGCACTGCACAGATGTTCTATTTTCACAGTGACATAACCTTCTGGGATAATTTAGTTTAGCTGGAGAGGACTAGGTATATTAATAGATTGAGCCAGATAATATGTCTAGTTAGTATAACACTCACAGCTATAAGTTCTTCTGACAATTGTGGATTTTCATATTTTTTAATGAGACATATATGGTCTTGAGCAAAGCTATGATGGCCCATGTTAAATCTCCAGTGATAACAAGGCAGTTCCTTACTTAGCAAGTAATTTCTCGATGTAGCTGCTACTACTAACTTTTAATAGGTTTTAAGGCTAATAACATTTGTTGTACTATATCAAGGAGAGCTAATATCATCAAAGACTAGATGATTAAACTTTCTTTTAAGCTAGCTAGAAGTTACAAGCAAGCTCTGGGATTGTTGATGCCTCATGTATGGACTCCAAAAAACTGAGAGAGTTTGATATACCCTGTGCTTTTGTTGAACTTCAATTTTAAAGCTTTTTCAAATAACTTTTTTTCTATCTTATTTTTCATACATACAAATTAAAGTCTTTCTATTTGTTTTATTGAAATTTGACTTTTAGAATTAAAACTAAGTAAATTTTAAAAGTTAATTAGTAAAATTCTTTATTAAATGTGTATAAAAAACATATTCGTACATATAATAATTGATAAATAGAGAAGAAATATTAAAACAAAATACAAATTCAAACATAATACCAAGAAATATAAATATTGTTTGTATATATATAAATAGTCGCTTAAATAAATTGTATCACGTTCCATTAACAATAAGTTAAACAGTAAGTTTATTCAAAACGTTTATAAAGAGTACTTTTAATTAAAAGTATTCATTTAACAGTAATTGTTGATTTTAAAAAAAAAAGAAAATAACCTTTTTCATCACTGGTTTTTATTTTCTTCCCTTGTAATATTTACATACACAGTTTTACAAATGTAAATCAGAACTTCCTTTATCTTTTCTTTAAATTCCAAATAAGATTTAGTCTATTTATATACATGTACATTTTTTTTTCCTATACTTTTTTGTAAACTGTTGAAGGTCATCAAGAATTTCTATTTATGATTTTCACGGATTTTTCCATTTGTCTAATATTTTATGTTGCATGAAACATGATTATTTTTAAGATCATTAATTATGTATTTGTGCATAAAGCTAAACTTTATTAATAATTATTAGTTGTGGTACAGCCGAGTACCTTGGACTTTTTGGTTTAATCCTGTAAATTTTCCAACTAACCTACCTCACCCTGTCCAGGTAACAATGAAGGATAGCACCATGGCAAGGAACCGTCCATATAGCTTAGTTGGAAAGCAACCAAAAGTAATTTGGAAAGGCTTAGATTCGAACCCCTGATAATTTAACTTATTTTTAATTGGTTAATAAAATATGGCACTAAATACTAATTAATAGTCCATGTAGACAGATATGTACTGGAAACATTACAATAATATTTAACTTGATTTGTTTTTTATTGTTCAGTGTTTTATATTACAAAGTTTATGATATGGATCATCATCTTTAATCCATATACCTCTTTTATGCTGCGTCTGGCCTCTCATGTAAAGAAAAACATAGTTTGGGGTTATTAATCAAATGAATGTTATGTGTAGAATTATATGTTCTCCTGTGATTTACTACTTTATGTTTTAAATAAGCGCTGTGTTACTTGACCTCCACTTCATGTCACCAACATCAAACTGTGATTTGATTGTTATTGTCTAATTGTTAATAATTAATTATAAATTTATGTTGAAAACATGTTTGTGATATATTCAATTCCTATTATTGTACTTAAGAAATTACTTATTTTTTTAAGGTTTTGTTATACAATGTCTATTGCATGACTTTATTGTTTATTTTTTTCTTTGTACTTAAAAATAAGTAAATTACAATTTTGTCTTTGAACTTAAGTGTCATATTAGTATCTAAGTCACGATGCTTTATCATGCTGAATTTGCAGTTGTTGACTTTGTTTTATATGTATAATTTGTAGCTATTTCTGTTGATACACCAAATAATGATTTAGTATTTAGAAAATTTTGTTTTACAAGTATGTTTGTTCACTTACCCACTTAATAAATGACTTATCTATATGTCCATTGTTTCAATAGCATGTGATAATTCAAGCTCCAAACTGTGAGTAACTGCATTCTTATTGAGTTATATACTATACTAAAAGACTTAACTTATGCAGCTAAACAAATTTTTATAATATTGATATCCAGCTTTTGAATGTTTACCTTCCCCACTCTCAGAAGGAAAAGAGGTGATGATAACTCAACAAAAATTAAAGAGGGGAAAATAAGGGTTTATGATAGGCTCAGATGTGCAGAGCTAATGTATAAAATTAAGGAATTATATTAAAAAAAAAAAAATTACCTTTTTGTGAATGGTAAAGCTGATAAAAAGGTTGCAATGCAGTTGTTCAAAGGAAATTATGAATAGGAAAGAAGGGATATGGGTAGACTGCATACAAACCTCTGTTATATTATGGTGTGGGGCACCCAAAATAAGTGACAGCTTAGCAAAAGAAAAATGTTTCCACTAAGACAGTCACCGCAGAACTGACCTTTCTTAAGGTCAGTCTCACCTGGGCAGCAAAAGAAAAATCGCGAGAAGCAGGCACTTAATAAAACTTGTGCCGATTGCTATCAAGAAATCCCCTTCCTGCTGGCACAAAACATTTAAATTCTTTCAAAATAAAAATATCAAGTAATGTTACTTGACAAGTAGAATATAAAAAAAATTTAGTAATTATTTCTAAAGCTGGTAAATGAGACATGCAACGAAAAAAATATACTACAAATTGGGTGAGACTTAGCATATACAAGTGTAAAAATAACAAACTACAAAAAAAAAAACTCAGAATAACACAATAAAATGTGATAATTCACACAATTACAGATTTTGTTCCGCTTGAGTAAATTCTTTTATCGACACTTGTAGTAATAATCTACTAAAGCCTCAAAACATCTTACATATTATTAATCACACACCGAGACCTTAATTTGATACAGTTCATATGTTATGGAAAATATTTATTTTTTAATTACAATTAATCGATGAATTTTTTTTAGCAACATCAGGCTATTCAATGAAATTACAGAAAAGAAATAATTTAATGTTTAATTTTTAAACCATCGACTCTGCATTACACAATATCTGTGTAACAACTGCCATTACAATTTACTGACAATATTGTTAAAAACAGAAAAGCAACTTTATGAAAAAGAACCCAAAGCCTAAATTCTACCAGTCTTTTAAAACTTATTCCTAAATTCTCCAATCACAACAGTCCGCTATTCAATGATCTGACTATTTTGTAACTTATTTTTGACATTATTAATTTGAGTCCCCTCATTAATTATGACCAGCCTGAGATACTCCATGGTAATACATACAAACCCCACAGACATTAATTTGTTTTCGTTACCTGGAAGAAGGTCTAGAAGTCCTCCCTCCCATTTGTTCTGTTTGACACTAGTCTTTGTCTTACACTCACTGCTTTGACAATACAACCATGCGACACTCTCGATTGGTCTGTTGCCAACAGCAAGAGTACAAGGTGAAAGCATTATCCCCACTCTGCATTGTGAGAAGTGGCACATGTACCGTTATTGCAGTCTCCATCTCGTAAAGATTTACTTGATTTATTTAATTTAATTTTACTGCTTCACTCTGTTATATCACCCTCTTCTTAACAAAAGAGTGGAACATAGGGGACCACTCTTTCACCCTACTGTAGAGTACCAATGTTCGCTGTAAGGTAATCTACACTACACTTTCTACTGCTACCACACACACTCCTGTAAGTTGGTTCCTTCTCCAGTGGCCTTGCATTTTGCTCTCATTGAGTGGTCATACACCATTTCTTGACCAGCACCCACATAGGCTCCAAGCTCCCATGGTGCCCAGCACTAGCTGCTCCAAGAACTTCCAAGCCTCTGCTACATCTTCCCGCTTTAGGGACCCTTCTCTTGACCTCGTATGTAGTGATATAGGGTCCAGGGTTCGTGTCTCATTCTTTAATTTTGTGTACTTCATCCCTCTGGAATGTAGCAGTAAGTAATCTTACTTACTGTGGGGGGAGCAGTAATCCACCATCTTAATCGTGCAGATTCTGTTGCCTCCCCCCATTCTCCATCGCCTTCCAAGGTGATCACCCTGGGGGCTGATTCCTGCATTGTACCATTCCCTTGGTCGGCTTGCTCATGCTATAGAGGCATATTCCAGTCACCTCATCCCAAATCCAGGTGTGGGTCACTGACACATCCAATACCACTTTGTGTGGTACATCAAAACTATGTATCAGCATCAGTTGTACTTTGTAGAGCTTGCAGGTCTGCCCTTGTATAGTCAAAGGTAGATCTATAATGATGTACCCCAAAGGTTCCGTGGCCTGATCTTAGCCACCACAAATCTTCTTGCTTAGCTCCCCGTAACTCTGTCTCACTAAACACCGATATTTTTGCCTGCACTCCCCGCACTTGCATACCGCTCTGCTCAAGACATCCAGAACATTTGCATTGCAGAGAGAGAGAGAGAGAGAGAGAGAGAGAGAGAGAGAGAGAGAATTAATATCCCGACTATTACATTCATTTGAATATATAGATAACTATAATATATTATTACGTTTTTATCTTTTAATTGTTTATATTTTAATTTAATCTGAGGTTCTGTTAATATAAAAAGGATTTTTTTTTTTTTTTTTCCCCTTAGCTCTCAAACTTATAAAAATAGGATGTGGGAAAAATAAAGAAAAATTATTTTGGGCTAATGAGTGCCTTTCACTAAGGGGAGTCCCCCATTTGAAGGATGTATGAGAAGGATATAGGGTGTGGAATGCCTAAAAAGGCGGATGGAATCAGGAAGGTAGTGAGAGTCTACCCAGGGTTGAGCCTAGGGGCACCTAGGCAATGGATTGTAGTCAGCCAGGCAAAGCCTGGCCCGCCCCGGCAGGGGCCTGAAATGAGTCAGCCTCTCGGCCGGAAGGTCGACCCTGCTTACACAGGTAGATGGGGTCATTTTGGCTTCGGTTGAGTCGGCCGGGAGATCGGCCTCGATCTCTCGGCTGGGTGTAGTTCGTTCAGTCATCGGGTTCAATGACGTCGATCATCCTCCAGGCTTCGGCGGTCCAGCAGTGCTTCCATCTGACGGGCATTGGTGATGGTTGAAGGTCGGAGAATAGTGGGTTGTGGCTATGTCTGAGTGAGTCAAAAAATTTGATGTGCCTTCTCTTGATAAAATCTTGAATGGTGAGCACTTCAAATTTTTTATGCATCTCGTCTGCCTTCATTCGGTCGAACGGGGTATGTTTGAGGGAGGTGCGGAGAACGCTGTTCTGAAATTGCTGGAGCGTTTTGAGAGTGTTAGGAGTCAGATACTTGATGAGAGGGGTCCCATACATCAAAGCAGGTCTTAGGACGCTCTGGTATATCAGCAGCTTGAGGCGTTCCGATAAAGCCGGGCTGTGAAGTAGGTGTCCGAGGCTGAAGAGTTTCTTCCTAACACTCTTTAATTTCTTGCCGAGATGCGTTGTGAACGACAAGTGCCTACCGAGGGTAATCCCGAGGTAGCACAGCTTGTTGCTTACAGGGCACTCATTGCCGTCTAAGACGAAGGATTTCGGGAGCTTCTTTTTTCCGGATTTGTAACTGAATATAATTCCTTGTGTCTTGGCCGGGTTGACTTGAATGTGGACGGCATCGAGTTTCTCGGCGATCTGTTGACTGGCGCTCTCGGCGAATTTCAGGGCTCTGGAGGGATTGATGCTAGTGCTGTAAACACCTATGTCGTCTGCATACGCCGATACCTCGGAGTTGGGGTACGAGGCTCCTACGATGTGGGCGGTGTAAATGTTGAACAGCAGGGGGCGTAGCACCGATCCTTGGGGGACACCGGCAGTGCAGTTTCTTCGGGTCGTAGACGTAGTGCTTATACGAACCGAAAAAGTTCTGCCTGTAAGGTAGGATCTTATCAGGTTCTGCAGCTGATCCGAGAATTCGGACTAAAGCTTTCGAACAGTCCAGAGAAATCATAGCGGTAGCTCTGTTGCTCCGGACGTTCGATGCGACGTGGTGTTGCAATCTCACCAGGTTGTTGTTCGCGCTTAAGCCTGTGCTGAAACCAGTCTGCTCTGGTGGGATGACTTCTTGTGACTCACAGTGCCCGGAGAGATGTACGTGGATGATTCTCTCGAACAGCTTCGAGAGTTGAGTCAGCAGACTGATGGGGCGGTAATGAGATGGCTCATAACCGCTTTTCGCTGGTTTCAGAAGGGGGACCACTACAGCGTGCTTCTAGTTCTGGGGGAAATAGTGCAGCCTGAAGCAGGAGTTCAACACGTTCGTTATGAATGAGATTCCTTTCCTCGGCAGCTGCTTGAGTAGGATGTTCTGGATGGAATCCTGACCTGGGGCCTTCTTGCCGGTCGTTCTTCGAATGAATGCAGCGCATTGCTGGTGTGAGGTGTAGATTTCGGTAGTGGTGGGGAGGGTGGGTCGAGGGCTCCTATTGGCTGTCCCTGGCCACGACTGACTTCCTCATAATGGGCCGCCAAGATGTCCGCTTGTTCGGTGGTGGGAATGAACTGCCCGTAAAAAGGAAACTTCTGGCAAAAGGAAAATTGTTTATTAACAAACTGATTCATTGGGTTACACGTATGTTATAAATTTACAATGTACCTTACTATAATGTTTACTGGCCAGTGTTACCTAGTTGTTTTCTTTGCTGTTCTTCTGGTTTCTTTGTCTGAGCGTGATCCCACGATGCATACCTCGTTGTGTGCGGAGCGTGGTGCTGACCTCGTGCCTCCTACGACGAGCGTAACGGACAAAGCCCAACCCCTCTCGTCGGCGGGTACTAGTGAATGAGCGAACTTACCGGTGTCCTCTCCCTCGTACCTTTCCGCTGCCTTCTTGATCTTTTAACTGGTTGTCCAGTTGTTTCGGATATTATTAACTTTTCTTGTTTTGAAGTTAATAAATCCAATATTAAAATATTTATATTAAATTCTTGATATTAGTTATATGATAAATATTAATAGTAGATATAACGGCAACAAAAACGTTCAACCTTTCCATGAACCACAGATCGTTTTTACGTTCTTTTACGCTCGCTAATTTCGAGTTTATCTCAAAGGCAACATCAAAACTCACAACAATATATAGAGGACTGTATTGTTTTTATTTTAACACAAATATTGTTTTGATAGAATATGTATTGTTCAGATCTTGGGAACCAAAAACAATAAGACCCCTTGGTAATAAAAGCAGAAGGAAAGACCTGTCCTTTGAAAATAAAAAAAAAGTCCAACACCCTGGGAATGAACAATGACCCATGGGAAGCCATTGTTATGTAATGTTTACAAATAGGATAAGAATTTTAGGAGAGGTTGGGGTCTTATTTCTAGGTTCTTGTGTTTGTGTCAGGAAGGAGGGAAAAAAAAAAAAAAAGTTCTTGTGTTTTACACACCCTGATCCAGGGTGTGGAAGATGAAGGGATGTACTAGACCACAGAAGGAAGGGGTGAAGACAACCTGTCAACCAACAACAAAGACTATCCATGTCATTATTGTTATTTTTTTGGTAACTATTATTTTTAGCTCTAAAAAAAACTCTTGAACCATTTATGTAATATGTGACATTTAAAATAGTAATGTTATGCGCTAGGACCCTATTGAACCACGATATAATATAAACTTGCAATTTAATAAAATAAACTATTATTCATAATGAATATTATGTGTGTCCTTTTACTTACCTCTTAATAAATAAGAAAGTTTAGAAATATATTTTAAATAAAAGTGTAATCGCTACACTATATATGTATTTATTAAAATCGAAATAGCGGGTGAAGTTGATAAGTCAACAACTTTATGATGTTAATGTGTTATTTATTAGGCGTGAGAGAGAGACGCTCGTCTTTATTGAAAAGACTGACCAATCCTCTGATGAATTTTTGATGCAATCCTCCTAACCTGTAACCAGCCAGTCTAATAATATTGATGAGTCTTCGTTTCGCCTTACGCGGCAGTGGGAGGTTATACAAGATATCGTCATGTTCATATTTAATCAGGTTATTATCTTGGAAGTTGTCATAGTTGTAATGGTTTTTCCGGTACAGTTCACCAGCAGAATTCACCAATCCAGAAGAATACCATTCCTAAAAAATAGTTTCAATTTAGTTTGATTTCTTAATTATGAATAATTATAATAATAACTCAGTACTTATTTTGCTTCTTTTACTTTTAAAAAAAATATACGGAGGAACAAGTACTTAAACTTACTAGTTTCAAACAAGTTAAGAACTCACATTCATCGAGTATTCAATCCATTGTATCTCTTGTTCGTTTCCGTCCCTTTTAGCATATCTTAATGCCTTATTTATTTCACTCAAGCCAGGTATAGCTCCACCAGGATTAATTGTTGGTGAAAGGGAAGACCAAAGAATTTTCTTGTATGCTTTCAGATGATAAAACCTTAAAATCCATGTAACTACTAAATTTTTTTTAATAATACGTCACTTGCTTAGCCTATCGGCATAGCATAAGACAAAAAAAAAATTGTATAGGGGTGATTCTTTACTGGATTCTATGAGAAAATCTACTCAACTTTTGACTAAAAATAACTGTATCAAACATTTTACATCATCATATCTTACAATTCAATCAACCATACCTCCACAAAGATCTTCAAATTGCCCATCATAGGGATAGGGTACACTACTCTTCCTAATCTGAATAGAGTAGGCAAGGGCCAAATCACACATACAGACAAAAAAAGTTTCCTTAGCTCTAATAGAAGGCTAATTATTTTGGTTCAGATTAATTACCTTGCTAATAAAAATGGTAATCTATTTTTACAAATCCATTCAAGGTTTTTAACCCTCGTTCTGACATGTTCAAATGTAAACTCATCTATACTTTTTCCAGCCCCGAGTATATGTGCTGTCTTCATTAGCATCCCTTGTAACAATAATAGAGTGCTTGAAACATTTTCGTAAACTAGATCAATGTTATCAATTTTTTCAAACTCCCATAATTTTGCGTTATGAAACTCCTTTCTAAAAACAAATTTATTAGCAATTAATACATTTTAATTGACATAAATTATAATTTAGCTCTTATTTCTTTTTATTAGCGTTACTTCTGTTAAAAAAGTAGTAAAATTGTGGCATCACTGCTTTCTTTTTGCTTTTAACAAAAACGAATTGTTTTTATAGAATTAAATCCTATTTGTGAGAATTAATGATTGAAGCAAATTTGCTTCCGATCAGCCAAAAGGTCAGGGCTTCCTAGCAAAGAACTCTGCTAACAAACTCAGTTGTATATTGTGATGGTGTACCAATGATGGATGATCTCCAAATTAAGTTTTATTTAAAAATAAATATTTGCTTAAATAGAATATGGATAGTTTAGGCTTCAGAAATAAAATCAGGAAACGCTCTGTGACCCTTTGGAAAACAACTTTTATAGGTACGGTAGGAGTTAAATTAGACAGAAACCATGAGTCCAAGGGTGTGGAAAATAGAGCCATAATCTGGACCAGGAAGTCTGTCTGCATTTAGAAGTTATGAATGAAGACCACCCATGTTATTTAAATAATTGTTTATTTTTAACTATATAAAACTCAAACCTTTATGTTAATAGGAAACTGAAATGAGAAAAAAATCGTAACAATATTTTGTAACAATGTTTTTATGATTATTTGAATTTTATTTTAAAATGAATAACTAGTTGGAAAGACAGTCCAGGGAGGTTTATTTAGAATATCTACATGTAGTGACAGATAATTGACATGGGTGGACAAAGGTTAGTTCAGACAAAGGACTAGGACAAAGGTATTGGATGTGTTGATAAATCATGTAGGAAAGTTTTGTTCTAGACCAGCAAAAGAGTTCATTGTGAGACCTTCACAGGAGAGAGATCAAGATGATTTGTTGTTAGAAGCAAGAATTAGTGGGAGAACAACAATGGAGTAAAAAGCCAGGAATGAAAAGAACCCATTCACCAACAATTAAGAATGTACCACTTATTGTAATATTATTTTTTGTAACACTGATTATGTAAACATTATTAAAATTATATATATATCACACGGATGCCATTAGGTCTTAAATACGCACCTATCACGTTCCAGAGACTTATGGACGAGTTACTCAGAGGTGCCAAATTAGTATGGACGTCCTCCTAGTATTTAGCGCGGATGAGGCCCAACACGAAGAGCATCTGAAAACTGTGTTCACCCGAGTTAGGCGATCCAGGTTAAAATTGTCGGAGGAAAAGTACCGGCTAGGCCAGGAAGTTATTACCTTTTTGGGATACACAATCTCCAAGGAGATATATATATATAATTTTAATAATGTTTACATAATCACATATATAAACATATAGACGATCAAAAAAGAGAAAATAAGGATGGTAATAATGCACATAGGTACGATTGTTAACTGGCTTTATTATCTTCTCATCCTCTATTTATACACAGGCTTTGTTTACATTATGCCCTGTGGTATTAGGCTTAACATTGCCTTGCCATTAGCCATAACACCCCCCTAGCGTACTAATTTTTAAAAAAAAATTTTTGTTTACAAGAGAAATGAAATTTGGGCACTTATACAATAAAAAGACAAGCAAAAAAAAAACGTTCTTCCATTGTGGACAAACGAATTATAATGCGCACACGAAGAGAAAGAAAAAAACGACACTACCGTCAAAATAAACATTTAAATACAACACTAAAAATACCCGACAAGCACAACCGATAGTCGACTCGAGTTCGTGATGCGCCGACTAGGTGTATCGGAATTTTAGACCCTTCACTCCCAAGCTCAGACCGGAATTAGGTTGCAGCGCCATGACACTCCGATTCCGCCGCAAGAAACTTCAGCTGCTCAAAATGAAACGTCCTTTGTTTTATCGGGGGGGTGATGCTCTCGATCGTGAGCACGTTATGTTCGTGGAGGGCGATCACCCGGAAAGACCCCTCGTACTGTGCTAGTTCCTTCCTTCTGTTGGAGCTCTTTCAGCGATATACAATTGCGCCGAGTCTGAGTTTTCCCGTGATATTGCGGACCTGGAGGATGTCTCGCACCACCCGTCGGTGGTCTTTAAGTTTTCTGCTCTTCAAGTTTGCTCCGTACGGTCGCCCACTGCATTCCGAGTGCGATATGATTATTGACGATGCACGCTGCCATGTCGTCATCCACGACTGTGCTCCTGTCATCTCTCCGATATCGTCTGAATCCGACCAGCATCTTGACCGGGGGAAAACCCGTGGCGGAATGTACCGAGTGGTTGTATGCGATGACGGCCTTCTCGATCGCCACTCCCGGTTCAAACCCTTTTCCCCCGCGGTAGATACGCAGGTGGTCACTGAGCGTACTATACGAGGGTGATCTGAAAAGTTTCCAACTTAACAAAGCTTTTATTTATTTTATTATCATCTTCATGTTGAGGTCGGAAACTTTTCAGACCACCTGTGTTTAGCCTTTCTAAGTCTCCCCCACTCTTCGGATGTCCTGGGGTGTTGAGATGCCAAGGGATCTCTAAGGCCACCGCCTCGGCCTACATCTCTGCATCATCAAACTCCCGTCCTCCGTCGGAAGCGATAGTTTCCGGAATGTCATAGAATTGGCACCATGTGCGTAATGCTTTCACAACTGTTTTCGCCGATCGGTCTGCTATGACTTGGGCCATTGCCATTTTGCTAAATCTGGCTATGACGGTAATCCACTTGTACTCCCTCCAGGTGAATGTATCCACTTGTAGATCTTCCAGTGGTATGTCTGCTGTTGGGGTCACGTCTTGCATTGCTCTAGGCGCGTGTCAGTCATATTTTGTGGCGATGCATGTGTCACAGGCATCAATAACGCTCGCGATTTTGTTCTTCATCCCTCGGATATCTGCACTTGAGGGCCTTTAGGGTTGCTTCGATGCAAATGTAGGCCGTCCCAGGAGACGTGAGGATAGAAAATGCTACGAGTGTGGGAAAATAGGACACTTGGCAGCACAGTGCCCACGCACCAGGTGCTTCGAGTGTGGCACGGTGGGGCACGTAGCCAAGCAGTGCCCATACATGAGCCGTCGAAGAAACGGAAATCCACCAGACCCAATGGAAGTAAACGCTCAGAGGGTGTGTTGGAGTCGGAGGCGTCAGAGTCCTCTAAAATGTCCGAGACCGACAATAAGAGGTAGGAACTGGAGAGGGGAGCAGCAGTGCCCGAAGAAGCGGTTGACGACAGGCGGCTGAAGAGAGAAACGAACGTGAAATCTGAGAAGAGTGGCAGAGGCGAGGCGACCGTGCACTAATTAAGTAATAGCGTGAGCGGTACATACAGCGGGCTGCCAATTATTTGAGTAGCGTGCGGAGTGCAATGCCTAGCGGATACCGGGAGTAGCAACACGATAATGTGTCGGGAGAGCCTGGAGAGGATGTGTGTGGGAGTGAGGATACCTCAAATAGCTCCGAAGGGAATATGCGGATATATTCTTTAGAGAAGGCGAGAGATTGGGGGCCACGGGTAGAACAGTGCATGAAATCCCGCTCAAACGGGAGGTAGTAAGTTACGTGAAGGAGCGCCGATATCCGCAAGCTTTGAGACACCATATCAAAGGAGAGCTAGACGACTTGAAAAGGCAGGGAATCATTGAGGACAGCACGTCACCGTACAATAGCCCTTTGTGGACAGTCAAGTAGAAGAGTGCGGATGACGGGGGACCCGAAAAATATAGAGTTGTTGTAGACTATAGGCGACTCAACGACAACACAGTGGACGAGAAATACACGATCCTAAGACTCGATGACATCTTACACCGGCTGAGTGGGGCGCGGATCTTTAGACCTCAAAGCGGGGTATCACAAAATACAGATGATTCCGAAGGATCGCCAAAAAACAGCCTTCACCTTCGATCGAAGGCGTTATGAATTCACACGGATGCCATTAGGTCTTAAATACGCACCTATCACGTTCCAGAGACTTATGGACGAGTTACTCAGAGGTGCCAAATTAGTATGGACGTCCTCCTAGTATTTAGCGCGGATGAGGCCCAACACGAAGAGCATCTGAAAACTGTGTTCACCCGAGTTAGGCGATCCAGGTTAAAATTGTCGGAGGAAAAGTCCCGGCTAGGCCAGGAAGTTATTACCTTTTTGGGATACACAATCTCCAAGGAGGGAATGCGACCAGATACTGGGAAGATAGTAGACATCCAAAAGATGGCGGTCCCGTCCGATGTCAAAGGAATCCGACGCCGTCTAGGAACGCTAAATTACTATAGAAGATTCATCCCGGAAATGGCGGCGTATTTAGTACCTCTCAACGACCTCCTGATAAAGGGACGCAAGGCGAACATCCGAAAATGCATGAGTTGATTGCAGGAACACCTGGTGTTGGCATTTTCCGATGTTTGTAAGAAGTTCGCTATTACGACGGATGCTAGCGAATACGCGTATCGGCATACAGCGAACGGGAGTTGCTAGGGATCGTCTGGGCGATTGACCACTTTTGACCCTATGTGTTCGGGAGAAGGTTCCAAGTCCACACGGAGCACCGACCGTTACTATGGGCAGGGAAACTTAAGGAGTCTTCGGCAAGGATCACATATTCACAACAACGACCATCTGGTCGCAGCCGGGAGTGAAACAGGACCAGATGTTCCCAAGACTCTCGCTGGGAGGATGTCCCCGCTGTTATCTTAAGCTGCTCTTCATGCATGCCCCTGCGCTTCCGCGGTTCACGAATACTCTGTATGGTTACGATATTGTGTTCGCGAATCGCGACCACCCTAAAGGGCCCTCGTAACGGATCAGCTCCTTACCCCGGTTCGATGCAACCTTGCGGTATACGGTGGTCCCTATTTTGACGCCCACGTTCTCCCTTGCCACTCTCCTACGTTTTCCGGCCGTAATCCTCGCGTAGGCCTTCCCCTAGAGTTCTCCGAACTCCGCGCGGTTGTTGACGAGCAGTGTGGCAGTCTCATCTTTCTCGCCCGTTCCTCTGGTGTCTCGGCGAAGTCCCCGAAGGGAAAAAAGAATCTCGAAGGGTGAGAACCCCGTAACCGTATCTATGGAGTGTTTATATGCTATCACCGCTAGTGGCATAGCCTCAGCTGTCTCCAACCCCTTATCGGCATGATAGACGCGGAGATGACTACTTCGTACGATGACAGATCCCACGCGCTCCTATCGTCTCCTGGATGGTTTTGCGCATTCCCCACCAGAAATTCCTGCGCTGTTTTCTGTTCCCCCCGATGATTAGCTTTGCCTTGGTGGTATGAAAGCGTAATTTCTTTTTTCACTGTTTCAGCCGTGACCGTTTCCAACATCACCGTGTATCGCACGAACGTCCGGTCAATCCCGATCCGCTCCGCTCGCCATAACCTTCTAATTGTCTCCCAAATGATCCCGTTCCCTACATAGATATAGTGCGTTTTCCCCGGCTTAGAAACGTCGTTGAGTAGGCGGCAGATCTGGTCCTGTTTTACTCCCGGCTGCGACCAGATGGTCGTTGTTGTGGATCTGTTGTAATCGCTGCAAGCAATCTTCGTCAGTCCCGACGTTTATCGTTGACTATTTCCTGTAGCTCATCCATCCCTACAGGTCTGTCACCTCGCGAGCTCCCTCCTCCTGCCGACTGCACATCCTCCGCGGAACCAGATTCTCTTTGGTCACCCTCCCCCTATGGCGTCCATTCCCAGAGGAACTGCCGGCCATCTCTGGATTATTCCCCTTGTTCCGGTTCTATAGCATTGACTGTCATTGCCCGTGACAACCAGTCTGCCACGACGTTTCCCTTGCCGGGCTTATATACAATTTCCATGTTGTATAGGCTAAGGAATTCCTTTCACCTCGTGACCCTTGCCCATGACTCCTTCAGTTTCCCTGCCCATTGTAACGGCCGGTGCTCCGTGTGGACTTGGAACCTTCCCCATTGGAACCCGGTGTTCATCTTCCCCCTTGAACGCTTCTTTAACCGTTCTTTTACGGTATTCCACTGGTTCTATTCGTCGGCCTGAATCATATTCAGGATGCTTCGCTTCACCCTACACACGAGCGCTGCTCTCAGCGACTCGGGTCTCCTTTGGTGATAAGGTCTTCCACTCGTTTTCCTTCTATTCGCGTCATCAGCCTGTCACCTCCCTTCAGGAATTGGTTCATTTCCCCGGTCTCTCCTGATAAAATCAAGAGCGAAAATCAATTTTCCCACATCTTGAGCCGTAATGGCCTGAATTGTTATCCAGGCCATAGTATTAGTATGAGCGTCTGCCATAGTTGTCTGGGGCAGCTGTGGTATATCCGCTGCTGCGTTGAGCACCCCTGGTCTTAGCACTCCCTCCGGCATTCCCGTAATAGAAGAGTAAAAAAAAACGATAGCTTTTCGCACCGCCATACGATTTCCCGGGTTTCGGCACCAGTTATTCAACGCCGGGTAGGATGTGATAAAGAAAAGAGAAGGAAAACAGGAACAAAAGACTAACTCAAGTTCTCGAAATAGACTATTATTTCTCTTTGTAATCCGACATATACAGGATCATGGGATGTTTACGTCCCATGATCGCATTACTTTTTAATACAGAACCACCAATATATATATTGTTATGTTTTTTATCTATATTGTTTATTTTAATTTAATCTGAGGGTTTTTTGGCTCTGTTAATATAAAAAAGAATTCTGGCAAAAGGAAAATTGTTTAATTACAAATCGATTCATGAATTTATATACATATAAGGACGTATGTGATAAAATTACAATATTAAAACTAAACTTTAAATTTACCTTTATATTACTCGCGACTGACCAGATTTAATGTTTGCTTCATCTGGTTTCTTTGTTCGTTGTTGGTGTTGTGCCACACGATCAGTAAACATCCACTGCTATCATCTCAATCCTTCTTCTCTTCTTCCATCTGCTTGTCTCATGGGATGATCAAAGATAACAAGGCTCACCTTGTCTCATGGGCTGGTCAAAATGAAAGAGGCCCGTTTCCCGCTCTCTCGTCTTTTGCCTTCTTGATTTTTTCATCCTTCTTTCTTCCAATGCCAGTTGCCTCATATATTTTAACTTTTCTTATTTTAATGTTAACATATACAATAAAATATATGACTTTAATCATTGATATTATTTATGACAAATATTAATATTATTCAATGGCAGCAAATAATGTCCATACATTCATAACCATGAGCCACGGGTCGTTTACCGATCGTATATTTTATGCCCACTTATTTCAAATTTATATCAAAGGCAACATCACAAACACACAACATCTAAATATCACAACAATATATATATATATTGTACTATATATATATATACTATATACTATATATACAATATAGTATGACTATATTGTCAATAAATACTTAAATAGAATGTAAACAACCCATGATCCTATAAGTGTAGGATTGTTGTCTTTCTCTTTATTCTTTCTCTTGCAAATCTTTACCACCGGAGATTAACTGGTGCCGAAACCCTGGATTCTCGTACGGTGGCGTAGAAAGCGACTGTTTTTTTTTTCCTCCCTCGTTCTGAGCGAACAATAAGTTAATATATAGTTTACTAATTTAAGTTTAATAGTGCAATGCTTGAGGGAGTATTGCGACCCAAGGTGTTGAACGCAGCAGCAGACATACCGCAAAAACCATGGCAGCGGCTCATGCGACTACTTTGGCTTGGATGAAAATACAAGCGATAACGGCTCAAGAC
Organism: Acanthosoma haemorrhoidale; assembly: GCA_930367205.1. Lineage (NCBI taxonomy): Eukaryota > Metazoa > Arthropoda > Insecta > Hemiptera > Acanthosomatidae > Acanthosoma > Acanthosoma haemorrhoidale. The sequence goes on from OV884011.1 coordinate 56,307,224, forward strand.
ATGAGAAAGTCTATTTCAGACCTGGAAAGGTTCGCGGGTGAGCTGAATCACTTCCTTAGATAGAGCCGAAAAGGACAGAAGACTTAATAACACAAGGAGACGCCAAAGCGTTGAGAGCGGCTCTCGTATGCAGGGTAAAAAGGAGTATTCTGATATGATCAAGGCCGATGAGGAGACCTTCTGGGACATAGTGAAGGAACGGTTCAAAAAAGCGTTTGGAGGGGAAGATGAACCCCTGAGGAAGATATTTTTTAATTGTTCCGGGAGACTAAGAAACATCAGCAGACAAACGGACAGTACGCCGGAACGCTGCAAGCCCGTTATAATAGCATCACCGAGGAAATACGAGATCGCTTCAAAAGGCGTGTAGACAGGAAGTGCTACGAGTATGGAAAGGCACGAAACTTGGTAGCACAGTACCCACGCACTAGGTTCTTCGAATGTGACACGTAGCGGCACGTGGCCAGGCAGTGCCCGTATATGAGCCGACGCAGAGATAGGATCAGCCCAGAACCGATGGAGATAAACGCTCAGAGGGTGCGGAGGAGGGAGAGACGTTGGGAACTTCCGAGACGGAAGAAGAGAGGGAACAACTGGGAAACGGAGCGGGCTGGGGAAGCGGCAGTGCTTGAAGGAGCAGTCGACGACCAACAGCAGAGGAGAGGGGAGAACTTGAGATCAGAGGAGAGTGGCAGGGGAGAGGCGACCGCACGTTAATTACCAATAGTGTAAAAGGCGCACATAGCGGTCTGCCTATAATCAGAGTCGCAAGTGGAGTGCAGTGCTTAGTGGATACCGGGAGTACTAACACAATAATGTGTCGGGAGACACTAGAGAGGATGTGTGGATGAGAGAGGATGCCTCAAATGCAGGTATGCTTTAGTAACTTGATCACCCTGGGGGGGCCCCTATTGTGTCGAAGGGGAAGCGGTAATAGGGTTAGATAAATGGGATCGTAGCGAGGAGAAATTGCGGGTCCATGTGGTGGAAAAGATGCCCCGGGAATATGAAGGGATCATAGGATGTGATCTGTTAGGGAAAGTGGGAGCGAAGGTTAGGAACAGGGAGGGGCAATGGGGCATTCGCTTAGGTAAGAAAACATATAGGTGCCTGAGACAAGGGAGAGACGGTAGGGCGCGAGTAGGGGCAATTAGGCGAGTGGAGGATTGGAGAGTGGAGCTCAAGAGAGAATATACGGACACCTTCTTTAAGGAAGGGGAAAGATTGGGGGTCACAGGAAAAACAGTACATGAGATTCCGCTCAAGCAGGACCGAGTAAGCTACGTGAAGGAGCACAGATAACCACAGGCACCATATTAAGGAGGAGCTGGACAACTTAAAGAAACAGGGGATCATCGAAGACAGCACATCGCCATATAATAGCCCCTTATGGGCTGTTAAGAAAAATAGAGCGAAAGGTGGGGCCCAGATAAGTACAGGGTCGTAGTAGATTACAGGAGACTCAAAGAGAATACGGTGGACGAGAAGTACCCAATTCCATGATTTCATTTTCGATGACATTTTGGACAGGCTGAGCGGGGCCAGGATCTTCAGCACCCTGGATATCAAAGCGGGCTATCACCAGATACGGATGTATCCCAGGGACCGACATAAGACAGCCTTCACTTTTGAGATAGGTCACGAGGATGCCAATTGAATTGAAAAATACACCTATTACATTCCAAAGACTCATGGATGAGTTGCTACGGGGAGTAGACGAGTACATTTGCCTGATGTAAAAGGGATACGGCAGTTGATGGGAACGCTGAACTACTACAGGCGATTCGTCCCAGAAATGGCAGCATACCTGGTACCTCTTAAAAGCTCCTCAAAAAGGGGAAAAAGGTAATCATCACCCCCGACATAGAGGCGAACATTCGCAAGTGCACGGGACGACTACAGGAACATCCGGTACTGGCGTTTCCTGATTTCACAATTACACGGGATGACAGTGAATATGCCTTGACAGTGGTCTGTCACAGGCGGGGGACACAGGGGACCGTCCCGTAGCGTACACCAGTAGGCGCCTTACAGAGGCAGAAAGACGGTACAGCGCCGAGTAACGCTGGAACGCGGGTTACTTGGGATAGTCTGGGCGATCGATCACTTCCGGCCGTATGTGTTCTGACTGGACGCCAGAGAGGGAAGGCGATCATCGGGAACCAAGGTCTGCAGATGAGGAACAGTCGGCAGGAGGAAGGAGTTCGATAGACGACAGGCCTATGGATATGGAAGAGCGTGAGGAAATCATCAATGACAAGGGCCGCCAGATAGTTTGGAAGATGAAGACCTCGGAGCTAATGAAGATCGCACATGGGGGCTATGGACGATTAACAACTATTACCATATGATCGCAGCCAGGAGTGAAGGTCGACGAAATTTGCCGTGTCCTAAAAGACGCTTCCAAACCAGGGAAGACCCACTATTTGTACGTGGGAAACACGACCATGTGGGAGAAGATCAAGCGGCTGTGGAGGACAGAACAGATTGGGGTGGATAGAACGTTTGTGCGGTGTACACTAATTGTAGAAACAATCATGGACGATGGAGCACAGAAGGAGATAATGCTGGCGTACCAGCAGGGGAAGATAAATCACAGGGGGGAACATGAGACGGCTCAGGCATTGAAGCGTAGGTACTTCTGGTGGGGGATGAGGAAGACTACCCAGGATGTGCTAGGGGCGTGCGAGGTTTGAGTCATCCTAGTATAAGTTTTATGCTATCATTATGATTTTTTTTTTTGTTCCATTTATGATTCCAACGGATGGTCGGAAACTGGCAGGGGGGGGTTAAAGTCAGGAGTATGTCTGTATTGTAAATAAATACGATTATGGAATGTAAACAACCCATGATCCTATATGTGCAGGATTGTCGGAATAATAAAGTTAGTCTTTCTCTTGAGCCCAAGTGTGTCAGTTCGTTTCCCTCTTCCTCTTTTTATCAAATCTTTACCGCCAGAGATTAAATTATATATAAGTTTCTATAGCCATTTATGTTATTGTGAAACATTTAAATAATTATCAATATGTACTAGAAATATGAACCATTACCCTGAGATAATCTTAAATGAAATTTGTTAGATAAATTATCATTTATTACAAACATTTTATGAATTTTCTTTTACTTGTTATAAATGAGTTAGACAAATTTAAGTAAAGATAGAGAACCATTATAATATAGAAAATAAAATATAGTGGATAATGATTTGTGAAAATATAATCCTCTTTTTACAAAACTTATTCCTTTATGAATATTCCCTTCTATTATTTAAATGTATATTAATTCAAAGTTATAATAAAATAAACTCTTAAGAATAAATGATTAATAGATGAAGTGGTGATACCTCCTCAGATACCAGACCCACATGTGAATACCAAATATCCGCCATGATACCCTATCGCCGGGAATCATTCTTGGGTCTACGAGTCTTTTTATTTTGTTGATGAGCTTGTTGGGAGGCATCATACAGCGTCCCAACTCTACAAGTAGGTACAAATTGGTTTTTATTTGAAGGTGCTCTCGAATGCCACACGCATATTGATCTTCGTCAATTGGCTCGTGTAACTTAATGAAAAGCTGTTTAATTTTTTCAAATTTACGCAGATATCCCTGAAAGAAATCGCCAATGCAGTGTGATGTCTGTAAGTTTTATTTTTAATGTAACGATAAATAATAAAATAAAGTTTATTTAAAATTAAAAATGAAGTAAATTTTATTTAAATTTGAAATCATTTAGGGTAGAAAGCATTTTAGTTTTGTAATTTTAGAGTACAGAGGACAGCACATAAGCCACCAGGGTTTATTCAGGAAACATGAGAAAAATCCTGATTCTGGTAACAGTGGTCCCAGATATTGAGGATGCTGCACCGAAGGAAAAACACATTTTTAGGAGGAGACTGCTCAGGTCACTTTGAATAATCACACATTGATTGCAAGCATTACAATCAATAATACAATACAACTAGTCAAAATCTCACACCCAACATTAGAAGATTGGCAATCACCATCATCAGTGAAATTGTTTTTAATGGATTAATATTGTAATTTAAATTAATAAAACAGTTATAGATAAAAAGCATTTTCACAGAAGTACACAGATCAGGCATAAAAAAACCTGAATAATAAATAAAATAAATCCATTTATAATGTTATATATATATTGTTTATTATTAATGATTTGTGAAAATGTAACTATCTTTTTATGAATATTACAACCTTTTATTATTTTAATAAAATTAAATATTATCATACTAAGTATGAAGTATTATGGATAAATGTAAGTTAACTTTTCAACACTTAATATCTTCACATAATTTTTGATTCGACATAAATTTTAGCAAATCAAACTTAAAGTCAAATTTTAAATAAACTTACAGAAGATAATAACAACTTGCATCTGGAGGAAATTACATAACAAGAGAAGGTGATGACCTGGCAGCAATGCTTTAGTAATTAAAAATTACTTACCAATACCATTATCATGAGTGGATACACATAAGACAGAACATCTAGCGCTTTAAAGCTCTCAGAAATGTTTATTACAGCCTGGCCAACTTCGACTGCCTTCTCTAATTCTCCTCTGTGAACCCTGTAATGTATTAGCTTATAAGATCAGATCTAATTTGCTAAAAAAAATATGTGACTGTGCTCCTAATCATTTAACTCAAATTTTTCCATTAACTCAGAAAAAGTTTCTAGGATGAGACATTCTGTAAATGACCCATTTATTTTGAAAGTGGATTTTGACAAAAGTCCATTTTCCCAAACAAGAAGATAATGGTTTTAATATTTATAATTTGTTTAAAAAAGAAAAGAATGGTAAATATTAAAACAGTTATCTTAAATATTTTGGAAAATGGACTTGGGCCACACTTCAAAATAAACAGCTCATATCTTATCCATTGTAAACAATAAAATCTTTGGGATGGCATCAGATGAGCTGAGTTGGAGCTCAAGCAGTCTATATTAGATTTCCATGGAAAATTTTTCGGTTTTTAGATATGGGATCACCAAAGCTCAGATCATAGCATGTCTGAGTACAGACAGAGACTTTTAAGAAACAAAAGAGGCTTTCTAATAAATCTGTTATTATTTGGTCTACTTTATGAGGCAATCATAAGCTCCAAAATCGAAAGTCTTGCAAAAATGTTATCTTATTATTATTACTCGTGGGAGTTGAGTATAATAAAAATGAAGCAGTGATTATAAAATACACTACCACCATTAAAAAAATAGTCCAATAGTTTAACCTACAGTGAATTTTGTTACATGTTACACTAAGGAACCTAAATTCCCTAGAAAGAGGTATCCTACTTAATCAGGTTTAATTTTATTCATTATATTACAGAAAATTTAATATTTTAAGACTCATCCACAACTATAGAGAAACAAGCACAAATTATATATTATAAACCATTTCCATGGTGTGGAGGTTAGCCTATTTGAGCACCCCTGTACTGTACATACCAGCTTTGATTCTCCATATACCTGAGAGAAGGTGGGTCTAGGTTCACTTAGCCTTGTGAAAAAAAGTTCTTTTTGAATAAATGAGTTGCAAATCCAGTTTAGAAAGACAAAAAGAAGGTTGACCTATTATAATAAATATTTACCTTGCTACTCCCTTAACCCAACCTTATCTCTATACAAACTGCAGTGCCACATATTTAATTTTTATAATTATATAATTTAGTGGTGAACCTTTTACCTTCCTTTAAAGATACTTGTCAGTGCCCTTCCCATTGAAATTAATTCCCAATTGCTTTTCTCTGTGTAAATAGAAAGGCAAAGATTAAGTGCTTCCTTTTCTTTTTTTTTTGATTTTTTCAATTCTCCGATAGCCAGGGATGCATCTATGTAGGCAGCATATGCTTCAGCAATATAGTAGAGTTTATTTGTTGACTGAGCATGACTGATGGCAGATTTCGCCATAGCTACTGCTTCATAAAATGTAAAAGTCATCTGTTCAAAAGTTAAAAGAACTTTATGAAATTAAACCAGCAAAACTTGTATTGTACAGAATACAAGTACATTAATATGACTATATTAGCATATTTTAAAACATGAATGCATAAAATATGGCTACTTTGTGATCACTCAACATTATGATTTATAATTATTACCTATAAAAAAAAGACAGTGAAAGGGGGTGGGACTAGGACCTGGGCGTCTTCAAACTTTACCATCTTTATTGAACCAATAGACTAGTCAATATCTGATCTCTTTAGCTAGTTTCCAACTAGAAATCTATATGCTCCGAAAGCAAGCATAAAAAAGCAGGATTTAAATCAAAAGTGAAAGGAATTGGTGAATAGTTTGAGGAATAAAATTCAAGAGGTTGCATACTCAAATTAGAAACAACTGGTCAAAGAAGAATGAACAGAAGGATATCTTGAATTCCGGCAGAGCATCTATGTTGAAGGATATCAAATAAGTATAGTACAAAACAGTATGAAAAGATAGTGAACTAAGAGTTAGAGAGGATGCAAATTTTTTTCAAAGGAAATATTTTCCTTTTTCTTGTTGCAAAAATTATTCAATTTTATATCTGTAACTAAATATTGATCTGAATAGTAACTAGAATACAATAGCACTTTTTAAATTTAATGGAAGCAACATTAAATTTGTATTAATTTAAAGTTAAGTTTGTATATAGTTTTAAAATACTCAAATGAAAAATAAATATGCATAGTGTAGTGATATTATTGGTCCGATAGTAAATTATCACAGTTTCATTTAAGTAGGGAAGGGGTTTTGTTGTTTGGACAATAGACAGAGCAACAAGTTGAACTTATGTCATTCATTCTATGTAAATAAGGACTGTATCTCGTATGAAGTAATCATGATGGCAGATTATTAGAAGATTCATACAGAGAGAGAGGAGAGTTGGTTGTAGTAAGAAGAGAAAGTGGGTAGTTGGTGCTGGCTGAAGAAGAAAACATATACGGTTATTATTAGACACTTGGAAGAGTCGTGAGCTGGTCAACACCAATTATGTGAGACAGTCTTGAGTCATATGTCGAAAGTACTTTAAGAAATAAAACTTTGGTTTGGTGGGTTGGGGTTTTAATGCAAAACATTGGGGCTAAAGGTCCACAAATACATGAGTACGTGATTTGCTGTTTGCACTCACACAGAAACATTGGTCCACAATCTCTCCTGACAGCCACCTATCTACATACAACAGGCCATCTAGTCCCAACCAAAATCCTGATCTCCAACACTTCTTCAGCTTCTTACAGATTCCGTAGACCTCAAAGTGTCCCTAAAAACATCCCAAGACCTAGATGATGCAGTGCATTCTTTCACTACTCTGATCCAGAGGTCGGCTTGAGAGACAACGTCACCCTGCCGTCATCCAAAAATTCGAAACGAAAATCCTTTCCTCATTATCTCAAAGACCTAATCCAATCCAAACACCACAGCGTGCCAAAGATCCCGACATCCTGCTTTAAGTCGCTCATACAATCATTACTGCAGATTGGTAAAGCGGCATTTATTATTATTCCGATCCTATTCCTTTAATTCCCACATCTCCTCTCTGTCTACAGGGGACAATTCCCTGTGGAATATAACTAAAAAGATCCAACACTGATGTCCCCCCTATGCCCAATACCTTTTCGACAACATTCGCAGATGAAACTGCAGTCTTGTTATCCCACCCAGACTCTAATACAGCATCCCATAACCTTCAAAAACACGTTGCTGAGATAGAGTATTGGTGCGACCAATGGCGGATTACAGTTAATGAAGCAAATCGTGCCCTCATTACCTTTACCCTCTGGTGCATATCCTGTCCACTAGTTTTTGTTTAATTCCATCCATCTTCCTGTATCCAAGACAGTACGGTATTTAGGCTTCCATTTCGACATAAGGCTAATAAGGAACCCACGCACTAGGCTAGAAAAAACAAGAACTAAACAGACGACTTGGACATACAGAATAAAGCTAAAGAGGATTGCAAAAAAGTAGAACATCAAGCGTATCTCAACCTTTGAATCAAAAGTCCTGAGAAGAATAGTTAATGCCTCTTATTATGCCACCAGCAAAACCCTTCATAACGATCTTGACAAAACCCAACATACTTGAACTCATTCCTTCCAAGTTCATGAAATCCCATCAAAACCTATCCCACTACCCTACTCAAACACACTGCGCCGCACATCCCCATAATCTTGCTAGGAGACTAAAGTGGCAGTGGACTCAAGATATATAAGTATATTTAATTTTAGTCTGGTAAATGAAACAAGAAAACAAACAATATTGAGTTTCTCTGTAACAAACAAAAACCGCATTAAAGCTTATTCTCCAATTAGTGTCAACCACTTTAAATAAACAATTCAATAAAACAATCATTGAATTATATAAATTCCTAAAAATTAACCCTACAAGTTGGAACACTAGATGTAAGTTTTAATGTTTAAGTAGCGGATTCGTTTCCAAAAATTACTAATATCAGGTTTTAATATGTTAATAATAACACAAACTTCTTCATTGATCATTGATTTATGTATAAAACCACTCTTTTACTAAATAAATACTTTCAGATTGGGGTTTGACATACTAAACGCTCTCAGTTTAATCTAGTTCAGGCTTAACTATCTTTATCATTAATAATCTAATAAGATACGTTTGTTTGGAAAACACAAATTATGAAGACTAACTGTGTCTATCGGTGGAGAATGGCAAATAAATTATTTCTGGTACTCACAGTTTTGCCTGGAATACGTACACTTACCTGATTAACTCGGTGGGAGAAAGAAGTCCTTTAGTTGTGTTGTGATCCTGTTATTCGCTCTTCTTACAAACAGATGCTCGATATTCTTCAAGACTAAAATCCGATGTTACCTCACACCTCAGAAATCACATCATCAGCCATGTCTGTCCGCGTACTTCCCAATCCGTCAAAGTCTTCCTTCCTTGTCTGCCTTATAATCAAGAGAGGGAAGCTATCTCCAGCCCACCTTTTATCATCCTTCGTTTATATTGGCCATCATAGGCCGTAACTGCCCCAACCGACCTCCATTTAAATTAGGTCTTCGATGCGCACGACTCAAAGTTACTAACTGACCTTTTAATCTGGCTTTATTAAATTATTCATAATTTTAATTAACATACTCTGTAGTAACATCTCGCCAAGCTAATAATAATATCTGTATTTCAAGACAATAATTGAGTACCAAAAATAGTTACATTTTGTTGAAAATATAAAAAGTATTGACCACAACAGAATTCTAGTATAGTTTTAAATTATAATTGTTTTAAGATAGGATGGGGGCACTTATAGTAAAACTAGGTTAATTGTATGAGTGTTTAGAATGTGAGAAATCCAACCGGAGATTTTTAGAATTATGATTAATTTAAAGTCAATCTATAAATAAAGTTAAATCCCGCACAAGTTGCTTTATTATTAATCATAAAACATAATATTAGTTATTGTGTGTAACAAGGAAGTTACAAATTGCCGACCACGAGTAGACATTAATTTATTAACTTAACAAATTCGAAAACACGTAAGGCCACGTGTTCATTTTAGTTGCATTGATTTTACAAACCTAATAAATTAAAAAGGATCAAAATAAATTAAATTACATTGTGTGTTTTAATAAATTTACTATATATTGACCTTAAAAATAACATTACAATATACACCCCCCCCCCCAGCTGGTAATTGACAGAAATTCTGTATCATGAAATGGAGTAAAAATGGTGCTTGCTGGTCTTCAAATATATGCAGTGAAAATAAGGATGATGTTACATAACAGGTTGATTCCCTACTTACGAGGGCGGTCTGAAAAGTTTCCGACCTAACAAAGCTTTTATTTATTTTATTATCATCTTCATGTTGAGGTCGGAAACTTTTCAGACCACCTGTGCAGCAGTTATAAACACAAACTGTAGATACAAAGAACCAACTTAAAAATGATTTCTATTACAGCACCGAGAAATGCATAACCGATGCTATTTCTTTTTTCAATATCTAACACTTACTAAATGTAGTTCTGAAAGATTAGTGTATAAACAGGAGGCCAATTTCATCTCCGCTATCGTTTTTTCAGCAAATTTATTTTTGCATTTCATAAATGGTTTTAATATGTGTAAAAACAATCTGGATAAATTACTGTAGGGAGCAATTTGTTTCAGTTCTTGCTCACTTTCCTCAAAATTACCAACATAAAGGTAACATTTCCCTGCAAGGCAAAAAGAAAATATTCACAATTTCCTAGTGACAATATTATTGAATAAATTTACTTATAAGTATCAATAATTTGAAGGGAATGGTATACAAATTATTTTTTCTGATGGGGTCCCTGTTGTGGGTAGAACTTAGTCTTGTAGAGGAAAATATCTGATTAACCACAGTATTGTTCGCTTTATTGTCCTTAGTGCTTTAAACAATAAATTATTTTTATTACTTTATTTAACTAATGCTATAACATGTATGTAGTGATTTGGTGTATATGAAATAAATGCAAGCAATACAAAAAGCGTCTTACATAGGCCGGATATTTTTAAAACTAATAACTAGATGCAAAAACATTTATCCCTGGAGAGCAAGTTTTACCAAGCATACAAGGACGTCAAAATGTCGTCTGGGCTCCTCTAAAAACCTAAATTCTAGTCCATTATTGGCATTCCTTCACAAATAGTCACCAGCCAGCCTCCCTCCACCAGATATCCACACTCCTCAGGTAAAGACGGCCATCAAATTGTACAATTGCCTTTAAATAGTGAATAGGCTATTTAGCCTTTTTAAAACTATTACTATTTCTTTTTTAATTTTTAATCAAACTTCTGTTAAATTAAGCACATTTATTTCACAATTTTAGCTATTGTGTGATCTGCAATTTTAAACGTTAAATTTTAATCAACATTTTTTTTTATGAAATGAATTATGTTTATTTTTTGACATAGATTTTAACTATTGAATGATTATTATTTCTTAATTAACTTCATTCATTATTATTATTATTATTATTAACTAATATTTATGAGGAATCTATACAGAAATACTATTAGCAATTACTATTAATTACAGTCTTTATTTTCCAACACTCCTCTTCAGCATGTCTAATGTTGACCTCCTGTCACACAAACTACCAATCCATACTAGCTTACTATGATGTATTCCTTCAATATTTTACTCAAAACTTATACTTATTTCTGAAATGGGGCTGTTGTGTCAACTTTTTCATCACAAATAATTAGAAGTTTCCTTCTTCTCCGCCCAGAAAATATCCACCTATGTTTCCATATTTTAATAATAAAAACCTTAAAGCGTCAGTAAGAGAGGGGGAAACTAGTGTACGAAACAGCTGAAGCCGCTAGGGGTCGCGTCGGGGCAACCCCCCGGCTTTGACCTGCTATATAAGGGGCTTTGAGATAACATAATTGCACCACCTAGGCCCACTAGATGTGCTCCGGCACCCCCACCTCCAAGACAAACGGCCTCATATTCTCAGATGGCCTCTGGGCAGCACCTGATTAAAGAAGAGTTTCCCGTGCCCTCGGCTCCACTTACTTCAAATATGGATGCCATGTTCAACATGTTAGGTGCCATGATAACATCCAAGATACTAGCCGACCACCTGAGAGGGGATAGTGACAGCGAGCCTATCACAGCACCCAACTGGCAGACCCCCACCCTCACTACCATACATACCTCCTACCACCAGCTTGCAGCATGCATTTGTCGAACCAGAGGCAACAGAGCACCAGGGGATGATGACATCCAGAACATTCTTCTGAAGCAGCTACCACGGAAGGGAATATCTCACATAGTGAACATCATCAATTCTTCTCTGAGACTACACTATTTTCGTGTACAGACGTGGAAGCACGCCATCATCGTCCCACTCCTGAAGCCGGCCAAGAGTGGATATGAGCCAGCTCTCTACAGGCCCATCAGTCTGCTGACCCAATTGTCAAAGATCTAGGAGAGGATTCTCTACAACCATCTCGCCAGACACAATAGGTGTTCCCCTGACTCTGCTGACACTGTGGCTCTCAAGACATTATCCCACCTCAACAGACCGGCTTCAGTAAAGGCCTCAGTTCGGACTGCTATCTGGTAAAACTAGAGCAGCACGTTGCAACGAAATGCAATGCAGAAAAAAAATGAGTCACTGCGATGATTTCCCTCGATTGCTTGAAAGCATTCGACTCTGTAGATCATCACACATTGACTACAACGTCTGAGTGAGCACAAATCTCCTGCGCAACTACAGAACATAATGGCTTCCTATCTCGCAGGCAGAACCTTTTCTGTGCCATATCTACCACTAGAAGATATTTCATCGTCAGAGTTCCCCAAGGGTCGGTGTTGGGACCCCTACTCTTCAACATATACACCGCGCACATACTTCAACTGAGGTAGAGTCGTATGGGGATGACATAGGAGTCTACAGCACCAGCCTCAACCCAGCGAAAGCACTAAAGGCTGCAGAGGGCACCAGTCAGTTAATCACTGACAGGCTACGAGCCGTCAACATTCAGGTAAACCTGGCCAAGACTCAAGGGATTGTTTTCTCGTTTCAGCACGGGAAAAGAAAGCTCCCAACCAGCTTCAACATAGACGGGACTGGCCAGTTAATAAAGCTCCTAACCACTCAACATAATCCCCAATAGTTAATATCACTGGTGATAATAATGCCATAGTGCCACTATTAATCAACAAAAACTGACAGTTCTAACTCTTCTAGATTTCTCCAAAGCTTTTGATACCATGAGCACAATCCTTCTTTCCAAATTAATATCATTAGCCTTTACCATTAGCTCTATCATTCCTCTCTATCCCTATTCAAATAGTTAATATCCCTACGTAAAACTATTAATATTGTTAGCATATGTCATATTGCAGCAGCATTGTCTTAAACCACTAAGTCAAAAATCTATTAAAATAATTTTACTGTAGAAAAACAGATAATAAATTAGTGCAAATTTAACAAAAAATACCTAAATAGCAGTGGATTTTTTTTTGGGCAAACTGTAGTTCTTTTAATGTCAATGAATCATTTTCTTCTGCTAATTTAGTACCAGCGTCTGATTGTAACAACAGAGCCATGCAAGTCTATAAAGAAAAATATATATTATATTGATATAAGAAAAACACAATTTAATTACCTAACTTAACCCTTTTCACTTCTTAGGGTTGTAACCTAATATAATGAATACGTGAAACACGTGTAGATACTATATAACAGCTTCCTTACAAACGAATACTGATATCAGGTTCAATAGGATAAAAGAACTTATTTAATCATTGATTTTATTTATGAATTTACTCTTTTAATAAATCTCTCAGGGTTCTGACATACCAAACACTTATATTTTAATCAAATTTATCATTAACTATCTTTAATATTAAACACTTATTAATCTTCTCACTTTGAAGACGTGGATTGTTTCCCAAACAGTCTCTAACTGAAGAAAATATAATTTTTTCTGGTACTCATAGTTGTCATCTTGCATTACGTAATACTGTGAGCAATGGAAATATCTTCAACAGAAATGTATATCTGGCTTGTGACTTCATAGAAGTTCCCTATTATTTTTAAGTAAACATCCACTTCCTTCCCAGATCTCCCTGCTCCCAAAATCTTATCATTTTCTTATATATATATATATCTCAGCTTTAGCCCCAGACACTTCACTTGTTCATAGACATTCAAACCATTATGTTGTTACTCTGATCTCTTAATCTTTGTATTACCAGTGTTTTGTTTGTTATTCATAATAAAACTTTTTTAAAAAAGACTTTCATCTACAAAATTGGATCCTCGTAGAAGACAGTCCAAGAATTTTTTTAAATTTTATATCCCCTTGTTACAAAATCATTACATAATTCAATATACGTAGATTCTACAATGAATCTATTTACAATTTATTTATTATATTTCCTGTGGCTTGGCTAATTTTTTTAATTTGTTTACATTGTGGTCTGTGCTTGTACAAAAGTATAATGATGTACATTAATTTATTGAACATCTTTAAAAGTGATGGGGCTCACCTTTTTTTATCGCTTCTCGGCCTATTGGCTCAGATCAAAGTGTCCACGAATAGTAGAATACTGTCCTTATATCCTGTTCTCGCTTCCTCAATGCTCGAAGGATCAAGGTGTTCTTCTTCTTGCTGGCACCATTCTTTGTTATAGTCACCTAGGGGTGATTTCCCTTTTGTCACGGGTATCGTTTCCGCATGTGGAAGTAACCGAACGACTTATGTGATTAATCCAATTTCATATAACTAATTAAATTTACTATTTCTCATTTAATAAAATTAATATTTTTTGACATTAAAAATAACATTACAATATATATTGTAAAGATATTTTATATAGTAAAATTTTAAATTAAAAATGGATTAAATTTTATTTTAACTTGAGTACAGGCTGGAAAGCATTTTTTGTGTTGTTTTTGAAGTAGAGAGCATAAAGCTCATAAATCAACAGGTTCTATTCAGACTCCCAAGGATAACCCGAAACAGAATTAAGAGTCAAAGGACCACTTGAAGGGACTAGCTAGCGTTAAGAATGATTCAGATGAGGAGACAGCTCAGGACACTTTAAAGAATCATATGTTGAGATGGCTCTTTTATAAAAGCCAGGAACCATTACTAGAAAATCCGCAATTTAATTATTATTGTAAAGTTAGTAGAGTAATCAGTTAAAAATAGAACAATTTTTTTCAAAGAACACAAAAACCTGATTAATACATAGACTAACTATTATATATGGTTTGTGGTTAACGATTTGTAAAAATATAAACTTTTTTTTAAAAAAGTAGGAAATATAATGAAGATGAGAAGCTATAGCAGAAAGATACAGATGGCAGAGTAGCTTGGAGCCTGGTCCTCACTGTCGCACACCTAGGGTCAACTGTTTACAGTGCTTACAATAAATATTTGTGTACCTGTGAGTTACGATATAGTGTACAGTTTGACAGTCAGAACAAACAGCAACAGGAGGATACATCTTGTCAAAACAATAATTTTTTTTCTATTCAAATACTATTCATCACATGGACAATACTATCGTCATGGACATCATAGGATGTTCAAGGGCTGGTAGTGCAGTGCATTTCTTGATCAGGTGCCTTATACATATTATATATGTAGGGGACTACCCCTCAAGTAATATCTTGTGTAAAATATAATAATAATTTACATGATTTAAAAAAAAAAGAAAAAATATATATAAGATCAGTGAGATTATATTATATGACGATATTTTTATGATAAATTAATTTTATTTATTAGACATTAGTTGATTTTGGTTTGGTTAGGGAATTAAATTCTAATAAAAAATACAGTATTCACCCACTAGACCCTAGTGGTGCATAGGTCCCAGTTTTGCACTGATTCTACCTATTGTATGTTTTCAAATAATTAATAAAAAAAATTTTATTTAATAAACTGAAGCTTAATATCTCAGCTGGGTTTGTAACTTACAATTAAAAAAATGGATAATTATGGATTATTGAAGTTATATATAAATATATACATTTTAATGTTATTTTGAAAGTCAACAATTTTAAATTAATTTTATTTAGTATTAAATTTAGTAGTTAGACGAAACAGGATTAAATATTGAAGACGTTGGGTTAGTGCCATACAATATAATATAAATTATTAATTTCTTGAATATTTAAGGCTATATAAACTTTTTGATTGAGTCAATACTTAAAAGTAGCTAGTAGCTATACTAATGCATTATTCCGATTTGGTTCACATGCGATATAAATATGACATATTTTTTAAAACTAACGACATACTACTATCTTCTAAAAATGATGCACAATTCCACAATCAAGTTGGTAATGGAAATTAGCCAACTAACAGGAAAACATATTTACTTACTAAAGAAAAAACTTGTTTCACAGCTCATAGATATCACACTAAAAATTTACAAAGAATTTTACAATCCTGTTTACAAAATATTTAAAAATGTTTCACATTTGGTTACTCAATCTTCATTTTAGGAGTCTTATTGGTTATATTTTAACAATTCAAGAAATTTCCATAGACAAAAAAAATTTTAAAACACATGATCACTTATTTAAAATAAAAAATGGCAAAGAAGAGATTTTTTTCTTTCCTTGTACTGTTTGAATTACAATCAAATGTCTATTTTTGAGAATAAATTACAAAAGAAAATTTAAGGAATCATCATAATGTATTCCATCAACTAAACAATATGTAACAAGATTATACAAAGAGAATTGGATTTGATAGAGAGAATAGAGTATGAATAAAAATAATTACACAATATAAAAATATAAAGGACAGTGGGACTTGTTATTCTGCTGATAATGTCACAATGGAAATATGATTTACAGTGAAATGTATGGATACTAAATTATTTTTAGGAAATTAATACAAAATTATGTGGAAATCCATTGAAACTTTGATATAGAAGGGTATCCGATTAAAGAAATCCTTTAAGCATTGTCTTGTATGTTCATGTTTTTCTACCGAATAACCGACCAATGATATGCTATCTATTTGTTTAATAAAATATTTATTATAGCCACCTGTTTTGGCCAGGAATTCCTATCTCTCAGGAACAATCCAAAATGTTCACAGAGATAGTGATGTACCCTTCAAACGCTCATGCTTCCATAATTTTTCTCAATTATATTCTCCATTGTTTTTAATTAATATATGCATATAATCAAAACAACTTTCAAATGTTTGGTTGTCATGGCTAATGCTTATTAAAAACTCAAGCCATACCAATGGGTTGCCAAATATGAAGTTACCTTTATTTACAAGTAAAAAAAATAAAATCAATTCTCAGGAGGGTCCTAGACAACCAAACATTTAACATAAAATGTATGCTGTTTAACAGTTCTTCACAAATTTAATCTCAACTTGTATTCCTCCAGCTCAAGTAGTGTGTTTTGTTGATGCTTTGATTGCAGCCATGGCTTCCCAATTTTAAAAAAGCAGGGAGTGGTATTGCCATTGTCAAAATTTCTAGCCACTTGCTTTGGTGTGTCTACAGTTGAACCAAGTTCTCATTTAATATATAAATAAATGCCTCTTCATTAGACAATCAATTTTTTGCATGTTATCATTGTACTACCATCGTCAATCGGAACCAAATTCTTTAATTTCTTCAGCTATTTCTTTGTTACCTGAAATATATAAATTGAAATCCAAAGAAGAGACCGACTCAGATTTTGAATAATTTGCATTCATTATCCCTCAGGCTTATCTTTATTTTGTCCTGTCACTACAATCATCAAACCTTGTTTAGGTCAGCCAACCTTATGTGTCCATTACAGACATGTTCAGAACAAATTCCATTGAAAAAACAATTGTTCACCCAAAAATCGTGTTTTATTAAAAACCGGCTGGTATGTTTTCCAGATTGTCACCATTTGACTAGGAAATTATTTTTTTTTTGTTTTTTTTCAATTCTTCCAAGTTAGACATTTAATGTTGTATTTTTCAACAAGATTATTATATTATATAATTGAATAATGCAGCACAGTTTTTTTCCACCATTTATTAAACTGGCAATAAAATAAATTAGGGTCCTTAAACTGAACTTTTTTAGCTTAAAAAAAAGTTTTAGTGAGAAAAATTATCAATCAAAACAATGCAACCATTAATTCAACTCTTCCTTAGTCCTTGTATATTTTTTTTCATATTATTTTTAGTGAGATGTAATTAAAAATAAGTATGATACAAGTACTCCATTGTTAATGGAGTGTTGAAAATGAATTTTGTCCAAATTCAAAGCTTTGCAGACCACTTTATAGCAGATGGATTTGAGTCCCATCCTAGGTGGTAACTTATTTAGCGCTAAAATTATCTCTATAAATTATGCCATGGATGATAGAAAAGGGTGACAACCTGTAGGAAGCCAACTCCATAACAATAAACTTACATTATACAATTTCCTTGCTTCCAGAAGTAGCTTCATAGCATTTTGGAAATTCGAATATTTGCAGTGATGTAAAGCACATTCAACTAAATATTTCAGTTCTGTAATCTTTAGCTCTAGAAAAAAGAAAAAAAAAAATCATGATAAATAAAACAATATTGTATTTTTTGTTTATAAAATAAAAGACTAGCCAGCCTCTGTCAAGGTGATAACACTCAGGATAATAAAAAATAAAGATCCCAATAATTTGTAGGTAGACAAATCCTTTCATCTATCAATAAAAAAAGAAAGTCATTTATTACTGATGTTCTAAGATTTGTTGTGATAAAAACAATAAACAATAGCCTAAGGCTGTCGTGTGGTGTGGTTCTGGATTCCAAAGTCTAAATTGGCAGTTTTTATTTCATTTCTGTAAATATAAGTGGGTGGCTTTTGATAGAATATCCCGCTTTCAGCCGTTAATAGGAGTAAATAATGGCTTAAATAACAAAAAGGCTAATCTGAAGTTATTTAGTTAGTTAAATTAAACCAATTTATAAATCCACTTTGGAATTGGTTCAGTTTGGCTGGTAGACTATACAATACAAGACTTACTAAGAAAATTTCATATAGAGTTCATAATTTAATTAATAATATTAAATATTAGTAAATATTAAAAGTTAACCAATCAAATATACCTGCCGCTTGGGAATGATGGATGAGCTGGTGATAAACGTCAGTACCTACTTCATAACAGCGACAGTTGACAACTTCAGGTTTAAAAAATTCATATTGGTCAAGATATTTTTTTACTTTTTTACCTTTATGAACGTCTGAAACTCGAACAATATCCAGAACGTCACCTAAACAGAAACCACATTATTTAGGATTAATACAAATAATGAATCAGCCACTGAGAACATTTCAAAATATTTATTTTTGCTATGACAAATATTTATTAAAGTTATCCTTCAGTATATTTTGCCTTCATTTGTGCCTTTATGTTTATAATTTCCTATGTGTCGAGAAATAAATCTGGCATGTTGGTGGTAGATATCTATTGCTGGCTCTGAAAACTTTATTTTTAGGGTACCACTGATTTTTTTTTTTCAAAATCAATCAATATATTGTTGTGATATTTTATGGTACGCATCGAGAAAAGGACGCTCAAGACAAAGAAGAGGATCCGGACCACGCTACGCATCAGACAAAGGAAGAATGCACCAATCAAGCAACACAAAGAAACACTGGCCAGTCGCGTTTAATAATTAAGGTACATTTTAACTTTAGTTTATAATAAATGTTATTTTATTTTATTTTTAAATCAATTTGTGAAAATAAACAATTATTCCTTTTGCCAGAATTATCCTATTTTTATTAACAGGACCTAAAGATAACGTAAAAGTTAAATATAAAGTTATAAATTATATAAAAAAATATATAATTAAATTATATGATAAATAAATATTGTAATAATATATTTTTCTATAATATTGAATGGGGTATCATATTAAAAAACTCATCGCCCTAAATAATAATATATATGATTTTTTTTTTGAGCACTAGTCACACAAAATCATTAACAATGAAATTAAAATTGTTTCCACAACTTTAACTGAACCTGTGATTTACAAAGATAGATGATATTTTATCATCCTAGCTTTCATATTTGTTTTGATGGTGCTATAAATAAATGTATATGATAAATAATTCTTTGATAAATAATAAGTTCCTAAAAAAAAATTGTTTTCCTAGCTTATTAAGTAGGGCATCATTTTAAAGATCTCAATGTTGTGTTTAAGGATATATATATTGTTGTGATATTTGATATTATAAACTTTATATATCAAGAAAAGAGAAAATATTCGTGGAATGTTCCATGCCTTATTATGAAAATAATGTCAAACAAGCACATGTAAAAACTTGAAAATTGAAGTTTATTCTAATGTATTAAAATGTTAGAATGTGTATTTATACAATCAGATTTGTAAATATTTAAAAATCTTTATGAAAATTTAAAATTAATTAAAACCTTATTATGTAAATAATGTCAATCGGACACTGGAAAAAATTTGAAAATTGAAATGATTGTAGTGTTTAAATGTTAGTATGTTAATTTTGTACAATTAAGTTGGTAAATGTTAAAAGCTATATAAAAATTTGAAATTTAAAATTAATTAATACTTAATTATGAAAATATTGTCAACCCAGCAATGTAAAAACTTGAAAATTAGAAATGTATGGTATTATAGATAAAAGTTAAGATGTCTGTATGGTACAATTACATTTGTAATCTAAATAATTGAAATGCAAAATGTAAAATTATGGTAACGCATAATCTGATATTGTCATTTAGTTATAAGAAAATGCAAATTGTTAAAGTGATAGTAAAATCTAAAGTGAAGTGGAATAAAAATTTTTTTATCGACAAGCTCAAAAAAAGCTATTTTTTAATCAGAACGGGCCCGAAATGTTGTGATATTTGATATTATAAACTTTATATATCAAGAATTTTAAATAAAAAGGGCGTTATTCAAATCATATATCAAGAAGGCGATCAAAACAAAGGAGCGAGGTTACGAAAAACAGGGGAGCGGGAGCATTAGCGCCACTCTAGTTTTGGGATCAGCCCGTGATACATGTTAGTTGTAAATTGTGTGTCAGAAAAACTTTAAAATTTCTTTTGGTTAGTGGTATTGGACTTAGCAGAACCAAGAAGAGACATTGCATGAAAAGAAAAAGAATTGAATTGGTTTGAAAATAATTGATGAGGATAAAAGAATAAGAAGAAGCAAAATTGTAAACAAGTATTTATATATAATTAATTTAAGTTTTTGTTTTATTTGTAATTAAATTCAAAACTTCAGATAATAAATAATAAGATAAGAAAAATTTAAAGATAGAATTAAAAATAAAATTAAAATTTTTTTGAAAAATGTAATGATATATATGTATATATGTTGGAAGTTTAGTGGACTATAAATGCCAAAGAAACATTAAATCAGATTAATGACATTTTTTAAAAAAAATATTTATAAAACACAGCTGAGGTTGTGTTTACAAATTCCCGTAGACACTGATGGAATGTATTAGAGAAATTGGTTTCGAATGTGAATGTTAATACTTGCAGGAAGAGGAGAAATTTGTAAGTTCGATTATTTTTTTTTTTTATTTTTGTACATAGTATTTTGTTTGAGGTTTTGAAATACAAAAAAAAAAAAAAAATGTTAATACATATATTTGTTTGGGCCAATTAATTAATTAATATTTGACAAAAACCTTAAACAAGAAAAACAAATTTTAATGATAATTTGAAAAAAATAAAGAGTCTTTGGATAGGTTGGTTGGCCAAGATGGAAAGAAACTGCATTGCACATTTTACATATTTCTTTTGGGTTAATTTTAGTTGTTTCATGACTTGTATTGAGTTCAGTATTGTACCTGTCATAAGTTCTTTATTGAAAAATTAACCTATTGAATTTGAAGTTTATGGGTGTGGTAAGAAACATAGGCAATGGGAGTTCCCGATTGGCATTCAGATTAATATTATCTAGAACTATTTTTTATTTCTCCAGAATATTAAAAATCCCAGCCTGGTCTACTTTTAAATAGCAGTAAAATAATAACTCACCTTCACTGACTTCATCTAGCAGAACCTTTCGAAGATTTTGAACTTTTTGAGAATTGTAAACAGTAAATAAATTTGTTCATTAAAGATTTCCTGGTTACAACTCGGTCTCTTAATTTTAAGATTTTCAGATAAGAAACACATCTTGGGATATTTGGAACTATCCATTTCCATGATTCTCTTTAACCAGTTAAGATAATATTTTGGAAATTGAAGCTTAATAATATATAAAGGCCTTAATTTGAGTCTTAATTGAAACAAAGGTGTTTATATTTAGTGAGTACATTTTTTTATAAAAATTATTCTTGAAATTTCCAGAATCTCTAATGTAAGATCCAAAATCTGAGCACAGTAGAGCAGTGATGTATAAACCATTGCATTACTTAATTTTTGGGATCCATGAATTAATTTTTGTATTGCAGCATAAACCAATAACAGGGCCAGTTGCGCTGAATTGTTCTTTGTTTTGGTTTGTTTAACTGCCTGAAGGAAAAGAAAAACACCAGAGCTTGAAGAAAATGTAATTCCTAGACATTGTAGGTTTTCACATAATCAACCTTATGACTGCCCAGCAACACTTTTCTTCCTCTCTTTTTTTGACATCCTTCATCAAACTTAATTATCTTTGACTTGGTACTATCGACAATCTTGTAAGACTGCCTGAATGTTCTTGAAATCAACTACTATTCTTTATAATATTTTTTTGAATCATAGTTGGAAAGTAAATTAACAACTCCTATCAAAATATATCTCTGAATGAACTAGTAATCATGCCAAAATTATGAGAATTAGTATCATAGCATTGGTTATGTGACCAGAAAAATATACTTAATAAATTGGTATACTTAATGGTAATAGCGCAATAAAGCTTAAGATAGAGCAATAAATGGAGCAAAGTATGTACCTACATACATCTGGAAAGTATCCTCTTTCTGCTCTTCTCCCTTATCACATTCCTCTTCCAAATGAGCTGTGTTCTCCATTGACTAGAAGATCCATTAGGAAAACATTACAATCTTTAGATGTTAAAAAGTGTAGAAAACATTACAACATGATAGTTACCACTACTTTGTTGGCTATTAAGAATATTTTAATGAGGGTATAAATGTAGCCAAAAATGTTAAGGGTTTATACTATGCATACTAATAATAAGTGCGGGGAAGCCCATGATGTAGAAAGGCAGCCCACCTGGCTATCAGGGGCTGTTTGGGCGAGAACGAGGTTTATTTAAGTCATGAGCTTGGAGGGGGAAGCTACCTTTAACAGGGCAGAGATCGCGAAAAACTCGCTCTAAAAGGCGAAAGATTTATTCGCTTTGAAGGAAGACCAGAGGCGACACCCTTTACACAGAGGAAGAACATGCGAAAATACTGGCCGACCACTACACCGCAGGACAGGTAACTACCACGAACCGCAGCAGCTGGAGACAGGACAGAACTACATGTTTGTCTACCCGAAGCAGCTCAAGGCAATTCTTCACCGGTATCAGGGAAACCGATCACAAGGGCGCGAGAGGGTGCAAACTGTATTGCTAAAACAGCTGCCGAGGAGAGCGATTGCCCAACTCGTTAACCTGTACAATTCATGTATCAGGTTGCGATACTTCCCGACAGCGCGGAAATAAGGGAAAGAGTTTTGAAAAATAATACTGAACTACATGAAGAAGTTCTGTTCAGAAAATTCGATCATTCCGTACAAGCAGGTAGGTTTTCAGGCTCATCTGAGTACAGAATATCCGCTTGTGAAGGTACAGACTGAAGCCACCTCGGTGTCAACAAGAATAGAGCAAATGCTATGATCTTGTTGGACTGCACGCAGGCTTTTGACTCAGTGTCCCATGGGATGCTGTTGGTTTCCTTCTTGAAGGACAGAACAGTGAGGGTACAGGTGGGCGATTGCCTCTCTAACCCATTCCCACTGACTTGTGGAGTTCCTCAAGGAGCTTGTCTCCTGTTCTTTTCAACATGTACACATCTGAAATTGTTTGGACAAACTACAAGAAAGCTATGGTAATCGCTTTCGCCGATGACATTGTGGTTTACAACAGCAGCATGAGTGCACAAAGAGCTCTTACACAGGCAGAGTAAGTTTGTAACATAATCAGTGACAGACTGGGTAAGTTAAACATCAGTGTAGACGCCGGGAAGACCAACTGCGTAATATTCTCCATCCAAAAGGGGAAAAAAGCTTTACCAAAATCATATACTATAGGATGGCAAGATAACTCGCCAGCTATCTCAATATACTCTCTGGGTATAAAAATGGATAGGCATCTCCATTTCTCTTCTCATTTTAGTAACAAAATATGACACAGGTCTTACAGGTTTCTCCACTTGCTAACTTTACCCAACTTGTCGCTGCGTCTCAAACTAATGATATATAAATGTGTCCTCCGGCCCGCTCTGCTGTACGGTGCCCCGCTATTTACCCACTTGACTGACAATACGGCAATTCCAGAATGGGATCATGAGAAAAGTGGTCTGACATACCTCCCTCGAGAGGTTAAAGAACACCGACCTGCACCCATTGCTTGGTGTGCCATCGGTGGGTGAGTTCATCCCGCAGAGACATATCAAGTTTTTTGACTCATTGCAGCACCTCACAAACACAGTGTTCAACACTATGACCCCACAACCCCTTCCGCATCGATGGCAACAGAACTGCAGAGTCCCGTGGGACACCGAGTCGAAGGCCTCCTTGTGACCAAGCAGCTGCATCGCATCACGAGTTGCACCGCCCTGGACTTTATTACATCTGACCAAAAGCCTGTATGCGGTGGTGCGACTACAGTCGTGCCAACTGGGAGCTGTATAGTTCACATTTTTTTTTTTTGTTTCCCTACCTGAGGCGTAAGCCTCATACAGGGTTTTCACAAATTTACCATAACCTGCACACAGCAGAAAAAAAGAAGTGGATCGTCAACTGTCTTTCATAAATGAAGTGATTGTTGACGCTGCTATCCCAAAGTACAGCCCCATGCTACTGACCCTGCAACCACTTTCAGACCACATTCTGAAACTTATTGACTTGCGCTATAATTGGAAGAACAAATGGTACAAAACCAGAGACCATCAGTCCAAGGTAGTTGTGAATTCTCTCACAACATAAATCTGAAGCTTGATGCAAATCTGGAAGGCAGCAAAGTGACATGAGTGACTTCGCAGGACGCAAGGCGATCACAGAAAGTTCTGGAAGCTGTTGAAGATGACCAAAACCAAGACAACTACTGTCCGCCTTCACGAAGGCGACACTCTTATTATTACCGAGCAACAGGCAAAAAAAAAAATGCTGAATTCGAGCAAGGGTCAGGCAGCCAGGGATCGAGGGCACATATGGCAGGAAAATCAAGACACGTCGTGTGGGAGCTGCCTTCATAAAACAGTGAATAATGTTGAACAGGGCTTGTGAAAAGGATTGAAGGTAAGCAGAACCTCAAAACCAGTGGAATATTTTTTTCTCTCGTCAAATTAATTCAGGAAAATTTATGAATTTCAAGACTATATTGTGAATCCCCCAAAATGATTATATTTCCTCAAAAATATAAATAATAATGGCCACAACAAAATTCTAGCAAGCAGAATTCTAGGTTTTAGATTGTAAATGTTTGAACATATGTAAAGATAGTTTAAGTAAAATTAGTGTCCAAATGGTATAAGTGTTTGTTTAGCTTGTCTGATTTCAACCTGAAATTTTAAAAAAGTCATAAATTAAATTAAATTTAGAAATAAATTTAAATGTTCCGTCAGTTATATAGTGATAAAACCTGTTCATATTAAAATTTAAATTATTGTAAGAAGTTAAAATTTGGTCACCATTTTATTAATTTAGCAATTGGACGCCCAACATGAGGCTTGATTTTCTAAATTAGCTAGTCACGACAACTAAACACACTTAATTTCATTTTTTGGTTTTGTTATTGTTACCTAAGAAAATGGAAACGAGTGAGCAGAGTGTGATGGAAATGTTGGGAATTCCAGATGAGTCTGAGATTGTTGTTAATAAGTGGAACAGAGTTGTTGAAAATTATAAAGGAAACAAGAACACTTTCAAAAACACACTGACGTAATTCAGCCCAGAAATTTCATAATTAGCTCAGGAGAATCAGAATAATTAACTCTTTTTAAACAACTAATGATATATATATATATATATATATATATATATATATATATATATATATATTGTTGTGATATTTTAAAATGATGATTTTTAATAGTTTTTGTTTAAATAAACTCGGAATTAGCGAGCATTGAATAACGATCCGTGATGCATTTTTGAAAGTATGAACGTTTTTATTGTCGTCATATTAATTATTAATAATTGAAATAAAATAATATCATATTTAATATAAACATTTATTATATAAACTTCTAATTTAAGCAAAGTATAAATATCCGAACAACCAAAGAGATCAAGAGTCAAGAAGGCAGTGGTAGGTACAGAAAAACCGGCATGAGGACAAAAACTTTGATTCGTTCTTCAGAAGGCAGGCAGAGCAGGTAGCATCCTTGGGAAGGCACGGCAACCCACCGCCTCGTGGTCACACCTGCACTCAACACGAAGACCAAGGACGCGCAAGTAAGACGATTCGGATCAAGCAAATGAAGATTACCACCGAAGAGAAGAACACAAAGAAACACTGGCCAGTATAATACGTAATTTTAATCTTAACAGTAATTTTTAGTACGTACGTAATTTATTTGTATATCAATTTTTATATCTTAATGTGTGTAAATAAAACCAATATTCCAATTGCCAGAAGTTTCCTATATAATTATTAACAGAACCCTGAATTAACGTAAAAGTTATTAAATATAAAGTTTTTTTTTTTTAAATTATATGAAAAGAATATATAATTAAAATATCTTATTAATAAATAAGCAAATATTAGAATAATATATATATAAATAGACAAAAAATATTATGAAATGTACAAAAAAATTGAAAATGAATGGAAGGTGAAGAGAATAATTTAACCACAAAATTAAATGAAAGTGACATTGGATAATAATATTCATCCATGTATGCATCATCCTAGGAAAATACCATTCCTATTTCAAGAAAAATTTAAAACAACACTAAAACCAATGAAAAAAGAAAAATTTATCAAAAATTGGTCAAGGTTAAATAATGCTATTGAAGATTTGGAAATAACATGTGAAATATGTTCCATACACCAAAATTCAAACCAAAGAGAGCCAATGATAATGAGTGAAATTCAAAATAGACCTTGGCAAAAAAAAAGCCGGTGATCTATTCTCGTTAAATTCTGCAACATATTTATTAATGGTAGATTTCCACTCAAAATATGTTGAAGTCGAAAACTAAATAGACTAGATAGTTAGGCTATCATCGTACCACATTTAAAAATAATATTTTCAAGATATGAAACCCTGGAAATAGAATTGAGTGATGGAGGTCCTCAATTTTCTTCTATATGCACATATGCAGGAAAATGGAATTTTAAGTCCAACATATGTTCACCAAATGGATTAGCAGGCAAATCTGCACAAACTGTAAAAGGGAATTTTCATAAAGCAGTAGAAGACAATAAGATTGTATTCATAAGACAATTTAGAAATACACCTATGTAATGATTGGGATCTTATAGTCAACTACTACTGTTTGGATTAAGGCTGAGGGATAATGTTCCATCACCTATAAAATTTCTTAATACCAGAACTAGCAGCTGGTTGGGGAATTCGTAGTTCTTCAGGCGTTTGAGCAGTCTGTTGAGACCAAGTTGAAATCTTTCGATCAGGAGATTATCACAGTAACCCTGTACTACAAGGCTGCAGTCAGCATTTAGGCGTTCGCTGAAGCCAGTCGGCTATGGTGGGATGATCCGAGTATAATAGTCAGAGAGATGGCGATGGATGAGCCCTCTGTCTCCTATCAGCTGTTATTAATAAACCACCCCCCATCATCCCCCCATAATGTATGGTTTTTTGAAAGGCCCTTGGTACCAGTTATATTACATTGATATTATTTCTACAAACATTATTTCAACGGGAAACTTATTTCCTTTAATTTAACTTAATTCTAATAAATAAATTTAATTTAATAGTAAAATATTGTTATAGTAAAATATTGTTATAGCATATTATATCATGCTTACATGCTCATTATCTGTTTTAAAAGAATTTCCATTAGTAGGTTTCTTTAATGTGATAAACATTGTTTCGTGCCTTTTCTCTGCCATTTCTTTCAATGTATTTAATCCAACTTCAAACTTTCCCTCCGTGTTGCCCGCATATTGTCTTGTCAAACCTGTTTTATTATTAGTCATGGAATCCCTATCTACTCCAATTATCGCAGGCCTTCTTGATGAAAAACTCCTTTTTTTCGTAACATCTTTAAATGGGTCTGACCTGTGCAATTGCTCCAAGACAATTTTGATATTTGACATCTCGTTTGATGTAGCTCGGTGCCTTTTACATCTATAAGATTCCATTCTTTTTTCTATGCTTTTTAATATTTCCAGATGAAGACACTCGTTACATTTCATGACCTGCTGTTTAATTGAAGATAAAGCTCTCGTATGAAATAGTATCCTCTGATTCATCGGGATCATTTGATAAATTGTCGATGCTAAAATGGAGAACTTAAAACTCAAAAACTCGCAAAAAGCATATTTTGGGAATGAAAGCCTAGCTGAAATGTAACCAATCATGAATTAGAGGAAAATAAATTATTGATAGAAATTTGTATCATAGTAGATCCAAGGATCAGTGGCCTCACACCTTCTGTATTTTTATATTAAAGAATCATTTTATTTATTATTTGAGTAGAAGGGTTCGTTAGAATATCTGCTAAGATTGATGAAAGAAAGATGTTGGATTTTCATCAAATTTATTTATGGACAGCCTTTTGACATATCATGTATGAGAGTGAGATGGGTAGAGTATGAATGTAAGATGTGTATTTCTTAATACATACTAGGATACATCGTGTATAAATAAATTTTATGAAAATCTTACATTACTTTTATATACTAAACCAAACGAATACATCCACTCAAAACGTAGAACTTATTCATAATTCTATTTCATTTTTTTTAACTGACTAAAATTTGGTTTTATAAATTATGAACTAAATTTTAATAATAAAAAATTAAATATATGTATAACATAAAAAAAAGAAATTGATAGGGTTATCTAAGTGTGAGTGCGAACCATTAATCTAAGTTGTTTATGACTTGGGAAAGCTTATAAAGCCTGAAGAGAAACGGGGCCACCTTTTTTCTAGCATATAATAATTCCGTTTTTTGTATCTTATCTTACACGATATCAGCTTAAACTTAAATGCTTTGTAATTTGTAGCTACTTACTTAGAGTTATAGTGTCACAATTGCACTCAGGAAGTGGGAATAGATACGGACTAAATTCATTAGAACATTGCCGTTTACATTTAACATTGGCACATCCAAGAATGTCCATCCTGAACAGGTTCTCTAGAGCTGTTAGAAAGCGAAATCGTTAAAAGACATCAGAAAAGAAAAAATTATTAATTTACAGATTCATTATTTAATTATTCATTATTATTTAATTATTTCAGATTTGCCTTCTGGCCACCATACTGTTAATTCATGTCAGTATTGTACTCTTGAACCAAGTTCTGTGTTTTTTTTTGGTTCATTTCATTTCTTTTTCTATGTTAAACTGACCTTCCCATGGGTCTATTGGAACCTGTGCTGGAGTTTTATCTATTCCAACCAACCCATTGTCAAGTAACAGTCCACTCAGCTCACTATCAGCTGTGCGCTGAACAGCTGTTTATATTGAACTCAAGTTAATTCCCACCAAAAATGTTGCACCCAGAGCCCAAAACCTAAGCAGCAGCAACTGATCATGTACATCGTGATATCAAATTGGCAAGGACAAAACTAACTCCCCGAAAATCTCACCTGAAAAAAAAGAAATGTAAGACGTTGCTAGCAATTCAACCTCAGAATGCAGTTCATAAATTTCGTAGAAACCAACCACCACCGGAAAACTACCAGGCCCTTATCTCTTTTCGAATAGGTTTGACCCCCACGCAGACATGGACCAAGAAGAACTTGAACGTTCCAACCACCATCTACTCACATAAAAATTGATAATTTTATAGATTTCTAAAAGAAAATCTCCTCCATTGTTGTTGAGCAGTCGTGTGAACGAAGACACCTACCGCAATGTAATCAAATTTGTTGAAAGACACCGAATTCAACACTTCACATATTAAATAAAAAAGGACCGGAACCATACCGGGTGCTGATCAGAAACCTCCACTCATATTGCAATTATCAAGGAGAAACCTGAAAAGATCAGCTTTAAGTTCCACAACACATGCTAAACTATATACCAAATAAATATTTTTTGTAAATATAGAACCTGGTGCTAACACAGCTCTGACATATTTTTCATTCACTCCCTTTTTTATAAAAAAAAATTGAGGCGGAAGAATTTTACAAAAGGAATGAAATCCCTTAATGCATTCAATTTCATATGAATAACTTCTGTTGACCATACCGTACATGTGAGAAGTGTACACGACTTCACCTAAAACTGCTCCAGAAACCGGGAACTGGGAATCTGCGCTCACTGCTCTTTACAGCATCCAGCTTACTATAAGGGTTGTGTAGTTTACTGGTTGGTACGTAGCTTCTAGATCACAAGGTCACCAGCAACTTAGTCATCAATCCCAGGACAAGCAGACCTTGACTGCTTCAGTCACCCATCATCTGCCTCTGGAACCAAATACCAGCCTATAGCAAACCCAGCGACTTCCTCAAGGTCAGCCCAAACAAGTACAGCACCAGCAACCTCCACATCTCCTCAACAACACCTTACCTTAGCACCTTGGTCTTACGCTTATGTTATCAAAACCCAACAGCTCCAATGACCTACTTATTCTCATATTCCTCCTCCTACTCCTGAATCATACAATAAAATACCACTGTGAGTCTTGACCATGGTGTGTTGAATCATACAACCTCACAGCAATAACCAACAGCCTGACCCAAATTATAGCCCAACTACAATCCTTAATTATCCCCCAGCCTGAAGTACAACAAAATTGCACAGCAAAGTTAGTCCTAATCCAGTGTACAGACCCTTTTTTTTTTCCAAAATATTAACGTTAGTCTAAAACTTCATGAGTGGCTTCATTTTAACGTCACATACAACGTTTTTATCATTCTCAAATTGGCATTTTCAATCAGGAAATACCTCAATTAAATGATGTGCTAAAAAGGTATGACCAACTCGTTGCTTGCCACTTGAATTGTTAGATGATTTGATAAAAAAATTGACCAGCGAAAATATTGTGCCGTTTGAAGAGGTAAATTGGATCCAAAATAAGGCATGCTAAAAATTTTAAAGGTAAAATAAACAGAAAAGATAAAAATACATCTGTACAAGACAGGGATATAAAGCCTTGCCATTGCAGAGTAACAACCTTGGTTACAATTTTAATAATTAAAATTTTAAATTAACAATTTTTCCATTATAATCCAATTTTCCACAATCGACAATTTCTCGACATTTTTTCCATTATAATCCAAAAAAGTATAGGCATTTCATTCTAATAAACTATTTATATTAAAATTTCTCAGATTTTGAAAAAAAAAAAAAAAAAAAAAAAAGTGTTTCCAATTTAGTAATAATGGATCATTAATAAATTAATTAGTTGTAAACAAATAAAAAATTTTTTTATCATATTGGATTAATTAAACCTGTAATATGTCACCATGGTTGTGTTAAGAGTTGCTGCCTAGCACAAGGTGTTAAGCCCGCACCCTGAAGTCAAAATTCAAAACTCCTGATCACATAAATATTTGCTTAACCTTATCATCCTAATTATTTTCTTTCATTTTTAGGGTTTTGTTTTCTTCAAAACTAGAAACCATTATTTTAATTCCTGTACCAGTTAAGTCTGTACTACTTAAGTCCTCAGTTTGAATTAAAGATACAAAAGTCTTAGTTTATGGTTCAAATCTTTGCAAATGATTCTTTTTTTATCTCCCCTTGCTCAATTCCTGTGAATCTCACGTGACTTTAAATGATACTCTGTGATCATCTAAGTTTACTCCAAATCTCTACCTGAAGAACTGGGCAACACCAAGTGCTGTCAGTTAGTAAAAACATAATTTATCATTGTTATTATAAAATAGACTAATAATTGTCACTATTGAAATTGAAAATAAATATTATCAGATAAAGCACCTTCACAAACATCTGATTCAGGAGGGAATCCAATCATACAAACCAAAGCATATCTTTTAAATTCCTTTCCAAGTATGGATCCACATTTAAGTAATAGCTGTTCAAAAGGAGTAAGCTTGTCAAAAGTAGCCATAATAACATCTGAAATAAGCATATAAAATGAATATCAGAGAGAAACATACTGAAAATATATTATACATCATTAATTTTTAGCCAATACACTTTAACATGGGTAGGACACTCCACTACCTACCAACTCCCATATGTTCTGACATTTAATAACAATATAGTAACTGAATTGTATATCAAATTAAATGTATTTAATATAATTAGATTAATTTTCTGGAAGTGAGTTTTTAATTGAATTAATTTGTAATTGAAGCATTAATTGGGCTATACCACCAAAACTTGGGTATCAAGGCTACCTTCTGGGTTTTTCCAGATACTCTGGGTGGGCTTGGGACGACTTAAATGAGTTAAGTTGGCCAGTAGCCATGACCGGGTGTTGAAGAGAGGCCACCAGCATTGAAGACTTCTCATCACCCAATACCAAAAAATGTACCCATGTTATTTAAATCATTATTTGTATTAGGTGATTATTATTTTTAACCCTATGAAACTCTAGTTAATATGAAACATTTGTAATAAGCATTATTACTAGCATTGGCAATGCATATTGGTTATTCAAATCTTTTACAAATTTATTGTGGAAAATGAATAAGATTGATTTTACTATTGTGTATGAGAGTTGCGCATGTGCTCTCACAAGAGATCAGATATAAAATATCCTGCTTTTGAAGATTATACTTTAAACACAGGAAAATTGTATACAAGATTATTTGGATGGTATCCTATGCCCGTGGCCGTCCATAAAATTCTTATTCATAGTCCAGCAATCTCTAAAAAATTGTTATTCCTATTGGCCAATTGTCTGAGGAAGTCCAAGAAAGTCGTTAGAAGGAATTTTCTAGAAAAATATCTAGAATACATTCAAATAAAGATATTTTTCACAATTTGTTAATATCCTCTCATCCAGTGATCTCATATGCCAGACCACTACACCAAACATTGTAAGTAGCAGCAGTGATAACGTAAGCAGCTTGGACATACGAGCTATTAAGTGATACATAATTAATTTTTTTGTACGTGTTTAGTGATGTAGTTTATTAATTTATTTCTTAGATTAATTTTTGGTACATATTTAAATAATAAATAATTTTTTTTGAAAAATGTAATTTTTTTTTGTCCTTTTCTTGAAGATGTTTTAGTTTTGGGGGCAAAATATTTTGTGAAATTTAGCTTTTAATTGTGTACAGTAACATTTCTGAATTAAAATTTTCCAACTAAGTACAAATAATTTTGACCTAAAAAAACAATTAATTTATTTACATTAACTTTTGTCCCGCTAGATTGTGTAGGCAGCCCACAGTGTGGCGGCCCGCGTGATTGACATGCCTGATCTTCAGAATAAAGTAAACTTAATTATATTCTTTAGAAGTAAAATTGTAATAAATTTTGGTGACATCGTGTAGGTATGTTATGATAAGTAAAGGTATGGTAAGTGACCAAAAGTTATTATTAAAAGAAAATTATATAAAGATTACTAATAATAAATCTAATATTAATGAATTAAGAATTAAAGGAAATGAATAAAAATTACAGAAGGAATGAATGGTGTTTAGAATACAAAAATAAAGTAAATAGTATAAATTTAAAATCACAAATGAGAAATGAAAATAAATTCTTATTAAAATAAAGAAAATTATGTCTCAATAATAGAATTACAAATTTTAAATTAAAAATATTTACAAGGTTATGTATCATTAATAACAGTACCAAAATTCTAAATCATTAGGAGGCTCTTTCTTAAAAAAACCAAGAAAAGTTTCAAACATTTGTGTTAATCGGGAGGTTCAAAGGCAGTTTCTAGTATTTAAAACACTGTTTAGTATCATTGGGTGTTAATATACTCAATACCTAAACAAATAAAATATACTTCTTCAGTAATATTGTTCTAAAAATTCTAGAACTTTATTTTCTGGAATATCTCAAAAATTCTTTTTGCCATCTTTAGTAGTAATGCTAAACCATAAGGAACAAATGATCCATTATCAAAATCTAGTGTCTAACCCCGAACTATGAATTACAAATTTCTTGCCATCGAATGTTGGTGGAACTTCATTCTCTCCATCTTTTGTTTCAGTGAAATGTAAAACTTGCAAATTTTCTTTTACTTTCCTCATTGAAGGAGAGTATGATTCCTAAAAAAAATATATCAAATAGTCAATAAACAAATTCAAATTGTTAACATTTAGTGAATTTTATTTCGAAGTAGTGGTAGAAAACAGGTTGTAACACAGGGAAATATGGGTGAAATAAGAAGTATTTGTTTAGTAGTAAAGTGAAAAATCACAGTTAAGAGATAACTCTCTATAAATTAGCTAACAAAAAAAGGTAAAAATAAAACATGATGAATTTTCTGACAGGCCCAGACAAATGGATAAAAGCAATAAGGCTCACCTTGAAGTATCTGGGGGGAAAGATAGTGAAATGGCTGAAATACGGCTTTTGGAAGCCTATGGAGAATAGGAAAGAAAGGAAAGGAGTAGGCTGCATACAAACCACAATTGTAAGCTGATGGGGAACATCCAAGATAAAAGTTGGCATAATTAAAAAACAGGCCTGTTTCCTATTGTTAACGAATACCTGTTGCTTTCCACCCCCCTCCCCATTCTAGCCTCAAGACCAGGGTAGACAAGAATCAATCTTATCCAGGAATTTTCCGTCAGTTGATGGATGCGTTTTTTTGTAAATTTCTCTCTTCTTGATGACTATGCAATCCTCTTCTTAATGTAGTGATGACATTGAGTACAAGAACCATTTTTTTTTTTTTTTATATTAAACAGCAACCTTGAGCAGACTCTTGTTCCTTCATGTTTTCAAAGATTGGTTATTGTGGTCCATTTCTTAATTGGGCGCAATATAGGAAGACCAAACCTAGAGTTATGGTCAGAGTGCACTTAAGATATGGCGAACCCAGTTTAGAAAACTAAAATTACCAAGAGGCAATTGTAACCTCTGTAGTGGTAGAAAACAGGTTGTAACACAGGGAAATATGGGTGAAATAAGAAGTATTTGTTTAGTAGTAAAGTGAAAAATTACAGTTAAGAGATAACTCTCTATAAATTAGCTAACAAAAAAAAGGTAAAAATAAAACATGATAAATTTTCTGACAGGCCCAGACAAATGGATAAAAGCAATAAGGCTCACCTTGAAGTATCTGGGGGGAAAGATAGTGAAATGGCTGAAATACAGCTTTTGGAAGCCTATGGAGAATAGGAAAGAAAGGAAAGTCCATACTCTGACAAGAGTATGATTTCAAAATTTAATATACTATGAAGCAATTTTTATGATCACTTTTATTATAAGGATTTAAATAGAATTCATACCAACCTTTTTCATTTTTACTAGCTGAAATATTGTTTTGTAAAAATTTATTTGTGTCTGCTTAAGACTATTTTGTCTAAACAAACTTATTCATTGCTATTTTTTATATTCTCACCTCGCTGTTTAAAAGAGATAAGTCGGGAACTATGTACTCTTTCCTTGATAACTTGTTACTTGGTTCTAGTGTTACGATAACAGTTCCTGAATCAACATATGACAGCAGGAAAGTCTGGATCCAGCCAGGGTTACCGTGTGATATTTTTTTTAGTACCCTAAAAAATAAAATACTGTTTTAAACCCCTTTAACACACAATGTGTTTAACCTTTAATACATCTGATATTGGTTTTGTTCATGATGTTTCTTTGTTTATGAGTTATTTTAATTTGAACTTGGAAGTTATTTCTTGAAAACTTCAGATTAAAATATCTCTACAAGTATGACCTTTAGAAAAGAACTGTAACCGATAGAACGATCTCCAATTTTAACGTTTTGGAAATCATTTTCAAAATAACCTTGTAGGTTTACCGTTTAAGAGTTACTATAAAAAAACTACAAAAAGTAGCTATCCTAAGAAATCTGCTAGTTAATAATATATCACATAGAAATGTTATTAGAGGTAGCTTAAAATTCAAAAATGATAGCTACTGTGCCTTATGTTAGTATCAATATGTTCACCTTATTAACTTAAAAGGAACTGCTTGAGCGGGTAACATTTGACATACAAGCGGGGCTATGTATTTAACCGCCAGGCATTCAAGATTGACTGTCAAGGAGAGCGGAGAATAGATCATCTCTTTGGAGTACACACTGTGAGCATCAAATGAATTCTGAACAGCAAATACCACTACTAAGTCTGGTATAGCAATCATTGTACAGAGGGTCTTCCAGGACAGAAAATCAAGGTCTTCTGCATCATCAATAATAAACACAGAATTGCGCAGAACCTAAAAATAATAATGCTGATAAACATTTAAAGTTTTGATAGCAATAAAAAAAAAACCAGTATCCTAACTAATATACATTATTAGTCAAAGAAAGGTATAATACCAGAATTTAAACCTAGGACTACCTGATTTACAGCCAGATGCTCTTTCCAACTGAGACATCCCTATCAAATTGGTAGCTTTGTCAATATACAATACATTTAGCTTATGTCGTACAACCTCTGAAGTTTGCGTTTGGGTTTGATCTAAATAATTTTCTAAATGAACTCCAATTTATGTTACAACAATAAAAGTTCTAAAATCTCCAAAAAAAAAAAAAAAAAAAAAAACTTTGTGAAATACACTAAACCTTTTCTTCTATCTCTCTTCTTGACCCATCTCCTTTTTTATATTGGCTCCCAACCCACCTTATCTTGGCTTTCCCCTGCACCAATCCTAAACCTGAAAAGAAGACATAGCCCTATATTCAATGTTCCATATACCAGTTCAGCTCTTGACATCTCTTTCTGCAGGAAACCCTTTAATCCCTTGTTTTTGTCCTTACCTTTTGTAGCATTGTCTATAGAGGGTTCTTTTGCCTCTCTGTTTCCCTTGGTTCATTTCAAGGATCCCAAAAGACTCGTGAATTTCATGTCACCATTCACAGATACAATGAATAATCCCTTACTCCTAAAGATAATAATTCCTGGGACCTTATATGTATCAAACTCTACTGAAACTTCAGAATACATACTTTATCTCCTTAATTTTAAAACCTAAATCAATCATCAATAATACAATAGTAGATCCTGTCAATTAGATCTCTATTTCCACACCCACCTCCTTTGAACGCTTCTTTTTTTGTTTGTGCTGGAAACCTTTGGAACTCTTTACCTCTCTATATATACTCTATTTCAAGAATTAGATATTTTGGACTATCCAATTGGGTTGTATAAGTACATTGCTTCAAACAATCAGAAATTTTTTTTTTTCTCTTTGCTTAGCACTTGAAGAGGCAAATAGATCTTGAGCCCCATAGAAAATCTAAATTTAAAGCAGGCGATAGTTCCAAATGTTTCTTGCTTCTACTAGATGGCAATGCTAAAAACAGTTTTTATTCTCTCCATATCCCCCTTCCCCTCACCACCACTACAGGACTGAAACAAACTCAAAAGTGTTTTTGAAATCACTTAAACAAAAATAGTACATTTTAATAGTTATTGGTAAAAGAGAAAAAAATTAAAGTGATTCAGCCAGTCAGTGATTGACCCTTTCAGTGATTTCTGCTCATCTAAAGATATTAAAGATAATAACTATTAATAATATTAAATTTGTAGCAACATTTCTAAAATGAAATTAATTAAAATAGGTTAGAGATTTAACTTGTGTTTTCAATCTAAATACATATTATGTTTCAAAATTACCTTCCTTAGAATTCTTATGAACATGCTTTCTTCATTTTCCATATAAGATTCATGTCCATAGTTATAAGGTACTGAAAAATTAACATCAAGAATTTCATTGAGCAAGTGAAGGTGATCGTAATCTTCTACCGGAACTGCATTGAGCAAAGCTTTGATGCGGTCATTGATCGTTTTTCCTAAAAACTAAAACTCCATTTAAAAATAATTATTGAGGGTTTATATATTATTGTTAATGATAATAGTGGATTCACATTAATGTTAATATTTCTTTCCCAGTATATCTCATATATCTGGCCTGACATGCCCTTTTGTCTTGCCAATCCTCTAGCTTTCTGCAGTTCTTCGATCCAGCTCTTTCCTGATCATTTTATTTCTCTCTTTTCCGAAGGGATGTGCTGAAGGAGTCTTTTAAACCAACGATCCTCAGCCCTTCTGTTAACATGGCCAGATCAGCTTAGCTTTTTTTCTTTCTATTTTATTCAGCTGGCTTCCTGATTTGTTGCATCATATTTCTTATTGTCATATGTGCTATCTAGATAAACTGCAGTTCCATTTTTAAAATTCATTTCTTTCGCAAGGTGTTTGTGAGGAATAGCCATTTTTATTTTAACATTATGCCATTATATCTAGTTCACCAATTTGTTAGTGAGGTGTAACATGCATCAATGTACATGTTTAAATTTTTTTAAGGCTACTTCCTTCTCTTACCATTTTCCTATGGGTCAACAGCTTGACTGGCCTTCCCCACATACCCAATTGAGTGAGTGGACCTTGATCGCCACCTGACTATCAAGTTAGTGAACTATACTCCCATTTAAAACAGCTAAGGTGTGTTATCCTATCGGCAGCCACAATAATAATAATAATTGGTAATAATTATTGGGGTTTTTACTTACTGACGATATAAGTTTGTGTATTAAACATATGCCTGAAGTTGCCATTTGGTTAACTGAGATCATAAGAGAATTCCAGCCCCATTTTTCAGCGATATCTTGAAACTCTTTTACAATACGTGTTTTACCAACCCTTGGGTCCCCTCTCAAAATTAAGCATTGATATGGTGATTTTTTGGTTAGCATATCAAGGAATTTGCATACTGTATTCTGGCGACCAAGAAGAGGCATTTTATAAGAATTTTGGCTTAAAAACAAATTAAAATCAATTAATATACAGTTTAAGCATTTAGTTTAACCAGCTTTAATGAATAAAATAAAAATTGTTCTTACTCAACTCCAAGGTAAATGAAAATGTTGCCAACAATGCCGATTCCTTTCAAATAGACAGGTTTGGATCGTCGGAAATAGCCAGAAGGTAATCTTGAATTGAAGACAACTGCATGGTCACAAGAAACAACATTCTTAAAAGTGCACATTAGCCGTGCTGCTCTATTCACAGCTCCACCGATGACAGTGTATTCCTTTCTTTGTGGATGGCCAACAACACCGCAGTAAGTAGTCCCTAAAATAGAATGAAATTAATTTTCTTCTTAAATAATGTTGCTTGAAATAATTTTGAATTGAAAACCTGGAAGGTGGAAGGAAAAGAGTTTATCTTAAGAATTTCTATGGAAGACAATTGTCGAGATAAAGAATAACTATATAAAGATGCTTTTCGTACAGAAGACAACCACATGTTTAGTTAGACAAAATTGTAATGTTTATTCAATTTAGATTCTTCTTTGCTTGCCACCATATTACTGATGAGAATGTATGATCATCCTCAGACCATGTACTAGAATGATAAATTTCCTCTGAATCAGTGATACTGATCGTCCTCTGATAGGTGATTAGTCCATTGCTGGAGGTACCAAACTTCAAGACATCTGAGGTCATCAGCGGAAGGATGTCAAGGATAAAGAGTGAATGGGATCAGGGTTTTTATTTGGCATATGAAGTGAGAAAATCAAGAGCTCATATTGGCAGTGTATCAAGTCCCTGAAATAGATTTGTCTACATGTTGAATAGTACATAACTGTAACCCCAGTGCATGGTGGTTAGTGTCCCTACTGACAACTAAATAACGAGATTCGATTCCCTGCAACCTTAGAAATTTTTTCTGTGCTGGGGTTGCTTAGCATTGTGAGAGGATAACTTGAATAAGGAAATAGTGAATCCAAACTCGAAAAATTAAATGAAAGTTAAGAAGTAACTGTTTAGTGTTGACTCCCAGTGGCCGAGAGCTAACATAACTGTAGGTTTATTCCCAAATATGG
Source organism: Acanthosoma haemorrhoidale (assembly GCA_930367205.1). Classification (NCBI taxonomy): domain Eukaryota; kingdom Metazoa; phylum Arthropoda; class Insecta; order Hemiptera; family Acanthosomatidae; genus Acanthosoma; species Acanthosoma haemorrhoidale. The sequence goes on from OV884011.1 coordinate 56,346,930, forward strand.
TTTGTATAAAGTGGAGTTGTATCCCTAACAGAATACTAATGATAATAATCCTGATGAGGAACTTGTACACAGTTATGAATAATTCAAGGTTAAATTTATAGCTTTTAACAACCTTAGTTTTCTTCTTTCTTTATAACTGATAGTTTTTGGGTTTGGTTTAGTTTGGTCTGACATACCTACAGTTATTCCAGCAGAAACTGACTTGACGTTTGCAAAATTAGATATCTTATCGATAACCAAAGCACCAGATTGAAGTGTTCTCAAAGCTTCATCTTTTCCTTTATATCCTTTTAGCCCGAACAATACAAGGAACATTATGTCCTTATCGAACAAACATACTTTATTGATTACTCCAAGCTTATTTTCAATTATCCTGAAACAGATATTCAATTACCACTTGTGCCATAATAAAACAACTATCACCTTCATTTTGTTCATTCCTATTTCAAACCATCAATTCCCATCACCCCCTTATATGTGCAATATTTTACAGTATATATACAATATCTACCATGCTTCATCCTTATGAACCTTTAAAGTTCTTCTATTCCAACACCTCACCATCCAAAGAACTCATTGTTCTGGGAACGATTCATTCATTCACTATATTATATTTTCTGACTTTTATTTTTGTAATTAATATTTTTATTTAATTGATTACTATATATAGATAGACAATGGCTGCCAGATTGTAAGTCACTTTTATATTAATGCTATGTTGAATTGAACAGACTTATGCATATTGCGTTTTTTTTTTATATTTCTTGTAGATGGATCTGTCTATAACTTTATTTTCTAAAAGCAGTTAAACAATTTTCATTTTATTTCATAATTATTATTATCATTCCAATAGAAGTTAACACTTTCTTTTACATTGTCATTGTTTTTTATTATTATTATGTAATAGTACTTTTGATTTGACAGGTGTGAATTTGTCATCTGAACATAAATGTTATATTCTATCACCATAAAAAAAGTGCAATTAAATTTACCTACATTGATATTGTTTGATGTGCCTCATGAACAAGTAAGATTATTTTAGTGGCAGTCATCGCTTTAGGTACGATATTTACAAACATTATTGTCACTTGTCTCATCTCAATTAAATATTCCACAGATGAACCTTTTTGAACCTGAAATTCAAAAAACTAATATCACTGCCAGCACTAAAACCCGAGAACTCTTTTTTTGAATTTCCAGTTAATAGGGTGGTGAATATTCATTTATGTTCCCGAAATGAAATCAAAACCCCATGTCAAAATGGAATAAATCTCTTTGTTAGTATTTATGATGATGATATGAGCCTATATAATAAAATGAGCATTAATAAAAAAAATCATAATAAAAAGAACACATTTAAGAAAAATATTCAAAATGTGGTCACTTTGTTAAGTAGAATCCTATTCAAACTCTTTTGAGGCATAACATAGATGAAATTAGCCAAAGCCTAAGAAGGAGAGAAAATAATTTTAAAAAAAAACCTTCAATTCAATTTATTGTCAATTCACACCAATACTTCACCAAGAATTTGTTTGAATTGGAAGGAGCCTAGACAGAGGTCTCTCGGCTTTTTAAGGGAATTGAGTATCTATTTTAATAATGATGTATCGAAAAAAAAAAAATAAATAAATAAAGGTTGTGAGGATAATACTATGAGAAATGAGCATAATTTGTGCCACATATTGTTGTGATTCTGCTTTATTTAAAATGTTTTTTATATTTTCTTATTTATTAAGAAGTAAAAGGACATTCATTAAGAATAATAGATTATAAATAAGTTTCAAGTTATATCATATCAGGATTCAATACAGTCATAGTGGATAACTTTAGTATTTTAAATATTTTATATTACATAAATGATTTAAGAGTTGTTATATGAGGAAATATGTATCCCCACATCTTATAAACAATTTTCAACTATGAACAATAAGATTTTTGTTAATTTATGTTAATAGTGAATTTGTAGTTTTGTTATTAATTACCGTAATTAGGTGATGTAATATATCTCTAAAAAGAGAAATTTTTTTTACAATGGATGTATCAAAAGTAACAATAAGGAAAATTTCACAAGGGACCGGAAAAGTTTTAATGAAAGTTAAATTCAATTTGCCACCGGCAACTCAACCTTATTAGGAATTATTCTCTGGGACTAATTGATTAACTAGCCAGATGCTGAAGGTAGCATGACTTCGTTGTCCTCCCTTTGCGTATGTATATCTTCACAATATGTTATAATTAAAAAGAAAATTGTACATAAAATCTGGAATATAACACCTTAGCTGACAAATAACCTGGCACTTGTTGGTTTGACGCGAATGAGATGACATGACACCTCTTGAGCGAATGCGGAGGGACCTGGACTATTAATGATGGGAGCTGAACTGGAACCTGCCTAAGAGAGCAAAGTTGTTTTGGTCATTAAACACCACAGTGATTAATGTAATATTTAATTAGTAATGTAATATAGCCCATAGCCAATTTATTTGATTACCATGCCATATTTAGAGCCCATTAATTTCAATATTCTAGTTCTGTTAAATATACTTAAGAAGGAAATTTAATAGATAAGATCAAGTGGTTACTAGTGTTTTATATCAAGCAGTAATATTTTGTTTAGTGTAATAAAAGTATTTTTCTTTCGCTAATTTCTGTTGGTCAAGAATGATGATTAATGATTAAATCTATCATGCATATTCCCAATTAAAGTTGGGTTATTTTTCTAAATCTATCATATAAGTTAGTGGTGGTTAGTGTTTAATTAATTTAAACCCTTACTGTTACAACTGTATTGCCTAGGCCCCAATTAAATATCGCTGAGTTTTATATAGTTAAAATACTGATTACCAAATATAAATAATAATAGCATGGATTTTCTTTAATTTTGGGTGGTGGGTATTTATCTTTCCTCGTTACTTTTATCCTCGGGTCTCCTCCTGTGGTAGTCTCTGTTCAGCAACCGACCTCATAGTCGCTCACTAACTTAAATAACTGGCCCTCTGAACTGCTTGAATCAGAATAAAAGGAAAAAGTACCCCTCTCTCTCCTAAACTCTGTTATTTAAGGTAAGCTACTGGAAAAACCCAGGGCTCAGAGCTACCTGGCTATATACCTGCCATGGTCTTGGTGCCAGTTCTCAACACTACCCTTATTCAAATAATTTTATTATACTCCTTTCTTTAAAACAATCTGATTCTAATGAATAACTAATTTGATAATAAAAAATATCACATTTCACCCATATTACAGAACAAAAATTAAATAAATTTGTATGGATTTTTTAGAAAAGTGTAAAAGTAATGGGGGACATGTTTAACATTCTACATGTCCTCTTCTCACACTCCTGATACACCCTCAACTGCTTCACTTCGTACTATACATAGCTTCATGGTTATTTCGCAAAGGAAATATTATGAGCTTGATATATACTATTAATTATTTTACAGCAACAACTATTGTATAGTCCAGTACCTGATTTACAATAGGAGCTATAATAAATCTTCTCAATATATTAGCTTGTTCTTTCAGATCTGGCCTCAAAATAATAGGACGTACTGTAAACAAAACAAGATAAGGGAATTATTTGATTGTTTAGTGAGATTTATGTACTGCAGACAGAGTGTGGTCTATAGGTTGCCACGTGTCCTGTTATACTGAGGGGTTTACAATTAACTCTATAATAATAAATTTATTAGTTGACGTCATCCATTTCCATGAAGCATCAGGAATGAATTAAGGAAATCATTGCGGACCCCTGGTTATGTGATTACCTGATGTATCAGACAAAGCTGAAGATCTCATAAGTTTTGTGATCCCCAGTTTTTTTCAGTTTTCCAGTTTTTTTTAATCATTAACTCTGACTGTTTGTTACCTGGAAATTATTAAAATATTTCTTGTTCCTGAGCTACAGAGAACACGCATAACGAGGCACAGGATGTGGTGTGGTTCCAACAAGATGGGGCTACTGCCCACACATCAAGAGCGTCAATGGCTGGACTGTGCCGGCTTTTTCCTGGACATGTCATTTTTTTGCAAGATGTTGCCTGGCCCCCCTCGTTCCCGTGACCTGGCATCCTGCGATTATTTTCTTTGGGAACAAACACATCAAAGCAAAGGTTTACATTAGGAAGCCGAGAACTGCAGCACAGCTGAAGAAAGCGATTCAACGAGAGATGGCAGCTATTCCTCAACTCAATGAATGGTTCAGGGGGTGATCATTAGGAGGACATTATTTTTCAAACCTGAATTTCGATTCTTGATTACTTAATGCCAATTCCTAATAAACATGCTCTATGAATAAAATTTTGAAAAATATTCTTCTGTGCATTTTTTATAAAGCAATGAAACCTGTAATTACATCACATCACTGAAACACCCTGTATCTACATTTTTCATTATTATGTCTTTTCTTATTTCATTTAACTTTCCTATTCCTTTTGCCAGAAGTTTCCTAATTTTTATTAACAGAACCTTGAGGTAACGTAAAAGTTAAATATAAAGTTATAAATTATATGAAAAATATATAATTAAAATATAAAAATAAATAAATATTTGAATAATATATAAATAAGAGGTATGAGAAAGTACGAAGTGTGTAAATATGTTTGACCATCCGCGAACTGGAACAAATCGTCATCATCTCTTCTTAAAACAACTCCAAAACTGACACCTCTCCTTTATACCATCTCTAATTAACTCACATCTTCTTCTAAGCATCTATAAACAACTTCACACTCAATAACTATAAAATAACTGCAGTCCCAGTGTTCCTCCCAGCTGTTCCAATTACTGCCATACATCCTGCTTTTACATTCACTTGTTTTGGATTTAAACTTTTTATAATTTATTTAATATTTCATATAATAAAATAATCCCTCTTTCAAACCACTTCTTAAAAATAACATTACAGTATTGATTATACATTTTATGCGATTTAAATTTTCATGACATAAATGGCTATAGACAACTTGTATCTAATTGAAATAATATTTACCTAATTCTAATATTACAAAACATTATATATAAATAAGTGGATAAATTGTTTATTGATGCTAGCTGGATGGGTCTCTTCAACTCCGATTGTAATCCTTCTTTCAAATAACTTCTTCAAAATAACATTACAGTATTGATTGTACATTTTTTGTGATTTAAATTTTCAAAGCATAAATGGCTATAGACAACTTGTATATAATTAAAATAATATTTACCTAATTCTAATATTACAAAACATTATATATAAATAAGTGGATAAATTGCTTATTGATGCTAGCTGGATGGGTCTCTTCAACTCCGATTGTAGAGTCCGCAATTTTAACTCAACATGTGATTTTTTTAGAGGTTTGATAATTCACATGGTAGTTACTTTTGATAACCTGATGATGGTTAAAAATGTAAGTAATCTTATGAAAAATAATAAGTTACATCCTTTTCTCTTTACACTCCTCTGGCTTCCAACTCATATGCTGGTCTTCCACTAACGAACTTCTTCTTACTCCAAATCATCTCAGTTTTTCTTCCCTACTGTTCTAGCATTACCTAACTTGTACCTGCTATTCCAACACTCCTCAACATTCTCCAACTATTCTTTGTTCTCCCAGGTCAAACATCCCTTGCTACCTGGCTTACACATGTGGTGCTACAATAGGCATTCCTTCACACTTTATTTATATAATATTTGCCTAAAAACAAAATACACCCCCTAAAATAAACTTATTAGAAATAAATAAATTTAATTTATAATCTCTAAAATACGGAGTAGATTTGAAATGTTGACTTAAAATTTAATTTTCAATAAAAAAAAAACTACTGTACTAAAATGGTACATTTCTACTCCCTCAAACCCCTTTGTTCCTACTTACTGTTAGATATTGGAAACAAATTCTTCCTATCTCTCCTACCAAACTGAGCTGCAGATTTGGACCCCTTTACCATGTGAGAAAGCTCTATTTGCAATGGGTCAGAAGTATTTCAAAGGCAGCATGAGAATCCTACTGGGTAATTTTTCTCACAATTAAGTGAACTTTTAAATTTTACCCCAGAATATCCATAAAACCTAAGCAATGTACTATTAATAAATACAAAATCATTTAGAGTTAACCTATTGTCTAGATATCATAAAATATAGTAGTCCTGTTAATTTTTATTTTCAATAATGTTCTCATGTTGTTAATAACTTGTATGTTCAATATCTCAAATAACAACTTCAAGTTACTTACATACGCTATTCCGCTTTTTCACTTCTTCATCAACCACTTCAATACATACTTCACGACGTGGTTTCCATGGTTTTGAAAGATATGAAAATGCATTTCCTGAAAATAAACCAAGAATAACAGCAACTTTAGTCTATATATATTTGTGTATATCACACTAAAAATAACACATCGTCACCATAATGAAATTAGATGCTTGGGATGAAGGGGCTACTTGGCGCAGTGTTACCATATACAAGTAGATGAAGGACTAATCACCAATTTGCTTATTGCTTAGTGATTGACATTATCAGGGTAAAGGGATCATGTGGATAAAAGAGAAGTAGTGCACAGGTTGGCAAAATGGCTTGCCATCTATATGCCATGTATTACGGGTCACGAGCTTCTAATTTCATGACGACAAATATATTCATAAATGAAAAATGCCTGGAATAAAAATTCATTTTTAGGGATTTTCTGATTTTTTTCAAAATCATCCTTGTTTTCACCCATGTCTATCTTCCTGTCTGGTGATTGTGAGTCCCCTGTTTGACCAGTAAACATGAAATTTTATATCTAAACATTTCATTACCGAACATGAAAAAATATTTTCAACTCTACAAAACATAATTAACGGTTAATAATTAATTACTTGGTAATGAAAAAAATAAATATCCTCCTTTCATGTGTATTGGGGTATCAAATTACAGATCTCATCACCTTGATTAATATATAATTAGTTTTTTTTAAATCGTGTTCCCAACTTCAGCTCAAACAGTGAATTTTTAAGAGGCATGTTATTTTGCATACTAGTTACATTTGATGCCTCAACGATGCTAAAAATATAAGTAACTTATGAAAAATAATAAGTGTCATTGATGTGGTAAAAAAATATTTATTTTTTCCTTTTTTTAGTGTAGTATATTAAATTAAATATTTCAATGTGCTTATTAAAAATATAGGTAATGTGTTGAAGGTTTATTGGACTATAAAGACAAAAAGAAAACACAAAATCAAATTAATGACTTTTTTTATTTCAAATATTAAATCAAAACAGCTCTAGTCGCACAGGTTAAACATTTCCATATACAGTAGGAATCAATGGTTTATGTTAGATAAACTGCTTTTATGTTAATAAGCATAATTCAATAAAATTTAGGAAATCAATTGAGAGGTAGTAATTAGTAAGATCATAGAAGATTTTAATTATCAGATAGTGTATACTAAGTTTTTTCTGGTATATTTTTGTTGTAGCAATATAGTAAAACAATATTCTTTTAAGTTTAACACAAACATAAATATCAAATCGGGTTCAGAAAACTAAAATAAAGGTTGACAGTGGCTTATCTCTTCATGAGGTTTTAAACCAGGATTTTATTTTATTAATTAAAACTAAAACTATGGGTGGAATCATAAAACTTACTTTTCTCAGTTCTTGTGAGAAGTTGTCGATGCCTAGTTGGGTCATATAAAATTTCTCTCACCTAAAAATTATAATTATGATAATTTTTAGTTATTTTCAATTAGGGTAAAATAAAATATCATTCAATAAGTAATGTTCACAATTTGAGATGCATAAGGCATAGAAGAGTGATGATTAATGGCATAAATGCCAATGATACTTCGTTAAAACTAGCTATCGGATCTATAAGTACATAGTTTAGTATTGTCATCTAATAGCCAGCTGAAAGGTGTTTTATGTCATTCTGGATTAATTCAAACCATATGTAAAATACACATATCAGTTAGCTATATATTGTAATGAGATTTTCTTAGTCAACCCGAAGGTGAGCCCCACCATCACCTAGTCCTGTATATTTGTATTTTGACTTTTTAACTTCAAATAGAAAATTGTTATTGTAATCCTACCCTCCTTCGGATGCATCTGCGTATGCAGCAAGAAGAGAAATTTGTAAATATTTGTTCACTGAATTTTGTTTACATATTGTAAAAAATGATAAATAAAAGGGGTTATGGGGAAAACAAAATTAGTCAATATTTATTAAAAATATAGACTCATAAAAGAACAAAACATCTGTTGCTGAATACAAATTTTCTGTAGCATGAGTAGGGATTCTAAAATCCAAGTATGAAATAAGTTAAATATATATTTTGTTCCCAAAATAACTAAAACTAAACGTCTGATGTAAATAAAAATCTTGATTGCGATTACCTTAAAAAATTTTTAATCTAATTTGTAAATACTTTTATTATATTGTAAATTCTCTTATTTAGCTTGTAAACATTTTTTATTTAATTTGTAAATGGTTTTTTTTTTCCTGAGTAGGTTTTATTTTATTATTTCTACTATTTAAAAATTTTTGTGTACTCTATTAGTTTTATATATTTCACTTTATTAGAGAGTAATACAAATTTAGCTTTTGGAACTGTCTAGACACCAGGCACTACACTACTCTATTTCAGGAGATCATTGAACAGAGGGTAGCTTGGAGGAGCCCTATGACATCACCACCACCTCCATTACTGATGAGGACACATGAATTCATAGCCCTGAGAGAAGCCCCTCTACTATGAACACCCAATTTATTATTTTTATCATGTATGCACATTAATACCAAGGTACATTTTTTTAAACTTCATAGGATGAAATAAACCATCGGGCACTTGTACAGCCTTCAAGCAGAAATATAGTTCACTGACCATCGTGACCTTGACCCCCATTTATGCAAACCCTGTGGGTTGGTAGCTAGTCTTAAACTTAATCTCACTCTGGAACAGTCACTATCAGCTGCACTGATGCTTGTTACTTCTATGTTTCTAACCGCTGACTTTTTATTTACTTACACCTCCTCTTCTCTCTTACCCGCTAGATCTGACTTTGGACCTGACGGCCACCACACCAAATGGGATAATCCATCCTCTGCCCTTAAGACTAGCATTTCTGAAAGGAACCCCTTCCACGTGATGGCTATGGAGGCACAATACACTTCCCAGCCGCATACCTACCGCACTCCAGTCTGTCTCTACTCCCTGGTTCAAACTAACCTTTGAGATTTGTCAGTTTTTGCCTGCCCTTGTATTTTGGGAGTGAATTATGGTCATTCCAAGACCACGCAAAGCATTCCTTTTCCCATGATCACTGTGCACTGTTAGGGCTCTCTACGATTTGGAATTGGATTAAATTAACATATTGCTGGTCGACATAATTAACAAACTCCTGGCCAAAGGCAACAGCCAACAAGGTCTTACACTTATTCACTCCAGGTCTAGCATTGACCCCTGGTTGGCCGGCACACCCATCATGGTATGTTTTATTTAATTAAAACTTTCTACAGAGGCAATTTTTTTTTTATGGATACTAAATTTGAACTTACCTTTACAAATCCACCTTTAACAACTTCGTAAACATAATTAAAGGGATCTAAAAGGGACCATGCCGCAGGAGATAGAACCGTATCGCCAGAAGAGCAAAGTTTTTCTCCAGCTTTCACTTCAAGGATGGGTGCACCATAAATAATGTAGGTGGCATTGTGCTTCGTTCCTATCGTAGTAAAGATGAAGGTTCCAACTGATAAAGATAATTTAACTGAAATTTCAGAAACAGATTAGAATACAATGGTAGAAAAACACTGTGATATAGATATCTAAGATATTTTTACAATACAGAATGGTCTGTGCAGCCAAACATGAAGAGTGGTTGAAGTCCGCACTGGCTTATACCACACCTACATAGAGAAATATGTATGATTTAGCTATGTTTATAAGTTCCTGCTTCACTTAACAAAGTCTATTTACAACTTTTGTGGACACAGGCCTGAGTAAATATTCGAATGTGTAAGCATGGAGCTCAGACCTTTTACACATTATGAACCAACAAGCACTGTGAATGGCGGTCTTGGCACATTATTATCCTAGATAAACCGGGCTGGCACACTATATATTATAGTGATAATTTTGGTTCATACAAAATAATTAAAAATAAGTAATATATAAATGCAATATAATCTAGCTATTCCTACAATTTTAAAATATATTTTTTAATACTTTCTTATTTGTTAAGAGGTAAAGTAAAAGAAAGAAAGCTTCATAATGAATAACAATTTATTTTATAATGATTAAGTTAAAACATCTCAGGATTAAATGTGTGGTTCTTATACATAAAGTTATAATTTTAAATGTTTCTTATTTGCATAGATGGTTCAAGAGTTTTATATAGCTAAAAATAATGAATTCCTATTGTACCTAATAATAGATGGACTTTAATATTGAGGAATGTGTTGGTTTCTCCCGTTCTTAAATCTCCGGTCTCAAAAACATGTGTTCTCCTGGTTGCGCTGGGTAGTCAAACTTGGATCTCAATCTGTGGGGGGCCTCTCCTGCCAGGCAACATCTGACCTCATGGCCGCTCACTAACTAACTAACTGAACTGATGAATAAAAAAAATGAGAGATGAGAAGAAAAATAAAAAAACACCCTCCTACCTCCTCGTTCTTTTTTAGGGCTACCTACTCCCCAGGAGTAATTCCAAAAGGGATAACCATCTATGTGGTTTTGGTTCCAGATATAAAATATCTGAACTGAAAATTCTTTTCTTAAGTTCATTCCATTCCAATAAATAATAAATAATTTGCTAATAATAAGAATCATGACAATATTTCATTGAAATGTATAATAATGGAAAGATTTAGGAGGCTATGGAAAGAGATGATGAATGGAGATTCTCGAAGGTTTGAGGTAGAAAGTGCCAGTGGACCGCCAATGAGGGGGCTTAGGGAGTCAGTGGTCAGTTGTTACAAGGATGGTCACACTCAGTCCTCCTGGAGATATAGACATATACAATTGTCGGCCAGTAATTTTTGAGAGATAGACATAGACATTGACAGACCTGGCAATTCATAGCAAATGATTTATTCAATCGACTAAGAAACAGAGAGATAAAACAAGATTGTAACTATTTATAATTCTTTAATTATTTGTATAACTTAAATTTATAAATAAGGCGAGTCACTAAATATTTTAATGAGATTAAGAAGAGTGGATCACGTTATCTATCCTTTGAATGGAGGATAAATTATCGTCCATTCTCGTAGCAGTGGGATTCTTGGCCATGAATATGAAGGATGTGAAGGAAATGGGTGATTGTCAGAAAAAAAGGCAATTTTCAGTGATGAGTTTTCAAAAAAGATGAGCTTTTAAAAAAAAATGTGGGCATGTTCTTTGATCAAAGATTAAGGGAATAAACCATATTTGTGAGATGAAAATCATTTTTTAAATTTTAATTTAGATAAGAGCATGGTATGGACCTTACAGGCAAACAACGTTGAGATTTTTCCCTGCACTTATGGTATGTCAGTCAATGAATTCAGAATATATTGTTGTGATATTTTGATGTATTGATTTTTGATGGTGTTTTGATATAAACTCAAAATTAGCGGGCATGAATGAACGGTATACGATCCGTGGACCACGATTCATGAATGTTTTGAACACTATTCGTTGTGTTGTATCGACCATTAATATTTATAGTATAAATAATATCAACAATTAAATATAAATATTTTAATTTATTAAACTAAAAACAATAAAAGTATAAATATCTGAAACAACTGGTTGCCAATGCCAGTAAAAAAGGATCAAGAAGGCAGCGGAAAGGACGAAGAGAATACCGAGAAGCTCACTCACTCATTCATCTTTGACCCGGCAGGAGACGAGGAAGCACCAGGAGGGACGCTAGCCCAGGTACAGGTACTGCCTCGTGGGGCACTTGCATCCGACCCGGCCATGAGGCCACAAGGCCACTCATTCATTTTGACCTTCACACGATAGGAGCCGCTACACGAACCAGGACCGCGCTCAGCACCAACCAAGAAGACAACGATACGTATGGGACCACACGCTGCAGCTTAGAACAAAGGACACACCACGAAGAATTCAACCAAGAACAGCTGGCCAGTCGTGATAGTTATAAGGTACAATTTTAATTTTAGTTTTAATAGTATTCTTTTATTACGTACGTATTTATTTGTATATTAACTTTAATGACAATGTGTAATAAACAATTATTCCTTTTACCAGAAGTTTCCTATTTTTTATTAACAGAACCTTACGATAAAGTAAAAGTTAAATATAAAGATTAAAAATAAAATATAAATTATATAAAAAATATATAATTAAAGTATATGATAATAAATATTATAATAATATGTATCCAGACTTCTTCATTTAAATTAACATGATAATGTGAACTAAACAAAGTATGGAAGAAATAAGCGTTGGGAGTAGGAATCATAAAACGGACTAATGTTTTTTTTCAAAACACAATTTACACACATACAACACAAAACATAAAAAGAATTCTATTCCTATGTTGGTGAGAGAGGCTATCAGAAATGAAGTGAACTGTGTCAATGTATGGGTAGTTGTGGAGAAGGACCTTGAGGACTGGATCGAGATGTGAAGCCATATCTCGAGCATCATGTCTTAAATTTTGAGAAATTGTGCAGAAACAGTTTTTGGCATCTTTGGTGTAGGCAAAGAATGTATAGAGACTGATTTGTTGGTGTATAGCTCAAATGCACGGACTGAGGCTCTTTCACATATCTGTACATATATTTCTCAGAAAAGTCCATGTATATTACGATATCACACCCCAATTTATTTATTGAGTAACAAAAAAGTTCCACAATGGTGATTTATTTTTAAAGTGTACTCCAGCAAAAAGTCTACACTTTCAAAATGCTTTTCAAAGCCTTCCTCCAAAGTAGAGACCATCTTTGTTTTAATTGTTCTTTTGACAATTTTTGTCTGGCTTTTGATGACCCTTTCTTCTGACACATTGGTCCATTAGTAATGAGTCAATATCACAGCTCCATCAAACCTATTGATGGGAATGGACTTCTTGTTGCATGATTTGCATTTTTCAGTTTTTGGCAAAAAGTCACAACACATGCTTCTGATGAGATTGCCCATCGATGAATAATTTATCACACTGTGAGCTCGCAATGACTGAATTGGCAGACAAAAATTTTCATGTTTCAAACACAAGTTGGTATCCCTAGCAGAGGTGAAAGGGTTGACTATATAATCAGGTTGAAATTGACAAAATGTTGAACAATTGATGAAGAACAATTGGTTTGTATTTATTGGTACCAATCTCTTCTTATGGATAATATAACCTTTCTTCCCTGGGCAGTAATGACAGTTTTCTTCCTCTTCAAAGAATTTGCACACTTCCAGCAGGATATGAAAACTTTTCTTCTGCAATCCTCTCTTTTCACGAACACCCGTACAATTTCTCCAAGAGCTCCTGAAAATTATATATAAAAAAAACTCCCCAACAGCAGAAAGACATCACAGCTTAGCTATTTTTCCATCTTCGACTAGCCGAAGTAAAGTTTTCCCTGTCTTTGATTTATTTGGTAATAACTGGAGGCCAATTGCTGGTGCATCACTTCTGTTGAAAAAAAAGCTTCTTTTTAATACACTCTTTCCCTTTGGGTGATTGATGAGCTTTGTCTTCTGCCTGAGGCAGAAGTATCTAGCTTTATATTTGTAAAATTTAGCATGTAGTTTAGCATTTTTCAGCTTTTCCTTTTGCAGATCTTTGGTTGGTAACTTGCCTACATCCAAAAGCTTTTCTACTTCATCCCTGAGGAGTGCCAAAGAGTGACTCAATCAATCAAGTTGTATTTTCATCTCAGTCTTCTCTTCTCTTTCTTTGATCCACTTACCTCTTTCAGACAAATCTTTAATCAACTTCCTTTGAACTTTCTTCTTTTTAATCTCACATCTCAAATGTTCTTTGATTTGATCTTCCTCCTTAATCTTCTTTCCCTTCTTCCTACTTCGGCCAAACAACTTTTTCTCGCAGCTCATCTGCAGTGAATCTTTTTTCAAGTCATAAATACCTAATTTTTATAGGTCCCTGCATCAGACAACAACACATAACAGTATCTACTAATAACTAAATATAAAAAATATTGAAAAACTGATGAACTATAATAATAACAAATCTGAACAAACAAAATCAAAGAAAATACTTAACAAAAACTTGACTAAAAAAAGGATTTCAATTTTTTTTATGTAATTTGTTAAAGTTTAGAATCAGTTAACACCTTAGTTGTCAGTTCCATGGGACATACCACAATAAGCCCATGGAACAGACTTTGAAGTCTCATAATTGGTATTTAAAATGGCTATTGAAAAAAAGGTTACCAAGCCCTTGTTCAGACAAAAGAATAAAATGAAATAGTAATAGCAGGAAAAATTAAATTAAATTAGTTTGAATAGGTGAAACATTAAAGCATGTGATAGACGTTAATAAAATGTCCTACCTGCGTAGCGTTCTCCTTTCCGATGCTGGCTGGAAACTGAAGCTGGGGAAAGCTTCATGAAGGAAAGGTTATTAGAAGACAGCATGGCTGCCATGACAAAATAACACCCTAAAATTCCCCGTTCGTTCCACTGAGAGATGTGGAAAGAGCTATTTTCATTCAACCACGGTTGAACTTATTTCTTGAATACAAAGTACATGGAGCTCATATATAAACACAGTTTTGTTGTAATAAATGGATTATAGCGACCGCTAACTATATATGTAAATTACCCTACACTCTGGTTCATAATGTATTATAATAGAAAATGTAAATCTATGTAACTTCTGGTAATAAATCATAGAGAGGTCGGAAGTCGTAGACAAGTAACTAAAAGGGTACGGCAATAAACCAAGAGAATTAGCCACCTGGTACCATAAAACCTGGGCAAAGGACACTTACCCCTATTAGAATAGACCTTCAGTCCTTCCGGCAGCCATATAAAACACACCCTTGCACCCCAACGGTCATAAAACTAAAAGGAAGTGACTACCTGTGTATCATAAAACATACTCCGGGCAGACAGACCCAGCCTTCCACGAGGGAGGGGGTTATCATATTTATATCAGTAAATTTCACTCTTCATCCCACTCTGTCTCTTAGTCTTCCGAGTAACTTGACACCAGGGGCACTTGGCCCCTGGTAGGCCCACTCTTCATTCTTTTCTAGTTTCTACATACCGATAGCCGCTTTCACCGTCGCGATATGCCTACTCAGCCTTCCGCTACTCTACGACGGCACTTGCCACACAGCCTATAGCAGACCTCTGACGACTTGTACTTATTACGCTGCCGATCTCTCGCCCGAACTCTGAAAACTGGTCTTATTCTTTATGAACCTCTGAACCTCATCCTGAACACTGTGTCTTGTCGGGACACATTCCTATCGATAAAATGGTGTCAGATATTAACGCCTACATGGAACACGTTCCATGTTATTAACTACAGCAATCCGACAATTGTTGACCTCCGACAATTGTTCACCTTGTCCGACAATTGTTCACCTCCGACAATTGTTCAACCAATATCCCGACATGGATATTACTCCAATAGCTTATTAACTGGAACAGAAACCTCTTATAACTTATTGTATATTTTGAAGCCAAGAATTGGGTTTTGAAATCTGAAAACTGTAGTGGATATAAGGGCTCCAGAAAGAAAAGAGATGAGGGCTTGTTCCTCTGCCATATATGTAGTCAGCCTTCCCTTACTAAATAAAAAGAGTTTTGATGATGTGTCATCGGGAGCCCCTGTGTCTACCTGTATTTTATTAATGAGGGACATAGTTAAGGGCCAGGCATTCCCACCAAAGTGGGCCTTTCCAGTATACCTGGGTTTTATTGCTTAATGTACCTGGTCTGAGTGAGGTTCAAAACATTCTTGTTTGCAATACCTCTCAGCAGGAAAATTCCCTTTTCAAATTCAGTCCAACAAATAATTTGCTAATAATAAGAATCACTACAATATACACTGTTTCCCTTCAAATTCAGTCTTCCTAACGTTTTAGAACCTTAGTCCAACCCTTAAAAAAAATCCTATCCCCACATCACTAAACAACTATCGCCCAATCTCCATCCTTTCTAACCTCGCCAAACCTCTTGAAAGAATAGTCCATAGTCTAAACTTCTTGATCCTTTCCAATCTGGTTTCCGTCCCAGTTAATCCACACAATCTGCACTAGCTAATATCACATGTGGCTATTGACTAACATAAACTAACAGACCTGATTCTCCTAGATTTCTCCAGAGTTTGATACCATAGACCACTCGATCCTAATTTCCAAGTTAAAATCATTAACCTTCTCCAATAGCTCTGTCAATGGTTTCGATCATTTCCCTCCAACCGCTCACAAGTAGTTACTATCCCTAATCAACCCCTATCTGCTTCCCTTGCTCTTTCCTCAGGCATAGCCCAAGGAACAAACATATCTCCCCTACCTTTCTAATTGCTAAACCAATGAGCTCCCTAATTCTATTCATTATAGGATCCAGTTTTTTCCTCAGATCATTTGCCAATTTTCCTGCTTCAAATCTTAATGACCATCCTATTACACTCTGCTCCACTGTTAAAAACCTAGGAATAACCATTGACCAAACCCCCTCCTGGACTCAATATATCTCCCAAATTTCCTGTCGTTCAATAGGTCCCCTTAAACTATCCCATTGCTCTCGCTATCTGATCCCCCAGCTTATACCTCAACTCCTTGTATTCTCCCTTATCTTCACCTCTTTTCATGAACAATATTTCCACAGTTCATTCCTTTTTCCGAACCTCAATCAAATCACCCAAATCAATTCTCATCACCCCCTTCACCCTTACCAGATGACAGGAGTATAGGGAAAATAGCCCAATTATCAGCACATACATATTTAAGGACATCAGAATGGCCCACACATAATATACCTGCTTCCCGGCAAAACAAAAAATCAACATACTTGAAAACAGGAATAAAACTGGATGCATAAATGAATTCTGGGAGTTCAATGATTAAAATTAAAATGATAATCCACACAGTAATGAGAGTTACTGTTCATAAATGATATGAATATGACATATGCCTAGAAAATTTTTAGAAATAAATATTTATACCTTTTACCTTTTAACATATATATTTCATATAAAAAAGTTTCATTTTTTAAATTATTTATTTTATACTATTTTAATAGAAAGACATATAATATCTTGTATTTCATGAAATAGAGTTATCATTATTAGAGTTTGTTAATTTCTTTCAAATTCAGAACCTCTGTATCTACCTGTCTGTTTGTCCTGGCAATCGTGAGTACCCTTTTTGACAGGAACTTCATGAATATTCTATTTGATTACCCAACAGCAAGAACAATTTTTTCATTATTCCGTTAAAGAACATTATACCGTATTATTTGGTGATATAACAATAAATATTTTTCTATCATATTGAGTAGGGTATCAAATTAAAGATCTCACCAGCCTGATTAATAAATTATTTTTTTTCATTTAATTACACAAAGTCATTAAAACTGTGTCTGTGGCTGATCTTTTTTCTTACTTGTACAATTTATTTGCTGTCTCCTACCATAATTTTATTTTGATCCTTTTTGGAGGTTTACTTTGTGCTTTGTACAGGCTATCTTCATCATTCTTCTCTACTTCGTTTTCATTCTTAGTTGTAGCCGGGCTTACGCTTATGCCAATGGATTCCGACTTGATATCTTCTACAGTATAAACCTGGTCAGCAATAACCAATCTATCATACTTGGTGATATATTTTCATTTTTTTTGTGATGACTATACAACTGATAAAAGTATTGACAGGTGATAAAATAAGCGTACACCCAGCAGTTTTTATGAGCAAAAATACTTTATTATAACACAGCTCTACATACGGTCACAAGATACAAAACTCGACTGACTTAACAGTTGAAGGGGGAACACAGTGTTGCCACAAATGGTGACTTGATAATTTTATTTACAAATTTAACAATATAATATATATAAATACTACAATATAAAGAAGAATTGCTCCAACAAAAAGTAAGGGGCGAGAGATTGACTTGCAACTTTAATAATGACTAGTTCCTCAATATAATCTTGTATGTGAATTTTTTCTTCAAGATAGAACACATTTCTCGTGCTCTTGTATGTAACCATTATTGAAATCATTTCGTGACTATGGTTTCTTCATCCAAAATTGAGTTAATATGAAAATCACCATTGGAAATAATCCAAGGAAATATTAATAATATTACACTATTTATTCTTGTTGTATTTTTGTCAATATTTTGACTATTGCATATTATGTATTTTAAAAAAATTGATACTTTATCAAATATTCATGTGCCCAATTTAAAAAGAATGGCATTTAAACATTGAAAGCTCTCAGGATAATAAAAAAGATATTACTAATTTGTGGTCAGACAAATCATTTCATCCATCAATAACTTTAATTTAATTTGAATCCAGGGTTGAAAGCATTTGGTGCTTATAGGATTTACAATAAGTCTAAAAAAGAAAAACTTGACACCTTGAGGAGAGGACACTTAGAAGATGCATGTTTGAGAAACAGCATTTTATTGTTTTAAGGCTGATTAGACAGTAACCTAACGCATAGATCACATATAACAAACAGCCAAGACTAGAAGATTGTAAATTAAGCGAGATTAACTGCTTTTAATATATACTAATTAGTATTATTAATGATATTTTCAAATGACACAAAATAGTTCAAAAAATCTTGATTAATAAATAAGTAAATTTATAAATTGAAACTTTATATATTGTTTGTCGTCAATAATTTGTGGAATTCACACCTTCTTTAAAAAAAAATTAGATTTTTTTAATATTTCCTTTTATGGTTTAAATGAATAAAGGAAAATATTACAATATTCGGTTCATTTATTATAATTTGTTCTCAAAGTAAACTAACATATCAACTAAAGAGTCAGAGACCAACTGAACCAATCAGTGATGGCCACAATATAGACATAAGTATATTTACCTCTCAAGAAGATTCCAACTTCAGTTTCGAAACGTCCCAAAGAGTTTTGGATTTCCATAGCACACGTTACTACTTTATGCATCCTAAAGTATATTTCATGGCATTCCCAAACAGCCAAAAAAGCATCACCTGTAATTTTTTTTTTTTTTAAACATAAGCATTGGTAAACTAACCTATTTCATATCCTACTCTGTTATTACGTCACACTCACCAGCAAATTTTATAAGGTCTCCCCCATGAGAATATATTAACCCAACCATCTTTCCAATATAACTGTTTAGAGTAGCGGTCAAGTGATAAGCTCCTGATGGGCCGAAAGAAGCATATTTTTCGCAAAGTGGAGTAAATCCTGAAAATATTCTGACATTGATTAAAAAAAAACTGGTGCATTAAAATAATTGGTGCACATCAGTGACAAAAGAGGAAAAACCATTTGTATTAATATTCAAAATAATATGGTATTATCTATTACAACCTACTGGGTGTTTTAAATGGCAAACAGTGTTGTTGTTTTTGTAAAATTCTAAGCTCAGAATTCAAATAAATAATTAACACTTAAACAAACAAAGATTGATAACAAACTATAAGATAAAAGACATATAAATTACAAATTCATGTTGATTCTTTGTTAACAGTCTTACCTGAAACATCTGCAAATACTACATATCCTGTCAACAACAAGTAAGGCCTCCCACTACAGACTAAATCAATTAGATGATCTGGAAGAAATTTATTAATCTCCCTTATTTGGTCAGCCGAAAAATTGTCCCATTTCTAAAAATAAAAGAAGAAATTAAACATAAAAGAAAGGTTAAGGTGAGATGTTGGTGTGGGATCTTTTTATTTAAATAACATACATAAGGAGTCTGATCCAGTGTTTGTGTTAACATTTGCGCTGTCCAATTCAAAAACTCTCCACTTTCTTCTCTTGTGACATCTTCATCTCTGATTTTATAAGGATGATCCTTGGTTAACTTGTGTCGTTTCCACAAAGAACAGGAAATCCCTGCCTTCATTCCAGTGTTTGAAATGGCATAATTTGCCATGATGAAAACTTAAAAAGAAATTACGATTAAAATTAAAGTAACCTGGGAAAAATAATCGTCAGAACCTTTACGTTAAATTTTATTAGCAAGAAAGCAAGGTAGTTTATTTATTTTCTGAAACATAAGTCCATAAGAATAAAAGTTACATCATAAATAAAAAAAGTTGGACTTTTACAATATAACTTAATTAAGGGTTTCGATAATCTCACTAGTTACACTCTCTTAATTAATTTCTTAAGTTTTACTGAATATTTTATTAATATACAGATTCAAAAGCAGTTTCTCTAATATTCCTCATTTATTGATAATGTACATGGAATTTGAGAAAGCTGTTTTTTATAAATATTTTAAAAGAATTATCATTAATCTGATTTTATGTTTTTCTTAGAACATAGTTCCTAGCAGGGTCGCCCAAACTGGGCAAGCCTAGGAGGAGTGGTCAGATGAAGAGGGTATACCATTGCAAGGTGTGCAACTGTTCAGAAGTAGCATCTGAGGGCCACAGCTCACCATCACTCTCAAACTCGCACATTACTCCACACAGGTCAATCATCTCCCGGCCAGTTCCTCTGTCAGGGCAGGCTAGTTTGCGATAACAACTACCCATTGGATTGGATTCTGAAATAGAAGCCTCTGTCGGTCAAGATCTACGCTGTGTGCACTTGTGATCTCCTCCATATGGACAGAGAAGTAGGCAATAGCAGACACTGTCAGATTGGTGGTCAACAGACAGTGGTAAGTCAAGGGACTCCAAGTAGGTCACCACCTGGTGTGATCAATTAAACAGAGGATTCATCCTGCAGTAATAAGCACCTACCTTAAGCTTAACCCTGCCTCAGCCAACTAAAGCTCCCCAACTGAGCAATGGCTGGGAGAATAACGAACTACTGTCCCCTTCAACAGATTACTTTTGTTAGTAATAGGCATTCATACAATAAATTCCTCAGATCATCTGATGCTGGTTTCAAATACAGGAAATAGTGTATATCAACTGCTATGAATTAGACAAACAAACAACAGACTCGCCATTTGTTGTTCCTGATCCAGCCTTTCCCTTGTCTAAACCAGGATCTGCCTCCTCTGTATTGGAATGGTAAATGTGGGCCAAGACGGACATACAAACAATTATCCACCAGTGTTAGGCTAACTTATTCAACAACAAGACCTTCAAGGTCAACTGCAGCTGGCAAAACATAATTCATATAGCAGGCATTTTACCCTGGAAACTACATCTCTTCTTGTTAGGTATCCCAGAACTTTATTTGTCCTAAATATCGAGTGGAGTTAGAAAACTCATCCCACTTCTTAAGATGCAAAGCACTCAATAAACTAAAATTGTATAACCTAGGCTGTTATAGGATTCAATATGAACTTAATTCTATCACACGGAAATTGATCCTAGACTTTGTCAAGAGGTCAAGGAGATTCTAGGAGCACTGTAGTAGCATGAAGGCACGGGTGGACAAAAGGCGCCTACAGCCTTAGCTTGTCAGACCAAGGTAGAACAAAACCTATATTGGTCTATTGGTCCTCCCTCCTTCTAGTAATCTATCATGCCTCTAAAAAAAAGTCATTGGTTGATTTAAAGTTATTAACATGATTGTAATGATTTTGTGTGATTACAATTCAAAATTAAAAAAAAAAAAAATTACAGATTATTAATCACAAGATCTTCAATTTGATAAACACTTTGCTTTGTTGAAAAAAGAGGAATGGTAGAAATACCACCAAACCTAAGTTTATAAAAACGAAAAAGGTGCGTTGGTAATAATTCTAACTGTTTTAAAAAAAAAAACCTATATTTTTGCTTCAATGCATATGATTATAACAAACCTTTCAAAATAGGGAAAGGGACCAGAATAGACAGGTAGAATGAAGCACATTAAATTATTTTAATAATATGTAAGGCTTCTTACTATTTACTGGTAGCTATAGCCTCTGAATAGGGTAGTTGGTTTTTAAAACCAGATAGATCCTGACACTACTCAAAATACTCACTGAAAAAATTATTAGCATACCTCATACACCAATTTCAGGCAACAAAAATTGTAATAATGATGATAAAGGCTTGTAAGGAAATCATAAAACTAAAAGATACACTAGCCTTTCAAATTTCAACATGACTATATATATTTGAGAAGTAGGGCCAGTTTTCAACTTAAATGCTAAGCTTACAATTCTAAATCTGTTTGATATATCAAATAGAATTATTATACCAATTCACAGTTAAAGGATTCTATAAGTATTATAGCGCATTCATAAAAATCACATCATTTCAGGCAGCTTCTTGATGAATATCAACTATTTATAGTAGGTAATTAATATTAATAGAACTTTTAATTATCACAAAACATGTGATAGTTTCTCATAAGTTAAACAAATTTAGATTTTAGTCAGTCCATTTTCAAGGTTAAATTTCTATATGCCACTAAAGCAGCTACAAATTGTTTATTAACAATCTGGAAAAAATTAACTAGATGCTTAAGAATTATTTCAATTTCACTAACAAACACTATTTGTTGGGTAAACATTACCAAGGTTTCTTTAACTAAACTTTTTTAATTTAATTTATTAGATTATTTCTTAATAATCCCACATCACTAAATCCAAGCAATATCTCATGAGTATCCCACAATTTGAGATCCTAGTGTCCTACCCCTGGTTGGTTAAAGCAAGGTTTCTTTATCCTGATGTGAGTTCAATTCACATGTTGATAATACATCAATATGTATTTGCTACATTGAAGGATGCATAAATATGGAGTCAAAATTGTGCACAATAACGTTCTCTATAAAATTTTGTATTCATTCCTCATTTCTTCTAGCGACGTTTCGGACTTAATTAGTCCGTTTTCAGACAAATCTTATGTCCTTCAAAATTAAAACAACAATAATAAATATAAAAAAAATAAATTAATGAACATCGCCAATAATATTTTCAAGTCAGGGAGAAAGAATTAAGGCTGACAGCCAAACCTCCCAAAAGGATTGCCTGTTTTAGACACGGAGACTCCAGGGTCTATTGATTTGAAAGGGGGCATCAGTTACATGTCGGGTAACAATGCACCTCCTGGAAATAAAATAGAATATATTACTACCAAACGTCACTCTCCTCCAATCCAGGGAGAGCATAACAGTCTATCCGACCTCATCAAAGAAATAAAGTCAGCTTTCAACAATGCCCAAGGAAATCCTCGATCTCAGAAGAATGTCCCGGACCGACGTAATTCACCATAAGACGAAGATATTTCCTGTCATATTTACCAGTGCTCCAGAAGTAAAAGCGAACGTCCGGGAGGTAAACCACGTGGTTGTATTGAATGAAGCTGGAGTGGAGTATACACCGGTGCCAGGATTTTGGGATGTGACGCAGGATTGCAGCATGTGGCAATGGTGCGTGAGTTGTTCCGAAGATAATGACTTTGCCCAATTCCCATTGCTATATGGTTGTTTTAAAGTTTGCGAACTACTAGGGACCACACATGGCACCGCTCCACTACTGTCCATGCAGATGTGAACTGCTCAAAAAACTAGACAACAGGGGAAAACTGTGGTATAGAGAGAAGCCAACCGAGGCTACACCAACTCCCCGATCAACCACAGCTTGAACAAAAAGCATCCCGGACCCGATAATTGACCCTGGCGCAACGTTATACCTGCGTAAGTTAAATAATTATTAACCAAAGGGGCCTTTTTAAAAAGTATTTTATTAACTCGACAAACAATACAACTTATATGATAACAGTGATAGAGTAATACAATAGGGGTACAGTGACGAGATGAATGCGAGCTGGTGAGAGGAAAAGGAGAATTATATAAGGATAGATTAGATTAAGGAGTGCTGATCTTTCTGCTGACTTAGGCGATGTGCAGGTGTCAGCTGTGTGTTGACAGTCGGTGTGCAGGTGTCAACTGCTTCCATAACTGTAGTAGCGCGGGATCCACAACACGGCCCTACCTTGCATGGAGGCCTTCATAACAGTGTTAGGCCAACTGGTGGCTTCGATCACAACGCCGGTGGAACGAATGCCAGTCCAGTCATCTTAAACGTCCAACTTGGCTTACAGGTAGAAAGCTTAGTAAAAAAAAATAGTCTCCCAAAGGCGCATGTGAATGGGTAAGTGACAGACTGGACTGCTGGGGGCAACGCTGCTAGGTGCATTATGTAAGACCCCAAAGATCGTCGTGTGTAAGGAAGTGATCCCTTCCAAGGATATGCTAGTTTTACCTAAAAGATTCAGTTATTCCACAAAGAAGGTGCATAGGTTCGAGCAGAGCAGCAAGTGACAGTGGGGGGGGGAGAGAGAGAGAGAGAGAGACTTCTTTCTGTTCCTGAAGTTGAAAAATGCTTGAAAGGACGACGTTTTGACACCATTGATGAGATAAAAGAAGACTCACTAAAGGAGCTAAGAGCTATATCGAAAAGTGAGTTTGTAAAGTGCTTTGAAGATTGGAAAAAGCTCTGGCAGATGTGTATTATATCTGAGGGGGATTACTTTGAAGGGAACCGATGAATGAATAAATAATTTTTAAGATAGACAAACACTCTCGTTACTTTTGATCAAACCTCATAAGTATGATGTGTCGATAGCAACTCATTGAATTTGATTAGTAAGACTTAATTAAAAAAAAAAATGTTTATTTTCTTTTCTGTTGTTTCTACCGGGACAGCAACGGATACATATTCTTAGAAGGAAGAGATTTACTATGCTTTTTAAAAGTGGTGTTGCTAATTGAGGTTTCTAAGAAATGTAGAGAAACTGGTGGCCCAGAAAAGGGCCGTTGAAACTAGCTGACCACTTAGTAATTTACTTGGAGCTGGTATATTTCGTAATAGCTTTGGTACCTTCGCTGACCACGTGCTCACCGGGAAGGAGGTCTAAATTTCTCTATTGGTGGCAGTGGACCTCAGATGTAGTGAGACCGGCGAGAGGGTTCTGCAGCGATACGTTCAAGTATACCTATGACGAAGCTGTACATGATGCTCATCGCATTAGATGTTATACCAGTGCCAGGATAGACTTGCTTGAGTATTATGTAGATCTAGATGGCGTATCTCTCAATCCTTCTCCTCTTCTTGTCATTTTTAGTGTTGTTCTTCTAAGCCTCGCCGGCTTTCTTCATCGTTTTTCCTCTGGTCAGTATTAATGGTCACGAGCTAAACTTTTTGTTTCATTTGGTCCTGGATAAATTTTCAATTAATTCAATTGTAATTGGCCGTGAAATAATTTCATAAAGATTCCAGATGCTTATAACTGAAAATGATTGCATTTTACAGGGCACTCGAAAGCAAAAGATCAATAATTTTAATAATACTGTGGATATTTTAATAATACTTTGTAGCCAAGCCAAAAATTCATTTACTCTAATCCAAGAAAGCATAGTGGGTCCGAACAGTATTGAAAGTTATAATGGTCAATTAGTTAAAAATTTACATGTTGATAATAATAATCATAGCCCTAGTAATGAAATGTCATATTGTCAACTGGAAAGTATTAGCGATAATATTAGTTTACTGGGAAATTCTAGGGACTTGCCTCCTAATGGAACAGCAGATCGTCCATATATACTACTACATAATCATAGGCCAATGAACCTAATGGTTCTATAACACAGCGTTGAGAAATACTGGGTGAATATCGAAGGTATTGCTAGATAGTCCCAAGTGCCGTCAGGTGTAATAGAAGCAGTTTTCTCAATGGAGTCCTCTAGCCATGTCAAGTATGTAAAATATTTAGCACAACGAAAACGATTTATTTGATCCTGAATTAAAGGGTAAAGGGAGTTGACAGTGTAGAGAAACTGTGTTGGAATTCAAGACTCTATAATCAACAAGCATTCTTTAATCTCCAGTTTTTTAAGCACCAGTAAAATTGGACTGGTAAAGGGAAATTGCTTAGTCAAAAAACCAAGGCTTTCTCTAGTTCGGAGAATCTCTATTTTATTACCTATTTTTGAAAGTGGCTCAGTTTGCAAGGCCTCGTATTAACAATTTTCAAGGGATCCATTAGTTGAATTTCCATTTTCCTCGTTTTATGTGAAAACGGAAATTCAATTATTGTTAAGTGCATTGCATTTTTGTGTAAAATTTAGTAAAAAATTAAATCAAAATAATAATTTTAAAGTAAGATTTTTTAAAAGATTTGGTTTGGAGCAACCATATTTGTAAAAATATATTATTTAATTAGACCCCTGCAGTTTTATACCCTCGATTCTGTAATCTTATAAAACTTTTTAATGGTAAAGAAGAAATTAAGTAAATGAAAGAGTAAAGAAAACTATCAGTAAGAATTAAAACAATTACATAACTGATGGAAAAACAGGCAACCCATATCAACTGGGTGCTATGGGGCCAGACCTCTAGTCTAATCCCTCCCCCCCCCCCCGGCTTAAATCTTCCCCTTTACAGTAGGAAGGTCGTCCTCTCCATTACTCTTCCAACCTCCTTGCTTATAATATTCACCGTCCCAACAAGAAGGTTATTTAGATTGGGACAGGATTTAACATATTTTTGTAAATTTTAATTATGACTAGCATTAAGGAAATTAAATGGAGAGTTAACATAATCATCTCATCTAGGTAATGGTTCACTGATTGTGCTAAACTATTTAAGTAGCTCCATTTCAAGTGATGTAATTCATTTAAACTTTACAGCCTATAATTTTATTTGTATTAATTATTATATTGAGCATGTCAAATTCCATATTGTCCACGCCTTACAGCTCTTGATTCATGGAAAATACTCAAAAATATTTTAATCCAAACCAAAAGCATAGCATTTTAATTACTTTTTATTTTTCCTTTATTTACTTACCTTGTGGTGGAATTGAGATGAACTGGGGAACTTTTCTTCCCTTTTTAGTATTACAATTTGTTTACCGATTGGAGTGTGTGGGATATAGAAGAATCATTATAATGTGGGGGGGGATCAGGTTTAATTGATCACTTTTTCATCATTTTAAATAAGTCCCAAAGCCTTATTAAACCTATTTAATTTCTGCTTTGTAGAAGGTAATAAATAGTTAACTTCATATTTTTTTTTTTAGGGATTTATCTAGAGTTTTGGAGCCTGTAGTTTATTTGGAATTGGCATTGACAGATGGCACATTTCAAGGTATTGAAATGTCGTTATCAAAATTTCATGCTCTAAGACAAAACGTTGCAATTCTATTAAAGGAAATAAACACAGTTAACCGTAAAGGAACAAATATTGTTAGAATTATTGCTCCTTGATGGATGAAAACTACTTCTTTATGTGTTTTTATAATTTTATTAGCTGTAATAAATAAAATAATATTTATTGAAAATAAATTAACCTGTGTTTAGAAAACATTTTTTATTGATCTCATTGAATTAATTTTAAAGTTATGAGATAGTAATGTAATGAAAAAAAAAATTTTTTTCTTTTGTTAATGACAAAAGCATAATCGAAGATTCTGATGGGTCATATTCAAAATATTGCTGTGTTAATAAATGTACCATTATATAAGAATTGCTGCCTCTTAACTGATTTATATTTGTAATTATGGCATGCATAAAAACATTATTACAAGATTTGTTTATTTTATTTTTAGCTAATTAGCTCAAACTGGATTTCTCTATTTCCATTAAATAAATTATTAACAAAAGTATTATAAAATCAGAGTATATAATATGACTTGTAGTGACGTAAGTTTTAGTATTTTTTGATTGCGTTCCACACCATTTTTAAGAAAATGGATCCTGTCTAAAAGAAAAATGTGACACAAGTATAATTATTAATTATCTGTATTAATAGGACACGTAAAATCCTAAAAAATTACTCCTTGTGCTTTTTTATATTCCCAATCCCCAAATTACCTCTTCCTTCATTTTCAGAGGGTAATGACTGGGACTGCTTTTGTGAACTTTTAACCAATTCTGTTGACCTCAGAGTTGCCTTTAAAACTCCTCAGGATCTACATGAACTCCTACTAAAGCATGAACTGCTAGGAATGCTTTAAAACCTCAACTCTATAGAGAAGCGCAGACAAAAATCCTCTACCAAAAAACCGTCTCGACCTTATCCACATCAAACGCCAAAGAATCCGACATTCAACCAATCCCCGTTGTTGTAGAGAAACTGTAAATTACTAAAGTGGCATTTGGCTTTGTATTCCTAACATTTAACTCTTCCTCGTTATCTACTAAGGGCAATTCTATTTAGAAAGCTATTCAAAAGATCCTGAAGTACAATTAACTGTTATCCACTTTGTCATGACTATGAATCCCCTAGGCTTTCACACTGCACTTCTCCTGTACTTTTGGAACTCTTCCTAACCAGCAAAATCCCTACCATGTATTTAATGTTGAAGAATTTTGTACTTCTCCAATTTCTCTTTATTTTCTCCAAAGGCTGTCAGTCACTCTTGAGGTCAAATACCTTTTAAGCAACCTACCTCACCATAAATATCCTGGGTATGATTTTCTCACTGCTCAGATAACTCCAACCCAAAGAAATTTTTCCTGACCTATATATTTAATTATAATTTTAGAGCCATTTCATTATTGTCTTCATTCAGAAACCTGTTAAGTTGCCTATAGTAGGTATAGAAACCTATACCTTATCTTACTAGCCAATCAGTCTACTTTCAATGATTTTAAAAGAATCTTACTCCAATCACCTCTTTCCCATATTTGAATCCAAAAACTACTTTCACACCCAACAATTCGTCTTCCATTTCAGACACTCCACATCTCAACAAAGCCTCCTCATTGTTGATCTTATATCCTCTGCACTTGGAAGGAAACACTTTTGCACGGGTGCCTTTCTGGACAAAGGTAACTCAGGCTTTCGATTGGGTATGGTATGTAGGTAACCTGATGTACATTAAAAGAGAAGTCAATCAGTGGAGTATATCCAGCCATCAAGAGGTAATGCTTACTTACCCGAGTTTAGAGCATAGTAGGCTCACCTAAACACCCAAGAAGCGCCTAAAAATGTAACCGGGATTTAACCATTGTTCATATATTCAAGGAGTGACACTATTATAGATATTTTAAATAGCCAAAACTTCCATTATGATTGCCAGCAGGCAGCATACTACATTGTTTAACTTCACTGTAGGCTCTCTCATCCCTCATGCTTTTAATGGGCGTGCAACTATGATGTAAGAAAGTTATATTTCATCATGGGAGTGTTGATGTTCCTCTGACATTTTGTTTCTGCAATGCCTGAACGCTCATATGAAACCGACTCTTATTTATTTCTGGCAATGTTGTTATATATTATTGAATTTGCTGAACAAAGGGGTGACCAGAATAGGCAGAAAGCAATTGTATTCTAGGACAAAGTCCCCTATGAATAACAATGAAGTAAAGATAACAAATTAATCTCTAGCAAACAAAAAGAACTATTACATTAAAATGCCAAAGTAAAATAAAGTGAAAACTTCTAAACAGAAACAAAAATAAAAGATTGTTTAACTGCACTCAATTAATAAGATAGATTGACAATAAAAAATAAAAGTGCATATTATATTAACTTACAAACCTAAGAGGCTTAAGTAAAGTAAATTAAATTGTGGGTTTTTAATATCAAGATTAAATTTTATATTATATATTTAATATCACTATAACATATTGGTTCCTAGAGTGGGCTTGGTGAAGTCCTTAAGGGTTAAAACAGAAAATAAATTAAGGTAATTACTAAGTACTCTGAGGTAATCTGAATTATCGATCTACCATTTCCAATTAATGGAGAGCTGACTAGATTGTAACAATATATCTGTTATCAGTTGTGGAAAGATAAAAAAAAGCTGTTATTTTATTTTACTGTAATAATTAATATATTAAGTGCATATAATTTACACAAAAACAATGATTAGTCTTTAGAATATTTATCGACTGTAAGGATGCATTTGGTTGGCCGCTTTAATGTTCGTTTTAATTCCACTTGGAACTTTGCCCATTGGCCCCATTTGTTGCTGAAGCTGGTTAGAAGGCAGCGAACCTCCTGGCCTGCCAGAAGGTCCCATCATACTAGGAGGTAGTTGACCTTGTCCCATTCCCTAAAATCAGTGTTAGTTCATGAAATAACATATTTTAAATACTAATAAAATATACAAAAACATATCATTACACAGGCCTACAAAAAAAAAACTATTTTTTTGGTGACTAGGATTTTATAACTGATTTTAACTAAATTTGGGGTGCTGAATCTAAATATGAAATCAGTTTTTATCTATCTGCTCTACTTTTTTAGACCATAGTTTTTTTGTTTAACATGCAGTTCTTTCTTAATCATATATACAAGGATTCGTTCCTGTATATTTGCCCTGTTGTCAGTCTACTGTCTAGTTCCAGGAAAATCCAACAGATGGAGTAACCTTATTGATCTTCTTCAATACACCTGCTCGGTATTCTTCAAGAGTGAAATACGAAAGCTTCTCACACCTCATGCCTCAAACCTTGTATGTCCATCCTCAATGTTGCCCGCTCGGATCTTAGTAAGAGAATGATGACCATCCTTCATTGCTCGGAGCCCATACCAGAGAGAGAGTGCCTCAGTACAAGATAATGTCTATGTCTCCTCAACCTCCTCTTTTTATATCTGTTTCCCACAACTATGTGGCATTTGGTCTACGCCAAAGGTTTTCCCCTCACGTTTGACTGCGAGTCTGTCCTTCCCAAGGCTATGTGGACTTTCCTCTAACTCATGGTGTTTACTGTCGCATTTGAAACTAACCCAACGACTTTTTTATTTGATCCCATTTAATAACAACTAACCAAATTTAACAAAATCAACTTAATAAAATAACATTACAAAATATTGTAATAATATTTTTTAAAGAGGTTTTGGGTGACATACTGGAAAATATTTGTTGGATTTAATTATATATATATATTATTCTTTAGGTAAATGGATAAAGAAGACGCCGTTAAAATCAGTTAGTTGGCGCCAGTTGTTGAGAGATGCTGAAAAGGAGAAGTGGTCAGTTGTTAAGAGATGCTTGAAAGAGTTTGCGGATGGTCAAGCATGTAAGGGCCTAATACTTAGTATTTCCTCATACCCATACATATAAGTAAAAACATTAAGAGTCAAATTGTTGATATGTGAAGGATGCAGGATCTACAGGAAACTATTGAGGCAACATTATGGTTCAGAACTTTAGAATCAACAAAAACACTATTTGGGCTAAAGCAAGACAATTCAAATGACTAAAAATTGTGAAGAATTCAAAAAGTATTTTATTTTATATTTATTTATTTCATGTTTGTATGTTTGGTTGAAAAGACCCTACCCTGAGATATTGATAATAAATTATAAGTTTAATTAATTTTTGTTTCATCATGGAAAATAAAATTACTTCATAATATATCACTGTATTGCGCACATATAAATGTGCAGATAGGTACTGAGAGGTTTTACCGTACATTTTATTAGTGAGGAGTTAATTAAAAGATGTCAACTTACATCACATACCTTCAATCCTTTGCCCATGGCAACAGCAGCTACTAAGGTGTTAGTATCGGCCAGCGATGAAGTTATAGCAGACCCTGATCTACCACTTCCTTCGGTCTCCCATTCTTCTCTTGCTTTAGAAATTATTTCCCAAACATGTCCAATAACTTTACTGTATGCAGTCATTTGCTTCTATTTAAAAAAAAAAAAAGGTATATTTTCTACATGTCTTGAGTAAAATGATAATATTTAAAACCTTATAATAGTTTTACACTTTGACCACCCAGGCATACTGCCATTCTATGGGTATCAAGGAGTGATATGTTAAGGTAAAAGTACCTAGAATTTGTCTAAGGCATGTGGCTGAGTAACACCTATTTTTCTGCATTTTAGTTAGATTGGAGAATAGCTGGCTGATTAAAAGTGAATAATAACTGAAATATTGGTAACATATGGTTACAGTCTTAAAAATTCTTTGAAAAACTAATGATCTATTATTATACAAGTAAACAAAAAGAAAATGTTGACTAGTTTTATAATTAGTCTAAGTAGAAAACTAGTCAACATTTTCTTTCAGTTAACATTACCTCACCAACACCTAAGATGACGCGATCATTCTAACCTGAAATTGCATTTAGATCCCACCTATATTCTTTACAAAACTTAACAATTATAATATAATCATCCTAGACTGCATAATGATGACCTAGATGCCCCATTTACTATTACACAAGAAAGATATAAAGTTATGGTCATCTCTATAGATGGCTTTAGAAGAGTCACAAAATATTATGATAAATTGTCTATAAAATATTTTACATACAGCAACACATGTGAATGTATGTTATCTTTAAAGGGGTGCCATACTCATGACCTGAACTGATTCATGAATGCAGCCGTTGTCTGGGCAGAACCTTGCAGACACACAGGCGTTCTAAAATGCAGCAATTGATAGGAGCTTGGTCACACAGAAGAGGTCCATAATGGCGTAAGTGAGCTAGAGCCCACCAAAACTCAGTTTCTCTATCAGTTTACAGAACAACCTAGATGCCCTAATTGCAAAGATTAATCTCTTTTTACTAAGGCTGCAGAGTCTTTTAAGCCTCTGCTCAGGTCAAGAGGATAGCAGAAGAAAGAACTCTTAGCCGAGAGAGAAAATTCCCAGCAGTTCAACTGAATCACCAGGTATCTACAGAAACTATCACTGTTAGCTGGCTGCTACACAGAACCTCCATGACCCGGAATAGGTAGACTGATGACAGCCATGACACAAATTAATGTAGAAAAACTAACAATATTAAACTGGAATGCTTATGAGCTAAAAAATAAAAGTATGATTCTCTTTAATTAGTTTAGAGAAAAATGTATCCATTACTTGTATTACAGAATCACATTTAAAGCCTGAAGACAATTTCAGACTACTCAGATATATAAAGAACGTCTGGTCCGCATCAAGGGTGTTGCCATTCTCGTTAAATAAACAGTGAGGTAACATCAGCTACCAGAAGTTCTGACTACAAATCTGGAAGGGGTAGGAGTTCCATACCAATTTTCTATTTCCAAATGATTTTAATCAAGTACATGAAAATTCAATACTATCATCGATGGCCACATAACAGCAAAAATGAAAAGTCTGGGGATCCAGAAAAACTAATTGGCAAAAAATTATTTGATATCACTAACAAACTACTTGATATAGTGTTAGCCCCACCCACTATGTACTCACTTCCTCGCTCAAAAAACATATAAGCCTGATAAATTAGATATTACATGTTCCATACACTCTCCCAGAGCTAAATTCTAACTACACGCTGCTAGTTTTCTCAGACAGTTGAAAATGTCCCTTTAACCAACTGCTTATTTGAGGGCAAGTTGACTGGAATAATTTCAGACATGAAATGGAGTTAAGAATTAATAGCCACCCGTATTACTTGACGAAACACAATGTTGATGCCGGAGTTGCACACATCATACAATTGATCATCGAGTGCATAAAAGATTCCATCTCTTCAGATTAAAGAAGTAACATGACATGCCAAACACCGACACACATTATTAGACTTTGTCACACCTTAATAACTGAAAATAATAAGCAGCAATGTAGCAGGTAACAAACTAAATGTCCAATCCTAATGTGAAAACTAAACAATTTAAGAAATTAGGCACGTGCTAAAAATGGTTATAATAATTAAAACCTAAGATCTATATGAAACAATAAAAAATGAATAAATAGATGAAATCAATATACCAGTCACAAATAAATTATACAAAACTAATA
Source organism: Acanthosoma haemorrhoidale (assembly GCA_930367205.1). Lineage (NCBI taxonomy): Eukaryota > Metazoa > Arthropoda > Insecta > Hemiptera > Acanthosomatidae > Acanthosoma > Acanthosoma haemorrhoidale. Next base: position 56,380,672 of record OV884011.1, read on the forward strand.
AATTGTAGGGACTTCTTTCAGAACATGACAATACAAAGCAAGCACTAATGAAAGAAACAAGGTGAATTTTACTCCAATCCCTTACCACCTTAAGAATTGGCAATGATTTTGCCACAACAGATGAAGCAAGCAAAACCAGAAATGCTTGCTGACTATCTGAAAAGCTTATTTGAAACAGTTTTAGAAGAAAAAGGAGGCATCAACTATGAGGGTTTTGAAGCAAAGAAATATAGTGCTTACCCGCTTTAACGTCAAACGGCCTTTTGACTAAGTCTGGCCTACTCTTGAAGCTGGTGGGTTACCAGGCATGGATGTGGCAGTTTTTTTTTAAAGGGCCTTACATGTCAAAGCTAATAGTGTAGATATCCTGCTTCTTGAGGCCATGGTCATGTGCTGAAGATGTCTTTCAAGCAAGCCAACATGAAGAGTTACCAGTTGTAATAAGCCACCTTCAAGCAATTTCAATGGCTGGAATAATCAGTGGAAAGCTCAATCCAGGCAACAGAGGTATATGTATTCGTCTCAGGAGGTTTCAAGATGGACACTTTGGTTGGAAGATAACAAATGACAAAATTATCAAATACATAAGATTACGCCTGTATACTATTATCACATTCAATGCTCAAGTCAACTGAAAACAGTCAAAGGCACACACTAAACTTATACAGTTATATCCTCTCATTAACAGAAAAGTGCACTTAGATAGTGTAAAACTGCTTTCTACAACCTGATGGAAGTAAACTAAACAGGATTTGGCAGTGTGACATCTAACAAGATGCCACACCTTAGTCAACATATGCCATAAGGTCTAGGTGACTTCTTTTTTTTTAAACTAATTTTGAAGAAGAGTAAATAAATCTTATTTTATGTATTTATTTTCACCAATAATATGTAAACCTGTGATTATTCAAATTGACTCACTGTCAATAAATGTAATATCTTAAGTGACATTTAGTAACATTAGGAAATTTAAGGAAGAAGGTACCGCCCTTCCTTCTCTCATAATTGCTCATCTCTTTTACAGCTCAATTCTAATAGAATAATCACTAATGTTCAGATGTTGGGTAAAATACTGACAACTTAAAAAAAAAAATGAATTGAATATATGACTTACTTGCACTGTTTCAAAACTCAGACTGGAAGCTTTGTGCTCAAGTTGCACAATTTTTTGTTCCACTTCTGGCACTGGTTTGGTGCGAAGGTAATCAGGTGCTAAGTCATGAGAGAATATTGCCACCCTTCCTTCTGTCAACCTTAATAATTGCTCATCTCTTTCAGGGCTCAATTCTAATGGAATAATAGCTAATGTTCTCAGTAAAGGATATTTATCATGGCCGATAATTTTGGACAAAGACACCAACTTAAAATAAAATATGTATTTATCAATGATATTACAATTAATAAATAAACAAACAAATCAACATAACACTTACTTGACTGGAAAGTAAAGCAAAATTGTCTAAAAAGGTGGGCCAATTTAAATTTTCACTTTCATTTTCAAGTTTGAAAATCATACCACCAATAGAATTTTTCAAATCATTTACTCTTAGAAGAATAGCATCTAATGCTGTTTCTAATTGTTTTTCTTCCCTTTGCATATTCATTTAAATATAGTCAACTATCTGGTTGAAAAGTATGTTTATCTAAAAAAGAAAGTCATAATTTGTATGAGAATAAAACAGATACATAAAATGTATGTTATTTCTTAAGCATTAAATTAATTAAATAATACAAAATTAACAAACCTTAATGAAATGCAAATAGACACATACATTGTAGCAAAGTTAACACTAAATTCGTCTCATTTAAAATGAAGATTTCATCGAAAATGTATTATAACCATATATTTCATCAAGCAGTATTCGCCTAGTTTAATATTTTTTTTTACACCGAACGATGCGTTCACTAACACTTCTTCTTTCTTAGAGGTTAGATTAGGAAATGAAGTACTCATAAGTAATTAAGGGAACTGTAGCCACTAATTAATATATTAAGGGGCTGTGTTATCGTTCAGTGGCAATAGCACAACCAATATTTCTTTTTACTGAATTATTAATTGATTCAGAATTATGAAATAACCAGTAAATGTAAATGACATGAAGGTGAAGTACATGCCTCTCCATAATTATATTTTAGGATTGGCCAGTTATCTTCACAGATCCCTTTTGCAGCTTCTCTTAAGTGGTCATGGTGTGTTATGAGATAATTGTGGTCAGCTCCTGGGTGAAAGACCCAGAAGGCTCACAAAACCGCCTTTACAAATTAATCTTGTTTCTGTGTGTGTGCAAGAACGGTGGTTTCTATGCCAGTATGGTAGTTGACGTACATTGAAATATCTGTATTGTAAAGATGCCAGGTTGTTTTGAATGTCCATATATATACATATATGTATGTATCTGTGCTCCAAATGCACTAAGTAAAAATAAAGTAGAAAGCAGTTCCGTCAATTACAAAACTGAAAAGCCAAAAATTTCCAACAAATACTTAAACTCATTCCTAAAATAACATTTCTTGTCACGCACAATAGAATTTTTTTTTTATATAAGTCATAACCCCCCACCAACTCAATCTCCACATATGTAACTATTTTACAACGTTTACCCTCCTCTCCAAGTAGTTTTCATTGTATGGCTATCTCATTTCGCTTATAACTGAGTCGCAACCATCTTCCTTCTTACACAAGAAAGGTAATTGTAATTATTTCCGCAACTATTAACACACCGGCAGTTTTTTTAAACAATATCGTTTCTTAGTAGGTGTCTTTATTTTTGATTCATATTTTATAAAAAAAAAAACTAGCAGATTTTCTTAATTTTGTATCTTATATTTTGTTGTATTCGTGCCTTTTACGTATTACGCCTTGTAATTCAAGCGTACCAACAGTGCACTATGTTCAGAAGAAGAGGTACAGGCTAGGTATTATAGGTAGTTTAATAGTCTTGAAATTACCACGAGTTCCCACTCGGTATCTGAGGGTAAGCGAAAACCGTCCGGATGGACTGTAGAATGTGGCAGACTTTACCGTTGGGGGAGACGCTACTAGGTACATTTTGTAAGGCTCCAGAGTTCGTCATATGCATGGAAGTGATCTCTTCCAAGGATATGCTTCTTTTAGCGAGACGAAGGTTGGATTTCGACTAAATGAAAAATCCACTCTCTCTATACCAACTCCGAAGATTTATTGATACATTGTGAAAAGGTTTTCTGTTCCGAGAAGAGGATAATTTCTATTTATTCGTGGTGAATAAGTTGGCACAACATGCAAATTTTTAATAAAACGCTGTTTTTATTCTGTCCTTTACAATTGTCTGTCATCATTCTAATATTAGTCGCAGCGGGGTGGGACATCAGCTATTAGTGTTGGAGGTGGATATCTCTATGTTTTCCCTCGTACCCTCAGTTTCGTCCCACATAAAACAATCAACTTTTTATTACTTAAGTTACACAGAGTTAAATTGTAAACAGCCAGTTTTCTAATGTAAAATAATGGACCTGCTCCTCCTTTTGGGGTAGTTAATACAGCTTTTAAGTCAAAGTTAAATGAAGTATCTTTTAAAGCAGCACTTTAATCATCACCATGTCGTAATCTTGCCATTTTTTTAAAATTAATTTTCATAGAACTTTAGCATTTCAGTTTTTTGTGTGGCTGAAAGTTTCTTAAATGCTAAGGTTCTCCCTCGTATAAATCCAAAAACTCCGTTACAACTTTATTATTTCACTCTATTATGAACTACTTGACGACAAACTTCGACAGACTCAAACAGGTCGCAGGAATAGATGAACAAGCATTACTCCGCTATGTCGGAAGCATTTACCGAAAATTCACGGGAAAGGTTAGGCCGCCCCGTACTTCTTCTCCCTCACTCACTTGCCAGCTGTCATCGTCGTATGTCTCCTGGACTACACTTGGCGCTTGGTATATGTTGGGTTTTCAATAAGGTAATTAACACAGTTACTGAATACACTTTTATTCAACATCATCACACTGCTTAACCTTGATCACTAACTATATACAACAGGAGTAGGTTACGAGAGTGGTTACAAATCAGGGTTACAACAGTATAAGTTCTCCTGGAACATTTGTAGTGTAGCTCGATAATTTCATCTAGTATTTCGCGTCCTTTTGGGACGAGTAATTTTTATTTTGAGAGTGTATTTTAGCTTACTTGTTCTTTGGTTATTTTTGTCACCCTTGCACATGTAGAATTCAGAATATTTAGTTCCGATGACTAAATGATATTTAATAGTCATTCGATGACGAATCTTTAACTAAGACTGTTTATAGCGACTGTCTTTGTTTCACACTCTTCTGCGTAAATAGATTAAATAATGATTTTTTTTTTTTTTTCTAAGCTCTCAAACTTATAAAAAATAGGAATGTGGGAAAAATAAGGAAAATTATTTTTGGCTGGGAAGTGCCTTTCACTAAGGGGAGACCCCTATGATTAAATAATGAGAGAGTAAGGTCACTTATTGAATGGTCCGTGTTAGTAACCTTCATTGGGTAGATGAGGTTGATCAATTGGTGACCCTGGCCCTGGCGCCACTTCACACAACACCCCTGGAGTGATGAGAACAGCGATGAACCGATGTAAATGGATATAACTGGAAGACTAAGGTGCTGGCCGAGTCTCTCACTTAAGAATTCCTTCACGTCCTGGGGCTGTTTTAGGCAAAAACTACAGGTTGCTAGGTTACTTACCCGTGACCTGTCGCTGACTTGCACATATGATTGTGCATGTAACATATGGTTGGTGGGGTAGTGGAGGAAAGGCACATACATCATAAAAATACTCACTTTCACTCTAACAAAATGGGGCCGCAACAAATAGTGTCGAGAAGACAAAGGCTGTGCGAAACTGATTTGGACCAGTAACAATTATACTATAATTACTATTGGCAACATCACAAATTACATTTAAAGGCGTAGTTATTTATTTTAAGTAAATTCGTTATAGAAAATACCTTCCATGAAGAATAACTGCGAAATATTTTATTTTATATCTTTTTATTATATGTATGTGTAATAAATATTAAACATATATAGACTTCATATTATTAATCATTAGTTGTGATATATAATCAAACTTTTAATGAATATCACCCAACAAAAATATATAGTAATGGGCTTTGATTCTCTGTCTACTTATCAATCTGTACCAAGCAAGAGTAATACAAAAAAAGTTTTCTGTTTGCCAAATTAATCCAGCTGAGAAGATTTACAACGCTTAATGGTTCGTAGGTATGGCCAGATTCCTTAAATCAGGAGTTGTTTCGAACCAATATATCTTTTCTGTCGTTAATAATTCAACTAGTTTGATTTGTGTCTTAAATAATTTTTTTTTCGTGAAAAATCGAATATTTGTCGAACCGCTCATAACTATTTCGTCTGTTCATTCGTCGCTCCTTTAAGGAACCGCACCTAGAAAGTTTTTTAACTTGCAATTATCGAAATGATTCATTTCTTATATTGTATATACTTATTTAAAGGCCAGCGACAAGTGATGAAGGTAAATATAATCTAATCTACGTGATGCTTTCTGACCCGAAATATATAAATGTAATGTAACTGTAAATAAAATTATGTTTATCTTGATAATTTATGACGACTTCAACATTGTTTTGCAATCAAATCTGAGCGAATAATAAGGAAGGAATTCGCATTAATGGTAATGTTTACACAATTTCCGCAGTTACTTATAGCTAATTTAATGGAGCCATTTTTCCACGTAATTGCGATAAACATAAATTATCACATCATATCCAACACTCTATGCACAACAGAATTATTTTTTTTATTACTTCTGGCTTCATCTGGAAGGGTCCATCCATTATATCATTGAAGGGAAATAAATTCCCTACTACAGAAGATGGATATATAGTGAATCCTGGCGAAGAGGAGGTACCTCGTCAGTACACAGATAATACTATGTTATGTTGTGTATTCTAGGACAAACCAGAAGCAAAAATAAACGCACACATGAATATAACATTTATTACAGTAAAGAAAATGTAACAATTTATTGAAAAAAAAAAACCTGAGAGGGTATCAACTTTAAAACAGTGTTGCTAAGAAATGTTAATATATATTACAACTCTCCACTACTAAATTGAATACTTTTTTTTTTTAAACATTAAAGATTTAGTTGGAGGACAGGCTTCCTCTCCCTCTGCAACCGTCCCACCGCTGTTGTATCCGCTGGTATTCTGAGTGTGCTTCGCATGTTATCCGCTGGAGTAGTTTTTAAGGGCAATGACCCACAAGTCGGTTTTGACCGAAGTGTTTATCGAAGGTGGGTTTATTTCATTTATAATAACTTCATACCGCCAGGTGGTTCTGATCGCCTGTTCACTGCCACTAAACGACCCCTCGACTCGATTTTCCTTTCGGGAAACACTTCGGTCAAGACCGACAGGTGTGTCATCGCCGTAAGTGTTGAGTCATATCAGGGGAACCACATTTTCGGGGTGAATGTCTATTAATACGTTAGGAGTAATATCATAGGAATATATAAATTTTGAGTGAAATTGAATTTTAGGTTTTGAATGTATTTCCACTTCTGCATGATTCTATTGTTTAATGTGTCTTTTTATTACATAACCATAATCCAGTTTAATTAGATAGTGCAGATTTCCTAGGCATTAGATCATAGTTCTGAATTTCTATAGATTTAAGACTGCGTTTTTTTTGTTTTTTTTTATTTTAAAACCCCTTTATTGATCAAAAGTTTTACAATGTACAAATTTTTCGATTTACAGATTTCTCCTCTTACTGCATATCTGCGTATGCATTCGAAGGAGAGTAGAAACACAATAACAATTTTCTATTTGCAGTTAAAATTACAAATCGCTGGGTATAGGACTAGATGATGGGGCTCACCTTCACATTCAACGAGGGAACTACAAACTAAAACCTAAAACTAGAACTTAAGACTAAAGCGTTCCGGTCGCGACAGCGTCCTGCCATCGATAGGGGAACGGAGCGGGGGGTTATAGGGGCTATGAAGTATGTCTGACCACTTTCATCAGTATACCGTTTTGGAATTGTTGGAGCTGTCGTATACGTCAGATGACGAAAAAGCGGTGCACCATACAGCAGAGTAGGCCTGAGTACACTCTTGTAAATCAATAGCTTTAGACGCAGTGATAGATTGGGGGAAATCAGTAAATGCGTAAGCCTGTAAGACTTCGTGCGGGTTTGCTTCAACTTCCTCACCGAATGGTTACTAAAACGGAGGTGTCTGTCCATTTTAATCCCCAGATATGCTGGGTTGTTGGCTGGTGAGTTTTGCTTCGTGCCTACTATGTAAGTAGTAGGCAGTGGACTTTTTCCCTTTTGGAAGGAGGAAATTACGCAGTCAGAGCCTACGTAATTCCTCACCTGAACTCACCAGATTGAAAAGATCGGACTTTGATATCTGAATTTGAAGTCAATTTAGCTGGTCTAATGTAGATTTAACTCTGTTCGAAGTTGCCTGTTTAGATGTGTTTGGCCGCTAGGATGCCACGGAGTTGAGACCACTAGCCAGAGGAGTGGATAGATATTTGGATAGGAGTAATGTAAGTGTTTGTTTTAGCGATCCTTTATCGTCTGCCTTGCTTTGATTTTTTGTTTTAAATTTTGAACATACCTTATCTGATTTAAAAACAGCAGCATTGTCTGAAACTAACATAATAGGTAATCCGTTTCTTGAAAATATTTCTTCTAAAGACTTTCTTGTAGAATTTGAGGTTGGAGGTTTAGGTAACATATCAATTTCTACCCATTTAGTTTTAGCGTCAACCACAAAAAAAAATGTATCTTTAAAGGGACCGGCATCGTCGATATGTATTCTTTGCCATGTCTCCTTGGGAGCTTAACAACTATGTAAAGAGTCGTTTTTAATTTCAGCACGGATTTTACAAGCTACAACTGCATCTTCGATTTCAGAATCTATTCAAGTCCAATAGCATAAAGAATGAGCAATTCCCTTCATTTTTACCATTCCCACAGAGAAGAATGTAGTTCTTTTAAAATTGTTGGACGTAGATTATTAGGTATTTAAACTCAAGGACCGAGTAATAATACTTGACTGTACACAGAATTCTGAAGACCTGGGGATTGTAGATTTAATGTATTCATTATTTGTTGATTTTCATTATGATTTACTTGGCCATCTGCGTTTCTGACTACTGTAGACTAAAATTAATTGTATAAAAACTTACAGATGAGTTGTATGCAATGTTTAATTGTTCTTTTGAGATAGCTTGAAACATCTACAAGCTCGATTTTCATCCTCCTCGCCAATATTTGCTGTGTGTTCTAGTGCGAATATGGAGAAATAATGAATGCACGCTTGAATAATACATTTATAACAGCATAGCTAATAGAAAATTATTGATTAAAAATAATCATTTAAAAGATTATCTACTTAAAAACTGTGATGTCAAATAACGTTAATATATTACAATGCTGTTACCTCTTTGGCTGAAGACAATCGCCATTTTCTTTCTCCGCTTGTCCATTCATTCCTGCTGCACAGCACTCAGCGTGTTCGTCGTACCTTTCGGGTCTTTTTAAGGTTTTAATTATGACGTGAGTATTTTATTATTAATTTAATTTATATAACGAAAATCGTTGATCTAAAATGTTCTTTAAATCATAGTTTTTCCGATTACCTTAACGTTTACCTAGCACTTTTATACTTGAATATCGTGCATTCCACGTGTTGTGCTCACGCTCGAAATTCTTCATTTTCTCTATGTGTTATTATTTTATTACAACTAACGAAGAGAAAGTAAAGGAAATCATATGTATTTACTTTACTGCTAGTATTTTAAAGGAATTGAGCGGATGTACCATATAGCAATAATGATGCTATCGTGATATAATAACCATCCAAGAAATATATGATTATTTTAATATTCCATGTGCTTTCATATACTTATTGCTAGCTTAATGTTTTATTTATTTATTTATTTTTTAACCAGGTCGAAGGTCTCCCGAGAGACCTTGTATGAATGTGTGAATTCAGTTCTCACGAATTCACTGGAGAAGAAAAGGAATTTTGTTGAAACTGTGGAGATACAAATCGGGTTGAAAAATTATGACCCTCAGAAGGACAAACGTTTCTCAGGAACTGTTAAGTAAGACCTTACCCCAAACTTAACTATTTATTGTTGAATCAGTCTGCTTGGTGTTAAAAGATATAAATATTTTTGTCAAAGCTGTTATCTCAATTTTATGTTTGTCTAAGCTGCTTATTCAATTTAATTTTAATAAAATATTCATACTTTTCAAGATTTGGTCGAAAACCATCTGACGCAGCCTTTTTAATTTCTGTTATATCCCTTGAGGCATGCTTGCTGCCTCAAGACATACTGATTACTTTTTTGTTATCTTTGTGGATCCTAGTGTCCTAAGAATTATTAATAATCAGGCCTGGGTCTCCTTCCTAAATCTGAAATCCGAACTTAAGCTCATGGCTTAGGGCGCTTCTAAACCTGGTGATACAGAAATATTTTTAAGGATTTGGCTAACAATTGTTATCCTAATATTTAAAGTGTTCCGAGGTATTATTAATAAATTTTATCATAAGATGTTTCCGTTATCTCTAGATGTTGAGTAATATTTTTAGTAATCTGCATTAGAATGATGGTTAGTAGTTGTCTTATAATGTTTAAATGTGACAAAAACTCTAGAAAGTTTTAGTTTATCATTTTTTAGTGTAGTTGTTAATTTTAAGTTCACAGCTTTAACCCAAGCAGATTGATACATAGCCAGTTGGCCAGTAATGTCTATTATTTTGTTAAAGACTCAATGGGTTTCAAATTCAATTTAAATTTGTATGTTATTAGATCAGATTTTTTAATCAGAATTAAAATTAACGATAGCATGGAGTATGTTTAGCACACTAACTTAAACATTTTTTGAATAGACTACTGGCCATTAATTTTTTTGGGGTTCAGGTAGTTGAGATTTATCTTGACGGACCTTTACCCAGGGTCTTAAATAAATTGGGCAGGTCTTCATGACCGATTTTTAACAAAGCCTAGCTTTGTTCCGAGGTGAGTCTGAGTATTTTATTTATTTACATTATTGTTAGGTCATTCCATACCAAACTAATCAATATTTTTAAAAATACCATCTTGAAATTTGTAATTATAATTTAACATGTACATGTAACACTTTTTTTTTTTCAACATAAAATAAATTTGTGTATAAATAAAGTCTAGTAACATGCAATTAAATAAAGCCCTTTACATTCTGAAAATAGTGGTACTATTTTCAGCTTTCTTAGGCCAAAAGCTTTGTAGCTATAAGCTATTTGAATTTTTCAAAACGTGGTAAAAAAAAAACAGCTGGTTATTTATTAATTTATAACTTAAAATTGGAAAAATGCGATACCAACAGTAGTACATATCTACAAAAACTCATTCATTTCTGAGATTTGAAGTTTCAGACCATTGGTTGATTTGAAGAAATGACCCGGGTATAAAAATCCTTACTTTCAAGATCTAATACAATGGTGGGGCTTAATCTCTCCAAAATCATTTTATCACTTATTAAATCGTCTTCTGGACCCTAAACCTTAATCTTAGACAACTTAACTTAACTAGTAGAGCAGCTATAAAAATCATGTTAAAATTTTTCTTATTTATATAAATTTACAGTTTATTAATGAACTTACATTATATTTCATTCAAATTATTTAGTGTTATGGAATTAAGGGATATGATTATTAATTGTTTGTATACTATGCTTCAATAAACTATAATCACTTAGTCGTGTTAGCAACTGAGTAAATTTATAATTAATTTGAAAGAAAAGTCAATGTTTCGTAAGTAAATTTCATTATTCAATGGTTATTCATAATTGACAACTAATCTGTAATAGTTTAAAAAAATTTGTTAATTGTTTATAAAATTAAAAACCTTGCTCTTAACACCTTATAAATTAACAGTTACACCCATTAAGATAGAAAAATGATATTTATGAAGGTTAATGTGATATATATACATATTATTATTACCTTTTTTATTGTTTTATGGTTAGTGAATTTTAATATGCAATTTAATGTTAGTTATTTTATGTATTATTAGATTTTAGTTCAGGTTTGTTTTATAATGGATATAATTGCAAATATGCACGTATAGACTTCAGGCCTGCAAATTCATTAATATTCTTCAACACTACTTTGTGATCTCGTTTTATACATTTGCGACGGAATAATCATTACTCAAATGTTCTTAAATTGTTTTCCAGACTGAAGCACATTCCTAGGCCCAAAATGCAAGTATGCATCCTCGGTGATCAACAGCATTGCGATGAAGCGAAAGCTAATAACGTTCCATTTATGGATGTTGAAGCCCTTAAAAAATTAAACAAGCAGAAAAAGCTTGTGAAAAAATTAGCCAAAAAGTATGATGCTTTCCTTGCCAGCGAAGCCCTTATTAAGCAGATTCCTAGGCTCCTTGGTCCTGGTCTGAACAAAGCTGGTAAATTTCCTGGTTTGTTGTCTCATCAGGAGTCAATGATGCAAAAGATCGATGAAGTCAAAGCAACAATTAAGTTCCAGATGAAGAAGGTATTTATAAAGTTTTGTTTTTTATTTAGTGTCATGCAACAGCAGCAGGTACTTGCTCCTTTTATGGGCACCCTATTTATTAATACAACTACAAACTATTACACTACCAAAAATGAGATAACTCCTTCAATTAGTTTGCAAGTTATGGACTTTTAAACAGTGGATACATTTTTTTGGACCCCTCTGTATATTTCTTTCAGTAAAACTATCTGCTGTCAACTATGTCGTTATTAGTCTGACTAATCATTTGTTTTCATTCACCACTCATGTCATTAACAGTTACAATTATGTGATCAGGTGTGAATTATACAAAGCCTCTAGATTATATTTAAAAAAAAGTTTAGGTTTATTGGTAATTTGGATGTAGAATATCTTGACTTAGTCCTGTCATAAGGAAAATCTAATGCAAGTTAAATTTATTTATATAACATGTCTTTTACATTTAAATGATTAATAATAAATAAATAAATTGAAAAGTAAATTATTCAAAATAGCCCCCTCTGGCTGTACACAGGCTTGTAGTATGCGGTACCAGTTGTTTATTGCAGTACTTGTGGAAAATTATCAACTGCTTTCACCAGGGCATTTTTCAGACTCTACTAGTGTGCCACCTGTGACAAGCCATTGACTCCAGATGTAGCCTGCCGGAAATCCAGAGGTTTCAAATCTAGACTTTCCAGTCTGAAGTCTTAATGAATTCACTGACATTCTTTTCCAACCACTACTGAGTAGATCGAGAGATTATGTGCAGGAATTTGCAGGAAAACCCATTGTTTCCTTTTTTAGGAGCTTCAGTGCGCGCTCTAATAGGTCTCCCTGGCTCAAGTTTTGATGCCATGTTCTCAAAAATAAAGAATACCCGTGTCCCCCACTGAGCTCGGATGGGGCCCTCGGACCACCTTTCTCTTTTAAGAGGTCTTGGGCTTCCCGGGTGTTGTGTGTGCACACTTGGTCATTCTGATGATAAATTTTCTTGTTCAAAAACAATATATTTTGTTAAGTGAAGCAGTGAGCCCTTTGTTCTGTCATCCTCTGGTAGGCAATCATTTGAAGGTCATTTCTGATAATTCAGGAAATTGACCTTGGCGAAATACATGTCTCTCTCTTGGCATTATTTTTTGCTTTTTTAGTGGATTTCTTCAAATTCAATTTTCAATTGCTGTAATGCCATGTTTAGTTCTTATCGTCAACCTGAACCCCCGGCCCCCCGTCAACAGCCCCTGCTGTCCTTAACAACAGGCTTGGTTGAAATGAAGTGACTAATTATGAGTCACATAAACATTCAACTAATTCTTAATGGTTAAAGAGCTTGAAAAATGCCTGAGTTAAACATTTATTTACCTGCATCAGTATACTATTTTATCAAGTCCAGAGGTTGTAACAGAACTTATGGCATAAGTTCAAAGAAGTATAGAAAGCCTCTCATATGGTTTATCTGAATAAATCATAATGGAGAAAGAAATATAGAATTCCTGTTATTTTTTTTTATTACAAATGATCACAACCCCCTCTCACCCACTATAAAGAGTTCACTCATGTTTGCGTTCCTTAATAATTTTGCCTCGTTATTGCTACTTGTACATTATACAGATTTAGTTTTTACTTTTTTCATTTTTAAAATTTGTTTTTAGGTTCTTTGCCTTTCTGTGGCAGTTGGTCACGTTGGGATGACATCAGATGAACTAGTACAAAATGTTCATCTCTCTGTGAACTTCCTGGTCTCTCTGCTGAAAAAGCACTGGCAAAACGTCCGATCTCTGCATGTAAAATCAACGATGGGACCTCCACAGAGATTATACTGATTCTCTTTTTGTTTTAAAAATAAAATAACATTTTGAAATAATTTGTTTTTATTTATATTCTTCTACATATGACAGCTGATCAGAGGCCTAACAGATTATAATGTCTGTGCGAGCGTGTTAAAAGGCAATGAAGATAATTTTTCTGTAATATGTTGTATACTTAGTACAGTCATACCCTAGTCGATATGCTTACTTTGCGATTTGCTGTTAATTTAGATTTGAATACATTAGGAATATGTTAAATTTTCTTGAAATTTATAAAAAGGCATTTCTATATATTATTTATCCGCATCATGTTCTTTATTTTGTAAGAGATATAAACAAGATGTGTACGGTGTAAGTAAGATATGAATGATTGCAGTTGATCTGCTATCATTCTTATCTTACTTCCATCACACATTAAGGACCTGATGCAGACCTCAATAACCAACTTTGCTGAAATTTTACATAATTATTAAATTATTATAAAACTTCATAAAGAGTTTCAGTTTATTTTAATATGGTCTCGGTTCTTGTGCTTAATTTTGTCTATTTAAACTGGTTCATTTTAAATAAGTAGCTATAGAATTTATGTAAAATTTAACCCAGTCAAATTACTGAATGGAAAGAGACTTTCTCTAAACCCCTGTTTAATTATTTAATATTAATATATATTAACATGTTGTGTACATTAGTTGGCATGGGCCCTTTGTTCTGCATTTTTAAATTCTTACAAACTGACAGGTTACAGTAAAAAAAAATAATTCAAAAGATATGGGTCTCGTCTTCCCTTGATAAAATACAGCACCTTAAACCTAAATAGTGCTCTCTTGACTGCTTGTTGCCATAGATGGGTGTAATGTGTATATCATATTTAACATGAGATTGGTCAGGAAGCTTAGTAAATCAAATAATTGAGCTTTTGGGATGTTTGCCCAACCACTTTCATAACTATGCAGTCGGTCTTGAGAGCATTAATTAAGATATAACTTCTTTTACCTGTTTTTATTTATTTCCCCACTAACCAACCTAATACTTTATTGTATAGAAGCAGACACACAGTACACTAAAATGGGCTCCTTGTACAACAGCAGATCTGCATTGTAAGATTGTGAAAATTATACAAGCGTTAAATTTTGTTATATCAGATGAGTACAAAAGAAAGGTGGTTCTCAGTACACCAACAAGTTGCAGGAATGAGTTTAAATATATAATATGTATGATGGGGTAGCGCATGAAAGGAAGGGGCTTTCTTTGAGTATATAGAGCCTAATTGATTGATCAAATGTCTGATAAACGAGAAATGTACCAGAGGAATAAATACTCTTTCTTCTCAAACAAGTAAGAAATGAAATCAACAATAAAATGACTGATGGATAGTGGAGTGCTAAGAGGTGAAACCTAACTAGTGGGGAGGCCTAGTAATTGCATCTCAGAGGCAGATCCCTATAATTTTAAAACAAGGGGATCTTGGAAAAAAAAAAATGCAGCTGAGTATTAAGTGTGTTCTATCTCTGCAGGTATGATGAAGTTCCAGGTTGGTGCCCAGTCTCAGGTGTTGGTTACTAAAGAAGCTGACATGAACATGCCGCTCCCTGCTGGTGATGGTTAGAGGTTTTCCTCTACTGTCTTAGTGCTGGACAAGTGGCCTTCGTTTTTTTAACAGTGCCTGTTTGTATGACCTCTAGTCCATTGGGGTATACCCCACAAGTTTGGTTGTTCAAGCACCTCTAAGGTTGTCTGCTTTTACATTCCAGTTACTGAATGTTGGCCCAGTAGAGATAGCTAAAAAATGATTGGGTTGCAAAAGGTGGAGTAATTTTGATGTATGTATTGCCTCTCTTCTATAAAAGCCAAGTTTTCGATGACCCCAGTGTCAGTAGTTTTGAATTTTCCAGCATGTTACATATGAAACTTGCAGGAAATATAATGCTCTTTAAATTAGAATATCTTTTTGCCTAAAATGGACTGGAAGTAAGTTACCTAAGGAAAAATTGAAAAAAAAAAAAAATAATGCTTTTTCTGAGCGTTTTTTTCAAGATGCCATAAAACACAAGGGGGAAGGTTAAAAACTAGGCTTTTATACAAGGGGCTCAATACATAAAACATACTTAAATATCAAAATTACTCCCTTTTACAAGCCAAATTGCTACATCTAGGAGCTCGGAGTGGTTGTGGGATGTGTTAACTGTGGCATCAACTCTTCCTACTACCTACTTCATGTGGGGCATTTTTAAATTACCCAATTAAAAGTACCAGATTGATACATTCCAACATATCTCTTATACAAAGATTCTTTATCACCAAAAAGACAAGTAATATTAAAAAATGAGGCATTACAGAATAAAAAACTAAATGGACTAATTAAGAAAAACAAAAGTTGTATTAAATATTTAATCACATTTCATCAAGTGGCTGCAAACCAAGAATCTTCATTGAAGAATTCAAGTACTGTTTCACTGTGTGAAAAAGTAATAACCTTTGGCTGGCTATATCTGAAGGTTGTCCTTTTATCGGAAGATCTTTTAGGCATCGGCTCACAGTATTACTGAAAATATTTAAATAATATAAATAAGTGGATGAATATGTAAAGATATCGGCTTAGGCTGATGAAGGGAGATGACAGATTTATATCAAATGTCATTTATTCATCTCTTTTATCAGCCTAAGCCAATATCCCAATCCCAACAAATTTATCTAATACTTAATAAATTCATGGCTACCCATGTGCGAATATTACATTAACTTTACGAAAGTTTACTGTTAATATTTAACTTATTTTGTCAAACTAGATTTAGACTTGTGCTAAAGGAACACTTGTTCGGTGTAATGTTTAAGATTAATAGTTTATGTGTGGATCCCACAAACCGAACGCAACACTTGCTGTAAATTACTGTCTAATGCTATGAATTATAACATATTATATTGTGCTCACCATAATTTGAATAAATAAGAAATTAAAAATGAAGATTCTAATTCTTGTTGGCAGCCATTCAGAACATCCTGGAACCTATAAATAACAATTACAAATAAGCACACCAATATAATAAATATTTTATGGAAAATTTATTGGTTTATTTATACTTTTACATAAGCTTAAAAATAAACACTTAGTTACCCAATCATTTTTCAACAATGGAAAAAGTTATAAATATATTTTACCTTGTTAACTCGAAAATTAGCTCAAACACAATTGGCTCTGTGAAAACACTTGCATCCACTTCTTTTGGTAGAAGAAAACCACAATTTTTCTCTAAGCTGTTTAATCGACAGTGAGTATACTGTAGTTTACTTCCTGTGTCACCAGATGCCTAAAATAAATAACATTGTAATGTTTATATAAAATTGATGTTAATAAATTTTACCTGATATATAAATACGATCTAATTTAAATTACTTTGACCTTTTAGGGATGTAAAGTTAATATTATAAAAATGAAAATGTGACCAGTTATGCTGCAGGAATTTGTTGTTCAAAATAGTGTCTCTTTATATCCCTATAATTTATTTATTTTATCTATAATTTATTATTTATTTCAAGAAACCACATGATAAACAATTTATAACGCCTTCATACACACAACGCTAATATCAGGATTTATAATAATTATAAAACCTGATATAATTATTATAACTAAACTACTTGTGAAACATTTAATTTTATTTATGAATTTACTTTAAACTTTCTTTTCTTATTAAAAAGTTCAGGTTGGATTCGGACTTTTTAATCATCTCACACAGAAGCTTCTCACACCTTGCATCTCATACCTTCACTTCAGCCATGTCCTGCACGTGGATTTTGTAACAGATTCCTTTCTATTTGACCTCCCTCTTTTTATTATAGCCCTTTACCCGCGATCTTCGCGGCCTAGCATTTGTTCTAAAGGTGTCATTCAATCTCTATGTCATGGGTTTCCCCCCTGCATGTGATGGATCTTCCACAGCCTTCTGCATGTGCAGCAAATATAACAGCTTTTATGTTTAATCCATATTTAGCTAACTAATTAAACTTAAACATTCCAATTTACTAAACTAAATAAATCAAATATTTTGTTACTTTCAAAATAACATTACTACATATATGTAGTATACTTAAAAAGTAAAATGTATGATATAAAAAGTACTTATAAGTTAATAATTACTGGTTATGGGCTGTAATTCCACTCAATTATTATCTAAAGAAAAAAGATAGATTCAAACCTGAGAGTACCCTTATTTTTTTTTAGCTGGTCTTGTGAAACCTCTGAAAAATGGTTTAAAGAGTAGTCACTTAATAGGAATAATTTTTGTTGGATTCCAAGTTAGAGCAGCAGTACATCAATAGAAAGTAAATGTAATCTAAGATCCTTGAATATTCAATATGGCTATGATGATCAAGTATACTAAGTTAGATCTGTTACATAGAACTGTACATCACAAATTATTACAGTCACTACCTAGCTTTTCAATGAAATCAATTAAGAAACCCAATTGTGCTAAAACTCGAATGTGGTGGCACTGCCTCTATTGACATCAACAAACATTGGAGAGGCCCTGGCAGAGGTTAAACCACGCCACCCAGTATTGAAAAAAGTTTCACTCCCCTCCTCTGAATGCCTAATTTATTTTTACAATGTACACCCATTAGTAGCATGGTACAGTCTTGTAAAATTTTACATAATGACATAAACCGCCGAGCACAAGTGCATTAACAATGCAGTCCAGTCTGTTTCTGCTCCTTGGTTCACATTTGCCATGAGGATCCGGTCATTTTTTAACTACCTTTAGTTTCCGAGTGTGAATCATGGTTATTACAAAACAACACGTAGTTCCTTTTCCTCCAATTACCGTATACTGTAGGGGCACTCTTCCATATCGAGTCAGGTTATCATACTGCTGGCCGAATATGATCACCACTTTGACTGCCAGCACGGTTATACTACCACACTTAATCGCCTAAAGTTCTAGCAATTTTTAGCCAAGGTTTCTAGCTGTTAGCCCTGATTGCCTGACAGTGAGAAGCACAACTGAGTGGTAACCAGACCACAAAGATAAAAGAAAGGTTTACTACCTGCAAAGCATTTTTCCAACTAAATTGAAAGTCACGATTTCTTCTTTGCCTTAAGATGTATACCATTAAACAGGTAACACCCAAAATTCTTGTTACTTCAGGATCTGTGCTTCTTGTGTCTGCAAACACATAAAAAATCAAATCTCCAACCCTTATAATTATAAATAAAGTAGCTAATAAACATATTTTATACCACAAAAATAAAATGTCTAATCTATCCACAAAGTTTTGTAATTTAACAGAGCGCTTTTAACTGTCAAACAGTCATCCTCACATTTACAATAATGTGATAAGCACAGTTATAATATGTTTAAATTATAGATTCTTAATTAATTAGAAAAGATTATTAAAGAGATAATTATAGTTAAATAGTTGAAACATACGATAATTATAATAATAAAATTGATGATAGACAAAACAATTATCAAATTAATAAAACTTATATGTATTGTAATGTTATTTTTAAGGAGTAAATTCAGAGAGGGATTATATCATTATATAAAATAAATAATAAAAAGTTTAAATTCAAAACAAGTGAATGTAACAGCAAGAAGTATGTCAGTAATTGGAACAGTTTAGAGGAACGCTGGTACTTCAGTTGTTTATAGTTACTGGAATGGAGCGGTTGTTTATATTTACCAGGAAAGAGTGGTTATTGGGAAGTGATCAGTTGTGGAATTGTTTTCAGAAGATGTTGATGACCATTTTGTGCAGTTTGCGGATGATGTTCAATCATATTTGATGTGAGGGCCCTCATATTTTGTATTTCCTCGTACTTCTTATTATTACATATAAACTCACTGGGCTATTGGGCAATGATGTATTTGGAGCATCAGAATCACAAAACTCAATACTTGGATAAAGCCAGGCAAGTAGTCGACAGAAAATTTGTAAACAACTCAAAACTGTATATGTATACAATTTTTATTTTTTTTTATGTAAATGTTTGGTTGTCAAGGACCCCCATGAGATTTATTAAATTATGAGTTTAATTTACTTTTTTTTATTAGCAAATTAAAGAAATATTACAGTATAAATATAAATTGTATTTATTTAGTTAACAATTAAAATATCCTTTGCATTTATAAATTGCAATGTTTTCTTATGGCCTTAAAAAATATATAAAAAAGCCCCATGTTGGTGCTAAGCCATTTTGTAATAATATTTTGTCAGTTTACCAATATAATTAAAAATTAATGAAACTTTTTAAACTTACAATGTACTATATATGAGCAGGGTCCTTGAACATTTACATAAAATAAAATATATGACATATACTGTGTTTTTTAAATTCTTCACAATTTTTCTTGCTCCAGCCAAAGTATTGTGTTTTGTTGATTCCTATGCTCTAAATATAATGCTGCCTCCTGTGGATTCTGTCATATGAAGTATGAGGGCCCTAACATCAAATATGTCTGACCATCCGCAAACTTCAACAAATCATCATGAACACCTCTCAGCTCATGCAATTCTAAACAACTAACCACTTCTATTTTCAAGCATCTGTAAACGATTGAACTCCCATTGTACCTCACAGCTGTTCCAATTACTGACAAACTGCCCAGTTGTTACATTCACTTGTTTGAATTAAACTTTTTAATTTATTTTATATCATTTAATATTTTATATAATAATATAATCCTTCACTCAAATTACTCCTAAAAAATAACATTACATTATATATGTGTTTGATATATATATATGCTATATAAATAAATAATCAATAATTAAAATTTTAATCAATCTAATGTACTTAAGTAAAACTCTCCCTGTGTGACTTCCTCCTCAGAAGTCCCACAGAAGTTCCCAGTTTCACCTGATAAACTATACTTTTATTTTGTATCTGTCTCCACGAACATTCGCCATTTCATTCATCCCATAGTACTAGGAGCCCTCATTTAACGGGAATGACTTCTATTTTAACCATGTCTCTCCCACAGATCTTATAACCACTGTAATGAGAGTACATACTAGCACTACTGTACACTGTGTACACCATGTAATGTGCACTAGCTAATATCACAAGTGACAGTCATGCCGCTATTAATCAAATAACTATCACTCCTTATTCTCCTAGATTTCTCCAAAGTGTTTGTTTGATACCTTAGACTATAGACCATCATTACTCTCCAATCGTTCACAAGCAGTTGCTATCCCTAATCAGGCCCTATCTGCTTCCATATATGTTTGCTCGGGTGTAGCCCAGGAATCGAGCATATCTCCCCTTCTTTTTAGTTTTTACATAAACGATCTCCCTACCACTATTCATCATTGTTCCCATCACCTCTACACTGAAGACTACCAAATCTATGTATCCTCCCTCACCCACTATGAGCTGAAAAACAAGTTTTTCCTTTAGTAAGTAAATATGTTAGTAAAATAGTTTTCTTGTTAGTTGGCTAATTACCTACCATTACCAGCTCGATTGCAAAATTGTGCATTGTTTTTAGAAGATATCAATTGAAGGCTAGTGAATAAATGAGCGAGCCGCCACTCAGATGAATCATATTCTTATTCAAAGCACTTCATGAGCTCTTGAACATCACTACAAAAAAGAACTAGATTTCCCTCTTTGGAGAAAAACTGAGTAAAGTTTTTCTCTCCATGCCAACATGAAAATGAGGTCCCAGATGATAGGAAGTTTTTGTTTTTTAGCCTCGATCCTAGCAATTCGGCCGTATCTTTGGAAAGGCTACTAACTAGGTCATTGAGCTCACTCAAAGAAAAATGTTGAGGTCCCTGTTCAACAGACAAATCTGAGCAACATTCGTCCTGGGAAGGTAATGTGTCTCTGTCCTCCAACTCAGGATATCATCCAAACTGGTAGGAGGTTGTGGAACCGGTATTTCAGAGCTATGGGACACTGGGTGAATAGCTGAGTCAATATTAGGGTAAGATATATTACTTTTTGTATTAAATCCTTTTACATCTACCGAACAGAAATAGGTAGTGTGGTTTCTCTGTTCAAGCCGTATCAGGAATGCCAAAACGAAATGAGTTTTTCTTGCCCTTAAACCACAAACGAAGACATTCCTCACATTTTCTAAGGTGTGCACCTTAGGAGGAAGCCATGCTTTGCCATGACCACCAAGTTGAAATTTGAAGTAAGCAAAATAAACTTTCTTCACAGAACCACTTATGTTTGTTGGTTGACTTTTTATCGTGTATTCCCCACAAATGAAACAAAAGTTGTCCGGGAAAATAACGGAATTTCTTGGAGCCTTAATGCAAAAATAAAAACACAAGCACTTACGTTTGAATGCCGGTTGTAAACTGAGTGTGGTACTGAACTTATTTAGCTTCTTTAAACATGATCTAAACTGACAGCAGGTTTGTTTATACTTATTCCTAGTAACCTAGACATCAAGTCGAAACATGCTGAACCCAGGCAGTAAGAATCCTCCATTCGCTGTTAACAAATTAAACCTGTTTGGACATGATCATCTATAATAAATAAAATTAATGCAAGAAGTCATGTTTTTATGGTGATTTTGAAATGAAAAACAGAATACTAGATTTTAAGTTAAATAGAAATTTCACTCTAAATGAAACTTAAAACTTTAGTTTCACAAAACTTGACTTCATGGAATTTTTTTAGTATTTTTCCCAAGTTTAATAAGTTAAAATCTATAAGAAAAATTAAAAAAAATCCTATGTAGTTTTTTAGTAGCAATCCTGAGTAGTTTAATTATATAAAACTCTCTAGCCAATCATATTAATATGAAACATTTGAAATAACCAAAATTATGCACTAGAGATATGAGGACGGAGATCATATTAAATGAAACATTATAAAATAAACTGTTAGTCTTTATGAACATTTTTAAAAATATCCTATGAATCCATATAAATAAGAAAGTAAAAAATTTAAATGTTACCATGATATTATATATAAAGGATAAGTTAATTTTTAATTGAATAAAAACAATTTTAATTTAAACACCACAATCTTAATTTGGAGTTTTTTGTTTTGTCTCCATCAATTTATTATTGTTTTAGTATTTTTTAACTATTTAACTTTAATATTTTCAATTAATTAACAATCTATAACTATAACACGAAACGACTTCTCTTTTATGTCAACGATGTCGTTTGAAAGCCAAGCTGGAAAGTTCTATAGTAACTACCAGCTAGAACCCTTGATAATTACGGCATAGGCGGTCGAAAACATTCAGGGAAAAATAAATAAAACTGTGAGTAGACAGGTGTTAATATATACACACACCTCACCACATCATCAATAATACCAATATGTCACCCACACTCCAATCTCTATGGTGTACCTGATCACCAATTATGAAGATCCAGTTTGGAGTTCCGGTTTATTTCCAAGGAGGAAAGGTATGGTTTGATCATATACTCACTGATGGAAAATGGGTAACTTTTTGAATAATGTAGTGAGCCCGGTCAAAAAAAGCAAAACAAAGGTTGTAGGTTATAGTCTAGCATTGACCATCCTATCGGCTCCATGTACTGATTTAGCTGAGTTCGCCTTAACTCTTCATGAAATTTGCTATTAATTTAACAATGTTTACAATAGATGATAAAATTCTGATATTTAATATTTATTTTTTAATTGGAGTTTTACACTAAACAATTTTTTTTCTATCAATACCAACAAAAAAAATGAAGGGCTGGTTATAACCAAGGAACACTCTTATAAGTTTACGAAAGAAAAAAATAATTATTATCAATTAAAAATATGCCTACTTGGTGAATTTAACTGCTGCTCACTCATTGCCTTTACAGTTTTGCTCAATATATCATCTAGAAAAATACTAGTTCCTTTTCTTGTACTCATCCCAGTCACTCTTCCAAAAGGTACAAATATTAAATTTTTTGCAACCAACTTAGAAATAACAAATTGGAGCTTATTCATATGTTCAGTCTGACTTTTATCAACGACATACATCAGAGTGTCGCAATCCTTATCCCTAAGGCGATCTAGGGCAGAAGCAATATCCCTGACCAAATACAAAGTTGTTCCATCACTTTTAAACAAAGGGGTTCTTGTACCATCCATCTCCATTGCCTAAACAATGTTTGCACTCAATTAGACAATAGAATAGATTAAACACAATTAAGCATGTGTATTAATGGTTTGCCCTTCATTAGCTCAATTAGGTAAAGTTTTTTTCTGTTACAGTTTATATTTGTATTGACGTAAATAAACTCCTGGACAAAATTAGTGCATCACTGTATTTTATATTTGTTTGTTTACAACTTCATTATAATTAAATATAATTGCTTTACCCAGCACTAGTATTATTAATGGAGTCAGGATTAGAGATAATCCTCTAATGTAATCTCTGTTGAGAGAATTGTGTCCCTTCATGTTATTAATTAATTACTTTATTTCATTATACCCACTAACAGTATTAGGTGAAGGGACAAGTACATTGGCAAGTGGCCATCAATTGGGAATAAACCAATTATCGGTCCAAATCATCACCAATATCGGATACTCCATCGATTCAGGGAGACAAGCAGCAACTGTAGGAGACCAAGGCAAGGCCTATTTCAGCCAGAGATGACCATTTTATAAAGCTCTCAGCCTTAATACATAGGTTCCAAACAAGCCTTCAGCTTTGAAATGAACGTCGTTCGGACAGAATACTGGTGATTTCGACGGCATGCCACTGGTCCACTTCTCACCAGTCAGCATCGAGTAGCCAGACTTTAATTTTCAATGCAGTATGCAAATTGGACAATCGCTGATCAAAGAGTGGTTTTGTTCAGTGATGAGTCAAAGTTTGCCCTACATTCTCCTGATGGTTAGATAAGGGAGCTAAGACGCCCAGGAGAACAGTTTGCTTGCTGCCTTCAACATTTTTCCAAGAGAAGCATTTGGAGGTGGTTCTGTAATGGTGTGGGCTGGCATAAGTTTGGAAGCCCACACCGAGTTAAACATAATAACCAGGGGCTATATATAGAGAGGTATGTTACTGACATCCTGGAACAATATATAATGCCATTTGCACCATCTATTGTTGAAAATTTCCTTGATCTCCAAGACAATGCGAGACCACATATTGCTGCTATAATGACTGCCTATTTCTTGGAAGTAGGCAATTATCTTCTGCCCATTCCTGCAAGAAGTCTGGATCTTAATCCGATAGAGCACATATGGATATTCTGAAGAGGTGTATCAGAGCTCGGAATCATGCACCAACGACACTTGTTGAACTTCAAAACACATTATTGGAAGAATGGGAGAAGTGTTAGTACACTGTAAACATTTTTGTCTAATTGACTCCGTGTTTACGATTCATTCTCACATTAAAACTTGTTCCTAGTTTTTTTTTCTTACTTCTCATTCTAATGTTGATCATGTAACCAAAAAATAGTATTTATTATAAATATCTAAAGAAAAATAAGAGTGGTTGTTGTTTATCTATTGTATCATATGAAAAATGAAGTGATGCACTAATCTTGTCAGGGAGTTTATATTGATAATAAACCTCAGTAATAAACCTAAAAATAAAAATTATGGCTTTATCCACTTCATTTCAAATTTAATTAAATGAGCTCTGACATTTTAAAATAAGAGTTAAACCTAAACCCAGAGGTTGAATGTGGAGTTTTTTAATTTTGGAAAAATATATTTATTTTTAAATAATTGTTATTCGTATAAAAAAATACTTGTTCCCTCACTTAAATTATTTAAAACACAAAAAACAATTTCAGTATAATATAGTATATTAAAATGATTTAAAGGAATTAACTAAATATATATTTATATCCATTATAGAAAGGGATGTTAAAATAAGAATTTCTAGGGAAGTGGAATTTTGGGGAATGTGACAATATGCTGTAAAAAGTCTAATAAAAAAAGGAACTGAATACATGTCTTCATAAAATAATAGAAAGGGTCATTTCCTATTATCACTGATAAAGGAGAAGTTATCCTTTCTATCTCCTGACAGTAAAGTAACAGGTGGGCCAGGATAATAGGAAATAAGGAGTTAAATATCAATAATAAGGCATTGGTTTTTATGGAGACGAGAGAAAATACATAAATGAATTAAGGGGATAGTATCAAAACCAGCGATAAAAGATATTTACTGTTTCAAATCCTAAAAATTATTTTCTACTTCTAATTGGTAACTTTATTTGTTTGTTTGTCTTTTCAAAACCAGAAACCCTAATGTGTTTTATTACATAGATTAAAAAAAATATACATTTTGCTTCATTTTTGAGTAGGGTATAAATTTGCGTTTTATCTTTTTTAACTGTAATATCGTATTCCCAACTTAAACTCAACCTTTGTTGTTTTTTAGAGGCATGATAGTCCTATTTGAATTTATGATGAATGTAAAAATAAAAACAACCCCCTACAACATAACGAATATGTTATTTCTTTGTAATTAAAAATTAAATATTTTGCTATCATACTGAGTTAATCATGAATTAAAAGATCTTGAAGTCCTGATTTATTAATATGTGTGGGGACTTTATGGACTATAATGACATATGGTAATTAAAATAGTTTTCAGAGCTGTAACAAAAACCCTTCACGTGATATATCTCAGAGATGAATTTTCAAGTGTAACTTCACAGCTAGTGCATGGATTTCGATGGTTTTGATATTAGCCCCGTTGTATAAAAAAAACACTCCTTACCAAGCAATCATTATCTAGACAAATCAGTTGACTATTCCTCATAAGGTCAATCACATGAGGAATATTTGCTGCTCTATATTGTGATTCGTACAAGTATTCATCAAATACAATACCAAAAGATCTGTATGTTTTTATTAAATGCTCTACTGTTATTGATCTAATTTTTTCCCATTGTTCAGACCATAATGAAGAATTTTTTTCTAGTTCTGCGAATATTTTCTTAGCATCATTTAATGTATCACCTTTATTGTATGCTGTATTATAAGCTTTGTATAGTTCTTTCATGGGATTTTTGAGGAGGAAAACATCAGGAGCATCAATAGAATCTAAACCTAATTTAATATATCCGATTTGTGTTCCCCAGTCTCCAAGGTAATTTAATCTTTTAACAACATTTGACAATCCCATAATATTAGCAACAAAATTTCCTACAATTGTTGATCTCAGATGACCCACATGAAAGGGCTTAGCAATATTAGGAGAGCTGTAAAAAACAAATAAGTTATTTATCACTTATATAAAGTTTGGTGGAAATTATAAAGCTGAAGTGCTCACCTGAATTCAACTAAAATTTTATTTTTAGAAGTAGATTCCATTTTTTTCTCTTTGCTATTCAGTGATGATTTTAAAACAGAATTTATCAATTCACTTTTTTCTATGTGAAAAATAATATTTTCCTGATTTTCACAGTAGTTTTTAGAAATGCTTTTTATTATGGAATCTGAATTCATGTTAAGTATTTGATGTATGTCAGAAACATCAAAAGTTCTAAGATCCTTAATCGATACTTGGAAGTGAACTGAAGATGATTCATTGTTAAATTTTTTTTGTAGCTGTAATTTACCATCCAACTTGTCACAACTTATATTGGAATGTGAACCTACTGTTTTGACTATCTAAAAAGTAAAAAATCAAACAATATATATATATTACATAATTTCCAATATGTACTAGTCTTTGGGAGTCGGGAGTCCCTCGTTAAAGCTGAAGATAAGAAATTGAAAACAGAGGTCCCTTTTGATAAAAGGATGACATGAAAAATATATACATTTCCATAAAACATGAGTGTCAATAATTAATTATTTATTAATAAGTAAATATAATTTTATATAACTTCCCAAAGGGTATCAAACTGAGGATAACAAGCTTCTGATTAACATTATCCCCACATGTCCAGCCTATCTAAGCTTTTCCAATTCTTGACTCTCATGATGTCTCTTCAGTTAGTATAGAGATTTTGGTTACTCCTCTACCTCCAGTTATCTCCTACTTTTAGTGGACCATACAATCGGCATAGAATTTTACTCTCAAAGACCAGGAGATTTTGTCCTTGACCTTGAGGTGGCCTATGTTTCACAGCAATAAGTCACGAGAGGGCAGATCTGTGTTTCATATAGCCTAAGGTTTGTAGACTATGTGAGAAGGCAAAATCTCTGAAGATTTTCCTACATGCTAAGCGTTATACTTCCGTAATTTTCTTCTGACATATTGTTATTCAAGCAAACGTTCTAGATTTACTGACTTTTACCATTGTAATTTAATAGATAGAAATGAATTCCCCAACCTTTTTATATGTGTAAGCTCGCTTCTATGGTAATCTGTTCCATCTGGTCTTTCTTGCATTTATTTCTAGGCTCAAAGGTTATAAATGCTTCCTCGTCAGCCTGAAAGGATGTGCTAATGATGTTGATATGATTGGCATATGGCAGAATCTAAACAGTTTAAGATAGAGCCAATTGTGTTTATAACAGATCCCCTTAACACTTTTTCCATGGCAAAGATAAAGAGAAAGGATCGCCTTTCTTCTGGGGATATCTCTGAGAATCCTCCCAGGATACTGACTGTGATGTCAACACCTGCCATTGTAAGGTTTGAAAGGTGAATAAGCTTTCTTGAGATGTTAAAATCTTCCATAGCCTCCTGAAGCTTTGGTCTATTGAGACTATAATAAGCATTAAAGTTTCCAAACATATAGATCATCCTTATCTGATATTCTCTACCTTTCTCAAGGATTTCCATTAAAGAGAATATATTATTGGAGGTAGATTCCACTCCTTAAAGTCACACTGATAAGGATCTAGCTCTCACTCTGCAAAGGGTGGGTCTCAATATCTGAAAAAGAATGTTAAAACTTTATGGGCATAAGTGAGCAGGGAGATTCCAGCTAGCTTCTCTTCTTATGCACAAATAACAATTTTATACCCAGCCCTGGGCATAATTTCTTCTGCCATATATTGATGATAGGGTCTCCGTCATGGTTTCATCCTGAGGTCCACAATTTTAACTTAACCAGAGATCTTTTTTTTAGAGGCATAATATTTTGTTTGTATGGCTGCTCTATAACAGCCCCGTTAAAAATAAGGAAGTGTCATGCATAAATGAATTAGAAATAAAAAAAATTCTCAATATGACATCAAATTCAAGATCTCAATATCATGTTTAATAGTAACGTGTGTTGGTGCTTATGTAACGACATTAAAAATACTATCTAAAATCTCACAATTTTTTAACAACCCCAGTCATGCATTACAGTTTAATTTGAGATATTAAAATATAAGCAATAAGACCTTTATTATTTGCAAAATTTTTAATAATTCAATGATTTAACTCACATTCATTAAATCAACAATGAAATAGTTAAATAATTATACTCTTCTATTAAATTTTTTTGTTATTATCCTGCTTAACTATAAGACCAATACTTAGTATTTCCCTTACAAGTATACAATGAATTCTCTTGATTCTAAATTAAAAAAAACAACATTATTTTCTCTTTTGCTCACAAAGCACAACTCAAAATAATACTAGAAAATATTAATTTTTTTATTACCAAGTAATTAATAATCCTTAATTATTTTCTATGAAGAAAATATATTTTGTATCCTCCAGTTATTAAATGAAACCTTCATATTTACAGGTTGAACAGGGAACACAAAATTGCAAAAGCTGACACATGAGTGAAAACGTAAGTGTTTCTGGATTTGAACAAAGAAAAACCAAAGAAGCCTTAAAAAGATATTGAAAAGGACAGAATAAGAACCCAGAACTTGATTTCCAGGCACTTACTCTTTCCAACTGAGACATCCCTGCCGTACTGATAGCCTAGTCAATATTTATCAGTCTAACTGGTCTTGTAAAACTCTGAAAAATCGCCACAGCGACAATTTATCAAAAAAGACTAACATTTGGTCTATTTAAATTGTTCAATTAATTTTTATGTCATTATGATTATGAAGTATTTAACATATAACAATTACTAATTGCTGACCTGTCACTATCATTTTTTGATGATAATTACAAAACCCTTAAGATTTTAGACCACAACTAGTATCGTGATAAATAGAATATATAGATATTTTTAGTGGGAGGTCCATAATACATTTGTAAATACATGCTACTACATATATATATGATAGTAAAACTAACACATGAAAAATAAAATAGTAGTATATGTGAACAATAGTACATGTAGTTTCAGCCAAAAACATACAGGTGGGCACTTAATGAACATTGGGAGGACATTAGTTGTAAACTCAGATCAAGAATATTAATGAGTATATGAGAATTTAATCATTTTAATACCTTTAAGGGTAATTAACGAACCTTGGTTTTACTGGTCATGGGTGGGTTTATTGGTAATGCCTTTGTGAATTAATTATCATACAGTCAATAAATTTGGCCAGCTTAGGCAATTTTTTGACATTGATCCTTATTTCGAGAAATAACGAGCTGGTTTGCTTTGGTAATTTGCTTCAAGAACCGAACCATAACCACAAGGTAACATGAAAATATAATCATTAATGTAGTAATCACCACTTCTTAGGCCTAATTAGCTGGAATGTGTTTATATTTTATTGTCAAATACAAAACACTAGTGGAGTTAAGAAGAATAAAATAAAAATAATTTTCAATATCAAGCTCATTGTTTAATTTTATAATAAAGGATTAGTTAAATTAAGTATGTAATACATATGAGAGCAACTGAGTGTAAGTTTAGGCTACATAGTTTTCCCCTTGATTTAATCACAATTTTTTGGGTTTCATTGTTTTTTTTAAAACCAGAAACTTTAAAGTTTCAACCATTTGCCTGTCTTGGTCTTTGTGAGGACCTTGTTCAAGCTAGCGAGATGCAATTTTATAAAGAGGTCCCATTTGGTGTAAGGAAGACATGAAAAATAAAGCAATGTCCATAAAACATCAGAAAGTGCCATTAATTAATGACATGGTATTAAACAAAACAGATTATTTTGAGGAGGATATCAAATTAGATATCTAGACGCCCTGATACCTTTGATGCACCAATGATGTTAAAACTAAGGTGCTTCCAAAAGTGCTATAACAACAGTGGTATTAACGTGCCACATTGTGAACATTGGAAATAGGATAGACTATCGGTTAATAGTCAATTAACTATTATAATGATTCCTTTATAATCCAGAAACTGCAAGATAGTTCTTTGAGTTTTGGCTTAGATCTTTAGCAGTATTATTAAATATGTCTTAAATTGCAAATCATTGCAATACTATTAGTATTTTAAATTTGACAATTAATTAATTACAAAATTTTGAATAGATATTGTTAAAAATCAATTACAATTTTCCTTATCATTTTTCAAAATGAAGAGAATCAACACAATAAAAAAGGAAATATATAAATACCCTTTGGCAAATATGTTTTCTGCATTCTAGAATTGGGTACCTTAACATTACATAAAGATAATAGGACAGGATACAGATTTTTTAATTGGAAAAGTATTTGAAATGTCAAAAATAATTCAAATAGAATTCTCTTAACGCCGTAAGTTAACACAATATTACCTCCCATCTACAATAACTAACAACACCGTGCTTAAGTGAAAACTTGGAAAAAGTTTTTTTTGTAACTTTTCGTTAATCTTTTGACTGTTGATAAAATAATTAAATTTAATTAAACATGGAAATACTTAAATTTAAATCCATCGAAAATTGTATTCATAATTGAAAAAAAAAACATTTGACCTATGAGTAAACCTGTGATCAAGAGTAGTAGCCATTTTGATGAAATTTGTCTACCGATGCCGATATAGGGAATACCATTTTATTTTAATGTTTATAATGCAAAAAGTTATATCACTGTTTGTTAATAACGTTAGCATAGTCGGTAATATTTATTGTTCGGTTTGAGAACCTACATTGATGGCCCGACGACAGTGGTCCCCTTGTTTGCTTTTTATAGTGTATCAGTATTGTTAATATTTCGGTACAGGTTGTTTGTTATCAAATTCTCCACACCTTAATAGTTTATCTATTTAGACTGCATTCAAAACATCATTTTTAGTTTTATTCACCTCGGATGTCTCAGAAGGTAAACACCTAACATTTGTTATGATTAAAGAAATTATCTAACATTTAGATTACTTACTGGTAGTTCTGTTTTACATTCTTTCTCCTGACTTGTTTTATAATTTTTAAATATTACTTAGGCTCATTCTAATAAGACTTGTTTTCAGAAATCAAATGAGTCCCAATTTTAATCGGAGAAAATAAATAAAAATGCTGGTAAGTGTTATTTCGCTTGCTATTAAATGAAAAAAAAAATTGTGCAATTACATTGTTAATTTATTCTGTTAATAAGCTATAATGTATTACTTTCCTTATTTAGAGTGATTCAAGTAACTCTGATACTTCACCTATCAAAAACAAACGGAAGACTCTAAAAATTCAGGTAAATAAGGCACTGCAATTTTCTCTTGGTTTTTTGTTGGTTCTTTGTATTTTAAGCATTCTGTTCATACATTTTTTAGGAGACATCTGAATCGGACGATGATCATGAAAGCCCTATTGTTAAGCGGAAAACTCTTATAAGACGAAGGGTAATGAAAATAGAGATTTAATTAATTAATTAATTTGTTATTTATTAGTAGTATTCGCCAAGGATTGTTTTAATAGTTTATTGTGTTATATTAACACTTACAGGAAAAGTTTGGCATTTCAAAACATTTGATATATCTGAAAAAATGTTAAGAACACAATATTTAACAGCAAGGTCATATTTTGTGCTGAATATTTTATTTGGCTATATATTTATTTATATATTTGGCTATATCCAAACCTGCCTAAGTATTACAAGTTCACGATTGGATGTGTTCTTGCATTATTATGTCTCTCAGGGCTTTTGTTGGTGATAGTTTTATGCAAGATAAGAAATTTCTGAGAGATAAGTCTTACATATTAATAGTCGATAAGTCTTTACATATTTGCTGCGGACCTTTGGAAGAAACAAGAAGTCTGTTAATGTTCACTAGTGTATTAAGAATAGAAGTAGTAAATAAAAGTTCTTATCTCAAAACTCAAGGGATAAAGAAATTTATTGAGATTTCTGAATAAGATCAAAAAATGGGTCTTTTTCATTGTTCCTTAAATGGTGAGAGTAGTCATACAGGGAAGTATATATGTCTTATTTTTTTGGGGGGCTGTGAGGAACTTCCTGGACAAATTGCATATTTTGGCTAGACATCTCCGGTCCAGTAGTGTTTTCAGTAAGGTTTTTTTTCCTACAGAATGGAAATTACCAAAAATGTCAAACTGACAGATCAGCTTAAGAAAAAGCAAAACTTTTTGGGATGTAAAAATGTAATGTTGGTGAACCTGGTAAAGGAGCGATTGAGTAAGTAAGATGGTTCCATGAAGCAAAACCTTGTGAGGATTCTCTGTAAGGCTGATTCTCCTTGTTACAGCACACATGGATGCTGGATCAACACATTATATATGTCTAAATCAGTTCTTGATACCAAGTAAAGAAAGAGACTTTCAAAATAATGTCAAGATAATAATAAAAATGTGAACTACCATAAGAAAATGATATATAGTTTAAATTCCGCTCAAATCCAAATTCACAGCTAGGTCTGAACTCAGTTTAACAGCTTACTGTCACTAACTGAACATTGTCCTGAGGAGTGAACTGAAAATACTGATTAAGTATTCGTTTTTGTTGTAGTATCAATGATACAGTAGACTTTCACTTATCTGCTATTGGATTTACAATTTTTTTCTGTCACCTGAAGAAATTTTTTTTTTCAACTTGCAACAAAAAGGCCACATGTGATTTGTTATTTGATGTAGATTGCAGTAATGATCCTATGGCCATGTTTAGTACATTAGTTAATTTTTGTTTTATAAGCATATAATTATTATTTTTCAGGTTTCAAGTTCGTCAGACTCTAGTGGGAGTTGTATAGTTGGCCCCTCACATAAGAAAACAAAGGTATTAAAATAATTTGTGTTGTGCAATCAGTTACAAATTAAATCTTATTTATTAAATTATACTGCTGTATACTAAAATGAATAGACTGAATGTTATATCTTTTAACTGTATGTGCAGGTTATATCCGAAAGTGAATCAGAATCTTGTAGTAGCAGTTCCGATTCAGAAGTTGAAGAAGTTTTTCGACCATGGTCATCTAATGTAAGTATATATTAGTAGTAAATAGTATGGTCATCTAAGGTGTCTAAATGATTCGTTTTTAATTTATTAGCAGGCACAAAAATTTTATTTTGAAAAATGCCATTTGATTTGACTCTTATATTTTGAAGTATTTGACTTGGCTACCTATTTTTTTCAGTGAAGTTTTATTA
The DNA here is from genome assembly GCA_930367205.1 of Acanthosoma haemorrhoidale. Taxonomy (NCBI): domain Eukaryota; kingdom Metazoa; phylum Arthropoda; class Insecta; order Hemiptera; family Acanthosomatidae; genus Acanthosoma; species Acanthosoma haemorrhoidale. Next base: position 56,414,304 of record OV884011.1, read on the forward strand.
TAGTTAACATTCACTCATCTAGTCATCAATAGAGCGCAAATATTTCAAAGAGCTGTTTCATTTTAGTCTGCTAGCTAATTGCCACCTAATCTTTCGCTTAGGTTAATGAGCAGTGCACAAAGTAAGGACGTAATGGTTTTGCTTGTTTCAAAGGGCATCTATTTTTCTGATAGGATAGCATATCAGTACATCAGGATTACAGTTGCAATTTTGTCTTTGTTTCGGGAGGTTATCTTAACAACTATGTAGTTAACTGAATGTAAGCCCGATAATTTAATCTTTACAGACTAAAGTAATTACTGATGAAATTCGTCTTCTACCTAAGTTTTGTTTGATAGTACAGCTTGACAATTATGAAGATTCTTAATTGTCATTTGGTGCTGGAATAGGGAAAGCAACATTGACATCTAAGTATTCTTAAACTTGTAAATCAGCCATTAACAATAATTAAACAGTGATCCTCAAAAAATCTTAAGATCAACAAATATATTTAAGATAATTAAAATTTCATTCATCATTTTATATAAATAATAATAATTTAAAACCATCACATTGGAACATTGATGTATCCTTATTATGGCCGAAGTACCGTTATAAGAATATGGTGGTTGATATACAAATATGGATAATTGAAGTAGCATGAGTATTGTTGCAGTATTGAGGAAGAGTATTATTAGCTCTGTGGTGTTTCACCTGGACACTGACTGCTAATAAATAAACCTGAATTTTGAGCGAGGAAAATTCCTCCACCATCAAGCGATCTACCAAAGGTCAGATTTTATGTTAAATCCTGGTTTTAGTTCATAGTTCAGGGGCATTACAGTTAACATAATTCCCACCTAAATGATGCTATTTAATGCTTAAAGGGTGTTCAAGTAGTTTTTAATATGAACTCAGAAAACGCTGATGAAACTGTTCATAATTGGTGACAGCTTCCAAGAAAGGAATTCATAATTTCTGATGAAAAACATGCATCTGGTAGAAGTTAAGTTGCTACTAGCTGTCAGAAAGTCAAAAAACCCCATGAGCATTCAAAAATATTAAAGTGGAGAGTACCATGTTCATCACATGAACCAATTTCAACAAGTGTGGGTTACACAAGAAATTTTTCATGAGTGGTCAAATAAGTGTTTTGTGATCACAGTTAATAAATTCTTAAAACAAAAAAGCTGGCCTACTTTTGGACAATGCTCCATGGCATCCTAAAGAACAAACACTAAATATAAAAACTTGAAATAGAGGTTACATTATGCACCTGCCAAAAAAAGCTCCAATCCAAAGAGTGGATCAGAATGTTATTAAAATAATGAAGGCACATTGTCAAAACCCCCTTCTTATGGCTATTGTGAGCCAACCCGACAGGGACAGCAGATTTTGCAAAAAAATTGTTATATAATATGCTGTGTTCAATGTTTGATATGCCTGGTGTCAAGTCAAACCATCAGCTGTAAAAACACTTAGCAAAACATTAGGACAAATAATCAACTTCTTCCTAAGGGCACTAACAGAGAGACATATAATACTACTGTTCTTGAAGTGGAGGAAGCACTTTCTGCAATTGAACCTCATGTTGGCAGCTAACGCTCAAATACTGTGGGCTGAGAAGAGAAGACTTGACTTTAACAAAATTTTAATGCTCAAAGATATTCAAGACAAATCAGTTAGTGATGCTTTTAAAACAATAAATGGTTATTTTAAACCTAAAATTTCCTTTTTGTGTTTAATTTGTCTTATTCTGAGTTGTTATTTATGTGTCAAGTTCTTTATATTGTACATACCATATTATGAATGTACCTATATATTGTAATGTTATTTATAAGGAGTAATTTGAGAGGATTATTTTATTATATAAGATATTAAATGATATAAAACAAAATATGAAAAGTTCAATTTCAAACGAGCGAATGGAACAGCTGGAAGTTTGTCACTAATTGGAACAGTTTATAGGAACACTGGGAATTCAGTTGTTTATAAATGCTTGAAAAGATATGTTGTCAGTTTTTTCAGAAGTGCCTGAGAAAAGAGGTTGTGATGATGATGTTGTGCAGTTTGCGAACGGTCAAACATATTTGATGTGAGAGCCCACATACCTCATATTTCCTCTGATTTAATTTCTTCCCATTTACCCATGCGTAAATGTAAAAGCATGCTCATCAAATTGGCAGAATGTACAGGAGGCTATTGAGGCCAGGTTTAACAAAACCACACATTTGAGAGCTAAAGCAAGACGGAAAAGTTGGGAATGATTAAAAAAAAAACCATACTTTTTCTTCTTTTTTTTTATTCATTTTATGTTAAATGTGTCTTTGTCAAGGACCTCATGAGTTATAATAAATTATAAGTTTGAAAGTTACATTAATTTTTATATTTTAGTAAATTGACAAAACACTACAACATGGCGCCCGATGTAGGGCTTTTTCATAATTTGTTTTTAAGGCCACAAGAAAATATTACAGAATGTATAAATATTTTGTATTTTTGTCTTGGTGTTAGTTAAAGTTCTGATGTAGTACAATACAGTGTATATTTTTCTATTGCCCCTCTCTATGTATAGTCCGGGCACTCTTGAATCCGGTAGGTGTCTTGTCCCATAGCTCCTGGATTAGAGAGTCTACTGTGTTCCCAATATCGATGAATCGTTAGTAGTCGTCGGTACCCTGTCGTCGTTAAAAGTCAACTGATTGTTCCGGAGGATAGGGTTAGTAGGAACAGATTTCTCCTCTTGATAGTTTTTATTATTTCCTCCATTTAATTGTATTAATTCAACCTAAATCATGAGTTACTTTTTGCATGCTTAACCTTTAACATTGCACTTGTTTATTACCAACTCACTGATTTCAATCTCGCATCAGAATATTATAGTAAATTTTACTTAAATTGTTTAGGACAGGACTTTTGTAAAACACACACATTTTTTAATTTCTATAACAAGTGCAAATTTCGGCAATTTGGTGTTGAGGTAACTTCTATTGGTTTGTAAATAATACTTCCTAGCACCCTTGAAATATTTTTACTGCATAACATATTTCGAGAGTTCTCATGTTGTGCAGTGGTTAACATAAATGGTTCATGATTCAAAGGTTCTGGGTTTACTGTCTAGATTGAAAGGTAATTTTATTTCACTTCTGTGATTATAAGTGGGCGGAGGCTTCCTGTCCTTTGGACTTACATATGGGGCCTGAATAATAATAAATATTTGTTCTTGAGTTCTATTTTGAACCCAACCCTGCTGTTGACATCTCATTCTACATATTTAGTAAACATGCCAATTATTTTTTTCCCAGTATACTGTTCTATAAATATTGGTTAATTCTGGTTTCAATAGGTGTATTCATTTTGATATCGATTTAGGCCAATAAAAGAAAGATACTAGATTTTTATCAAATTTATTTATGGACAATGTTTCATCATACAATGTATGTTTGCTTTAGCCCTAGAAAAAAAAAAAAAAAAAAAAAATAGGATGGCATATGTTAATAATAGTGTAACAATATATTAATAAATAATTAACAGGAATAAAAAAAAAGTAGATATAAGGTAATCATAAATCGTTTATGAAACTATCAATCACTTAAAAGTTAGAAAATGAGAATAATTCTGTAAAGAATTATCAACAATTTTGTACCCAACTGTTATTGATGTATCTGTAATAATTGACTTCATTAAATTAGTCTTAATTTATAAATTGTAACTGATCAACAGTTTCATGTATCTATTCTTCCTTACTATATTCTAATTATGCTCCACTTTTTCCTTGCGGAATTGATGGTGAATTGGTTTTTTCTTGTGGAAAGGAAGGTGGACTTGTATGTCGAAACATCTATAAATAAATTTCATGAAAGGAATGAAACAAAGGAATACTACTCAAATCTAAATTCATAACTAATTTATATTTATATAACTAGCTATTAGCCAAGTTTATCACTTAATTCCTATGTTTCTATTAATTGTTTGTATTTTTTTTTTTTAGAGACCAAAATCAAGATCTCTATTGCAATCGGATTCAGAAAGTGCTAGTGAAGGTAGTTAATTCTAATAATTATTTATAATTGCCACAGTATTTATATTGTTTTAGGGAAATGAGCTAGATAGTTGAACTTATAGTTGCATTAGTTGAGTATTAGTTCTTAGTACTGATGGGCAATACAATACCCCATGCAAGACCAAAGCATCCGCCAACTGCCTGCACTATGGTTCTCTATCTGCAAGCTCCGTACATCCACTGTCTCTACTATGTGCCCATACATCAGCTGCCTTGGGAGTCTCGAGTGAGCCATCCCTCTCCACCTGTCCAGGTCACCCTAGTCTTCTTTTCTTGATGAACACAGTGATGTTTGATTATGCAAAGAGTTCCTTCTCTTCACTCTCCATTAATACTTGCTCTAGTGTTCACCTTCCAACAGGGCTTGTTTGCTTTTCTTAGTTCTTTTTTCACATACTCAAAGGATCTCTTCACATTATTCTTTCGTCAGAACCAATGTCTTACACCAGAGTGAGAACGTGAATTACTTGGGTAATGAATGGTTTCGTTTACCACTATTTTAACCTTTCGTAAGATGCCTCTTGTTACGTTTATTATATATAATATTAAATTATAAGAAAAAAATTATAAAAAGTTTAATTTCAAACAAGTGAATGTAGCAGCTGGGATGGGAAGTTATGTCAATAATTGGAATAGCTGAGTGTAATGCTGGGAATTCAGTTGTTTATATATGCTTTAGAGGAGGTGTCAGTTGTTTAGAATTGTTGACGAAGAGAGATGCTGATGGTGATTTTGTGCAGTTAGCGGATAGTTAAGGATATTTGTTGTGAGGGCCCTCCTATTTCATTTCTTTTTATTACCTCATATCATCGCATAGCATCATATCACTTCATACATAATATTTCCTAATATCCTCGTATTTACCCATATGTTTATGTAAAACTGTTACTCATCAGTTAGACAGAATCTAGGAGGCCATCGAGGTAGCATTATATTTGTAGCGTTGGGATTAACAAACTTGGGCTGAAGCAAGTAGAGATAGAAAAATTGTGAAAAACTTAAAAACATTATGTGTCTTAAATTTTTATTTATTTTATATTAAAATGGCAAGGAGCTTCCTGAGATGTAATAAGTTCAAAAGTTTCATTAATTTACATTTTTCTTTCATTAATAAAATAAAGAAATATTGAACTGTTGTAACAAAATTGGGCATGTCCAATTATTTCTGAAAAATTTAACTGAAAAAATTATATTTCAATATTTGTTGGCTATAAAGTAAAATAGGATGGTATTGTGGCTTATGTGTTACAACACAGACATTACATCTTCACATAATGTTTGCTAACTGTCAGTAGAATTTTTATTTTTGTAATTTCTGAGGTAAACTGGAATCTTCTTGGGGACATTTGGACTAATTGGTTCCTTGCCCTTCATTGTAACTTGACTGTGATGTGATACATATATCATGCATACATCTCCAGACATTACCATTGGTCAGGATACAATTTGCCATTGCAAGTATCAATCACTGAACCCTCCAAGACTGCATTAGTTACAGATTTTTTATAAACATTTGATTGAGAATAAATTATTTTTATTAGTATTAAAACAATTATATTTTTTTTTAGAATACTCATCAAATGGAAAACAATCAAAAACTAGAGGAGTAAGTTCACTGTTTATTTTTCTTAATCATTACTGAATTTAAATGACTTAATTTACAATATAAAACTTTATTGTTGATTGAATTGTTTAGAATGGAGACCTGTCATCAGATAACGATGACGGTGAGAAATGTATTATTTGCTTCAAGGCCTTCCGTGGAGTTATTGCACACCCATCAGGATGCACTCATAACTTCCATTCAGAGTGTCTTCTTACGTGGTCAAAGGTAAGTTGTCACTATGGTTAAACCTACTATTTATTAAAAGACAATTTTTAGTTTTTCGTTGGTCATTTCATTGGCGAAAACCTGTATGTTTTTTTTGTTTTCCCTTCGCGTGTTTATTCATGTCATTGTGGGTCCCTTGTTCAACCTAGAAACATACATTTTTTACATAAAAGTTTCATTTGATTACCTAATAACATCATAAATTGTCAACTCCATGATCTAAAATTATATGTCATTAATTTCTTGGTAATGGAAAACGTTTTATGGGAAGGGTATTGATGGCATTCTAAACTTGTACACTACAATAAACTCCCAAACACTTAAAAAAACAAATACAATATGTGAACATAAAATTAAATATGTAATCAAAATTGAAATTATAAATTGTAGCAGCAATAAAGGTAAACAAAAACAATCTGGTTTTTTACATTCAATAAAATGACAAGTTCCGGGTTCAACTAAGTTTAAATATAATGGAAGAGTACCATTATTTATTCAATATTTTCAAATAATGTAATTCATACAACTTCAGAAAAAGTAGTGTAGAAACATTTTATTTCCTAGATATATTAAACTACTTAATTAACTAATATAATAGTAAAGTTGTTACCCATTATTTTTAACAGACATCAAATACCTGTCCAATTGATCGAGTGAAATATACTGAAGTAATTGTGACTGGTTTGCACGGGGAAGTGACAAGGCATGACGTTATCACCCCGCCACCTCAAGATCATAACAATGATATCGAACCTGATGATACAACCTTTTGTGAGGTAAGTTTACATAGTTAAGTCCATTACATAGTAATTTAAAACATTTTTATTTATATCCAATCCATATCTGGCTTTTGAGGGCATAAGTGTTGTAACCTATTTACTACTTAGGGTGGGTACTCTTTGGATGATTGTATCTTGTTTTCCTTATCAGTTGTTTCCGGTAGGCTGGTGATTCCCCGGGGCAAATGAAGAGGATCGATATACTGTAGCAAGTTCAAGGATAGAGGAGAGGGAGTATCCAAGTGCTAAAGTCTTCTACACTTTTAAACTAATTTGTCTGTTGGTATGTGTGCTTTACAAAAGGAGCCATAAAAATAATACAATCAGTTTAAAATTTTAAAGGTATTTTCATTAACACCTTAGTTTGCACCGTGTACATTTTGGTTAAAATAATTAAACATGAAATAATTAGGTACTCCATCCGATTCGGTCACTCCCTGACTTACTAGCTTCCTCATTTCAGATCTCGCAAGCTATTTTAGTTGTAAAGTTATTTTTTTCCCCATATTTAAGGTAAGGACACATTAAAGATGGTAACACAAACAGGTATTCCTGTCTGTTACCAAAAAGATATCACTACTACTGGTGTGGCCTGGGATGTCAAGAAAGAACTTATAAATAACAGGACTTAAATGGATAGCAAGAGGATTGAGTTCCCAAGGTTGTAAATCATATTGGACAAGGTCTTATGTTGAATATATTCAATAACATTTCCGTTTGTAACTTATATATATATAATATATTATTGTACAAAGATGATTGATTTAATAAAGGTACAAGATGTCTGCCAGCAATATTTTATTTTGATTAGCATCAGCGCTTTCGACAATCAGATTGTCATCAACTAGTGCTGACAGTATTAAAAATATTAAGCATCATATTTAAATATTATAAAATATTTAGTGAAAAATAAGACGGTTGATTGTTTGGCAGCTTATAACGTACATACTAGTAGAGCCCACGCAACAACTTGTTTGTAACTTGATTTTCTGCCCTGCGCTGCTTTTAGATCCTTTTAGCACTTCTTGAAAAAATTGTAATTAGCTCATGAGATTACAAATAAGGAACATTTGAAAAAATAGAATTAGGGAGAATCACATTTATCCTTCTGATTGTACCTTAATTTGAATTGTACCAAGTTCTACTCAGATTAAGTTGAGAGTGATACTTAAGATGTGTTTGTGAAATTTTTAAAACGATTATAACCATTTTGAGCTTTCCTTTATCAAGTAATTTTTAACCACATTTGTAATAATTTTTTTTTTAGCTTGGCTTAAACTTAACCTCCTGAATAATAAGAAAAAAATTAATTTCAAAATTTTCAGTTGTCCTAGCAATGATTTGACTTGTTATTGTAGTGTAATACACATCTGCTTATTGATAATAACAAATGATTGTTGTTTCTAGGTGTGTAACCAACATGACAGAGAGAATGAAATGCTACTGTGTGATAGATGTGAAGCAGGCTATCATCTCAATTGCTTAAACCCTCCTCTTGAAGAAGTCCCCATTGGAGACTGGTTTTGCCCAGACTGTACTTCACTACAACATGTCAGTAGACGTGGCCTCATTATAATTGACGCTTTTTCTTTATCACAGTTGCCTCGATTCAGTTGAATGTGTTACTTCCTATATTTAATAAAAAAATTAACTGTTTAATTTGTTTTGTTTTTTCTTTCATATCTTTCTAAATTTGATTCTATTTTAATTTGAAACTGTATCAATACAAAAAAAAAAAAAAGAAAGGGTGAGAGAGAAAAGAAAAACACATTTTAAGCTCGCTAGAAAGTGTTCGATTAGTCAGTCTGCAAAATTTTTAGGTGTTGTATTAATTTTACTTGCATCAGGTTACCAAAAAAGTTTCAAGGTTTCAACAGAGTTAGTTCTAATGAATTAAATGAAAGTTTATCAATATGTCGGTCTTTTCTTTCTCTGCACTTTGTACCATTTATTTTACCATTTTTTTTGTTTTGTTGATATTAATATGGGAGTAACAATGCTGCACTGAAATGGCTTAGCAATTTTTTTTTTTCATCAATGCCCTGAAGCATATACAAAGATAACAGGGTATATATTGTGTGAAAAGCAAAGACAGAATTTATGTTGCTAGAAGTTCCCCAACCATTAACTTCAGTAACGAAACTGATTTCACTGTTTTTGCTTTAGCTTGAGTCACGACAGAAGCTGAGATCAGAATGCCTTATCAGAGCTGAAGCAGCGTATTATTTTGTGCATATCTCTATAACTTAATGTCTACAAGCTGGCGGGTCTTATTAAAGGAAAGGATTGTCCTGTTGGGGCAATATTGTATATATTTTCCCCTCATTGGGAACATATTGTAGATATAATATTTTTAATAAATGTATTTAAAACCACACAAACTTTTTTGGTGACCTGATAACTTAACACATTTTCAACATTTATTTTGTAAAGGTGAAGAGTTTTAAATGTAATTCGCTGATGAGTTCTCAGAAATGTATTGTTACAATTACAAAGGAAAATTAATTTTTATTTAAAGTGCCTCATCCAATATTTAAAGGTCATAATTTTAACACTTCCAATTATTAAGTATTATTAAGAAGAGAATAACAGCATGAAATTGAAATAAATTATATCCATACAATTACATTTTGATACAGTACAATAAAAATGGCTTCTACGGTTTTTAGGACATTGGTGACGATGAAGTTAGAGATCTGTTACGGGGGACTATCCTTATCGAGAGCAGGTTACGGGGGAGGCCAAATGTGAATAGGCCACCGAGGATAGGCCCTCGCACAAGAGCTGCCCAGAGGGTCATTAGTAGCATTAGGGAAATGGCAAATCAGGTATAGTCAATACAACGCTTCACAGTTTATCATCCTTACTTTTATCTCAACTGGAAGAAAACAAAACAAATGACCAGGGTTAAATTCATCAACATGATTTTTAGAATGAGCTATCTCGGCCTTCGGTTTCCACTTCTCGGCGTCCTACTAATCAGCCAACTCGCCGAGTGAAAAAGCGGCGGAGGAGAAGAAGAACTCATTACAACGTAGAATTGATAACTACCGAAAGTGGGGCGACAATAGAGGTTAAAGTTGCTGTTAATACAAGGAGACGCAGGAAGAAGAAAAGGAAGCCATCGTGTAAGGGGCGATCTAAGGTAAATTTCAAGTTATATCTTATTTTTGTCTATAATCGTTCTATGTACTTAGCGGCAAATATTTTATTTGGACTAGATTTTTCCAATTATTAATCAGCTTTTAATTAATTGAAACATTTTTTTGAATACATACTGAAATATTATTGATCAAATAATTCTTAAAAATAAATTGCTTTGATAACTATAAAAGGGAGGGGGCACCTGAGCTAGAATGTCCCTTGTCAACTGGTGCATGTTTGTATCTACTGATGAATGTTTTGCTCTGTGAGCTGTAATAGTACACTTCTGAGAGCTCAGTGTTAAATTATGAACTAAACCTTGCGTTGCACATACTGTTATTAGTTAATTTCATCACTCTATACAAGTCAAAAGAGATAAAGATATTTATTTACAATCATTACGCCTGAGACATTATATTAGCTCAAGCCTGATAACAAATTATTAATAGTGAGTGATGTGATTTGGTTATCACTCATCTATGTATAGAAAACAATTGTTTATGTTAAGTGGTGATAGTGCAACTATATTACATAATACTTACTGGCTTGGCAGGAATAGTAGTTTGAAAAGAGCCAAGTCGAAGATCACATCAGAAAAAATTAGGTTCATATATCCCGGCCGTTATCCTTCTTCTTTTTCGTTTGGCTACTAATTATTCAAACAGTGGGATTACACACAATTAGTAATTGTTAACATAAGTTTTCTGTATATTAATTTGTTACAAAAGAAAACTTTCTGACTCCCGATAACATAAAAGTTCTAGAAAATATCTCGATTGACTGATAAAATTATTTGTTGAAATAATATAAAAATTTACAGGTATGGTTATTCTTGAATATAATAGAAAAACTCTCGGCTGTCAACAATTTTCAATTATACTTACAAGCACTTTCTGCAGTCAGTCAGGTGCTACAAAATTAAACAAAAAACTATCTGTTTCACACACATCATGAACAGAACTATTTTTAATTATTAAATGCAACCAATAAAAATTAATATTAACCTAGACAAATGGTAGAGTTAATATATGGATAAATTTATACACAGCCTAGAATGTCGTAACATAATAATCAAACATCAAACGGCACTTAAAAATACCTAAAACTAAATTAATGAATTTATAATAATATTTTAGGAGTTAAAAATGAGCAACTAAAATCCTAATCAACCTTAATGTTGAGTTTAGTAGAAAAGTATTCCTAATATTTTAACATTTAATTATTTTTTTAAATTACTTCTTTGCTAATTGTTAACAACCTAATAAACAATTACTGATTGTTTTCTGCTGAAAGAGAAGATAAAGGCAGAATTGCTTTCCAATTTAGATGGACCTATAGATTAAAATTAATAGATTTATCTAGGCATTTGTAACCAACCTTGCATGGTTGATTGTCTGCAAAAGGGGAGAAAATAGCACTCATTCCAACAAGTATGATCGATCATTGGCATTGGTTGTAGCTTGGTAGGTTGTAGAAGCTCAAACAAACTTGTAGATAATTTATTCTTTTGGCTATTTACAATACAATTAATATTTATAAAATACATATAAAATTACTCTAATATGTCCGAATTTGTTGTTTTAACAAATTTAAATCAAAATTATTTAGTCTTCCTTTTTTTTAAATTTATTATATATTGTATTAAAATAATTTCTTTTATATTTCAGGCTAAGGATATATTTAGTAAAATGGCACTCCCTAAAAACTCCGAAACAGCAAGCAATAATTTCAGAAGAAACTTAAATGAACTTGTGGTGCAGCCACTTGACATATTTGGCTCAAGGCCTCAGTTAGAGTACTTTTCTGGGTATGTATAAACTATGCATGTTGACCATCCTGTATAAAACTATGCATTCACATAGCAAATCTTAACACTATACTTATTTTCTTCTCTATAAATATAAAAGCAAATTTTTTTTTTTTGTTCAATTAAGAGTACAGAAAAATAATTGATTTATTAATTATTGTACTTTGAGGCATGTATTTATTAGCTCTCAACTCTTAGTTCACAATCTATGAGTATTTAATGATGACAAACGATGAGTATGACATTTAATGATTTTTCTGACACAAGTGAGCTCTAAGATTATACTGTCAGAGATATTATTATAGCCTCATACCTCTTATTTCTTCGTATTACTCATACATCATATTTGCATATTGGTGGATTCTACACAAGGCCATTGAGGCAGCATTATGTTTGAAGAGTTGGGATAAATAGAAGCCTACTTAACCCCTTGACATACAAATAAAATGCGCGTCGACGCGAAGATAGTGTGATATGACCAAATAACGTTTACAAGGCATAATTTTCGAAAATATGGGTGTTTCTATTATTTTTCGCTTTGACCAATACATATCTATTTTAGATTTTTTTTTTCTGCGACATTATTATGCAAAATATGCTCGAACTTCACCATTTGTTAGTGGATACCAGTCCTTGTTCATTTTTGTATTTTGTTCCTTTTCCATTTGTGCTGCATATCTATTCGTTTCTCTGACTATCATTTCAAAAAAATGTGTACACAATCTTCATAGAACAGAGCAGTTCATGCCTGCAGTTTCAGCAAATTGTTTTATATTGACAATATTTTCTTTTTTTTGCAGTTACATTCATCCTTTGGTAATTCAGATTTGTCACTGCTTGAAATAGGTCTTGCATGTTATGCACATTTTGTCGAATAGAATAGCTTTCACTTGAATACTCAACAGTATAAACACCTTAATGACCATTTTCCATTACTAGAGTAATCTAATACACTTCCATCATCACTTTCATATAATACATCCAACTGAGACATGTTGGGACAATAACTCTAATTTTTACTAAATTCAAATATGTACGACGTCGTGCTAGATCAGTACTGTACTGATTACCACTTTCATCGTGCATCGTTTACTGGTTTAGCCGATGCAATTTTTTTTATTGGTACTGTTGAGAGGGGGAAAACATCTTAAATAAAACAGGATCAAGGCACGACTGCAGCAGATAAAGAACCTAATAGTATACTGCACGGCGTTCGCCCAAAGAAAGTTCTTACCGTCTCGGAGACGTCACAAGTCTACAATCACACATGAAATAGCACAAGGGGTTAATAAAAAAATAAAACTTTTCAAAAGTAAACAAAAGAAAATGTTGACAAATTAAATACAATGATTTTGATTACTCGCTTATAAGAAACATGAAGGGACCGAGTGAATTACTTTCTAATATCCTAGCTTTCTTATAACTGATTAGACCTGCTGCTGAAAAGAAAGACTGAGGGGAAAGGCGAGTAAAAATATAGGTGCCGACCCTAGGACATGGTATTTCCCCTTTCAGGAAATTCCCGGTCTACCTTTCACTGCTATTTTCGAAAAAAAAACTGAAAAAACCCAGTAATTTTTGTTTCTTATTACAGGGTGAATGTAATAGGGTTACCAACCTTTCCCCTTATATCCGAAGTTTCCTAATAACCGAGTGTTTCTTATAAGCGAGTTATACTGTATTAACTAATTAAATACAAATGTTTACAATATGTATAAGACTATTAACAATATAATAAAAATATTTAAATTAGAATGATGTTTAAGGTAATCATAATTAAGATTAGATCTAATTGCAACATAATTTTTTTTTTACTTTTGCAACACATGCTTCGTTCTTTTGTGAATTTATCATTTGAGAGAATTTTTATTGTACCAATCTCCTAAATTAGTTGATTTTCTGGGCTAGACCACACCCATATTCAAAAGGCAGCCATACCACATCATTTTTTGAATTTCACTTCTTTTAAATTACTGCTTATTACCATAGTAACAATCTAATCCCATTTGAACAAACAGTTTGTCAGCAATCTTTAACTAGCTTTACAAATCCGGTATTATAATTAACAAAAACCACTGAACCGAAAAGAGTGCAACCATAAACTAAAATTTTGGATTAAATCCAACAATTATTCACAAATTATAGTCCAATACGATAAGTGAAACCATAAAAATGACATTACAATATAGTACTAAAACCTGTTCATATTAAAATTTAAATTATTCTGAGTAACAAGAGGGTAAATTTGGTGTCATGGGGGCCATCATTTTATTAACTTAACAATTTATCATATTGTGACTGGTGTATTGACCAATGAACAAACTTATCACTAAGAGAGTGCTACTACCAAATAACCTTGGTTGGAAGATACATGTGTCCTTAAGACACACTTCTACAATTTTCCCTTAACAAACGATTCAAAACGATATTCTAAAAACTTAAGTTGAGTGATGATGAAAGAAATAAGAAAAAATAAAAGAAAGATGTATTAATTTAATTAGTTTAGTAAAATATTTTTTATTTGTTCAAAAGGCAACTTTTAGTGACAAAGATGGTTTAATATAACATATGAAATAGTTTTTTTCACAATCATTTAACAACTGGGTATCTCTCGATATCATTTCTTCACTTTCTATATCATTTATGTGTATAATACAGTTTAGCTCATGACTGATATACACAAATTTTAGTCAGTAAAGGGGTAAAAATGTAGAGGTTCCTGATCCCTGGATCACCTAGTTATCTTGATTTCAGTTAGTATGTCTGATGAGATACATATAACCACAATAAACATTTCCTGGCCAAGCAAATCAAATCATAAGTAACTGCTGTTAGGGGGATAAGTAAGTGGGGATTATCTAAATAATTGTTATTTATAACCTTTTAGGTGTGAAGCTGAAGATGAACTGGACGAAGAAGGAGGTGGGGGCTTAGGCTTGTTAAGATTGCGAAACTCTGTAATGAGGCCTATGGCCAATAGGAAACAGCTAGCAGCCCAAGTCTTACGATCTGCTCCTAGGAGGCCTATCCCGAGAGTTGGCTTGGCCACAGCCCCTCCGGATCTTATATCTTCTATATTAGACCAGCAGGAAAAATGGCATTCACCCAATGCTGTCATCAAGAGCAATAGGTTAGTATATTTGTTTAAACTTAGTTATTAGAAATATTTTATTGCTCCAGTTAGTACACGGGTATTGCTTGTAAGTGGATTTTTAAGCCAATGGAAAAATGCAATTTTTAAGAATGTTTAAATAAAACCAATATGAGCTTACACATGAATTTATTGGGACAAAAAAACTCTTGAGCATAGGGCCTATCCAGTCCTTTCAACCTTAAGTTTTAAGAAAATGCACCCTTTTATAATGACCTTGAAATTCGCAGATCAAATTTCTTCAAAATCAATCAAAAATTATCTGACCACCCAAATCCTTTAGTTTGATTGCTTTGCAGAATCGCCCATTTCTACAACCTCTTCTGAGATTGATGCTGAAGAGCATGCCTAAATGTTCAATCTCACCATGACTCCACAGCTGTTCAAGCATTCAGTCCACTTGATGATCTATTGGTGATACTGATATCTACTTAACCATGGGTCAGTAAATGAGATGTTGACCAGGCGCTGGTCGTGCCAGATCGTTCCACTATTATCTAGTCAACCAAAAAATTGAATAAAAAAAGGACCCTTCTAGCAAAGGGTGGCTATTTTGCAATCACTGATTTTTCGTTTATTAAATTTTTTTTTTATTACATTTTTGTACATGGGTTTATTTCATTTATAGCTGTGCCAGTTGCCACAGCACCTCTAAACTATAACTAAAAACACTTAAAACTAATAACTTAAAATTAAAATATCCGCTAGCTATATGTAAGAAAATTGATAAAAAAATAACCTGCTACTCATACTTAACTTCGTAACACCAATCCTTTGCATCTAACAAAAACATGTATTGTAACACATCAGCTATTGTTATCTTTTCTCTATATTCTTAAAACTTTGTTACTTATTTTTACTTTTTACAGCAAGGGAGAAGTTAAAGTTGCTCTCCATGGTAAGAACGATAAGATTCCAGTTAAAAAAAGTGTTGGGAGCGAGGGGAAGACATCATCCACCAGTGGAACCAACAACCAGAACTTGCAAAAAGAGGGAAGTGCCACTCCTCAGCAAAGCAATGGAGAGTCTGCAGAATCGGTTCCTCCCCTCCAGCCTCCACCTCAGCCAATATTCTCAAGAGCTTATGACGATGAAGACTTCGATCTCTATGCAGATATTGAAGCTCCCGTAGAACCCCCGTATGTTGACAAAATTTAATAATGAATTTATTCATCATGTAAGACATTTAGAGTAGAAATGGTGGAGTTCTATCTTAATATGTAGTTCTATCTATTTAAATAGCCCTATAAAGTGGATTTGAATTATCTCCCATGAGAAATATCTCACAAAAAATATAATATATCACCAATTTTGCTAAAAATGCATTCTTTTTTACTGAGATTCAGGTCTTTATTATTTTTGGTTTATGCAGCAGCATGTACGGCAAAAAATTTAATTTAGACCTCTACTAATTCTGCTCTTAATGCATCATATATCTCCCTGATTGAAAATTTAAGAAATTGAGTTTTAAAATAAAATGTCAACATAAATAATTCTATGTCCTTTACATGATTTATTTTGTATATTTTTTCATTATAAATATTTTCTCAGTATACATAAAATTTCTATATTCTTGCTTGTTACAAATGACAGTGTTATGGTACAACAAAGTGTTGTACCTTGTTTTTTTTCAATTAGTCAATTCATAAAATAGTGGTTTTGTTATATTTTGTTCTTGATGATTTAAAATATCATCGAAAATATAATATTTTCATTTTGATCGACTGAAATTAACATAAATTTTGAATTAAATTGTATTTTTTGAAATGTAATCGTTTGCAAGAATTTAAATCTAGGGCCTATGATTACTTATCACTTTGGCTTTAAAGAACTACAATTTGCTACAAGGTTTAGAACTATATACCAATTGATGTTCTTAGAACGGATTCTTTGATTCTTATGCCATTCAGTTTTTCACATTAATATTTCAGTTTCATACTGTCTTTCTTTGCAGTTATATAGGTTTGTATTTGAAAAATATTTTCCAGTCTCCAAAAAAATTTTTTTTATTTATCGAGCGCTTTTAAGAAATCTACATTGTCATCTTCCTGAGTCAGGAAGTCCCCGTGCTTGATTCCTGGCTCTCATAACAATTTTTCTGAAGAAGAATGGGTTGGTTTGGTCGGGGTTCACTCAGCATTGTGACAGAAAATGAATAGTTAAAGAAAAAAGAAGTAACGAATCCTGTCAAAAAACTGGAGAGATAATACTAATATAGTTGCCTAGCTAGCTGAGTGTACTGGTGGCAGAGTTGATGATGGCATATAGGATCTCTCATACTCAGCAGACCACGCCACCAACCATCACAGTGGCATCGGTCGGCATTGCCTCTTTATGAGCTGTTGGCCCAAGGTTTTTAATTTAATTTTTTAAGGTTAACCATTGATAAAATCTTATAAATAATTCTAATTTTGTTGCTTTTTTCCTGTTCTTAACCTTAAATAGAATATTTTGATTTCCAAAAACCATCCTTTTTTTTATAACTACCTGGTGCCATGCTGTACATCAGTGAACAGCAGCTGTGCGTGATATTTTCGAGGGTAGTGTATCCTTTTGAGTTTGACTCACCATTCAGTTTTTCATGTAAGGAATTTAATTTTTATATCCTAATATGCATGGGACAAATTTCATGTCTTTTCTAATTTACTCTGGGAGCTCTTTGGGTGATTTTATAACCTTCCAATCTACAAAATAGTAGAATTCATTCAATACAACATTGAATCTTTCTCTTAAGTGTTCTGTAATATATTTGTTTCATAGTTATTTTTTGCAGCGCTGTGATTTAGTTTTTAGAATTTTGTTGGTCATACAAATATATTTTGTTCCTTTATTAATGAACCAGAAAGAGGCAAAGGCATTACTTGATCCCTCATTTATTTATTTTTTTATGTCAGGATTCGATTCTGTATCCTTTAACATTAAATTTAAAAGAAAATGTGACTAATAGCTTTTAAAAAGCTACAATTTTATTCTTAATTTCCATTTGTCATTGTTGATCCTAAAGGAAAGGCAGGTATGAGAGCAATCATTTTGCTATCTGTGCGTTCTACAATCTAAAATTTAAATGATATATTGAACAGCACCCTGACTCCGGTAATAGTGAAGGATGTGAAAAAAAAAAATTATGCCTGTCTTGTCTCCGTTAATTAAACTGATTCGCTCTCCCTTGACTTGTACCATTTTTCCAGGACTGCTCAGAAACTATTTATGGTGTTGAACATTTTAATTTATTCAAAAATCTTAGTTAGAAATTAAATATTGAGAAGGCTTTTGATCCTTAGATCAATTATCCCTTGTGATATGATGATAGGAAGTGAGAAAACTTGTCTTTTCAAGAATCCCTACCGTGTAAAAAATGTAAGAGGAAGGAAGGTACAAACAAGTAAATTAGTAACCCAAAAGCTTACATTAGTTTTCATTGTTTCTAGGTGCCATAAAGTTAGATCTTCCAAGTGAGAGTCTCAATTAGTGAATGCTAAGCCCTTTCTTCACCTGTCTTACATATCAATTCATGGAGGGGGGGAAGGGTGCCCTTAAATGTTGAGACATTTAAAATTATGACACTCTTATTTATTATAGAGAGACCAATAATATTGAATATGATTATATTTGGACTTTTTTTTTTTTTTTTTATAAAAATTTAAATGATAATTGATAATTTGTGTAAGCATGACAATAAATAGTCATTCAACAACAACAAAATATTTTGATTAGACTGAAATTATAATAAGAACTGTTTACAACTGCTATAGAACGAGACATGTCTGGATGCCTCAGCTAAATTGTTTAAAAATTGTATTTAATTTATATGTTATGGATTATAAGTTAAGGTTCGGACATCGTAGGCAGCCAGCCTAATCCTCAAGTGATTGGGAGGTAAACATCCCGAATGTATTTAGAGAGGCTTTAAAGGGCTCAATAAAAACAGTCTTGTGACAACTCTCGATCTGTAATTATGTTCAACCTCTTTCCTTTTACTTCAAGTTTTTCGTTGACGATCATTAACTTATACATATGATAATACAAAGAAATATCCATAAAGTTTTTATTTTATTTTATAAATTTATTTATTATTTAGGGTTTTATTGTCTAACCTGTATGCTTTGAAAATCTCTTTTAACCCAGGGGCTTATCTGTTATATTCTCAGTACTCTATTTTAATTAAAAATTACTATTTAAAATACTGTTACAATATGTGCCCCAGGAGGTAAATATTATAGTTGGTTAGTTCGTTTTATTTAGTGTATTTTAGCAAATCTGTCTCCATAACAGTTTATACCACTAATTGATCCAACATTCTTAGTCACCATGTTTTTTTAATCTTTATAAACAAAATGAAGGACAAAAAAAAGTGAAGAAGATATGATATTGAGAGATACTTATGAAAAACCTACTGAAATTAGCTTGCACTACACTGATGGACAAAATTAACATACCACTCAATTTTTTTTAGTGAAAATTTAATAAATTATCTTTCGCTTTTATTTTTATTAACTATTAGTACTTAGGTGATATCAGTGTAAATATAAACTGTGAAAAATTCTTTGTTTACTCTTAAATTGGTTTTTAACAAACAGTAGCATTTGATCCATCTAATCTACATATCATAAAATTCGTTCTCACCCATTCTTTCTCTTTACACACTCTTTTTAAACGTTTTTAATTTTGTTCAATGGACCCAGTGAGGCATTTGAGTGGATATGATCGAGTCTGGGCTGTGACATTTATAGAGTAAGGTTGCCTGCATGAAGTCACCAGGAGACTGGGTGTACATGACTTGTCCACAGGGGCTCTAAAGTGATTTAGGGAGACAGAACATCACCCAAGAAGAAAAAGGCAGCGTGGCCTAAATGTACTGCAGAAAGAAGCGATAGGTACATCCGGCACCTGGCTTTGCGAAACCAGAGCATTGCCAGAAATGAGATAAAAGTCTCATAAGGCAAGTCTGAAATGTTTCCATTTCTAGCAGGGCTCTAAAAAGTTTTAATAAAAATAACCTTAGGGCTCGACACCCTGCCCTCCTGACCTCTCCTTACCACCGCTCATAAAATGTGAATTGGAAAACTGGAAGAGATTTCTCTTGACAGATATGGTGAGAGTTGGTCTCAAGTCTTCAGATTGCAGGCTGTAATTTACATGGAAAAGGCCAGGAGAAAGGTTCGCACCATGCCTGTATGGTATGATGGCAATTCGTAATGGCTCACGGATGTTCAGGGTGTCATTTCTTTCGGCGCTTGTTCTGAATTGGTTGTTGTGCGCGGAAGGTTCTTAATGTCTCAGAGGTACTTAAGAGACATAATTGAAGAACATGTAGTACCGTTTGCTCCCTACATCAGAGGGATTCTTGTTAATGGGTGATAATGCCAGACCCTACAGAGCACAAATGGTTGATGATTACCTGATTGAGCACTTGGTGTGGAGACAACGGAGTCCAGAATACCTAAATCCTATTGAACAGATCTGGGACCAACTGAAGCGAAGAGTACAGCATCGGTATCCATGTCCTCGTAGCACCCTTGAAGTACTGGAAATGGCTGTAGTTGAAAAGTGGGACAATATTCCTCAGAACTTCTTCAAAAACCACTTTCGTTCAAAGCCAAGCCCAAGAGACATGATTCATGCCTGAGGCTGAAATATCGGTTATTGAGTACATTTTTCTAAAAATTGGTTTTCTAAATTTATCTTTTTTTTACAATAATTTTTCTTCTACTCATTATGAACCTTTTTATATCTATGTAAAATACAATTTTGTTTTCAATGACTTATTTTTTCAACTAAAAATATTTTTGAAGTCTAAAATTTGCAATATCTTTTGAAAAATATGGGTGCTGCACTACTTTTGTCTATCAGTGTATATATTATGAACCCAAATTTCAAAAACTTTATTTTATAGAATGTCTTCAAAATTATTTTGGCGTTTCTGTCTCTAATGTGATTTAGGCATTGAAGGAAAATCAGAAATTTAAATCTTAAAAGTTAGTTAAATGGGTCTGGTGTATTTCACTTATAATTATATTTTCCTTAACAACTGTCCACTAACAAATAAAATATTAACACACCTTTTCTATCAATTTTAAGTTATTACTTAAGTTTCTTATCACATTTTTTTATTCAGAGATTTTGTCTGCACCTGTTATAGTTTGTAAAATATGTAGTAGAATAATGCCATGAATATATTTCTGGTTTATTATCGTGGAAAAGTTTCAGCTGTAGATGGCTGATGCTAACTAAATATAACCCATGTTTAGTCTGTGTTTGTTCATTCTTTAAACAATAATGGCTCAAAGAACAAAAATACCTCGAGACAGATCAGGTAATAAACACAAATATAGATTCTATATCAAGCACTTGACTCCTTAAAAATTAAGTTCAGTTTTACAACTTCCATTAATACCAGTTACTTCATTAATACTAAAGCTTGTCCTAACATTCACTAGACAAAAACCTGGCAATAGTGTCTCCATGTGATCAAAATCTCACTGTCACTATAGTGGTGCTGTGTCTCCAGAGTCAGAAAATAAAGATTTTTAATTATTTACTATTATTTTAATCATGTACAATACTCGTGAATTTATGTTAAAGAAAATTTAGCTAACTTTAGATATAATAGGGGGGGGGGGAAGATATGGCAAGACCAACCACTGATCCTGAAGAGCTTTCCACAAATAAAGTTTGTGAAAATTAAACCGATTCACAACAAATACACAGGGTATTGCAGAAAAATGTTAAAACACACTTTGTTCCGTTGCAGTTTTAACAGTTGAAAAATAATAACCTAATCCAGATTAAGTTGTGAAGAAAAAAAAGTTGAAGTTGAAGTGTTACTTACTGGAAGTGCAAAAACGTAGAAATGCAAAGATAATTTTGGAGAGAATTTCAATCTGATCATCATCATAAGACTAATAAGTGATTAGTTTGAAGCAGATAAAACTGGTCAGATACGTTTCATCAGACCAAGATCAACTGAAGCAGACAAGGGAGAAAGGGCCAGGAAATGTATCATCGCTTCATCAGGCTGCTCGTGAAGTAAGAATTCTGGATTTCAAAGCGGAAAGGATAATGTCTATCAAGATCACACTTTGAAGTGATTTGAGTTAACAGTTACATACAGAAATTAGTACACACTCTCAATGATGGCGATCTGCATAGAATAATTGAGTTTTGTGAGATTTGACAAAATGTGAAGATCATCAGGAGTTTCAAAGATGATTTCTGGAGCTACATTTAAATATTGTACAAGTATTATGTAAATGTCTTATGAGGCAGGTCAGGGTTAAATTGTTTTTACACTTCTACTTTCTACAGGTTGACACATACTTCATTCTTTAAAATTGAATCTAGATTCAGCCGTTATTTCTGCAACCAATATAAAAACTTTGCCATTTTACTATTGCCTCATTAAAGTCATGTCCAGCATTGCTCGATGAAAATAAATGAGAAATAATTATCTGAAATTAGAGTTTTTTACTATTCAAATTTATTTTTACTACATTATATTTATTATACTTTAAAGGCTTGCTCCCCCACCAGAACCTCCAGCTCTTCTACTCGCTATGGAAGGGGATGAAGCTGCCAGTTCTCCGGAAGATGCCATGTTAGTGATTGACGATAGGCAAACTTATGATCCTGATATTCCGACTTCTCCACCTCCATCGCCAGGTAAATATCTAATTAGGTGTCTTATTTGATTATTAGTTATCTGCCTAATAATCCTCTATATACATCCCCTATACAATTGGTTACCTAAATAACAGAGAATTGACACCATTTTTTTTCCCCTCTGGCATTCATTGTCAAGGTCAATCTGGAATGTATTGTAATAAATAAATGAGATCCTTCCTGTCCCCCATTTCATTTCTCTTACATTTCCTTCATATCTTTAAATCCCTACTCAAAACGTGTCAAAAATTGGTATGTGTAACCAATTTTGATTGATGATATAATTTTTATATTTTCAATTTTTTTCTTTTTTATCTGTTCACAGAAAAACCTGATAATAAAATGGAAATAGATATGCCTGTAGTAACTGACGATAGCCCTTCCATAAATATTGGCAGTGCTCAGATACCATTACCGCCTAGAATACCATCTCCAACCAATGAAGATGACATTGATGATTGCCCCAATAGGGTAATGTATTCAGAAGCTAGTGTCAATATTGCTAGAGAGACAAAAAGCGATTCGGAGACAGAGGAACCAGATGTAACAAATTCTAATGTACTCATTAATATTGACACTGTACAAGATGTTAGCCAGAAACAAGATGGTCCTGATAATTTGAGTGATACTGATATTAATATAATGGATGATGATAAAGAAAATCCAATAGTTACTGGGGACAATCAAAATATAAAAGATAATGAATCTGTTGGAGAAGATATGATTGATGTTAGCAAATGTGATATAACAGAAAAGAAGGAGACTGAAACATGTGAAAATCTCAATACTGCGGCAATAAGTGAATGTAATCTAGAAATCTCTGATGAAGCTTTTGAAAAAGATCTTCCTGCTAAAAAAGATTCTACCTCCAAAAAAGCAGTTACTGAAGAATCATCATCAACAGAAAATTCTACTTCTGAAAGTAAAAAACACGCAGAGTCTGATACAGATGATGTTAGCATTGACCTAGAAAAAATTAGCGAAGGAGAAAACAGTTCGCCTAAAGAACAGTTATGTAATAAACCATTGTCCCAAGTTGGTTTGAAGGGAGATAGTCCAACATTGAGTGTTGATGAAAAGGATAAAGAAAGTGATGATGTAGACATCGTGAAAGTCATAGGTTCGGAGAGTGGAGATGAAGTGGAAAGGAAATGCCAAGATGATTGGAGTAGAGAGAGCTCCCCTAGCAGGAGAATTGTCCCAGAGAAGGGTGAAGGGGAAGGGAAATGCCATGATGATGATTGGAGTAGAGAGAGCTCTCCTAGTAGGAGAATTATTCCAGAGAAGGATGAAGGGGAAGATGTTTTGGAATTAGGATGTGGTGATGATGAAAGAGATGGACTAGTTGACATTACAGATGAAGAGATCAGTACATATGAAAAAAGTTGGGAACTTGAAGATAACAATGCCCCCACTGATAAGACTATAGGTATTGAAGGTTTAGAAACAGAAGCTATATCTGACTGTGAATACAACATTGTCGAAGATGCCCAAGCAGTAGCTCCTAGAACTATTGTTGATAATGGCCCTAAAGAAGAAGGAGAAATCATAACTGAAGAAAGAAGAGCTCCAGTTGCTTGGAAAAAAATATCAAAAAGTACAAAAGAAAGGAGTTATAGAGAAAAAGAAGCATCAGCTTTCAAGGAAAAAACTAAGAAAAAAGAAAAGAAACCTAAAGAAAAAAGAAAAGAATTAGAAAGGTATGATGTCCGTAAAATAATTAGTGATAAGCCAAAGAAACGAAAATTAGATGAATTTGGCCGAGACATTTCTCCTTCAAGGAGTAGAAGTTTGAGTGATAGTAGAAGCCGAAGTGTGAGCCGAAGGAGGAGCCGTTCGAGGAGTGTGAAGAAAAGACGCAGTCGTGATAGAAGAAGTAGAAATAGAAGTAGAGCAAGAAGTCGAGGGAGAAGTAGGCCCAAGAGTAGAGATAAAAGGAGCAGAGGGCGAAGTAAATCAAGAAGCCGGAGTGGAAGCAGGCGCAGGCGAAGCAGAAGTCCTCGCAAGAATAAAGAAAGAAGAAGTAGAGCCAAAAGCAAAGAAAAGAAAAGAAGAAAAAGAGAATCTTCAATCAGCTGCTCTAGTTGTTCTTGTAGTAGTTGTGAACAAGAAAGGCGCAAGAGCAAGAAACTTACAGTTATTGTACCCAATAAGCTGCTAGGAGGGGGATCAACAAAAGAAAAGAAAAAAGGAAAATATAAAGACAGGACTGAAGGGAAAAGAAGACGTGTTGATTCACCCGTTCCTTCAAAAGAAGTTTTCACCTCAGGAGATAATATTTTGGTTAGTGTAAATTTCAAATCTTCAAAATCTGGTGAAACGAGTAGGAAGGAACCTTCAAAAAAGAAGAAGGATGAAGAAACAAAAAAGAAGAAAGATAAAGGTTCCAAAGAAAATCAACCATTACGAAGCATTGTTTCCAAAAGTAGTTCAAATCAACCAGGGCAGAAAAAGGGTAAAATAAATTCCAAAAATCTGAAACCAGTAGCCATCATAGACTTGGCTCAGTCACCATTCAGGGAGCAAACGTTATCTCCCAAAGAAATTATTGTACTTACAGATAGTGACAGTGATGATAAAAGAAAGCCAGATGAGAACAACATACCATCTTGTCAGGTTACCGGTCCGAAAACTCCTCCCGAACCTCATATCAAGTTTAATATCATTAATTCTAAACCGCAAATGTTAAGGAGCTTAGTAAACCCTTTATTAGATAGTTCAGACCAGTTAGAAGGAGATGTAGATGATGAAGAAGATGATAGAGTGGAAATTCCTCACAAGGGACCTAACACACCTCCTGAACCACCAGTTCCATACGATCCTTTTGAGCCAACCAAGTCTCGGTCACCGACTCCTCTTCAAGAGTTGGAAGAATGTAGAAATGCAACACCACCAACTGAAAAAAATCTGCCTATAGAACCTCCTCAACGACCTGTATCTCCTCCCAAACCTCCACCTGAGTCTCCCAAGACACCTTCTCCTCTTCACTCTCCACCGCCTAAACCTGCAGAACACTCTACTCCAGAGAAAGCTCATCTTTCCCCGCCAAACGATTGTAATGATGATTCAATGGATATGGGTGGAGGAGACTCTCCTTATTCACCAGGTTCATCAGAAGCAGACGATTTATTCGATGCTCCTACTGCACAAATGAATACTTCCACTCCGATAGCCAAAGTTAAACCTAGGCAAATACAACAAAAGCATCCTCAAAAACTTACTTCTCCACTGAAAAGGAAACCAGCCTCGAGCAAATCGACATCTAAAACTAGTAAAGGTATATCTATCTATATATTTGTAATATAATTTTATTAATTACCACCCAATTATTTTAGTAATAAGTGTAATTACAGGGCTTAAAGGTTAGCACCTAAGGAGACCCAGTTTCGATGCCAAACTTCCTTATAGATCAAGGAACCTGTTTAATAATTAACCTGCTTAAGTATAGTGAGGGTCTTCTGCTCATAAAGTTCACCAGAGCCTCATGATTTTAAATAAGTAGTTACTTGTGAATAAAGAAGTAACAAATTTGGCCTATAATATCAAATTGAAAAAGGTTGCAAGATAATCTAGTACCGCGAATAGATTTAATAAAATATGGTTATCACTCATTTCCATCTTCACAGTCTTCCCATTTCATTTGACAAAGACCATAATCTGTAAACCGAGCTATTTTTTTTCCTTGTTTGAGCTTAGCAGTTTTCACTTAAGGTGGTATACCCTTCCTGTTCAGTCATATGATTCCAGTGGCATATGTATCATGTTGAAACAAATGCTAAATTTACAGATGTATAAAAATTATCTTTGTAAATTGAATACCCCTTCCAACTACCTCTTTACTACTTTTTCAGGGTGCCGTTTACCTCTGATCTCTTCATCTTTAGATCCTGAATAAACAGTAAATTTTAGGTCCACACCCTTACTGTCAGTAAGCATATAGTTTCACATTGTATTTATGACGTTTATTAGGAATATATTGCCCAAAAATTAATCTGTCCCTCTAAAGAACCAAACCATATATTTGTCAATAGACAGGAATTTTGCTTACATTGTGTTCATCCAAAACCAAAACTAAAATTCAGATTTTAAATTAGCAATAACTATAACATAAAAAAAAGCTTCTAATTTTTCCTTTTCTGGAAGCCAGCCACCTTTCAAGTTCAAAGAATTGAATGAGAACGAACCTTTTCCTTAGTTTTAGGGGGCCTTCCCACTACATCACTAGGGTACTCAATGATTTATGCCCTGAATAAAAGAAAACAACTTAAAGAAAATTCCCTGTATATATACTCTTCAAGGCATACAATTTTGGAGCAAATATCAGCATAGCAAGGAAAATACTCAGTCTAGTATATCATCTGAAGAAGCAGAAAAGTTATTATTATATTTTTTACTAGGGATCACTGCTATTATTTTACACTGGTATTGCTGGCTCGAGTCACCCTAAGAAATATTTTATTTTTGCAATACAATTCCTTCTATAGGGTGCTAGAAAAGACATGGTAACAAGGTTTGGTTATATGTCGCTGAATTTGAAAAGATCTCACTCGGCCGGCTCTTACATCAACAGACTTTTAGAGGAGTAATGAAACAAATTGTTAAAGAGTTTTGATACACCAATGTAATACAGCCCTTTTAAGTCAGAAAATATAAATTAAAAGAAGGATTTATATTAATAATTATCAGTCATGCAGTCAAACTAATTAACTTATAATTACTAGGCCAAAGAAAATAAGATCAGCTAAAGTGATAAGAAGTTAATTTAGTCATGGTTTGACTCAGGAGATCCCTGCCCTGGTTTATATTTCTTTTATTTTTTTGGCAGTTTTTTGGCTTTATTCATTTTATAGCTTTGTTTATTATCGCAAGACAATTCCATTTATTACTGGATAGTAAAACCAATTCAATATAAATTAAATAGCTTGGCATTGAAAAGAGGAGACTGGAGACAGACTGCCCATTTTGAAACTATCCATTAATTTTTGTTTCATTTCAAATTTGAAACATACCACTGGTTGAAACGATTTATGGATTAAAAAAACCAAGAAAGTTAAGAGAATTTTTAATCCCTTCAAATAAAAACTGTAGGTTAGTTTTTTAATTACTTTAAAAGTCAAAATAACTTGAATGTGTTTGGAGACCTCCCTGCCTCCCTTGGGTACAATGACTACTACTAATATTGATGGTTAATACTGTCTGTTTTAAGTTTCATCAAGACAATTAAATAATCTATAAGTCCTTAAAAATTATATTTTTGTTTTTAGCTAGTAATAAGAAAGAATCATCAAAGCTGGATGAAGATCAGTTAAAAATTTTAGATGACTTACCAAATTCAGCTGTTGAAATGCAAGTGAAAGACAAGGTACAGTTTTAATGCTATTTATATGTACTGTAGGTATATTAATAAAATTTAAAAAAGTTACTGTTTCACCCCCTTATATATATTCTGGGAACATCAAATTCAAAATGAAATTGCTTTCATAAAGCTTCAATTTCATTCTTATTTTCCATTTGACATTGCTGAGCCCAAAGAAGCACAGGTATGGGGGGGGGGGGGAATTATCTTTCTATCTGTCCGTTCTTATGGTAACAGCTCTAAAAATAATTCAATCGATCTGAAATTTTAAAGATATATTTAACAACTCCTCGGGCTTTGTTGTCTATCATAGTTAATCAGCAAGAAAGTGAAAACAAAATTAAACATGAACAATGTTCCCATTTTTCACCAGTCCACTGCTCAGAAACTTTAGATTGTGATTTATTTTGCTTTTCCGAGGAGGTTTTTGGTCAGTGGTGACCAAGTGAAAGCATGTGCTCTGAAGAATTCTTCTGTCCTCAGATGGCAAGCACATTTCCTAACAAAGAGATATTTTTACTTTCCAGAGTCTATAAGTAGTGTAAAACAATTTCGTAATTTTTCATAACACTTATTGAAAATCTCTTTGTTAAGAAAAGAGACTTATAACATTTTGCCATCTGAGCACAGAACACCTATAGAGTCACAAAGGAATAGAAAGGTACTAGTCTTTCTCAACTAATTCATAGGAAAATTTTAACTCAGATATTGACAAAAAGCCAGAAGGAAATAATTGTGCTTCATCAAAGTTTTAATTTGGGTTTAATGACAATTAAACTAGACTAGTTACTTTAGTCTTTTTTTTTTTTTTTTTTTTTAAAAAAAGAACCATTCGCACCTCATATTCATATGGTGTAGTAATGAATCAGTTACATATGCAAACTTTTATTTTAACATCAAATTAAATTTTTTCTTGATGGTCTTTATAGTGATTATTTTTATTATTATATTGATATGATTTTGACTATTTTCTATTTCAAATATTTATTATTGTAAAATTGTACCTTTCCAGTTTTTAAAAAAATTAAATAGGCAGGAGAGAGTAGTGGAAGAGGTTAAAATGGTCTTGAAACCACACTATGCTAAGAAGCATGTAACTAAAGAAGAGTACAAAGATATTCTAAGAAAATCTGTACCCAAGGTATTTTATATTTTAAAAGTGAACTGTTTAAAAATTATCTATTATTAATCGTCTATTACCAATAATTAAATTTATGATTTTGTTAGATATGCCATAGTAGATCAGGAGAGATAAATCCTATAAAGATACAACGCTTGATTGAAGCTTATGTTAAAAAATATAGACATTTAAAAAAAAAGCGAAAGCCTGCAGCATTCTCTGCTCCTGAATCTCTCCAACCATTAAAACCTAAAGGGTAAGTATTAGTGGTTAATAAGTATTCCTTCCTATCTTGCAGTTGATTGCTGGCCTAGAAAATACTCAGATTAGCCTCATAAGTGCATGCACCCCCTTAATCTCATTTAGTGTTAAATTATACATTGAATTCAAAACATTTCAAGCTAAATCTTGCATGTTTTCCTTTATTATTTTTTTTACTCTGGTTCTTCATTCAATCAAAAAGTCCTTCAGATGTTCATTCCTCATCCTGGATGTGAAGTTGGGTAAGTTGTTTATAGTTACAAAACTACTTGTGCTTACAGGTAAGTTTATCACCAGAAAAGTTCAATTTCATGAGTGGATATTATCTCTAGGCTGCAATCATCCAGATATCTGTTAGTAAAATTTTTGTTTTTAATTTCAGATCAAATTAAAAATTATTTTCATTCCTAAATTAGTTGCATTGTTAATTATCTTTCTTGCTATCTGTTGTCATACTGCAGAAATATTACTATCAACAAATACATTTAAAATAAATAAATCAATTGTCAAGTAAAATGTAAGCAAGACTTGTATCAATTTTAATTTACTACTCTTCAAATTTTGGAAGTCACTTAAGTGAATTTCAAGTTAAATTGATGGGTTTGAGATATCCAAAAAATAATTTGACTTTAAATGAGTTTACAGATACCATTATTTCAGTACTTGTTTTTCCTGGTGTTAAAGGAGCAGCATCAGCATATTAGTAGTTATAGTACAAGATTTGGCCTACTAGTTTTAGATAGTGTATGTAACACTTAAGAAGATAATCAGCTATTTATTGGTATTAAGTTCTTCATAAGTTATTGTTCTTGAATTCCACAAACTAAATAAGCTGAACAGGACTAAGAAAGACTTCTTATACATTACAATTTATGAATGTATTCAAGTTCTATGCTTAGTATAAATCAAGTCATTGTTTTGAATATCTTGCTTTGGAGTACTTGGCTGACAAGCTATGGGTTGAGCTTAATAATACTTTCTAATTCACAGAAATATATGTTTCCGGCTACTTGGTCTTTCAATTTAACTTTTCTTGTTTTTAAATATCCTTATCGCAGTAACTCCATGTTATTTTATGAAGTTTAAATTAGAATTCCTTTGGAAATAGTGGACAGAACTTTCCTTATGAAGCACCAGTAAAATGTGGTACTCATACTGTCTAGACCTCTATGCAATAGATTTTATTTTAATTGTTAAACATACAGTATACCATTTTTTTCTAGGAAGCAAACTTTGTGGTGCTGAGAGGAAATTTTGCCCGATATTATTTATTCTACATCAATAATAAGACTTCATTACCCATTCCTGTTACTTTAAGTTTGGAAAAAGTTATGATTTTGATTGCTCACATAATTCAAGTTGTACCACTGATGATGGCAAATGCTCAACAAAACTTCAAACATTTGCGTTACAATCCATTATCAGTTAAACAACTGATTTTATCTATTTTTTTTAAAGTTAAGTTTTATCCATTTAATAATTAAACATACTTTTCTAAAGGGAAATTACATAAGACATTTTTTAATTAAAATTGGTTCATAAGTAATTCCTTGAATTTTATATATAAATGTAAATAAACCATTCTGCTCATGTTGAGAAACCACCAGCATAGTAATAACTTTTCGGATCAGGGCACAGTACAGAATTATCTAGATACCTGTTAAATTAAATTTTCTATAAAATCTGATGAGATGTAGTAGAGTGAAACATTACTACAGGCAGCAGGTACCACTTTAGTAAGGTGAAACAGCAGGAATAAGAAAGAAAGGATTTTAAAAAGACTATATATTAGTTATGGCATTATTGGTAAGTTCCTCATTCAACGATAATATTACATACATCATCATAAATAAAGATAATTTAATTGTCAACTGATTCTTATGTTAATAAAATTAACCATCAATGCACATTGTGGAGGATATTTTCAGTGGTATAGCCTAGTTTCTATTCCACAAATATTGTCTTTTTTTTCCAGACAAAACTGATCATTGAAACCATCCTTATTATATCCACCCTAAGTATGTTAGTTATAAAAATAAATGGTATTACCATATAATATTATAAATGGTATAAAAGTACCGATACCAAAAACATGATGATATCTGTGGTTATAGTTAGTTTACTTCACCTAATTGCTGTTCTGCCTTTGTTGCCTAATTGGCTATGTACACACTCAAATACATAGATATCTATGTACCTTTCAGTACTTGGCATAAAAGTAATATAATGGTGGTTTGTGACAACTATTGTATAATTATGTACATAGAATTTT
Organism: Acanthosoma haemorrhoidale; assembly: GCA_930367205.1. NCBI lineage: Eukaryota > Metazoa > Arthropoda > Insecta > Hemiptera > Acanthosomatidae > Acanthosoma > Acanthosoma haemorrhoidale. The sequence continues at coordinate 56,445,726 of OV884011.1, forward strand.
TAATGTGACTGCTGATTTTATATTTAATATATATAGATATCATTTTTCATAATTATGCGCGTTAATTTATAATGATAGATGTTTTTTTTGTAATTTTATTTTAAAAAGGGGTTTTGTGATTGTACATTGGTATTAAATGCACTATTTATAAAAAAAAAAAAAAATTAGTAACTGTATGATAGCTTTATTGTTAGTTATGTGTATTATTTATTTTTATTTAAGAAGATATTATTTTATGTTATTTTTTTAATGAAAAATATTTTACTCCAAAATGCAAAAAAATTTTTATTGTCTTGTGTTTATTTGTGAAGTAAATTAAAAATTTCCCTTATTTATGCAAATATACACTTGCTCTGTGTATTTATTTATTAAATTTCAAAAAGATTGATTAGTAAAAGAAACTTCAATTGACATAAATTTTGTATATATTCTCTTCCAACTTACAACCTTCTCCTTTTCTTAGTTTTCCAGTGAATAATTAATCTCGTGTCAGAAAAATAAAGCTTTCGTTGAACGATTGTAACCATTACATTCAATGAAAGGTTCAGAAATATATCAAATCAAGAAGAGTGGTTCGCAAATACATCAGTATTTATTTAATAAAATATGTGAAATAAATGTAAATCCCAGAATTTATACAAACTCTAATCTGAAATATTACAATGAGAATAGTTTGTTTTTTTAATTGTAGTTAACTTAACAATAATTATTCCCGAACTTGGGGAAAGCCGACTCGCATTTCCTCATCTCCTAAAATCCATAATGGGCCATTATGAGCCTTGAAACCTGATGGGAATCTTCCAAATGATGAGACCTGGTCAAAAAATTCAATGTGAGTATTTTATAGGATACAAAAGTATATTTTTTAAAAGATATTTAATAAATTATTGATTTTTAGTCAAGTGTAAATGGCATTGAAGAAGAATTGTATACAAATAAATAAAGTAATTACCAATAATAAGTTAGGAAAAACTAAGGCTTTGTGTAGATGCTGAAGCCACTTCTCTTGATAAATGAACATGTACTATATGTCATATAAAAAACATGAGAAAATGGTCTCATTATATTAAGTATTATTAATAGCTTTTAGCGACATTACTTCATCCAGCTGCTTATATATGAATAGGACTTGTAGAATATCAACCCATGGTATAAAATATGGTATAATTGTCAACAATTATATCATGTTTTATGAAGGAACTCGAGAACAGTAATGATTGTCACAATGTTGATTTCAAATTACGATGTAACTTGCCATGAACAGATACCAGTAAGGATATAAATACTGCCTTATGGAGAGGTGTTGGTAAAAAAATAAAATGATATGATAAGACATACTTAATTAGTTTCATTCTGACTTTTAAAACCCTGGATATCTTTGGCTGAAATGCCAGAATAGTAAACCACCCTACATAGCCACACACTCTGAATTGATTGATCCAACCATTTATCCTAAATTTCAGACCAGATGGGAATAATTGATTGATCTAAACAAAACCATTATTATGAGCCGTGCATAGATTCCCACTTGTCTCATAGAAAAAGCATTGTAGAACTTTTTTTGTGGGGGGGGGGGCTAGCTAATTCGATTTGAATCTTGTCAATACTGAGGTTCTGGTAAATTCCTAAATATTCAATCAAATTACACTTTTCCTCGACTGTTTTTTCGTTACATTACATGTCAGCCAATGAAGCATTTATCCTTGGCAGAAATTATTTTTAGTGCTGATGTCCACATAATGTTGATTCTGTGTTAAAATCAGTGCCATATTGTGGAGGATATTAAAAATTCCTCCATATTAGGACAAGTGCCTTGCAGCTCTTTAAACCAGAACCAATCAGATTAAACACTCGGTGCTTCAAGATAATATTAAAAATATTCTGCAACGATACTAATGTATTTCAAACGAGAGAGTGCTGCGGTGGCGAGAACACTTATCTTTTCATCATACAACTAGCTAATGTTGAATGGGGCCTTTAGGCTCTTCTTTACTGTAAATAAATTAATAAATAACAGAAGTGTCTAACCTGCAGCCCAGCTCACTTGCTCTCAATAATGTGGTTATAGATACTAAGCAATATTTGTAAGAGTCCTTGTGGATATATATATGAATACACACACACGTGTCTGCCATGAGCGAGTACTGATGCAAGTATATCTATATATTCTTCAAGCATTCCATTACATACACACACATTTGTCTGCCATGAATGAGTACTGATGCAAGTTTGTTTTCTTGAAATCCTATATTTTGTCCTGCATCTCTTGCAGTGAGTAAATTATTCTCTTCATTTAGGATAAGCTATTTGGTGGTGCACATGTTTTTTTTTTGTTTTTTTTACAAGTTAATCAGCCATTTCGTTTCCAGATATGTTCTCTTACAATGATTGGGTGGGTGGGTACCTGTGGGTCTTTTCAGTATACACAACCACCTAACCAGTTCATTCAGTAAATACACTGCTTTCTCAGTTTTGTTAATTGGTTTGATAGTGGATTTTTGACAAGTATGTGGCAAAACTCATTGAGTGGATGAGTGAAAGTAAAAAATATATGACTTAAAAAATACACTTCTTGAAGCTCAAAAAGTTATTTAAAAGAGTAAATTTTTTATTTTATTTTTTTCTTAATCATAAAAATCAATTTATTTGTTTAATAACTAGCTTATCATTCATTATTTTTTTCATTTGAACTTTCTTTAATCTTTACCTGCCCATATTATCACAATACAAGTCTTCGCTAAAATTTTACTTGCTTATTTATAAGGGGTAATTGGACATTTATAAAAAGTATAAAAGTTTATTATTTGCTTTATTTAATGTGATATCTGAATATTATTGGTTCCAGTGCATAATTTTATCTATGTTACTAAATATTTCATATAAACATAATTAGCTATAAAAATTTATATACAATTCAAATAATAGTTACTCGATACAAACAATGATTTATAATAAATAATATGGATACATTCGTTGTTGTAGAGGTATGGGTAGATGCCTCTTCACTTTTGGCGGTTGTTTTTAACTAAACCAAAATTTGTCTGTTATAAATATCTTAAAGTGACTTCCAAGCACCCTGGTTGCTCCTTTGTAGAGGCATACTGGATCACTGGGGGGAGATGCTACTAGGAATATTTGTAGGCCCCCAGAGACCGTCAGTCATCTGTATGGAAGGAATCCCTTCCAAGGATGTGCTAGTTTTAGCGAGAAGTGGCCAGAGAATCCCACTAGGAAGGTGTGGGGTGTGGACAACGCTGGACTAAAGCAGCAAGGTTGGGAAAGAGAGGTGCAGAGGAGGTAGTTAAATAAGAAAGAAATGGTTCGATAAGAGCAACAAGCACCATCTCGCAGAGAGAGCAGTGTTCACACTAGTACCCTCTCACCATAAGGACACTGAAGATTTATTCATAAAATATAGAAACACAGGCAGGTGTTTTTTGGTCCGAGAAGAGTGGCACGTCTATTTACTTGTAGTGAAGTAGTTGGCACAACAACAGTAAAACCTTGTTTATCCAGATCAGATTTGTAGATTTTTTTTTTTAATATTTACAATAATTTTTAAGTATGATAGCAATAATGTAACTAAAAATGTGCCAAATATTCGCTTTTTAGTTTGACTTAATGTACTGTTTCTGCACAGATTGAACAATAAATTATGGTAATAAAATGCTTTTAATTGAGTTAACGAAATCTTTACAAGAGAGCCGCCCAATCAAATTTAAATGGCGACGAAACTGGGCTTTTTTACCGGATGCTTCCGAGCAAAACTTTAACATCAAAGCATGAATATTCAGCTAAGGGATACAAGAAAACCAAATATGGGCTAACTGATATAGCTTGTAGTAATGCATTAAGGAACCACCATGAGATTCCTCTTGTCATTGCAAGGAAACCCAAGAATCCCTGAGCACTAAAAAATGTGATCTACAATTCGTTTTAAGTGGTTTACTGATCACAAAAAAGTGCATGGATTAGTTTTTTTTTTATTTAAGAACTGTTTTCTTATGACTTTGTTCCTGAAGTTAAAAAAATTGCTGAAAGAAAATAGTTTGCCAGAAAAAGTAATTTTACTGATCGACAATGCTCTGTCTCAACCGGGAGAAAACGAACTCGTTAGTGGAGGAATTAAAGTGGAATTTCTTTCAGCAGCCTATGGACCAGGGAGTTCATGAAAACAAATATCTAAAGAGTTTACCGAAAAGAACTGCTTGGTAAGATAATTGAAGAGGAAGGAGGGAAAAGCATGATCTGTTGAAATCAATCAATAACAAAGACATTTAGAGGGTTGCTTGGGATTGAATCACAAAAAGCTGTGGTCAGAAATTGACACAAACTTGATACTACTTACTTAATTTACACATATGAAATATAATTTGAAAAAAATTCTGAGAAGGGAAAACTCAGGAATCGTCAAAAATGAGCACACCAGAGGGTTTGAGAATGGACTCGTTATATCATGAAAGAGTGACAAAACAGTGGCCAATGTCAGTGTGTCCTTTATTGACATGAGAAATTTATCGCAGAATTTACGTCACCAGTGGCAAATAGGATATAGGTTAGTATGTCACTGACAATTTGTAATTTTCTGAAAATTAGACAACTGTTTTTTTTAGTTTGGTAACTACTGTTCTCAACATGTGAAATATTTTTAGTCAGATCTCTAGACAGAGAGAAGCACTTTATTTGATAAAGTGGTGCTGCCTAACTATTGGGTTACTACATACAGCATACCTAGCAATCATGAGACATTTGTATGCTATAAACAATCATTAATGGAAACATTGTGCTGTGAGAACCTACTACTAACTTAATTGAAACATAAAAATAATTATGAAAATATCATCGCAGTTTCTATAAATGTAATGATGAATGATCCACCGAGAATTCTGTGATAACCACCCCTAATGTCATGTACATTTTACATGTAGGGACATACTTCAATCCTTGAATGGACAAGGCTTTCTGGTGGTAGTACTCAATTATAGATTAACAAAAACCTTTGTTATTGTGGAGTATGTATATCCTTTCTTTTTTAGTTGGTCTATTTTGTAATAACCTTTATTGTCTCCAACATGACTTAGAGAACCCACCCATTGGTATCTTGTGCCCCATAGATAAAAAAATTGTATGGACAAGTATTCAATAGGATATTATTTGTAAAATACTGTAAATGTATTAATTTTTTATTTCGTTCATGTAAATGTTTAATGGTCAAGGACCACCATGAGATTTAATAAACTATAAGTTTAATTAGTAAATTAAAGAAATATTACAATGTATATACATGGTTGGGGTTGGTAATGTAGTGGCCAATAAATAGCAGGGTGCTAGGCAATGAGGTCAATTCAATTCAGTCAGAGAGTCAGTTATGTGCTAAGAGAGTAGTAACTAGACCTTCTCAGAGGAAATAGTCTGAGTGCCCCTCATACATCATGTATTAAACCAGAGAGTAGAAGCCACCACCAGGAGTGAAAAAACCAACTCATCCCCCCAGTGAAGAAGTAGAAAACCATGTTACCATTATAAATCATTGCCTGTATTATATAAGGCTTCTCTATTATTTTTATAGGGTATGTTAAAATAAAATCTTTGATAGATAGACAAAATTATGCACTAGGACTATATAATGATTTAATATGATAGTGAGATAATATTAAATGAATGGTTGTAAACCAAACTATTATTCTTCATGAACTGTTTATAAATCTCTACTCCTGATGAATAAGAAATAAAAATTGTATAACGCAGATTATCGATACAACTTGTTTTTGGGGTATACTTGAAATGGTGAACTATATCTCCCCTGCTTTCTGGTGGTAGTACTCAATTATAGATTAACAAAAACCTTTGTTATTGTGGAGTATGTATATCCTTTCTTTTTTAGTTGGTCTATTTTGTAATAACCTTTATTGTCTCCAACATGACTTAGAGAACACATTGGTATCTTGTGCCCCATAGATAAAAAAAATTAGCAATCGCAAGCTTGGTATCAGCTGGAGTACATTTAATAGGCCTAGCCTAAGACTGTTTTCTAATTTTTAAATTAGAACACTTCTGGCTTTTGTGATAAAGTGATTGTGGATTTCGAGAAAGCTACCATTCCCAGTCTACAGTCAATTGAAAATTTAGCTTTAATCTTTTATAAATAAAGAAAAAAATTAACTCTAACATTCAAAAATATTACATTTTCCTCTATAGTAGTAACCTATTTTTTGACACCTGTTGGATTTCAAGTGGCTTCAGCTGAAGAACATTCCCACCTATTTTTGATCATTCTCAAGATGCAATCAAAAGACAATTATGTTAACAAAACATTTAATTAGAGGTGAAGAATTACAGATTAGTTTTAAACAGTGAACATAATAAAGCATGAAAACCTGGTTGTTTTTTTTCTTCACCCCACTATTTAGACTGATAAGTTTACATTGACTTGTCAAACAGAAAAATTTGAAACATCAAATGGGTTCTAGTGATCAGTCTTCTTAATCTTAAGGATGACCAAACTGCTGCTTTACAAGACTGTAGTGAGTTGTTTCATTATTGTAGGGTTAAAATAAAAATATTAGATTTATTTACACTCAGTGAATCCTATTGATTAAAAATGATACATATGATAAATTTTAGGACAATTAAAATATATTTAGAGGTTGCGCACGTAATATAAGATAGGCTAAAAAAACATGATTTTCCATGTTAATCATTTTTATTTTCTAAGATGTAACTCCTGTTTGTATACAATTAATTGGTCCTCTAGAGGAACTATTTCTGCTGTACATCTCTGACTCAAGGCCTGAACTCCTTTATCATTCCAATGAGTGCCTCTTTCAGCAGTATCAGTCATCACTTTTAGGGAATTGGCAGAGCTTTTTAGGCATAACATTCCTCCACATCGCGGATCCCAAGCAATTCAAAGAATGTCTTTATATGGCTGGTAACAAAGTTGTCCAGGTCTTTCCCTTGAAAAAGTAGATTTTTTACCATCTAATCATACCAATTCATTAAGCAAATAACAATTTCTCTTTCTTCTTAGCCTACAACTTTGTTTCTGACGGACACCAAAGATGTCTTTTGGCCACTTTTCTTGACAACTCTACTTGCTTAATGAAAGGCTTTTGGAACCTTGAATTCTAAATCTCAAAACTTCTAAGATAGAGGCAAGGCAGAAGTTAAAACTCGTAATCTTCTCTTTTGGGTTTTGGCAGCAGTCAACCATTTTCACACATTATCCTTTTAAGAAACTTTACTGTTCTTCATATAGATATGGTGAATTGTTTCAAGATTTATTTTGAACTGAAACCCTCAGGTCATTAACGTTGTACCATAGACGATATGATGTATAACTATTGTCTTGTTCATTACTTGAAGAATCTTGGAATGAGATAAGGAAGTGAGGATTCCAATACCACTATTATCTTTAAATTTTGATGTTATCTGACTGTTTTCTATTTTAAGCATACAATTTTTCTATATTTTCCTTTATTTGTTTCATAGTTAAGACATAAACATTTTCAACACCATTCATTGATAAACTGATTCTGTCCTTTCATTTTGAAGCGAGAACTGTTTTATTTTCTTGTAATACACTAGTCATTGTCATCATATTTTCATATTATAATTCCTCAAGATCACATCTTCATTTGAGAGTAACTGCACTTGTTGCAGACACCTCTCAGCCAGGTTTCCTTTAAAACCCAGGACATAGTATCTTGTGCCTGAAGTGTCGTATTCCAGGTATTTTGGCAATGTTCAGTGATTTTAATTGTTCCCAAAGCAGCAAACAATATTTCTTCTTCAGTTTAATTAATATCTGACTCAAACTGAAAATCAAATAAACATGGTTTATATATGATTCATTCTCGTTTTGGGGCTAATTTGTGCAAAGGAGTACATGAGCGTTCACATCACACACATCTATCTTAATTTTACCCTAAGGGTACCCTACCTAAATGGATGGGTGGATCAGAGGGTTTCTTCATAGCGACACTACACTAATTTAGTTAGATGTTTAAATTAGTTAACTATGCATAACCAAAAATATTGTGAAATTAACAATATGTACAATTTAACCAAGCTTTACAAAAACAGAAGAATAATTCCTATATAAAACAGCTGAAGACACTCAGAATAGGAGTACAAAAGTATCTTTCTCATATGTAGCATATGATGGTGAGCACATAGACGCCTCCTCAACAATAACCAAATTGCCTTTATTTGATTTCAAGTATTATTATGATTCCATTCTAAAAGTAACTCTTTTAGAAAAATTATCTCATATCATGGACAACACAGAAATTAATAATTAAAATAAAAAGATGAATATAACTTCTTTTAATTTTCTTAGAATGTTTGCATCGTATATAAAAAGTCTTGAACATTTAATTAAAAAGAAATTCTACTCCAAATATATCCTGCAATTTGTTGTAACAAACCTTAAAAGAAAAACGAATAAGTGAATTAGAATTAATACCAATTAATAAAAATATGCATCATAACAAAACTTACCTCCAAAATATTATCCTTTGCTTCAAGAGTGAGATTCTACCACTGAAAACCAAACCTTGGGAAGACAACGGATCGAATTACAAAATATCTGAAAAAAATAATAAAAATAATAGATTAAAATATTGCAAAATGAATTTTTATATGTATTGAAGTGAATTTACTAGTCGGGATATTATTAATATATTTTACCTGATATTGAAAACCCCAAAGTAAATACTTACTTTAAACTTTTAGTTTATTTACTATTTATTACTCCTAGTTTTAAGTCAATATATGATCAGGTGGGGGGGGGCATCAAATAACCTCTTTGTTAGTAATAAATAAGATCATTAGGTTAAAATATGTAATATAGAAGATGTTTTAATCATTGATTTATTTATGAATTAACTATTGTTTATATTAAAAACTTACAGGTTGGGTTCAGACAAACAAACATTCGTACTTTAATCTATTTAACCTTAACTATTCTTAACATTATTACCGTTATATCTAACACTAATTATTAACCCTTACTGTCTCTAATGGCGGAGAATTGTAGAATGAGTTCGGGGTACTTACAGTTTCAACTTCGGTACGGATAGATACTTGCCTAGTGGATTCGTCAATAAGGGACGTCTTTCATTCCCCTTGTTGGTGTTCTCCGCTATTTTTCCGTGCACCTCCCCGACACACTTTAAGAATGGAATATCAAGGGATTTCACCCCTTAATCCTTCCAACTCTCAGTCATTGCCTGCCAGCATACTTCTTCTCATTGAGTCTAGGTCCCTCCCTCTTCAGCCGCTCTTACCTGATTAGGCCATATATATCGCAGACCTTATATTTCCCACTTCCGTCTAAGTTCTTATCATGGTCTGTTCCTATTGGTCCATTCCTATCTATGTCATAGATCGTGGGTGACACAAACTCAATTTTAAAGTTATATTAGGCACATGGTCATTTTCTGTTTAATCAACTTTAATAATTTTATTCTATCATATAAATTTAATTCATCATAAAGTAACACAGTATAGTATGTACATACAATCATATTTATAAATGGCTCAATCACAGTTTATAATTGATGTAGCTAGGAAGCGAGGGATTATATGTAATAAAAACAAAAATTGAAGGTGAAGCAATAAATGTAAGTTTCTATCTCCCAGTGGTTTTTAATAAATTTCAAGCCAGTTTTCGGTGACTTAAACCAGCATTGCTAAAGCTAACCTGAAACCAAGTATAATTCACTGGTATAAAATCAATAAAAATACAACTAAACAACAATGTGATCATCACAAAGATCTAATAAAATCAGAAGTTAGTATTATTAAAATATAATCAACTATGGTCAAATTTAAAGATATCAATAAAATAGATAAACACCCTCACTAAATAAAACTAAAACAGTTTTAGACTGAGGCGATTCGGGACAGAAATCAATAAATAGATAAGTCTTAATTGTTTTAAATTAAAATTTATTTTGAAGAATTTCTTCAAGGAAATCTGTAATCAAGTTGTCTGAATCCAGTATTTATTTCTTCATATGAGAGATAGAGAGATGATATCATTCAAGTCTCTGTCTTTCAACATTTAATATTGTGCACAGTTGCGAAATGAAATCTTTATAGTGAATTATTCATCAAGTAGCACAGTCACCCCTTTTGTCAGGGTGACATAAGTGTGCGAGGGGATGGATATATGTACTGATAAGGCAAAACTTTAGTTTATTTTTTCACATGTCAAAACCATTTAATTATTAATTGCACTGTCCAACTAATGTGAATTTTTAGTTATTTTGAAACCTAGATATTTTATTTAATTTTTGCCCATTTTAATTATAACATATTTTCTGGTAATCCAGAAGAACAGTTCTTATTTACAATTAAACTGAAAATTATTTGTTATAACCAAATAGTTCTCAAATGGGGCCATTGAAAAAAGAGAGTAAAATTAGTAATATTATTTAATAGAATGTAGGCAATTACCAGTCAGGAACAAAATGAATAACAAAGATAAATTATCTGACTGAGACTGGTGTCCATTTGACCTCATATCAAAAAACTTTGTGAATGCAGGAAGCCACAATTCTGAAGTTAGGTATAAGTCAGGAAATTTGTGGTTTTGGCTACAGTTAATTTTGACTTTTTGGAAAAGTTAATTAAGGTAGACACACCTCGGTCTTTCAGGCCGAAGTGATGGCGATCAATGTCTGTACCCAAACCTTAATTGGGGAGGGTGTAAGAAACAGACTGATCACAATTTTCACGGATAGCCAGGCAGCCATTGGCGCCCTGAGAAGCTATACGACCAGATCTTATTTGGTTGAGGAGTGTAAAAACAACTTAAACACACTCTCGCTAGCCAATAAGGTTAGAATCGACTGGGTGCCAGGACACACAGGCAATGAGAAGGCAGATGGCCTTGCAAGGGTGGGCTCAGAACAGACACCTCTTGCACCTGAACCCATATGTGGTATCAGCCTCAGCTACGCTAAAAGGCGTATAAAATTAGCTTTAGAGGACAAGGCAAGACTTTCTTGGAGAGAAACTAAGAAACAGGAACACTCGAAACTGTTTCTTAATGGACCCTGTAAGAGAAGAAGCTCAGCACTTCTATCAATGGACAGGTGGACACTCAAAAGTGTGACAGGACTCTATACAGGTCACTGTCGGTTAAATAAACACCTCTTTAATTTGGGGATAGTGGGATCACCAATCTGCAGATTCTGCAAGAAAGAGGGAGAAACGGCACGTCATATAATATGTGACTGTGATAACTTAGCTAGAAGGCGATACCTTCACTTTGGTAGTGATCGCATTGTAGACCCCAAACTATGTGAACTGATCGATCCATTCAGTATCCTCAGATTTGCAAAGGCCGTGGGCCTGTCACATATATAGGACAGGGACATGGACGGCGCACAATAGGTCTCACTGAGGCCGCGGTGCACAAATGCCGGAACAAATAATAATAATAATTAATTAAAACAATTATAAAAAAGATTTTTTGAATGATATTATGTTGGGTAGTAAATTTTAAATGTTCTAGAAATTAAACCCACGCAGTCTAACCTCTGAGTTCTGCTAGGCATAGTAAAAACCTACAGGTGACCTAAGAAAGGAATACATTTACCGATTTGGGAAATTGTCTGTCAGTGAGTGACTACCCATAGTGACTGTGGAGTATTGGGAAATGAATTGGTCAATAAACTAGAAGAAGGTAAGTAGATTATTTGGGCCATGTCTACACCATAAATTTTCAACCAGACATGACTATCTCCAGGCAAAATTCAGCGGATTTGGAGTGGAAAATTAGTTTTTTCTTCTTTATACCTAAGGGAGGAAAAAGAATGAGCATTTAAAAGTACCTGAAAAAAACAAAGTGTTTGTGTCTATCAAAATTATCAACAGGGTTAAAACACTCTTTAATAATATGGACAAAATGAGAAATCTGCCAATGCCCTGATGAAGGGGACTTCCCTTCCCCCATACAAAAAGTAACACCTAACCACCTTGACAAAACTTGTTAAAAAAAAGTGAAATTAATACAGATAAACTGGAAGCATCTTACAAACCATTTTCCAGTGGCACCTAAAGCAAACCTGTCCATACAGATAGTTCTGCAGAAAAGGCTCAAAAGTCGAGAGAAATGGGAAAGTATTGCAGAAGTGTAAGTCAAGCAGAAGGTGCTTGAGGAGAAGCTGAAGTTGATAGCTTAAAATGTTGCAGAGTTTTGAATGATCTCAGGCCACAATTATTTTGGCAAGCACCTACAGCAAATAGACATTTATACAACACATCTTGACAAATTTTCAGCACTACAAAAACACATCTTGATTTATTCCTAAGTCGGATTGTATTAGAGTGGCAAAAATTTAATAGTGGAAGCCAAAAAAATATAATAATGATTCTGATAGAAATTTAGTGTCTGTTTTATCAATTCCAACACCGAATCCGATGACAAATTATGAACTCGCATTATGATGTAGTAGTGGATAAAAACAGAAAATATGCAATGGATAAATACACTTCTAATAACCAGACAGTTTTATTGACATGTTCTAATAATGCTAAATATTTTACTCACTACTCAACTTCTATGAAATGGATAACAGAACAAAGACATAATCCTGTTTCAAATGGATAGGTAATTTCTTTACAACGCATGAAATACATCCATAGTCCAGGTACTTTTAACCAACTTCAAATCAGTTTCACTTCCTTTCTTCTTGCCTCCTAAAATAACTAAAGTAACTGCCTCTCTACTTTTAATAATTGATGAAAAACAATAGTTTATTTTGACTGTTTAAAAAAAAAAAAAGAAGAAGAAAGATTTAAAATGCTCCGCGTTAGCAGAGATGTTTCACAATTAAAATGATTGATCATCAGGATCTTAAGAGACCTGCACGTTTCAGTTATTTAAACCAAAATGGCTACTCCCTTCCACCGGACAAAACACATTCTTGGGGCCTTCCTATAGCAAACCAAATCCAGCAAAACTGTAACATACCTACATTAACAATTTAATTTAGTCCCATAACACAAGACTTAACTCTTCTATAACACTATTAGCACCTCTACCACAAAACATCCATAACTTACTATTTTTCATTTAATTTTAATTTTGTACTCATTTATCTTTCTAATCTTTGTATTCTCACTTACATATATTGTGAAATAATAGGAAGCTGCAAAATAGTTTGTTGCTAATATAAAACATTGAGTTCAATTTTGTGATTTATTAAGAAAAAATCTATATGGTACATATTGAACAAATGTAGAAATTATTTACCAAAAATTAAATATTTGGGAAGAGTTAACTGTAATGAACTGTCGGGAGATGCATCATTTGTGGTCGATCCTAACTTCTTTGATGAAATCTCTTGTCCTCTTTAATTAATAGTGAAAATATTGCTTTGAATGGGAATTGTGAATTGAGCCCCGGAACTTAAGTCATGCATCTCCGTATCATACAGTTTTTCATCCCATTACAAACTGAAACTTTTCTAGTTAAAAATATGTGTTATAAATAAACTTTATAGCCTACAAATAAACAAGAACTGAATGATTACTGCTATTGCCACTGCAGCCCAGCATAAATTGTGACAGAATACAAAAACCTAAAAAAAAAATCCCACCATTGTATGTAGATCTTGAATTGTAATGCACCCAGATTTACAAATAGTGAATACACTGAGTTGAAGATGAATGTTACTGAAAATAACACTGACATAGTAGCTGCAAGAAGAAAGCGCTTCTACAAGTAATGTGAATTTTTAAATCAAATTAACAGATACACAGTGATAAGAGTATGACAGTATTCCTTCAGGATTCTCTCATTCCTACAAAACAGAGAATTTTTACAACACAAAAGGAATGTCAACCAAGGATGGACCGGAAGCAGAAGAGTTGGAAGCACAGTCATATGTCTTGTTACTTATCAATCCTTCCTGATATAAGCCCAAATTAGACTGGCTCAAGGTGCTCTAGGGTAAAAAGTGCATCCTTTAAGGTGATATCAACACAGCTTCAACTCGGTGGGGATAAGCATCAACGGACCCTGTAGCATATCCGAAGGATTCAGTACAACCCTAAAAAAACATAACATGTATTGCAGAATAAGCATTATTTTTCAATTTCCCAGGCTTCAGACTCAGAATAAAAAATAGAAACACAGTACAGAGTGAAGCTACAAAAAACCAAATTTTGTTGAAACCAAAAGGCAATAGGAAAATTTCCTGAGAAGACCGAGCAATGTTCAGTCTGTTGCAGCTTTCAGATTTTCATATTATCAAAAATAGATGAAACCTTGGCCAATCCCAGAGTTCTTTATTTGTTCTAAATCTCCAACGGTGCAATCTCTGGATAATGCAATTTTAAACTGTTGTTTCTGAGAACTTTGTGTTCAGCACGATTCACATTCATAGTCGTAGTCAGCTTCTTTAATGTAATTTCATCTTTAGATTTATGGACAGGTTCCGACCTATTAAGGGTGAAGAAGGCTTCAGACGTTGAAGGTCAATTTTACGATATATTTACTTTTTTTTTTTTTCATCGGTTTCTCTGGGAAATAACCCTCTGGAAGAACTTTTATCTCACACTTAGCCTATCCAAAACTTGGGCATGTCTGCTTACCACCATTCTGTTTCCTGAACATTAACTTTTAAACCCGCTGTCTTTCTTGCAGCATTCTTTCAAATTTTCTGCTATTCGAAAAACATGTTCCCCTGAGTTCGCTAACATCACTGTGTTGTCCGCATAAGTTAGTATTTTATCCATTTCACCGACCTTCACTCCTTCTCCATCTCAGGGCCCACGTTGCACAAAATTCACAATAGAATATGGTAGATATAATTCAGATAATTAGTCAGCAGAAATAGAATCAGTAAAATATAACCACCTTATCTAAGGTCGATGCTTTTTGAGGATACCAAGTTCAGCCATCCTACTGTCAGAATCTTTCAACAGAATCATTTGCATCCCTGAGGATGTTTGTTTGTTTCAAAAGAAGTATTTGATCTTTTATCCCTCTTCCACTTTTGAAGCCTACCTGATATTCACCAATAACATTGTATATTATATCAGGTTGGCCAAGAAGTCCATTCGGTTTTTGTCGTCACAAAACTTCAAGCAGTCTAATATATAGGTAACTTCAGTCCTCTCTTGCGAGTGTGCTCCCCGTTAAACAACTAGGGAGATCACAGTTATCCTCAAAATATCCAAATCAAGTGTTGAAAACCATCTGCATCAACTTGGCTACGTGAGCAGGCTCGATGTTTGGGTTCCCCACCAACTTAGTGAGGCTAACCTCGCCCAAAGGATTTCCATCTGCGATTCGTTGCGGAAACGTGAAGAAAATGATCCTTTTTTGAAGAGAATGATGACAGGAGAAGAAAAGTGGATCGTCTATAACAATGTGGAGGGCAAATTACCACAAACAACCCTCAAAGCAGGACTTCACCCAAAGAAGGTTATGCTCTCAATTTGGTGGGATTGGAGGGGTGTTGTCTTTTAAGAACTTCTTTCCACGAACAGGACCATTAATTCAGATGTGTACTGTGACCAGCTGGACAAATTAAATACAGCGATCCACCAGAAGCGTCCAGAACTAGCCAACCGTAAGGGGATTGTCTTCCATCACGACAATGCCAGACCGCACCCTCCATATTCGCCCGACCTTGCACCTTCAGATTTCCACCTGTTTCGGTCTCTTCAAAATTCATTGAATGGACAGACCTTCAACTCTGAAGATGTAAAAATCCACTTGGAAAATTTTTTTACCAGTAAACACAGGAAATTCTTTGAGCATGGAATTATGAATCTGCCCATGAGATAGCAGAAGATACTGGAACAAAACGGCAATTATATCATTGATTGAATAAATCGCTTTGTGTTTAAAAGTTGTGTCTTATTTTCCCTTAAAAAACCGAACGGACTTTTTGGCCAACCCAAGGTATTATAATTTTCAATAAGATAAGCAGTAGTACTTAGTTATATGCTCAACAAAGCAGAGATATTAAACTTTAGTTACAATATTGTAACCTAACTACTATATTTTGATATCTTGCCATATTTTACAGAGCATACATTTTGGCCACAAAACCCCCCTAGAACATCATGCTGGATTGTACAAAAAACAAGTGTTGGAGCATACAAAAACAAATCTAAATTATGTTTCTAGATTTAAGACTTGATAAGAATGTTTTTAATGATAATATTTCAACATTCAAACAATAAATATACTTATTTGGACTAAAGCATTAATATTTTACAGAAATTTTAAACAAGCAAAAAAAATTTAATAATAATTTGAAAAATAAACAATTTAAAGATCTCGATACATTCTTGGCTTGAGTCTCTACTGGATAGGTGGCCCTCAATAGAAGACCTATTGAGGGCATTCCTAATTCTAAATGAATATGGGTATTTCTGATGAAACTTGGTGCTTTCAGCACAAGTCGGGTGGGTATAAGTAGGTATCAGTAATATGAGTGTCTTATAATGAAATATTGAACACGTATGCTTTAGTGTCGCATGTCTGTTGATGTGAGGGTAGAGTTATCGGTGTCTGGGTTCTAGATATATGACAAGGTAGCAAACACTGATCCTTATTGTCTCTATCCTCTTATCTTGATGACAACTGAACGTGTGAAAAGTAGGATTAAGTAGTAGCTTTCATTTTTGTTAATTAAGGGGACAGAACACTTGATTGACTGACTTATGAAGATCTGTGATAGAAGCTTCAAAGGTTTTCTATAACACAAATTACGGTGTCATCAGCAAACAAAGGTTGTAAACAAAAAAATAAATAAAAATGTAGAATAGCTCCTCGAGAAACACCTGCATCAATTCTTCTTGATGTGTTAATAAAGTATTTACACATACATGAAACATGTCTTATAGATAAAAATATCTGAGGTATTTTTCCATTTGTTTGGAAAAAATCCTAGCCTCAAGGTTAAACATACAAGGAGAGTGATAAGGTGATTCCTTGGTACTTTTTTTTCAATACAACCTACGAAATCTTTTTCGAGAGCTTTTTGTTTGCCACCCATATATGTAGTTGGAAATATCTTGAGGAATAATGGATTTAAATGTGGTATTTTTGGTTTGCTTGAGCCAGTAGGTCACTATTTGGTTATAAGGGGAGTGGTGGTTCACATTTATTCTATCCGACTGCAGACTTGCTGTCGGCCTGCCCATTATGTCTCTGTGGAAGAGCTACAGATTTATATCCTAAATGTTTCTTTCCACAACCTGTTGTCTGTTGCAACCAGATTCCATAGTGTCTGAGAGTGATACTTGTAGCTTTAAGTTCTCTTTTATGACAGTAATCTTATTCCATTGTTGTTTAGAGCTTGCAGCCCAGTCTGTATGTTTCCTGTTCAGTTGTATGATTACTGCTCCAAAAAATTTTAAAAAAACAGGAAGTACTCTGTCATATTATGTGAAATATGACCGTGAGAGTGACTGATTCTCATTGCAATACTTCAATTTTATGTCCTTGGAGAAGGATAATACAAACTAAGATTGCACCATCATCCCCCCGAAAGAAAAAAAACTAAAAAACCAGCAATGCTAACCTAGATTTTAACATTAAACACTTATGATATAATTAGATGTGCATATAAATATTTAATATCAATCAATAAATATATATAGCCATCATAACAAGCTGTAACAATTCTCTAATTGTCCCCCCTTTGGTGGGTCTGGCCAGAGATGGGGGCCTACTGGAGGTTTAGATCCACACCTTGTTTTAAGAGCATGTTTCTCTCTAGAGGCCAGGAGGATTTCCATAGTATGGATGTAGTAATTATTATGTCAAGTTACGTCGTTTTAAATCCATATCATCAGATTAGTTTCCATGCCGAAATCTCTATCTTGGATGTTGACCCTGTGTGCCTGTCTCCTGGATCTTGGTGGACACATAGGGAATCCTGCCCGGTCTTAAGGAAAGCACACAAATTTGAGTCATCCACATAATGCGCCAAATAAATAAAAACATACATTTTTAAATTCCCCCTCCTCTTATCTTATAAAATAAACAATATTAACAATGTACAGGGTTCATAAAAAAACTTAGTAATAATACTATGTCTACTTCAACATATACTTTAATTATATAAAAAAATAATTATATTTATTCTTAAGTTATTGTAATCTATATTTAACTAAATGGTGTTTGATATTTAAGAGGTTGTAGGTCCATCACATAGTATCAGATATTTATACACCTATATTTTATTTATTTTAGCCATTGATAATGACTAGCAATTGTTGAAATGTTTCAGGTTAAACTAAAAACTTCATCAAGTTTGTAGGTAAACCAATTATAAGAAAAAGAATCTTATAGGCTTATTGAGCTGAAGAGATGTTTGAACCAGTGGGACGCAGAAAAATATTTATGCAAAACTAATTTAATTTTTGAACAAGGGAGTTTTACCCGAATTGTAGATTAAGTGATCATCCAAGGATACATACATTTAAATGACTATTCACACTCACACAATCTTATTTATGAAAGTCTGTAATGAAATAGCACCAAAATATCAACCAAGTAGAATCAACAAATATTGAAATTGAACCAAAATCAACAAGTAGGAGAACATAATCAATAATTAATATTAATACTGAAGAAGTAAGATACTTAAGCTGTCAGCAGGTAAACTGCAAATCAGATATATAAATGAAAACTGCATAGGCAGTTAACATTACTGATCCATGATTGAGTACAAGCCACTTAAAAGATACGTTTTGACTGGCAATAAACACTGCATTTTGCAGAAAATATTTCCTGGCATCAATGATTGCATTGATCCACAAGGCAGGCAACAATTCAGATTTTCAATATTGCCAAAAATGTTTTTCATTACTATGGCACTAAGGAATTATTGTTTTTATAGTACTATTCATTTATTCAATACATTTTTAATAGTAGAAAGAATCAAGCTGGTTGAGGTGATTGAGGGCATTCATTTTTCTGCACTCAGCACAAACGAGAAATTCAAGTCAAGGCAATTGATGCATCACACAATAAAGTGTGTCGTGGTAAAAAAATTTATTTTATTGACATTTTTTTAATTCTAATTCACTAAAGCCCAACAAATATAATAAATAACATTAATCAGTTATTAGTTCAATATCCTAATCAACAAGTTAGGAAGATATTTATTTATTATTAACAATTAATCTATTAATGAACCTGCATTATTTTTTATGGGCTGGCTTTATCATCAATTTCATCGGGGTATCAAATGAAAATACTATAGAAAAACTCTCAAAAACCACTGGTTGAGTCAATGTTGCTATCATGATGTAAATGACAGTCTTGATGACTTTTTTTAATTACAGTTTGAAAAACAAAACTAACCAATATTTAACATTGAGATCTTTAAATTAATATCGTAATTAATTTATATGAACATATTTTTTTATTTAATACTCTTGAATTAATTGAAGAGATGAATACAATAGTCATCTCCATAAAATATGAATTACTGTCATTAATCAATTAATTATATATATATATGTTGCAAACTTAGCCAGTTTGAAGCAAGATATGCATTCCTCCTTTAATTGACAGCTACAAAAAACCCATTATACAGGGTATCTGTATATTTCAAGGATATCCCATCATATTTCGTTATCTCTTACCAATGCAAATACATTAATTTAAGAGCTTTCAACATATTTTTGATTATCCTAAATACATTAGGTCATCATTGCTGCTACATTTTAATATTAAACATAAGGGGCAATTATTTAAAAGATAATCAAAAATAAATAGCACGCAGTGAAAACTACTGTAGCAGATATTTTAGTACATATATTTGATCGACATAAATCCATTCATTATGTCAATTTGACATTGTCAAGAATGAGATGGCCAGTGAAGACAATCAGAATCTGAGCACAACTTCAAGTGGTAAAAATAATTGAGTAATATTAATAGCTTCCACAAAACCAAAGGATTTTTAATGATGGTCTAACTATAAACTACACAAGAATTTCTATAACAAAAATGATCTGAAATGTTCGGACTCATAACGAAATTCAGCCAAGTGAGGCACGATTGTATTTTCGGAAAAACAATCGTAGCAAACTTCAGCCGAAATTAAAAAGTTAACTTCTTGCATTTTAATTGTAGTTTAATAAAGGGGCTCCTATTGAAATTGAAGCAGGTAGAATGAAATGATACATACCAGAGGTCTTAATCCTTTTCATTATGTTTCAATAACTGCTTCTTTTCTGGCCACACAAAAAAGGACATCACCATCTTGTAACCAACTCTTATGACGGAACTTCACTCGGCCACTCAAAATGACTATTTAATTAGAAATTGATAAGTAACAGCCTTGTTAGAAGGAATACACTGTATCATGTACAGTACCATGGATGTCTTAAAAACGGACAGTAGTCTTCATCTAGTCCTAATAGTAACAGAATAAGAAGAGATAATGGTTAGCTTCTTTCCATCTTATTTCTGAGAAACACCAAATGCAATTTCATAAGGGATCCTTCTATAGTTGAAATAATGCATATTCTTCTTTTATCCAACTTTTAACTTCAACCCTTCTTGTTCCAGTGTTATTAGGACTTGATGCAGATGTATATTAAAAGTGAGAACACGTTCCATGATAAGTGATGAAAAGCTACTACCTCCTCTATCATCTTCTAACAGGCTGATTCTTAACCAATTCATCATTTAACACAAACACGGTGTTTATGTTAGTTTTAATCTGATTGACGTAAAATAAACTATATCTACATCTATTTAAAAGAATCGACACATGACAAGAACGGAAAGAGCAATTTCCACTTAACCTTCTTCTGAAGGTTATTGCACTACTATTGACATTGACGTTATTCCTGTCGATCGTCTCCATTAGGGGGTGGATTATTGGTTGCTAACCTCTTTTCCGCCATTGGACATATAAAAATATATTCTTTCTAGGTATTATTGATGGTTACGTGTTTAAATGAAACATACTTTCTCTGTAATCTACAAAAATATATATTTTCATTAATGAACAGCACTTAGGCAGCACGTGCTTACATTTTTAAGTGCTGCGAAAAACATATAACAAACCTAAGAAGACTGCATTGATGTGGTTATAACATTGAATATTATTGGGCAAAACATATAAGGTGAAGCATTAAAAACTCTTAGGTTACAAGAATCTATCGACAAAAAGTTGTCGACAACGATTTTGAGTCCTTGTTAAAATATAATTAATTGCTTATTTATAAGGAATAAAAAGGGTCATTTATATTTAAAGTTCGTTGACAATAATAGTTTTAAACGTTTCTGTTATCTATAACGTTTATATTATCTAAAGTTACTAAATTTAAATAAATCAGTTATAATCTAAGATGTATTAAAACATTAAGTTGTTTAATATGAATAGCAAAAGCTAACTGAATATATTTATAACAGGTTAAAATGGCCTAATTAAAACAATAAATAAATAAGACATAATTAAAATCTGTCAAAATACTAAAATTTAGTTATGTGTAAAAAGTTTAATAAATATGGCTAAATCCTAGTAG
Source organism: Acanthosoma haemorrhoidale (assembly GCA_930367205.1). Classification (NCBI taxonomy): domain Eukaryota; kingdom Metazoa; phylum Arthropoda; class Insecta; order Hemiptera; family Acanthosomatidae; genus Acanthosoma; species Acanthosoma haemorrhoidale. The sequence continues at coordinate 56,467,257 of OV884011.1, forward strand.
AATGATCACATTATAATGGCATACAACATAAAATGGGTATGTGAATGTATAAGCAGACAAAGAAGATGTCATTGATTTGATAGTATCGATGTAATCCAATTTTTTTTTCTTAAGCCTTAAAAAAAACTATTGAAACAAATACATAAACACAATATGTACCCTGAAATGGGCTCCTTTTATTGCATCACATGTATTTTAAGGAGGAACTTAAAGCTAACAAAACCAGGGGACAGTTGTACAAACTAAACCAGGACCAGGTGAGGAGGCTCACCTTCGAGTTACAAAGCTGGAACTAAAACTGACTCTAAACTAGGCTCCCTGGGAGGCATGTTGATCTGAGGTGGGCCCTTAAGCAGACAGGGCTGGCATCCGGTCCACTAGAGTGGTGGTTAAGGCTATCAGTTGGCCTAAGAACTCCATAAAAACTGGGGCCATTTCAAGGTCCCTCAGCAGGCGCAATGATATGTCGGGGGTCAAGCTTCGGATGTCTTTTTTATTCTAGTGTTGAGGCCTGGCGTCTCATATCTACTACCCGGGGAGAGTAGGTACTTTTACTGCCTAAAGAACTGTTTTCATAAGTCAGTGGAAAAAGGGATGGCTCATAGAGCAGTGGTGTGAATCTGAACTCTAACTGCTTATTAACAGAATTAGAATAGAGTACATTCAGATAAACTGAGGTGCTGACACAGGTTGTTAACAAGCAGGGAGGATTGAAAACTAATTGGTTAGTTATATGGCGGGAATCAATAAGGGTCTCACCACCCAGAAATAACAGTTGTTAAGCAAACTTTCACTCACATCTACATTGAAACTCAGCTCACCACCCCATTTTGAATGGAAAATCATTTATATTTATAATCAAATGTATGACCAAAATCAAGTCGATAGTACCAACAGTTTAGAAGATATGGAATTTTTTCCTACTTTTCCACATTTTTCACCAATATGCTACATTGCAGTCCTCGGCTTAGTTAAGAGAGTACACATTTTAAACTATGAAACTAAAACAGCATCTCACGTACTTACACTATGATAGTTGGTCAGTGGTACAAGGAAAGGTTCACTTTTTCCATGTCAACAGTTTCACTGAAGTTCCAGCAAAATTAAAAATTGTATGAGGACATAGAACAGAAGTAAAATCAATTATTAATGTAAATAATCAGTATATGAAATATAAAGCTTTAGACTTAACAAATACATTGTAACGTTATTCCTACAATGCTGAGATTGTAGTGAAATTAGGAGGGTTTGTTAATAGAGCTATTCTACTATAGCTCATTTTAAACATAATAAAATGAAATAAATAAAAGTGTGATGTGAGCACAGCAACCTTAGCTATAAATAAAGTATTTGGAAATAAAATAAACATAAATACCATTATTAATAGGGAATTGGAAAGGTGAAATATAAGAATGAAATTAAATAAATAAATAACACGATTCAGTTATCTTGATTTTGAACATCAGTACTTTATTAAATTTATTTTCCATAACCTACTAAACAAAATCTACTAACAACTATTGCTTATAAACTAAGTTAGGAACTAATACAATGTAAACATAAAACTTGGTTTGCTACCCCCCCCCCAGGTTTACTGCGAACATGATAGATATGACATGGCAGATGTTGCAGTGATTACTCTAGCAAAGAAAAGCAATAGGAAGAAAAAGACAAAGTGGCCTAAGTAGGGAAAAACGTGATTCTCCAAATCAGAATGCTCCAAATTGCAATTCTTCTCCAGTTCTATCTACTTAAGAGAAGGAAACATCAGCCAACATTTCTATTTGTACCTAATGGCTAGGCAACCCCCTACACAACGTGCTCCTCACTTTTCTGTTTCAGATCAATTAGGAGAGTATAGCTTGTGGGATCCCTGATGCGAAATCACCTCCACTGACTGACGTCAACACACATTGACAAGGTCCCGGCAGAGATGAACTACATCCCCGCTACCAACACAGAGAAGCACCTCTCTAATCTGAATTATTTTTTCAACTTATATGCTTTAGTGACAGAGTACTCTCTGCAAACAATTGTATGTAATAAATAAATCATTGAGCACTAGCAAAGACTGAATACTAGTTCTCAGGCAACTGCATGGAGCATTAACTAGGGGGGTCGCAGCCCACACTAATTGGCTACGGGCAAGAGATAAGACCCCTCAGTCAGCAGTTGTACTCACACAAAGCCTACTCCAAAGAAGCAAACTCAAATGATTGACACTACAGAGGTTCAACTCTTCTTGAAGTGTCTTGCTGTAGGGGGGAGGGGCATGAAGATGGTTTTCAGGTCCCAAGGAAGGCAGACAAGACCAGCCCCATTTTGTTAGCCTGACAGTGAGTATTTTAGGGGCTAGTCCTAGGTTGTATTTTTGTAATGTATGTGCCTTTCCCCCACCACCATATGTTACATATGGTAAAAATAATGGTAAAGCAACCTGCAGTCTTTGTCCAGAAAAGCCCGAGATGTGAAGCAATTCTCATGTGAGAAACTGAGAGAGAATTGTTATCTATTTACACTTTATTGCAGCCTGTGAATATTTTACAGATGAACAGACAATTAAGCTTTCATTTTTGAAAGCCCTCACATTTGTGATGAATATATCACCACACTACATCAAATATGTTTCTCAATACATTACAAAAATCTTAAATATTAAATTAAATATAGACTGAAAGTATCTTATTGCCAAAAATTACTGTTAGTACTCATTAATATCTAGGAACTTGAAAAACTACCTAGTTGTAACATTGTGGAGGCATTTCTAAACTAAAGAAATATTTATAACTAGTATTTCTTTAGAATAGTTGATTTAAATGTGATAAAATAATTACAATCAAGAGAATAGTTCTAACTAAAATAATTAACATTTGAGAATGAATGTTTTTATTTACACCTATTAGTTTCTTATTAACTTTGTTAATTGCATCTGCGATAAGAATTACTGCAAAATAACTGAGTTGTCTGTTAAAATTTTAGAATTTTTTAATTGATTACTATGATTAGAAAATACTGTATCAACTAAACAAATAAAATAAAAAATATATAAAATGATACATAGTTAACTTTTAATAATGCCTTTAAAATATATTTGAACATCAACTGATCATTGGTATACATTAAAAACAAAAATTGTTTTGAATCTATAAAAAGTTGAGCATCAGTTATTTATTGAATGTCATCATTAAATTAGATCACGCATTGAAATGTTAACAGATTCAAATGATGAACAGGTCAAATAACATTAGTCAAAAAACTAAATAATAAAATAGTAGCAATAAATGACTAACATTTATTCTTTTATATTTTACTGTGTGGTAAAAATAATAAAGTGGTATGTGCAAGCCAGTGTCACAGGTATGTAACCTAGCTATTTAGTTATAAATGACTAACATTTATTTTGTTTGTTTTAGTAACAATCTGTACATTTCATATTGTGAGGTATTGAAATAATGAAATATATAAATAATAATTTATTTAACTGGTAATGTTTATTTCATGGTACTATTAATGTTAATAAGGTTCATCAAGTTGTTAGGTATGAATAGTCAAGTCATTCATTTATTATACTATTAACTTCATATTCCCTATACTGATTGCTACACTTCCATAAAAAAAAGTACAGGAACAACACAATACTTGGGTGGGCTGGAGCAAGGACAAGTCGAGACAGAAAAAAATCGTGAAGAACATAAAAAAGCACAGGAGAAAAAAAATTGAACTATATATTTATACGTTTTTTAATTTATATTTTATGTAAATGTTTGTTTGTGAAGGACCCTGAGATATAATAAATTATAAGTTTAAAAAGTTTTATTTTAGTAAATTGCCAAAATATTACAAAATGGCAACCAACAATTGTTTAATGAAGGAGTCGTGGACACCAAACATTTGAAAGGAGACAAATGAACATAAATTATTGGACATTTTGGGAATTTCTGATGGATATGAAATTGTTGTAGAGGGGGAAAATAGAGTAGTTGAGAGTTATGAAGAAGGCGTGAGCGTCCATATGTGAAGTGCCAACTGAAATGGTTCAGTGTAGTAATGGCAGAGATTGTTCGGGGAAATTAAAAATTATAACTCTTGTTGGATAATTTTTAAATTGCCAGAAATGTAACGGATAATTGCTTGTAAGTAAAATTTTGTGTTTGTATTCTCCTAGCTCACTCCCTCTGGATGTAATGAAAAGTCAGGGGAAAAGTATTCTGGATATTCTGTATAAGGCTGCTCATTACTTAAACTGTCACGGCTCTGTCTGTTAGATAAAATAGAACGCTGTTTCCATGATGTAAATTTATGTCAATATATAAAACTCTAGCATAATACTTAAGAAGGTTCTAGATAGCTATTACAATATCATTTACATAACAGAATCCAGAGGCCTCAACCCTTTTAGCATGGTGCAAACCAACAGACCAATTAATAGCTTATATCAAGATTTATGGTTTACTTTTGCCGCACCTTCCAAACAGAAGTCCTATGAAAACAGGTCAATCGTTACCAACATTGAAATGCTTACACAAATACTTAAGTGTAATTATGAATATTTTGGGGTATTTGCATTTTTTTCTGGTTACTAAGCACTAAACTGTGAATCACTGAGAGGCAATATGAATATGGCTTCATAAGATCCCCAGGACCATAATGAAACTGCCAAAATCTGAGTAGTAGAAATTAAACAGTTTTTGGGGGATTGCTAAATATTTTACTACTAGATGCTAACAAATGACAGTTCAGACTCCATTCAATCCTTCAGTTTTCCTTAATCTATATCAGTTCCACAATATAGCATCACAAATGTTAGCATTAATGCAGCCGTACTTTTCAATGCTAGATATTTGAATAAATAAAATCATTTCTCAAAATATAAACACCAAGAGAGTGGTCAAAGCCAAGCAAACTGAAGCAGGAGGGAGACAATGAAAATCCTGGACCTCCAGCAGACAGCTAAAAAGGAACACCACTCCTACGTTCCAAGGACGGAGGACTGGGAAATCCCTCATTCTGGGGAATGATCTCCAGGACATCAACCTCATATCCAGCTCCCTTAAGGAAGATGTTCTGGGAGTCGTCAAAGTCGGACCCTTCATGATAGAAGAGGGTTCCCAAGACCCTTCAAGGGAGAAGAAATAAATCTCTCCTGTCCTGGTCACAGTCCATAATGATAATTAACACCCTCAAGATGCCTACATGCTGTCAACCAGGTGATTTTTCATGTGGTTATTTACAAAGAACAGAGGGGTATCCCTCAGTGTTTCCAGTGCCAAGAATTTGTCCATACTAAGAATCACTGGGGGGGGGAAAAGGTGGTAACATGTAAAGGTCTTCATGAAGTGGCACAGTGCCTTAATGATGCTATGCCTCTGAAATGGGATGCCCCATGCTGAAAATCTCAAGGCTCAATGCTGTAGGTAAAACGGCAGAAGAAGAGAGAGAAGAAAAATAACCCACTGACAACAAATGCCTAAACGAAGCTACTGTTCTGGAGAAAGGAGACCCCGATTGAGGACCCCAGGTCCGATCCACGGATGTTAGATCTTACAGCAGAACAGAGAATGGACATTGAACAGGGACCGAAATGGCTCATCGCTCTATGTAGCCAACTATTTGCATCTCTAGTGGGAGGTTTTGCTTCAAACGGAAGGTGCTGACACCCTAATGGACAAATTAGAGAGAGAAGTGCTCCTAGCACTCTACCAACCAGATATCATGGTTATCACAGGCACAAGAGTATCAACACAATTTGTCCTCCTAAAGGGCTACTCTGCTACCATCATGAGGGTTTTCTGCTGCAAAGGAGTTCTGGTGGGTGTAGGACATGGCATCATTTGGAAGGAAGTGGCTCTGCCACTTGTTACAAGTGATGTCAAGCTCTAATGGTTAAGGTAAACTTGGGGGAACCCATTTACCTTACCATTCTGTATAAGAGGCCATAGGGGTCTTCTCAATCAAGAACCCTGAGCTTTGCTATGCGTATGTGCACTAAGGGCCAACCATTGTGTGGTAGGGGACCACAATGTGCAATATACGCTATGGCAAAACATGTCAAGCGATCAGGGGGGCTCTTGGTTAAAACAAAATAACAGTTAGTTTCTGATAATCACTGTGTCAATTAATGAGTATTAGACAGATCAAAGCTTTCTCTATTGTACTCAAGTCTACATTTTGAAACAGAGAAGTCAAAACTTGGCTCATAAAGTGAAGATACCAAGAGTATGGATTCAATGGTATTTCTGATCTTCAATCAAGACTTGTGGAGAGAGCTAGATTCTTTGAAATTCAGGCTAAGCAATCTGAGGATTTTTTCAGGTTTTGCTTAAATATCTTGCAAACTAGTTATTTTAGCAAAAACTACTTTATATACGAAATTAAAGTACACAAAATTGCCTATCCACTCATTTAAATCCTAAGGATTTGCTTGTTTTTCTCATTAATAAACAGATTTAACAAAATTGTGAAAATTCGTTTTTTACCCTTTCAATCTCCTAAACCATTCACTCAACGTTAAAAATGAATAGGAACTGTACAGTTAAAATGTACAGTATTTTTTGCTAAAATCACTAGTTAGCAAGATATTTGAGAAAAAACAAAAAAAAATACCTTTAAATCACCCCCACCCTTGGGGACACTCCCCACAACTGTACCAAGAATTAGAACATGATTTTTTTTTTCTGTTTTTCCTTCGTTGCCTGGACTACTTAGGGTAGGCAAAAACCGACCAGATCCCATAAGTGAATGTGAATGGAAAGAAGTAGAAAGTGGGTGGGAGTGCCACTGGAAAAAGTTGTGGTGGGCTGTCCATGTGGAAGGGTACTTCCCTCTGAAGGAGTACTAGTCTAATGGGCAAAAGAGGGAAGTATCCACTGTGAGACCCGTAGAAGCCATAAGCGCTGAGATTATATCTATCCGGTAAAGAAATATAGTGGTCCAGAGGTAAGTTAATAAGAAAGCCATGGTTTGAGTTGAGCACCAAGAGAGCAGTTTCCAGTTTAAAGGTGAATCGAAAAGTGAGACACAAGCTCAGAAGGTAGGGGGACCACCCTTCAAACTGTGCGACTAATCAGGACCAATTTTTTGGCGGTATATATACTAGCACACAACTGTCCCAGAGCATAACATTTATTGAATACAAAGTATTTTACAAGTGAGTACCGTGATGCTATTAATTTGCGTATATGTAATAATCAGTTTGGAATGTAAAGTATTAACAAGTGAGTACTTTGGGACTATTAATTTGCTGCTAATAATCTGTTTTTTTGTATCAGAGGAAAGGGGAGTTTCTGCTTAGCACTCACATTGGAGAAGTTTTGCCGCAACAGTTTATAGGCCTACTTGATTTACCTGCACAATAGATGGTTGGGTCAAAGTGGCTAGTTTGTTCTTTAGAAGTCATTCTTTAGGTTGGAGGCAGGGTTACACCAGAAATAGGCACCCCCCCCCAGGGGCAATAATTAAACAAATACTCGGGTCAGACTTTCTGTCAACTCTTGGCACACTCAAAATAATAACCCTACAGCTAACCCAAATATACAGTACAACTGGCAGGGAATTAATCCTCCTAAATAAAAACTTCATAATACTAATCAGGTCAGCGAGATGTTTAATATGGTGCCCTGCTCAATCGAGTAGGAAAAATATTTGTTATATTAACTACCAAGTAATTAATTAATTATGAAATATTTTAACATACCCTGGGACTAGTTTTACTTTTAGCACCATCAGTGCACTAAATAAAACTAACAAAATACATCCTTTCTTAGTAAAACACTTGTTGAGTTGAAATTGTGAACATGATTTCAATGACAACTTTGTGTAGTGACAGTTCAAAAGTAAAAAAAAACAAAAATTACATATTATTAATCAGGGCAATGAGATATTTCATTTGATACTCTGTAAATTACAATTATTATAGAAAAATATTTATTTTTATTATCAAGTAATTAATCAATAACCCTTAATTATGTTTGATGGAGTTCAAAATATTTTTCTTGTTGTCAAGTAATCAATTGGCATCTGGAATAAAAGTTCATGTTTGTAGGTCACAACTGACAAACAACACAGGTGAAAACCAAACAATGATTTCTGATTTTGGGACAAAACAAAACCTTTTACTTTTTTGGTTAAAAGTAGGGATATAATATTTTAAAATTTTTAGAACATATATATTGCATAATAAAATATTTACACCTAACAAACATATTTAAATTTAAAAATAGTTTACAATATTTTAAAGCAAAAATGTTTTCAATAGATTACGAATTTGAAATTTTGAACAAGTATAGGACACTATAGTAAAGGCTAGCTAATATAAGTAAGCTATAGCTTTGTTCTATCGCTATAGTATAATCATGAAAATGATCAATCATGTATATGTGGGTATCAATGACAATGGTTGACATGCTCTAAAACAAAAAATTTGCCTCATTTAAGATTTAATTTTTTTTACGAACTTGTGAATATGGGAAATAATATTGGGTAGGAGGGGGATTGGTGAATATTTGAATAATAGAGTTTCAAATGTTATGAGTCGCAATGAAAATGATCTTGTTGGTTACATTCAATAAAATTTCAGTACAAAACTTTAGAAATACATTATCAAATTTTTCCTTGAAAAAACATCCAGTGTTGGAATAAGTTTAGCAGATCAATTTGTAACCTCTTCCTCGTCAACATAATGCATTAGTAATATAAGTAAAATGTAGATCTTTGTTTTTTTTTTAATTTATAATAAAGTTTTTATTAAAACAGGGGTTTGGGGGTATTGGTATTAAATGCACCACTTTTTTTCTTAATTATTTAAGAAAATTTAATTTTACTATTTGTGGAATGAAAATATTTTATTCCTAAATGCAAAATTTGTTTTACTATTGTGTGTTTATTTGATAAGTTAAATTAAAAATATGGTTATTATTTATTCATGTATATAATTGCTATGTACATTTGTTAATTAAATTTGTTTAGTAAAAGTCAATTGAATAGGTATAAATTTCGAATATCTTCTCTTCCAGCTTTCTTTTTTCCAAGTGAAAGTTTTCCAGTGAACTATTTCATCTAAGAAAAATAAATAAACGTTTTGTAAAACTATTATCAACAGATAGTAACCATTACATCCAATGAGGGAGGGGTTGAGAAAAAAAATTAAAAAGAGGTGTTAGTAAATTCACCAGTATTTATTTAATAAAATAAAATCCCAGAATCTATACAAACTCTAATGATCTGAAATTACAACGTGAATATTTTTTTTTTAATTGTAGTAAACTTAATAATAGTTATTCTCGAACTTGGGCAAAGCCGACTCTGTCATTTCCCAAATCAAATTCAGTGTAGAATCTACCAATGAAGACATCTCCTAATATCCATAATGGGCCAAGAGGTGCAGGTATATCAAGAGCAATGAAACCCGACAGGCAAAGATCTCTTCCAAATGATGATACCTGATCAAAAAAGTCAATGTGAGTATTTTATAGGATACAATAGCATAATTTTTTAAATAAATTTAATGCAGTATTGATTTTTAGGCAAGTATCAGTGGAATTAGACAAGAATAGTATACGAGTAAAGAAAAATCAATAAATTAATGTCCAATAATAAGTTATACAAAGTTGAGTTTTTGTACAGATGCTACAACCACTTTTATTGATAAATGTACAATGCATCATAGTATGAAATAAGAAATCATAAGAAAAAATCATCGTGACAAATTAAGCATTACTCAATAGCTCTTTAGGAACATTAATTTATGCAGCTACTCATTCAATAAAATTACAAGTTGAGTATAGGCCCTTGACAATTATACCATGATTAATGAAGGAACAATAAGAAGTACAATTTCAATTATCTTCACCACCAACAATATACTCTTATTCCACCCCTACTTTAATTACATTACTTTATAAAAAAAAACTTTTGTTACCAGTATCTATCTTCAAATCAGCATCGATTTTCCAACTGACAGATATGATCAACTTTATTTTGTATACATATTTTATGCAATAACTAACTAGCAGACTTTGTACATTATATTATGCTGTATTCATGTCTTAGACATATAACTGTTATCATCTATATTCTAGATACCTTTGTGAGTAAAGACTGTTATATAATGTTGTGAGTTTTGGTGTTGCCTTTGATATAAACTCGAAACTAGCGTGCGTAAAAGAGCGGTAAAACGACCCGTGGATCACGGCTATGAAGGGATGAACGTTATTAGTAGCCGTTATGCCTAATATTAATAGTTATCAAATAAATAATATCAAAAATTAAATATAAATATTTTAATATTGGATTTGTTAACTTCAAAACCAGAAAAGTTAATAATATCCGAGACCACTGGCATTGGAGAATAAGAAGTTAAAAACTCAAGAAGGCAGCGGAAAGGTAGGAACGAGGAGACGGCGGCAAAGAAGCTTTTTCAATTTTGACCGGGACTTGAGACAGGAAGGTTGGGAGAGACGCAAGCCCAGGGACGTGTACTGCCTCGTGGCACACAGAAGACAACGAGGCATATGGCAACCACGCTCAGCAACCAAGAACAAAGAAGAACCATGCGTAGAACACAACTAGGTAAAACTGGCCAGTCGCGATTTATATTAAGGTAAATGTTAAGTTTAGTTTCTAACATTGTAAAATTTATCACGTACGTGCTAATATGTATAATATTAAATTCATGAATCCATTTGTAATTAAACAATAGTCCTTTTGCCAGAATTCTTTTTTATATTAACAAAACCTAAAAAACCTCAGATAAAAAATTAAATATAAACAATAAAGATAAAGAAACGTAATAATATTAATATCAATTCATCAGCTACCCATTCTCCACTTTATATATAAGTGAAAAAACAACATGCATGAACGTTAGAACAAGACTGTTTACATCCCGAAGTTCAAGGATTAAGGTTGGATACTGATGCTGCCCGGATCTTAACTCCCCTAGCCAGTTTACACACACCTCTTCTTAAACTATGAGGTCCAACTTGAGGAAGACGTAGGTGATATTACGACAACTCTCCTAATCGTATTAGGGAGCAAAAGCCAGCCCAAACAGTATACAACTTGTAATCCATCACATTCGGTCATATTGCTAAGACGCTTATAGTCCTAATAGAGCACTGCCTCCAACACTGCAGCCGCTAGTGACCAAATTGAAAGCAACAAAAAAACATTACATGGCTTATTACTCTTACGCTTATTAAGAAAACAATGGCATCTTACACGTTAAGCTTAATCAATAATTTTACAGTCTGTGTACATTCTAAAAAAAACATAAGGAAATACAAAAAAAAAAAAAAAAAAGATAGTACTCCTACAAATGGTACAAAGTGTATGTACATATACAACACCAAATTTGGCTGCGTGCAGAAGCGAGGACACTCCAACTCACTTAGGTCTGCACCCTCCCCCCCCCCAGTGGGAGTTTTAACTGTTCGACGTGGACGGTCCTCCATTTCATTGGAGGTCTTGTACTCTCGATGGTGACAATGTTATGCTCCCTGATCACCACCACCGTGTTGGTCGTATTTAGTCTTAAGACAGATATTGTGAGTTCCAATAATCTCCTGGATCGTCTTCTTCATATCGCACCAGAAGTACCTGTAACGCAATGTCTGGACCATAGACAGACAACGAACAATCGATCAATCAATTCCTAGTTGTTCTGTTCTCCATAATTTGATCCCACACTGTTGTGTTACCGACAAATAGGTGGTAGGTCTTCCCTGGTCTGGATTCCCGGCAATTAGTTCGCCCTTGAATCCCGGTTGCGACCAGATCGTCATGATACTTCTCTTGCCTTAGTTTCCATACGTAGCCCGCATCAGGCCGGATGTTTGCGTCTTCCAAATAATTTGGCGCTGTTTATCGTTAATGATACCCTTAATCGTCTCCATTTTCCCCAGTCGCTCTCCGGCAGATTTTTCCAATTCTTGGTGATAGCTCCCATCACTATCCCCTCGCGTACCCCACCTTCCAGCTTCCCTGGGCGTCCATGCCTGGATAAATTGTCTGAGATCCCCAGACATTTCCAGTACATTGTCCTTTCCTGGTTTCTATACAATTTCTAGGTTGTATTGTGACAAAAACTCCTTCCAGCATCTCACCCTGGCGGAAGATTCCTTCAGCTTCCCCACCAACCCATTGAAGAGGTCTGTGGTCTGTATATACGAGTATTCTGAACACATCCCAAAAACATATGGACGAAAACGCGTGACATGGTTTGGTGCTACCTGTATCCACCAAGCATCTCTCTTCCCCCTTGACTCTAATTATTGGCCACTCACAGTTTCCCTCTCACTGTATTACACTTTAGGGTGCGGTTGCCACTCTCCTCAGTCTTCCACCTTATCCGTTCTTAACGCCCCCGACGATTCCTCAGCTGATCTATTCCCACTGGGTGACGTCTTCCTTCTTTCTCGCATTGCTTGAGTATTCACTTCCATCGGTTCTGGCCTATGAAGATCTCTCCTCCGATACATGTAGGGGCAATGCCTCGCGATGACCCCCTCCTCACTGCACTCGAAGCATTTTGTGAGAGGGCACTGGGCCACTAAATGACCTGTCTTCCCGCACTAATTTTCTTTCTTAATGTTCTTCCGCATTTACTCTCTTCTCTGCAGGGTCTTGCCACCTTGAACCTCCTCTCCCTATCAGCTGTTGATGTTTCGATTTTCCAATCTACTTTAAGGACCCTGGTTCTTCTGTATTAGCATACAATATATACCGGATATATATACAATATAGCCGGATAGCTCCGGCACCATTCTGCCTCATCCTCCTGTATCCTCGCTTCCTCCTCTCTGGTGCTGGTATAAATCATGACTTGGGCACACTCGAGGAATGAGCGCTCATTAGGGAATAACTCTTTTCTCCCTGCTTCCTTCGCCAACTGTACCTTCAGTACAATAGACAGAAATCTCATTCTACCCTCTACCTCTTTGACGCTAATCGTCTCTCTCATTCTCCGCTATTTGATTATAACAGGTTACAAGACCTGCTGCATATTGGCCGCTACTCTGCTTTGAGGATCTTGTCTCCCAGAACATCTGAAAAAGATCTTCTTCAGGGGTCCATCGCCCTCCTTCATATACTTTCTTTAGCCGTATCTTCACCATTTCCTACAATGTTTCCTCATCCGCTTGGATCTGGTTGAGGATACCTCTCTTGACCCGACATATTAGGGCCACTCTTAGTGACTCTGCATCCCTGGAGTCCAGAAGATTTTCCTCTACTATTGCTATGATTAACGCAGGGAGGCGATCTCCCTTCAGAAAGTGGTCGATTTCTCCTAATTCACCAGTGAACCTTTCCAGCTCTGAAATTGCCTTTCTCAGATCTTAAGTGCTCATTGCTTTTACTCTCATCAACTTAAGAGCAGTAGCATGAGCTTCTGGCAAAATGCACACCCTTCTTGTCACTAAATGTTCCGCACCATCTGCTAAATTCAGAACAGGTTATCGTAGCACGCCTCTTTCCGCCATTCTTTTGTCTCTACCCACAGATTGAAGCAGGCAAAAAGCAAATAAAAAATTCAAACAGCCGTTGCTTTAATTTTTTTCCCTCTCCACAAATCCTGGGTTTCGTCACCAGTTAATGTTTGTCGGCTTTGGAATTAAAAAAAAAGGAAAAAGGTACTAAGAAACAACACGCATGAAAGTTAGAACAAGACCGTTTATTTCAAGTCTATAATCCTGTATATAAACATTTGGGATGTTTACATGCCAAAGTTCGAGGATTAAGGTAAGATACTGATGCTGCTCGAACCTTCAGCTCATATATATATCCTTTTTTATTACACCTAACTGTTGTCACTAATCATTACAAAGAATGTTTAACCCCCACATTCTTTTCTTGTTGGGAGGACCTGATCCAGACATATGCAAAATGTTGTCCACAAATAAACTTGATAAACATTTATCATTTCCTTTCCATCAATAAAAGCCGATCTCCCCACAAACACTTTTAGTTGTTTAATAAAATACTGACTAAAATATACTTAATTGGGTCCATTTTGGCTCCAAAAAATAATATAGCATCATCACATTCATCCTTGACTAAAGTTAGTGCAGTTGACAAAAAGTGGGACCCGATCAGTCAAAATTAGGTATCACAAATCCATTTACTGTTTATTTTTCCTTGTTTCATTGATGCCTTTCTTTTCCTAGGACTAATCAATTTTTTGAATGAATTATAAAAGAAACTTATTCAGGGACTATGTCCCCGTAGAATAATTGTAATAAACAAATTATGTAGTCTTATTGTGCCATTTAAATTAATAAAACAAAATCTTAATAGAAGAAGAACATATTATTATTTTCTTTGAAAGATAACGTAAATTTTTTTTTTAACTTTAAATTTATTATTATTAGGTTCTATTAACAAAAATAATTCTGGCAAAAAGATGAATTTAATTACAAATTAAAAAAATAAACTTATATTAATACTTGTTTATAAATTCGATTCCTTTTCTTCTTTTATTCTCTTCATTCTTTAACAAAATTAATACTTCTTCTCTTCGTGCTATTTCTCTTCCGTTCTGCTTTAAGTCAATAACCACTAACCAACAAAGTTTTTAAGTTTTTCTTACTCACAATCTCAAGCTAATAATATGTATAACAGGCTGATCCCAAAACTAGAGAGTATTGCTGTGTGTGTTTTCATGATCACAACAACAACTATAATACTTTTTGTTTTTTTCCTCCACTCTCAATTGTTTTTGTTTGCCTTCTTGATTCAAGGTTGGATTAAATATTTATATACAAACTCCACAATATCTAATATCACAACAATATACAATATACATTGCAATGTTATTTTTACAAAGGGATTTGAGAGAAGCATTATTTTATTATATAAAACATTAAATAATATAAAATAAATTATGAGAAGTTTTAATTCAAAACAAGTGAATATAACAGCAGGAAGTATGTCAGTAATTGGAGCAGCTGAGAGGAACACTGGGACTGCAGTCGATTATAGTTACTTGAGGGGCAGTTGTTTAGAGAAGGGTATAAAGGAGAGGTTGTCAGTTTTGTAACTGTTTCGAATGGAGAGATGTTGATGATTGCATATTGGCACATATATTTGTGTATTGGGGGAGTCTACAGGAGCCCATTGAGACAGCATTAGATTTGAAGCATCAAATCACAAAACGCAATACTTGGATGGAGCAAGCCAAGCACTCAACGGAAAATTAGTAAACAACTCAAAAACAGTATATGAATTAATTTTATTTTCATTTATTTCACGAAAATTTTTGGTTGTCAAGTACCCTCCTGAGATAATAAATTATGAGTTAAAAGTTTCATTAAATTTTTTTTCTTTACATTAGTAAATCTACACAATATTACAATGTATATAAAATATGTTTCTAAATAGCTTATGTCTGAAGGGTAAAGAGGAAATGTAAGAGACGTGCTTTGAAAGTAAGAAGTACAGAAACATCACGAATGGAAATAGGAATGAAGGCCCTTTGGAACGATGCAGTCTTATGGGAAGGAATGTTAAGTGGAGAGAGATGCACTTTAATATTTTGTGAGTGAATTTGAAATGTAGAAAATTGAATATGTAGGATGGATTTTTGGAATAGAAATGGGAAGAAGGAAAATTGTCTACTGGTAGCTGAATAAAGCCAATTAGTCGGGAGTTCAGACTGGTACTGGTGATGTGAAAATCATTCCAAGAGCTAAGGACAAATCTAACAAAATAGTTTATGAGTCACTTAAATCTGCCATCAAGCTCCACTGAGAGACTGCCAAACACACAGGTGTAGCCAATGATGGGGAAAATGAGGGATGAAATTAGTAACTGGCGGGTTTCCTTGGGAATACTATATTTCCAGGAGCTATGTATTTGTTTAAGAGTATAAATAGTATGTTTCAAGATTTGGGAAACATGTGGTTTCTAGGAGAGGATTTGATATAAAACAATGCTTAGGTTTTTTTAGGGATTGGTAAAAGGAGATGGAACAGGCATTAATAGTTAAAGGTCGCAGGTAAGGATTTAAGAAGTGAACTGGAACTTATGAGAACTTTCTCTGATCCTTGTTTGTTACAGAACACCCCCCCCCCCAAGCACTGATTCTAATAAGGTCTTCCTGAATTTTGTAAAACATGGATGGGAGTTCCGAGGGAGACAAGGATAGGTAGATCTGGGAATTGGTCACTAATTGATAATAAGATCATTGGATTATGGTATTGTGAAGATTTTCCATTCATTAGATATCAGAGTATAAGACCAAGAAGAAGCCAGAAAGATGAAGATTCATGGACCCAACAGCGGAGAATATTCATGTCTTTAAATTAGGTATTTATTATTTTTATAACTCAATATAAATAGTCTATTGTAAATGTGAAACATTAAAAATAATAACTTTATGTACAAGAACTACACTTTTAACCCTGAGATCTTGAGATTTAGCCCTGAGAGAAACTTAAGGTCTTCTTCAAAGGGAAAAGTGGATAGAAAGCACTACACTAATTTTGTTGCAGAAATTTAATAGTAGCTGGTGTGTTTATAGAATTAGGGTGTGCAGAAACCTCGATCTTAATGGTTCAGGTCTCCAATTTCTCGATTAAAATGAACCTTGTGAGTAGATTAAGGATGTCAATGTGATGGGTGGATGGTGATCAATGGATTACTAATGACTTTAACATGATAGAGAGACCTAGTGAGGGGCCAATGAAGCTTTTTGGCAGAGAACCAACTTTGTCACAAGAAAAACATTAAGATAAAGCAAGGATAATATTAATGCATTAATTCAGAAAATAAAATAATCAACCATCGCAACTAATGGTACTTTTTATAATGAGGCTTATAAAAACTAAACAAACGTTTTTTCAACTGCATGAGTTCCAAGGACTACAAAATATGTTAATCCTATTTAATGTTTACAATAATTAACAGTCACTTGTACAATAGTATTTAAACTTGTTGATAAAAAATATATTGACTGCCTCAATAGTTTCTGTCTAGAAAAATGATAGTTTCTTACAAAATTCTTGTTTTTTTAAGGCATTTCTTAAAAATAAAAAGTACATCTGGTGAAGCAATTCAAAGGAGAAGGTGTCCAGGACTAAAACATATTGCATGGTTTAAAATTTAAGTGAAGATAGCCTTGAAAAGTAGAAAGAGCTAAGAACGACCATCAATAGAAATTACCAATCAGTAGAATCTAATCCAGCCACAAGCACTTGTGTACTTGCCAGGGAGTATGGAGTGTCAAAATACATGATTAGTTACCATCTACATGACATGGGGTGGGGAAGATAAAAAAAAGAGCAGTAGAGTCCCTCCCGCATGATCTTATGTTGCAGCATAGAAATTTTAAAAATCTATTAAAAAACAAATTATGCTCTTATGAAGAATGTAAAAGTTGTTGTTTGAAAACTTTTTTGAGATTTGACTGAAAGATTATCACATTGGATGAAAAGTAGTTTACTTGCAAAATCTGGTGCCAATGGTCAAAAGGCCTTTTCAATCAAAAGTTTCTGCAAGGAGGCTGTTTGAAAAAAAAAAAACATCCACAGGGTCCATTTTTAGAATTACAAAGGAGTTATTCATCATGATTTTGTTCCTAATAGATGTTGTATTAATTCTGAAATTTACTGTGAAAGGTTCGAAATAATAAATGCAAAACTGTGTTAATCAAAAACTTCTAAAGAAAAATTAAATATTTTAATGAAAAATAGTTATTTTTTTATGGATCCCATAAAAAAACAAAACAAAAAAAAGCAAATAGAAATCAATAAAATATTGGTAACAATAAGATAGACAATTTTAAATATTATTAAGATGAAAACAAAATAATTTTATCTCTACAAGTAGTATGTATTCGTATCTTAATATCTTGTGAGTGAACCACCAACATCAGAATTCAAGGCAAGTATAGTCACTATGCCTGTATGTAACTTCCACACCAAAAATGCTGTGAATATTAACAGTATATACAGCTTAATAAACAATTATACAGGTTCTCTCCAAGATTTTTGAGGAGATCCTTATTAAACATCTACTTCCCAATTTTGAACACCCACAATCTTCACCCAACACATCAGTTTGGCTTCTGCTTCCAACATTCCACAGTGCAGCAAAATTCACGTTTCCTCGGCACTTCTGCACTGGAACATTTCTTGAGGTGGCCTAGGCATTGGACCAGGTTTATCATTCCAGCTTGCTCTATCTAACTGATACTCTCTAGTCTGTTGTGCCTCAGAATACTCAAACCACTTTCCATTCGAAGTCACAGTTCGTCAAGGTAGTGTTCTTGGCCCTCTTCTCTATACCATCAATATATTCCTACCACTCTTGAGTCCTTTCTTGCCACCTTTGCTGATGACACAGTTGCCTTTTCATCCAATCAAGACCTCAACCTCAACATAGCTTTCCAAAACCTACAAATTTGCCTCTCCGACATTGAGCTTTGGTGCAACCAATGGAGGATATAAGTCAACAAGGTAAAATGCACCAACATTAACTTTTAACCTATGACGTAAGTGGATCCTACCCATCAGTCCTCTTCAATGATACTCCTATTCCCATATCAGACACAGTGTGATACCTTGAGAAAATATTAACATGAAACCCTCATACAGGATTTAAAAGACATGAACTCAACAGACAGTTCGAACAACTATAGACTGCTCAACAACAAATCCCATCTCACACTAGAAAAACAAATATGGAAGTCCTTACAGCATCAACCAATACCTTTTTGTCACAAATAAAACCCTCCTTCCTTAATGGCCTTAAAATTCCCACTATCCAAGATCACATTTCCACAAAATTCATGAACTTTCATCAGAAATTATCTGACCATCCAAATTCTCTAGGAAGATCACTTTCATGTATCACCCATCCCTAAAACGCTCCTTAGATTAAAGCAGAAGTAGCCCCTTGATAATTAGTAAATATTTAGCCAATGAAAGTTCTGGCACTGGTTCATGTCCTGATTGTAAGAATGTATATCGTAAATACGGCAAGAATGAGAGAATAAATGTAAGAGAATTTGTAAATATGGTATCTTTTATCATAATTATTTATTGCCCTTGTAGGGCATATAATTTCATTGAAATAAACATTTATTTGATTTAGCACCTTTACAATCAGTTAGTGCTGGTGTCGTCGGTCATTGACACTCGCACATAGTTTACAGGGGCCTTGAACCTAGGAAAAGTGATTATAGTACTCAGCCAATGGACACTGACGGCTGTATAGCTCATAAACATGATTTGTTATATGAATCAGGTAAGTCATTCGAAGATATACATACTGCTGACGCTATCGCAATAACCGAATTTGCCAAGGATGTGGTATATACTGGTAATTTGGTGTTCTGGTCTGGGTATTAAATTTCTAGCCAAGCGTATTCTAAATTAATCTAGTATAGGAACAGTAATATATCCATTTTTGTTTCAGAGAAAAGATGAAGACGGGAAGACCTTTAACGAAGGGAATATCAGATATGTACACAGATTTGCATGCAGAGACACAAGCCATTCGTTGGCGAAAGAAATGACAGCACATAAGAGAGAAATCGAAAAAGAAACAAGGAAAAATTAAAGCCAAAAAAAAAACCCAAGAAAGACGGGAGCAAGAAGGGTGGGATGAAGAAGCTGGATCCTCCAGTAGACCAAACAATTGGGAAAACAAACCCTTCTCAATCAAACAGCCATAACGATTGGATGTAGATATAAACCCTGTTTGAGGTTCAGATCTCAGGAAGGGGGGGGGGAAGAAAAAAGATGTAGGTATGATTGGTTCTTCAGACTGTGTTCGACGTAACACTCCTAGCTCTGTTAATGCTGCCGCTAGTTTGTCCGCCTCCAGTGGTGTCAATGGTATTTCCTATAATAGGTGAGCTTTTTATACATTTGAACATGTACATTTAATTAATAAATAGGGTAATGCTTATAAAGTATTTGATATAAATACAAAGCCCCCACTAGTACACATTTATGGTGACTAGTCTTTGTTCTTTACATGCTAGTTTTTTATCTCTTTGGATGATGTTTGGAGAATATGTTCAAATTCTTAGTAGTAGTAGAATAGATTCCGTTGAATATATCATCACCACGGAACAAAACTTTTATATTCAATAAAAGAATATTATTTACTTTCATTTTCACAGAATGCATGCGTTGTATATAAAAAGTCTTGAACACTTAATTAACTGTAATCCAAATTTCACCTGTGATTTGTTATACCTCAAAAAAAAACAAAAAACAAATGAGTGAATTACTGAATAATATAAATTTATATCATAAGAAAAGTTACCTTGTAAATATAATCCTTTGCTTCAAGAGTGAAATTCTTACTATTGATGACAAAATCAATCTTAGGAAGTTTCGGAATCAAATCACAAGATACCTGAAAAAAAAAAGAAAATTCCTTAAAACATTGCAATTTCCATTTTCATATGTATCTACTTATATACACTTACAAGGATTTATAAATGTCACAGTTTATAATCAACCTAACTGAGGAGGGGACTAGGAGGGGGGCTCAGAAATGAAATTGAAGTTATGTGATAAACTATAGTTTTTGTCTTCCTACAGCTTTTCTACTAAAATTCCAAGCCAGTTTTTGCTAACTTAAATCAACATCATCAATTCTAAGCTGAAATCTATGACACACTGTTATAAAATCAATACAAATCCAGCTTAACAATTTAATAATCACAGAGGTCTAACAGTAAATGAAATAAAATAAATAAATAAAATCATTGATTTAATTGATGTTTCTTATGTTAATTGGTCTATTCTAATTATTATTTTAAATTATTTTTGTAATCTGAGAAACATCTCAAAAATATAACTGAGATTTAACCATTGTTCATATATTTGATTGCCACTATAGTAGCTTTTTTTTATTAGCCTATCAATTCTATTAATATTGCCAGCAATATTAAGAAATGATGAACCGACCATAAATACCATCATCAGTTTCTAAGCAAAACTTATTTACTACGTAATATTTGAGACCGATAATACCAAATATATAATTACTTAATTTTTTTAAAAATAATTAGCCTCACCTTGTTCACAGAAACCCCGGGCCAAATACAACCACCCATATGGAAATACATTATTAAAATAGTCCCTACTGGTCTGGGATGCTTGGTGGGGGGGGGGAGGCTACAAAGTCATCAATGAATGGTCTTTCAGAACATACTGGGAGGATTTGGAATTTTTCATGCGAATAAAAAAAATGTAAAGATTGGTGGATTGTTATAGTGTGATGATCATACCTCACGTCCTATAAAACAATATTTTAACCACCACCTGACATGTCGGATTGGGGTGCCCCCTGGGCTCCAGCTAGTTCAGGAGAGCCTGGACTATGCTATCATTTTTGTGCTACCTTAGGCATACATCAGTGGGCTCTTCAAATAAGTTTAAATATACAAACAACAACTTTGATGACCTGAAGGTTTTGAGCCGAAATAAATACAAAAACATTCAACTTACATAACCACTTAATACACTTTTAAAAGACATTAAAAATTGTTTAAATCTACTTCTTTGACATTAAATCTATTCTATTAATTAATTTTGTAGTTTGTAACAAATAGGTTTTTTCAGATCTTTTCTATTTAACTTACACAAGTGTTTTTAACTATTCATCACATGTCTTATTGTTTTGGTTTTAACAACTTGGAAAAACTGTCACCAGTTATTGAATATATTATTTAGCTTGTTTCAAATTTCTTAGGTGGATTTAAAAAGATATGTTATTAAGTACTGTGCAGTACAGTTGTACTGCACAGTAAGTACAGTTGGTGATATAAATTTGACAATTGTGACAAGTGGGGGAGGAAGTTTGTGCTTTGTACTTATTGAATAGTCAGGAGGTCTTAACAAAATCACAGACATATTGTAATGTTATTTTTAAGGGGTAATCTGAGAGAAGGATTATTTTATTATATAAAATATTAAATGATAAAAAATAAATTATAAAAAGTTTACTTTCAAATAAGTGTAAGCAAAAGCTGGGAAGTTTATCAGTAATTGGAACATCTGAGAGGAATTAAGTCGTTTAGAGATGCTTAAAAGGAGAAGTAGTTAATGGTCAATTGTTAAGAAATGTTTGAGAAGAGAGGTTTTCAGTTTGAGATAGTCAAAGATCTATGTCATGAGGGCTCTCCTATTTTATTTCTTCCTATCATTGCATATTTTCATATCACCTCATAAATCATATTTCCTCATACCTTGTATTCTCTTATACATCATATTTGCATATAAGCAGTCTACAGAAATACAGAAACCCCAGTTGTTGAACGAAATATGTACATACAATTAGAATCTCCACAAGTGATCCAGTCTGTGCTATGATCACTTTGAATAAATTCATGAGAAGAGACAAAAAATATTTTGACAAAATAAGGAAAAACCACACTCTCACTGAGCAATGAAATATAGAATAGAACACAATAAATAATAGGTTATCATAAACATAAGAAAAACAAATTTTAAATCATTGATTATTTAAATATAAAACTTCACACATCACGAAATTAAAAAGTATGAATAAACTTTAATCTAAAATGCACAATATCATTGTTAAATTAAATAGGAAACACTTAAAAAATAAAAAGAGCAAAATGACACTGTCATATTCACTGAATGATGATAAAAGGGAAGACTTTCTTAGTTTACCATATTTGACCACCTAAAGTTCTCAGGTTCTGACATTTTCTTAAACATCATGAGTCCAAAAGGACATGGTGATCGTATATTGATTTCTAACAATTTGCCATAAGTTTACATAGAGTTCAATTAATTTCCACAGGATTCTAGAGGGTTCAACAGAAATATATTCATTTCCACAAACGTCCTGAAGGTTTTACAGAAATCATTTCATTTCTACGAATTACCAGAAGATTTCGCCAATACCAAGTTCAATTTGTTTCCACAATCTTCTAGAAGGCTTTACAAAGTTCTAGGGGTTTCTAAAAAATTCCAGAAGATTCTAAAGAATTCTATTTGACTGAGATAAATTTTTGTGCTTAAATATCATCAAGGCTGTCAATAATCTATAATAATAGCTCAGTGACCAACCCGACTGTCACTCTATTGAGACATTTTATTTTTCACCTTTTTCATTCATCCTGATGGGACTTAACTTGGAATAAAATCAGGACTCACTATTTATTTTAGCAATCCCAAAAAACTCAATATTCAACATAAATCAATCATTTTTTGGTAAATCACCCCCCTCCCCATTCCTCGTAGTGTCTTAACACCTCAGAGTATTTTATCTAGATTGCAAGTCGCCACACCCATGCACCCATTTTTACAAACATATAGTAATGAGATTATAATGATCATATTGAATTTTATTTTAAATGAAAAAAATTTAAAAAATGCAGGGAGAAGGTTCCCTCAAATATCACCTATTTAAATATCACATCACCAGGAGTGAAAAGACTACTCATTCCCTCAATAACCAAGAATGTATCCATGTTATAATATAACATTGTTTGAAACTTATTAGGTAACTATTATTTTAATTATACATTTCTACAGCCAATTAAATTAATATGAAATAGACACAAATATGCATTAGAGCCGTATAGAACCCGGCAATCATATTAAATGAAGCATTATAAAGTAAACTATTATTCTTTATCAACTTTTCATAAATGTCCTTTGACTTTTCATGAGTAAGAAAGTAGAATTTTAGCATGATAATATGTATTATATATAAATATTACCCTAGTTGCTGTGATAAAAGCAGGGGTGGCTACAAGTAAAATTAATTTTAATCAAATTAACAGATTAGCAAGAGGATAGGTAACATTAGCTTAAGCCCTAATTGGATTCCCTAAGGTGTTCTAGGATTAACATTGCATCCTTTGTGCCGATATCAAAACTCATCTGGAACTCTGTGGAGATATGGATCGACTGACTGTGGACAGCAAATGGAATGGATTTGATGTAACCCTGTTACATGTTGGTCAGAGGGTAGAGTCAAACCTCCCTATCCTTGACCATTAATCAGGAAACCACCCGCAAAAACAAAATTAGGTGAATCAAATAAAAAACCGGTCTTTTTGACAGAGAAGTCAAAATCATCATAGAGGTTACCAACAGAAATATTAGAACAAATCATACCCCAGAAATAATGAGAAAAATTACAAAAGGCAAGGTAATAATCATGATAAAAAAGGACACCAGGTAACTGAGAAACATCAACCAGAACAAGAGAAAATAGAGAGTAAAAATTTTCCGCTGGGAAGAGATCAGATAAGTGCAGCTCTTTGTATAAAGAGTACGAATCTTTATCATCATTAGAGGATGAAAAAATTTATCAGTGAGTCACTGGACTAGATTGCCCTCAAATCATTTTTATCTGGAAAATATACCTATAATTGCGTTATTAGATATGGGAAGTCAAATATTGTGTCTAAATGAAACCTTTTATGAAGAAAAATAAGGACAAATTTAGCCATGATGTACTGCCAGTAAGTAGCATAAATATAGTAACGGCAGTTAGAAAAAGGTCAAAACCCATTACAAGGCAGATCTTTGTTGCCATCATTCTTAAAGATTCTCGAATGAATATTAATTTATTGACTATCCCGTAACTAAGTCAGGATTACATCTTGGGATATGACTTTATCAATAGTCATGTAGACAAAATAAATGTCGAGAAGGGATTGTTAGATTTGAAGACTGAAATTCAAAGTAAAGAAGAAATACTTTTTTTTGGGAAAAGATACTAAATTAGAATGTTTCATTTGAATACGACTCCAGAAAATACTTCACTAGGCTGGAGAGCAGTGGAAGATCTAGTCTCGTGAAAAGAGACTAAATTAGAATGTGTCCCTAGTGTTGCAATAAATCTTGACAACATCAATAAAATAAAACTAACGCACCTTCCAGCACTATATTAAGAGAATAAAAGTCAGTGTCGGAAGGGTATCAGAAAGAGATATAAATAAACCTGTGGTCTTTGACCTTTGCAGGCGGCTTAGATGGCGGGAAGCTTAATTCTTATTTGTTTATTGATCTGACTTCATAAGATCTTAGGAGTGCCTCGACAGTGAACTATGTTAAGTAGAAGAGATAGAGGCTAGGTATTATAGGTAGTTTATGTGATCTTGGAATGACCACGAGTTCACACTTGGTGAACAACATAGGGTAGGAAAAAACCATCCAGATCCCAAAGGGCAGTGTGAACCGGAAAGAGACAGACTGGACAGGTTGGGAGACGCTACTTCGTACATTTTGTAGGGCCCCAGAGGTCATCGTCTGCATGGAAGTCCTTAAGGATTCCTTTATAGATGAAGTTATGTTGCGGCACCCTAATTTTGAGAATACCTTCACCTTATAGACCAATGGGAGTGGCTCTGCTATTGCTGCTCAGTTGAGGCAAGCGACCAAATTCTGAAGGCCTTCCACCACTAGTGGTGGTATTAATTGCCAGCTGATTTTTAAGAGGCGCTGAAACATCATGAAGAAGTTGTAAAGCATAACCGAAAAAGATTGTTGGCAATCGTATGGTCAATAAAGAAATTTGAAAATATTTGGCAGGAAGATATTTTGAAATCTAAACCAACCACCAGCAATCGACAACCAAATTTATTTAAAGTATATTAAAGGTAAGAAGAAAGCCGCCATAGAAGCGCTAAGTCGCAATATCCAAGACATAACATTAACTACCCCAAAAATTATGAACTATCTAGTAAATAAGGCTGAGAAGAACTGGATGTACCACACAGGTCCTTGAGAAACTTGGTCAATGATTTTAAATGGTTTTATAACAAAGTTGATATGGAAACAGCTGTCTAAAATTACATAACAGAAACCCCTGGAATTGAAAAGGAAAAAAAAACATGAGATATGTTATCTCAAAATTACGAAATCATCCTTCAAGAGTAGTAGTACCTGATGTGATAGCAGATAAATTTACAATAGCAGTCCAAGAAAAATTAACTCAAATCGGCATGACTAAACTTCATAAAATCTTAACTCCCGATTTCCACATCAAACACTTAGATCTGTTGAGTTTGCTAACAAGACATATTACATGAAATCCCAGACCATAAAGTTACATGAACCCTTACAATTGGTTAGTGTTGATTTTCAAGAACTGTTGCACAAGTGGTGTCCGGGAACCTAAAAAATGCAACGACAAAAAGCGCAGTGAAATGTGTGAGAGGATTCTGTGAAAAATATGGGACAACTAGAATATTAACTGATCATGAAACACAGTTCACAAAGCAGAGCATGGAAGGAAGTCATGGAGGGTTTAGGAATCCAAAATATCTTCTGCCCTATCCATCATCATCTAAGTAATATGAGTGAGCGAGTGTTTCCAAATCAACAATAGCTTTCAGACAGTTACCGGAGCAGTTCCAGTTGAGCTACATTTTGGATATAGAAGAGAAAAACTGTGGAAATGGTTAATTAATAACGCTTTGTAAAGATAAGAACAAGAATTCTCTCCAGAAGAATTATCTAGAATGAGCACACAGGCCTTGGAAAGGATGAAAAGAGCAGGATACATTGACTGATTTAATAACTCTCATACGAGATATAAATTTAGAATTGGTGAGAAGGTTCCAGTCAGAGCAAAGCAGATCCCTCAGGATTTCATCAAACATAGCCCGAAGTTCATGAAACTCTTCGAAGGTCCATACTCATTATCAAAAAATATGGTCAAACATTGTATCTACTAGTGGACCTTCATGAAATAATTGAATCAGATCAAGAAATGCCAGTAAGAAATATTTCAGGCAACATTTTTTATTGTTTGTTCTGCACTGGGATAGACCCGAGGTCCCCAACCCAGATTTTGCGGGCACCTTAGTTGTATAGCCACAATAAAAAAAAAAACAAAGTTTTTAATAAAATTATACGTACAATTTTTTTTTTCAATTTAGTCATTAATTAGAATTAGAGAAATTTAAGAGAGGTGAGAAAGTTAGAATAATTACGGCCTATTCAATCAAAGGCATTGTTATTATAGGTACATTAACAAATAAGTATAGTACACGTATTGTGGAAATAAGTTCAAGTTCTTAGCTGGCAGGATTACCTGTGATCTAAAGAGGAAGTTAGTTGAAGAAGTACACCACTTCTTGTACTAAGTTTAGAGTCTTTTGAGATATAAGGACTACTAAAAAATTTCTCATTTAATAGATCTTAAAATTATTTTCAGTACCTACATCTGTTCAATAAGTGCACATTTTTTGATGTCTTCACTTGCCAAAAAAAGACTTGTGAGTGGTCTGAGGAAGATCAAAGAGCTGTTGCTGCAGGGTGGAGTTTGATAATCAACATTTTTTTATTAACATAAATGGTACAAATAGTTAATTAAACAATGACAATTATATTTTATAGATTTGACAATATTTCTCATTTTGCCATGCCATCAACTGGTAACTTCCTGTAATAGTGTAATATCTCCAGTTAAATAAAGACTCAGAATCACCAAAACAGATGGGCAGATATAGATATAGATAGGGGTTTATGTTTTTAGGAGTTTTTGAAAAAAGTAAATTACCATGTATTCTCCAAATGCTACTGGAACAGCTCCAATCAGTTTATTTAAAGTAGCAACTTCCTGTGATGGGCCAGCTATCAGACTAGTGCCTGTGTCAGCGATAGCCTGGCAGCCATCACTACAAACACTGTTTCCAGAAATATCGATTCTAAAATACATACACATGTAATATTAGTAATCTAATTAATTGATGAAAATTATGTGTATTTATATTAAAGCTTATCTCATAAAAAGATGAAAAAATAATTATTGGTTTTGAACAAATTAAAACAAAAAATAAAGCCGCAGGATACGTTAACTTTGATGATAATGAGAACTAACAAAATTTACTCTTGTTTTTTTTGTTTTAAGGGTAATATTTATAACTTTAAATACATGATTTTTTGCTTAAAATGTAAGCTTTAAGGATTTTTAAACTCTTACTTTAATGGTGACAACTTTTAAGTTACTGAAAAAGGAACATAAAGAACACTCCATCTCCACAAATGATCTAAATGCAATGGTTTTTGTTGGGTTTTCGATAAAGTATTTAACACAGTTAGTGAGTACACCTTTTATTGAACGCCACGTTGCTTCATGTTCAACAGTTACTAATACACAACATACAACAACAGGAGGTAGGTTCCCTAGTGAAATAAAAAAATAAATATATAAAATCTTTAAGAGACATTTTACTAGTATGTTAAATAATCCTGTAGGTAATCTGGCCGTCTTTTTATTCTATCTGTGTTTTTCTGAGCTTTGTTTCATGGTCTGGTTCAGGTATCAAGTCTGGAGCGGTTATAGATTCTGGTTCTGGTGTTGCTTCTGGTATAGATTCTGGTTCTGGTTCTGGTATGGATTCTGGTTCTGGTGTTGCTTCTGGTATAGATTCTGGTTTTGGTATAGACTGTGGTGATGGTATTGCTCTTGGCTGATGAGACATATTCGTGTCTCTTTTTTATGTTGTGGTGATGATATTCTGGTAAAGGTTCTTTGAATGCGACCTTTTTAGCTCCCAATCTTTTAAGTTGGTCAATGTGCCGTTTTATTTTTCTCTCTCCATCAAGCTATACCATGTAATGAAGGCCTCCCAGCTTTTTGGTGATTGTTCCTGGCCTCCATTCCATCTTGTTGTTGATAAAATATCTGGTATTCACCCTCTCCCCTACTTGGAGAAATCTGGTCCGTGGCAAGGTTACTTGATCAGATTTTAGCTCGTGAAACG
This sequence comes from Acanthosoma haemorrhoidale, assembly GCA_930367205.1. NCBI lineage: Eukaryota > Metazoa > Arthropoda > Insecta > Hemiptera > Acanthosomatidae > Acanthosoma > Acanthosoma haemorrhoidale. Next base: position 56,495,971 of record OV884011.1, read on the forward strand.
GTCGTAAGGCATCTAATTTGGTTCTTATTTGTCGGTTCAGGTATTTCTCAGCTGGTGATATTCCATCAGCCAGTGGGGTTGCCTGATAATGAAGGAGTATTTCCTCTATCTTTTGTTTCATAGGTAAGTTTTCTGCGCTCATAGTTTTAAGCCGGTTCTTTAATGTCTGCACGTTGCGCTCAGCCAAGCCATTTGTGGCTGGGTGCCCTGGTGCCGTGAATTTTTGCTTTAAGCCATTTTCTCGGCAATAATTTTTTAAGGTTTCATTAGTGAAGATAGATGTGTTATCTAATACTAGCACAAATGGATAGCCGTGTGTTGAAAACATTTTTTTTAATAATTCGATTGTACTTGTAATATTTGGTGCATTTTTACTTCTGCCCAGCATGATTTTGCATCAATGAGGAGCAGGTAATTATATCCTTGGAATGGGTCCACATAGTCAATATACACACGGTCCTAGTTATTTTCCGGAGTGTCCCATTGGTGAACTGGAGCCTTTGCCGCTCTACTTTTGACAGATGAACACTCCTGGCACTCCCTTACCATTTTCTCTATTTCTTTATCGATGTTGGTCCATGTACAATGTCGGCGTGCTAATTGCTTCATTTTAGTAATGCCAACGTGAGTTGAGTGCAGCTGTTTTAGTACTTCTACCTGTAGAGTTTTTGGGATCACAACTCGATCTCTCTTAAACAGTATGCCACTGTCTAGGGTGTACTCGCTATCTATTGACGTCAGCAATAGCTCCTGTTTGATTTTTGATAATTCTAGATCTTTTTCCGTCTCTGCCGCAATGACATCCGGTCTACATTTCTGTTGATATTTCGAAAATTTGTGATGCACACAGTTGATGGACTTCTTCATTGATGAACATGTCAGACGATTTCCTGGTTAGCTTTATGGGTGACCTTGATAAACAGTCAACATTTTCGTTGTCAGACACTTTCTTAAATTGAACGGTGTAATCAAACCCTGTTAAGAAGGAAGCATAACGCAGTAAGCGAGCAGAGGTCATTTTCGGTAACTTATTTTTTTGGTGAAAAATTCTGGTTATCGGTTGGTTATCTGTGATGAGAGTGAAACGTCGCCTATAAAGAAAATCAAAAAAATGATCAACAGCAAAAACTATGGCTAAAGCAAAGCCTCTCTGTCAAGTTGCGAGTAATTCTGCTCTGCCTTCGATAACGAACATGATGCGAATGCTATAGGTCGTTTTACCTCGTTGATAACATAGGCAAGTACAGCCGCTATTCCCGTCGGGCTAGCATCAGTCGTTAGAGTAACTGGTAGATCTGGGCTAAATAGAATAATCATTCTGTCTGTCACTTGCTATCTCGTTTTTGAGTTTTATAAATGCTGCTTCGCATTCCGTGGACCAAAAATATTTCTGATCTTTACCGAGTAACTTGCGCAGGGGGTGAGTCAAGGATGACAGGTTTGGCAAGAACCGAGAATAATATGTCTCCATACCCATAAAACGCCGTAGCTCTGGTACGTTCAATGGTCTGGGCATGTCGATAACTGCCTTTATTTTTGAAAAGGATTTCAAAATTCGATTGTGTTCTACTACATGACCAAGATATTCTATTTTCGTTTTGAAAAACGTGCAATTGTGTTTATTCAGATGAAGGTCATGCTCTTTTAACCTCTTGAGGCAAGCAAGTAGGTTTATTTTGCATTCGTCTTCTGATTCGCCGTGTACAATGATGTCGTCGAAATATGCTATGGTTTTTGTTAAGCCTTTTAATATCTGATCTATGACCCGGTTGAATTCTGCCGGTGCGGTTTTGATGCCAAAGCTTAATCTGTTCATACGATAAGTTCCGTGGTGTGTGGTAATGGTTTGGATAATGCTGGATTTTTTGTCTGTTTTCAGGAGTAAGTATGCTTTAAACAAGTCTAATCGACAAAAATACCTTGAATTTTGGAGGCTATTTAGCACCTCATCAACTTTCTTTATTGGGTAATTGGTATTTACCAAGAGGTCATTTACCCCCACCTATAATCTACACACAGTCTAACACTGCTAATAACTACCAAGGGGGACCCCCAATCGCTTGTCGGTGCTTTAGATATTATGCCTGCTGCCTCAAGTGAGTCCAATTCGATTTCAACCTTTTCCCGCAGTGCATATGGGACATTTCTTTCTGGAGTATAACTAAGTTTTGCATTTTCACGGAGTGGCAGTTTGATAATAAAATCTGGTACACATCCAACTTTTTGGACAAAAATTTCAGGGAGAAGGTGTTCAATATCCGTTACGTTGTTAATTGATGATGGTTTCTGGGAAATATTAACTGTTTTGTTCTCTTTGTCTATGTCTATGTCTATGTTGTAAGTATATTTGCAAGTGTCTAATCCACATTTGTCCCAGCAAGGGGGCATAACCATCAGGTACCACATAAAAGTCTTCATAAGATACAGTGTTCTTATATTCCACTTTTACTTTCGTTTTTCCCAGGGGTCGAAAAACGTTGTTTGTATATGATTTACAAGCGATATTTGAGGGTTCAAGTGGCTGTTTTATTTTTAATTGTTTGAATTGAGTTTCAGGTATGAGCGTGTAGCCAGCACCGGTATCAATTTCAAAAGTTTGATAAGTATTTTCGATTTTGATCGATACCTGGTATTTTCCCGGATCTTGTGATAGCTTTGATATGGGGTGAATATTGACAGGAACAATTTTATTCATACTCCGGTCGCGTTAATAGTTTTTTTGTGTGTCTGGTTCGTCAGTTGATACTTTATGCGTGGAGCTTTCTTGTTGTGTTTTTAACAGGGTTTTTATGCAAACTCCTGCTACGTGCCCAGTGCTGCCACAAGACATACAAGTTAGTTTAAAAGGTTTTAGTCGACAGTCTTTAGCCAAATGGTTTGTTTTTCCACACCGTAAGCAATGATTTTATAAGCCTAATCTTTTTAAGTCCCACGACCGCTTGATTGTGATCTGGTACGCTAATTTCGGTTTTGAGTATCTGTGTTTTCCCTTCTGTACCTGTTGGAGGTAGATGCTTGGTTAGTATAATTGATAGACTGTGTATTAGCTAACTCACAGCTATTTACTTTTGATGCTTCGCTTTTTTTATAACCTGTATCACCTGTATCAGATTCTAAAATCTTTTCTCGAATACTATTATCGTTAATTCCACGAATAAACTGCGCTCTTAGGAAAATGTCTGCAGCGGACACCTTAAGTTTACATGTACATTTTACGTTAAAATCACAATCAGAAAGGTCACGTAGTAACGATGCGATATAATCAGAAATTGTCTCATTTTCTTTTTGGTAAGTAGATAAAAAATGGTGTTGAGCGACTAAAGAATTTCGGGTAGGTGCTAAATGTTGTTCAAGGACCTTTATTAATTCTTCATAACTGAGATCTGCCGGTGTTTTGGGAGCAACAAGCTGCCAGTGTGCTATAATTAGGTGCCCCGATAGAATTTAAGAGCATTTGAGCACATTTTACTTTATCCGCAAAAATTTCTTTCATTTGTAGATAATTTTCAAACCGCTGTTTGTAAAATTTGAAATTCTCTTCCTTATGATTGAAGTTTTCGAAAGGAGGAATGTTAGATACATTTGTGACCGATGGTCGAAAGTCTTGGCTAGAACGACTTTGTTGAACTAATTGTGCAAGAAAAGCCTGTTGGTTTTGATTCATAGCTTTGATTAATAACTTGAATTGATCTGCGTCCATTTTGAGTGATGTATAGAATAATAATAAAACAAATGATGTAATATGTACGATAATACAGATTTGTAACTCACAGTAGTCCAACACGACTTCAAAGCAGGTATGTTTGTACTGGATAGATCCTGAACCGTCACTGTTTAGTCTGGCTTATGTCCACTTTAATGCTAACCTCATTAACAAACAATGAAAACACTACCCCAAAGTAAGTAACCAATTTTGTCTATTGACCTTTTTAAATGACAATAGATCAACTAGCCCACTACAGCAAGACTCAAACTAACAAAGCTTCCTCCAGTATTTTTTGAAAATGTTGTCAACAATGGAGGTGGTTAGACTAACTTAGTCTAACTCATGTAGCTGAAGACTATTATAATAGGGGTTATGCTGTACACTAGAGTTAGAGCCAACCTGGTATCCAATTATTAATTCCTCAGAAAGGATTAATCCTTAAGGCCAACTTCCACAGCTATCAACTCCCAGATAAGAGGGATCATCATGTCCTTTTCAAGGGAGTATACTACTATCCTATCCCCTATCAATCCTGTAATTTTTATATAAAAGATGAATTATCAAAAATTTACTTTGTTTTGAAGCTAAGTGAGACATTAATTTTCTGTTTTCAATAAACAACTGCTTTTAGGATGTGTTAATGATCTATATTTTATATTACAGGAAGTACCTGTTTTACAATTTTCTGAAAGACCAGTTAAGGGTGGTGTTTTTTCATGAGGCTATAATTATATTTAATGAACTAAGGATGTTACAGATGTGGTGGATATTGGTATTTAGATTTTCATTAAATAAATAGAATCATATACAAGCAATGGTAAACATAGCAAATGATTATGATTTAAAACAATATGACAATTACCGGTCCATTTGAAACTGCCAGTAGCCCTTCTTGGTGACAGGGACATAAGTGAGATCACCTACATATTTGTCTGGATCAGACCCACCAAAAATTATTTCACCTCCAGCTGCAGCAGATGGATCCCTGCCACAGTAAAAAATATTTTCAAGGCCTGACATTATTATAGAATAATTTTATTAAGAAGTTTAAACATGTATCGTATATTTTTTAAATTTCTTATCACTAATATTCAGTCCAAGTAAAACTTACCTGCTGATATAAAATGAAAATACTGGAACATCCACTTTTTTCTGGTCCACCATCAAATAAAATGGTGGACGAATGCCATCAACAGAAATCTTATCATATGCAAGACCGAGAATACCGTCAAATTTTGCTGCAACGAACACGACTCCAGGTTCATTTACAGCTTCTGCAAATGTCTGATTGTTAATTGCCACTCCTCCAATCTGAAAATAACAATTTTGTGAATAAAAAAAGTTTGCCAAAACTTACAAACACAAAATTTTATAGTTTTTAGTAGGGTAACAATTGTTGAATTTGATGAATGAATAACCAAAATAATTAGTTTCTAAGCAATGATACTTTAAGCTAAAAGAATTTCATGGTCACTGAAAATAGATTTTATAAAATAAAAAAACTGTAAAATGCTAAACTACCAAAGCAAAGTTATTTAAGAGTGCAGTATAACACAATTAAGGGTTTTGATTATCTTGCTAATTGCTCCCTTTCAATCGATTTACTATTTTTTATTGAATTGTATTTATTAACATACACATTCAAAAGCAGTTTCTCAAACATGCCTCACTGATTTATACTATAACTGGGAATTCATAGACAAAGCAATACACAGAAATGACACTGATTATTTTCCATATGATTACTTTTATTTTAAGCATTATCAGGACATCAAATGGTATTACCACACGAAATATGTTGCTACTACAAAAATCTGCCATTGAGTTCAAATTGTGAGCACAAAAACAATGATAGTTTTAATGACTGTGTATATATGATATGCGCCCATATCTGTGGCGGCCATGAAAAAGCAGATAAGTCGAAATCATTGACTTAAGAATTGGACAAATCAAGTCACTGAAATTAAATGAAAACAACTAAGCTACCTTAAACGTCATAAGCCACAACAAAAAGACTTGTAGGTATAGTTCACTAATTTTTCAGATAAGTCAACTTATCCGCTTTTTCAAGACCACCACAGAATCAGGGCAATGAGATTTTTAATTTCATGCACTACTAAATATGAAAGAAAAATATTCATTTTTTTATTAGCAAATAATTAATTAATAACCCATGATTATGTTTTATGGAGTTCAAAATATTTTTCATGTTGTTGGGTAATCAAATGGAATCTTGATGGAAAACTATAGATTTACAGGATTCTCCAGGACAAACACACAACAAGTGAAAGGAAATCCCCTAAAAACCATTGTTGCAGACTATCTAAATTATTTTTTGTGATATCTTTGCATTTCTTTTTGTCACCCCAATTCGCCAGAGCTGGTCACGTCTTTCAAATTCATCTCAGACTTCAGGGTGGCATTCAGACATTTCAGCTTCTGGGTGGTGGTAAGTCAGACAAGAATGTTTACTCGATAAACCAACAGGCAGACCTCCTTCAGACCTCACAGAAACAAAGACAAGCCCAATCATGGAACATTACTTTATGGACTTCTCCATTGAGTCCCCTCCGGGATAGAGGTCAGAATCATCAAGCCATCCTGCATCACAATCTTTTAATATGCATCACGCTTTGAAATTCTGAGAGCAAATAGAAATGGCCTATATGCCAAGTTTCTGGTCTGGTAGATTAACATGAACTGATTCTTATCTTAGGATCTCAAGCTCACTCGAGAATAGAAAACCTTGCTGAATCATACATAGATACTTTCAGATTACCAAATAGCATATGGATAACAGATACAGAAGAAACCATTGACCATTGAAAGAAGTGTGTTTCTCCGAGCTCTGAATTAACCAGAATGCCCCTTGTCAATACTCCCCAATTATAGCATATACAAACACCCAAGACACTTTAAACAAGTAAAGTACCTAAGGATCACACTGGAAATTTCTGCTAACCTGTTTGTCTATTTGTAAATTGGAGGAGAAAACCTCCCGGTGCTCTTTTACGATAATGAGAACCATTCAGAAAACTAAGGTTTTACACTCTAGGCTGCAACAGGATTTCATTAGAGGAACTTACCTCCATCAAACAAAAATTAATACTCGACTTAGTTAAGAGATCAAGGAGATTCCAGTAGCATAGAAATGGGTACACATCAGGGGCAGACTAAAAGGACCATAGGCTTAGCTATCAAAACAACAAAACCATAAAACCCTTGGGTGAAGAGGCCATCCCTCAGAACATTTTCTCCTGGCCCCAGTATGGACACCTAAGAGTAACAATGCCAAAGCTGTGGTGTCTAGACCATATGACAAATGATTTGCGTTCCCTAATAGGTGGTAGCTTCGCAAAACTGAAATACCTGATCGCTGTTAGAGGAGGTCAAGACTCTTCAATCTATGGGTTGTATGGCCACAATATTCAATAAATAACTTATTAAAAGTAGAAATATAAATATTGTAAATTAAAAATACTAATTTATACTTTCTATATTTATTACCTTTTTTCTTCCATCTCAATTTAGTTTACATTTCTTTACAGACATTCAGAAAATTTCTTACAAATAGTATATCAATAGTTGTAAAGTAGTCAATCAATAAAATAAACTTCCTGCCAGCAGTATTTTATTTTAAATAGCACAAGCTGTGATGGCTTTTGAAACTGAAAGTTTAATGCTTCGTGTGCATAAGTAAAATATTCACTGGTTGCAACAAGTTATAAATAAATAACAATTTTATGTGTGATAGTCATTTAATTAATAAAAATATTAATTGTGAAATAGCTTAGAATGAACACAGAAAGAAAAAAAGATCTTCAAAGAATTATCAAACAGACAACAAGCAAATAAACATTAGTCTTACAGGTAACAAATGAAATTTATAAGGCACACAGTTTTATGAATTGTCTTTGCCCCAAATATTAAGTCCAGAGTTTAATAGTCATTTAATGACGCACATTAAACTGGGCTGACTAGTGCTGCTATGGCGACTGTCTTTGTATCACACTCTTCTGTGTAAGGAGATGCAATAATGAGATAGTAAGGTTACTTACTGGAAGTAGACCATCATAGTAACCTTAAATGGGTAGATGTGGTTGCTCAATTGGAGACCCTAGCACATGGTATCGCTTCAAACATACAACCCTGGGGTGATGAGAACAGCGATGAGTCGATGTAGGTGAATATATTAAGAAATCTTTGGAGCTGGGCAACTGGACATGTCTCACACAAGAATTGCTTCACATCTGTGCTGCTCTAGGCAAAAGACTGCTGGTTGCTAGGTTACACCAACAAAAGACTCCAGGCTTTTAGGTTACATATCTATGACCTGCCACTGGTTTGCACATATGTTTATATAAGTAAAATATGGTTGGTGTGGTGAGGGAAAGGCACACACATTATAAAAATTCAAACTAGCACTGGTCACTAAAAATACTTACTGTCAGACTAACAAAATGCAACACAAGTGCTAGCGACAATCAGATTATATAATTAAAATGTACTCAACTTAAAATCAAATGCTGCTGGCAGACTGTTTAATGTATGGTTATGCAACAATAAATGATATTTTAAGCAAATGAAGACTACCTACAGTAAGCACATCCTGCGACAAAAACCCAGATAAACTGCCAGAGCCATAGTGTATAGCAAATTTTCTCCCATCTTCTTTGTATGACGACGATATCTTACTGTTATATTTAGCATGTACCCCTGTAGTGATAAAATAAGCAGTTTATTACAAAATATTTAGAATTTAATTATTAAAAATAACCCATATAAGAATTCAAAAATACAAGTACACATTTCAAATATGTTCAGATAAAATATTATCCTTTAATATTTATGAATAGGCACACTCTACTCCCAATCAACTGGGATAATGATGAGGACAAGTGCTACAAAAATACAAAAGAGAAAGGCTCCATTAGATTTTTGTTATTTAATTAAGAGTAATTTGTTTTAATTAAATAATTTATAAATAAAGTTACTTTATTTTGTAAGTTTTTTTTTTTTTTTAGAAATATCAATTCGTAGGGAGGAAGGATTCTGATATAAGGAATGCTTCTGGAATTGTTTTTTTGTTATTACAAAATAAAAACATTAAAAAAAAATGTTTATATTGATTACACAAAAACCAAACATTTTAATTAATGAGAAAACTGATTTTTCTCATACATTAACACAAGTACACATTAAGTATCCCAACTTTCAAGGTTTTTAAGTGAGTTTTATGCGTCACTGATAAATCTTTTTTGAAATGGGTAAACTATTAGATTGACTTTCAAAAGTATACTTACAGCAAGCTATGTTTAAGGGTGAACATTTCTTAGATGGCACCCATAAGTTTGATGAACCTGTGTCGAAAACTACCTTGAATGGCTGTGGAGGAGATCCTATAGTAATAGAACCATAGTATTGAGCCTGAAAATATAAACAATATACATTAATTTAATCAAATCAGGCAAATTAAAAAGGGTTACATATTTATGTAGAGAAAATTCAAATTCCCTGGATTCAAATTAAAATAAAATTTATCCTATCTTTAAATAAAAATTATTTTATAAAATATTGTTAAACCTGTACAGGAGCTAAGTAAGACACAGAAAGTGAATGAGTATTGTCTTAAAGATGGTAGGATGTGAGTGCATAAGTTATTTAAAAACTGTTAAATAATTAAGTTACTCAGCATTTATGACAAACAAAAAGTCACTTTGCTTTTTAGATCATCTAACTTTAGAAAAAAATTTTTAATGGTTTTATAGAATGGAAATGGGCTAGAGGGTTTTAATGTAAAATTTCTTCAATAGTCTTTCAAAACTTTATTCTTTTCAATATCTTTGAATTACTTCTTGTATTACTGTGTTCAATTACCGGGTATTAATCTGAAATTCAAATCTTAAATAGCTTCAGAGTTGTAGCTCAGGAAATCTTAAAAGTTAGTCCATTTCCCCACCACTACCATTTCCCCTATTATTATATTTGTTTCATACTTTCATCCAACACATAATATGATTAACAGTTATTTTTATGATTTTAAAATAACTTAATTTATTTGCATCAATTGAAATAGTATTAATTTAATGTTTTATTTATTTGTAATATATTTTTTTGTTGCTTTTAAAAGGTTATCTTTACAGAAGGAGTGTACATAATATACATAATTGTCAAGCCAAGAAAGTAGTCAACTCTCTCACAACACGAATTTGGGGCTTGATGAGGAATTGGAAGACGGCGACATGGCATGAGCCGCTTCGTGGCTTACACAGCAATAACCATAAGTTTTGGAAGCTCCTTAAGACCACTAACAAGAAGAACTCCAACCATCCGTCTTCATAACATCAACACCCAAAGCGGAAGCACAGGCAAAAATACTGGCTATCCACACTATACCTCAGACAATGCCGCTAGGACAGGTAACTGCCACGAACCGGACCAGTTGTAGACAGGACAAAACTAAATGTTTGTCTCCCCGAAACAGCTCAAGGCTGTTCTTCGCCGATGTCAGAGAAACCGAGCACTAGTGCTTGACAGGGTACAAACTGTGTTGCTGAAGCAGTTGCCGAGGAGAGGAACTGTCCAACTCGTTAACCAGTCTAATTTATGTATCAGGTAGTGATACTTCCCAAACTCGTTAACCAGTCCAATTTATGTATCAGGTTGTGATACTTCCCAATCACGTGGAAATAAGCTATCTTGTTCCCACTGTGGAAGCCCAGCCCACTATCACCCAATTAGTCTCCTCCCTCACATGGGGAAGATTCTCAAAAAGATTATACTGAATTACCTGAAGGAGTTCTGTTCAGAAAATTCCATCATTCCATACAAGAAAGCAGGCTTTCAGGCTCATCTGAGTACAGAAAATCTTGCAAAGGTACAGATGGAAGGCACATTCGGTATAAACAGGAACACAGCAACTGTTATGATCTTGTTGGACTGCACACAGGCTTTTGACTCAATGTCCCACCGGATGATGTGCCGACAGCTTTGCAACTGGGAATGCCCAGAGCAGTTATATACCATATTGGTTTCCTTTCTGAAGGACAGAACGGAGAAGGTACGAGTGGGTGATTGACTTTTGAACCCATTCCCTCTAACTTGTGGAGCTTCTCAAGGAGTGGTTTTGTCTCCGGTGCTTTTTAGCATGTACACGTCTGATATTGTTGGGACAACTACACGAAAGCTATAGTGATGGCTTATGGCTTATGCTGATGAAATTGCAGTTTACAGCAGCAGCATGAATGCACAAAGAGCTCTTACACAGGCCGAGTCAGTTTGGAACATAATCAGTCACAGACTAGGTAAGTATAACATCAGTATAAACCCAGGAAGACCAACATAATATTCTCCTACCAAAAGAGGAAAAAAGCCTTGCCAAAATCGTATACTGTAGAAGGGCAACAGAACTCACCGGCTTTCTTAATGTACTATCTGGGTATACAAATGGATACGCATCTCCATTTCTCTACCCATTTTAGTAACAAAATAGAAACAGTACAACACAGGTCTTAAAGGCTTTCACACTTGAAACTAACTTCACCCAACTTCTCGCTTCATCTGAAACTAATCATAAATGATAAATGTGTCATCCGGCCAGCTCTGCTGTACGGTGCCCCCACTATATACTCACTTGACTGAAAATCCAGCTAAAAGACTTCAGCAATTTCAGAATGGGATCATAAGAAAAGTGGTCTGACATACCTCTCTTGAGAGGTTGAAGAATGCCAACCTGCACCTATTGCTTGGTGTGCCATTGTTGTGTAAGTTCATCCACCGAAGACACATCAAGTTTTTTTATTTGATCCAAAAACAAACCCAGTGTTAACACTATGACCACACCACCCTTCCAGCATCAATGGCAACAGACTATCGTGGAAATTAGGTTAAGAATCTGTTGATAGGTGTAAGTTAGTTTTAAGTCTCTAATTCATAAGGTGAGTCCCATCACTTTTAAACATGTTTAGACAATGAATGTATCAGGTTGGCCAAAAAGTACATTCGGTTTTTGTCGTCATGAAACTTCAAGCAGTCTAATATGCAGCAAACTTCAGTCCGTCCCTTGCGAGTGCGCTATCGTCAGATAATAGACAATTTAACATAGTTTGACGCGAAATTCTGATGAGATTGTATTTTGTGTTTTTAGGATCATCCTGAAAATAGAAAACCAAAACGAACATTATCGACACCTCATGCTTTTTCATTTTAAATAAGGCAAGAAAACAGTGGAAACTTGCAGGAAGATATGCGCTGTATAAGGAGAGGATGCTGTTACCGAACGTGTGTGCCAGAAGTGGTTTTCAAGATTTCAATCGGGAAATTTTTCGGTTCAAGACACAACTCGCTCTGGCCGGCCAACTGAGATTAACAGCGACAAAGTGAAGGAATTAGTCGCCACAAAATCCCCGTTATACAACTAGGGAGATCGCAGTTATCCTCAAAATATCCAAATCGAGTGTTGAAAACCATCTGCATCAACTTGGCTATGTGAGCAGGCTTGATGTTTGGGTTCCCCATCAACTTAGTGAGGCTAACCTCGCCCAAAGGATTTCCATCTGCGATTCGTTGCGGAAACGTGAAGAAAACAATGACATGGGACGAAAAGTGGATCGTCTATAACAATGTGGAGAGCAAACGCTCATGGGGGAAGCGCGGCGAATTACCACAAACAAACCCCAAAGCAGGACTTCACCCAAAGAAGGCTATGCTCTTGATTTGGTGGGATTGGAGGGGTGTTTCTTTTACAAACTTCTTCCCACGAACAGGACCATCAATTCGGAAGTGTACTGTGACCAGCTGGACAAATTAAATGCAGCAATCCACCAGAAGCGTCCAGAACTAGCCAACCGTAAGGGGATTGTCTTCCATCACGACAATGCCAGACCGCACACTTCTTTGCAGACGTGGCAGAATTTACTGGAGCTTGGCTGGGAAGTTTTGCTGTACCCTCCATATTCGCCCGACCTTGCACCTTCAGATTTCCACCTGTTTTGGTCTCTTCAAAATTCATCGAATGGACAGACCTTCAACTCTGAAGAAGATGTAAAAATCCACTTGGAACATTTTTTTACCAGTAAACACAGGAAATTCTTTGAGCATGGAATTATGAATCTGCCCATGAGATGGCAGAAGATACTGGAACAAAACGGCAATTATATCATTGATTGAATAAATGGCTTTGTGTTTAAAAGTTGTGACTATTTTCGCTTAAAATACCGAACGGACTTTTTGGCCAACCCTTTATAATGTATATTATACTTTTAATACTTTACTGTATATTATACTTTAAATCAAAAATCGCATTGTAAAATTATTAAAATATTGTATAAAATGTAGCAAGGGCTACAGGACATATAATGACCAACTGTAAATAGAAATAGAAATAAATAAATAGAAATTAGTTTATGTAGAATCTATACCGATTTCCATAATTTATAATAACAAGGGGATTTGAAGGGGAAAAAAATCAAAATCCATTTAGTCATTTAAACCCAGAAACTTCATATCAAGGAGCAGTTATACAAACATAAACACAAAGATAAAAGCACATAATTATAACTGTTCAAATTAAGTTGCATACTTATCAGTCTTATGGATATTATAATTGTTAGGGCAATGCAAATACAATATCTGAATTTATAAAATTCAATTAGATAATGTCAGCTGCTTATTTATTAAAAGTATAAGTGATAATGATGATATAAGTAATAGTGATAAAATATAAAACGTGTTGATCATTATAAAAAATTTAAGAAAACAGATAAAAATTTGTATATATGATGATGAATTATGCCAAGGGAGTACAAAATACTAGTCTCGGCGATCACCCATAAGTGTCAAGTCAAAACTGTCACATGTGGTTTGGACAATGGGACCTTTAAGCTCAAACAATAGGTCTTCCACCCAAAACTAACCAAACTATCGCAGAATCCCATTATATGCACTGAGAGGGGGAAAATGTCGCCGCCTTACAGGGAACAATGTTTAATCATTATAGTGTCATACCCATCTCTATTTTTACAACAAATGACAGTTGATGTACATTAAATGGTCTGTAAATTAATACCAAAAAAGAAAAACAATATTATTGCTAATAAATAAAAAATTTAAAAATGTTTAAATTTGTAAGACTAATAAGCAGAATTTCCTTTTTTTTGTGTTTTCACTGTTTGGATTCAACTACCTTCTGACCTATTAAGATTTGATATAAATTCTTGAAGGATATTTTCATAATCACCACCATTCAGAGCAATCCTCAAGAGAGGAGACATTTATTGAAATTTCATTACATACATAGTATACAATGATAAGAGAACATTGAATACATCTCACAACATATTGATAATTAAATACCTACTTATAAATTTAGAGGAAAACCAAACAAAAATAAAAACTGTCGTAATGATAATAGTAAAATACCATTTTTGATGGGCTTTCATCACTAATAGCACAATTTGTAGGTGGAGGTAGCTTGTAATAAATATTTACAAAAGGCAAAATATTATATTTACAAGAATATGGAGCTAAGAATGACAACGGAATTAAAACGTACTGTCTCTGCATAAAGTATTATATTTTAGTACTGTTCAACAGTCGTTATAAATGTTCAACTGTTATCCTGAGTGTTTTAATATTAAATTACCATCCTATTCCAACACACTACATTCAGATTTTAAAGTTCATAAAAAACAAGGAATAAACTCGGTTAAGGAGTTTCAGGTATCACATTATTCCTTTACTGAAGCAGACATATTATTGTCTATCTATAGACATATTTAAAAAGGTAATAGAAGATCAATTATTTTTTTACAAATTTAGTCAATTTTTATGACCATCAAGACATCTTATGTAACTACCATACAAAATAATTTTTATTTTTATCATTAATTTGATATCCTGCTCAATATGATAGAAAAATATTTGTTTTTTATTACAAAATAATTAATTAATTAGCCATATGTTTAATGGAGTTAAAAATGTTTTTTATGTTGTCTGGTAACCATATGGAATTAATATCAAAATTCATCTAAATAGGTCAAACAGGTCACTCACAATCAGAACATGAAATTTTACATGAAACTTTCATTTGATTATCCGAAGACATGAAAACTATTTTAAACTCTATAAAACATAATTAAGGGTTATTAATTAATGAATTACTTGGTAATAAATAAAAAATTGCTTAGCATATCGAGCAGGGTATCAAATATGAAGACCTCATCATTGATCAGCGCTAATAAATAATATGTAACTTTTGGTATTACTTTTTAAGTATAATTACAAATAGAGAATTGTTTGAAAAGAGAGGTGATATTTTCCATGTTAATTTGATTTAATGTCCCAAAGGTGTTGTATAAATAAAACCATGCCCATGGTAAATTAAATTGTGTCATTAATAATTCGTAATAATGGTAAATTAAATTGTGTCATTAATAATTTAATTTGACAATGTCATTAAACAAAAATTTCCTTCTTGAATAAGGAAATCAAATATCTTGTTGCCCTGATTATTAATATCTAATTTTTGAACTGTAATTAAATTAAAGACCTGATGTGCTGTTTAAGAATATGTATATGTTGAGAGTTTAGTGGACTGCAAATACAAAATAACATAAAACCAGTTTAATGACAATTTTCTTTTAAATGTTTATATTAAATAGTTATGGTTGAGGTTACAGATTCCCATGTAAAAAGTAGCAGTCAATGGGCCCCGTTGAAAAAAAACTGCTTTTGAATGGGAATGTTAATTAAAATAATTCAATGTAACTTACGAGCTCAATCAAGATAGAGTAACATAAGATCAACAGAACCCTTAATAGTATGGATTGGCATTTTTTTCCTTGGGGCTGCTAACATTGTTTTGGATAGCTTTTATAACATTTACATCTAGTAAGTTCTATTTTGCTCTCTAGCCTTTTCTAATTGTTTTGACACTTATAAAAGACCTATATTCTACTATTTATCTTAGTTTTATGCTTTAAACAAGCTACTGATGGTGTCATACACTGAGTTTGATAAGAAAATATTAATCATTATACAAAATTAATGATTGCTTCACTGAATTTGCTAAATATTCTGTTTTATTGTATTGATTTAAAATATACTTAAAACATTGATTGTGATCTGCATTCACAGCGCTGCAATCTAAAAATTACCACTGCTTTTTTTTTTTTTTTTTTGAATAAGCAGTCAAATTTAAAGGGTCTGCTGTTATTATAATCTAGGTGTGACGATATTGCAAAGATTCTGATTCAATATAATTATAATTATTTAATTATTCAATTTTACTACCTATTACATCTTATATTTTATGAAAAATAACGAGTTAATTACTGTGTAACGAAAAAACCAAATTTTCTTAGCATATTACATAAGGTATAAAATTAAAGATGTTAATGCATTGATTAAAAATATGTATAATATTTTGGTCCTAGTGGCCTATAATTACCATCAAAAACATGAGATAGTTCAGCCAAAATTTTATTACAATATTGAATTATGATAAAGATTATAAATAAATAAATGATAAAGATAATCTCACCAAGCTTATAACACCAGTTAGCTCTATTAAATCATTGAGAAAAAGCAAAATACAGGTGCTTTAATTTTTAAAGCACAGCCTGGGGAACTAAATCACAATAGATTTTATTGTAGATTTTTAAAGAAATACCGTGTAAAATATGTGATTTAATAATTCACCAAACAAGTTATAAAAATATTGAACTATTATGAATGATATATTTTCAAAATCTGCTTATAACAACAGTAGCCCTTTGAAGCAAGCTACAATCAGTAGAGAAACAGCTAAGTATGTATGTCATGCAAAGATTATTATTAAATCATCACCCATTGAATGCAGATCAAAATTTTCTAAGTAGGCTTTTAACCAATAAAATATAAGATGTGTTTGATAGTAAAATTAAATAATTATAATTATATCGAATCAGATCTTTGCAATATCGTCACACCTAGATTATAATAACAGTAGACCCTTTAAATTTGACTGCTAATTCAAAAAAAAAAAAAAAAAAAAAGCAGTAGTAATTTTTGAATGCAGATCACAATCAATGTTTTACGTATATTTTAAACCAATACAATAAAACAGGATATTTAGCAAATTCAACTACCCAAGCAAAATATTATGCCTCTTAAAAAATCATTGCCTATTTATTTATTATTAACCAAGTAATTAATTATTTAATAGCCTTTAATCATGTTTCATAGATTCAAAAAGATTTTTCATGTCATCAGCTAATCTCAGTATAAAATTTCATGTTTATAAGTCAAACAACCCTGTGAGTCCCCACTCACAATTCCCAAGCACTAACACACAGGTGATAACGTAGAGCTTCTGATTTTGAAAAAATCGACAAAATCCTAAAAACTATAACTTTTTTTTTAAGAATTGTAAAACTAAGGTTTAAACTTAAAGGTCCCTTAAAACAAATTAGTAAATTGATCTATAAATCAATCATCAGTTCTTTTCAATATATGATTAGAATCATAATAAGAACTTAATAATTAAAAAGAAAAAAAGTTGATTGGTGCGTCGATACTATATTAATGTCTTTCTATGAATATATCAGAAGGGCAATAAGGTGACAGATAAATAGAATTTATCAGCAGTCATTGTTGATGTAATCATTTCTATTTTTATGATTTTATCTAGTTTTATTAGACATTAACCATCACTAAAGTCTGACATGATGAAAAATAAATATAGAAAAAAAATTAGCCATTGAAATTGATAAACAGACACAGGTTAATCAGGCTATTAATGAGATAATATTCAAGAATTGAATAGCGATTGCCTCCTTTATATTTGTATATACTTAAAAGCTGATAGAATAATTAGGCACATGGGAACTGCCTCGAGAGTAATCCAATTGAACGGAAAAGGGTTGTCGGTAGCAGCCTTTTAACTGCAGTATCCAACAACCCAATTTTATTTTTAAAAAACACTGAAATTTAAATAACATAGTAAAAAAATAAACCGATTATTATTGAATTTTTAGCGAATAAAATAATACAGAACAGATATTGCAAAGAAGAGATAACCAATTTGATTCCACTGTAATATAAAACTGGGTTTTATTTTTAGAGGCTCTTGTTCTAAAGGTGTCTACATTTTTCAGTTGAAGGAGACTTTTCCATTGGTCAAAATATCAGGACAAAACACATGAAATTTCTAGGAGAGCGAGAAAAATAACAATTTTTTCAAATCAATTTGGCTGTTTCAGTTATTGGCAACACTGCATACTTATCAGATTAATTTGATTAATTTCAGTGTAAAACTTGTGACAGGTGAAAACTTAGTTATTGGTCCCATGGTCATTATAAATATTATAATGATGAGATACCCAGAAATAATTTATAAAACTTTATTAGTAACGGGTTTATTCATTATGTTTTACTCAGTCAAATACTTAAATAATCCTCCCACAAGCTTTTGTCCAAAGCTTTCATTTAGTTCGCCCCATTACCAAAGAGGTAACTCACAATGTTTGTCAAACCACAAAATTTTTGTTCATTTTCCCTATTATCCTTCTTTCCATGGATTTTTTTGGGTTCAAATAATATTGATTATATAATCTTGCCATGTCGATATTATAATATCATCCGTTTCTTTTATATTGGCTCAACCAAATATTGTTCAAGTATATTGTTCTAATTTTTCTAAACTAATGCTCTAATGAATAACAATGTTAGTTAAAGCCCCCCAAAACCAATTATTTAAGTTATGGCAACTAATTGAGGTACAAGCAATTAGTTTCTGACTTAATCATGAAAATTAATATTTTAAACTGTATAACTAAAATAGCTTCTAGCCTTCTTACATCAAGATAGTTGGTCAGGGGCTCTGGGAAAGGTCCTCCTATTCCATGTCTGAGTCTCAACTGTTTCACTGAAGTTCCAGCTTCACGAAAAATTTTTTGGGGGCTATCGAATTTGTGCAATGGAACCCTTAAATAATAGAAGGGGGGAAATCAATTATTAATATAAATAATTAATAAAAAAATATAAAGTTTAAATTAAACGTAATATATACCTTATTAAGTTGCTTTTAGCGTTGATTTGATTATTATTAATTAAGGTTAGTAAAAATAATAAACCTATACAGTTAATTACAATAACTGTTTCCATGACAATTACCGTAACCAAGTTAGTAGCGCAAATATACTCGACTGTCGCGCAAATGAGACTGATCCCTTATCAGCTGTGTCAGTCCCAGGTCAGGGTTCACCAGCATAACCAATACAACGAACTAATTCTTCTTATTTATTATATTATTATTATTAAAATTTACATTCCATTATTATTATCTATTACAAAAATCTTAAAAATTAAAATTTACATTTATTCTTAAAACCATGGATTCAAATAATCCAAGAGAGAAACGATTCATTTTTCTTTGAAAACTCATTAGGCTCACAAAGAATCCTGCCATTAATCAACTAATGTATTCTTTCAAATATCACCCACCCGATAAGAACATAATTTAAAGATAAAGAATTTTTTTAGATTAGTAAAAAACGTCTTTTCCACCTCTCTCTCTTTAATTATTTTATAGTTTTAGTATACATTTGCATATAATGTGAAATCGCCCAATGGTTTTTTTTTTTTTTTACTTGAACGTATTACTTAAAACAATTTGAAATAATTTATTTTTCATTGGACCCATGATTCCTATTTAACCCGATTCTTGTTTGTACAGGGTATAAAACTTGGTCTTCATTCCTTGGTCTTTTTCTGGGAACAGTAAGGGAACAGATATTGAAAAATGTTGAAGATTAATAAAAAATAGGTGATGTAAAACTGGCTTCAGAAGAAACATAACTTATGATAGAAGTTCTATTCAAGAACAAGGTTGAGGATGGTGTCTTGAGAGTGTTGTACTGTAGCCTAGAACTAAAATTAAATGTATTTATTATTTAATAACATTGTGAAAATCTTGAAACATTAAAAAAAAGATAATTAAGTTTGTAGGGTCACACAAATAAAGGTTTCAATGATATTATTCATTATTTACTCCCTTTTGATTAATTTCCTAGGTTTTATATAAGCAGTCTCTCAAAAGTTTATTGATTGATAAACTCAATTAAATCGTGTTCAAAATTTTAACTCATTTCCTATCAAAAAGGTAACCCCCATCACCTTGTAGAGTCTTGTCAATGAAGCCCCAAGTACATTGTGTATCATTGTACTTGTATTGATTATATAACTTCTATACCGATTCAGACCTTATATAGAGTGTACCGATGGCACAGGACATATAAAATGTGGTATGTAAATAGATTCGCCTAAGAACCTATAGTCAATAAAAGTTTTGTCATTTAACTTTTTTAAGGGGATTTGGGGGAAAAAAACTAATAAACTCATTTCCTGTTTTACAAATAGAGATGTTCGTTCCATTTAATGTACTTTTAAATTATGATGCTAAAAAGAACCAGACGTCGTTTGATAGGCAGCCCTGGAAGTAAAGCCGTGTTTACCCGGTGACAGTATTCTGTCACAGTAGTACTGTCATGACAGACAGTTTGGCAGTTGCACGGTGTCCTTGTCCACATGATGACAGTCAGTTGGATAAATTGCGGATGTAGAATTGGTTGCTCCAGTAGTTCACGAAATTACAAAAATTAAACAGCCTACCATTAAAAAAGAATGTGGACCAGAAATAGGATTCTCAGAAGAAATCAACTAGGAAAAATTGTTAGCTCAATTCGTTCCTTAGGTAAATAATCTTTGTAGAGGAGAGTATTTCAAAAGAAAGAAAAGCTTTATTACTAGGTACAAGCAAATCACTGGTGTATACAAATATTAAGAGTTACGTTACTACATACTGGGTGGAATGTCAATGGAGGAGTGTCTGGGTCTGGGGCTAAAGCTGAGACATATATGTATAAGAAAAGGGTAGTTCTGGGAAGTGGGAGGGAGGTCTTGGAGGGATGCGGTCGCTTACTTAAAAAATAACAGGAACCATCAGTGACTTCCATAAAGTCACGGGGCAGGTATACAGTATACAGCCCCAGAATCGGTGAAGTCCTGTCCTGGGGGGACAGATTGTCTTTTCATTCAACTACCTCTGCATCTCTCTCTCCTAACCTCGCTATGTTTTAGTCCGGCGTTGTCAGAAACCACACCTTCCTAGTGGGAATCTTTGGCTTCGTCTCGCTAAAACTAGCACCTCCTTGGGAGAGACCTCTCCCTCGCGGACAACGGTTACCGTGCCCTTTACCTAGACAGCTTTACAAACTTTACCTAGTAGCGTCTTCCACGGCAATCCAGTCCGGTTCAAACTCGCCTTTGGGATCCACACGGTTTTCGCCTACCCTTAGATACCGAGTGTGAATTCATGTTCATTCCAAGACCACAGGTCCACCCATTTTTGGCGCTCACTGGACAGCGGCTAGGGTTGTAGTGACCCTTAGAATTAAATATGGTATGAATGAGATCATTTATCTGTATTATTATTGCCTTATAAAAGGCAGATTGTAATTATTGCACAATAAAGATATATTATATTATAGAATTAGAAAAAGCTAACGAAAAAGAACAAAGAACCGACAAACTGAATAAAAAAAAGAGAAGACCCCGAAATAGAAAAAGACAAACCCTACGTTAAATGAATAACAAGAACAAAAGACGAACACAGATACAAACCTGTTATACCTTATATTGACAAACGAAACAAAATAATAAAAGTACAAACAGATAATTTAGTTAGAAAAATAAAAAGCAAATAGAGATATTTTATACCACAAGAACAAAATGTTTTAGATGGAGAACAGATGGGCATTGATACTGACAGTAATTGACACTCACAATAGCTGCTAATAATAATAATAATAATGATGATAAAATCATGTAAGTAATCCACGGTATAGATAGGACCTAATATGCTATGCACCTAACCGAACTGTACAAAATATTAAACTACTTAATTGTACAAATACTAGACAGAGAACAGTCTTTGGAAACATGTAGAATGGGAATCCCTCATGCTATAGTGATAAAACATACCGACTTAATTGATGACCGACCAACTTATATCACAAGGCTTGGAAATCATTTGGTTAACAAGTAAAATTACATGTGCTATACGAAACGGACTCATTCATTACATCATACAATTACCATTTAGATATTCATATAATTACCAGATAGAAAGAACCAAAACTAAGTTCAATCTATCTTTTACCTGCACCTGTACAAAATGACAATAATGTAATAACCACTATAGCACCAAACAATTTAATTCTGTACAATATACAAGAAACCTTTGTTGGAGCATGTAACTATATAAAATCCAACTCATTTTGTTTAACATTAAGAATATTAGCAATGATTGCATATCTAACGCATTGCATAAAAACTGAGATAAATGTATCACCACAACTATTGCAACTCCTACTCCTTTCATTCAGTATTACGATTTTATAGATGTATATTTAACTTTTGATTTATCATATGTATTCATTGTAAGCAATAGTACCTTACTTATACACTTACCCTTATCCTCTATTATTAAGTTAGCTACTAAGAAAATTATTTATAACCAGATTGAGAAAAATGTATTTAGAAACTAATGTATTGTCTATAAAACATGTTATTTCTTAATATCACCATCGTGCCCAGGAGTTCATGAATTAAAAACGGGAGAAGTTATATAATGCTAAAAGCAGCAGGGGGTTGAGCAGAACATACGAGTATAGCTGCCTCGTGACTTCATGAAAGTCACTGATGGTTCCTGTTATTTTTAAATAAGCAACCGCACGCGACGTCCTCCGATGTCGTGGGTCCTGCCAGTGTCTGCATCTGACGTAGAAGATGTGACGGTTTCTGGTCTAATATTCGGATCAGACGTCTGTCGTGGCCCTGGCTGTTTGTTTCGATCAGACGAGCCTTTAAATCTTCATAGGGACTATCACTCGGAGAATATGCTAGGTCTGCGACCTGTTTGAGTACCCTGAAAGGAAGCTGAGCATAAATATGCTCCGATTTGGCCTTAGACGAAGAGATCCGGCTCGTTGAAAAAATGTTTTCAGCCAACAGGAACCATAGTCTTGGGTCTTCTTCGTGAAACTCTGGAAGTTTGCACGTCCGAGAAATGGCGTGTACGGTTGCACAGCATGCTTTGTCGGGCGGGGCTGGTGGGTTGGCCATCATAAGAAATGGTTTCTTCTATCTTCTCGATCACGTCGGGGTCACCAGTTGTCGGGTCGTCACGAGGGGGGTGCCTAGTTACCCTAGCCCAGGTGAGGAAGTGAGGGTGGATTAGGCTATGACCTGGACAATTGTTTCATGAAGAGTCTTACTATCTGACTCCATATTTGATAGGTATGTGCCCCGACAATGCACTATGTTCAGGAGAAGAGGTATAGGTAGGTAGTTTGTGTGGTCTTGGAATTCACACTCGGTATCTGAGGGTAGGCAAAATCCGTCCGGATCCTAAAGGTGAGTGTGAACCGGAGAGAGGCTGACTGGATTGCCGTGGGAGACACTACTAGAGAGGTCTCTCCCAAGGAGCTGCTAGTTTTAGCGAGGCAAAGGCAGAGAATCCCACAAGGAGAGTGTGGGGTCTGACAAGGGTGGACTAAAACATAGCGAGGTTAGGAAGAGAGGTCCAGAGGTTTTCATAAATGAGAAGGCCAAGTTTTGAGACATCAGTGCAGCCGCAGTTCACCAGTTTGAGAGCCGTCATGAGAATGATTTACAAGTTTTTTTTCGAAGCTCTCTAGGTCGAATTTAGGATGTGGGAAAAATATGAAATATTTGGGGTGATAGGAACCTATGATTTACAAGCAAACCCCCGGGTCTATTTATACTTGGGGTCCCTCGTTAGTACCCAATAATGTGCCTCGTTATTGTACCCAATGAGATCCCAGTATGCGGTGGTCTGTAAAAAATCTGTACCCTTATAGGTAAGACTTAAAGTGTTGTGCTGACCACGCAACTAGCAATTCTTTCTCAATCGATGAGTAGTTAAGTTCTGCTTGTAGTACCCTTGATGCGGATGTTCTACAGTGTTGACGTCCTTTAATGACAAAATGGAGCCTATAGCTTTATCACGAGTGTCAGTAGTCAGTAAGATTATTTTATTCCAGTCTGAGTATGCTAGTATACGAGCGTTTTTCATTAGTTTCTTCAATTAGTGCCAAGCTTCTTTTTTTTTTGATGATTTGGAAATAGGTTTTATTTTTGCATAATTTTAAATGAATTTGCGATAATAACCAGTTATTCCTAAGAATCATTTTGTTGATTTTTCGTCTTTAGAATAGGGTATTTTTTCTATGGCTTCTATCTTTCGTGGATTGGTCTTAAGTCCATCAGGTGTAACAATATAACAAAAAAATGGTAGCTTAGTTTTGAAGAATTCTGTTTTGTCTAACTGTATCAATATGGTCGTTCTCGTAATTTTCTAAAAATATTTTTATTTTCTAGATGCTGTAAATGTTCTTCTATAGTATTGGAGTATATAATTATATCATCAATATAGACCATAGCGTTCGGTACATTAGCTATCATTATGTCCATAGCTTTCTGGAAATTTGTTGGAGCATTCGTCAGTCTTTAGGGCATCCTAATAAATTAGAAAAGTCCATGTTCTGTACTAAAAGCTATCTTTGCTATTGAGCCTCCGTCTAACTCTATTTGGTGGAATCCAGATGTTAATTCTATAGTCCAAAATATGTTTGCTCTTAGCAATTTATTCAGTACGTCTTCAATATTTGGGAGTGGATATTTGTCTTTTATAGTTGACTCTTTAAGTTTTCTATAGTCAATTACCATGCCTACCTTTTTAATACCTGATGCGTCCATTTTTTCCGGTACAATCCCCCCCAGGAGAGTTGTACGGTGAATTACTTTTATGTATAATATTATTTTGTAATAACTTTTCCACTTCTTCGTTTACAAGCTGCATCACGCATAAGGGTATTTTTAAGTTTTCTAATGTTTGTTAGTCCTTTACAAGTTGCTAAGAAAATGTTTAAGTCTTAGGGTAATTTTCTCTTGCAGTCATTTGTAATTTGTTCGTCATAACAGGTCATCATTTTTATTTTGTCTCTTTCCGCTACGTCACCGTCAGTAAATATTCTTCATGCATAAGTATGAGTCTGGGATTCAAACTATTGGCTGACATACATGTTGCTAAGGTTTTATTGTCACGAAATTCGTTTTTTTTAACAATAAGTAGCTTCTCCTACTAATTTGTTATTTATGTGTGCTAATAGTTGTTATGTGTTATGTATTCTGTTTGTATAAGCGTTCGTACATGTATGTTGTAGTACATAGTTAATACTATTTATAAATTGGGCTAATTTTAGTGGTGTAACATCAAATTCAGGTATTAACTTAAGATCTGATGGTCCAATTATATAATTTTCTGTGTCAAAGTAAGGAATAGTATTAATTCGAAAGGTGGAATTGTTATTGTCTTAGGTAATTTCAGTAGATGCGTCTTGCTTCTCGTATTAATGTTATACGGTCGTTAATGGATGTCATTAAAGGTCATGTATATAGCCGTAAGTCAATAAATGAGTACATAAATATAATTACCAAAATAAAGGTTTCCAACTTCTGTGAGATCTACCAGATTTCTAGATGTCGATCGCCTGATGAAAGTTGTTGAGACAACTAGGTACCTACCCAATATTGGTGATATCCTGTCGTGTGGCCTGTGCTACCAGGGGGATTTCTTCGGATCGTCACAACGCTATTAGCAGATGTCTTCAGGATAGTCCCTTGCATGTGACAGAGGAAGCGGAGTCTTGGGAAGTCCCCCACGATCCTCCGTCAGCCTCGTCACCGGATGCTAGCCAGTGGAGGCTGACGAACAGCGCGAGAGCGTATGAGACACGACTCGAGAAACTGGCCATTGCCAGGACTCCCACGGGCACGCAATTATAGCAGGTCCAGATATCCATATAGAAATGTCGAAAGATGAAAGTTAAAAGGGAAAACTCTTCATTTTACGCCGTTTTTTTAATTTATCGAAAGTTTGAATATCTCGGTACTTATTTGGTTTAAAAAGAAGTTTGACCAGTAGAAATTTAATGTTTTTAACTTATGTAATAGAAAATTGTCAGCTAGAACAAGTAGTTTAGGAATTATAAGCAAAAAACTAAAAAAAAATCGAAAATTTTGAGGTTTTCGCCTGCCCTGAAGTTCGGAAAGGGTTCTCCCCAATGGGAAACCTTTGATTCTACCCCAGACACCTAACATACAACTTCTTAAAAGATCATTAAGTTCGGACCTTTTTATAGGTAACCCTATTTTTTAGTACAGGGTACAAGAGGAGAGAGAGAGGAAGCAAATAAATAACGATTAAGAATCAGTCATTTCAGATGTTCCATTATATGAGCTTAGATTATTGAAAAGTTACAAAACCTGGGAGGCTTCTGGCAAATAAAGTCAAAAAAGCTTTTATTATATGTATATGTTCATGTTATTATTTATGTATATGTTCATATTCCTTTACCCTAAAAACCTATGAATACGAATTTCCTTGGCAATCAACAAATTAAAACTTTTGCTAGATATGCCGGGGGAACTAAATTATTATTTAATCGATGTACTGTATCCCATTCAACCTTTCATAACTCATCTAAATTTTGCCCTAATCCATCATTATTACGTTAGAAAGCTTAATGAAACGTATTATAGTTTTAAAAAAAAAAACATTTAAAAAGTAACATAAAATGTATTAATGAGGATTATAGAATGTATGAATTTTTCACAAGAAACATGTTCAAATAAACTCTATATTTAGCTTGAGTTGATAAACAAAAATAGCATCAACATATTGAAAGGATTAAAATTGGAATATATTCCTTTACACTCTCTTAATTTGAACATTTCAAGTAAAGTATTTCAGTCCGTACAATTTTTAGAAAAATACAAACTTTTCAGACGTGAAAAAAGATGTACAAAGTATCCTTTTCAAAATAAGAGCATTAAAACAAAGGAACATAGTTAAAAAAAAAAAAAGAAAAAAAAAAAAGAGGTCTACATGAAGACAAGGTAAACACGACAGGTAAAAACTCAAGATCTAGCGATACTTTCCATGGAAAAATAACTTAAGAGATGTGCGCGATATTTTTTTTATTAGTGTATCCTACAATTTCTATACGAGATTGCTGTTAGAGGAAGCCAAAACTCATTAGCGAGTGGTAGATCTACTTTAATTTCAAGTATAAAAAAATGGATACAATAAATTATAAAATTACATTTTAGTAACAAAATAGCTTCTAAATTAACCTCCCTCCCACCCTTATGACATTGAAACTTTTGGTTATACAAGGGTAGTTACCTACCAATCATTGGACATACATGTGACAGGTCTTATCTTGCTAGAAATATTTAAAATAAAGAACTCAAAAGAATACAAATTTATTTTTTGTTAAAAAATGACGGATTCAGAATGTGCCAATATAGAGTGAATAATAATAATAATGCTACATTTACAACATCACAGTGACGTGTCATCTTCAAAAAATTACATTTCTTCCATTCTCTTTCAATTTCATGAAGAAATCTTCTAATTGTCATCGGCCTGTATTCAGTGATAGATTAAGTAATTCTGTATAGTAAAATTATGCTTAAGAAACAGATTAGAGCAAATAATATTCTTAAAATAGAACTATTTTTGAGGTCCATAGCCATAATATTGTAATTATTATTTTTTTTAAATCTAAGGCTCTTAACTGTTAAAACAACTAACTCGTAATCTCTGAGAAAAAATTAACCAAGTTATCGGTATGTGATCCCACTATTTAATTAATCATTAACCCAAGAAAAAAAGATAGTAACAGCCCTGGAGCTTGACAGTGGTAGCTAGCTCATTGATAGAAGAGTTCAACCCTCATCAGGGTTGAAAAGTCATGTCTTTATTCTTTGGCTAATAATTATATGATGACAATAAAATAAAAAACAAGTTATGAATGGTAGCCATGGTGAGGCACATTAGAAGGGGTTGTCATCTCTTTGCTATTTAAAACTGTAAGTTTGAGTACTCATCGGTTATTCCTATTATGCCCTTTTATACTCCCCTGAAGACATTACATTCTTGGTTAACAAATCTATTAACAATTTTTTTTAAATAATTATTAATTCATTTTTATCACTATCATTAATATTTTTACATTGCAGGTATCTTAAAACAATACATCAGTTTTGTCTATGAAGCTATCCTTCCGCCAGGATATCTGTTGTCAAGCTCTCTATATATTGTTGTGATATTTTAAAATGATGATTTTTAATGGTGTTTGTTTAAATAAACTCGGAATTAGCGAGCATTGAATAACGTAATAACGATCCGTGGTTCATCTCTGTGAAAGTAAGAACGTTTTTTATTGTCGTCATATTAAATATTAATAATTGAAATAAAAATAATATCATATTTAATATAAACATTTATTATATAAACTTCTAATTTAAGCAAAGTAATAAATATCCGAAACAACTGGCATTAAATAACCAGTTGAAAGTCAAGAAGGCAGCGGTAGGTAATATAAAGACCCGCTTGAGTTCGAAAAAGCACATTCTTTCATCTGGGACCGAAGAGACATGAGGGACGAAAACCCAGGTAGCGACCCACGCTAAGGCTGGTGGTGCATCAAAGAGAAGCGTCCCCAGACTTTCACTCGGCATGAGGACAAAGGACGCGCAAGTAAGACAATCCGGACGGAACAAGCGATGCAGATAAGAAGAAGAAGATTTGGATCACGCAAATGAAAACGACCATGGAAGACATCAACACAAAGAACACTGGCCAGTATAATTACGTAAAATAAGATTTAATGTTATTTTTTATTACGTACATATTTATTTTTTGTAGATCAATTTTTATATATTCAATGTGTTTAAATAAAACCAATATTCCTTTTGCCAGAAGTTCCCTATATAATTATTAACAGAACCCTGAGATAACGTTAAAGTTATAAAATATAAAGTTTTTTAAAATTATATGAAAAAATATATAATTAAAATATTATTAATAAATAAGCAAATATTAGAATAATATATCAGTCTGATGGGTCATTTCAGTGATCTGTTCGTCGTTTTTAGTGGTTGTAATATGATGAACAAAAAATTGGTTAAAATATTTACGGCGAATTATGCAATTCAATTATAGTTTTATATACAATTTTAAAAATAATTAGGTAAATTTGGGAATAAAAAATGTGCATAAAATCTCCATATCGTGTACTGTAAAAAAATTACAAGGGAAAGGAAATATGTCATAAATGAAAAGGAGAGAAATAGTGTAATCTGTTATTAATGTGATTAATCGATAAAGGAACTGGTCATTGAAATCACCCTTATCTTTACACTGACATCATAATCTGCATTCGGTAATGTCCAAAGAACTAAATAATACCAAAAAACCTGTATGTACTATAACCCATAAAAAGATAAAATAAAATATTTAAATTATTGGAGAAGTTTTAAGCAATAAGGCAGTGACAACAGTATTCAAAAACTAAACTCAAGAGATTATATTAGGATCAGCTGGTCACAGTGGGTTAGGCAGCAGTACACAGGTATAGACTAAAACAATACTACCAAGTGTTCATATCTTAACTGGAAAGGAATCTTGAAAAAAAAAAATATTTATAATATTTTTATATTATATA
The DNA here is from genome assembly GCA_930367205.1 of Acanthosoma haemorrhoidale. Taxonomy (NCBI): domain Eukaryota; kingdom Metazoa; phylum Arthropoda; class Insecta; order Hemiptera; family Acanthosomatidae; genus Acanthosoma; species Acanthosoma haemorrhoidale. The sequence continues at coordinate 56,525,314 of OV884011.1, forward strand.
TTTTTAAATAGTGCAAAGTATCCATATCATAAAGACAATTACAATAAAAAAATAAAAATACACCAAAATATACATAGCTAAAAATGTAAATGTTCAAATGCATAATTTCAACATCTTTCAGCAATGCTGATAATATTCCTTACGTTACACGTTACCAGCTTGCTTTGATGAAATTAATCAGCCCATTTGTGGAAGGATCGTGAGAAGATACTGGCTTGTCATCATCCAATTCTGGTTCTATTTTCTGGGCCAAAACTTTTCCAAGTTCAACACTGAAATTACGAATATATTAAGGTTTTTTTTTTTTAGGATATAACAGCAAAGTTATAATGTTTAAATTACAAAATAGAAATGTTTGAATACCGGATTTCAATAGATCTGAGAACCTAATTGAATTAAGTTATTAGAGTAGGGTCAGTCAAAAACATAAGTACATAATTTTTATTTTTGAAATGAAACTTGGGGCTTGTGAGTCAGTCATCTAGGTAACAAAAACCAAAATATGATGATGAGAATAAGAAATAATGTAGTTCTGAACTTTGGTAATTTACAGTTGTTGGGGAGAGTTGTTAAAAAACAAGAATTTTCTCAATTTTTGTTAAAAGGGTATCCATGAGAAAAAAAAGAAAAAATTAATATTGAACAAAGCAAAATAATTTTAATAAATACACCAATAATAGCAAAGCAAAAAATGTTGGAATACATAAAATATAGAAGCATATAACCAGATCAGTAACTGATATATACACGCGAGGATTAATTAAGTATTTTGTTTACACACTGGTACCCTACCCCCTCTGTTTTGACGTTTGATGGTTCACCCTCCTGGCTGATTAAATCCACACAATGTTCTCATACGCACCAACATCATAGGAGACCAACATACTAAAGATGTTATTTATCACCAGGGCCCCTACACAAAATTCTTCTTAATCCCTGTACCTACAACCAAATGAGAATGTTCGCCTTGAGGATTCAAAAGTTACAAAAGCAATGGAAAAGATTCAAAGTTTTTGCAAGGAAGGGACAAATGCCAGTATTCTGTAGATGAGTTGATTGGAGCAGATTTCATCTGGGGAAAAACCACCGCATGAGGAAAGCTAAGAAATCCGCTCTCTACGACACATGTTGATCTCCATGCAAGTACCAATGTTTTGGTTGGTCGATGCCTCCTACAATGTGTGAAGTGGAATGCAAATTCCACTTTTTCCTCCATTACTGGCCAATAAATTGCTTATCTAGTAGAAACTTTTGGTCAGAAATCCACAGTGGTTTTAGATAGGTACAGTATTCAAATCTACAATATTTAAATAGTTGAATTTTTAATAGACAAATCTAAAAAGAAATTTAGACAGTAGTGTTGATTATTTGAAGTTTGGCTTCATTCCTTTATTGTTGGATAAATGATTTTTTATGTGCCTTTTATGCAACAAAGTTTTAGCAATGACACTATGAAACCATCCAAGCTGCCAAATCATCTGAGAAAGTGTCACCCTGATAAAACAGGTAAAGATTTGAAATACTTCTAAATACTTAAAGAAAAACTTCAAAAGAGACCTCCCACAGTGGATAGTATTGTAGCGACCGCTAACTACATAAGATAAATCACCCTATACTCTATTGCGTATATATTGTAAGCAAAAGTAAAATAACATGAACTAAATGTATTTTAGACAAAGGTAAATAACATGAACAAATATAAATCATTGTAAATGTGTTAAGCAATAAAAGGCTGAAGCCAAGTAACATGAGAAGGGCAACAGCTGTCAGTCATAAACAGTCAGGTACCCACCCGCTGGGCCTAAGAGCCAGATGAGGAGGGTACCACAGGTCATAAATAGTTCTAAACATAACCCTTTTGGGGCCTCTCTACCTCCAGGGCTTGTCCCCTGGTCGGGTAATCAGGCGTGGGAACCACCGCCAGCCTAGACCCTTGCAGCCCCCAGTAGAGAGGATACTTAAGGCAGGCTCCTGGCCCTGTTAATTAGTCTCTCGTGACCTTTACTCGTGATGCGTGGTTTCCGCTCGAACTCTGAAAACTTGACTAATTCTTTATGAAAAACCTCTGTACTTCTTCTCTTGAACATAGTGCATTGTCGGGGCACATACCTATCAAAAATGGAGTCAGATAGTAACACCATCATGAAGCGATTGTCCAGGTTATAAACTCGAACAATCCGCACTTGTCACCGGGGCTAGGGTGATTAGGCACCCCCCATAGTGACGACCCGACAGTTTGTTAGCTTCAACATCACAAAGAAGCGATGATGGTTTGTAGGAATCTTACAATATCTTGCTACTTATACAAAAATCAAGAAAACTGCATACTATTGGAGAACAATTAATTTTGACAGCCATTGAAAAGGTTTTAAAAACTGTTTTACACAAACCGTCATATGAAGTAATAAAAAAAAATCCTTTAAGCATTAACACAGTTCAAAGACGTATTGATTAAATGAGTTATGATATTGAAAGAATCTTCTGTAATTAATTATCTCCAAATGACCCATTTCTTTACGTAACTGGGGACTTTATCTGGTGATGAAGCATTATTATATGTTCGTTTTGTTATATGCCAAGAAATCCACGAAGAACTGCTTTTTGCGGGGACTTTGATAACAGGCACTAAAGGCGAATCAATATTTAATATTTTGAGAGATAATTCATGCATAAAGCAATCCCTTTATCCAAATATAATATCAGCAGCCACAGATGGAGCACCTGCCATGTTTGGGAGCTATTGTGGATTTATAACCCTTTTAATTTTGTTGTGCCTGAGGTGTTTCCAATACACTGTGTCATCCATCGACAACATTTAGTTGCTAAAAATCTGAGTGGTAGATTCCCTCAATCTCTTCAATTTGTCATTAATGCAGTAAACAGAATTCAGAGCAACACGTTGAATTCTAGGTTATTTGTGCAGTTTTGTGAAAAAATGATGAGAACATTCATTGATTGCTCCTTCACACTGATGTATGCTGGCTGTCAAAAGACTTTTATTTTAGAGAGTTAAAAATCTAATTTTAAAAGAAAATTTAACTAAGAGGAAACCTGATGTTGCTTATTTAACAGATTTGTTCAGTAAAATTTAATGCGGTTAACTTGCAGTTTCAAGGTGACAGTTTAAATTTGATAAAAATGAACTCCATTTCATTTCAGCTTTTCTTGTCAGAATTAAGTTAATGAAGCAAAACATTGGAAAGCGTGAATTTTGTCAGTTCCCAATTTAATTTGGCAGACAAACTGCCAGGATGATGACGTTTCAACCTACGTTTAACATTTAAATGTCCTTCACACAGACTTTGAAACTAGGTTTGAGGATGTTTTGACTATGGAAATACCGCAGTGGATTATCAATCTATACAGTGACATTGAAGAACCAGTGTCATATTGCAAGAAGAACTAATCGGAATAAGCACTTACGAAGAACTTAAGGTACAGTTCAGAAAGGGATATCAGCAATTTTGGATTCAGAGAGACCTGTTATTTATCCTGTATTATGGACTATCATGAGAAAAATTTGATAGCTTTTCTATATTCATTCCTCCTGGAAAGGGGTTTCAGCACGGATGCCAATCTTCACGCAAAAAAAAAGAAGTAACAGACTGGAAATCACTGACCGGGGAGATTTTAGGTTAAACCTAACTTAATTTAAACCAAATATTGAAAATTTGCTATTAATGTATCAGGCTTATCCCTCCCATTATTTTTTTTTTATTTATTTTTTTTTGTCACGAAAAGGCCTTAAAGGCCACACGAATTTATTTGTTAGTGAGCGGTCCGACATACCTCTTTCGAGAGGTTGAAGAACACTGACCTGCACCCGGTGCTTGGTGTGCCGTCGGTGGGTGTCAAAAATATGTCAACTGTCAAAAACACATTTGAAGTTGATGAACTTGTAAAAATTCAATGTTAGGAAGGCAGGGTATCTACCCAAAAGAGAAAAAATTGGCACGTGGTCTACGAGACAAAAAAGTTTGGGGACCTCTGATATAGAGGGTAAGTGAAGTTGTGAATTAATGCAATGTCAAGTGGGTCAGGTCTGTACCTAGCTTATGTTGGATAGAAAGTAGGTTCGTTTGGGAGTGATACTTGTAGTCCTATGTTTTATGTTACGGTCAATAATCATAGTCAATTGATGTTCTGCAGCCCTAATCTGTTCACTGTCATGTTTAGATCGCCTAACAATATCGTCTAGTAAAGATATCCTGAAAGTCAATCTGTACTAGTCTAATGCTCGGTCGTTGGTTGGTGTGGAGCTATAATATTGAAATACTATAATATTGAATGAAATACAGATTTTTGACTTTCCCTCATATTAAATAGTATCATGTGTTGAAAATCTCTACTAGTTTAGACCAAAGACATTTTATAAAAACACTTACCCCCATTGATCGAATGAATTGATGTCCCAAACGATACCTTGAGTGAATATCTTATGCTCATAAATGGCTGGAAAAAATAATTGCAAAATTATTTATTAATTGATAGTATCGTGTGAAAATTATTTTATTTATTTAAAAAATTGTAATACCTATTAGAGCACCAAGTATAAAAGGAGTAAGCTTCTTGACTACTATAGAGTTAGTAGGCCTATTTCCAATAAATACCTTCTGATTTGCTAATGCTTCATCTTTTACATCCTTTTTAACCTCGTCAAGGTTTCGTCCAACCATCAATGCTTCTGTTTGAGCCAGAAAATTAGCTAGCAATATCTATAAACCATGTGAAGATATGAGATATATTTTAGTAATAAAAATTTTAATAAATTCTTAGTCACCTAGCCAAATTTCCAGAAAACATTCACTAATTTAAGAAAGGAATATATCAGATTAGTACTAAATCAGTTATATAATGCAAGGATTATTTTTACGTTTCTACTTCAAACTATTCCAATGTTATTTTTTAAGGAGTAACTTGGAAGAAGGAAAATAAATTATAAAAGGTTTAATTTCAATCAAGTGATTGGGACAGCTAGGAAGAGTGTCAGTAAATGGAACAGCTGAGAGGGACACCAGTAGTTCAGTTGTTTAAGAGATGCTTGAAAGGAGATGTTGTCAGTTGTTTAGAATTGCTTGAAAGGAGATATTGTCAGTTGTTTGGAATTCCTTGAGTAGAGAGGTGTTGATGATGATTTTGTGAGGTTTGCTGATTGTCAAACGTATTTGACGTGAAAGCCCTCAAACATCATATTTCCTAATATCCTTGTATTTACCCATACTTATACGGAAAAACATTACTCCTCAGATTGGTAGAATCTACAGGAGGCCATTGAGGCAGCATTATAGTTAAAGCATCGGGATCAACAAAACATACTACTTGGGCTGGAGCAAGAAAGTCAGATAGAAAATTGTGAAGGACTCAAAAAAAGTACGTCTTATTTTTTATTTTTATTTATTTTATGTTAAATGTTTGGTTGTCAAGGACCCTCCTGTGACATAACAAATTATAAGTATAAAAGTTTCATTAAATTTTTTTTATTATTAAATTAACAGAACACAACAAAATGCTTAACCAATGTGGGTTTTTTTTCATATTTTCTTTAAAGGCCATAAATAGAATATTTCATATATACTTTGTAAAATTTGAGCAATTTACTAATATAAAAATGGCCTTCTGTAGATTCTGACAAGATGCTAATACGATGTATGAGGAAATATGAAGTATAAGGAAATATGAGTGCCCTCGCATCAAATATGTTTGATTATCTGCAAACTGCAACAAATCTCTTCTATAATTCTAAACAACTGACAACTAACCACGTCTCCTTTCAAGCATCTCTAAACAATTGAATTCCCAGCATTCCCCACAGCTTTCCAATTACTGAAATACTTCCATCATTACAGAAATATTACTTGACTTGTCTTGCTCCAGCCTAAGTAGTGTGTTTTGTCTAAAATGCTGTCTCAACAGCCTCCTGTAGATTCTGCCAATCTAAAGACTGATGCTTTTACGTATCAGTATGGGTAAATACAAGGATATTGGGAAATTCAAAGTAATGACATCATATGACATCTTCTTTCAAGCATCTCTAAACAGCTGAACTACTAGTGTCCCTCTCAGCTGTTCCATACACTTGATTGAAATTAAACCTTTAATAATTACCTTCCTTCTTATTATTTTCCTTCTTCCAAGTTACTCCTTAAAAAATAACATTGCAATACTTTGAAGTAGAATCGTAAAAATAGTCCTTGCATTATATAACTGATTTAGTACTTATCTGACTGATTAAGCCCTAGCTCAATCGTAGAACAGGATTTTTTTTTTTAAACGAATAGAACTTAAAAGAACTCTGTAGAAGCATCTGGAATTGTTTTTAGATTGCCACCCACCATGTCTTTTAATAATAGTGGTGTATCCAATTATTTTACCCACTAAAACGTTCCAAGGGTGTTTGTAATTTAATTGAAGCTACTTTCTGAACTTCTTGCAACTTTCTGTTTTCTTGCAATATAGGTAGAATTCATTTCTTTTCCTAGTTAATATAAGATTGGGATAATTAAATACATGGGGCAACACCGAGTAAGGAATGTTTGTTTGCATGTACAAGGCAAACTGCAGGATCGGCTGAACGAATTTTGACAATTTATATGTTCCTTCAAGTGTCAGTTAACTTATAGGCGATGTACTTTCACACTAATTCATTTGGTGGTTGGGTAATGAACTTAAACTTGGAAATGGGCTCAGTGAAAATATTCTTAAGCATTGTGACAGCTGTGAGGCTATTATAAAATGAAGACTTAAAAATCACACCCCATCTGTAAATAGGCTGGTTTCAATAGGGTAATAAAAACGCAGTAAGAAAATTATTTAATTAATAAAAAAGTTTTAATTCTAAAAATTTTATCCTTAACATAAAATAAATAAATGAAGATCTTCATGAAATGATAAAAAAAAGAAGTGCATTAGTAATTAAAAATGTAAAAAAATAGATCGACATGAAATTTTTTTTTTAAATTAAAAAGCAATACTTGTTTGAGACAAATGTTTACAAATTATTTCTAAGCTTAAAGTTAAAAATAATTATAACAATGAAATATTAAAATCGGAAAACTATTACATGTCCTGTATAATAAGCTAGGAGCAAATAAAAATGGCCATTGGCTTAGTTGTCAGACCAATAATTCTTATGGGTCTCCCCTTCACTACATATATCTATATAATAAGCTACCCGAGCTTTTAAGTGTAACAGATCACCAAATAAAATATATTTCTCAAACAGGGATCAAACCCATCTCTATAAAGTCCAGATCCAGGTCGATTCCACAGGGCTATTGTTGATATGAAGTAAACTTGTATTGGACAGGGTAGGATCGCCTAGTTAAGCCAGCCAGACCTTGACGTTAAGGTGAGGATCACCTTTAGTTGACCGTACACAGGTAATGCATGCTACCCAAACAAAAATATTTACATGCTTAAAAATTATGGAATGGGGCGCAACATCCTTTAAGATTTCCATGTGAGGAACGTCACATGCAAAAATTAATTTAGTTACACAGTACAACCACAGTATTCATTTAATCAGCCATTTTTGTTTACATTGATATAGTATTGTACACTCCCTTACAAGAACAACACTTATTGTATCAACACTTGTGATGGTTTCACAATTTGAACCAGTAAAATGTTATATTACAAAAAATGTCAACTTCACACATTATTTTATGTTTTGTTTTGTATTTTCACAACAAAATGTATTTTTATACGTATATGAGGTAGAGTAGAGTATTACCTTATGATGTTCATTAGAAGCGATGGGGTTATGACTTTTGGCCGGGACTATGAAGTCAGCAGGTATTAGACGTGTCCCTTGATGAATCAATTGGTAGAAGGCATGTTGACCATTTGTACCAGGCTCACCCCATACGATAGGACCAGTGCTGTAATTGACAGTTTCACCACCACGAGTTACACTCCTGTTTAAATAAAAGAATTAAGTAAAAAGTTAAGTTTTCTTAATAAAGGTTACACATTACTATTACAGATCTAATTTATACATGAGTTGTATTCACCTGCTGAAACATATTATAAAATTTAATTTACTTATTTCAATAATAATATAAGAGAATATTCAATAATTTAAGATAATTCTTATGTTCTTTAAAAAGAGGGTTAGATTTTTTACTAATCCTTAGCCACAAGCAATACAAATTATTTTTTAATTTATGAATTTATTATTTAGGGTTTTAAGGTCCAATCAGTTTACTTTAAATATATATTTCATTTAAATCAAATGTACTTGTTAACTTTAGAATAAGACAGAGAAAATACAATCTCGCCTCTCCCTTTGGGACTGGTAATTATGGCTAGAATTTTAAGAGTAAGAATTTCCAACTCACTTTCCATTGGATTCCATATCTCCCTGTTGAAAGTAAGCAGCAAATCTATGCAGATACTGATCGTAAGGAAGAATAGCATGTGTTTCAGCACCATAGAAATTAGAATACCAAATACCAAGCATGGCTAATATTATAGGGACCTATAAAAAAGAAATGAGAAAGCATCATCAATTAACAATATTATAAATATAAAAAAATAATTGTAATATTTTAAATGGAAGATTAATATTCTTTTATTTAAAACTAATAATGGAGTTCTAAGTGGGAGTTTACAATTGCCGGTTCGTTTGAGACAATGCACATTCTATACTTTTTTTTTAAAAGAAAACCAGAGTATTAACTGACCAATTTTGGTTTCACAAATAATAAAGTAAATTTGAGCAGTGTTCTCTAATAAAGATTCTTGAGAAATATAAAATATGGAAGGGGAATTGTGAACCCATAGGCTGGTTTTATTAAAGTTATTAAGTGCTGGTACTGGACCGTCCTAGTTTAACAAGGGGAAATGACAATGAAGGAATGTTGATTACAAAAGAAGTCATACATTTATATCTCAGAAAAGCTGCATGTGCCCTAAAATGTGTAAATGGAGGAGCCATGTACAACAGCAAGGATGTAACTTCTTCTTAAGAGAAGTCAGTGGACTATAGAGGGCAAATTTAGTAGGAGACATACTTTTTTGCCCACATCTTGGACTTCATGAAAGCAGTAAACAACACCATCATAGATTCAGCTAATAACCATTTTCTATGTATTATAATCTGTGTGGTTGTTATTGAGGCCAACTGTATTGTAAGGGGACTTCCTTAGGACAAATAAATATTATTTTAAATACTTAACTAGGCTCAGCATAACAGGGGGTCAGCAAAAAATAGATAATTGTCCATACACACTCACACTTGCAGGGGAAGATAAGAAGTTCTGAAAACTTTGTTCATGCACACTTTTAGACAAAATTCTTTCAGTTTTATTTCGAACTAGGCATTAGAAGTAGAGTAACACTTGTTAACTGCTAAAAATAACATTTTTTCCCCTGAAATGTTTAGATTGTTCACCTGATCAATAGTACATAGTTGTATTTTAGAAATTTGCCCCTATTCCATCATCATGCAAAACGCTTATGGTGGTTTTTGAAAATGTAGGCAGTATTTTGAAAGTAGTATAAAACTTGAATGGGTGGAATTTTGAAAATATGACTTTAAAACGAAATATTAAAAAAATTCTACGGTCAAACCATAGTGACAGCCGAGCATTTTTCCGATTTTTTTTTTAAAATGAATTTTCCAAAAAAGGGGAAAGCGAAATTAAAAAATCTAAGAATTTTTCAGTTATGAGCCCTCGGACACCGAAATCGCTCAGGCCAGGTTCCAGTTCCCCTTTCAACTCATCCTCCTTCTCATAGTATTGTAGCTTTAGTTACAAAGTAATTATTTTTGTATTTTAAATTAATAAAAATTTGTTATTATTATAAAATGATAGTAATTACAATTTATATATTACACCAATTTCTTAAAATACACTGAATTATCTTACATTATTTTCAACTGGAGCAGTTCTGAAATGTTGATCAATGAAATGAGCACCAGCCAAAAATTTTTCAAAGTTGCAATAACCAATGCTCAGAGCTACAGAAAGTCCAATTGATGACCATACAGAGTACCTAAATAAGATACAATAAAAACATTAATGTTTGATAAAAGTTAATTAAAATTGACAGGAAATTTTAAATTTCTTTCTTTTTATTAAACATACCTTCCTCCCACCCAATCCCAGAAAACAAACATGTTTCTTTCATCGATGCCAAATTCTGTAACTTTTTTCTTATTTGTTGATACAGCGACAAAGTGTTTAGCAATAAAAGCTTCCTAGGGTGAAAAAAAAGAAGATGTAACATAACCTTCATTATTATTTGAAACAAGCAATTATAGTAGTTAGCATATCATTAAATTATTAGTGCCTAGTATTGCATTCATGAAAGACATTGTATACATAGAAGGAGATTTGGAAAGCAGAATGAAAAAATTATAATGATAATATACCAATCAATTAGAACATGTTAGACTTTATATCTATAAAATAAGATCAAATAACCAAAAATATTCAATAACTGAAAGTAAAATGTGCTGTTTATTTTATAACTTTACCTCTAAAGATTCTATTTGTATGCTAAATTTAAATTAAACCAAAGATACTCTTAGAGGCAAGAGAATTGGAGTTATGGGGAGAAGCTTAGAAATTGAAGACTTTCTCTCTCTGTTTCCGTATATAAAATGGGAGATACTTTTAGCTCTAAGCACCACTAGTTCTTGTTTAATAACTGTTGTTTGTTTAATGACTGCTGTGCTGTGTCAACTTTAAGGATAGCTCAAAAATATATTTTTTTTTTTTTCTTGTGTTGATGTAATATTAAAAACTAAATAAAAAAAAATATTAAATTTATTTAGTTTAGTAAACCATAATTATTAAGTTTATTAAATTACTTAAGGCAAAGGCTCAATGAAACACACAAGGAATAAAAAAACACATGACATACATAGAGGGTGTTGGCACCCTTTATTGGTCATATGCAAACAAAGAGACAGCAACAGGAAGGCCTGGGACAAGGAAGGAGAAGGAGACGGTATATTGACCATGTGTGAACAATGGATGAGGCACGGAAAAACCATGACATAGAGGGTGGTGGCACCTTTGAGAGGTCACGTGCTAACAAGGAGGGGGATAAAATATATAAGGAGTGGAACTAAATTAGGACAGTATTTTACGGAGTTCGAACGAGTCAGTTCTTTTCTGGTACGAGGAATTGAGCGAGCAATATCGAGATGGCACTTGTAAGTAGTCTTACACTTGCAAGATATGACTGAAGGTGTTAAACGAGGAGTGAGAGACTTATGTCTTAGGATCCTGAAGAATGCTGAGCACCGTGGGTTGAAGAAGACCTAGAAGAACAGCACTGAAGCAGATAGAAGAATTTTTCATTCACTAAGCCAATTACAGGAACATTTGCGTACTTCAAGACGAACTGTGAGTGCACAAACACTAATTACATTTCTCTGAAGATAGAAGCAGTTACGGCCACAAATCATTTTTTCCAGTATAGTTATAGATTTTAAGGTTTTTAATGCTTAATGATAGTAAAGTAAACTTGGGTTAAATGTATGAGTGTTTAGCTTGTTAGAATCCAACCTGAGTTTTTTATAATAATCAATAATTTAGATGAAATGATAAACAAAATTAAATAATCCACAAGTTGTTTATTAATAATAATAAAACCTGATATTATTATTGCTTGTAATGAGGAAGTTACAAGGGGTTGCCATGCCTAGACACTATTTTTGAGGATTGGATATACTCCTGCAGCAAAGCTCTTCACATGTTAATTATATTAACTTTACAACCCTATGAGATTAATAGGGTCAAAGTAAGTTAAATTAGATTGTGTGTTCACATATCAAGGTTAAAGTTATTAATATCAATTTAATATATACATACTATACTGTAGTTATCTAACTGAAACTGAGAACTACACAACAAATATGTTATAACGAACTTAATAGAAAAAAAATAATTACGTTCTTAACATGCTTCATGAACCACTCTCTGGCTGAGTGCGCATTCCTAATGGTTTCTCGGGTGGTAAATGTTTTCGATGCAATTACAAAAAGTGTTGTTTCTGGACAACACTTCTTCAAAGTCTCTGCTATATGGGTCCCATCGATGTTTGAAACAAAATGAGATCTTATGCCGACAGAATATGGTTTGAGAGCTTCAGTAACCATTAGTGGACCCTAAGCAAAAAACATCAATGCTATCGAAGGTACCTTAGTACAAATAAAAATAAATGAAATTGTAAATATTAAGCATTGCAAAATTGTTAATTTAAGAAGTTACCAAATCTGAACCTCCGATACCAATGTTTACAATATCTGTAATTGATTTCCCAGTATGGCCAAGCCACTCACCGGCATGGATCTGAAATCAATTGTAATAGATTGTATAAAAAATAAAATAATTACTGTTTTCATTGGTATTAACAGAAATTAAATAATATTACCCTTTCACAAAAGTATCTGATGTGGTTTAGAGCATCATTAACATCAGGCATAACATCTATACCATCTACCATTATTGGTTCATTAGACAAATTTCGCAAAGCCACATGTAAAACTGCTCTGTCTTCAGTGACATTAATTTTTTCTCCTTTAAACATAGCATCTCTAGCTGATAAAACACCTCTGGCGGTAGCCTAGAAACACATACAAGCGGTTTTAATAATTTCATAACTTCTATAAAGGGTTATCAGCTCCTCTCATTTCAAAATTTTATTTGTGAAACTAGATAAAAAATGGAGTCAAACAACCCCCCTCCCCACCACATTTTTAGCTATAAAACCCAATTGCCTTCACCAACCATATCTTCATAATAAGCGTTAATTTCATGCAAGACTAGTGTACTTTTTATTTTTGAAAATAATCATCTAGGAACCGAAGTAGCATCTCAAACTTTACGAATATTTAAAAATTAAATTTTTATTTTCATAAAAATTATGGGAAACTGTCGCAACATTCTCTTTTTAAATAAGCTTTTGAATGATGTAATTCTGTAAAGAAGAAATGCGAGTAAGAATGTGAAAAAACTTCACCCTTTGAAACCCCTGAGTTTAGCAAAGGAGTGCATTTATTGATCATACATCAAGTATACCAATGTGTTTATAACATAGTGGTTCCTCCAACAAGCCACTGCACAAAGTGGAATAGTGTCCTCATGATGTAGATTTTCAAAATCTACATGCTAATTTATTACTTTACATGCCCAATCAACTCCTGGTCAATGCACCTAATTCCAAAAATACTTGACCACATTTTCCTAAATTCCAACTGAAATTGTTCATTAAAAAAACAAGATGGTCAAGGTTTCTATTACTCTCTAGGAAAGCTTATAAAATATATTTTTTTCAGGTTTACCAAATTGTTGACTTAAAGTGGAGAAAATAGTTTTTTTATAACCAAAAAAAAGTTGTTTTCTTAAAAAAAATCTCAAATAAAACTTGTTGGATTTTCATCCCATTTATTAATTAAAAACATTTTTACATATTAAGTTCATCTGCATCAGGTTCTGATAAGAAGGAAATAAGAAAAGGATGTTACAAAGAGTATAAAATCGTTATTAACATAACAAGAGGTGAACATAAATAAATATATAATACTTTATAAATGATATATATTTGTTATTATTTATTAATTTTTTATATATAAAATTGTTTAACTATTCATATGTTGTTTTACATGTCATGTGTTTGGTTTTTAATCCAGAGGATTCCTGAACAGGGAAATATGTTGACCAATATAAGAACAAACATAAACATTTGTTTTTGTCTTTTTAAACCATCATAAAAAGTCATTTATAAAATCATTTTCACAGCGATAAAAAAATCCTTTAGTTGTGTGATACATTAGCTAGACTCGATTTTTTTCTCTTGTTATCAGAAGCTAATCCAGAGATACATGGGTGGGATGTAGAACAGGTGGTTCATCAATGTATATCTTGAAAAACTTAGGCCAATTCCCCCAAAAATACACTAATATTTAATTTCAGGGCTAACTGCTAACTCACTTAAAATCAATGCTAACAAGAACAAAAATGGACAACATATTTGGAATATTGTAATGAGGTCAACCATAAACATTACTACTTATGGTGATATTATTTTGAAAAACCTTTTTAGTTAATTAAATATTGTTCAAGGTTTAGAAGAGTAATTACAAGTAAAATTAAATTGTATTCCCTCCTAGAGCACATTTTTTTTTACATGTAAATAAATAAATATTTTTTTTTGGTACATTTTGTTTAGTGCTGGACCCTTGAAATAAATTCAGCCAGAGGAGCTAACCCTGGCTTGAAAAGGGTGGTCGCCTGAAGATATACTTTCTTCCCTGCCCTAAGTTGAAATAGATAAAGGCATTAAGCCCAAACAACATTTTCCTTGAGTCTAAATTATCAGTAAAAAATTTTGAATCAGATAACAGAGATGATATGGTGGTGCAAGGCCACGATTTCCCAATAAGATGTGATAAAAGTTGTTTAGTAGATATCCTCATATCTATTTACCCAACAAAATATTAATTTCTGGAAACAATATTTATTCTGATATCACCAGAAATATTAAATGAAATTACCAATTTATTATTTTTTCCTTCAATTAAAAATATGGTTTAGGAAAAATATTCAATTATCTTTTTATCCTAATTATCTTCAGTATAGTGAAGTGTTAAACATAATTATTTAATAAAAATAGTAACTTGTATGACTATATAATAATTACCAGTTTCAAAAGCATTTCAAAAACAGCATCGTTCACTCTGTTTTTTGAAAAATCCACAAGAATGTCTCCATCATTAGGGGTCTTAATAACCACACTGTTAACGAAAAAACTAACTTAGACCATTAATCAGCTTAAAAGTGAATAATACTTATTAATGTTTTGTCTATCAACATTGAAGAATACTTAAATATCAATACAAATTATATGGTGTATATCTCCATAATTAAATGGAAACTATTATGTTTAGAATAGTTTTACACTCTCAAAGGCAGCTCGTCTTACAATGTCATTTAGATGATTTGGTTGTTATTGGAAGAGGCAGTCACCACAATATTTTTTTTTTTCAAAAAAGTGATTTTAACATCTCCATGTTTTATGTTACCTTCAGGCTTAGCAATGAGTTTACACTTGCTCACTCTGCCAATCAGCAACGAATTATTCACATATTATAAATTTTTATTTAAATGAAAACGCCTTTGGATGTTGAATATCAATATTTCACAAACAAATTTTAAATTAGTTTTTCTTGACCTCGAAGCCTGTTACATATTACTTGTTTTACTAAAATAAAACAATAGGGATAAACATACCTAGTAGCATTATTTATTTCATACATAATAATTAAAATTTACCTAACCCTTATGAAATCAAAAACAAATAAAAATTATAAAATTCATTAACATGTAGTAGTGTTACCATTCAACCTTTGAAAATAATAAATAATGTGAAATAATAATAATTATAAAAAATTTCAACTCATAAAAAAAATATATTTCTTCTGTTATTCAGATTATTTGCATTTGTTTTTTGAAATACCAAAGTGTGGTAAATAAAGTTTAAAAATCAGACATTTTGTTTTTATTTTCTTGATAAGTTTAACTAATGTAATTGTAACTACACATGCGTGTTTTCCAGTGCAGATAATGGCATCTGAATACATTAACATTAAATAAACTTTTGATTCTATTTTAATAGCAACTACCAATAAAATATGTAAATAACAAATAAATTATTTAAATAGAGACTGATGAAATAATTTTGTACAATATAATTGCAAAATATTAAATAAACCTATACAGAAATGATGTGATGTAAATGAATTTACCTATACTTTTTAAATCTATCAGGATCTTCTTGAAAAAGTTCTAATATATTAATATCTTGTCCATTACGACAACAGTAATCCTTTAGTTTTATATAAATTGGTTCTACTGACAATTTCACTTTAGAATCGTTCCAATCCATAGCGACAACTGATGAGAACAGACGTAAGACCTTGAACAAACGAAAGCAATGCCCAGTAAATATCATCAAGCAGCCCTTTCTGCCCAAAATATAATTAATAACAGCATGCACTCAATTTTAAATTCAAACTATCAACTGCGCAACATATGTCTTTATATTTTTTATATTAATTTCTAGACCTTTCATCTGTAGTGTCTTATCTACAGTCTCTTAACACATTTTACCTCTTCATAGGAGTAAATAAAAAATCAGGATACGTAATTCATGTAAACATTTGTTTGTTTATGTTCAATTGGTGAGTGATCTTCGAAAATGTTGTAGCCAACAGCAATCTTTGTTTTTCATTTTTATCTTTTTTTTAAAGGAAACTTAAAGGCTCTTTTTTTTTAATTTCAAAACCCCGTTATTTATCAAAATGTTTACAGTTTACGAATTTCTCCTCTTGCATTCGAAGGAGGGTAGAATTACAATAACAATATTCTGTTTGAAGTTAAAATTACAATGCAATGGGTACAGGACTAGGTGATGGGGCTCACCTTCAGTTTACAATGTCGGAAATTAAAGGCTCCTTAACCTTCACCCTTAATATACGAGACGTTCCATAGTATATGAGCATAAAATGGCCTGCCGAAAGGTAAATGGAATGGCTTGAGAGCTCAGAAGGTCTCAACTTTGGAGCTGTATACAAAATATTACAAATAAACTGCGGACACATGTTATAAAGAAGAGACCTAAGAGATTCCCTCCAAAGTTGGATAATGAATCCTAGCGAGGCCTATGCTAAGGATTTCTTTATTTAACTAGAGCTCTGCGTACTATTCATAATGTCTGACGAACCTCAGTGAGTTCCAGCCAGACACGTCCTCCTAAAAAGAAAGCTCTTAGGACCGTGGTCTCTATAGTTATCATATAGACAAAATTTATACAAGTTGGTAATGAGAAGGAACACATTGCGTTCCATACTATTGGTAACATCCATGGCACAGAGAGAAAATTGTATTGCTAGATAAAACCACCTCCCATGGTGGGACTAGAACCTTCACCATTACTGGAAGGAATCAGGAACGGTAGCCCTTTTACCCTAACTACCAGCTTTGTAGGAATGGGTTTGATTTTCATTGCCACTATGGATTTTTTTTTCAATGACAGTGCTCCAACTAATATTCAACAATACCATAATTAGGTATGAGGGAGCTTTATGTGAGCAAAACATGGACAATTTTCGCATATATAGATCAAACATTGTCTGTGTGGGAGTCCTATGGAAGTTTAGAAGTGTCTAGACCCTATGGCTGAGAAATAAAGATGGCTTTTTATAATTAACCATGAACTCAAAACAGTCTTTTATCGACCATGCATTGTTTAAAGTGAATAAATCTTAGATGACTTGTTACGATTTAAGGTCGGTAGGACCTTAAATGGTGATTGATATGAAGACCTTTGAAAGGATGGATGAGATTAAGGTGGGTCTGGAAAGAATGGGAGCAGGGCTACCCAAAGCGACTATGTATAATACCTCAGATCCACCAGAGATGCAAAATAGGATATGATATCTGTGAATTTTATAGTTAAACGGTGCACAGGATTAAATTGGGGGTGAGGACGCATTCAATTTGAACGTAAGGATAATTACATTCTCCTTATGCTGTTTAGCTAACTTCTTAGGCTGCTAAAGTTGATATTCAAGTGTCTCCAATGCTCGAAAGTCCTCTAGGGATTGATTTTGAAGCCTATCTTGAAGAGTATATTTAATCTAGTTTGACCAATGAGCATGCCTTCATTTTGATGACCATAAAAATGAGCATGAATACAGAATCTTCTTGTGGGAAGGAAAAGCTCTTGAAAATTGAGGCATTCCTATTAGTATAGACACTGGTGACCTTGTCAAGATATCTATCTGAGAATGGAATATTTCCCAACTATATTGTTAGTTGGATAACAGTTAATTTGTACCATAAGTTGATCAGTTTAGTGACCTAACTTTCTTGTTGTTGATACCTGTCTAACGCAAGTTACACACACCAACACACATTATATGGTAGCAAAAACAAGAAAAATACTTATAATGGATATAGATATATATTTACAATCAAGTTAATTTATAAAATAGTCTTACATTATTTATTCAATCCGATGAAGTTTTCATCATGACAAGCAAATGATTTTCTGCAAGTTTTGATATTGAAAAATGAACATCCTATCGATAGTCAAAAAATGCAGACTGACTGGCACCACTGATGTCAACGGATTTTAGTTCATTGCTCTATGGTTTTAAACGTTTTAGGGCAATTTATTTTTGTAGATTTTTTTACTTACTTTACCTCCTTACTTACTTTAAGTAATGTAGAAATTTTTTAACGGTTTCGAGTAACATTTTAGTTTTTAATGGAAATGCCCTGTCGTTAGTAATTATTTTTTTATTCTCCTAAATTTAAAGAACTTAATTCTTACTAACATTTTGCTGTTTAATATATATATGACTGTTATCTTGAAGGTATTGTTTGTGTTTTAAGGGGGCTATAAGGAAGTATTTAATTTCCAGGTTATGAAAATAGTTAAGTAATGGCAGGTAGGTTTATAGTAATTAAAACAATGTATTTGTTAATTTATCTCAATTACTTAAGTCACTAAATATCTATTTTTGTTTCTTTGTTTCTTAAGGAATCAATGAGGAAATGTTAATTAACTTGGAAAGCCCCGAGAAAAATAGTAATGTTACCATTCACAATCATTACCTTAAAAATCCACTGATCCCAGGACCCGATTTGAATTGTAATGAGTTGGAAAGCAATAATCCTTTTGATATTGTGGCACAAAGTGCAGAAAACTGGGACCCTTTTGAATTGGTTTTGCATCAGTCGTTAGTGCAATTTGGCAAGAATGATTATTCTACTATTGACAAGTGTGATAAACTAGTTGATGGTGAATTTTCTTTGGTAAATGATAATTACCATAGAATAAACCGAAGCAATTCTGTTTCAAGCAATGTTAAATTTTTCCCTTCTACCGATAAGCAGTACGAAAAATCAGAGATTGATGCTTTAAATGTTAGCAGTCGTTCACTTGACAACTCTCCATCTTTAAGAGAAAAAATTAAAAGAGTTGTCAAGAAACGTGTAAGCAAGTGTATTGAAAGAGCTTTGAATGTAAGTGCTTCTCACGTCGAACTAAAACCACAAGATATTTCATCCCCAAAGAAGCGTCAACTCAGATTCTCAACTGCCAACAGCTTTACATGTAGAGAAGCTGAGAAAGTGAAAGAGGTAAATTAGTATTTGTATTTTTTATGTATATTTAATGTAATTAATTACATATGAAACAATTTATTTGAATATGTCATGTATAAAGGTCATATTATGTATCAAGACTTCTTAATAGCTATCTTAAGTTCTTAATTTATTTGGGTTTTATAAAATTAGATATTTACTCCAACTTTTAAGGTGGATATTTTCTGCTTATTACCCTTATGGAAAATACTGAATTCATATGTTGAGGTCATTACAAAATATTTTAGGCAAGAATCAAACGCCAGTTTGTCCCGGTCAAACTGTAGCTTTCCACTTAAGTTTGCTATCTCAAAATTGATTTCTTAAATATTATTGGGCAGAAGGAAAAATATAATGGCCCATTAGTTTTTATTAAATAGTTATCAAGGTTTCGCCTTTATATATGGCATTTTCAAGGTTATAAGTCCATCATCTCATTATTATAACAAATTAGTGAGCGGATCTAGAATTTTGAGTCCCATCCGCTCTAGAAGGAAAATGGTCTGACCTTGAAACTGCCATATAGGTCTATTCACATGATATTATAAAACAAGATTATTTTGGAGATTAACTGTCCATTATATTTTTCATTCTGCCTATCTTACACTGCAAGTCTCAATGTACAATTAATTAACAAGAATTAAATACTTTTAAACTGTCCTTTTGTACTCCAACTTAAACATGGGAATGGTGTATTATTAACTTGCTATAAACTTTTGAAAAATAAAATCCAGCGCTTCCAGATGGGCAGTTTAAGCATCGCGGTCTGGGACAAAAACTAAATCTATTTCCATGGTGCCAAATGTGAAAGTTAAAACTAATGGTGCTTATGAGTTATACAGGCCACAGAATGTTGTGTTGCACATCAGACCAGTGGCTATGGCAACATATATTATAATTGTGAATAAATTTTATATTTATTTATGGAGGCCTATATTATTTCATTCGTTCTACAAATTTTGTTCATAATTTTAGTAATCTATGTCTGCGAATCTGTTGCGTAACAAGTAAGTTTGTTATTAATCTTTATGAATGGAGTAAGTACTTTGTGTTTGAATTTTAGTCAAAAGTTCTCTTAAACCACCACTACTGCCTGCAGTAAAGTAGGAGGAAGAGGGAAAAAACACTCCTTGTAAAAATAAGTGCTGGTATGTAGCATTCATGCACTCTGTCTAATTAATAAGTACCAAAGTAATATCTGCCAGCAAAATTGATTCACAAATAGTAAAATTTGCCAAGTATAGATCTCTTATCATATTAAAGATTTTCACTATAAATCTAATTAATTTAATGGGTAATGCATTATATCATCAAATGAATAATATTACTACAAAATTAAAAATTAACTAATATTCTACATTTACCTCAGGGTGTATAGATTCAAATTCTTATTATAAGATCATTTAACTAAATTTTACTTTACTGTATTTCTTTTTTTTTAAAGGCTTTTTTACTCTACAGTAATGTATCTTTAATCACTGAGACTACATTACCAATCTATCATGAATAAATAGGTTCGTTTTCTTGTGTTGATTAAACCATAAAATGTCTCTATTTAAACCAAAGACAAAATCAATAACAGGTGCTTAGTTTTGCTATTTTTAGTTCATTTTCAATCTTATCAACCCGGCTATCTCTGAAATGTATTTATTTATCCCTGTATGTAATTTTAACTAAGATAGGAAAATCGCATTCTGGAACCACCCAATTTTAAACAAAATAAAATTAACTGTCCATTCAGACCTTGAACCTTTATTTCATGAAGTGTGGTTACTGGTCCAGTCACTGGGGAGCTAGAATGGGCTTATTTAAGGTTAGGTAGAAGGTTTTTTTAATCTTGTAGATACAGCCAAACCTCAGTATATCAACTTCCATTTATCGAAAATCTCTGTATATCAAACTTTTTTTAGAAACCTTGAATTTTTATTAGAAAAAAGTATGCTGTATATCTAATAAAATTTCTACATATCGAATACAAAGACATTTAAAAAAATATAAAACGCAATTGTCATCAGAAAGGACCCTTAGTTTACATTAATAAGAATGGGTAATAATTAAGTAAGGGGAAAAACATGTTTTACAAAGCAATTAAAATTGGGGTAACCTTGTTTAAGAAGAATCAATGATTCACTAGTGATGATGAGCCATTGGAGAGAGATTCACTGTCCTAACATAAAATGAAATTTTTATTTTTATTTCAGTTTAACTTTGTATTTCTTGTTGTGAACATGGGTCCTAAATGAAAATCATTAAGTCTGAAACAAAAATTCAATTTAATCAAAGACGTCAAAAGTAAGAAAAACATGAAGTTACGACAAGTACGGTATCAACAATTTACAAAAACCTTGATTCGGTTATTAAAAAGTTTGAAAGTTTTTAAGGAGATTGGTAAGGATTTAAATCCTTAAAGTTTAATAAGATTGGTGAAGCAGTATTGAAAATGATACAAGACCCCCCAATAAAACTTTGACATTCGAATACGATTAATGTTTTGGAGGAAGAATTAGTAAGGGAAGAATCATGGTTGTCATTTGTGTGAATAAGACAGGTAAGTAAGAATAATAAGAAAGAAAAAGTAAACAGCCGTGTTGTTTCAGAGGTGTGAAGTCTCTTGAGGTTGAGTACGATTTAAACAAATAACCGTGGATGACTGAGTATTTCTGAGGAGTGGGTACTTTGATAAACAGATGATCAGCCAAATAAGAAAAGTGCTTCTTTTTGGGGATAATTGCCATCCTAGTTCAGTTAAACAAAACTTGCCTAATGTTAAGCTGGATTTTTTCCTAACAAATATGCCTGCTAATCACAACCCTTGGGCCAGGGCAATCAGGACATATTGGAAGACTGCCTTAATCAAGATGAACCCAAAAAGGATGACGATAACGAAGATGAATTAACTAAAAAACCTAGAACAGAAGTAACGGAAGCATTTAAAACTGTACGTTATGGTTTGAATATTATAACTAACGTTTCTAGGGAAATTTTTTCATATCTGAATAAAAGAGACAGTTCTTGGTGATGAATTATACACAAAAGTAAATTAGAAACTACTTAGTATGAAAATAAAAATAAATATTTTTATGTATCTATGTATATTTTTAATACATGTCCTTATTAAATATGTACACATTATATATGTAAAGAAATCACATATGTAATTTGTACAAATTTGAAAATAAATGTTTTTTATCGTTCAGTTTTTTTTTCTATAAATCTAAAAAATAACTGTAATTGTTTTTAGTTGACAAGGATGAAAAATTGCTTTCTTAAGGAACATTACAATGTATTGATTTTTTTTCAAGGAACCTTCATGTTCAATATGTAGAGGTTCAACTGTATTAGTAGTAGTAAGAAAAATATGAGTTTTTGACCTGTCCCCCCCCCCCCCAGCACAATGTTTGGTAGCCAAAAGACAACAAAAATTTCGGACTTTTTGGTTTTGGGGTGAAAAACTTTTTTGTGGTTAATTGTAGCAATAATTAGTTTCTTATCAATTTGCTTAAAAAACAAAATTTGCTATGTTTGTTTGAAACATTTTTGCCTGAACCCAACATTAATCATCAAGATTAAAAACTACAGTTGCAAATTTTCTATATATAGCATAATTTCACAAAACTACGATTTCAACCTTCTGTATGCTTCTACTTCATTTAATGACCTGGTATAGGTTGTATACAAATATATAAAAGAAATTGTATCATGATAATAATAATTGTTTATAGTTATTGATTGTGTATCTAGTCAATGGTAATAATTTTTGTAGTTGTAAAGTATTATACCGTGGTCGCAGATACTTATTGATGACGAATGTTGAAATCATTTCAAAATCGGCATTAATTTTGTGTTCGACGTCTCATGTCACAAATTTTTGACAAGTTTGACGTTTCCGCACCAGGAGTCAGTAAAGATCAAAGGACTTTTCCTACCTGTAATACCTGGCACTTACCCTCTCTCAAACCTCCACTCCTCCGTTCTTTTCAGTTGTAGTTCCATTTTTGTAATGTTGTTTTTAAATTGATTAAACTATGAGTGCTTCCAGTTTTGTGCACTTAGTTTTGCAGATGTTTATGTGGTCACAGTGAAAGAATGAGGTATGAACACACTTTGAAAATCCAGTGTTAAGCGGAAAATTCTGATTCACCATCGGTTTTGGAATGACTTATGTTTAGTGAAAGTGCACACAAGAGTGACAGTGTGCTTGTCAGAAGCACTACAATAATCCAAAATTGATTTTGGCCTCACATCGAGGAGGTTCTCAACCAAGTACATCCTTAGTGCTTTAAGCAATCACAAGTTCCTCTAATTTTGATGCTGACATGAGAATTGGAAAATTAAGGCATGCAAGTGAAACAGGCAGATGAAGATGCTGATGACTTGATTGTGACTTGTGTTGACACACAGCTATTTCCCAAGTGTCAGTTTATGACTATGTTATAAATGTAAGTGAGAACATTGATGTTCTTGTTCTTGTAACTTGGCTAACATACTACTCTAAACTTGATAACATATTCTTCCACAAACCATGGAGAGGCAATAAAGAAGGTTCATGGTACACAACCTTATCATTCAGACCCTGCACATGTACTTTTCATTTATGTATTTACTGGTTGTGACACTAAATCGGCCTTTTGTGGCCATGGTAAATTGAAATTGTGCTCTCTTCTGAACAGCCACATTTGAAGAACTAAGCTTCAAAATGTAGAAACCTCAAGCATCCATATCCTTGAATCGTATGGTGTTGAAGTGGAATACTTAATGTTCACAAAATCTGCCTTAAAAAGTAAATTTAATCTTGCGAGGCTGCCACCTTCAGAAGATGCAGTTAAATTTTATGCATTTCGAAGTCATCATCGGATTCAAAGTTAGTTTGGTCAGAACAAAACTACACTTAAATGGGGATGGGAACACACTCTTCCAGTCTAAGTCCAATTATGATGACTAAAGAAGCTGCATGTAACTTGCTAATACAGTTTGTTTCCTGCAGTTGGAATGGAGCTTGTAGCTGCCGAAAAACAGGTCTGCATTGCTCCTAATATGCAAATGATGCAGTGGCACTTCTTGTGAGAATTTTCCAGAGATAGTAGCTGGAGAGTGTTTTGAGGACTTTGATGATATGATTCAAAATCCAGTAGGTATGCTAGATCATCTGGCGAGCAGGACTGTGATCGTGGCATGACAGTTATTATTAGCCAGGACCTTCAAATGCTAAAAACTGAGAATAAAAAGTGGTAATTTGTTTGTTTTTTAAATTAGTTTTTGAATAGTCTTTTATTAGTTTAAAGGATTTTTATTATTTTAAAATGTTCAATTTATATGTATTCATGTTATTTTATTAGTTTTCCTCCAAAATGCCAAAAATTGTAATGAAATAATTCTTATCAGTTTAAGTAATTTCTATTATTTCAACATGTACAATTTGTTGGTATTCTTTTTACTTTCTGTTATAAAATTTATTACAAGTTATCTTTTTTTATTGATTGTAGTATATTGAGAAAATAGTGTGCACCTGTATCTCGTTTAATATTAGGTGGAGGAAAAAATGTTTCAAACCAATGGTGAAGAAAATTTTGTTTTCTACCTAATTACTAAGGAACTAATTATCCCTACAGTTAACCGGAAAAAAGATATTTTTATCCTTTCATTATTTTGGCCACTAATTATTGTACTGGGGCGGGGGAGATTAATAATTCATATTTTTCTTATTTCTACTAATAATATCTACAAGATAAAAAAAACCTACCTGACCTTTTGAAAAGTAAAAGTACCCAGTGAGTGAGTGACTGAACTATACCTTGACCAGCACACATTTTAATATCATTAATTCAATATTTATAATGCATTGTTTTATTAAAATTTTATCATATTAATTAGACTAAGTAGGTTTATTTAATAATTTACTGTGTAATTAACTAGTTCTGTATTTCCAGGATGCACTGGAAGGTTATGATCTTAAAAATTTTCTTGAAGAAGCCAAACAATTGTCTTTCATCATAAATAATATGTCAGCTGGAGATGAATCTATAATCTCACCAACTAATCAAGATAAACAATCTCCAATTAAAGGGAAAAAAACATTATTTTCTGAGCCAAAAGGTTTAAATTACTTACACTTTTTAGTACAAGCGAGTTCTATGGACGCTCATTTTAGGTTATACTGTCAATGATAAGATTTGATACTGCTGGGTAAATTCAGTGATCCATTTTAAGCTAAATAATTGTATAGCAGTTAATCTCACCTAAATGACATAAAACAGTTCTCAGAACAAAATGCATTGGTAGGATAGTTTCTTATTATAAGGAAATTTATATGTAATGTTTATTTTGTGTGAATTTATTACAATGTGCCTATCGAGGGGTTTTCTTTAGATTCTTTTATGTAAAAGATATTTATTTTATATAAATTTAAAGTTCTGACCTATGATCTCTATGTAAGTAAACCATTCATGATGTGTGAAATGTAAACATTTACAAACATGTACAAGGGGATTTTTTTTTGTGTAAACTATTTTTATTTTGAAATTAAATTATCTTACATAAATTTATAAATATAGCCTGTAACCTTCACATAATCCACCATGCTCTTTGTAACGTTTCATTATATTATGTCTTGTATATTCATCAATGAAAAACAAGTCATTGAAATTCCCTGTTAGACTGATAAAGACAGAGCTGACAACAGATAACCTGACTTGAGATTGCAGGCACCCATAGAACTCAGTAATACAAAATTTTATGTTTTTAAAATTATTATTTAGGTTACTAAAGTTATTGTAATATTTTGATTTAGTTGAAGTAGAAGACTTGATGTCTGTGAAGCCACCATGGGAAGGAATAGACAGTGAATCGACCGACAGCGATGATAACAGCATCGGCCTCCCAAAGGTAAAGCTATTCTACATGAAGAAGAAAGATAAAGAGAGGAAAAATGAACTTAATCAAGATCAGCTTGCACATTACAAAAGACGAATACGTGCATCCATTGAAGGAAATGTATCCTGCACAGAAGTATGCATATATTTGTATTGCTATTTATTCATTTGGTCAATCACTTGTTATTAATATATATAATGTCTTAATAAAAGGAAACAATAACTGAAGAAGCAATTACAATCACTACCACAGAAAAATTAGAAGAAAAGCAGACATTTGGTGAACAACAGTCTAGTGGAAAAATATCTGCGGTTCATAATAAGCCAAAAGAAAAAGAACCATTAGGCATGTATTTATTAATATAATATATGTCTGTTACATATTTCATGCTCAAAAAATTCACATTATTGTCCAGGCTATTCTTTCATTCAGGTGCAGGGTGATTGTCTTTGGTCTATCTATATGTATTTATGTTATGTGATAGCAGTCATAAAAATTATTCAATTGATCTGAAATTTTAAAGGTATATTATAATAATATCTTGCCTAAAATTTTAATAATTTATTTATGAGTAATGGAATTGGAATTAGTAATATTAAAATTTATCACAAATTAGAATTTATTTTACAAGCTTTATTTAAAATGATCTCAGGGTATTGGTTGGTTATAGTGCATAGGTTTTACTATTATGTACTTCATGATAACATAAATGGCTATCGACAACTTGGATATAATTTAAATAATAATCACCTATTTCTAGTAATGCAAAACAAGATATATAAATAAGTGGATATATTCTTGACTGGAACTGGATGGATGGATTTCTTTTCTCTCTTCTCACTAACTGCTTATATCCCAGTAACTCTTAACACCATACATTCTTTCTATATATTTTAAACAATGATTCGCTTCCAAAAAAATTAATTTAATCAATTATCAAAATATTGTTATCATATAACAACTCCTCAAATTTTTCTGACTAGTTTTTGGGTAAAATATGCTTACAGATAGTATTGATAAGTATAGTTAAGTTTCTATATTCAAGTGCTAATTGTGAATGTATCCTTTGCCCTCCCTTAGGTTTAATGTTTGTTGTCGTACTGGGGTTTTCTCCTTCCTTGCTATGATTAGACACTGTGGCTTAACATGTTTTTCTATACTTTAAATAAATAAAACATAATCTATCATACTTTCCACCATGAATTTAAATATTAAATTAATTAAAGTATAAAATATTACTATATATATATGTATATATAGTATATTACTGTAGTTTGCTCTATTTTCAGAGTTCTTAGCAGTTAATAAACCAATAGTACCGACCGCAACTGATCTTCGACTAAAAAAGGTTGGGAGTATTCTCAAAAAGGGGCCATTGAAAGCAATAGTTCCTTTGCAAAAAATGACCAAAAGTCGTAAGTAATCATTCAATTTTTATTACTTTTTTCCTAGTATTTTTGATAATAGTACTGTGTAAAAAATATCGGAGTGTAATTAAATAAAACACTGTATAATGACAAATAATGCCTTTATTGCATGATGACTACATACACAATACACCAGAAGGAAACCCACTAACATTAAGCTTGGGTAAACACAACAACTTACAACCTTCCTCTTGTACGGAGTGTTGCCAAGATTCTTATCATCAAACAATTCAACACACTCCCTATTTGATGATCCCCTAATTTCAAGGGCACCTCATCAACTTCCCATGATGATTTACTTACCATTGTGCAAACTTTTTTATAAGTGATTCTTCTACTATTTTTTAATTTATTGGATCTGCTTCTTCTACTCTTTTTGAAATTAGTGGAGCTGCTTCTTCTCCTGCGCTTTCTTCTTCTTTTAGCACATTTATTGTTTGCCTCCTTCCTGTTCAGTTATAGTGAAGCAGACTATCTTCATTCATTAGAACTGCTCTTGCCGTAGTCAAATTCATAAAATGGAGGACTTGTATCCTTAATATAAGTAAAATGTTGCAAGTACCTCCCTCCTTTTGGGCACTTCCGTTTATCACATAAACCAACTATTAGCACATAAAAACAGATATGTAATACGGCCACAATTCTCGAATTCACTTATATCTTCATCAAACTCAAGAAAATGGGAATATGTTTAATTTTTATCATATGAAGGGTTTGCTGCAAAAAGGAGGTAGCTCCATCCCATAGCTGTTGGGAGTTAGAAACACTTTCTTGTGTCAAAAAAAAACCTCTTTTATTTGGCACAAAAAGGATGCAGCTCCAATCGTAATATGTAAACACCATAATTGAAAGTAAGCAACAACAATATTTTTACATAACTTAAAATTTGAATTTTTTAAACGTTTTGTTTGGTTTCCCAACAAATGGAAAAATTGGAGCTACCTCCTTTTTGCAGCAAACCCTTCATATTGTAAAGCCATATCTTTTTTTTTTTTTTTTTAATGTTTTTTTCCCCCCTTCCTGAGGTGAACCTCAAACGGGGTTAAAGCCATATCAGTATCATACTCAATATGTCCTATAGGTACAGGTACAGTGACCAGATGGCCTTTTTTTTTTGTAGGGCAGGACTGTTTTTTAACTCCCTGTTCTACTGTACTATAGTACCTTTGAAAGGACCACTAAATGTACTATTTTTGTGAATACTTTCAAATCCATTTCCAAAAATAAATTTTCCAGCTTTCCACATTTTACCTTGTCTTTAATGCCCAAAGAATGTGCATTATAAAACTAGCTTATAAGGAATCTAATTGAAATCAAGTGCGAATACAAGGTTAGTATGAAATATGAGTAGGATCCACCCTATGAAATCATAGCAAGATTGTTTACATTTCTATGAGGTCAATATAAACTATACCAACCTTGGCGGGAATGAAACACCTATCCATAACCTACAGTGCAGTTACCTATTAATATCAGTTAGTTAATAGTAAACAACACCATAATTTGAGTCAAATTTGCTTATATTTTATGTTGTTTTGTTTTTATATTTATATGAACTTTTTCTTCCCTTTTTAAAATTGGAACGGGTAAGAGGAAAATGAAACTTTAATGTGGAATTAAAAAACATTACCCCAATTCTAAGTAAAATAACCCAAGTGATCTTAATTAGTTAATTGCCAATTGAATGATGTTGAAATCGATATCTCTAACAGCTCGATAGTCTGTCCAATTTAGAATGACATTTGAAAAAATGTAAACAATGTGATGCTGTTCAAGCTTCATCTTCGAGTAAGAAGGTAGGAAATGAGTTAGAAAATTTACTTATTGCCGCAAAAGAGTACGTTTATCACACAATAAAACACATGCACAGTTTTCACTCTCTTGACTGCACATTAAAGATGACATCCTCAATGTTTGAAAATAATTTTCATTTAGCCCACCTAGCCTGCAGCTGAGGCCATTGCCAAGAATGTTCTTGGCCAAGGAATCACAGAGAATAATTATTTTTTCTTAGAAGAATGAACTCTTCTTTGGAAGTAAAGTTGTTGTGCAGTAATGATTGAAACTTCCAATTACAAAGAAATTTGATTTCAAGAGGAAATGTGTGATATGAGGGAAGAATCCAACTGAAGAATTTCTGAAAAACAAAACAAAAAAAAGCGTATGCGATAAGGGATATAGTCCATTATGTTGAAACTTTACCTTTCAAAAATTTCCTCATCACTGTGGCCCAAAGTATAGGAGACAATGTTGGGATTGACCGTATAAATCTAGCTCATGATCTTGTGACAGCATAGGCCAGGCACTATAAATCTTGTAGCAAGAGTTACTTTGCCAGATTGGCGTCTTCACAGCCCAGTCCAGAAACTGATGACATTAGCACTTGCTTTGATTACGTTTGCAATTATGTCATAGAAAATTTTGAACAGTATGGATTTCAAAGGGGAATCCCAAGCTTTAAGGTGCTCAACCCTCGGCTTATAAAAAAATACTGAGATGATTTAATTGTGAACATGCAAAAGAACAAAAAACTCATAATCTGTTTCCGGAACAGTATATCAAATTTTGATCAGGAGTGGTATGAGTGTTTAAGGAAAAATCCGACAAAGAAGAATGATTTGAACTTATATAGAAGGTGATGGGGCTGTAATAAATGAGGACTTGAAGTTCAATATTTACAACACTGAGACTTGCCCCCAAATTGGACAGTGTTTTGGAGGAAGTTGAAGATGACGTCCCACAATCCCTCAAATTGCTCCTATAGACGACTATTATGATGCCCAAAAAGAGTAGATATGCTGAATTTTTCAAGAGGAAAGTTAAGGCATTTTTACATGCAGTATTAAGTGCTGCAAGGCCAAATTCCTTTATATCACCTCTTCAGCTTGGACTTGGGGCAATGCTTCTCAAAAAGTATGGTTTTAAATTTCTCCTAGGTCTTCTCTCACCTTTACTGTTCAGTTGCGCCTACCATGATGCCAGGATGTTTGGCCATACATTTACCATCCTTAAAAAAACAAGCTGACTGATTTATTCAGTCAATTTGTGTTTGATTATGGCAATGTCGATGTGGACACGATTGATGGGTTAAACTCTTTTCATGCCAGGCATCCATTGCTATTCTATTTGTTTAGAGACAAGAATTTCTAAGCTAAAAAGTTTACCAAATGACCAGGCTTTTGTGGGAAAGGAAAATATATTGTTGGTGCCTGTTCAAAAAACCTCAAATGATGGGCTAAAAAAATCTGTATTGTTGAAATTAACCTACACTATTCCACTAACCCTGTCACAACCATGCTCTCTGATTTTTTGTGGATGTTTGGTAAGTGGAGACAGCTTATAGACATTCCTGAGTAGAATGGTTTCATGAAAAAATTATCAAATGATAAACCTTTCAATAAATCTCATGTGTTGTTTTTGCCTTTTTTCAATTCCTCTCCTGGGAAATACGACACTCATATATATTATTCTAATATTTGCTTATTTATTAATAATATTTTAATTATATATTTTTTCATATAAAAAAAAAAACTTTATATTTATAACTTATACGTTATATCAGGGTTCTGTTAATAATTATATAGGAAACTTCTGGCAAAAGGAATATTGGTTTTATTTATAACACATTGAATAACTAAAATTGATATACAAAAATAAAATACGTACGTAATAAAGAATACTATTAAAACTAACATTAAAAATGGTACCTTGTAATTATTCGTAACTTTATACTAATACTGGCCAGTGTTTCTCTGCGTTCTTCTCTTCGGTGGTAATCTTCATTTGCTTGATCCGAATCGTCTTACTTGCGCGTCCTTTGTCTTTGTGCTGAGTGAAAGCGATGATGTCTTGCGTCCAGTCTACCACGGGGCCGTAGTAGCGTAGGTCCGCTACCTGCTATGCTACCTGATGAAAGAATGTCTTTTGGTCTATGTCGGCTTATTATATATCTGCATCTCTCCGCTGCCTTCTTGACTTTCAACTCTTTATTTAATGCCAGTTGTTTCGGATATTTATTGCTTTGCTTAATTTAGAAGTTTATATTAAATATGATATTATTTATATTTCAATTATTAATAATTAATATGACGACAATAAAACGTTCATACTTTCATAGATATGCACCACGGATCGTCATTAAGCTCTTCAATGCTTGCTTTTTCCGAGATTATTTAAACAAACACCATTAAAAATCATCATTTTAAAATATCACAACATTATATATATATAAGTTAATCTCCGGCGGTTAAGATTTGATAAGAGGGAAACAAACTGACACACTTGGACTCAAGAGAAAGACTGACTTTATTATTCCGACAATCCTACACATATAGGATCGTGGGTTATCTTACATTCCATTATCCTATTTTATACAATACAGTCGTACTCCTGACTTTAACTCCCCCCTGCCAGTTTCTGCCATCCTTCGGGAACTTACAAAAAAAAAATCATAATGATAACGTACTCACAGGAAACAATTCAGCAAAACCTTACATGCCTAAGAAACTAATATAATAATAGTAATAAAATATATAACCTGATTAAAAAAAAATATACAGAAAGACCAAAGTCTGGTCCAACTGAGTTGTGTGCAGGGGTGAGGTTACTACAGGTAGATTGCTATTCGGAAGGCTTCCCCGCTGGAAGCATTAACTGCTCTATATGTAGTCCTAGGCTTCCTGGGTCTGTGGACACTTAGTACAGTCACTAGATTGAGCTCCCAAATCGCGATCACTGTGAAGGGACCCTCATACGGGGACAACTCTTTGCTCCGATTGGATGCAATCCTCCGATAAACTGTGGTCCCTATCGTGACATGATCGGTGTAACACCCACATTCTCGCTCACTACCCTCCTAGTCTTTTCCACTGTAATTCGCTTATAAACCTTCCCCCAACGCCTCGCAGTTGGTAACGAGCTGTGCGGACATCTCATCTCTGGCCGCCGTTCCACTGGCGTCTCTGCAACGGCCAAAAAGAACTTCGAAGGGTGAGAACCCCGTAACCGTGTGGATGGAGTGGTTGTATGCCATTGCTGCCTCCGGCCCCAACCCTTTATTGGGATGGTAGACTCGGAGATGATCCCTCAAGCTGCTGTGGAGATGCTCGATTCCCCCTCTACTCTTAGGATGTCCTGGGGTATTGACATGCCACACTACCCACTTTTTTCCCAGATGGTCGCGTTGCCGACATAAAGAAAATGGGTCTTCCCTGGTTTAGAAACATCTTTGATGACAAATTTGGTCATTGGTCACCCCTGGCGACAAAAATATGATTGCGGTGGTGGATCGTCAAGACCTACTATATACTGTCCTCGTGAGGCCGAAGGTCTTCGTCTTCCAGACTATCTGGTGGTGCTTATAATTAATAATCTCTTTGTGCTCTTCCATGTCCGTAGGCCCTTCATCCGTCAAGCTCCCTCCTTCTGCCCACCATACCTCAACCGTAGACCCTGGTTCCTGTTGGTCTCCTTCCCTCTCCGGTGTACATTCTCTCAAGAACTGTCGTTTGTCCCTGGAGGATTCTCCCTGATCTTGGTTGAGTGTGTTGATCATCATTGCGTGGGACAGCCAGTCCGCCATGAAGTTTTCTTACCGGGCTTATAGATTACTTCCAAGTGGTATTGGCTGAGGCACTCCTTCCACCGAGTGACCCTCGCTGACGACTCTTTTAATTTACCTACCCACTGTAATGGTCTGTGGTCTGTGTGCACCTGGAACTTTCTCCCGAACACATAGGGCCGGAAATTGGCCAGACTATCCCTAACAATTCAAGTTCCACCGCGCTATATCTACTTTCACCCTCAGTGAGGCGCCTACTGGCAAACGCCACAGGATATCCCCTCTGTCCCCCTTGTGCGACAAAACCACTCCCAGCGCATATTCGCTGGCATCCGTCGTGATGGTGAACTGCTTCGTGAAGTCAGGAAATGTCAGGACCGGGGGTGTTCCTGGCGACGAGCCATGCACTCCATAATTCGCCTCGATGTCGGGAGTGATTACCACCTTCTTAACGAGATTGTTCAGGGGTATCAAGCCGCCATGTTGAGGACAAATTGCCGGTAATAGTTCAGTATTTCCAGCAAGCACTGGAGGTGTAAAATGGATTTTACGTACGATGGAATCGCCATTTTCCAGATCCCCGCCACCTTCCCGGCATAAGGTTTCATTCCCTCCTTGGAGATCGTATGCCCCAAAAAATTAATGACCTCTTGGCCTCGACGGGACTTTTCGTCTGACAATTTCTAACCAAATTGCTTCACTTGATCGAAGACCATCCACAGGTGAACTGCATGTTCTGCCTCATTTGCACTGAATACTAAGAGGTCATTCATATAGATTGGACATACGGACTCATCAATCCCCCGTAAAAACTCATCCATGAGCCATTGAAATGTAATGGGTGCATTCTCCAGGCCAAATGGCATCCTCGTAAACTCGAAGTGGTCTCTCTCAAACGTAAGGCCGCCTTGTGTCGGTCTCTGGGGTGCATTTGGATCTGGTGATATCCTGCTTTAGGATTTAGATTGCTGAATATCTTCGCCCGAATTGCTCAGCCTGTCCGAAATGTCGTCAAACCTGGGGATTAGGGATTTTTTGTCCACTGTATTTTCGTTGAGTTTCCTATAGTCCACTACAACTCTATATTTCTCTGGCCCCCACCTTCCTCATTCTTTTTCTTGATTGTCCACAAGGGGCTGTTGTATGGCGCGTACTGTCCACGATAATCCCCTGGTTTTTCAGGTTGTCCAACTCCTCACGAATGTGGTGCCTCAGAGCCTACGGGTACCTGCGCTCCTTTACATAACTCACCCTGTCCTGCTTGAGCGGAATCTCATGTACAGTTCTTCCCATGACCCCCAATTGTTCACCTTCCTTGAAGAAAATATCCCTGTATTTTTTCCTGAGCTCGGGTCTCCAGTCCGCTTGCCTGAGCGCCCCACCGTCTTGCCCTAGTCCCAGGCCCCCTATTCCTTACCTATGCGAATGTCCCATTGCCCCTTGTTACTAATCTTCGCTCCTACTTTCCCTAGCAGATCGCACCCTATGATCCCTCCATATTCCCGGGGCATCTTTTCTACCATGTGAACTCTCAAGATCTCCTCGCCACGTTCCCATCTATCTAATCCTATTATCGCTTCCCCTTTGACCCTACAGGGGCTACCCAAGGTGACCAAGTTACAAGAGCATACCTGTATTTGGGGCATCCTCTCTAGTGTCTCCCGACACATTGTGTTAGTACTCCCGGTATCCACTAGATACTTCACTCCATTCGTGACTCTGATATAGGCAGACCACTTTATACACCTTTCACACTATTATTTATTATCGTGCCGTCGCCTCTCTGCTGCCACTTTCCTCAGATCTCACATTCTCCCCTCTCCTCTGCTGTTTGTCGTCAACCGCTCCTCCGGGCACTGCTGCTTACCCAACCCGCTCCATTTCCTGGTTCTTCCGTCTTGGAAGTTCCTGAGGTCTCTGACTCTTCCGACTGCAGTCTCTCCCTCCTCCGCACCCTCTGAGCGTTTATCTTCATCAGTTCTGGTCTGTTTCCATCTCTGCATCAGCTCATATACGGGCACTGGCTGGCTACATGCCCTTCCGTGCTACATTCAAAGCACCTAGTGCATGGGCACTGTGCTACCAAGTGTCCTGCCTTTCCACACTCATAGCACTTCCTGTCTTCTCACCTCCTTAAGCGTCCCGCATTTCCTCGGCTCCTTTCTCCCACCGTTTCCCTCTCTCTTCCACCATACTCCTTCTTTTTCATTCATGTAGCTGGTGTGATTTTGAGCCTTCTATAGGACACTCTTCTCTAACCCATTTCTTCCTTGCCGACTGTGATCTCTTCTTCTCTGGCGCTGCTATCCACCATTTCTTGGGCCCACACATTCTAAAAATGTGTGTTCTCTTGGTAGGCCCTCCTTTCTTCGGCTCTCCTTCGCTAGCTGCACCTTTAATATAGTCGACAGAAATTCCATCCTGGCTTCCACCTCTGCCATACCCACTGTCTCCCGCATCTTCTCAGTGATGCTATTATAACGAGCTAGCTGTGTTCTGGCATACTGCCCGTTTGTCTGCTGATGTTTCTTAGTCTCCCGATACATTTTTAAAATATCTTCCTCACGGGTCCATTTTCCCCCTCCGGCGTCTCCTTGAGTTATTAAGTCTTCTGCCCTTTTCGCCTCTATCTGTGTCATTAGCCGGTCACCCCCTTTAAGGAAGTGATTCAGCTGCCCGGTCTCACCCGCGAACCTTTCCGGGTCTTAAATGGCCTTTCTCATGTCTTAATAAGCCGTCATCGCCTGTATTTTCATCCACACTAAAGTAGTCGCATGGGCCGCTGCCATGGTTCGCAGTAACTGCGATATGTCTGCACACATATTCCAGAGCAGTCAGGGCACTCAATTTTTTTTTGCTCATCTGGGTTTGGCCAAATATTTGTTATTTTTACTGCATATATCCGATAAAGAAAACTATGTTTATTGAACTTTAACAGTGGCAAACCCACCTTCAATATTGTTATTTAGCCGTTTTCAAGTTAAACTCGATTGAACATGAATATATAGGATTTTTTAAAGAAAATTTACAGATCAATAATTTTTCAATTGTAAATTTTGAATCTTCTGCCTAACCTAATTCAATGTTTGAGGTGCTCAGTTTAGGCAGAATTTAATGTTCTTTATTTTAAAATAGATTAAAATTTAGGTATTTAGGCACATGGTAAATTTAGCATACTATTATTTGATGTCAAATTAATTGGTTAAAACCATTTCCAACACTTACTTCCAATCAGGGTCCCAGATTAAACATACTTTGAAACTTCACACCATCTTTCTGAGTTTGTGCATTCAACATTGACTTCGCTTAATATTCTTGACAAATGGATCGGTTTGTCAGCTGATAACACAAATCTAAACTTTAGATGTTTTAGGAATAATAACTGTTACACTGTTGCTCAATAGGAATAGTTGGTGTTGCATGTGTTGCTTACCTCATAAATAATTGTATTCAAAATGGGTCAGATTTATTGGCAATTGACATGGAATAGTGGTATAAATCTAGAAAAATTTCTACATCTACTCGGTTCGTTTAACTTCTTCCCTCAAAGATATTTGTGTTAATGCTGATGTAGAATACAAAAAAGTGCTATATTTTTTCCGTACCCACTTTTTGAGCTTGAGGTCTGCTACTGATCTAATTTGCTTAAATTGATATTTTGCTTTACAGTCACGCAAAAGCTATATCGTTAATAATTAAGTTAGAGTGGTGTCGGGCTGATGCTGCAAGTACGCCATGATGTTTGTCAGCTGGTGCGCAGTATCTACATGTTGCAGTGTGATTGCTCCCTCCTAATCCTCATTTTTTTCTGTCTGCTGTAGATGTGCATGCCACTACAATTTCTTAAATGTCATTGTGCCTTAGCCACCATCATTGTTGTCTTTAAACTCTCAATTATGTCTTCCATATCAACATCTGAATACCCACTTTTTGTTCCTAACATTTGCTGGTCTTCTGCAGGCACTTGACCAAATCATAGCTTGCAATTTCGTTTTTTAGTACAAATAGCTGCCCAAAAGTTTTTTCCATGACAATCTCTCTCCATCCAGAGTAAGTTTGCGAATACAGTGTCAGTTTTTCCAATGATCTATAACCACCTATAGATAGCAGTGAATTTTCGGTCAGGATTCAGTAGTTTTTGTTTAAGTTCAAAGCTTTTTTTGCCAAGATTGGTCCAGATATAGGCAAACCCCCTTCTCGCTAACTAATGTACCGTACCCCTATGTGTGTCGTCTAATGTTTCATTTTGTGCTGTTCTTCTGACTTCCAAACTGTCTTTACATACCATTTTACAACAAAAATCCTCTATTTATTTTCTTTGCTTCTTCCAGTCGGACACTGTTGAAGTTCCAACTCCCAATTCAGCAGCTGTTTTCTTCAATTCAATGATTCTCCTTTATCAATCTGATTAATGACATCTAACTTTTTATCCATTGAAACCACAACCTTCTTTTGCTGCTTTGATGCTATTTTAAATTTGTATACTACAATACACTTCCAAACACTGATACAAAACAAAAACAATATATGTACATAAAATTAAATATTTAACCAGTAATCAAAATTAAAATTAGAAATTTTAGCAATAAAGGTAAACAAAAACAATCCGGCTGAACCACACATGATAAACAACGTGACAAGTGCTCTGTTCGACTAAGAGAGAAGCTAAGGGACTACTGATATAGGGTTATTACTGATATGTAGGGAAGATGTTTTTTTTTGGCTTGCCTGCTCTATGGGGTGTTCGCAGACCTTCTGTTTGCTCTCGCAGAGTTATTATAGCTGATGAGTCAAGTCTACAAATCTGATCTGGAGATCCTTGTGTACTTCAATTTACTTGAAAAAATTAAAAAGCAGGCAAATATAAGTATTTTTGCCTGAACATGTTAGAAGGTATCTTAATAATATTTGAACCAACCAAGAAAGTTCATAAAAAACTTTTCTAGAAGAAGCTTTGAAAGTATATTTTGTACAGCCTACATCCTTCTCTAAATGTAGATCACCTGTTTGATGAAGTTTCCAGCCTAAAAACGGATATTTCGCAAAGGAAAGATTTTCGGAATGAAAGGAAAATGAAGTCAGCGGTCAAGATCGATGGTTTGAAATATTTAAACACATGATTTGTGTTGTGGCTTCCAGCGACAAGTGCTTCAGTATGAAAGATTATTTTCGGTAATAAATAATTATCAGTGAGCAGTGAGAGACACAGCACTAAATCAACACAGTAAAAGAAATTATGTAGATATTTGCAAATTTTAATGAAACTTCTATCAAAATGTTCTCTTTCTTAAAAACCAATGAAAACTTGCTCCGATAAATCCATTCATTGCTCAACAAATATTATAATTAAAAGCAAGTAGGTTACTATAAAAACGTATAATAGACTAGTCCTAAAAAATCCATATATTATTATCATTTTTATAATAATTTAAAAATTAATTGTATGTTTTATAATGAAATTTGTAACTTTATTTTTGTAGTTATTTGTGTGAAAACTCCCACTTTCTTAATAAAATAAAACACAAGTTTTATCGATGCCCTAGTCACTTCTATTCCAGAACCTTTTATGTCCATATTAGTTGATTTCAGAGCAATGGTAATACTTTTATCTTTGTACTGTTTGACTGTCTTACATTTTTCCAGTTGGTTCTTGTTGATAATCTTTAGTAGCCCGACGTGCCACATAACTTCTTTAAAACATGATAGTATTTTGCAGGTTCTATCATTACAATGATTTTTGCATGACACTTTTTCTCTGGTTTCTCTCTTCTTTTTTTATAAACTTGGAAATACTCCCTTAAGTCCAGTTTTTGAAAATGCTTGAGCGGTGAACTTCCAGATATCGTCTTTTTCATTATCCATGAGCTTTTCCACAGAGAGAGGAAGCAACATTGTTTGATACTAGTGTGTGCACTAGTACATACTAAAAATCATGAGCTTCACAACACAGTTCCTTTAGACTAGCTAGATCCCTGTTGAAGTGTTATTAATGAAAACACAGTATAATTGCACATACATATAAACAAGATTCTCGTTACTTTTTGATCAAACCTCGTAGATAGACAGCCTCCTAAACTTTTGAGTAGAATCCATTACTTTCTAAACAACATACCCAGCAAAATATCTTTACCTTAATATATTCATGAACTACTCATTTACAATATTGAGCTTTCTTAGAATCTTATAACATTTTTATGTATATCTTTTCATTCTAGTTGCTCAAAAGATGTCTCCGTTGAAGAAGCATTCACCATCTTACAAATTTAAAGGAAAAAGTTGTGTAAGTTCTATGTCACTTATTTTTATTTGTCCATAGATTTTAATTATTAGTTCAGTTTATAATGCAGATAAAGATCTTTCTGCTGAACAGTGCATAGACAAAAAATCAAATATGCTGACAATATATGAAATATTTATGTGCCCAATATTTTGTTTTAGCCTTTGAGAATGAGATTTAAATGTTGGAAGCACTCGGGATAGTAAAAGTGTTATATCAATAATTTGTATGTAGACAAACCATTTCATCCAACAGGAAATAAATTACAAACAAATTAGTATGTGAAAATCAGAAACCCAAATTAAAATTATTTTTACTAATTAATTTATTAATTAATGACACTTAAATATATATAATGGAATTGGTAATATTTTTCAAGTTGCAACATCAAATGGAACCATCATATAAAATTGCATGTCTCTAGGTTGGACTGGGACTTCTGAAAAATCTGAGTCCTTACCAGACATGAATAGTTAAAGAGTTGGTATTTAAAACCCAACAAATTTCTTTGATTCTATTTATTTGTTTAATAAAAGGTATAATACCATTAATTGAGTTTTTGTTTCTATTATAGGACGATAGCACTTTGTCTTCAAGTTTGATATACCCTCCAGTAGCTACTTCGACCCCTAATAGCAAAAGTTCATCAAACATAAAAAGCAGTGCAATAACGCCAATAAGTGTTAAACCAAGGTAAATATTTATTATTCATTCTATACATTTAAATATTTTTTCTTTTCTATTTTTTTTGGCCTTGCGTCAACTTAGGCAAGGTATGGAAAGTGTAGCTAGCCATCTCTGTACGTGGCAAGTACTTTCATCTAGACAGTTTCCCTTTTTTCAGCAGAGGTCAGCAATATATCCCTGACCAGTTTTCCTGGGTCTCCATGGAAGGGCTTGCCTCTATCAGTTCCCTTGGTTATCTTTTAGACCCATTACCCAGCATGCTAATCACTAGCCTGCTATGGAGATGGCCAATTTTTATTATTAGAGGGGGACAATAGTGTCACAGGATATATTCAAACCTAGGACTTACCTAGTCCTTGTCCTCATATACAGGATATTTTATCCTGTAACTTTGAAAATATCACAAATTACAATATCTTTTCAGAGTTTATTATAATGTAATCATTTTCATGATTTGGTCATTCAGTTGGAAAACATCTCACAAACCTAGCAGTGGCACTAATTTTCTCTTTAGCTAATAACCATTGAAATTGATATCACAATTACATGCCACAATTAATTAATTAATAGTTTCATATATTATTTTTCAAGCAATCTGCTCAAACTCCTATTAAAAAGTAAGTTGTTTTGTTTGAAATTGTTCAAATTAGCCTGTACATATTTAAATTTATTGTTAAAATATGTTGTTGTTTTTTGTTCTCAGGCCTAGAGTATCTAGAAAAGATGCTGAACCAAGCATTGTAAATTCCAGAAGATCGGTTTCACTTAGTGCGGAGGCTCGCAAAGGTTCTCAGCTGAAACAGCCGTTCTCTTCCATCAATCCAAATGTTTGTTTAACGATCCAGTGTTATTTCGGATTAAGTATACTATGTCTATCATTGTATATCAATAATTTATTAATTTTTTCAGGATAATCATAAATGGAAAAGACCGCACACTGCACCATCACCAAATACAAGACAAGCTCTAAAAAGTAGCCCACAACTAAAAAGCTCTGTAAGATTTTTTGTTTTTACTGTGTTTTACTCTCACTGTCAAACTGAGCCATTAAAATTATTTTATTTGTTCTGTTTCTGATATTAATCCTCTTCAAACTAATCTGACAATTAGGAGAAATTTTATTTTATATATATCAAAATATAAGATAGAGAATGCTGTGTTACTCCATTTTTTTATCTAATGTAGTTGCTGCTAGGCTATTATCCTCTCAACATTTAGATCTGTTTTTCCTAACCCAATTGGCTACTTCAGTGGATTGGACAAATCTGTTTTCCATCTCTAATCATAATTTTCATTATAGATTTTGGGACTTCGATATTTATTAAATTATGTTGTTGTTTCAGGATGCTCGGAAGCAGGCTAACAAGCTATCAGCGTATGGCAAAGAAAACCGATTGCAAACATACTGACACCCTACCCTATTGATTGGGTTTTAATTATATTTTATATTTATATTATTTTTAATTAAATTTACTATTTAAAAAACATGTTAATATATTATTCAATTTAATCTTTGTAATAAAGTTTTTTATTCTTTTGTAACTTTTTACACATGGAGTTGCTGTGTCATCTGTCTAAATTGTAACAATTCCTTAAAGACTACCTATCAGATTCAGTAGCTATGAACATCTTAGACTATTGTAATTAGTTAGCAGGGGAAATATAAACCACTGAAGTACTCCGTTAATTTATCAAATAAAATCTTCATAGAAACTATCGGGTAAAATTAACCCTCTACACTTGATAGCAAATAGTAGCAGAACAGCTCCATCAAATAGGCAGCATTATTCAGACCATATATAAAATTAAAATAAAAACAAAATAAACAATAAAATATTTATAATAACCATAAACCATACAAAAACATAAGTAAGAACATGGAACAATAAATTTTCAGATAAAACTTAATCTCAATAACTATTACATTAAAGTATAATTAAAATTAGACAGGTTGTCAATTGGATTAATTATAAAAATGTATAATAATTAAATTTCAATGGGCTAGCTTGATTGCAATATGATATGATGCAATAATCAACATTGTTGTAATAAGAGAAATAATACCAAATGAATAATAATGTAAGTAATGAATACACTGCTATTTAGAAATCGAAAATGTTAAGTCTAAAAAGAAGGAAATAGAGTACAATTCACTTGCACTAAACATTTCACAAACTACTAGTATATAAATTAGAATTAAAATGCCTAGGTAGTTAATTCAATCCTTAATGCCATTTCGAGTTTTGTCGCTTTCAGTTGATTCTTCCTGAAAATAAACAAATGATAATTATGACATACACATGTTCACTATCATGTTATTTAACTGAAATTACTCGGTTACTCTATTATGGCTGTTTGATCAAAAAGAGAAGTGGGAAGGCAAGGTTTTCACGCAAAATTTGTATTTATATTTCAAAAAGCAGTTAAAATAGTTCCAAGATGTAGTATTGCATTTTAATAAACATAAAAAAATCACACGAGTAATTTTTGTTGATGTCCCTTCAATATACTTAAAAATTACTTTAGTTTTAGAAGGATCAAGCCAGCTTAATTGAAACTTCCATGTAAAATATCATATGCCTCTCCTCTTCTAGTTAAGTCTTTTATTCTAATGATGGTTTGAATGAATTTTGTAATTTAAGAGTCTACTGTGGGTCTCAACAAATATTATTTATTAGTAAGGCCCTTAAAGATACCTTATTCTATATAACAGGATATTTACTATTTTATTAGGAATTATTACCTATACTTTCATGTTTTATGGAGTCTGGGATTTTTTTACAACGCTGAGCGATCAAAAATATCTCCATTTAACGTTTCTGTTCTGTAGGAAAACCACGGACTATCAAAACAGACAGACACGGGTGAAAACAATGAAATCCTAAAACAATGGTTACCTGAAAATGAGTTTTAGTGGCCAAATCAGAAGAGCCAGGTCTTACTATGGTTGAAGTACTTTCATTAATTTCTGATAAAATATAAAAAAAACTGTAAGTAATCATTGACCATATTTCTGTTCATCATTCATTAAATCTACAAAAACACAAAAGAGATGTACCTCCAATTGATGAAATGTCAGTTATAACTTCAGAAGAAACATTCTCTGGTTTTTCCAAAACAAGGAAGGATTTCTTGGATGTGAACAGCTTATTCAACTTTATCAACAGTGCCTTGGTAGCAATCTTTCTTTTAATAACAGTTTTCAAATACAAGTTTTCTGCTTTCAATTTGCAAAGACATTTTAATTTTTTCAGCATGGAATTATTGAACAATGTATTTTCTTTTTGAAGGCAGAAGACTTCATTTTCAATAGCCTTCAAATAAACATTAATTTTGTGGTGGTATTTTTTACCTAATTTTTTTGTGGGATGATTAGCTCTCTTTTCCTTAAGTTTGAGCTTTCTAAATGGCAAGGCTGAAAGATCTTCAGCAAAAGTGGAACTGATGCAAGAATCACTGACGGCCTTTTGTTGGCATAAACGTTTTTTAGCCATATCTATATCCATTTAGAATTCAAATTTAACACTGCAAGATAGGTAGTATCAAATCACTAAAAGGATAAATGCTTTTATTCCGAAATTCAAAATGTATGACATTTGTTAGCAGACCAAAAGTTTGAATGATGAATGCCTGAAGGTTGAATTGTATCGCTTTATCAATTCATATTACTATTTACAGAATAAAACGATTCAAGAAACACAGTCAGCCAAGAAATAGAATTTGACAAATAGATTTCATAATAGGTTTCAACTTGTCAACTGTCAAAGTTTTACAACAGCAGAGGTACGCTGGGGTCAGCAAATAAGACCAACTTTCCACCTCCTTGTCATTGATGACGTCAATACACCAGGAACCAAAGTTTTAGTTGTGAAAATCAATATTAACAGTAATTAATCACACTTAGAAATTAATAACTAGTTGTTTAAAAAATATGGTATACACTAGGCGCCATGTTTTCATTGTATAAAAAATTAATTGTTACTTTGATTATGAACTAATTTTTTTTTAATATCTAAACGAAATAAAGGGAAAAGGAAGTGAAGTAACAATACCGAGATATCTTCAGGATGAGTTAAGGGAGGTTTACACGCTACGACTTATCGTCCGTGTTATTGGCCGACAAAACGTTTTGTCACGTTACGTTTTCTCATCAGTTCCAACTCCCAGTTTGCTTATTTACAAAAAACTGCCCAGTAGTTTATTCACTAGCGAACCTAACAGAAGAAAATCTTCAACTTCACAGAAGAAAACATCAGTTGATTGTTCAAAGTAAAAATCGAGGACCTGTTTGGTCAACCGTAATTACCATCATAAAATGTCGGCAAAAAAGAAAATCTAGATCAGTATGGTGAAGAGAATAGCCTTTGAAAGAAGGACAGTATTTTCATATCAGATTACACCGTGAGTTTCGCAGCAAACCTTAGAAATTATTTGAGAGTAGCCACTGCTTCGTATTACTAGAACTGGTGACACCATTCATTGAGAAAATAGACACCTTTATTAGAAAAGCCATTTCTCCGCATGAGCAACTTTAACCGACACCAACTTTAAGATTCTCCCTAATTTTTCGAATCAGCTCTTCGCAGGTCATATTCTTCTTATTCCTATCGGAATAATCTGTATTTTTTATTACACATAAACAGGGAAAACTCTTGGGTAATTCTATGAATTCCAATAAAAAAATATGAGAATATTTCAACAGGTCAGACGATATTATAATAATTGAAAGAAAAATAATTAACATTACAAGAAAAAATTAAACAATAGAAAAAGAAATTAAAGTAAATGAGGAAACAGAGCTGGGCTGTGATACCTGCTGAGGCATGAGTGAAAGACTGAACGATATGTAACTGCTGTACTTTTGTCAGACCGATTTTACACAAAGTTTATCCCCTCGAATCAAACTTTCGATTCAATCACGGTTTTCATTTCGACTGGATAATACGTAAAA
This sequence comes from Acanthosoma haemorrhoidale, assembly GCA_930367205.1. Lineage (NCBI taxonomy): Eukaryota > Metazoa > Arthropoda > Insecta > Hemiptera > Acanthosomatidae > Acanthosoma > Acanthosoma haemorrhoidale. The sequence goes on from OV884011.1 coordinate 56,570,255, forward strand.
TTTGCTGTCTACAAGCTCTTGATACACAGAGCTCTAGGTAATCCTGAAGTTTCCTCTTCTTCGAGTTTACAATCCATAGCAAAATTAGTGACCTCGTTCATTCAATTCACTTCCCCCTTCTTTACTTGGTTTGGAGGTGGAAGTAATCCTATTCTCATCCTTCTTTATTACAACTTCTGTCGAGAGATTGCTGTTGACCACCTAACATCGAGAATACTGTTGAGACAACAGTTTATCCACAGCTATCGTTTCGTACTCCTAACAGTTCAGAGAGGAACACAATATGCGTTATTTGTCCTTAGTAAGATGTCCCTAGACTTACAAATATTGTCCTTCTTATCTATCTTTCTTCTTCTTTCACCTTCTTATCTATCAACCCCCCCCCCTCCTAAAGCTAACCCACTCGAAGCAGGAACTCTACTAGAAAAGGCGAATGAATCAAATATTAAATAACTCACGTAATTTAAGACTGTTTGTGTTTAGAATATAAATATTTCCTTCTAGCACCAGAAATGATAGGTTTCTAGTTTCAATTGGTACATTGACTATCAGCAGCAACAATCACCATCAATAATTACTCATGCAGTAAGTGTAGCAAGATAACTGTAATTTTATTCTTAATTTTCAATTGATAGATTGACACCCAAAAATTAACATAAATATTCTTTTATTACAACTGATCTTTTGTACAGAAAACTTTTATGGTGTAAATATTTCTTTCAATTAAGCGGGGTCGCAACGCCTTATCAGAGCAAATATGTCTGCGCAAATAAGATAGTTGGAGATAAGTCGTTCGTTGTGAGTGGACTGGAAAACTGAGAACTGCACAAAGATTGGGGCAGGGTTTCGAAGTTCCATACCAAGAATGGAAATAGCTGCACCAACTACTAACAAGCTCAAACATCGCCAAAAACATGTTCAATTTGCATGGTTTCTGTGTATAAACACTACACGAACAGATTACTGTTTAATTGTGGCAGATCTTCGCTAATGTACAGTCAGTTTTTTTCGAAGTTCATTGATTTTTACAAGAACTTTCCGTACTTTTTCCGTAAAAGAATATACTGACCAGGGCAAAAAAAAACAACAACAGGCATTTAATGCATTAATGCTAAAGTTAAAGATATTGATTAAGCGGCAAACAGAGGAATGTTCATGGACAAAATTAATGCTCTTAGGAATGCTTATCGAAAAGAGTTGGGAACATTATCAATTTCTACGAATTTTTAATTGACCACAGTAATACTTTATCCATGGTTAGTTCTACAAAACTGATTAGTAAAATTAGTCTGAAAACTGTGACATTTGGGCAAATTTAGTTTGCGCAGACATTAGTACTAACAAGCCGTTGCGTGTGTACCTCGCTTTAGGCCACTGTTTTAATTGTATTGCAACTATCAAAGCATATATGGTCACACACAACTATGTTAAAAATAATGGCAAATACAAGTACTGCAAAGATGAAAATTAATATAATTTTAATATCAGAATATAACATTAGTTTGACCAAGTTTAAAAATAGTAAAAGATCCTTGAACAATTTTCGCCTACAGTTATGAAACAATTGAAATATATTGTAGATCGTTATCAGCTATGTTATGTATGAAAAGCAAAATGGAACCTGTTAACAGAAATGTAGGACCACTGCTATTAAGTGGCAGAGTAGCTCAGCAAAAAAGAACATTTGGACAGAATCCTGAAGGTCCCGCGTTCAAATCTTGGCCGTGTTTTTTTTTTAAACATTTTTAGTTGTGTTATAACTATGATATTTATTAGTAGTGGTATGCAGTTGTGTTATAGTTATGATAATTATTAGTAGTGACATTTATCCCATTATTTCCAATGATCATTAACCAAAGAAAAAAGTTTTTGACAAGGTCGGGCTGGAATACACGGGACCTTTCCAAACCTTGGATGCTCTGAAATCCATGGCTCTTGCTCTGAGGTACCGTGCTCGTGATGTGTTAGATCAGGAGAAGAGGTTGCGGCCAAAAATTAGAAAAGTCCCGGGTTTGAGCTCAGGTCTGGTCTAAATATATTGTCTGTGAAAAATAATTAAAAAGTTTATGATTGGTTTGGTTGCTAAGAGGAGGAATCTATCCTCATTGCTGCCGATACCCCCACCCTTACCTCCCCTCCTTGTGTTTGCCCAAAAGGTATTATCTCTAAGATTTTAACACAAAGTTTCTTAGTTGATTATGTATACGATTGGCCAGGACTAACGCCAGTGAGTGAGGTTTGTAGATAAGGCTAGTACAGCCAACACAAACGTTATCAAAAGAATAAGGTACTTGCCAATTATTTTATTTATTTTCATTGATTTCTTATTCCATTAAAAAACTTACTATCAGTGATTACCTATTAATTATGATAGAACATTTGTTGATGTTTTCATTACTATCTGTGCAGATTTTACTGAACTCATGTATTATAGTCTAGCTGTACATGTACTTTTTACATTTACAATTTATCTGAAATTTTTTGTAATTGACAGATGTCTTTAGCAGGTCGTATTTTTTTTTTCTTTAGAGATAAAATGACTATGGCAATGTTTCAAGCTCAACTTAATACAATGGTTATGTGGTTTGACCAGTGGAATGAAAGTGGGCAAACGGTTGCTCTTTTTAAAATGCTTACCCGTTTGGCTCCTATTCAAGCTAGATTTGTTTCCATAGCACTGGATCATAGTCTTACAGAGTGTGCGGAATTGGCACTTAGGGAGCAAGAAGCCAATAATCCAGGTATTTTTATTTAATTGTTTAATATTGTTATCAATGACAGTAATACTTTTACTAATGTTTTAACTTGATAATAAGTAAGTTAAAATTTATGTTGTTTCTAATCTGTTATGACATCAATTTGTGTGTGTTATGCTTATCTTCTATTTTAGCAACTACATCAGTAGGAACTCATTCATATCAGTATCAATTTAAATTCTTTTCTATATCTTTTAAGCCTAATATTTTTTTTAAAAATGTAGTGTTTTTCACTGGATTAATAACCATTTTTATTTATTTTTAATAATTTGATTGTTGTTAGTTTGGAAGCATAATAAATTATTAAAAATATATGTATATTAATACATATATACAATATATGTGTATATTATTAAAAATATATTTATGTGTGTACATACCTATATTTGTTTTTTATGATTTATTGATTCATATATAAGCAATGTGTCTGCTTAATTATGTTTAAGTTATTTTGTTAATCAGATGTACTTGTTGGTAGATTGTACCGAAGAACAAGCAGGGTCAAAGCTTAGACCCTTATCTCTCAACCTCTAGTTCTATTTTCTAATTTGAGTTCACTGCTTGTTTGTTCAAGTAGTTAATCATTTTTCCTTATGAGTCTGAGTGAAACATGATCAGACCTATTATTTTGAGACTATATCCTTAGGATTGGCAGGAATTAAACCTGAAGTAACAAAGTAAAGAAACACCATTGAAAATGTTGTGCCTGTAATGTTTTTTCCAGAACACTCTTCAATATTTTGAAAACCTGTTCCCAGGGGCAAGCACATATATCTCGTAATTGTGTCTTGGTGGACTGTACTAAACCTTAAGCCTTGACGAATCATCATGTCAAATATAAATACGCCACATTACCCACAAATGAGCTGCTCGACATCAATAAAATATAGATATTTACACATTAGTCTTCATATATTGAAAAGGTGGACAGGTAGGAAAACATTTTTTGAGGGAGCACAGAACTTACAAAAGAAGTACTGTACTCTTATGTTTGATTGGTCACCTTAAAATAAATATTTATAGTGGGTGAATTATTTAAAATATTATATTCTCTTAAGACAAACTTAAACCTCTAATTATATATATATCTTGGGGAATGGGGTATAAGAAATAGCCAGGTAGGGATTCATAATGGAAACACTGCTTGGAGTGATAAAACTATTTAATGAACTATAAACCGTAGCGTAAGATAGCAAGAAGGCGGGGCTCCCTTGACAATAGTCATTACACCATCCATATCCATTCCAAACTACACTGGGCCTTCCAACAGCCCATCTAACTTTTAAGGTGTGGCCACTAAGTGGCGCTGGTCACTTTCTTGCATATCCAACTCCGCTCATTGGTCCAGCCTGCCATGCCCACACGGTCTTCCTGACAATTGGTCGCGACTCTATTAAAGAAACCATGAGGTGGCATCAGTTCTTAATATATAAAAAATATTACCACTGTATAGGGTATTGTGTTATATGTTTCTAGTTATGAAATACAGTTCATAAGAAATTTAGATTCAAGAAAAAGAAACTTTACTTAATTACTCACATTATATCATTTGTTTACTTCAAAATGCTCAAGTAAATGAAAAATAATGACACTCAAGTCATGAACATAATAAACACATAATAATAGAAACATATCTTTAACACAAGGCAGTAAAATATAAAAAGTAATAACATTGATAAAATAATATTAGACACAAAGTGCTTGCGAAAGGTCCAAGACTGTCAGAATACTTTTCAAATTAAAGTTCTTAACCAATAACAATAATGGTAGCTCTTTGATATCACAAATAAAGTAAACACTGGCTAGCTCACAACTGACAAATGTATCATACAATGCACAATTCAGGCGACGAACTAATGTATCACGCCAATAGATCAGGTGCCTTCCAAACCAGGAAAAGTACTAATCTCATTATAAACAATTCAGGCGACACGCCATTACACCAGGTATCTTCCATACCAGGTAAAAGTACTAAACTCATTGTAAACTTTCAAAATGTTTGGTCAAGTGATTGATCAATGTGTCGCTGTTACCTCGATCTGACTCGACCTACACTGCCGCATCGGAATCCAAAAGCGGCAGTTTACTATTTCAACACATCCAATTCCCGGAAAGCAATATATATATATATATGGCTTATATATATATATATATATAAGAGGTCCTTTCACATTAAGAGGTCACTGCATTTACCTTTCTTGTAATCTCCTTAGGCGGTATATATTTATATTGTGTGATGAGGGGTTGAACATATGTGTGCATTATGCATGGGGTGAAATGTATGTGTGTATATATATAAGTTATGATTAGACTGAAACACATACGCCAAAAAGGGGGGGGTGGGGTAGAGTAAGAATACAGCTGATGGATATGAATGAACTTTATTATCACTTCACCTAGTATTTATATAGCTAACTGGCTCATCCTAATAGGTCATGTTATTGTTTATGGTTTATATAGGCTTACATCCAGATAACTACCTCCCTCCAGTTCCTATGGAGGAAGGAACTCATAAAAAGAAAGATACATTATATTAAATAAAAACAAAACGTTGCACTTGTGATACAGAACAAAGATGAATACATGCTGAGACTACAGCAAAATATATGCTCATAAACAGAGAACAAAAGTGTTGGTACACAGAGCTACAAAAGAATTGCTCCCACTCAATTAACAAAGCTATATGAACAATTGATAAATTACAAAAATCGAATGAGCGGATTCTCCTTTATTGTACATTATATTGGAATCACAAGAACGATCAGTGACACGCGGAGATCTTCGAGATGGACCGTATGCGACCGAAAGGGATAGTTATTTGCGCCCGCAGATTGTGATTGTGCACAGTGATGTGGTCTGCTCTGTCATGCCGCCAATGTCCGAGGAGATAACCCCGTCGCTGCGTGGATGGTGTGGTTATAGGGGACCACCGTGCATGGCATCGCACGAAAGGGTTTGAGATGACATCCTCATTTGAGTAACCGGGAGTGCTCCCCTAAGGTGTGGAGCCATTCCACAGTGCCTCTACCTTTGATGTGATGGGGGTATTCAAGCGCCAGGTGATGCCTAATTCCTTACTCTGGTCGCGGATGTGAGCATTATCAAATTCCCTGCTGCAATCCGAGATGATGTCGTCAGGCACCCCATAGATTGTGCACCATTGTAAAATACCCTCCCATACTGCCTCGGGTGTCTTCCCTTCGACGGGGAATGATTGCTCCTCATTTGAATAAATATCAAGTTAGACAGATCGTAGGGGAAGGTTTATGCTGCGAGCCGTTCCTTCCATCGCACTACCCGTGCGGAAGACTATTTAAGGGTGCCCAGGTATATTAATGGTATATACCTAGGGACGGCAATATTCCACGGCCTATACCTCCGCTAACAGTTCCCGCTCAATCGAGCTATACAGTTGTTCAACTGCCGTCCAGCATATACGATGGGTTTTTCCCCTTCCTTAATATTCTGAGATAGTATGGCCCCAATAGTGATCTCGCTTGCGTCCGTGGTAACTCTAAAGATCATATGGAAGTCGGGAAAAGGTAGTAACTGCCGGGTGGTCAAAATCTCCTGGCATTTCGTAATACTTAACAACTGCTCTGGCCCTAAGTGAAACCTTTTCCTTTTTCTCAAGATTGGTTAGTTCCACTATCCCGGGGAAGAATTTCCTGTTATAGTTATTTTTTCCTAAAAACCACCTGACTCCGCGGGTATTCTTCGGTAATGGAGCTTCTTGGATAGGTTTTACTCGCTCCTGATCTGGTTGCACTCCGTTCCGTGAAACCTCGTGACCCAAAAACCGAATCTCCCTCAAGCTGAACTTACATTTTTCATGGGATAATTTCAGTTTGAATTCTTATACCTTGGCGAAGACTTGTCATAAGTGTTGAAGCTGCTCTTTTTCGGTCTTAATAAGGACTATTAAATCATCCATGTACACATTATATGTATGTGTGTATATATATATGTATATGTGTATATATATATATGTATGTGTGTGTGTGTATATATATATATGTAAGTTATGATTAGAGTGGTTAGAGTTAGATTAGGGTGGTTGGGTAGAGTAAGAATACAGCTGCTGGATATGAACTAACTTTATTATCACTTCACCTAGTATTTATAGAGCTAACTTGCTCATCCTAATTGCTACATAGGTCATGTTATTGTTTATGTTTTATATAGGCTTACATCCAGATAACTTGTATATATATGTTCAACCCCTGTGTTCCTGGAATATTACATTACCTTAACTATTAATAATCTGTATCCTATACATACAGAAGGCAAATCTAACAGAAAGGACCAAGGGTGGCCTTTTTTTTATGGGCATATCTGACTTAGAAACTACTGCCTTCTGCCTATTTAAAGTATGTTATTTACGACCAGGAGGAAGAAGAAAAAGGAAAGGAGAAAGTACATTAAAAGGATAATAAAACAATTGGTTAAAAGTGAAGTGTAGCTGTTTCTACTGGAAAACCCAGAAGCATTTTTTTTTTTTTTTTACAAGAACCGCCCCAAAATAAAGGGGCAGAGGCTTCAAGGCAGAAGTCTCTTAATAATTCTCTATACAGTGAGAAGGGACTCACATCGCTCCTCTGGGCTGAGCTTAGGGTCTCTTTGTGTCCCCGGTCATACCAATATGCTAGGTGGTCTGCTGAGTCGATTAAGTCATCTTTTGTCTTCAATCAACATTCCTTGTTGAAAATTCATGCAACGTTGGGGTAATCTAAGATTTATGTATTCATGTAAACTGCAGTGAAACTATTGTATGTATTCTTCTATAAGCATTTATTATATCTATTAATACATTATTCCGCTATACACAGATGTATGACTTAGTGTATATTATTTAATCAGGCAACCCTCCAGGTATATAATATATTTTTAATTATTTAAAATTAGGTTTGGTAGCACACAACCTGAAACTGATTTTTAGATCAGGGACCATTCCTTAGATAACCCCTCGTAAAAGTGTTATGGAGCGGAACGTGTATGTAACAATATATATATGCATCGATTTGGATATTTTTGTTGATAGGCTTTGTGAGTTCGTTACTCCTCGAGAAGAAGGAGACTGCAATGGTACAGACCCTTCTTCACTTGCCACTTCTAAGGCCAGGGAACACTGAAGCTCGCTGCATTTACCTTGCATTGGTTCCCAGCTTGCTCTCTTATTCCTTAGACAGTGGTGTCTTAGTAGAAGAGGCTCGCCAACTCCTATCATACGTGTTGATACATCCTGCACTTCGCGACGATAGAAGGTATGCAGATCACCAAGTAATAAAATAAGATTTCTGTCTTCCCACAGGGTTTCATTTGATACTACATCAGAAGTACTTTTAACAGTTTAAAATATCATTTTCAGGTGCTGAAATAAATATGACAATATTAGCATCGACATGTTCATTACCTTTGTATATTTATCAAACATTAACAATAAATCAAAAGCGATAAACCAATTATTAATCTAAGGTTAAAATAAACAAATACATAAGTAATTAAAATGTCATGTGTCATTTATTATACTTTCAGGATCTTTGAACCTTGGAGGAAAACGCTTGGAGAAAAAATTATGACAGGTTCTAAAGGATCTAGTAAGTTTGTTTTAAATTAACAAAAAAAATTTGCAATTCGTCAATAATCTTTTAACTTATTTCTTTCACATAAGTAAAAATTAATTAAACTTGTGACTGTGTGTCTATTGTTCTTTGATTTATTACAGATTGACTTTATTTGCTGATGCTTTTCGATTTTATCTTTAGGTATAGCTGCCCTTAGCAACGAATCTCTTCAAAAAACCAGGCGTAGCAATAGTTTAACACCTCCTTTTGCTGTCACTCCAAATGTTGAGTGGTCTTCGCAGGTATTAGAAATTCACTACTTGTATGTAAGCATTTTAAAGTTTTAGATTATTATAAAATAAAATATAGCTGTAGAAAGGGCCTTATACAAAAATATAGAGTTGAAGTGGCTTTAAATTTTCTCTTCCTCCGCCACTATCAATTTAGCCTGTTGCAGTTCTTAAATTTAATCTATTTTTTAATAAAACAACCCTATATTATCTGTCAACTGTGGTGTGTCATTAAAATTGTAATGTGAAAAAACTGTGAATTAGGGATTTATCTACTTGACTTGGTTTTAAGTAAACAATTAATTAAATTTAACAGCTTCTTATCCATAAATTAGCATAAAGGTCTTAGCCAACTTTCTAACTTAACAATCATGTGTTGTCTAAGTTTTTCCTTTGGCTTAAATTGAAAGAAACATTAATGGGGTGTACTCCTTTTGTAGTTTCAAGAAGTACTTTGGAATGTTTCTTACAGAATCTTTCAAAGAACTTTTGTTTTAATATTAAAATGTGTTTTTTTTAAATACTTGATGTTTTCTCTTATATCTAAATGACAAATAATACTAATATTAACTATATATTACACAATGCAGCCGTTCATGCCATTTTCAATTTGATTAAAAGTAAATTTTCTCAATTATAACCTTTTTATGATTTGCTTTTGAATAAGATTTTTGTCTTGAAAAATAAAGTAAACGTATGATTTTCACATGGTGTGACACTATTCTTTATGTAAATTCAGGATTGGTCATGTGTGCAGTTATTTTCATTTATAAAATTTGCAGCGCCCTACCTTTTTCTTAAGCAATTGTTCTGTTAACTACTATTATTTCTTGTCGCATGCAGGTGTTAATTTGGCTATGGTTAACTTTAAGTGTGAATCGGGTAGAGTCCTGAAATTAGAATAGAATAGAATAGAAAAAAACATTAATTTTCAGATGACAAATTCCCAACTGGCCAATAAAAAAAACTATTCATCATCATAGTAAAATAAAAAATAAGGACAATGTAAAATAAAGTTTAAACCTCTACAGGAAAGCTAATAATAATTATGAAATAAAACAAAAATTGTTTAACTGCTTTTAGTAAATAAAGTCATAGATGGATCCAGCTATAAGGGGAAGGGGGGGGAAAAAAAAAAAAAAAAAACCTATGCAGAAGTCTGTTCAATTCAATATTCCATTAAATAAAAACCATTAATTAAAATACTACAAAAGAAATCAACAAAAATGACATACAAGCTGGGGCAGCCAACATCTATCTATATATAGTGAACAATTAAATAAAAATATTAAATACAAAAATAAAAGTCAAAAAATATAATATAATGAATGAATGAATCATTCCCAGACTAACGACTTTCTCTTTGAATGGTGAAGAGGTGCTGGAACAGTAGAGCTTTAAAGGTTCATAAGGATGAAGCATGGCAAAAATCAGATAGGAAAGGGTCGAGAAATTGAGACTGGTCAAGGAAATCAGAGATTTGGGATCAAACCAGTCAAGTTCCCTGTCCTTTTGTATCAACCCGACATTGGCAAAATCAAATTAAGCCTTTTTTCTTTTGTTATTTTATTATAAATATTGCGTGACATTTGATTAATACTCTGTTACAAACAGTCCTCTCCCTATATGCTATGTTTTTGGTTGAAAATATTTTCTCAAAAGTATTCTAATAAGATTCACCATCAAGTGGTGGTTATATGCGGTAAATTGATACTCTTTTTATTGAAAATACAACATGTGTTGGGCATAAAAATAAAGAAATTCTAAACGTTGGTATCATTTTTATTGTATTATATAAGAGTCATAAAGGATATGAAGTGTTAGTTGTCTTATACTTTTATATTATACTGTTTACTATTATGGAGTTTTATGTGCAACCACTTAGTCGATTTTATTATGTGTGTATGATAATACACTTTATATATAAGAAGTAAAGGAATATTATAAAAAATTTCTAATAATTCATTTAAAATGATCTGAGGATACTGGCTCCAAATTTTTGATATTTAAATATTTCATAAAAACTAATGGTCATACAAATTTTAGGAATAATTCAAATAATGTTCATCTGATTCTAGAATAATAAAACTGATAAATAAATAAGTATATATATTCTTGATGTTTGGGTGTCTTTAACTCCCAGGAATCTACTATTGTCTCTCTTTTCACTCCTTGTTTCTAACTAACTCCTAATCATCTCAGTCACTCCTTGCAATAACTAACTATGTATTCTTGTAACACTCCCCTCCTCTCTTAAACTATCCTTAGTTCACCACATCCTGTGGTTTATACCTGATGTCATAAACATTACGCATTCTTTCTGCACGTTACCTCAACCTACCTTATTTTTACCTATTTTTAAACAAAATTCACTTCCTAAAATCAGTTTATACTACATTGCATTATACATTCATTTTTTTAGATTATATTGTAACGTTCCAGCCTCACATGGGGGTAATTTTAATTTTAATATGAACAGGTTTTATAACTATATAAAAAAAAAAAATTTATTTATAATTTGAATTCAATTCATTGACCTTTTAAACTTTCCAGGTTAGATTTGGACAAACTAAACACTCATACCATGAAACAATAATTTTTCCCATTTACAATTTAGGAATTATGTTGTGGCCATGATTATTTATGTTTTTGAGGAAATGTAATTATTTTTGAGTACTCATTTATTTACTATTGTAATTGACTTCTCATAAATTCACAAAATGTTCTTTGATTAAATTATTTTGACGGGAGAAGAAATCTTTCGCTTTCTTCGTGGTTCTGCACACCTTATATCTTTCAACAAGTCACTGCTCAGCATTATTCACTCTTATAAAAAGGAAGCTCTCACACCATGTGTTTTGTCTCTTGCAAAGAAACTAAATTCTAACCCTCCCTGCACATCTACTACACAATATCACTCCGCCCAATAGGCGGTCCTCGGCTTCCCCCACACTTATTTGAATTTTACCAGGCGTTCCAAATTTTATATTATTCAATCAATAAAATATAATTTAAATAGATTTAATTATCTATTGTCAACTACTTTCTAATGAATATAAATCTCTAATTGTCAATTAGATTTGGATCAATTAAAATAAATGACCTTAAGAATAACATTACAATATGCGTAGATAAGAGTAACTCATTTCATTCAAAAGAAATGTTAATTCGTAAGGGTTAAGTTCTAAGTTCCAAGGTAATAAAAATATATTATTATTAAAATTTGTTATGTTTTATGGTAGGATGACCTGTCAATGGGCGGAAGCAATAAGGCTCGCAGATTCTCTTTATCGTCCGAACAGATAGTTGGCCCTCCTCTTTCGCCGCAGTCATCTCAAGCTTCATCTGGCAGTGGCTCAGAGACACATTTAGATCTTGCCGGCTACGACAGTCCTGAAATGAGAGGTTTCAACTACTTTTTATTTATTTTAAAGACAATTTGTTACTAGTGGATCTATGGGCCAAATGTATCAGGTTACGTATCTATACCAAATGTACTGTCAGTGATAAGTTAAGACAAATCATGCCCTCCCACCCCTCTTATGTTATATACCATAGTTGCCTCCCTTTCCTTGTCAATTTATAATAAGAGGATTTTTGTACAATATTTAATTATATACGATATTTTTTAGTTTCCATTTTATAGTTTCCAAATTCTTACTAGTTCTTTAAATATTATGTGTAAACTCATTGATATTACCTATAAGCTTTATGTAAATAACCTTGCATTATAACTACTGGTTAAATTTAAAATAGAATTTTCAAAACATTTACAATTATTATACTAAGCTGTACAAACAAGAGGCTATCTGTTCATTTTTTATACTTTGTTGTTCCTAAAATTTACTTAATTAAAAATTTATTACTTAATTCATTTAATTCAGTTGACTATCAGAATCATTCATCATAGAATGATTAGTATTAGCTAATAAATGAAAGGATCATTGAGATGACATGAGGCTGATAATGACAGAGCTGACAGCAGATAACCTGGCTGTAGGATACATCTGGGCTATAGAACGCAATGGTACCTATAAATTTATTATTACATATTAAAGTTTTTTATTTGTTTTAGATGTGAAGAATTGGTTGAAATCTCTTCGATTGCACAAGTACTGGAGACTTTTTTGTCACATGAGTTATGAGCAGATCCTCTCAATTACGGATGACAACTTCGACAATTACCTAGATGCTGGAGGGGTGCCTGTCACACAGGGCGCTCGTAGGAAAATTATCCTTAGTATTGTTAAACTGAGGGAACGTGCTAATCTTCTAGCAGCTTTAGAAAGAGTAAGTTGGTAATTTAATATTTAATTAGATTTAAATTTTTTGTGAGGCACAAATTTTTTTATAATTTCTCCCTTCTGATAAATTCAAGAATTGTTTAATGTCTATTATCTGCATATTCTGATCCCTTTTTTGTTTCATTAGGATGTTATGAGTGGAGGACACTTACTGACAGTCATGGATGAATTACGTCAGGTTTTATCGACTCCTATCAAAGCTTATGTAGAGGACGAAAGACCTTTGTATGATGATATCCCTTCTGCTCTGACTAGAGTTTTAGGAAAAGGTAAATGCAAGTAGTTTTTATTTATTGTTGGCTCTATCTGGCAACTATGAAAGGAAATATTTTTTGTCTCTTGATTTCCCATAAATTAATTACATTTAAGATTATGAGTTCATAGTAGATTATTTGTCCGGAATTGACTTATGTTCTTAAAAGGAAACTGAAATTTTCATTAAATTTATTTTTACTGCATTTCAATGTAATATTCATTGTACCGATGTATTAAACTATCCAGATCTTACTTTCATCTTCAAACCTTATATACCAGGCTTCATCATAAAGTAATGAGGATTTGTGTTTACCTTAAAAAAATTTTTATTTATTCATCGATAGCAATTTTGTCCCCTTCAAAGTAATCCCCCTCAGATATAATACACTTGTGCCAACACTTTTTCCAATCTTCGAAGCACTTTTCGATGTAGCTCTTAGCTCCTTCATACTTACATATATCAGGAGGAATGAGCTATATTTAATATATATATATATATTTAAAAAAAGAATTCTGGCAAAAGGAAAATTGTTTGATTACATATCGATTCATGACTTTATATACATATAAGCACCTATGTGATAGAATTACAATGTTAAAACTAAACTTAAAATTGACCTTAATATTACTTGCGACTGACCAGATTTATTATTCTTACGTCCTTTAGTGAATTCTTCTTTTCTTTTCTTCTTAGTAGCAGAGCGTGGTTGCCACGCGATCAGTACACCTCCACTGTTATCATCTCTTCAATCCTTCTCTGTTCTTCTGTTCTTCCATCTGCTTGCCTCATGTCTCCTGCAATGATCAAAAATGAACAAGGCTCACCTTGTCTCATGGGCGGGTCAAAATGAAAGAGGGCGCTTCTCGCTGTCTCGTCGTTCTTATACTCCTCTGTTGCCTTCTTGATTTTTTTAACTCACTTATTTTCCAATGCCAGTTGTCTCAGACATTATTAACTTTTCTTATTTTAAAGTTAACAAATCGAATATTAAAATATTTATATTTGATTCTTGATATTATTTATATGATAACTATTAATATTAGATATAACGGCAACAAATAATGTTCATCCCTTCATAGCCGTGATCCACGGGTCATTTACTGCCCTTTTATGCCCGCTAATTTCGAATTTATATCAAAGGCAACATCACAAACTCACAACATCTAAATATCACAACAATTCATACAAATAATTTGTTGAATATCTCACGTCTTCTTTTCAACAACCTTAGCCAATTCCCAACAAATGCAACAGTTCAAATCTAAAATTTAACATGAGAATTTCACTCACAGTAAGGTTAAGGGAGATTGTCTTTCTACCTCTCTTCATGTTCTTTTATATAAATATTGGTTGTTGTTGCAGCAACTTTGCTGCTGCCTACACTAGGACAAGCTACCCTCTCCACAGATCTGAAAATACCCAACTACTTTTTATAATCGTAATAAATTACAATAAATACCACGCACCAGTGTAGTGAAAGAAAGGACTGTGAGAGAAAAATTACTACTTAAAATATCATTACAATAGTATGTATTGACTGGCATTTTTCAGTTTGCACGCAACTGATGGTCAGTAACTGTATTGAAGAAGAAGCTCTGCAGGTTTTTATGAATTTATTGGAAACAACATTGCACCATGAAGGATTCACCCAACAGCAAAAAAAGAAAATTTCTAGTTGGAGGTTGCAGATTAACCAACATCTAACACAGTATGTTGGCATATTATTGTATCACTTACATTGTTATAACTTTCTGATTTATCTGTGTTATTTTGTGTTTTTTTATACTTAAAAGTTTTATGTTTGCTTATAATAATCCACTCATTTTTTTTTAAACAGTTAAATGTAAATGAATAATATTAATTGAGAGCTAATGAATAATCTTAATACTCACACTTTTGTCTTGCTCTGATAGGTTTTTTGTTCTTTCGCATTAAATTAATAAAAGTGTAAAGAATAATTATGCTTTATAATATACATCCTGCACATTTTTTTTTAATGATTTTTGTACTTTATATTTCCAAAATAAAATATCAATTTAAATTTAGAAATATAACCTATAACCTTAGTATATATTATATACCTTACTGGCTTAAGCGATGGATCCTTAAAACTCACTACTCTTAATTATCAGTTATGTCAAATAATTATAAAACCCTCATTCTTTTTTTAGTTAGGTTTTAATATAGGTTGATGAGCTGTTTGTTTGTATTTGCTTAAAATATTTTTTGTTTCAGACCAATTGAGAGTAGCAGACTTCCCCCAAAGGTGTTTACTCCTCCATTGTCAGTTTCTCCGAGACCTCACATGCACTACCCACCTATGATCAGGCAAAGAAGTCCTGTAGATCCATTATTGGTAATCCCTTTCGGATATTCTATTTAGATGTAGTTAGTCACATATATTGTAATAATGTTAATTAATTAGAGTTTGTGAAATAAATATTTATATTCATATATATTATATAATCATACATTAAAAAGAAGGTAATATTTTTTTTACAAGTTATTAACCACAAAGAATATACCATGTTTGAATTTTAATTTGTTATACAGGTTTTTTTTATGTCCAGAGTATATATTTTAAAATGTCTTTTATCTACAACTAATTGATTTAATAGCTTTACAATAATAATTATCTTGAATCCATTTAAAGTTTACTTTTATAACTAACAATTTTTTTTTTTTTTTTCCAAAACCCCTTTATTAATAACATTTTTTAATAATTTACAATGTTCTCCTCGTGCTGCATTCGCAGATGTATTCGAAGGAGGGTAGGATTACAATTACGATTCTATTTGAAGTGAAAATTAACAATGCAACGTGTACAGGACTAGGTTATGGGGCTCACCTTCTGTTTACAATGTAGGAGACTAAAAACTCCTGCCATCGATAGGGGAACAGAGCGTGGGTTATCGTGTTAAACACTGGGTTTGTTAAGTACTGTAAGGAGTCCAAAAATTTGATATATCTACGTTGGATGAATTCATCCACCGTAGGCAAATCAAAGATCTCGTGAAGTTCACTGTTGATCCGCTGCTCGAATGAAGTATGTCTGACCACTTTCATCAGTATACCGTTTTGGAATTGTTGGAGTCACCGAGCTGTCGTATACGTCAGATGATGAAAAAGCGAGGCACCATACAGCAGAGTAGGCCTGAGCACACTCTTGTAAATCAATAGCTTTAGACGCAGTGATAAATAGAAGTCAATAAATGCGTTAGCCAGTAAGACATTGTGCGAATTTGCTTCAACTTCTTTGCAAAATGGTTACTAAAACATAGGTGTCTGTCCATTTTAATTCCCAGATATACTAGGTTGTTGGCTGGTGAATTTCCCTCCGTTCCTACGATGTAACTAGTGGGTAGCGGACTTTTCCCTTTTGAAAAGAGAAAATTACACAGTCAGTCTTACTCGCGTTTACAGAGATATTAAGTCTCCCCAATCTCTCGCTGATCTGGTTACAGGCTACTTCAGCCTGTCTAAGAGCTACCTTGGCGCTCATGGTGCTACTGTACACCGCTATGTCATCAGCGAAAGCAGTAACTCTTGTGTTTTTACATCGGGCTCCAAAATTTCAGACGTGTACACGTTGAAAAGTACTGGGGATAAAACGGCTCCTTGGAGTACTTCACAGGTCAGTGGCACAGCTTCGGAGAAGCTATCACCCACCCACATCCGCATCGATCTGTTGTTCAGGAAGCTAGCCAGGATTGAATAGAGTTGCTCTGGGCATTCCCGGTCGCAGAGCATTTGACACAGCGTCCCATGGGACACCGAGTTGAATGCTTGAGTGCAGTCAATTGAAATCATAGCCGTGGCTATGTTTCTATTCAAGTTATGGCTAGCTTCTGACTGTACCTTCAAAAGGGGATGCTCTGCGCTCATACTGGATTGAAATCCAATCATGGTGGAAAAATGTCATTAATTTCAGCTAATAATGTCAACAAGTTTGTCGTTGTCCCTGGTTTTATAGTACTTAAATTGTACAGGCCAAAAATACTATAATGTAAAAAACTCTGAGACAGTAGTTACATTTCATAATTGTAACCTCTAAATATCAATAGAACAAAATGGGCACCCCTAAGATTTAGCCTTCCATTTACCCGAGTTATGTCATGTTTTAACTCATTTTAAATAACTCATCGCTAATCTGATGATCAATTCATGCAGTTTTATGCCAATTATTAATGTGTTTTTTTCCTTTTCTAGCACACTAATGTTAATGTTCAGCAAAGAGGTGTGGCTAAGACACAGGAAACAGCAGCACCTGAGAACGAGATAGATTCCAGGCTCGAAAGTCTCTGTTTGAGCATGACAGAACATGCACTTGGGGGTTCATCAGAAGTATAGTCACGTTAGTAAACTATTTTTTTTATTTATAATATTATTTCCTATAACAGTTAAAATAAGAAATGGAAATATATATCTGAAATGATCTTTAAAGAGAGATGATTGTTGACAAATCATTAACCACAAGCAATACGTTGCAGTTATGGTTTATTAATGGTAAGTAAATACATTAAATTTACTTGTTCTGTCTATGTACTCTGAATATGTATTTTATTATAAACTAATTGATTTAAGGAACATTCACAAACATTTAGGTGAAACAACACCTGTTTCACTTCCTCTGGCTTGAGAACAATGAGTCATTGTGGATTTGAAATAAGCTTAACTCAATAATTACTCATAATTAGCTTAACTCATGAAATATTCATCACATGAGCAGGCCCAGGCCCCTAAAAAACAGCTAATATTTGAGCTTAGCTTGGCTCAGAAAAGTAATTAATTCCCTGGGAATTCTGGCAGAAAATCTTCATACACTTGATATTTTTACATCCTCTCTATTATCCTCCCCCTATTGCATCATTGTTTTGTGTAAAAATAGCAATGCCAACCTAAAAATTAAACTAATGCCTTTTGGAACTTCCTTGATTTGAATATTAAACATTAACGGAACAGATAATTTACATGATAATATCTATTAAACTTGAACGTGTTGTGGCTTGACAACAAAAATGTTATTAAATTTAATGAACTTAAAACTAACCAAGCAAAGCAATTAGACTAATGACACATCGGTTTTTCATGTCATTTTTTAATAGAGCTGACACACTGTTATGGTTGGCGGCACCTAGTGGAAAGAAGTGTCACAGAATTGGTGAGAATGTATGAAGATACTGAAGATGTTAGGACAGTTTACTAGGCAGGGGTATTTTTTATAGTTTAATTGAGAAAGGAAGAGATTTTTTTAAATTTTACTCGAATGTCAACTACTATTCAAGAAAAACATGTTAATGAGATCCTGTATACCACAAGTCTACATTTTAATTATATTTTGGAATCAGAGATACATCTGTTGCTAACATAAACTGACTCAGTTCTTGGTTTGAATGATTAACCAATTTTTGGGATTAAAACCACTGTTTGTGATTTCTTCAGTATAAATACGTAGAAGTTGCAGGTTGAATTCTAATCCGCTATTAATTCAAGAAGATGGGAACAGAATTAATATTACAATAAATTTAGTATAGTTAAAATTACTGTTTAAAACATTGTTACAATAAATCATTTGATTTTCTTGCTTTTAGGTGGATAACGAGCTTATATTTGTTGAAGATTACAGTTCTGTTGAAAGGATTCATCACTTAAAATTACCGAGCTCATGTTGGAATCGATAAATTGGTTTCCAAATTATTTTTGTATTGCAAGCAATATTTCCTATTGTTAATTATGTTATTAATTATAAATATACATTTATAACATACATGTATAATATATATATACATATATGTATGAATATATATATTTAATCCATTAGTCATCAATGTAAGTTTATGTTGTTTTTTAGATATACTGACTTGTTACCTTTTTGTTTCTAAATATTTTATATTCTAAAATTAAACCTTATTTTATCAAAAAATTATACTGTGTAATTTCAAATTTTTATGTTTAAAAAGAACCTGGTTATATGTTTTTTACAGTATACAAAAATTTATATTTATCTTTTATATATGTAAAACTTCTTTGAGGCTTACCAACCATATATTTGTATGTATATAGTTGATTATATGTTGTATACTAAATGTCGAGACTGAAATGTTGTTAACCATGTAAAGTAGGAGACCTTTTCTTCTATAGAATGCATCACCTTTCATAGTCATATTTATATATTTATTGAAAAAAAAAGAAAAAAAAACACGAACCTCTGAGAAAATAATACTCATGCTTTCATTTTAAAATGTAATCGACTGCAGGAAAAAAGTGGCTTTACACGTTTTCAAAATTATTCAGCTAATCTAATCACTACATAATAACTTTCTGAAAAAGTACATAACACAAAAATTCAAATATTCCAAGTAATTTTGTTTACTGATTAAAACTGTTTCAATGATTTTAAAAGTAATATTATATCATAATCATAGCTCATATTACTATATACATAGCTCATCTATACATAATTATTTTTGAATTTAATTTCTTATTTTGTTTAAAGTTTGTCATAATATAGAACCTGCATAAAATAATTGATTTTCTTTTGCCATGAAAACGTCTTCACATATTTGTCAAATTGTTAAATTAAAAAAAAAAACTGCTCTAAAACCCATAAATTCCTTCAAACAAAATTGATTATAGCAATTATTTTTGTTTGTTTTAAAATAGTTGTATATTTTGCTTTTGGTAATTAACAGTAATGAATTTTCCTAGCTTGTATCATGAAGGCCTCATAATTGGCCTCAGCAGTGTAGCTGTGGTCAATGTTAATTAAATTTTGTTATAAACTGAAAGTTGCTTTTACAATTAATTAGTCCGCATGATTCTTGATTTACTTGTCTTTCTTTATTTTGTTTTGTCTCGTGCATTCTAAAAATTAACAAAACAATATATATTTAAGTGTATTTCTTTCTAGTAAGACCTAAAACCTATTAATGCTAAAAAAAGTTTTATTGAATCACTAAGAAGTTTAAGTGTGCAGAGAATGTTAAATTTGACTGATCATGTTTTTATTTGGAATTGAAATGACTAAATCTTGATTAGGCTGCTATAGCCAAGTGAGCAAGAAATACATTTCTTTCTGTAATTTTTACATTCAAAGATGTTTGTTGGTAAGACTGATTGTAAAAGCTCAATATCTTAAATAATTTAGGCAAGCATTATATTTATGTATTATTTCCTAATTTTTAAGTATAAGACAATCATCTAGAATATAATTTTGTCAAAAAAATGGACTAAGCCCTTTAACTCTATCTCTGTTTCATCATACTTGCAATTTGTAAATGTATAGTAATATTTTCTCATTAAAAAAAAAATGTATAAAAGTTCTCTGTAATATATATAAAAAAAAAAGATGATAAATGTTATCAAAGACTGTACAAAAAGAGTATTCTGTGTTTTTACCTTCTTGTGATGATTATATTTTTAAATTGTTATTTTTATTTAAGCAAAATTTATTGTGTGATGTTCGATTTGTTTCTTTGTTAGTTTATTAAATAGTAATGTACATTATAGCTGGATCTATTGTACGTTGTCTTTTTTTTTATTTGAATGATTTTTGTCATTTATATTTGTGTTTTTATTTATAATATGTAATACAAAAAAAAATTGTAATTATAATACCGCATGAAAATGTTGAAAAAGAATTGTTTCCTGAAAGATATTTTCATTTAATGTGTATGTGGTTTACTTAAATAATGACTTAAATGATTATATCTGTAATCTATCTCAATTCTTGTCATTGTGAATGTGACGACACGTTCTAAGTCTGAGGATGTATCAGCAGTATTTTAAATGTTTAAGTCTACGCATTTCTATTTGTGTAATTAAAAAAAAATATATACAGTTGATGTTTTATGTTCAGTCAATATATTAAAAGTAGAATGGTGTATCATGGTCGCTTCATATGTTTTTTTATGACTATCCTATTAAACTCATGACATTTTCACCCTAGCTAGGTAGGTAACACACCATAAATTACAGTATGCAAGAGCACTGAGCCCATATTAATTATCAAAAATGCCAATAATCTAAAATCATCAAGCACATTTTGGAAGAATTCATATATTTTATTTTATTAGTTTAGGTAAATTTTCAATAGGTTTCCTTTGGCCTATACTTTATTTATCTACAATATTTTTCATTGTATTTGTTTTCTAAAAAGTAATTTTAATGGAGTATTTTTTATATAAAAAAATAATATTTTTTTTTACAATAATTTATTAACTAAGCATATTGTTTCTTCCCTTACTGCACTTTTTGTTTCATTTGTATGTTTAAAAAAATAACATTTAGTAATAAATTTAAGTCAGTATTAATTCAAAAACAAATCTTTTAAGTAAAAGAAAAAAATATGGTGTGGTCATTGATTAGCTAGTTATTGTATGTCCTTTGTATCTGCAGAGTAGATAGTGCAAAACTAGAACAGAGCTGTATTATTTATGATTAATAAATTGTATATTTTTTAATTACAACATACAAAAATAATTAAAATTTGTTTATACAAAGAAATAAGAATAGGGCTGTGCATGTCAGCCAAAATAAAGAGTATATCAAAGTGATTTTTCAGTTTTTGTTTAAAATTTTTTAGTTTTTCTATCATTCGGTATTTTTCCTTAGCTATGTATATTGAGCTTTGATACTGGCTAAATCTGTGTGACTGTAGCACATTCTATTTTGTATTTAAAAAACTATCTAGGCTAGACTAAGGAAGTAAAAGAGAGGAATTTATTGATAAAACCTGTGACACGTAGCACAAAATTGAAAAAGAGGAGCCCATTCTGCTCAGCTTTTGCTTCATAAGAAAAAACAAAAACCTAACCACTCATAGTGCAGGCTGTCATAGGATGTGAACTGAAGGATCCTGTTATCTTAATACTTTTTTTTTAAATACTAAAAGAAACTTTTTACCAGGAATTCGAATGAAAGGTCTTCCTGTCTTAGTACTGAAACAGGGGAAGAGGTATTTGGAGTTCTCACTGACTGTACTGACAACATAGGACACAAGGCTTAAGGGCTATACTGCGGGACTGAGGAATACTGGTGGCTGTTCAACACCTGATCATAGGGAAATTTTCACAACTGGACAAACGTGACCCCAAGCTCCACCACTTGCAAAGATCAAGGGAAAGCATATCTTTTTCCCTATATCCTTCAAGCCTTTGAAATCACCACCAATAGGTAGTTGGAGTCCTTAATGCAGGGCATACGCTCTGGTATACAAAAACTAATCCGGGGGTGGAAGGTTCTTTTCAGTGCCATACACCACCAGACCTTTTGCCACAGACGGAATCTCCCAAGAAACTTCGACAGACGACCTTAACACGAAACAGCTGAAAAGGATAAGTGATTTTGAGGCTATAGATATAGCGACTACTGACCACAGGCCAATCCTACAATATACTGACGGTAAAGTTGAGACCACGCATCCCACGAGGTACGATTGTAGTGCTGATTGGGAGCTAGACAGATCTCAATCATAGCATCATAGCATACCATTCCTGTTCACCGTACAGAGGAAGTAGTGGATCTTCACGTGCTTTTCTGGTGGTGGTTATTGTTTATGCTTCTGGTACTGCTATAACTAAGTTCAGTCCGTTTTCACTTACACCGCAAAAATCACCGGATCACATTCTTCTTATTGTTTTACACAGTAATTGGAGAATCGATGAAACAGGTAACTAACTACAACGCTCCTCAGCAACTGGAACCGAGAAAACAACCACATGGTTGTTCCCAAAACGGTTCAAAGCGCTTCTTCGCCGATGTCAGGAAAACCAGACACCAGAGCACGATTGGTCCAGACTGTAAAGAAAACAGTTGTATAGGAGATTGAGCGTCCAATTCGCTAACCAGTATAATTCCTCAGTTTACGATATTTTCCGAAGGCGTGGAAAAAGGTCTTTTTGTCCCCATTTCCTAAACTTGCCTAGAGAAATGATCACCTGAACGATTCTCGAAAAGTTAATCTCGAACCAGCTGAAAGGTTTCTATGAAAATGACATCATTTCGATCACACAAACATATTTTGAAACAAGTACAGCTAACATTCACTTGTGAAGGTACAGCAGGAATCAACATGATTTCTATGGTTTTCCCACAAGCTTCTCTGAGGGAGGGTGTCCCGAATGATCTGCGACGGGGAATGTTGGGAGTACTAGTATCCGACATCGATAAGGAAGAAAACCTTGAATGTTCTACTCTATTCAAGTAAAAATAAATGACTTCATTGATTTGTACCAGAAAACTCCTCAGTTGGTAGCACGAAGTCGTCTACATGCAAAACTGCTATAGAAGCCATCATATAAGCAAATATCTCAGAAATCTCCAGCTCCATAATTAAACTCGTTAAAAAAACAAATACATACTTCACCTAACTTACCAACTGAGAGATCAAATAGCCTACTTTCAGTGTTATTAGAAATATCCACCTTCCTGTCTGGTTCCAGTAATTAAAGAGGAACTGTAAAAGATAGATCCGTAATGCCTACGTCGCTATACACAATTCCAGGAAAAACTACAAAAGCACTTTAACAAACTATCTCAGAATGTATTAACCAACTGACTCCTACTAACCAGTGGCCAAATGCGTAAATATGGGCAAATACCAAAATAATTCTACTATTTACCCAACACTCTACATACCCTCCGTCGTGAGGGTGCTTCTGGAAAGAACAGATGACCTTCCTCTCTCAAACGTGTTTCGTCCACATGAAACAATCCTATACCCTGAACATAATTCTTTTTTTCCTTTCCAAAAATTTTTCCAGAATCACACACAAACTCCCTGCACGTAAGTAAAGCTCCTGGTGTTGACCTTATCACCCCAACTATCCTTTAACATTTTTCAAAGCAATTTGTTTTATTTACTCATCTATAACTTGACCCTCAGAATCGCCTGCTTTCCTTTCCTCGGGAAATATTCTTCAATTAAAATAATTCACAAAAAACGCAGACCTGAATCTTATAGGCTGATTTTTCTCCTAACCATCTTGAAAAAATTCACTCAATTGAAACACTGCCAGACTAAACAATGCTGATTAAAAACAAATCGCGATAGGTTTTATTCCCCGAGAGATCCTACTTGTTATGCAATAAAAGGAACCCATGAAATAATTAGTATTATTAAGTTTTTCGTTATTCTGTGTTCTCACTCATTAGGAATTTACTTTATTAGTCAAATGTTGATTAACTAAAATATTTATTTCCAGTATGCTGGTGTTCAAGAAAATTTTAATATTGTACATAAATTTATCAAGACTTGATAACAAATTTACATAATACAGTCTGTTGATGAAGTAAAAAAAAAAAAGAAAAAAAAAGTTCACTATTGGGGGGAACTATTTATTTGAGGTAATAATCCAGTCCAGAATAAAATTATATTTATTTCACTATAATGTTTATTGAATAAATTGAGCGAATGATGACATTATTTCATAAATTTTTATTTGCAATTTTCAATGAGGGCACTTAGGCAAAGGGCAAGATTTACCGTCGCAATGAGGCACACACTTTCGTTCGGAGATTTTGTCATTGGCCAATCCCGGACAGAAGGCAGGAAGTTTTTCTACTGCACCATCTGATAATGAAATTCCCTTTGTTGTTATTGCAATATTCACTGGGCAAGGAATGGAGAGTTTATTGTCACAAGAAGATAGTTCCATCTTTGGTGTTGAAGAGCAGTCTTTATTAGGAGCACATGCTGGAGGAACTGATGGACAAGTTTTTTTCTTAGGACCTGGTGGAGGGCAAGGGGGAGGACACGGGGGAGGGGATGGTGGTTTAGGACATGGTTTGGGAGGGCATCGAGGTAATTGAGCTGGGCAAGGTTGGGGAGATTGACAGGGTGGTTTGGGAGGTGGGCAGGGTGGAGGGGGGCAGCATGGTGGCTTGGGTGGGGGGCAAGGAGGTGGGCAGCTCGGCTTCGGTGGTGGACAAGGAGGAGGGCAACTAGGCTTCGGTGGTGGACAAGGAGGAGGTGGGCAAGGAGGAGGTGGGCAGCATGGTGGCTTTGGTGGGGGGCAAGGAGGAGGGCAACTAGGCTTCGGCGGTGGACAAGGAGGAGGCGGGCAAGGAGGAGGTGGGCAGCATGGTGGCTTGGGTGGTGGGCAAGGAGGAGGTGGGCAAGGAGGAGGTGGGCAAGGTGGAGGTGGGCAAGGTGGTTGACAGGCTGGCTTGGGTGGACATGATTGCTTTGGCTTAGGGGAAGTACCACTTTTACCTTTTTTTTTCCAAAATAAAACCATATCATTTAATGAGCTGTGCGGAACATAACCAGTGTAGCCATTTGATTCACTGTTAGTAACTGTTAATTTCCTGACGGCGATGCCTGTTTTCTCCAAAGAAGGTAGCACTAATTTCAATGCACAAAACTGGTATATAGTCCTCTGTATACCTTTAGAATATCTCGCCATTTTAAACGTATTTACTATGCTTATTGTGTTGGTCATCATACTTCTGATTTTCAGTTACAGGCTAACATCTCTTTTAATCTATCATTACCGCAGCCTGCAAGATCTGTTTTAATATCTACATTTAGCCAACATGTTGTAATTATTAAGTTTTAGTAAAACACAAATACATTCAATAGCACTTACGTAGAGGGCTTAGCAGACTATATGTGCCATTTTCGGTTTATTATCATTGTGTTACATTGAAAAGCTGGAATTTTCCTAAAGCTTGACTAATGGTATATCGGGTCAAATGTTTATTTTTTAGTTACATTTTCAGTAGTATGTTATGGAATAGGAAAAACTAAACATAGATGATTAAAAACACATGCTACTAAATTTGTAATAGTTTTGTAGTTGTGACATATGTTAAATGAAATAAAATTAGGCAAAAAGCCGTAGTTTGCCAAAAATGCAGAACTTTTCATCATCGCAGCGAAGCTCATTCCTCACACGATTTCCCAAACTAGCGATTCTCACTTCTAATTGAAAATATGGTTGAACGCCACCACGCTGACAAAATCTGTCCATGAAAATAAAATGTATGCATGGATCAGCCAAAATGAAGTAAAGCTCAGCTGTCTCCAACTCCTATAAAAACTAAAAATAGACTAAACACGCATGATTTTGGTAGAGTTTAGTCAACTTTCACAAGCGTAACGTAACTGTGCAAAAATCGATTCAATTTTGATTGTTAACACATCCTTATACCAATTTGATCCTCCATAGAATAGTTCAAAAAAGCTATGATGTCCACGCCATTTAAAAAAAATCCTGTTATGGTGGCTGCCTTACAATAAAAAATTACGTGGATATAATTATTTTGGTGGCTGTAAATTTATTAAAATGTCATGTTTTGTTCGTTTGGGTCACATTATCATTATTTCATGGTTGATGGTGACGTCAACATGCCATTTATCACCAAAAAGGGATCTTATTCTACACAATAAAACAGTAGTAGAATTAGTGATTTCCCATTATTTATGTGAAACTACAACTTGTTTGAAAATCCTAACAAGTTACAGCCAACACACTATTCGTTAGTGTTATCCGCAAAACTGAACTATACACAAGCCTATTTTAGCCTCGTTATTTCAGGCGAAATAAATTAAATAAAACCTTTGTACTTAACCCCACAGTTAATTCTATCGTATCCGCTATTTGTAACGAAGGCGTTATTTAAAACAGACCTGGGGCATTTAATTATATTTAAATTTTGAATTTAAGTAGAGATTCATTTATATTGTACTTTTTTTTCAGTGACAGCGCTATTTATGATGGTTATGTTCTCAATGAAATCATATTCTCCAACGCAAATATTTAAAATAGTTGGTTAGGTAATAAGCAGAAGGTTTATTGGTTCAATGTGCCATTACTTACTCCGTACTGTATTACATTTTAGAAATACAGACAAGAGATTATTTTACATAAATTTTTATTTCGTATTGATTTATTTGTAAGTACACCAACCAGTGAATGATATGATGGATAGTAACACATGGAGCATGAATGTCACCCGGGAAAGAACATCCAGTGATGCCTCTCCACACCAAGGATTATCTTGATGGCAGTTAATTTAAATTAATAAACCCCAACTGCGGTTTCCCAGACCGTCAGGTCTTGTCAGAAGAGCAGTGGGAGAAACCGGTAGGGCAAAAAGCATCCCGGATCCAAGTCTTGACTTCATGATAGTGTGTTATCATACCTCTGAAGCGGTAAGGATTCTCAACATGGCCCCACCTTGTATGATGTCCTTCATGATAGTCTTAGGCCTTAGTGTGTGTAAGTATACAAAGTCGAGCGACTATCTGTAGATATTTAGAGGGACTGTCAATAGGCATTTCGACCCAAAAAGTATATAAACAGACTAGAGACTTTGTTACGTATACACACTTAAAAGCTTTGTTCCTCGTTTCGGAAACCCATGCCGTCTTCTAATTGTAAAGTCGAAAGTAAATTTGTTTCCACCAACGCCTAATCTTTTGATTGTTCTAACTCTTCATGATTTTCACTCCACAAGCCACGGTCCCGACAAGGCTAGGGCTGACCTGACAGATCTAAAGGAGTTGAAGGTTTTGTAGGAAGATGTAAAGTGTGTCCAAGGTCTTAGTTCAACTGGTGGCCTCGGAGACAACCCTGGTAGAACGGAAACCAGCCCAGTCTACCTAAACGCCAACTTCCAGATCAACACGCCTACCACACAGCCAAGTTAGTTTTAGTTCCCTCATTGTCTCCCGAAGGTGAGTCCCATAACTCGGCCCTGTGTTAGTTTGTATAATTTTCAACCTGTATTTGTCAGTTTTAAGTTCCTCATTTAACATATCCTTACACTATTCATTGATTAGGGAGAATAATATTGAAATCACTTACCTTTACCAAATTTATTAATACTTAAAAAAATTACAAGTAAGTAACCTCACACAAACGATAACAGAACAACAGCAAAGGTTGCACTCCCAACCTCAGTGTTGGCAAAAGTGCACACATGACAGATTCTCGTCCATCATAAATTTAACTAAGTTTCCCCTGTTAATAAGTATAAATCTTAAGGTCTAAGAATTGAATAAAGTTCATTCTCACACTCCTAACAAGTCCAGTTTAAATAACGGCCGCCTATTTCTGGTCGATCTTCTCATCTTGTGCCTCATCCTAGTGCACGAGGATTATTGCCTTTGAGGAGTTATTGAAGCAAATGTCGTCTGGAGATCTGGATTCGTATCCGCAAGAGACCGCTCACCTTCGGTCAAGTGACCATCGTTGTTTCCCTGGTGATCACTAAAATCGTTTGGGATTATTTTGACGCTAGTCCCATTATTACAAAGGCTGGATTGGGGCCGAGGGGCAGACGAACGTGCTTGTACTTCTGTTCGGATTAGTGATTAGTTCTGTTTCGGATCTGTTCAAGGTGTCACTTTGCCACCATATCAGTTTTATTATTTAAGTTATACTAAATAATATACTTAACCAAGAACTGTAGAGATTTTTCCTAATTACCATATCGATCCACTGCATCGGCATCCCCTTCCTGCTAGATACCTCTCTTAGATCCCTAATAGTTAAATAAGTTGTAGGTGGAAATTGTTAGATCGTCCCTTCCGGCCATTTAGATAAGGCATCTACTACTATTCCTACCCTAGAAGGGAGCTGTTTAATCAATATGAATTCTTTCCCAGTTTGATGAGGGTATCTCCCACGGGTATGGAGCCTTTATTTGATTGTTTTTTATTTCTGCGTATGCCCTGGAAGTACCAGGTTTTCCAAATCTTTATCTATGTTCTTCCAATAGCAGTATTTACGCCCAAGGGATTTCATCCTTACTAATCCCCGAAGAGTCGCATGGAGTTTATCCAAGACGTGCTGTTGTAGTGCTTTTGGAATTACAATGCGTTCTCCTTGAAATATAACTCCCTCATGTAAACTATACTTGGTTGACTTATGTGTACTATCGAGCAGCGCCTTTTAATTGCAGATAATTCTGGGTATTTCCTTGCTCCCTTAGAATAGTTGATTGTGTTACTGTCTCTGATGTTACGTTTGAAATAATTAATTTAAATACCCTAGTCTTCGTCAGTCAACTTTTCTGTTGTGATTCTTGGAGAGCGTGAAAGTTGCGGAACATGCCTGAGAAAGTTTATTTCTCTCTAAAACAATTTAATCTTTTATTTGTTTATGTGTAGATCAAAACTCTGAAGTCGAGACAAACCTTTGTCCAGACGCTGATAGCATTCTTCTATATTGCTACCTCATATTATTATGTCGTCAAAGTTGGAAGGCGTACCATCTAACCCTTGAAGTACAATGTTAACCAATTTACTAAATTCACCAGGATCTGTTTTTATCCCAAAAGATATGCGTTACATTAAGTATACGCCCTTGTGCGTTGATATTGTTTGTACCTTATGACTTTCCATGTCCATTAGAACATGTAAATAGGCTTTGTGTATGTCCAGAACACAAAACAGCTTCGCCTTTCGTATATTGTTTAGATCGCCTTCAATCACTGGGATCTTGGATCATCAAGTTGCGGGTTCGCGGTTGTGTTATAGTCTACGCAGAGCCTTGCGCTCCCTTGGTGTTTCGGGACCACGAATAGGGAACTACCCCCCTGAGAATATTCTAATTTTTTCACTACTCCCTTTCCTCAAGTTTCTCCAATTCCTTGTTGACTTTGTGTTGTAAGCCATACCAGAACTGGTCGGTGTTTTAAGAAAACTGGTTTTGCGTTCTCCCTCATTGTCAAAGAAAACTTACCAAATCCCTTAACTTCTAGCTTGTCGATGATATCTTCTTTGGGAGTAATGCAACATTTTAGTGCTGCGCTTCTTCTTTTGGTGGCTGATAAGTTTGGAAATTAGCCATTTCATTTGTAGGCTCCTAGATACTTTGGATATATATCATTTGTAATGTTCGTTTTTAGATAGTAGGTTTTTGTTTCAATAAGTTTATTTACTGATCTGACAAACCCTTTGTAATTTGACGTCATTTATAATGTTCCTGGGGGGGGGGGATGTCTTTTGCTTGAGGTTGTAAAGGTTACTGGTCTACTTAATGGGAAGTAGTTTGAATCAGGTTTTTTGTATTTTGGGGTTCCTGAGAGGCTGACCCTGCCTGTGACTAATTCCCAGGCCATTTCATGTCCATTAGAAGTAAAATAAACACGCAGTTGCATACCTTGTTGCTCAGCTCCCTTGAAGTTACTGCTTGTATGCTGCAAGAAGCTATAACCCACAGAAGGCTTTGTTGCAGAAATTGGTCTAACCAGATGCAAGGGGATATTTGGAAAGTGATGCAATAAAGTTTTGATACAATAAAACGGAAAATATTTGATCATCAATTATTGATTTTCAAAACTACATAGTTCCCTCTGGATACCTCAGTAAATAATAAGTTATACAGATAATAAAATGGCCAGATATCTAAAGGATCCTGTGCTGTAAGTTCTTGAAAGGTTAGAGCTCTATAGCTTAGAAGACTAGACTAAAAGTGAAAGCTCTATAGACAACCCCCAGTAAATATACGATTTATTTTCATGTCCACAGTGGTATAGTTAAAAAATGTCTGTATATCGGTTACCTTGTAGTTAATGATTTATTTTTTTATATATTTACATTGGAATAATGTAATTATGAGGTAGAAATTGTTAACATACAGTTCTTACTTTTAAGATAATGTATTATTCATCGGGCTGAATCTCCTACTATTAAGCAAATCTCATGATGTGGCCTTAGTTCAAATTTTACTGAGTCATTATAATCGATTATTTTTATAAATACAGGTTTGTATATATATATATATATATATATATATATATATATATATATATATATATATATATATATATATATATATATATATATAGGGCATTTATTATTTAAGGTGAAAAACAAATTTATTGGAATTTTTGCACATATTTCTGTTATAGTAATTCAATTATTTTACAATGACCATGCACCTATTTGTATCATGGGTTTAGGCGCTTATGTGGCCACAGGCTAGGGCATACAATCATATTAGTAATATATTATTATAGTCAACATTATAAATAATTAATTACTATTATGACAGTATATAAGGTGTAATGTATTTTTATTAACTAAATGATAAAAGTTTTACTGTTGTGCCAACTTTTCTTCCACTAATTCTTCAACTCGAACAAATAGAAGGACCAGAGAGCACCCACCTAATTTTCCAAATTTATCAATAAATCTTCGGGGTCAGTATTAGGGATGTGTTGGTACTTGTGTAGCAGTGACGCGTCACCTAATCTCAGTTTGAAGCAGTTGCGACCTGCTCCACTCTCTTGAACCGGACATCGCCGGTAACTGTGATGGTCACAACCTCAGCAGCTAGCCTCTTCACTCGACGGTGTCACTATCACAGTCGCATCTGCTCCTCCTTCCTCACTAGAGAGCTCAATGTTTTTATAAAGGCTTTAGGATTGTGCATTTTTAAATGACTGTCATTCCTTTGGCGTGGCGGGGAAGCAGAATTTATTCCTTCGGAAGAATAAGGCAAAGACATGTTTCATTTGTATTCTCAGTTTTGAAAAAATTCAGGTTTACTGTCACTGGATCGGTACCGGTAATTCGCCACAGTAGCAGTTGTAATTATGCCAGATTTTTACTGGAGCATCATACCACCAGTCAGTACAGAGAGAGAGGAGAATAGTTCACTATCCCACCATTGTAATAGCTCATTAGGGGCGCGGGCGTAATAGCATCTGATTGGCCGAAATAAAAAGCTCTCTCATTCACTGTAGGCAGGAATGACCTGCCTATATAAGACAGAAATTCTGAGCTTTTTTTGATAGTCGGAATGAGACGCTTGAAGTGAACACTGCTCTCCCTCTCCACTGGTGCTTGTTGCTCTACTAGAATATTGACTTTAATTTTTAATTACCTCTACACTTCCATACCCTTAACCTTGCTATCTTTAGTCAGACCCCACCTTCCTAGTAGGACTTGGAATCGTTAAAATTAGCACATCCTAATAAGGGATTCCTTCTATGCAGGGGACTACAAACTGTACCTAGTAGCATCTCCCCCAGGGATCCAGTCCGTCTCTCTCCAGTTCACAATCGCCGATCAGGACGGTTTTCACCTACCCTTAGGTACTGAGTGTGAATTTGAGGTCATTCCAAGACCACATTAACTACCTATAATACCTACCCTATACATCTTCTCCTGAACTTGGTGCACTGTCAGGGCAAACCTTATAGATTCTCATGGAGACGGATTAATAAGCAAATAAGAATTAACCTGCCTCCTGACTAGGCTTCCATCAAAGGTCAAAGACCACAAGTTTATTTCTCTTAAAGATGCCTGCTGAGCAGGATGCCCCCATCAGTTACCATCATTGCTAATATTTCATTCATATAAGAGCAAATCATTGATTGCTATTATTAGTTTTGGTGTCTCAACTGCTGTAATGGTGATAACTAATTTTATTAAGTAATAAAATATGATAACATCGTCTGTTTTATAATATTAATTTTTATGTGTTGATCTATAGTTCAATTGTGGAAGGTGAATTAAAAATTTAGAGAAAACAACAGTTTATTCACATTTTATATAATGCAGAATACAACAATGGGTTTAAATAACTACAAAACCTTTACTAGTAGAATACTGATAATTTAACAACAAGGCAAATAAATAATCAACAATTAAAAAAAATATACATTAGAGAAATATATTAACAGTAATAATTCTAACAAATAAGCATTATTAATCACTGTTAACATCAACAAGAAAGTTTACTAATAAAAGGAATTGTGCTTAAAACATTATTTTATATATAAACAATTGAGGAATCATCACTAGTTGAGCTGTTAGGAGAAGAGTAAATTTCAGTTTATTAGACTAGCTTTTCTAGCGGGAGTCTTACTAAGGAAGTTGGTTACCCTTTTTTGGGAGGCCAACCAAACCATGTAAAGGCTGAGACCAGATAGCTGTGGCCCAGAGAATGGCAGGCCAAACAGCAACGCCAATTTGGTTCGTAAGGAATCTTTGGATTTGTCTATTATGCCTTCATCATCAGGCATAACCTGCAACAAATAAATTAACACCAGGGTCATATTTTAAGTCCTTTAATATAAAATATTTAGTAGTACATAAACCTGTAACAAACATAACAAGTGCATAATAGAACTTCATAACAATAAACCGTGAATTGAAACTCAAGTTAAGTATGTGATCTATGACACAATTAATGGTTTCTTTACGGCTGTAAAAATGATTTGAATGACTTTATGATATATTCATAGTCCATTAAAGTATCTACACATAATATAATCTAGATCTTGAGATACTAAGTAATTTATTAATTTTCATGGGGTTGCTTCTTTTTTTTAACATCATATAGGGATCAACTTGAACTACATTGCAAAATATCCTGCCTCTAAAAATACATATCTTATGTTACAGTAATGACTTTGTATACTTATAGTTTAAAAAAAAAACAACATTGTTAATTAGGCCACCAGATTCTTTTATTTGATACTTAATATTCTACAAAAATAATAAAACTTAATGGAGTTTTATAGAGATGACAATATTTCTCATGTGAATAAGAGGGGGGTCACAAAGACCTTAATAGACAGATGGGCACACAGGTAATATAAGGATCTCTAAACCTAAATAAAAGTGAGTAATGCACAAACTAAAACTTAGAACTTGTCAAAAATATATTCGATTGTTCCTCACAGAAAGGAGTATGAGCACTCCATAAAAGCTAAGAGAATCCGGCTGTTAGTCTCAGTTATCACATTTATAAGCCAAATATTTATTATAATTTTATACTTATAGTTCAATTATTGATATATGTTTAATGATAGATACAACAATCAGAATCAGAAATACGAACTACTAGTTAACACTTTAAACAAACAGCAAATTTTTATCATAACTAAAAAGAACAGAAAAACCTCCCATTAATCGATCTAATCATAAAACAGAACCGATTAGCCAGAATCAAACCAAACAACTGACAAAATGAGAATTGAAGAGACATGTCATTTCATGATAATGATAATCAATATGACAAAATGGGAAGACAAATACTAATAATGAATGTGGTGTGTACAATTTTAGTGTTTTATGAAGAACAGTCAACATGAGTCATGGAGCCGATGTTCCGAAAATGCTTAAATGGTGAATTGTGTCGGGAAGCAATATAAAAACTGAATTAACTTTCTATCTGCTATTGATATTTATGAAGCAGGTAAGCTACAAATTCCTTGTTTTAAAACGATGAAAGGGGAAATTATGGATAGCAAGGTTTTATGTTAAAAAAAAAAATGATAAACTATTCAAATCAAATTATATATTACCTTATCAGCAACATGTTTACCAACCAAACCGTCATCTCCAACATAGAATGTAGAAAATCCATCATACCACCTAAAATATAATTATTTCTTAGTTTAGCATTTCAAAATTCACAGAAAGTAACATATGGAACCTTTTTTTTCAATTGTTACATTGAAAAAATTGCATAAACTTAGCAATTTATTTGTTTTAAAGTACAGAGAATACAGCCCGTTAGCCACCTGGGCCTGTTAAACATAAACCCCAATCCAGGTAATAATCAAGCTTGTAGAGGAGGAAAAATAATGAAGTGGGCATTTCCATATACAGCCTAAAAGGAGAACATACCTACTTGGGAAGAGATAGCTTAGTACACTTTAAAGAATCACATGCTCTAGAATTAGCGTGTAGGAACTGGCAGGTCTATTTAAGTCACTTATAACTAGCATGAACCACAACTAAGATGGTAAATAATTAACATTAAACTGGTATCAATGGACTTTAGTTACTATTACTGTAAAGTTAGTATATAAATTAATTTCAATTGAAAAGGATTTTCAAATTACATAGATTGGATATAAAAAACCATAAATAAATAAATTTAAAAAAAATTTACATATTGATAGGGATTAACAATGGTTAATAGAAATGTATACATTTTATGAACAACTCAACTCCTTGAAAACATTATTATAATATATCACACTTACATTTCTTGATTATTTCTAATTTCATCTTTTAATTTCCAGATTTTCATCTTCCAGAATGTTAAGAACACCTTAAAAATTTCAAACATATTAAAAAGCTAATAATCAATAATAGGCATAATAATCAATCGTTTAATCAACAATCACTATATACTTAGATGAACTTTGAACCAAAGTTGAAATAAATGCTGGCAAAAATAAGTATTCTACTAGTGAGGCAGTTCTACAGTAGAGAGGGACAACCAATGAAGTTATTTGGCTTTATACTGTATTTAAATAAGGTTTTTAAAATAAAAACGGAAATATTAACAAATAAAATGCAGTTTATTTATGCAAGTTGCATAAATTGCAACTTTAACAAAAAAAAAAATTTAAGACATATTTTGTCATTTTGGAAGAAAACTAATAAAATAAAATAAATTTTATAATAAAATAATGTGAAGACATTATAGGGAAATTATATACTTTACCCTACAGTTCAGGTTCAATTATTATTTGATAATGTGAAAGGTAGAAAATTAATTGATAATTAAATTTTACTTAATTTTCTTTTTACTTGTTTAAAGACTTAAAAGGTAACATTGGCAATCTCTTCCCACCATTCCTATTTATGTTAGAATTCTATTCAATCTTTAAAAACTAATAATGTTAACTTTTCATCCATCAACAACCATGACCTGATCCTTTATCAATTGCTAGCCTAGAACAAGTATTACAATTAACTAGACCTTCCATATTCACCAGCAAAAGTTCTTGTTTCCTCCTTTATTGTTCTGGTCTATTGCTTATGGCGTTCTCTTGGATTTGTGATAAAAGATTGAACAGAAATTAAAATAAACTAAAAGATATTTACCTTTAATCCTGTGATTCCAACAATTCTCCACCTAACTTTAATCGTACCATCTTCTTCATGTTTTGTCATCTTCAAGATTTCTAATTTTACATAAGCAAATTTAAAATGTCCAAGAGTTCTAAGTAATGCTATTTGTTTAACATAATGATAGAGACCACTAAAACAGCAAAGAAAAGGAAATTAACATGTTATCAATAAATAAATTAAACAAAAGAATAAATAAACCAATCAATCTAAAATAACCTTTAAAACACCGCGATGAATACATATTTAACCTCTCAATCCTGATTTTTATCATTCAACATTTATCACCTTGTTGAGGAATGAAGAAAAGGAACTATGGAGCTAGAAGATGATTTCAAACAAGCATCCAGCAAACCAAAAAGAATGTGGGACTTGCGATATGATCTGTTTATGGCTCGATATGAATCGATTTATTTAAAAGTCCATTAGTCATTAGGTCAGGTGTTTTCTTTTTTCTTTTAGATAAGATATTAGTAGTAGTAAGAAGAATATGAGTTGTCCACTACCCCCTCCCTAACAATATTTGGTAGCCAAAAACCACACAAATTTCGGACATTGGGATTTTTGGAAAATAATTTATTTCTAGTTAATCGTAGCAATAATTAGTTTTTATTAATTTGAAAGAAAACAAAATTTGTTTGGAACCTTTTTTTCTGAACGCAATATTAAGCAAGATACAGATCATCAAAGTTGAGCAACATTTTTTGTTATTACCACAATCTTCGTACGTTTGAAAAATGTGTAATGGTATAAAGGGTTTTGGATTGTGAAATCGTAAAATTTTTATTTTTAAATAAAAAAAGACAACTTGCAGTAATTATTATAACAGAAAATAACAAGAATAGTAATAAATAATAATAAATAGTAAATTAAAATATTAGAAATTATTTAAACTAATAAAACAACAATTCAAGAAATAATAGGAATTATCTCATTACAATTTTTGACATTTTGGGAAGAAAACTAATAAAATAACATACCTGTACCTCCAGTGAATAAGTGGTTAACTTGAAGAAAAATGAGTTAAGTCTACTACTGGGTAGTAAGACGTGAGACATTGTATATTAACCTTTCAGTCAAAAACAAAGATAGTGGGGAGATAGTGATGTGAAAATTTGTTGAAAGGTAATCAAACTTTGAAACTGCTCTCCTGACTAGTTTGAATTTTTGACTAAACCAATTATTCACTGGAGGTACAGATATATAAATTGAACATGTTAAAATAATATTATTTTAACACAATTTTTTTTTTAATATAAAGTATACACCATTGTTCTCTGTGGTTTCTTGGCATCACGAGGCTAGCTGTCAGATTCCTTCATAATACCACTCGGTTTTGAATGGAAAAATTCTGTAACTACATTTCAAACCTTGTCCAGAGAATTGAAGGTTTTTCCTTGAAGATAGTGAGACATTGGCCAGAAATTTATGGTAGTCTGAAGGTCCTAAGTCCGAACTGTAAGTAGGGTGAGGAAGAAGCTTAATACCATCCAGTTCTAAAATTTTGGATTTGGATAATGATGATGAGTTGTTTACAAATTTTCCATTGCATGCTTGCCTTGCTCCATCCAAGTATTGAGTTTTGTGATCCCAATGCTCTGAATATAGTGCTGCCTCAATGGCCTCCAGTAGACTCCGCCAATATGATGTATGAGGTAATACGAATAAATAATAGGTATGAGGCTATACATAATGTAGAAATAAGAAGTAAGAGGAAATACAAAGTTTATCCCAACCAACGTTGAATCTGGTGATGACTTCGAAGTGCTTGAAACTTAGCTGCATCTTCTGAAGGTGGCAGTATCACAATAGGAATTTTATTTTTTAAGGCAGATTTTATGAACATGAGGTATCTCAGTTCATCCAGTGATTCATTTGTTTCCATTTCACCACCATAGGATTCAAGGATAAGATATTTTCCAGCCTGAGTTAGGGATTCTTGAGTTTTTAAATTTTGTAGCAAAGTCGTTCAAATGTGCCTGCTTTTTCAGAAGATAGCACAATTTCAATTTCCCATGGCCAAAAAAGGCCGATTTAGTATCTGTCGGGTGTGAGGGGGGTTAGGGTCAGTTCGACCCGGCCTCTGCCCGGCAGGCGTCAAGAAAGAGATAAAATAGATAAACCTGTGTTCTTTGACCTTTGCTGGGGGCCTAGTCGGTGGGCAGCTTTATTCGTATTGATCTAACTACATAAGATCTTTGAAGGTGTGCCCCGACAATGCACTATGTTCAGGAGAAGAGGTACAGGGTAGGTATTATAGGCAGTTTATGTGGTCTTGGAATGACCACGAATTCACACTCGGTATCTAAGAATAGGTGAAAACCGTCCGGATTCCAAAGGCGAATGTGAACCGGAGAGAGAGACAGACTGGATCGCTGGGAGAGACGCTACTAGGTAAAGTTTGTAGGGCCTCAGAGATAGTCGCCTGTATGAAAGGGATTCCTTCCAAGGATGTGCTAGTTTTAGCGAGACAAAGGCAAAGAATCCCACTAGGAAGGTGTGGGGGTCTGACAACGCCAGACTAAAACATAGCGAGGTTAGAAAAGAGAGGGGCAGAGGTAGTTGAATAGAAGGTAGAAGGCCATGGTTCAAGTGGAGTAGCAAGCACCAGTGCAGAGAGAGAGAGAGAGATTCTTCTATTTATTCGTGGTGAAGAAGTTGGTACAACAGTGTTATAATTAGTAAACGCATGAATGAAAAGTACCTGTACTAGATTGATTAGGTTGAGTACCGTGAACTTGCTTTATTGCCTCTCCCTGGTTTGTGGAACAATATGTTCTCATGTTTGGAGGAGTATGTAGTAAGCAGAACAGTAACATCAATGTTCTCACTTAAAATTACAACATTGTCATAAACTGATGTTGGGAAATAGCTATGTTGAAAATCAAGCCTTCAGCATTTGCATCTGCAACCTTTTTTTGCAAATTCTCGTGTCAACATCAAAATTAAACACATCTTGTTGTTTTCATTCCCTAGGAATCTTTCTAGAATAACAACAGCATTTGTCTGTGCAACAAATATTATTTCAGCTGAAGTAAATACCTTGGAACGACAAATCCTTTCACAAGTCTTAGCACCCCTTTTAGCCAACTCACCCAGGTATCTGTCAAATATAACCGTTATGTTGGAGCCGTAGTACTTCCTCAAGTAGGTAGTGTATTACTAATTAAATATAAATTAGTAATTAAATATAACTAAAGTTGTCGTTGCGCTGCCATAATAATTTATGCAGTAGGTAATTGGCATTGACAACACAGATTTTGCTGTTTCCAATAAACACTGGGTTCTGGATTGGTGTGAATTCTTAATAAAAGGAAGATTTCATTGAAAATTAAACGAACTTGTGCTTGATTGAAGTGTTATGGTTCTTGGTTGAGAACCCCGTCAAAGTGGTGCCGAAATAAATTTTGGATTATTGTTACACTTCTGACATGCATTGATCATTATCACTTTATGTAAGTCTTTTAAAAAGTGATGGTGATCGAGAATTTTCCCCTTAACAGTAGATTCTCAAAGTGTATTCACACCTCTTTCTCTCACTTAATGTTGGGTTCTGAAAAAAATGTTTGAATTAAACTAATTATCACAACAATTAACGGAAATTTTTTTTTTTCAAAAACCAAAATATTTGTGGTTTTTTGGCCAACAAATATTGTTCTGGGGGGGAGGTCGAAAACTTATAGTATTCTTATCACTACTAATATCTACAAGATAACAAAAAAAAAACTTCTACCTTACCTTTTGCAAGTATATGCCTATTTTAGTTCCCCAGTGACTGGACTACATACATAATTAGTTTTATTACTCTATTATGTGAAATAAAGCATTAAGGCATGACCTATGTTATGGGTGGTCCCCAATTTGAAATCAAGTTTAATACCATTCCATTCCCACTTTAAAAGTAATTGATATTACTAGTGTAATGTCTTGATAAGGCTTCTAACATACAATAAACTGAACACCATGTACGTAAATTCAATGATTTATTGGTTTACACATTTATAGATATACAGCCTCAAACGAACCTTAAACAAGCCTCAGCAGGGCAGGTAACCCCGCTGTTTCCTAATCGATATTACCTATACCACAACTAGGATCACTAAAACCTGTACCCACTTTCTTAGATATAATTAGATTTAATGTTCTTAATTAAAAAAATTTGTTGATTGAATAAATTATGGCAATCAGTTTTTGTACAAAGTAATCTGAGTCGTGATTTAATCTGCAAATTTTATTTTAGTTGTCCAAGACAATGAATTACAATGTAAGAAGAATTTTAGTTGTACCTTAGGCATTAAACAAGAGCATCTCATCATTATACTAAGCAAAGTTTCGAGTAGAATTTGATGTGAGTGAATGTTTGTTAGGGAATCGGCTTAGGTTTATATAAAAAAAATCATCAAATTTATTTGTGAATAATGTTATATTATAAATAATTTATACCTACCTTTTATTATCAATTAAAATGTATTTACATATTTTATATCCTTTTGTTGTTATCAAGATCTAATGTAGGCATACTCAGTACATTGAAACAATGTCCATTAACAAATCTGATAATAATTTGACATGGTTTTTCATTAACCCAAGGTTATTCCCAATCAAACATTCCCTCACAAAAGCTTCTCAATTTGATAAAATCGCCATATATTTATTTTCTGCTGTTATCCATTGATGAAATATCATAGAGATAAGATTAATAAAACAAAAACCTACTTACACAGTCCTTGTGCCCCGGATATTGTTTTCAAAGATCAAATCAGAATGGTAGATAGAATAGTCATGAGTTTTAATGAAAAGTGTTGGAAGCTGCAAAATACAAGATATGTAAGAACTAGTAGATTAATATAGACACCAACATATTAATGGGCCTCTAGGTGTTGACTTAAAAATTATCAGTTGAATTTTTTTAAATTTTTTAAGGGCCATACTTATCAAAAATTTTCATTTGATCTACACAAGGGGGGAATTTATGTGTCAACCTTTAGTGACAGGATCAAACTAAACCCACAAACCAGGTATGGAAAACAGAAGACATTTTATGTTGGACATGACATGCCAACTTACAGGTATTTATTCATCTTGCCAGGTGTCATGCCCACAGTTAAAATAAATAAATAAAAAGTTAGTTAAGTGAGAAGTGCCACACAATTGTTGATTCTACTAATTAATCCCTGCTAATTGATTTTGGAAGTTTTATTGAATTATATTTATTGGTGCACATGTTCACTCCCTGATCCTGCCAAGGTACAGTGAAAACTGAGTGTATCACACTCAGGCCGCCAGATAGTACAGGGGCCTGCCGTGAGAAGGCTGCACCATTAGCTGGTGAAAAATTCTGCAGCATGTTGGAGTGCAAGGTGGTGTCTGGTAAGGAGCTCAAGAATCTTGTGGAAGAACGCCTTGAGGACTTAGGACTTCACAATCATGCATGTCATCCTAGTCAATGGGGGGGGGGGGATTCCCAAACTACATCTTATAACAAAACAATACCTGTCCCATTAACCCAGATAAAGAATACAGTTTCAATATGCCCCCCACATCTGGGTCCCTAACACAAATCCTACTTCCCGAAAATCCTGAACAAGGGGCCTTAGGTGACTTAAGTCCAGTAGAACTCCACAGATCCAGGATTAAATGATATGCTTCTAGACACCTTAACCATCAAACACTGTCCGGCCTTTGGCAGGCCACAGGTAAATGGCCCACAGCACAGTCGTGTGCCAGGGTCATCAAGGGCGGAAAGGAGAAAGGCTAACTTTTATAGGTTGAGGAAAGCTGGGTTTCTATTCGATTACCCTCTATATCAGCCACCAAGGTCAGAGCCACAGCCTCAGAAGTGGCAGATAATTGAATGTGATAATACAAGGTAATGTGAAGAAATAAGAGGTATGAGGTCCTTCACATCAATTACGTTTGACCATCCACAAACTGCGCAACATTGTTATCAACAACTCT
The DNA here is from genome assembly GCA_930367205.1 of Acanthosoma haemorrhoidale. Taxonomy (NCBI): domain Eukaryota; kingdom Metazoa; phylum Arthropoda; class Insecta; order Hemiptera; family Acanthosomatidae; genus Acanthosoma; species Acanthosoma haemorrhoidale. The sequence goes on from OV884011.1 coordinate 56,612,217, forward strand.
CGTCTACAGCAAATGTAAACAACTCACAATATCTCCTTTCAACCATCTGTCAACAACTTCCTCTCTCTAGTAACTATAAACAACTTAAGTACCCGCATCTCACTCAGCTATTCCAATTACTGACCTACTTCCTGTTATCAGGTTGGCCAAAAAGTCCATTCGGTTTTTGTTGTCACGAAACTTCAAGCCGTCTAATATGTAGCTAACTTCAGTCCGTCCCTTGCGAGTGCGCTATCGTCAGATAATAGACACTTCAACGTAGTTTGACACAAAATTCCGTACCCTCCATATTCCCCCGACCTACACCTTTTTCCACCTGTTTTGGTCTCTTCAAAATTCTTTGAATGGACAGACCTTTAACTCTGAAGAAGATGTAAAAATCCACTTGGAAAATTTGTTTGCCAGTAAAGACAGAAAATTCTTTGAGCGTGAATTATGAATCTGCCCATGAGATGGCAAAAGATACTGGAACAAAACGGCAATTATATCATTGATTGAATAAATTGCTTTGTTTTTAAAAGTTGTGTCTTATTTTCGCTTACAAAACCGAAAGGACTTTTTGGCCAACCTATTACATTCACTTGTTTTGAATTTTAACTTTTTATCATTTAATATTTTATATAAAAACATAATCCTCTCAATTTACTCCTTAAAAATAACATTGCAATAAATATACATACATACAAATAAACAACTATTATTGAGCAAAAGTCTGGGATATTGATTAAATTTAAGGAGAAATCTTTTTTGATACTTTATTAGTTAATGAGGAGCAAAACAGATAGTCTTTCCCAGTCCTCTGTTAATTAATTTATACTTAAAATATTTCAAACAATGTGTTAACTCAATAAGCTTACCGTTTTCTCTAATACATTAAATACTTTACACAATTGCTCTGAACTAGGTTTTCCTTCTAAGCTATCAGATTTGGGAGGGCTTGCATAGGACTGTTCAGCAGTCGACTCCGAATTCACTAAAGATTTGTTCCTTAAGGTGGAACTATACAGTTGATTAGTAGTGGGAAGGTCACTGATAATTTCTATAGCGTCAATATTTAAGCCCCTTTTTTTATAACTGTTTACATTGGATATAAGGACATTTCCTCTATTAGTATTTTTCTCAAGACAATCTTGATTCATCAATACTAACTTCCATCTATCTTTGTAAGGAATAATTGAAACTGCTCTTAAATCAGGAATGATTGGCAAAACAGCGTTTTTACAGTGTTTCACCTGAAAAAAGTATATATAAAAACATGTATACTTTAAATAAAATAATGATATGCTATAATAATATAAATAATAAACAATGCACATTAAGGAATACAATTTTAATAACGATTCATTTGAGAGCCAATATTTTTTCAAATGAAAGGCATAATCAATATAAGCAGTGTTAAAAGGCTCAAACAAAAAATCTGTTGTCATCAACAGAATGAGTTTAAGTCAATACTTCAAGAAAATCAATATTTTCTGGTTATGATACATTAATCATCATATATTAGAAATCAGTAAATAATCAATCTAAGTATTTTTATTTGGTATGATAAAGTTGTTCATTTAATTGATTATATTAGGGTCTTGAGGATATGGTCCTAACCAAGGATTACAACAGATAAATGATAATAAGTTTGCGTATGGATATATTTAGCTGCAGTTCATCTCTGATGTAAATAGAGCTGTCTAGATCTGACACCTCTTCGGAGGAAATTCAACAGAAGTTAATTAAGGATGACAATAAATACTTTTGAATAATCATTAAGCGAAAAAAATGAAAAGAGGTACAACCATCAAGTTAAAATATGTGAAAAACGGATATTTGGGGGTAGTTTGAAGTGTAATAGAGTTTTCTTGAACTATTGCTAAATGTACTGAATATAATTGCTAAAAATGATAATGGATATAAAAGTACTGGTATTCTTTACCAGAAACATTTTCAAAATAATAACATTAGACATTCCAGTAGTTATTATGCATTATAAGGTTATCACTCTTCAACTGCACTTCGAGCTACCAATGTTTTAAGGGGAGATGATCACTGGGGTTATAAGTGAGCTGAGAGGTAAAATTTAACCACAGAAATGTTAAGGTTCAGACACATATGCTATAAATATTTAGCCCTAGAAGGCTAATAAAAAACATGTTGTTACAGCGAACACAACTGAAAGTACAGCCATATCACAGACATCACAAATATGAAACACATTGAGACCATTAGATTTCAAGAGATGCCAATATAATGCTTAAGTACCAGCTTGTAACACTGTAATATCAACTTATTTATAATAACTTAAACTAGTAGATAAGTCCACTTTAATTTATTCAAAATAAATATATGAGCAGATTTATTGTCCTTCAAAAAAACTACAAATAATTAGTATTTCTGACTATAAATTTAAATAAGACACATTAGAAAGATGGTACCAAAATAGGTCTTATTAAAGCAGTGACAACCAGAAACAAGAAAACTCACCAAAATAAGGTACAGTTATTTACGACTTATACTTGACAAATACTATACTACTCATGATATGAATATATATACCTCTGAAATGTCTGCTCCCTTGGCACTCTTTTCAGAAAGAACTGATGTGACATGGTTTGGTAATGTTTGAAGGGTTGGGATCAATTTATTAGATATTGATCGCAAACATAAAGCCATGACCGGACGAAATCTAATTGAAAATTCAAAAAAATTTACCTAAATGTTAAGACTATCTAGTAGAGAACCTCCCTCTGTAAAGTAAACCTGTGGAAAGAATAATTTCATATCCAAAGAGGCTGGAAACACTTTATAATTAGTATAGATGCAACTTGCATGGTTATGTCCATCTTTACAGTGACGTCAGAGCATAACAAATTTATTAATAGAAATCAATTCAAATCATAAAAATTTGTCACTGGTGAATTTTTAATGTATCTAAAATATTGCATTAATATTCGTTTATAATTTATACGTTTGAGTAGACCTTATGTATATGTGTGTTTGCATTATCTTTGTGCATAAATAGTGTCTATGACACTTGATAAGTGTGCTGTTTCGTTAGCAACTGATTATATTTCAGCAGTCTCTCTAATTTGGCTAATTATTTTCTAAATGAAGCCTTTATAACCTCTAATAACATAAAATGTATCATCTTCTAAACGAATAAAACTGTAGGGTGATCTAATAATATTTTGTCATTTGCAGCACAACTAGTTTTTATTTATTTATTCCCTTACGTGTGCCTAAGGTTGGTAATTGGGATTTACCTAATTCTATTAATTAAAATAAAATGGATGTCCTTCTAGATATTTAAACACAGAACCTTCATATCACGAAGCAGTTACGCCATCTACATCATAAGGCAGTCCATGTTCACAATGTAGTGTTTAAAGTGGATTCACCCCCTGAGTAATGCGAAATTAAGCTACGGAGTTGATGCTAATTTGAAAACAACAGGTGATATTGAATACTCACTGGAACTGGCGGCTGCTAAAAAAAAAGAAGGATTGGGCTTCATAGTTCACTTGCAACTTAAAGAGTTATTTTTTTAGCAAGTCGGAAACAGGCAATCGGCTTGGACAAACGTGTTTACTGGTTGGGGATACCGTGCATTTCAAAGATTGGCCAAAACGTTAAATAAATGTAGAAGCTTTGTGGGCTAATAAAACAAAATAATAACCCCTATATTTATTTTAGGTAGACGTGAAAGGCTGTGTTTGTGACAAAAGTTTTAGCCAGAGGTCGGAAGGAGTAAATGCTTTCGGTTTTGCCCTTTCCGACCACTGACTAAAAAAAAAAAAATGTATTTAATATTACACTATATCATGAAAATATAAAAATAAGCAGTTTTCACTAATTAAACAGATTTAAGTAGTTGGTACTTTTATATTTTCATCCCTTGGGTAATACTTATCAAATAGACATGAACATTCGTTCTTGATCGCGGAAGTTCAAAAATAAACGTGTCTTAATGACATTGTAAACATACTTTAAATTTGAAAGACGATCACAAACACGAAAAAAGTGTTCTTGTATGTATTATCCCAGTTTTTAATTAACGTTTTAGATACGCTACCAATAAAACATGACTGATTTGTTAGATAAAGTTGATTCAGTAGGAAAGATACTAAATAACCCTGAAAGGCCTTTGAAAGAACGATTTAGAGCTTTGTTCACTCTAAGAAATATTGGAGGAATTAAAGCCATAAAAGTGATCGGTAAGTGTTTTCAAGATTCTTCTGCTCTTCTTAAACATGAGCTGGCTTATTGTCTGGGACAAATGCAAAACACTGAAGCTTTGCCGATTCTCTTCAGGGTTCTGTCTGATTTAGATGAGCACCCTATGGTCAGGCATGAAGCAGGTATGTTCACTAGAAAATAAAACTTTTTTTTAAATTTTTATACATGCCATTATTGTTATGATTATGACTTTCTGGTTTTAAAGACCACCCAGAAAGGCATGATGGTCAATAATCTTAAAGTAACCTTTTAAATGGTATGTGATCTTGTAGATTTAATTTAAGATTAACAGGAAAATGTAAATTAGTTAGGTGGTTGCAAATCTAGGAAAATTACTCCACCCTTATTCATTGTATGGTGAGTGCACCATCTCATTAGTTCATACAATGCTCGAAAGCTCAATAAATTTTCTGTTAAAAATTTGAATCAAGTAAACCTACTTTGAAATAAACTTAAAAAATTGTTTTTAAATAACTCCTGTGCTTAGCTGGTAAGTCCTGGATCTCTAATAATTGTTAATCAAGAAAGAAAATAGAGACTGGCTAAAGAGATTAGAATTTGACTAGGTTAGGGGGGATAATGGGATAGCTTGATGGGAAGAGTGTCCGACCGTAGATCCCTGCCTTGTCATCATGTTTCTTTGGCTATTAATTACAAAACCAGTGAGATTAATAATCACCACTGGTAATTATTTATGCTTAATGTAATTGACAGTTTTTTTTAGGAGAAGCAATCGGAGCATTGGGTTGTATAAGTTCACTGACACTTCTTAATAAGTTCATAACTGATGATGCTCCTGAAGTTGCAGAAACTTGTCAACTTGCGATTAAAAGAATTAATTGGTTTACAAACAATTATGAACTTGGTAATAAATCACGGTTCAATACTGTAGATCCAACACCATCTGCAGCTTGTTCAGATATAAATACACTGAAGAAAATTTTATTAGATGACAAAGAAGACTTATATGAAAGATATAAGGCATTGTTCGCTTTGAGAGATATAAATTCGCAGGAGAGCATATTGGCCATTTGTGAAGGTTAGTTAAGTTTCCAAGTTCCTATAACCTTATAAAAAAAAACAAGCAAATTTAGTTTAACCATTTTTTATTTATGTTGGTACTTATTAGTTATAAAGGCCAATAGGAAGTAAGGTTTAGTGTTTATTCGCTTCTATGAATTCATAATTTATCAGGATTCATTTAAGTGAGCAGTTTTGATTTGAGTTTTAGAACTAATTTAAATGAACATAAATTGTACAATATGCATTAAAAACATTTATTTCAGTAATTAATGACCACAAATTGTATTTTATTTATACCTATAGTTTCTGGTTCTTATTATAATATTTAAATCTAACTGCAGGTATTATGAATCTAATGATTTATAAACACCATCCATACCTGAACTAACATATCCTTCCTACTTGGCCTTTATATTAAATAAGTATGTTTTCCAATATAAATTCAATTTGTGATATTTTCTTCTTTATGGAAAATTTCTGTTTAATGATTCAGTTTATTTATTTTAGGACTGTTTGTCGGGGGTGCTCTGTTCCGGCATGAAGTAGCTTTTGTTCTCGGCCAAATCCAAGATAAAATCAGCGCATCATTCTTGATTAAGGCATTAGAAGATTTATCTCAGAATGAAATGGTACGCCACGAATGTGCAGAAGCCCTCGGCTCTATTGCCAGCGAAGAATGTTTTGATAAACTTCGCTTATTTTTACATGATGAAAGCAGAGTCGTTAGAGAAAGTTGTGATGTCGCCCTCGATATGGCCGAATATGAATTGTCTGATGAATTACAATACGCAAATACAGCTGTATTGGTTCAAACTGCTTAAATGTAAAGTAATAATGAACATAAAGCATGAGGTATTAAAAAAAATCACATTAAATACACATTGTTATTTTATTAAAATAAACTTTTATAACACAAAATAATGCTAAATTACAATTAATAACCTGATTTCAGTCTAATTGAGTAATCATCAAAACTCTGTATATTTAGCAAAAACAGCATCACCGCCGACATTTATTAAGCATTGAGCCTGCCAAAAGAAAATTAAATTTATTAAAATAAGAAATGTTGTAAATTACGTACAGGAATCAAGAATTCAACCACTTACTTGGTTCTTATGAGCATTATTCAAAAGATGACACTCTGACATAGTGTATGAAATGAGGGCATTTCCGCCGATTGCACTAACATGAGCTCTAATAATAGCAAGTACTTCTGCCACAAACCCATGGACGAATGAGCTCAATCCTCCAGATTCTCGAATACATGAGCTTTCCCTTATAAAGAAAAAGTTTAAATTTCCCAAATAGTTCCTTATCCTTGCGCCTGGTACATAGCATAAGGGTGTGACATCGACACCGTACCTTTGTTCTCTCGGTGGTGTCTGCAAAATATACATTTTATTAATTGTTGGTCGTTAAAGGTGAAATAGTTTATTTATTACAGCAAGGTCTTTAAAAATAAAAATAAAGGCACTCTTTAGTATTTTTATCACTCAGCAAACCAAGATCTACAAAAAAATAAACACTAAAAAATCTAAATTGTGAGTTCTTAGTTAGCTAGCTGTAAATTTGAGTGGATGTATTTGTTAGGAATCGGCTTTGGTTGATGAAAGATATTTATCAAATTGACTAATCCAACTCTAATTCACTCTGCAGTACTTAATAGACTGTCACTTGTTAATCTTAATCGAATACACTGCATATTTTTTTCAGCAGTCACCCTAGCACTATTGCATTGTTTAAATTCCCAAAGCATTACATGACAAATATGTACTTTTTGACTCGCCATTTCGGAGGTTAAAAAAAACAGTTTAACGTAACGGGTCTCACACAAAACAGTTGACAAAACACTAACTGAAGCCTTGTCTATATAGTGAAAACAAAAACTTGTTGTAATGGTAACTTATAGCGGGTAGATACGAACAATATATTCTACTTAGCTGCATCAGAAGTTACTAATGACTCGACCTAATATATTGTTGTGATATTAGATATTGTGGAGTTTTTATATAATATTTAATCCAACTTATCAAGAAGGCAAAATAAAAACAATTGAGGGTGGATGAAAAAAACAAAAGATAGTATACTGGTTGTTGTGATAATGAAAACACACTGAGCATTATATACTCTAGTTTTGGGATCAGCCCGTGATACATGTTAGCTGTAAATTGTGTGTCAGAAAAACTTTAAAATTTCTTTTAGTTAGTGGTATTGGACTTAGCAGAACCAAGAAGAGCCATTGCAACAAAAGAAAAAGAACTGATTTGGTTTGAAAATAATTGATGAGGATAAAAGAAGAAGAAGAAGAAGCAAAATTGTAAACAAGTATTTATAAATAATTAATTTAAGTTTTTTTGTAATTAAATTCATCTTTTTGCCAAATTTATTTTTGTTAATAGAACCTAATAGTAAATAGTAAATTAAATAAATTTAAAGTTAACAATAAAACTAATTTATTTGAAGAACGTAATAATATATATAAAGTATATATAAATAAATAAAGTATATATAGAAATGAAAATTCAAACTTACATGAATAGACTTTCTGGCAGGCCGATTCGTAGGAGTATTCTTGGCTGATATTTCCTCTTCTACTCTGTCCATTTTCAGTTCAACACCTGGGTATATAATATGTTAAGGCCTTATTTTTAAATTTACATAAATAATAAATTTGATTTTCAAATTGGCTTTACCTTCACAATTATAGTTCAAGAGGTTTTCATTTTCAGCTAAACCAACAGCCATCCCTAAAGTTGAAAAAATAAACTCAAGTCATGAGTGATACATCCATCATTCAAGTGCAAGGCTTAGTTAAGGCTATGAAAATGATATTAATGACTTAAAGTGCTCCATTAAAGTATCGAAATATGATAAATATTATTAATCAGGATATCAAAATATTTAATTTGATACTCCTTCAATTTTTTAATTACTATATAATTGATAATGAACCGAATTATTTTTTAAAGGGTTTTGATATTCTTTTAAGCATAACTAGGGAAATCAAATAGAACTAAGTAAAATAGCATGTCTAAAAATAAAAATGAGTCAAGTTAAAGCCGTGAACATAATAATGACAGTTTGTAGCTAAAGTTAACGATAAAAATCCATATTGTGAATCAGGACAATGGAGTCCTTTAATTAAATACCCTACTTGATTTATAGAAAAATATATATTTTTTATTACCTAAAAAATTAATTAAAAAAGAACTGTTAATCGTTTTTAAGGATTTAAAAATATTTTTCATGTGGCCAGGTCATCAAATATAACCTCCATGTAAAGTTTAATGTTTATAACTCAATGTGTTTATAACATCTGTATAGGTCAGACAGACAGGCACATAGGTGAAAAATTAAAAGTTTCTGATTTTGAAAAAGCAAATACCAAATTAGTGCATACATACCAACAACTGATATCTGTACATCATCCGGCTGAGGAAGATCAATTTTGAATCTCAAGTTGGCCAGAGCACATGGTGTCATGCCTCGTAGTTTGAAATAAACCCCCTAATCCATATACAAAGCAATATTTGAAAAAAATGCAAGAAATAATTATGAACATATTCAAATAAGAAAAAATATAATGATAAGTACCTGGAGTAAGCGATGAAATTGAGAAGAGATTGAAGTTGAAGATGGTAATGGACACATTTTTGCCTTCCAAATTTGAGTGAACATCTGTAAATTTCTAACAGGCGAAAGTCCAACAACTTGAGCTCCAGGAATTCCTAATTTAAAAAAAAATAGAATGCTATAGTATGAAATATATATGAATATATAATAGTATGAAATACTATTGGTGTAAATTTTAACAATTATTGTTTAAAGAGAAAACTGAAAGCAGATAAAGATCTTCCTTGAAGAATCAGCGGACATTTTATATAGTCATTTTTAGTTAAAATTAGAGTAAATTTCATTTGATATGAATTCAGTGGCTAATGCATTTTCTGTTGTTTTTAGAAGTACAGAAAACCTATACATTGTAATGATTCTTAATATTAGCAAATTAATTATTTATTAGATTGAATTAGAATTAGACTGAATTAAATGAGGGGATTTTATGTTGAGATGTTTTGAATGGGATGAGTTTTGACCTCACCTAAGACCAGGTACTCTGAGAAATAAATCCAGATAGACTTAAAAAAAAAACCCAACTCTATGTGAAGGATCTTAACTATCGGTAATAACTAGGAATCTCGGTAATAAAAGAACGAGCATTAAGAAATCTACCCTGGAAGAAAAAAAAAATCAAACATTCCCGTAGAAATACCTCAGGGCTTACCCTACCCATGATATGAAGAAATAACCAGCTTTAGACAGTGGAGGAATCTGAATATAAATACAAGGTGGACAAGGGCTGATTGCTCTCTTTGTTAGCCCTTAAGTCTAAGTTGGGTGAGTAAGTTAAGAGTTGGTGAGTCAGTGGCCATGAGACCGTGCATTGAAGAAAGCACCACGTAGTTAGAGATCCTAATCTAGATGAATAAGCCAGAAGGATGATCATACTCTACCCCACAGCACAGAATATTCATGTATTTTTATTAGCCATTTATTATTTTTATAGCCAAGTGTAATTATGAAACATTTAAAGAGTAACCTTATGTATGCACTAGGACCACCTGAGATATTTTAACTCGAAATAAACTGTTATTCGTTATGAAGTTTTCTTCTGTTTATTTCAGCTCTTAATAAATAAAAAACATATATTAAAATTCTAGGAATCACCACAATATAAATAAGGTTAATTAAGTATGCAAATTCGCACAATTAAGAGTTTAGATGATCTTACTGATTATTCTTGATTGAATTATACTCAGATAAGTTTTATTGAATTATTTTTATTAACTTACACATTAAAAAGCAGTTTATTCAATTTCCCCATCGATTTATATTGTACATGTGAGTTCGTTACCATGACCACAGGTGTTGTACTCCAATATTGTCTTTAATTTGATCTTAATGTTTTGCTGATTTTTGTCAAAATTGGGAACCCTTATTTTTTTGCCCTGTATGTCTGTCCTGACTATTTTGAGTCCTCTGTTTGACCTATAAATATGAAATTTTATATCGAGATGCATTTGAATGCCTGACGGCATGAAAAATAGTTTTTGGTCCATGAAATATAATTAAGGGTCATTAATTGATTATTTGGTGATAAAAATTATAAAATAATAGTTTTATATTACATGGAGTAGGTTATCAAATCAAAGATCTCACCACCCTAATTAATATTTTTATTTTTAAACAGTTAATATACTAAGTCATTAAAAACTACTAATTGTGTTAACAATTTTAAGCCATTCAGTATTTTACAAAGGAAGATGAAATTTTGTATGTTGGTTTCAATTAATGCCCTGATGGTGACATTGGGCCCAAACCATCCCCATGGTAAATTACAACATGCCATAAGTAATTAATTACTTAGAAAAAAAAAATTATTTTCCTATTAAATTGAATTGAGTGTCAAATTAAAAATCTTTTTATTAATGCAGAATGCATTATGATAATTGATATGTTTGTTAACTGTCCTTTAACATGTAGGCTATGCATCTTCACCCAAACTCTTTTAGGGGTTGGAACTGAAGATAAGTGTAATGAAATTAGTCCTATTCTATTTAGATTTCCATGCTGGCAAAAAGATAGGATACAGTAAGGCAGCAGAGTCTATTCAGAGCACCAGAGATAGTTCCTAATATTGCAAATTAAAATTAATTCCAAGGAAGAGGCTCAAAGCTGTTATACTTAAAAAATAATATTTCACATCATTTATTCAAAATACTGACTTAGCTAATTTAGTAACAATGTTTGGCCATCAGCAAACTGCACAAAATTGTCATCCACCTTTCTTCTCAAACAATTCTTAACAACTGACATCTCCTGTCAAGCATCTCTAAACAACTGAATTCACAGTGTTCCTCTCAGCCGTTCCAATTACTGACTAACTTCCCAGCAGTTACATTCACTTGTTTGAAATTAGACTTTTTATAATTTATTTTATACAATAAAATAATCCTTTCTCAAATTACTTCTTAATAATAACATTACAGTATCTTGCAGCACAATAGATAGGAAAACATGCTAATACTTTTGCTAATAGCCCTGATAAAACTGAAGACAGTGTTTGGCAAATACCTTGTGTAGTGCTTATCAGAAATCCATCTGGAGGCACACCAACTATCCCTCCACCACAATCATTGCCCACCTATAAACGGGAATAACAGTTTTTAGAATTACTGTACCAAAATATTTTTATAAGAATTTGTAAACTAAAACTAACAATGTGAAAATAGTTCCCACCACTGTCGGAAAACATGCAAAATTAGAAGAGAAAGAAGATGGGTTAGAAACATAAAATAAATATATTACAAAAGGAGCATAAAAGAAAAAAAAACTTAAGATCAATGTTTATGGCATAAGCAAGCTTAATTTTCTTTGGCTATTACCTAACAAGGTTTAATAAGAAGACGCTTTGATAAGATGTGAGTAAAACGTGCACAATTTTAAATGGTTTAACGAAATAGCTGCAAACTATATCCTCAATGTCAACAAAGTATTAAACTGAAACCCTAATACCATTCCTTTCAGTATAAAAATGATTATACTTCCACAATGTTGGTTTCTTTGTTTCCGCTGGTCAGGTCCAATTCCCTGAGCTCCTCCTCGATATCGTCTTCATCAGAGCAGACAACATCATTCTTCATGAGCAAATACAGTGTGTTAATGAAATGTTGTCTTTTAATTTTAAAATGATTTAACTGTAGTTAAGGAGGAATGTTAGGAAATTAAAGGGGTGAGGAAGAGAAAAAAATTATTACAGTTGATATATTGCGAGTTCATATTTAGCCGAGGAATTTGATAAGAACAAATGTTTCATTGAGAATTGTCCTGTCTTGATAAAAAACAATTAATATTATATTTATCAGTAAACAACATTTTCACATTGTATAAAGAAATGTAGCTCACTAATAATTCAAGTGAAAATGTAAGTTCTTAGATATTGTATAATGAAGGCCACATCATCTTGATAGTTATACAAACAAAATGCATTGATATTTGTTATTATCGTAGCAATGCTGTAACCTACCAACTTAAATCATATTTGTTATAATTATAACCTTATTTTTGTAAACAATCAATAGAAAATAAATCCACAACACCACATGAAGTGGAATGGCCAACAGAAGGTTATCACCACAGCTGGTAAGTGATGCTGAAGAACAAGCATGGTTGGGCCTGGGCTATGACCTCTTACTTACTTAATTAGTTTTCTAAATTGGATTAGTTGCTTTTTTATTCAAGTAGTCACTCATTTATCCTTATGAGGCTGAGTGAACATCGACCAGACCCATCCCCAAATCTTTGCCGAAATTGTCTTCATATATACCCAAGAACAAAATTTAACAACTCTTTTTCATCAGCTCAAGCCAATTCCTAATGAAACATTCATGCACACTAAAGTTGATTTAATTTAACATTTAATAATAATACTAAATAAAAAGAAGTTTTGATGTACTCAATTAATTATTTACATGTTTCTTAAAGTTCTTCCATATCAGATGATTTTCCTTTTCTGTGCCTTTTTCTCAAAAGGTGTCCGTTGTTCCTCCTGTTAGTTCATCAACCATGCCAAGGTACTTCTTCGGGGCAGACGCCACCTTGAAACAAGTTTTTAAAAATAGTGGATGAATTATTAGGAAGTACAACGGACACCCCTGGAGAAAAAGCTACCTAAAAGGAACATGATTATCTGAAATTACAAAAAAGCTTCCAAACACAATATATGCATACATCATAAATTTAGAATGTTAAAATGAAAAAAATGGTGATCCTACTAATTCATGAATTAACTAGTAGATATATGTTTGAGGAAAAAATGCCATGACAGGGCACAATTTTGATGAAGAAAAACCTATTAATAGGTATAATAGATACAGGGTTCAGCTCAACTCAGAAAACCACCATCAACTGTAGCACAAGTAAACCATCCATGTAACCTTATTTTGTTTAACTTAATAGCTATAGCGAAATTAATTAACATCAGGATTTCCCAACAGTGACAAGAATGCCTTTGACTTAAAGGTAATTAATTGGTTTGAAATACAAAAAAAATGTATAGATACAGTCATGTTAATGGTTCATTAATAAATAATTATGGGTTCAACGTTTAACCAACAGATGGAGCTATTATTTCACCATGTATTTTAAAAGTAATAAGGATTAAATCAGACATAAAAATCATTTGGAGATTCACACTTTAGGTGGCCATGGCGAAAGTCGATTCTTAAAAGAAGGAAGTGAGGGAGTATTTAGCACAGATGTCAGCAGAGAGATTGGTGTGAGGTGTGAGGTTACTGTACCAAATAGATAGGGAGATGTTAGATGTCACTTTGTACCACTGCTCCAAAAAAATAGCAAAAATTGATAATTTTTAGATAAAAGTATTTATTTATACATAGATGAAATCTACAAAAATCTTATAGAAAGAGGAGTTGCATTGCCAGAACTAATATATGTGATCAAAAGATAATTTTAGACAGAGTTACCTTTGGAACTAAAATCCTCATACACAAAGCATGATTTAAATAAAAGCCGCCTTTGCTTTTAATAGGTTTCTTCCCAAGTTTTTAAGTTGGGTTATTTAAATTGATTAGAAATCTTTGGTAGACTATAAATTAAAAATAAAAGTACACTTTGAAGATGAGAAATGCATTGTTAAAGAATTTTCAGATCATAATTACAAGGTTTCCTGCCTATTGACCTGAGTTACCCCATCCCACCGCAATTATGCCAATATTCATAGTTTTAAGTTCAAGTGATATTTTTGCTCCTGCTACCATGCTTTATACTTTAACTGTTATATGTGAGGAGGGGACAATTTTATTCTGAAATAGAAATGAATATGCTATTCCATTTCAAACATACTATCAACCCTATCATAAACCTTGTTAAGTTTATTTCGGGGGAGTTTATGATTTAAGATGTTTTTGATAAATGACAGCACTTTTCAAAGCTATGGAGTCATTCCACACCAATAAAAAAATTATTTTAGACTCGAGGTTTTTCAATATGAGTGAAACTTGGCATTTATGTTCTAGGCATAAATATAGTCTAAAAAAGAATTTTTTTTCACTTTCGGTTTTTGAATTACAGATGTTTAAAAACATAAATCAACATCTGTTTTTTACTTTGTTTTAAAATCTTCAAAAGCCTGTAACTCAAATGATATTTGTCCTATAAAGCTAAAACTTCCGCCATTCTCTTCAGAATTACAAGTGCTTTAATTTGATATAACACGAGATTAATTTAAAAATTTGCAAAAAAAAAGAAAAGTTTTTTTAAACCCAAAATTGAAATTTTGAATTTGGTTGAAAAAATATATGTTTAATGTGCATAATATAATAATGTAAAAACCAAATTTTATTACGGCATCTCAATAGTAGTAGCGGAGTTGATTAGTACTGAAATACTATTATTTCTTAAAGTTCCGAAATGCATTTAACTTACGACTTTATTTTTTTTATAAGAGAACCCATAGGAATAATATCATGAAATTTGGCCAATACATTATAATAACATGTACATGTAACATACATTTAATTCAAAATTTTGTTTTTGTGTTTTTAAATTTTTTTTTGGAAATTTCGAAACATTTTCAGATTGGTTTGGTTTGGTAAAGTCAAATGATAGCTATTGAAATTCTGAAAAGAATGGAAATATTTTGAGATTCCTAGGACAAACACTTTTAAATGATTCAAAACATGTCAAAAAAAGTTAATTTTTTTTTTTGAATTTATAACTCAAAAACTAAAAATGGAAGAAATCTTAAATTAGTAGAAGCTTTATTCTAACTGATAGTACTACATATGTACAACAAATTATTGATTTCTGAGACTTTAAGTACCAGACCATTGGTTGATTAGATATGGAATGACCCTATGTATTCAACTATTTTTAGACACTAGTGAAGTTTTGGCAAACTAAATTTAAAGATAATATTTTAAAAATAAAATAAAATAATATTAATAAATAAACAGAGGAGAATGATAATGTTTATTGCCTCTATTTTAAAATTTTTCTCAAGTGGCTCAATATGGATCAGGTGATTTATTTACTCACGTTTTCCGATGAAGAGACAGGAGGAGGAAGGGCAGTCAATTTGACCCCGGTTCCAGTGGCATATCCAACCAAGATTCTTTCTCCTATGCTGATTTCCAACTAAATTAAAACATTCATTGTGACAAGACAACTTTATTTAATAGTTGGCTACAATAATTTTTCAAAAAAAACTAACAACAACAATAAAATTTGAGTAATTTCTGGCCGTAGAAGGTTATGTTTGTGGCAATAGACACCAAACTTGGGAATAACTTAGGTTACAGTTGTTTGTACCTAAATTTAAGGAGGTCAAAATGATATCATTCCTCCAGTTGCATGCAAAAGATTACTTACTTGTCCATTTCTGTGAATAGTAAGCATTTTAAATTCATCAAATTTATATCTTTATTACTCAGGAGTTTAATCTGTGTACCTTGAAATGGACTTTTACCTTAAGCTAATTGATTTACAATGAAAATTAATTTGAATCTATTTTAAAAGCAGTTTAACTTACATAATTTACAATATTCTGGCTGTGGTTTCTAGTTATTATAAAAATAAGTATTTGGACTAGCCAGTTCGAACATGGAATGCTTGTAATATGTGATTCTTACAAATGTCTCAAGCTATTGCCTCGTTGACTGGCCTGACTAGTGTAAATAGTGGTGTTATAATACATTTGATTGCAAAAACAAGTGCTAATGACATCATGAGAATGCTGCTGCCCAAAACATTAGGTCTGCACTCACTTATGGTTCATTGCTAGTTTTGTCATCCCTCATCAATAGTAAATATATTTTAAGTTTGACATAGACTGTAGGATCTGGCTGAACTGCTCCCAAGGAGTTATTTCTACCAATCACACTTGCAACAAGATGTGTTTATTAACTCTGAGTCATTCTATGTACATCACCAGGTGATTAAATTATTTTATTATTAGCTTAATAAGTGCGCTTATTTGAGCTCACCATTCATACATTAGTGGATTCGACCATCATGTATTACCAAGATGCATTTGGCGCTCTCTTCTCAGTCCGGCACTAATCAATGACATCATAAATCGCCAATTAATTTCCTTTTTTTATTTATGCTCAAAGAATAATTCTATCATTAATTATTAACTTAAGATCATTAACATTTTGTAGGTTTAAGAATATTGATAGGTTCTGTCTTTTTTCAATAATTTTTAAATAAATATAATCTAATTATTAGCATAGGTTTAATGTTTGTATATTTATAGTTAACAATTATTTGGTTCAATATTACTTTGTTTATAAAAAATAATTATTTCTATGTGCATCACCCATTTTAATGCTGTATTTTTTCTGAATATTTTCTCTTCAGGAAACATTTTTTTGCATTTCAGACAATTCAGCTAAGGTGTGTGTGTTTACTCAGCAGGTAACGATGCCTTGGTTCAAATTAAAATTCAATTTCGTCTATTTTTATTTAAAAATGACTATATAATATAAGTTAGAACAGTATTGATAAAAAATGAAATAAACAACACACAGAGAGCTAAGTGCCGACCTAGTGTAACGATACCCAGCCATTAAAACACCCCAGTACCATTTTATTAATTTTGAAAAGTTACCTTAAGACCAATGATGGCATTACATCCTGCTGAACTGAGGCGATTCGTTAATTGTGTGTGAAGCTCATATTCAATAAATGGCAATGCATCAGAGACCTCTTTGGCATTCATCTCGCCTTTGGTATCCCTCTTCACTCTGGTCACTGACGCCTGAATCAAGATCCCTTTCCCGTCCACTTTGGCTCCTTCCATTAAATCAGCTGTACTCAAGAGAATTTCACCAACTTTCCCTTTCCTGAAAAAAATAACAGTTTTAACAGTCTGGTCGATTCCCATGTTTTCAGACCTTCTATGTTTGAATAAGATAGTCGTTAAAGTTAAAAAATGAACTTACTTGCATTGTAGACATTTTGAAAATTTCATTCTAAAAGGATGTGATACTTCATTATAAGGAACGTGATATACTGAACAACTGTTTTCATCTTCCTCTGAAATCTGAAAAATTTCCTTTAAAACTAGGAGGACTACATATAAATTAACCATGCATTGAAAAGTTTCTAACTTTCTTGGATTTCATTTTAAGTGTAACAAATAGGGCAAAAGATCAGAAATGCAAAGTGGAAATATAAAAATAATAACTTAAAAAAAAAGTTTATTTTCTAATTGATTTTTTTAATCTATTTTAAGCACAATCCCACTGAGTTAAGATCAAGAAAAATATATTACATATATACAATTTTAATGTTTTTTGGTACAATTGCACAAAGTTAACAAAATTTAACTGTTAAATAAAATAATAAGAAAAATAACTGTATACCTAAAGTCAATTCTTTTTAGCAATTTATAAAAGTACTTAGGAATCACAATGAAAATGTCGGTTCACTGTAATGGTGTAAGAGATCTCTATGTTTCACACATGCAATTAAAGAAATGAATGAAGACAAGTAAAATATGAGCTCTCTTATGCTATAGTGATTATTATAACTGCTTCATAATATGAAGGATCTGGGTTCTAATCCCAAGAAGGAAAATGAATTTATTATATTTCCAAAAATATAAGTAGGATAGGATAGGATCGTTAACTGTCCAGGCTTAAATAGGGGTTAACATAAGGATGTAAATAATTAAACAAATACATGTGTAGAAGAGTTTGTTAGGAGATCGCCTTATTATAATGAAATAGAGTCGCTAGGTTTTCAGTGGATTTATTAATGGACAATGTTTCAACAAACTATGTAGGTCTGTATCAGTAGAATTCAGAGGAAGGGGTGTGTCATAAGGTTCATCTACTCAGACTCATTGGCGACCTTGTAATGGGCATGCAGAAACAACCTCAGGGCACTAAAAATACTAACACCTTTCAGTCTGTCAACAGCTATATAAGGCTTAGCATCATCCAGTAGACAAAGATTCCCTAATTCTATCTGAAATCAGAGTGGGAGCAGCATCCCCGGCCGAGATTGAGACATTCAAGCATGGCCCCTCATACAGCCTTGATCATCATTTTCACCTATCTTGTGTTTTTCCATAAATGTTCTTGTGAATTCAGCTAAGTTTCTCCCCTTCTCAGATATACAATCCATTAATACTTAGCCATTAAGTTGATTCTATACTTCTTTTACCGTCACTTTATTGGTAAGGGTAGTGGTCCAGTAAGAAGTAACTCCTGATAAAATAGCCCACCTTTCAGCTCTGAATTGGAGTAATTTGTAGCGATTCTGCTTTTGTTTAAAATATTCTTATACTTTCCTATCTTTTACAATAGGACATTTATAAGAATTCATTAAGAATAATAGTTTTTTTATAATGTTTTAAATTAATGCTATCCTAGGGTTCAATATGATTTATATTACCTACATGGTTTGAGAGTTTTATATAGTTAAAATTAATTGTTACCAAATATAACATGGATATTATTATTATTCAATGTTGGGTGGGGTGAATGGTCATCTGTCCTTGCGGTGCCTACCCTCCACTTAAAAGTTGTTTTCGCCAAGAGTCCCAGTTTTTCCCAGGGTTAGCTGTCCCCACCAGTGGTTTTTCCCAAAGGTACATTCACACTGGGCAGGTATTAAGTACTGTTTTTATTACATATTAATTCAACCCAAACTCACTTCCTCAAAATCAACCTAATTCTAATAAATAAATTTAATTGGCTAATAAAAATATCATAACAATATATAAGAGTGTAAAAAATTAAAAGAGATAATCGCCTGCATGGAAGGGATTCCTTGATGAGCAAGTTTTAGTGAGACAAAGGCAAAGAACCCACAAGGAAGGTGTGGGGTCTGAAATGCTGGACTAAAACATAGCGAGGTTAGGAAAGAGAGATGCAGAGGTAGTTCAATAAGAAAGCCATGGTTTGAGTAGAGCAGCAAGCGCCAGTGCCGAGAAAGAGAGCAGTGATCACTTCAGGTGCCGGGTTCCGAGAGTATGGGAAAAGCCCCTAATCTCGGCCTTATATAGGCAGGTCAGAAGTGGGGATACAACCGCCGCACCCCCTAGGTGGGCTTCAGCTGTGTCGTGCACTAGTTTAATTGATGCCTAAGCTTTTTATAATAAAAATATGGAAATGGCGTATTTTCTGGGCCGCGAAGAGGGGAACTTCTATTTATTCATGGTGAAGAAGTTGGTACAACTAGTAACAAAAGCTAGATACAAAATATTACAACCATAATCAAGTAGAGTGAGTGTAATGTGGGTAGCTAATGGACTGATATTAATATGTAACAGTTAATAGGTTTAAAGTACCAGAATATAAATAATAGATAAAACCGGTGTATGTAAAAAACATGTGTAGAAGAGTTTGTTAGTACAACAAAATATAAGATACAATGTAAAAAGAGCCTCCTAGTCTGTTACAGAGTTATATACAAAATAAATTAGTTTATATCTGCAAATAGGAAATCAATATAGTAGTATTGATCTCGTTTATTGCATTTGTTTGTGATTATAATAGAAAATAAAAATTTCTGTGGGATCAGGTTTGATTGACCGATTGACCCCACCCACATATGAATGGAAACTTCATAAAAATATCATTACAATAAATGTGAGAAAACCAAGTAATGAATTTGGTACAAATGAATATGTTGAGCTAACTTTGCCACGGTCAGGTAGAAGTTACCCCTTTAAGGATCTGAAAACCAAAAGGAACTGAACTTGCTTCAGTGTAGAGAGAGACACACCATAAGAGCTTGAGAGCCTTTACCAAGTTGAACCTGATTGGTCAAAATAATGCCTTGTCTGGTTGGAAAGAGGTGGGGAGAATCCTGTGAGTGGGTCACCAATAAACTCAGGGACTGGGCTACATAGCCCGCCTCTTCTGAGATTTTTTAGATGTTCTAAATCTTACTCTAGAATAGAACACCATTCTCTCTCTATCTGTACTGGCGCTTGCTGTTCTACTTGAAGCTATGGTCTTATTAAAAACTGCTGCAGGTTTATCTCTTTTTCTGGCTCACTGGCCTGTAGTTAGGTAGACAAGACCTCCCCTGGTGGGCGTCCCGACAGAACATAATTAACAAAATGTATGATAATGGAAATATAACAATTATTATATAATAATGAAAATTATGTTAAAAATAATATGGGAGTGAAATCAGAGAAAATTGCTGATGGTTAAAATATTTGAAGATAAAAGTATGAGGTTTGATCAAAAAGTAACGAGAATTTTATAATTTCGTGGGAGTTATTATTCCGATGGTAAATATGTTTTTTTATCATGTTGGTACACAAGTCTCTGAAATATGTTAAAATCTGCAGCTGTTTTCAATGTATACTTTTTTAGTAGCAATCGCTAAGGTTATATGTGATTTGAAAAAAAAAGGATCAAAGAATTTGTATTAAATTTTGTCAAAAAAATGATATAAAGTGCAGCAAAGTTTTTGAAATGTTGACAGCAGCTTTTGGTGAATCTACCATGAGTAAAGCAAGATTTTATGAGTGGTATGGACATTCCAGAGAGAGCCGTAAAGACGTTGAAGATGATGATCGCGTTGGGCGCTCTACCACTTCAATAAACATCAAAGAAGTTAAAAAAATGATTCTGGACGATCGGAGAATTACTATTAGAGAGGTTGGTCATGAAGTTAATATATAATTTGGATTATGCCAAGCGATTTTTTCCGAAGCTTTGGGCATGAAACGTGTGGCAGCATAGTTCATTCCAAATCTGTTGAATTTTGACTGAAAGGACAATTGAGGACAAGTTTGATTGAAAGAGAAGGTTATTCTCACTGTTTTTTTAGATTAGATCATGAGTTCCTGCCAGAGGGTCATACGGTCAATAAAGTATGTTTCTTAGAAGTAATGCGCCGTTTACGTGAAGCGATCAGATAAAAAAACGACCGGAATTGTGGCAAAACAATTCCTGGGAATTGCATCAGAATAACGCTCCTGCTCACATCTCACTAATTGTTAGTAATTTTTTAGCAAAAAACAACACAGCTGTTACCTCAGCCACCGTATTCACCAGATATGGCTCCCTGTGACTTCTTTTTGTTCCCGAAGTTGAAAAAAACCTTGAAAGGACAACGTTTTGACACAATTGATGAGATAATAGAAGAATCGCTGAAGGAGCTAAGAGCTATATCGAAAAGTGCTTTGAAGATTGGAAAAAGCGCTGGCACAAGTGTATTATATCTGAGGGAGATAACTTTAAAGGGGGCAAAATTGCTATTGATGAATAAATACAATTGTTTAAGATAAACAAAAATTCTCATTACTTTTTGATCAAATCTGATATATGAGGATCAAATATAATTTGAATAAAAGTGACACTGTCCACTAATAAATTTGATGAAAACCTAACAACTCTCTTTCATCAACCTAACCCGATCTCCCATCTAACTTTTCTATTCATTTTTATACTCAGAAATAACAATAAACTCACAGATTATTTAACAAATAAAATATAATATGCCAAATATTATCTTTTGTTTGTTTTAATTTTTTACACTCTTATATATTGTTATGATATTTTTATTAGCCAATTAAATTTATTTATTAGAATTAGGTTGATTTTGAGGAAGTGAGTTTGGGTTGAATTAATATGTAATAAAAACAGTACTTAATACCTGCCCAGTGTGTATGTACCTTTGGGAAAAACCACTGGTGGGGACAGCTAACCCTGGGAAAAACTGGGACTCTTGGCGAAAACAACTTTTAAGTGGAGGGTAGGCACCGCAAGGACAGATGACCATTCACCCCACCCAACATTGAATAATAATAATATCCATGTTATATTTGGTAACAATTAATTTTAACTATATAAAACTCTCAAACCATGTAGGTAATATAAATCATATTGAACCCTAGGATAGCATTAATTTAAAACATTATAAAAAAACTATTATTCTTAATGAATTCTTATAAATGTCCTATTGTAAAAGATAGGAAAGTATAAGAATATTTTAAACAAAAGCAGAATCGCTACAAATTACTCCAATTCAGAGCTGAAAGGTGGGCTATTTTATCAGGAGTTACTTCTTACTGGATCACTACCCTTACCAATAAAGTGACGGTAAAAGAAGTATAGAATCAACTTAATGGCTAAGTATTAATGGATTGTATATCTGAGAAGGGGAGAAACTTAGCTGAATTCACAAGAACATTTATGGAAAAACACAAGATAGGTGAAAATGATGATCAAGGCTGTATGAGGGGCCATGCTTGAATGTCTCAATCTCGGCCGGGGATGCTGCTCCCACTCTGATTTCAGATAGAATTAGGGAATCTTTGTCTACTGGATGATGCTAAGCCTTATATAGCTGTTGACAGACTGAAAGGTGTTAGTATTTTTAGTGCCCTGAGGTTGTTTCTGCATGCCCATTACAAGGTCGCCAATGAGTCTGAGTAGATGAACCTTATGACACACCCCTTCCTCTGAATTCTACTTGTGAAGATGAAATTAATTCACTTTCTCTGAGTGACAATGTTCCAGAGTGCTTGCATGGTCAACTTTCTTTTTTTAGGCTTTTTCTAACATCCATGTTCTATAGATAGCATAGATGCTAGAAGATGTTTATTATGCTTTTAACCCTGGAGTCAAATTAAGACCAATTTACTCTATTTTTAATTGAAAATTAATACATAAAATACCATTATAGCTGTATACGGTAAACAAAAAAAACAAACAAACTCACAGATCAGAGATAAGGCCCGGTCTAGTGCAACCTTCCGCAGCAAATTTCATCTCATGAAGCAGTTACAACACTAAACCATATGAGATCCCAGATATTATCTTTTAAATTCACCTTGCAATATACCAACTAAATTAAATTAAAAGTGTATAAAATGAACAAGAATAGACCTACTTCTTTTATATTTGGGTTTTGACTAATTATAGCAGCAGTGCCACTTGCACTAAGAATGCATACATCATCCCTAAAAAAAAAATTAAATATAATGTAAGATGTCATTTTTTCTTAATATGAAACAATTATTAACAATAATCACACAAAAAAAACTCCACAACTGTCAAAAAAAACAATAAATAAATAAATGTACGTACATACACATACACAATAAATAAGATGATCCGTAACCCTTTAATTCTTAGTAAAAAAAAAAAAAGATCAAGGAGTTGGTTTACTTGAAAATCAGTTAGTTTAGGTGAAACAAAATTGCTTAAGAGGCGTTGATATGAGTGAAATAGTGAACTATTATTATTATAATATGAATACAATATTTTAATATATATATATATAAAATATAATTATTTTATTTCATGTCAACTGAATTTGGAGATAGATGTGAGAAAAAATTGTTAACATGTAGTAAATTTTTTTTAATGCATGTATAAGATTCATATTTAATGTTCACTGGATTTATAATCAAACAATATTACGATTGGAATTTTTTTATACTTTCGCTATAAATGGTAGGAATTTTAAAATTCATTATTAATCAAGCAGAGTAATGTATGTAATGCAATTGGAATTCCATAAGTACTTGTGTATTTTTTTAACATCAGTGGATAACCCAACCACAGATAATCGAAACCTCCATTTAATTTTAAAAAATAATGCACAAAATAAACTTGTAACCCAAAGTATTGAGAAAAAACTAAAATAATTGCCTAAATGATCCTTACCAGACTGTGGTATGCTCTGAATATGCTATAACTGCGTTGCAGGAGAGGGCTCTCGCATGAGATCTAACTTCCAATCGGAGTTCTGTCCACCAGGAATCTCGGGTCTCCGCTTCATCCACGCCAAGAAGTTTGACTCCTCTAGCACTAACCACACCACCTGTGCAATGAAATTGATAATCACACAAAGTATCAACACAAAAACAACTTAAATGTGAAAATATTTCAAAGGTTGAAATAAAAAACTTGACATTACTATGATGAGAGGGCCCTCCACAATAAATTACCATTTTCAATAGCTACAACAATAAAAAGTAGATACATATATCAATAGATACAGTTTTGAATCACCAGCTAACCTCCATTCAAGAGGCCATGCTCCAATCAAATTAAGAATTTCATGTGGGTAGAGAAGTTTTTTATTTCAATCTTGGAAATACCTTCACAATTGAGACTAACCCAAAATTAGCAAAAATAAAACCAGAAACAAAACTTGATTATGTTTAACCTACCGATATGCTGTACAAAACCTATCGGATATTTAGTGAGAGTGAGAAAAGGATATTCTCCCATGTCTAGTGCCTCTGAAGGTCTCGCTATCACTGGGACCGGTTTGCTGTTTTTGTCGGTAATCACCAAGCTGTTTCCTAACATAAAGTTTGTATAAAAAAAAAAAAGTAGGACTTGAAATAAAATATCTTACAAATGTATAAAGCATAATCTAAAATTTACCAAAGAAATTAGTCAATGGTACAATATTTTGAAGTAACTGTCATCAAAGTTCTTATCTATTATGTATGTTGTAGCTGATTGTAAACAACAATTGTTACTACTTCCTGGCCAGGAAATTTGCAATTAAATTAAAGAGGGAATTGAAATTATGTTTGCCAACTTGTACGAATTGTATGTATAATTTTTATTATAAGTATCATATCTTTGTTGAATCGAAAAATACCTATAATCTTAAGTTATGAAAAAAATTTACTACCAACAAAAGATAATAAGAATTAGGAATCAAAAGAATAAAAGTTTATGTATGCAGCTAAAATAAAGAATAAACCGACTGAAATTTTTTTTAAAAAAGTGAAATATAACAAGTAATAAGAAGCAATGATGATAATGTGCAGTTATAAGAATAGAAGTTGTTTAGTAAAATTAAGTACACTATGTAATTGCTCTTATATTTTCACAAAATTTTCTCTGAAAAAGCATTCTAATCAGATAATATCTTTTTCAAGATGTTTTGTTGCTGGTCTTCAACTACCGGACACAAGAATATTGTGTAAACAATGATTGTAACAGTCATACAATATATTTAAGCTGAACAGAGGTTCCACAAAAATACTATGGATAGTTGATAGGTCATTGGGTGACAAAGAATCCTTTAGTACAGGTAGAGAAATGTGGATTTTCATTCAGAAACATAAAAAAATGTTAGTCTTATGATTCCTCATTAACAGGAAAAACTATCAGTTACGAAGTTCCGTTCTCTCCATACTCTTTCTTTACAAGGAAAAGTGACTTCCTCTATTGTTTACAATTATATCAATATTGTTGTTAGACTTGTTAATATTTAAGTTATTGAGATTGATAATGAAGGAGCTTCCTACCAAAATATTTTGTTATTGGTAAAAATATAAAGACAACCAGAACATCAAATAAAAACAGTATACATTCCACAATGTATTATGTATGCAATGCAGTGTTAATTTAGGTTCTCTTCCATTGTGACCTCCCAGTTCAAATATCTGTTCACCTAGGTGAGGCAGGCAAATAAAGTGAACCATTTGTTTATTTTATTGAAGGCTAGTGATAAAATTAAATAATCTTTTGCATTAAATTCTGATGCATAACCTTGTGTCCCTTTTGATGACAAATCAACTTTCTTTTGTATAGAAATTAAAAAAGGACTCGTAAGTGTTCACTACCAGGAAAGCAAAGGTTGTCTGCAAGGAAGCTGCCTTTAATCCCAATTTTGGTGTGTTATCATGAATGAGCTCTTTAATAGACTCAGCAATGTATGATTTGTCTATGCAGATGAGATACTGGTAATAGTAACTGGCCCGATTCTGCATAGAAAAAGAGAACACGTCACAACCGGGTGCAAGGAACATAGTGCAGAGAGAACAGTTTCTCCATCAACCCCGAAAAATAGAACTAATTCTTGTCACCAATAAAAGAAAAAAGGACAAATACATTTCCACAAGACTCTAAAACATAACAGCAGGTAATTAAGGTTCCGAGACTGATCTTTCCCACAATTGAGCAGTGGCTGGGAGATGGAGCAGTAATCTTCCCCAATAGTTTAGTGTGTGACAAAGACAGTTTTCACAAAATCCTTCCAATTTTCAGGAGCTATATTGGATGATGTAGTGGTTGCTGATATAGTTTATACCAACATCTAAACAGACATGCTACTTACTGGCTTTCAGGCAGAGGTACATTCAATCATCACTTTAGCTTTACTCCTTTACCTACTACCTTTACTCCCCCAAACACAGCAACCAGCTGCATAAGCAAATACAGTAGACTTTCCCATATCTGGGCAGCCAAATGCATAAAAAAAACTGGAACAAACTGTCCAATAAAATCCCAGAGACAACATTGATATCGAACTAAATGATAATGTCTAAGGGGTAAACGTTTGCAAAAAAATTTCTAGTACTGAAGTTGCAAAGTGGGCGACATGTGATGCTTGACAAGAACTAGCAGATGACGAAATTATAGACCTTGTTAAAGGAAAGGAAGAGGAGCCAGACAGTGACGATTCAAAAACCTATGATGAAACAAGCATTTCTTCCCAAGAGGAATTCCATACATTAGACGTAACTTTATTTAACCGTTCATTTAATATTTAATTTTATTAAAAGGAATGTATGTATGTCTACGATTTATTGTTAAGCTAGCATTAAAATTTGTGGAACAGAACGATCATTCAACACTTGCTGATGTCAAGCTCATAATGCTTTGGCCAGACATCGTGGCTCGGGAAAGGTTGACAAAAAAAAACAATTTTAAACAAATATTTTGATGTAAAATTGTAAAGTTTATTTTAAATCAATAAAATAAATGTATAATTACAAACATTTTTTTTATTTTGTATATATCCTAGTCGCTCTCCCATATCCCACATTGGTCCGGATATAAAAGAAGTACATACTTTAAGCAATATCAGCAACGATGGAACTTACTTCAAGTGAACCAAAATCACCTTGAGTAAGGGAAGGCAAGGGAGCGACCTTGATGAAGCACTCAGCAGACTAAGGTTTTGTAATAAGAGATTTTGAATAAAACTTTATATTACTATGTCGGGATATTGGTTGAACAATAGTCGGCGGTGCACAATTGTCGGAAAAGGTGAACAATTGTCTGAGGTCAACAATTGTCGGATTGTTGTAGTTAATAACATGGACCATGTTCCATGTAGGCGTTAATATCTGACTCCATATATGATTAGGAATGTGTCCCGACAAGACACTGTGTTCAGGATGAGGTTCAGAGGTTCATAAAGAATAAGACCAGTTTTAGAGTTCGGGCGAGAGATCGGCAGCGTAATAAGTACAAGTCGTCAGAGGTCTGGTATAGGCTGTGAGGCTAAGGGCCGTCGGTGGTAGCGGCTATCGGTATGTCGAAACTAGAAAAGAATGAAGAGTGGGGCCTACCAGGGGCCAAGTGCCCCCGGTGTCGAGTTACTCGGAAGACTGAGTGGCAGAGTAGCCCACCAGGGCCAGGTGCCCTGGGGTTAGTGATAAGTCGTGCGCTATGAAGACTGAGGGACTGACTGGGCTGAAGAGTGAAATTTACTGATATAAATATGATAACCCCCTTCCTCGTGGAAGGCCGGTTTGTCTGCCCGGCGTAAGTTTTACGATACACAGGTAGTCAGTTTATTGACCGTTGGGGTACGAGGGTGTGTTTTTTATAGCTGCTAGGGCTTCACCCCCTTGGGTTATTTGACCACCTATAGCAAGGTTATTATCCCATGGGTCCCAAAAGGGTTCCTAGCATGATTTATTGACCGTGGGAACGTGACTGAAGGTCTCTTTTAATAGGGGTAAGTGTCCTTTGCCCAGGTTTTATGGTACCAGGTGGCTAATTCTCTTGGTTTATTGCCGCACCCTTTTAGTTACCTGTCTACGACTTCCGACCTCTCTATGATTTATTACCAGAAGTTACATAATGAAGTTACATGACATTTTCTATTATAATACATTAATTATGAACCAGAGTGTAGGGTAATTTACATATATAGTTAGCAGTCGCTACATACTATAAAAGGATTCCATTAGAAAAACTATACTCCATCAAATATAAATCGATCCTTGACTTCCTTGAGATGTCCGGGATATTCAAAGAGGAACACTAGCATTGAGATGTGGAAATAATAAAAGAGGTGCGGACAAAAAGAGCCTAAGAGTTGTCAAACCAACAATTCCCTCCTATTTATCCATGCATGTCCATGAGGCTGAGACTCCCAACCTGACTCATCCCCCAAAGAAAAAATCCTTGGGCAAGCGGGAGATCAAACCCCCACAGCTAGAAGTCAGCGTGCTAACCTCCAAGCTACGGAGACGGCCATTAATCAATATTTATAATTAACATTTCTAGCTGAACAGATTTTCAAAATGGTGGTGGGACACTAATGCAAGAAAATAATATATTTGTAATTTATACTAATAGAAATTAATAATAATATTTTTAGATTAAAATGAATATTCTTCTTGACTAAACTTTAAAGATTTAAAAATGAGAAATATAAAAAAAAAAGTTCACAGAAAATCAGATATAGCTTGAAGTAATCAATGAAACCAAATACATCTAGAACATACAGAACTTTATCTGTCCTAAAAATATGAAAATAAAACACAGGAAAAAAGTTACAATAAAAAATATTATTATAAAAGAAATTATAAACATGCTGATGATGGGGCCATGCAACATATCCAGGATAAACTTATGTTACAGTATTTTAATTTACATCAACGAAAACACAACATTTAGTGAGGAGTACTCACTCTTGTTATTGATTCCTAGGAGCGTTCAAGAATAAGAAATAATTATCCACAAAATATTTATTATATATCCAAAAATGACAAAAGACAAAAAAAAACAATACAACTATTAAGTGATAAACCCCATAGCGATGCAAATACCTGATGGAGAATAACCAGGTGACCAGAAATCTCTCCATGAATAAAATATATCATCTAGAAATTTATTAATAAATGAATGAGAAAAAAGAAAAAAAAGTTAAACTCTTCTCCTGATTAACCGAGGTAATGTTAATCCACCAAGGCTAAATATGCGGGGAAAGAAACCAATAAAGAAAATTGTGGCCTTCCTCCAGGAACAAAATGAATAGAATACATTCTATTTTTTAAATTGTATATACAGTGAAAGTAAAGTAAAATTTTTATTATTTCTAATTATTGTTCTTTCAAAGTTAAGACTGAGCCACTCATGAGACTAACACTGAGGCTGGGTATAAAAGTCTAGATCTGAAAGAACTGTCTATCGCCATAGCTTCCTAAATCGTTCCAATATTCAACAATATATCTTGTTGTAATATTTATTCTATCTATCTATTTAAATGAAATATACTGTAATCATTTATTTTGGTACCATAATATCACTGTATAGTTTGGGTTCATAAAAAAAGATATTTAAAAATAAGTAATATTAAATGCATGATAGGAAAGATTTAGGCGGCCATAGAAATATATGATGAACAGCAGACATTTCAAATAGATATAATAGAAGTTTCGAGGCTGGAAGTGTCAGTGGGCAGTGCTTAAACAGTCAGTTGTCAATACATAATAAATCTTCCATCTTTTCACCAATATCCAATATGATATTTATTCACCAATAACATTTTTGACAGCTCTATGCTGTCATCTTCAGTTGCTAAAATGAAAAGTGACATGATAAAAACCTCAACTGAGCATAAGGAGACAAAAATTTTTTTTTTATTAAAAGCAACAATGACAACAAACAATAAATAAAACATATTTAAAATGTTGACACATAGGTAATAAATAATTAAAAACACAATACACTAATCTCAAGGCTACTCAACCAGATGATGGCATGAAAAAACTTATAACATTTAAAATAATTTATATCAATACAGAATTTAAAATAGGTTTGCTCCCTCTTCAGGCTTCACTCCATGACTGGCTTTATTTAGCCTACTAAGTACCTAAATACCATAACTATATGGAGGGGTAGGTTTCCTACCATGTGTTTTTATTATTTCTATTATTTTTTTTTTATATTATATGCTTTTAATTTTCTGTCATTTCTATGGTGTAGGTAAGGCAACTCTATGTGGGGCATCATGATGCCTCCTGTAGATGCTGGTAGAACTGGTTTTTTGTTTAAGATGTTCTGTGCATCTAATTGATAGTTTCCTTTGTGAAGGACAAAATGGTGAGGGTATGGGTGGGGTGGTTGACTGCCTCTCGAATGGAGTTCCTCAAGGAACGGTTTTGCCTTCAGTTCTTTTTAACATATATATGTCTGACACTGTTGGGACAAACTACAAGAAGGCTACTGTAAACGCCTTCATAGGTAACAGTAGTAGCACCAGTGCAACAGTTTGGTAAAGTAATCAGTGACATTCTGGGTAAGGTAAGTTAAACATCAGTGTGAACGCCGGAAAGACCAACTGTGCAATCTTCTCCCTCCAAAAGGGGAAAAAAGACTTGCCAAAACCCTATACTATTGGAGGGCAAGAGAACTCACTGGCTTAGTACTATCTGGATATAAAAATATATAACCATCCCTCTACCCATTTTAGAAACAAAATAAAAAAAGTATGAAAGAAAGAAGTCTTACCAGCTTTCACACTTATTGACTTCACCCAACTTGTCACTGCATCTTAAACTCATGATATATAAATATGTCCTCTGGCCAGCTCTGCTGTACAGTGCCAATGCACTCACTTGTATATTTTGTTTGTTGTACTGTATACTCACTTGACTGACAGTACAACCAAATGTCTCCTAAATGTCAGAGTGGTAACATGAGAAAAGTACATATCTCTCTCTAAGATCAACAACCTGCACATGTAGCTTGGTGTGCCATCAACCAGTAGGTGAGTTCATTTACCGGAGACACAAAGTTTTCTGAGTCGATGCAGCACCTAACAAACCCAGTATTTAATACTATGATCCTACTTTCCTTCCCAGACAAACTAACAGACTGTCCAGGAAAATTAGGTTGAGTCTTAGTTTAGTTCTAATGCTCTATAAGATGAACCCCACAACCTTTCTAGCATATGAGAAAATGTTTCATTTTAAAATAAATTTAATTTTAGCATTTAATGTTAATATTTTCAAACTAATGTCATATTAAAATATAGGCAAACTACAGTAGATATAATGAGCATAAGGTTCAATCTTTAAATAGAAATTGTCAGAAATTATATTATGTTTCAAAATTGTAAATTTTTAACGAGGTGTTAAGAAAAAAACAAACATCTCATTGATAATTTTCTATTTGTTCAACCAACATAATGTATGAATGCAATAATTCCCTACACTCTACTCTATATATGCCCCATCCATCTTTTAACTGAATCGGGTCTTTATTGTGAAAAACTGCGTTGTATAAAGTGACTTTTAAAGGCCACACCAAGGCCTTTTTTAAAAATATTTCCTAAATATGGGATAGTGCATCACTTTTTAATATCCAAGTTTTTCTGGTTTTTTGTCAGTCTTCTGTACACAATAATATTTTGTTTGATTCTTGTTATCGTGTATGGATTGTACCTGTTGGGTATTGCTTCATGGTGTATAGGTCTCCTCTTTATCATAGTAATCTCTGTATTTAATAAGGAAGTGGAACATGGCCATCTTGTGACTGTGAGGGTGTGACGAAGTCTTATAAATCGCTACATCGGTCATCGTCTCTTTCATGTATATTCTGAATCCTTGTTTGTTCCCACTTCTTCTCACTGCCAGATCGAGAAAACTAATTGCTAGAAAAAGACAATTCTATCTCTATCATAAATTTTATGTTTTTATTTATTCTGTTTAAATACTAAGAAAGATCATTTACTTCTTTATGATTCCCAATGAAGCATGCCAGTATGTCGTCTACATACTTTATCCAATATTAAATTTTGTGGAAGTAGACATATATTTTTACTTTCTCTAATTTGCCTAGATATTAATCCGCTAATAACTGACCAAAACATTTCCCATTGCTAACTCTTTAGTCTATATAAAGACTTTATAATAGTGCTCTCTGAGGCTATATTTTCACTAATGTCATATTTCCATGTTGACTCCAGGTTACATTTCTTGCTTTGCGTTGAATGTATTTTACCAACTGAATTAAAAATATGTTTACAGCTTCTCCAGATGAATGATGGAGAATAAATTAGCTATATAAAACGAAAGCAGGATGCAGTCTTCTCATAAATTTACTTGTAATATTTTCACTACTTCTACAGTATTATCTATTGAATGTTTCACTTTAAAACTTGTTGCTGCTAAGAATTCCATGAACATTCTCATACTTATTTTTTTTGTTGGTACCATTAACTAAAAGCCTGGAGAGTATTGAAATTAAATTAGATTTCCTAATATTAGATAATATAAATAAAAACGAAGAAATAATAAACACATGTACGCTAAGAAACCAACCCCCTCCACACTTCCTAAATGAAGCCTGTTGTCGAGTGAAGTCTAAAGGGGTAGCAAACCTATTTTAAAATCTGAATTAATATAATTATTTTAACTGTTAAGTTTTTCAAACGATCAAGGGGTTATGTAATCGGATTATGATACGGAATTGTGTTTTTTTAATAGTTTATTACTTATGTATCGAATTTTTTTTTTTTTTTTAGTAAAATGAATGAACCATTTCAGACTTAGTGCAATACAGCACTGTTAATGTTTTGAATATGTTTTATTTATTGATAGTTATCATTCTTGCTTTTAATGATGTTTTTATTTATTCTGTGCATCATCTATGTATCATTTAATGATAGATTTAGTTAGTCTTCATATGCACAGTTGAGGTTTGTATCATGTGACTTTTCATTTTAGGAACTGAAAATGACAGCTTAGGGCTGTCGAAAACATTAGAGGTGAATAAATACTAGATTGTGCAAAGACGGAAGATTTATTATTTAATTATACCCCTCCACAACCGTCATTCAAGTTAGTTGTCAGTTGTCATGAGGACACATAGTTACAGTCAGTCCTCCAGAAGATATGGAGATATAAAGTTCTTAGTCAGTAGTTATTGAAAGATAGACACAGTCTGTTGTGTATAAAATAGGAAAGAATCAGTTTTGGGTATGTGCATATGAGTTATTAATCAGCAGTGGAGGGAAACAAGGAGAATCAACAGAAGAGTTTTAATTAGAAAAGTCAAGCATGCCATAATAAATGATTTATTTAATCAACCTGGTACCAAAGAGAGTAAACAACATTGTAATCATTTATCAATTAAACTTTAATTTATAACATAGGCCCACAAGAAAAACAGTTTTTTTGGTCCTAGGATTTTAGAAGTGATTAAGGGACGCTGAATCTAAATATGAAATCAGATTTGCTCTATCTGCTCTACAGATCAGTGTTTTTTTTTAATGTGCAGTTCTCTATATCACATACACAAGGATTGGTTCCAGTATATTTTCAGTCTACTGTCTAGTTAGTTGCAGGGAAATCCACCAGATTGAGTAAGCATCCTGTAACTTAAGTGACTTTCAACGCCTTAACTAGAGTTGAGGTTAGTTTGTGAGTTCTAGACATGAAGGGTAGATCGAAGTTGGCCTCATGTGATATTTGTGTTTAGGAAAGAGTTGTTATAAACTTAACCTAAAATGTACTGAGTTGTTGAATAGAAATAAAATTAGTTCAAGGAGAAGAAGTTGTGTAAATCATCCTGATGTGTCTTGCTATATATGCGGAGAATACCCCTTAAAAGAAAAAAGAAAAACTGTTAGTGACTTGGGTAAAGAGAGCTTATTTTAGATACTTTGGTGTTAAGCTTGTTGATCTGTTGATCAAGATAAAACCTGGGCACTGCATTAGGTCTGTAAAACGTGTACAGCACATTTGCGGCAATTAACTACTGGTAAAAGAAAAAGTATGAAATTTGAACCAATAGTTTGGAGAGAACCCGAAAACCACTTCGATGACAGCTATTTCTGCCTAATAAATAATACTGGAATGAATCGAAACAACTGTAGCAAGTGGACTTCTGCTGATTTGGTCTCTGCAAGACACCCGGTCCCTCACTCAAAGGAAGTGACGATCCCAACGTTTCACTAGTTACCAGACCTCTGTGAGGACGAGTGTAGTCCCTCTTAACACCCTTATGATACTAATGAAGGTGACATTAATTATGAGAGAATGTCATCAATTTCTCAACATTTCAAACAGGATGAGACCTCACCAGAGGCTCAACCTGTCAAAAAAAGCTTCTGAATTACTCACTTCCAGGTTCAAGGACAAAAATTTGCTTGGGCAAGGAACCAAAATTACCTTTTACTATACAAGAGAAAAGGGCCTGCTCGTTACTCTTCTTCTGTCAAGAAGACAATCTTGTAATTTTTCACAAAATTAGAGGACTCCTGGAACAAATGGGTCTTCCTGACTATTTTCCAGATGATTGGCCTCTATATATTGACAGCTCAAACCGAAGTTTGAAATATGTCCTTCTACACAATGGGAATGAATATGGTACAATACCAATTGATCACTCTACGATAATGAAAGAAGAATATACCACCATAGCTTTGGTCATAGAGAAGATAATGTATCATGAAATTCAATGGGTGATTCATAATAATAATTATAAGTAGTAACATTAAAGTGAATTAATTAATGTTATCATATATAAAGATAGTGAATAAGTAAATAGTTAAAGATTGCTGATAGTGAACTGAGTTCTGCAAGGAGAGTGTTAAAGGAAAGATGTTGTCTTGATGTCATGAACC
This sequence comes from Acanthosoma haemorrhoidale, assembly GCA_930367205.1. Classification (NCBI taxonomy): domain Eukaryota; kingdom Metazoa; phylum Arthropoda; class Insecta; order Hemiptera; family Acanthosomatidae; genus Acanthosoma; species Acanthosoma haemorrhoidale. Next base: position 56,647,143 of record OV884011.1, read on the forward strand.
ATTATGCATCTAATGGTGATCAGATATAAATAAGTCAATAGTGATTGTTATGTAGGGAGCTATCATAATAGTTGAGTAACACAGGCTTGATCAGTGTCAAATTAGTGAATCTTTTAATAATAAAATATTACTCTCGAAAACCATCAGTGATCTAGCAAATAAATTATTCACCAATATTGATCAGAAAGCATAGCAAACCAAGACAGCCTATATGTAATTTATTTTATTTATCATATTTTCTAATGAGAGTAGGGTTTTGAACCAGCCTGAGAAATAAAAGTAGCTCTAGAAACTCAAGCATTAAATAATTTTTTGTTAAACATAATTATTTTTATTATTTAAATTTGAGCAAAAATAAGGCTTGAAAATAAAATAATAAAAAAAGATAATATACATATGACAAAAAAAGTATTATGAAAAATTTAATATGAAGTCAATCGATGAATAAATAAAAGATTTATAAATAATTGCAGGGTTGTTTTCATTGGCTATCTTCCTTCTTTTCTTTATTCTTGATTGAGCCTTCGTTCGTCTAGATTGCTGATGGCTTAAAAATACTAATATAGACTTAACATTCCACATATTCATTATATCAAAAACTCCAATTCTCGATTCTTCAAACTACTTCAGGCAAAACAACATAAATATTTCATGTAAACACAGAAACTTTGCCTTCGCAACAAGCTTTACTCTAGTAGACTAATAACTATATCACTTTTTCTGTCAGAACCTTCGCTCAAGTAAAATTACACTTCTTTTACACCAACCAACCAATGTACTATCTTTGTAGGCTATGTCTCCGACACCTTTACAATATACAAGATCCCTTTCTCGACTACCCACTGCTACAATGAAATATTATGCACTTATTATGTAACTTATTTATTAATTCTTTTTTATGACTCCAAAATATTATACATCCAGTTACAATACAACTGTTTCTCTTTAACAATCATTCTCATCTGCTGACTTATTAATTTTTATGTACAAAACACACCCACTGAAGGAAGCCCACCAACAACTGAACTCCCCCCCCCCCCAAGGCATGTCACATGTGCCCTTTTCAACAAACTCTGGACAATGTTTCATCTCTCATAGTTTTCTTTCCATAAAATGTATTCTATGATAATTTGTTGATTCCTTGATGATTTTTTTGTTCTGAATTTGTTTTTCTATATTGCAGTGATATTGGCTCACTCGGATTAAAATTTTGTCAATAATAGTGAAAATATGAACCATTAGTGACTTTGAGCTTGAATTAAATATAGAAGTTTATTGTTTGACCAACAAATTGAGCCACTATTACATCACTTACTTTACAATGTAATAAATGAATCTAATATAATATGAAGTGATCATGTTAGCTTTGGAGAGATTCATACTCTAAGAGTCCATGGAGTCAGTTATTTAATTAGCTGATGAGGGAAACAGTAGTTAGTGATGAGCAGTTAAGAGCAGAGCTGTACCTACCTATTTACCAACACCTAAAAGAACATACTTCAAACACGAAGAGATTAAGTAAAGTAAATTTAATTATATAATGATATTTTCAAACAAGAGTTAAATCTAAACTCTTAATTTTGTAAATAGATAAACTTATAGCGTATGTTTCTAACAAGATATATAATGAAAAAAAACAAAAACATTTTGGCTCAGGAAATCAAATACCAAGTATCTACACATTTATTTGTTACTCACTTTTTATTAAAATAAGTGTGGCAACCTGTGAACAGCCCACTCCCAGGTTAAGTGGTTTGCCTAAATGGTGCCAACAACTGAACCACACAGCTCATGGCCCAAATGGCTAAAGTCAGCTAAGTGTGGCCATTAGATGAAAAAAACAATTATATTAAAATATTCGGGCCGTGTAGTCTTCTGTTGTGAACAGTTTTTTCTTAATGTTTATTATGACTTGAGAATCCTAGATATTTGTAGCTAAAACCCCTTACTCCTGCCACAATCCTTCTATTCATACCATTTTTTATTACATCTAGAATCCGCAACTCGGTTAATCAGGATTTGAGTGAACTAAGATTAATTGCATAAAAAAAATCAAGATAAAATGCATAATAGTTCCAATAACTTATATACTTTAATAAAATTTGTTAAAAATTATAAAGATAAAACTGAGATTTGATCTGATATGCAATTATACACTGAAAGAAATTAATTCATGCATATATATTAATTAGCTTTATATCATAAATATATACTTATTTTATAGGTACATAATATTGAAAAGATACAATATTAAGAAGTTTTTTTTTTAATTCTATTAATATTTTATTATCAGTAAAAATATAAACAGGCATGCTTTGATTATCTAATTTGAAAAAAAGATTACCTCGAGGAACTACACTAATGTCTGAGTCGGACGATCTCCTACAAATCGGCGAAGGTTCCCTTTTGACCTCTTGCAATTCCCTTTAACAGTGGTAATTAAAAATAAACAATAATTTTAAATAAATAAAAATAAAATCAAATACAATAATCAATAATGTATACAGTGGTGTTGCAATTATCCTGATCATTTTGGGATTAAGACAGTACAGACAATCAGAAATTCAGATAATCAAGACCTTCACCATGGATTTATCTCTCGGCTTTGATTTACCACCGGGCCCAGCTAATTGAAATTTTACTTCAAATAAGAATACATTTTTTTTTATAAAAACTTTTGTCATTTGGACTATACAAAGGATGGTATGTTCAATTTTCAAGTTATAGGCAAATTACTAACTAAGTAACTATCTACAGGATGCCAACCAACCATGACACTGGGAAGTAATTTTGTCCCAAAACAAAATTATCTTCCAGTGTGGGAGTTGAACCCCAATGCCAGCAGGAGAGTCAGGCTCCATACCTTCCTGTGACCCAGGGCCCCATAAGAATAAATCTATAATGGAATAATAACAAAATGAGTAGCACTTGACTTAAGTTAAAATTATGAATTAAAATTTGAGCACCACCATTTTGTAAGGCAAATCAAATAGTTAAGCTTCATCCGAATATATGACTATAAGAAGTAAATAATATTCAATTAACATTAGTAATTATTATGATTTGGTACATTAATATTAAACTCACAATGGTACAATGGGATCTAAAGTAACAGCAGTTCCGAGACCTCTGACAACAACCCCACACTCACCTTCAAGATCGAAACACTGTTTATAGCCAACAACCGAGTTAGCACCAATGTCTAGTACCTAAAAATATTACTGTGAAATAGATTATATTGTAATGACATTTTATATAGTAATTTTAAATTGAAAATAAATGTAAATTTTCTTAAAATCCAGGATCGAAAGAATTTTTGTGAACAAGGTACAGAAAATATTGCATAAGCCAGCAGTATCTTGTGACGAACCCAATTATGATTTTTAATTCAAAGCATTACAATGGTTATGTACAGGCATCAAGTAGAGAAGAAGTAAGGCGGCTTGCATTCATGATGCATCCCTAAAGGAGGACAAACTGTTTTAAAAAGAGATATATAAGATACTTTTGAAAGACCACATGTGTTGTGTCAACTTCTTCACCATGAATAATTAGAAGTTCCCCTCTTCTTGGCCCAGAAAATAGCCACACATGTTTCTATATTTTAATAATAAAAACCTTAAAGTGTCAGTAAGAGAGGGGGAAACTAGTGTACGAAACAGCTGAACCCGCGTCGGGGGTTAGACTCAGAACCCGGCACCTGAAGAACACTACTCTCTCTCTGCACTGGTGCTTGCTACTCTACACGAACTTCATGGCTTTCTTATTCAACTACCTCTGTATCTCTCTTTCCTAACCTCGCTATGTTTTAGTCCGGTGTTGTCAGACCCCAAACCTTCCTAGTGGGATTCTCTGCCTCTGTCTCGCTAAAATTAGCACCTCCTTGGAAGAGACCTCTTCCTCGCGGACGACAGTCGCCGGGGCCCAACAAACTTTACCTGGTAGCGTCTCCCCGGGCGTTCCAGTCTGCCTCTCTCCAGTTCACACTCTCCTTTGGGATCCGGGTGTGTTTCGCTTACCCTTAGATACCGAGTGTGAATTTGTGGTCATTCCAAGACCACATAAACTACCTATAATACTTACCCTGTTTCTCTTCTCCTGAACATAGTGCTTTGTTGGGGTGCACCTTCTAAGATCTTATGGAGTCAGATCAATACGAATAAAGCTGCCCGCCGACTAGGCTGCCAGCAAAGGTCAAAGACCACAGGTCCACCCATTTTACCTATTTCTTGACGCTCGCCAAACAGTGGCCGGGTTGTAGTGACCCTATCCCGCGCGGGCGCCCTCCCCCCTAGGGGACAATTCCCGACAATATGTTTGTAAATATACCATGTATTGACAAGTTCAGATAGTTCATTTATAAGCAAAAGGAATTACAACTGCTTTTAATGGATTCAAATTAATCATTATTGCAAATTTGCAGATCGATTGATTAACATTATTAAGAAGATATTTCAAAGTAGACAGCAGGTATATAAAAAAACGCAAATGATAAATAAATTAAATTAAAAACATAGCATAATGCATTGATTGTGCTTAAATAATTTGTCAAAAATTTAACCCTCTTTATAAAACAAATTATGATTCCATGAATAATGCTGTGTATTATTTCAGATTAATAAAATAAAAATTATTATATAATTTACTGCCCATTAAGGTGTTTAATTGAGAAAATTCATATCATGCAACAGTTAACTTAATCACTACATCATAGGACAGCCTATGAAACAGATATTATCTACATTTTAAATTAAAATTAAAATGCGAGACAAACCTTAAGTCCAATTTTTCTCTTTACTTGTCCAGTCAGTTTGAAGAAAAGTGTCTGTCTTGCTTCGTTAGTGGACCGTGGGGTTCTGATTTTATCGATCCATTGATATTCGGGATCATCAGCAAATACTAACTCCTCGACAAACCCATGAATTGCTTTTAACTGATAACCTTCAGGAATCATTGAACCTTCAAATGAACATTATAAAATTTCTTGAGTTAGTCTGTTGCATTTTTTTTTTAAATTCAAACTCTAACATTGATGAATCAATAAATTAACTTAAAAAAAAAAACATTATAATAGTATGATCAAAGAAATATGAAATATTTTTATTTTTGGGCGAATTTCCAGAGAAAAATTTTTCTCACCAATTTATTCCTCTTTAGATTTCCTTCTTCTCTAGGATCCAGTCCCTATAACCCCAATCAACAACATTCCTTCATTTCATTACTTGATTGATCATAAAATATTGAGTTTATAGCTAGCCATGAAATTAGATCGGAGTAGATGTATTTATTATGAATCGCCTTAGCTTAATGAAACAAAGATGATATACTTTCATAAAATTTATTTATAATACAAATTTTTCCCCTTTGTTTCTTGACTAGAGATGTATTCCCTTCACAGACTACTAGAACCTTATTTATATCTACCTTAGATTCTTGTTATATTATTAACACTCTTGCTCATCACTGTTCAATAAATTATCAAATTTAACAGTAAAAAATAATAAAACATTTATTACTTATTATTATAAAGTCAATCTATTAAAATAAAAAGTTTTCTATGTGTCTTTTTTTATAAGTGATTTATGTTTCTTTTGAATCTAGACTGATATATTAAGGTTAATAACAATTATTACACTATGTTTAACACCTTCCTTTCATTTTTTGTCAAAACCTGGTGCAAGTTTACTAGTATGTCAAAACACCATACATGAATAAATTTGATGAAAATCTAAACGCTTTCTTTCATAAACCAAGAACACAACAAATTCAACCAATCAGTATTACATTCTCACACCAGGGTAATATCCAGCTTAAAAATGCACAGTAAATATTTTGCAGTTTTACTAATACTTACTCGAAAAAAATTGAATTCCACAAGAAGACTGTCTAAAGCGATTGAAATCTTCAAAAAGATCTAATTTAACAACAATGTTCACTTCGCCTCGAATACCGTGCATTGTATCATAGACTGGAAGCCAACCGGAAATAGTCAGACCTGCAAAACATACTTACTGATCAATATTAATTTTTTTAATCGTAAAAATTAAAAAGAATAAATATACTTATATTAAATAAAAAGCAATCATACCTTTTACTTGATGATTGTTGGCAACATTTGTATGGTCATGAGTAAGAGCTAGTGATGAAGGCAACAACAGAGGATTTAAGTTAAGATATACTTTCCCTATAGCATCATTTGCTGAATATGTATCATAGTCCATTATTCTTATTTGCAAAGGTTCATCTTGAAGTTCAGCATCTTCCATCTGGAAGTTAAAACAAACTGAAGGATACATTAATTTAGTGTATGATTATATATATAACCATTACAAACGGCCTTTAATCGCATATGGCACTGGGGCTTGCTCTTTAAACTCAAAAACAACCCTCCTTCCACGTACTACCATATCATCCTGTCACACTTAACTGATATTTCAGCATATTCAATGCCTTTTCTACATCCGCCTTATTTCTCTAACTTGCCGGTGTCCCTCAGGGTAGGGTACTTAACTCAGTCCCTTCCGTACTACTTTGATACGCCTAATCATACTTCAACCTCCCTCTATGGATTCGCTGTCGACACAGCCATCCTCTCTTCTAATCCTGACCCCATGTTTGTTTCCCACGGTTTGGAGGAACACCTTGCCTTTTTAAAATCATGGCTCATGAAAAGTCAAAGTAAATGCTGACAAGTCCTCTCATGCCCCCTTCATTCTCTGTCACTCATTCTGTCCTCCAGTTTTGCTTTTAAACCAATGTATTCCTGTTCAATCCAAAACATTCTAGGACTTGCAATATAGACAAGCAAGGATCCCACCAAAAAAGTTACAAGATGTTAAAAACGTAAGTACTGTACGCACTTCTTAAAATACTTTGTGTTGCTTAGCCCTATCATCAGTATGATTTTTCTCCAGGGTAGTTTAGATATTTCAATCTTGTTTCCATTTTAGGCGATTATAAGTATTTGGCTATACTCCATTATAGTCATAAGGCCACTCATGATGTTTTTAATAAGAATTTAATAAGAATTTTTTAACCGTTCATTTCCTATTCTCTCTAGCCTAGATTTCCGAAAAGATCTTCAAGTCATTCTCAGTAGCATTTAGTCTCTACCTTTTCTATCTCCTTGTCTCACAAATATACAAAAAAAATCCTTCCCATTATCATGGTGTAAACAATTTATTAAGTTATTGGGTAAATTGAATCATATTTCTTCTTATATGTCCCATGTTCCCCAATCAAAACAAATCATAAGTACTTAAGAGTCGGAAATTATTTAGATCTGGTATTAAACACCATTATATCCCTAAGGAAAGGTGGTGTTTCATTAAAAGAGCTACATACTCAACAATTAAAGTGTGGTGATATACGAAAAATCATCCCTAAAACCCTGAAAAAGATTTTGAATAAATATATGTATGAACTGATTCAAATGAAAATTTTTGACAATCAACAGGATCCAAATAAAAGATAAAATCAAGGCGATTTTGATAATAAATAAGAAGTACCTCAAATTTATACCATTCTGAATTCCACTGTGGGTTTAATGTTTTTCGGCAAACATCAGTTTTATAAGTTACTGTCCCAACCTTTATCTCTACAAAAGCATCAGTAGTGTCACTGCTTCTGTCCATTACCGGTAGATTCCTACCAGAAATTACTTTTACTTTTAATTTGCCCGGCATTATGTTAAAATGTGGCTATTTAAATTCAGAAAAATGATAAATAATCCTTAACTATATATAGCATTTGAAGAAGACATATCGAATCAATGAAGGGTATAAACAAAACTACAAAGAACAAGATATATGTTAACAGCTCTGTACAAAGAGGAACATTCCTGTGAATCATATCTTTACAATTGATGCATAAGATGTCATCACAGTCTTAGACGTAGGAGGGTTTTATTCTAGACTATTCATTTAAAATCACATCAATGTATCACTAGAAAAATAGGAATCAGAAAGTAAACTTCAGCCAGGTGGTCTGTCTAACAGGCCATAGAATAAAATGTTCGTTCATCGTTACTTCACTTTTGCGTGAAATGATTGGTATCAAATAAAGATGTTATGGAGCGGTAAAATATCGTAGTAACTCAAACCTTTAGGTTCACTTAAGGATTCCAGCTCCAGTTTCAATTCAACTCATTTTCTTACTCCTCCGTAGTCTTCGTTCATGGCCTCTTTTGCGTACTGATACTGGACCAATCATCAATCCCGCGATGATTTATTCTCATTATTTAATAATAAAAATATAAAAAAAAACTATAACGAAAAGAATAATCATGAATAATAACAAATTAATTTGTAAAACTTTTTATTCTTTCTACTTTTTACACTTAAATAAAAAAAAAAATGTTAATTTAATGTTTTTAACTTTCCATATTTGCATTTAGAAATATTAAAAATTTCACCTGGACCGTCGTACGCACAAGATCATCCCTGCTTTAGAAAATATTTGTTCGCAAGGAACAGAGACTGGGACAACCTGAATACAAAATTAACACAGGTGTTGTATAGAGTATATAGATAAAATCAAGACCATCATTAATGGTAATTATTACCAAAAGCCATCTTCGGCGATTTAGCTGAGGACTGGATAATTATATTTATGATCCTCGCAATATTTTATAGGACCTCGTGTTGGTCAAGGAATCCATCTTCAAGATAACTTTGAATTTCAATAATGGCTTTGCTCTCGGCACTGCCTGCAATAGTCAATAAGTTTATTACAATGCCTTACCTAGATACAAGCATTTTAGTTGTTACTAACTAGTTGGAGCAAAAATTTGATTTTTTTGCAAGGCTGCGTTGGCGATTAAATTGAATTTACCCGTAATAATTCAGGATTAATTGATATTTTACGGCATATGTTATGTTAATAGCGTTAACGACAATTGTAATTCTGTCCCCGATATTCAAAAAACCTATAATTTGTTTTAATTCTGCAGCCAAATTTTCACCTGTATGGCCTGACCTTACATAACAATACAGGAAGAATAACATTGCATTTTTCAACTCCCCTTGATATACAAAATGGACTTGGTTGGATTAATTTTGAATAGGTGGCCAAAGGAACGTTTCGTTTATATCTAATTGTATCTTTCATCTTGGATAAGCGTTGCTCATACTACGCTGTTATCATAGTTTTTGAAAATTTTTGTCGGGATGGCAGTTCATATGAAGGATGTAGGAATTTAATTAATTCTGTAAATCCTATGTCAGCCATGAAACGGCTAGCCTAATAAATGGCTAGTAGTCACAATAAAATAATTTTAAAAGTATATCATCTGCTTCTATTGAAAGCGTGGTGTTATTTTTGTTTTTAGAAACGATGATATTCGTGATGGTGAGTGATAGAGCAGATTTATGGACAGATTCTAAGATTTAGCAATGGGAGTCATTAAACATACTGGGGTCAGGGCACTAAGGACTGGGACGGGTCGTTCACATTGCCCAGTAGCTAAATTAGAACTACCGTTTACCGTCAGGTTGGTTTCACCTCCGGTTTCATTAATTTTGTTTTTCCGTTCCCCCGATTCGTTCAAGAGGATGAGATCTATAGTAGGTTGGTGCCTTTTAATGTGCTGCCCCAAATTCTAAACTGCTATTAAAAGACACTTTCGATGAACACATTTTACATTTAAAAAACTCAGGGCCCTCTTATTCAATGTGCGCCCACATTAGCGTAATCCTCGGACACAGAATAAACAGAAACTATAAAGAACAATCAAAACAAACAAAAAAAGGTTTTGTATATAAGGAAAAAACTACATATACACAGGTCGAATGATAAACTAATAATAACTAATTACCGAACTTGCCCTGGAGTCGGTAGCGTAGGTGGTTGCCAGAACCAAGAGTTAGGATTTTTCAAGAATTACGATAATGTTTAAACGCATTGTACGACAAATGGCGTAATAACGTTATTAGGGCTAAATTTCCAAAACAATTATACCGGATTTGTATGAGCAAGGCTCATCCGAGATAAAAGTAGCAATTCATAAAACCCATAAACTCTTTGACCAAGATTTATAAGCCCAACGACTTCGATTTTAAATGAATTCTATATAACTTTGACAGCCCATTTATTTAGCATAATAGCCTGTTGTGGCAACTACTTCACCACGAATAAATAGAAGTTACCCTCATCTCGGACCAGAAAACACCCGCCTACATTTCTATATTTTACTAATAAATCTTCGGTGACCTTATAGAGAGAGGTGTCTAGCTCACGTTCCCGACACGGCCGGAGCCCATTAGGAGCGCGGGCATACCCCAGCCTCTGGTTGGCCAAAATAAACTGTCATAGGATTGGCTAAAATAAAACGCTCCGCTATAGGCAGGAATGGCCTGTTAATATAAGGCAGGAAGTCAGACAATCGGTGACAAGTGTGATTTTTCAGACATTCGGAATCAGTCACTTGTAGTGAACACAGCTCTCACTATTTCTGCATTGGCGCTTATTACTAAGCTTAAACCATGGCTTTGTTATTTTATTACCTGTGCACCTCTCTTTGCTAACGTTGCTATTTTTTAGTCCGGCGTTGTCAGACCCCACACCTTCCTCGTGGGATTCTCTGCCTTCGTCTCACTAAAACTATCACACCCTTGTAAGGGATCGCTTCCATACAGACGACGAACTCTGGGCTCCTACAAAATGTACCTAGTAGCATCTCCCCCAGCGATCCAGTCTGCCTCTTTCCAGTTCACATTCCCCTATGGGATCCGGACGGGTTTTGCCTACCCTCAGATACCGAGTGTGAACTCGTGGTCAATCCAAGACCACGTAAACATACTATAGTTAATACCTCGCCTGTACCTCTTCTCCTGAACATAGTGCACTTTTAGGGCACACCTTCTAAGATCTTATGGAATCAGATCATTAAATAAATACGAATTAAGCTTCCCGCCGACTAAACCGCCAGCAAAGGTCAAAGACCACCGGTTTATCCGTATCTCTTACAGACGCCCGCAAGGTAGTGGCTGGATACGAGAGCTTCCCCCGATGGGCGCCCCGACAAGCCCATTTTTTATTTATTTATTCAAATAAAATCGCACATCTCAACGCTGGAATTCATATGTATCAAAATTTTTATTATATGTTTAAAATAATGTATTCTGAATCGTTAAAAAAAAAAATTATTGATGGTAGGTTTTTTATTTTAAAATTCAATCAAGCAATTCATTGCAAACCATCCACTGGAATCAGCATAACCGACAAAAAGTTGATTTTTAAATAGAATAGAAAAAATTAATTTGATTTTAAATGACAGCAATAATTAGAGTAAAGTTTTGAATGTTTTAAAATCCTTACGCTTTTATCAATTTCCGCATCTTTTATTGGTTTATCCAGCAAATTTAAAAATTTTGTCAATTATTAAAAAATTAAAATGGTCTTAGTTTTATTTTTATAAGATTTTAATCCTAAAAAAAGTGTTAAAAAAAAGAAAGTGAAATGAATTTTCTCTTTAAAGATAATGAAATTCTTGAGCCAAGTTAGGGGTGCCTTGACTATTCGAACGCCAACCCTTCCAGAGTTCCGACCGAAGCCAACCAGCGAAGTAGGGGGAAGGGAGCCCTCGTCTTGGAGCTAATACACTAAGAGGAAGCGGGCAAATAGCTCCGAGTGCGTATTAGGTTCCATGTTTATAATACGGAACCATCCCCAATATCAAACTTCCTTTAGTTGTAGTAATTGAAAATATGTGCAATTAAGTAAACTTTTTCCCTAGTGGAGTCATCACTCTCCACACAGTATAAATTGACATTTGTTGCCATAAAAATGATTATTGACGATAAATTCACAAAATATTGAAATTACAGGTAGAAATTCTTTCATTGACAGAAATGACACAATTCAAAACATAAATATGATTATGACTAGTTAGAAAATATAAAAACATCATTTGTCCTACTTTTTTTTTTTTTGTATTTATTGCTATAAATCCTTTTCAAACTGTAACAAATTACCTTCTTCAAATCAAAATTATAGGTGCTGAGGAGCCAAAGGTCCAGTATTAGATAGGGTTGTAATGTCTTAACAAATAATGATTTAAGGGGATGAAGTGGAAAATTTTATACTCTCAAGGTCATATGTTTCCCTCACCCAGAAAAGACCCAGGTACCCTTCAAATACAGTATAACTGAGCCACCAGAAGGTCTTAAGTGTATTCAGAAAGCTGTTTAAGCAAAGAGCTAAAAATTTGGTCTAAAACAGGTAGTCACAGGATTCGAACCCTCCTTTTCTGCGGCCAGAAGCTCACAACTACTGCTAGTCAATATCTATCTAATTTCCTTAGCTTGTTTCATTCAAAAAAAGAACAGCTCAGTTCAAAAGAGGCTGGATATCAGGTCCTGGGTTTGAATCATGGCTCTGTCTTTTATCACTTTTTATAGCTAATAATTAAGAAACTATTATAAATACTGTAAATAGCAATTATAAATGACTTAAAATCTCTTGCTTCTGCAATTCCCTCGTTAACAGCTAAGCTTACGGGATGGACCACACTATCCTACAAGTTTTTTCTAAGTAAATGAATAAATTTTTATTTACTGTCTAAGTATTATATTACAATTTTAGATGGTAAACAATAGCATAGGAGTAAATAGATATTTCAAAAATGAGAAACAAGAAATGGCTTAAATTGGAAATAATAAATATTAAATTGAATAAACCAAGTGAATTTTCTACCAACTCTATGTAGTCTTTACTACAAGATGATCTAACATCAAGATGACTGTTCACTGTATACCTCTTGAGAATAAAATGAAGAAGTATCCTTAAGAAATTTATTTATTTGTTTACATTTTCTTTTCTTTTTTTTTTGGTCAACTTATAAAGATGACCCAGTTTGTCATTGATATTTACTTTATTATTATTAAATAGAAAAATTATATTTACAATAAAACTGAAGCAGAGCGACAATCTTAAGATGTTAGTGTTCTTATATAAAATTAATTGAACATTTAGAACTTTAATATCATCACAGAAAATTAAATTTTAACTTTCTTTTTCACAAATTGGCCTCTTAGAATTAATGAGCAGTCTAATAGCTGCCATCCATGAACTGCACAAAGATGTATGGTCGACCATTAAGCTTCGTTGGAGGTTATCACATGCTATCAGGTCATTTTCCACAAGAGCTAAAACAAAAAAAATATAAACACTATATTACAATTTTGTTCAAGAGAGTATAGTATTTGAAGCCTGTTATAAGTTGTATCTGACTTTCATCACAGTGCTGATGGGTTAAGGTTCACCCTGGGTACTAGATTTATGGGGCGTTAAAAGCATGATGACCTATAGTTAGCCAACCTCATTTTAAAGAACAATACCTATAATATCCCCATCCAGTTTAAAATAACAAGATTTGTCATCTGAATTACAGTTTTGTACTATGATCTATGACCATAATAAAATTTTTAAATATTTCGCATCTTTCATAAGGAGATATGAGATGGCAGTAGGTGATAGATGGCGCTGGGTCAATCTTTGACTGTTTCCTCTAATATTTCATTTTTGTTTTAGAGACCAAATTTGATAATTTTTTTTTATTGAAGTTGCTACTTATTTTCACTCACAAGCCTGAGTGTTAAACCAGAACACCCCCCTCAGAAAAAAATCCTTAGAAGGGTTAGAAATTGAATATGTCTTTGTTGTAGCTAGTAGATAGGAATTTTATACTGGAAATTTGTGAGTAGTTCTTATGAGGAAATCACAAAAACTAAATTAAATCCTTAATCAATCAAAGATAATTTCAGGATGTTGCAAGTTACAAATATTGTATTAACATTATAAATATCATTAAAATTATTATTTAAAATTAAGTTAATTTTAAGGAAGTGGGTTTTCTGTTGAAATAAAGTGTATAGAAATAGTGTTTTGGGCTTAAAATATAAAACCAGGTACCAAGGGTTACCAGGGAGGGGGGGGGACAAACATATTGGATGGGTAATCGAAATGTGGTGGCCAATAAATCGCAGTGTTTTGACAGGTCAGTTGATGTACCTTTCTCAAGAAACTAAAAACGCTAGTCTGCACCTGTTGCTTGACTTTCCAATAGTGGGCTAGTTCATCTACTGCAGGCACATAAAGTTACTTGACTCATTTCAGTACCTTAAAACTATGACTCTACGGCCCTTCCCGCAATGATGGGAAAAAATGTCTGAGAAACTTGGGTTAAGTTAGTACTTAGCTAGTTTTAATTTCTAATATCATCCTGAGGGTGAACCCTTCTATATTAATAAGGTTTGTTTTGGTTATTTTCTGTGATTAATTTAATTATTAATTTGGAATGTTTTAACTGCTAAACTTTAAATTTTATTCAACTTTTAAATACATTTTATGAATGTTATTGTAATTTTAGATAACCCATACAACATTTTAGCATATTGATAGGTGCATTAAATATTTATGGTTCTATTTGTTATTTAAGCCTCAGATGACAAATTCTTATTGAAAGCACTCAGGAAAATAAACAAATAACATTGAGGGTAGACAAAAATATCATATCTATAAAATGCATCCCATGACTGTCAAACAAAAAGAAATATCAACATTGTATACATGATCATTAGAAATAATTAAAAATAAAGTAGCAATAAAATAAATTCCTAGGTAATACAATAAATAAATAAGTCCTTCCATCATTAGATTAAATTAGTATACCTTCTGAAATTTTACCCAACTTCAACTTCAAATCATTTGGAAACTTATCAGCATTCCACATTTTCTCCATAAGAGTCAATCGTCGTTTTATCTCAGAAGCTTCTTTCTGTAAATCCCACCAAATTAATAATCTAAGGAGGCTAAGAATGGTCTATTCAGAATAGTATTACACTTAAATACCTCATTCTCATTTTGATATAATCCTTTCGTGGCTGAATCAAAATTGTTCAATATAACTTTTAATTCAATCGGCTGTGTGTTAACGCAGTAGGGTTTAGATGTTGGCATGATTTGTGAAGGTGCAACTGGAGGAGGGCCTAATGGCGGAGCACTCACTTTCCTATCCTCATTAACAATACCAGTTGATTTATTAGAATCAATTTCATCTCCAGTGTAAGCAATTCTTTTATTTAAAGGCCTTTTTAAACGATTAGTACAAGAATCGAAGGAAAAGGTAGGGGGATCATTCCACCCTGAGAAAAAAAAACAAATATAAGATCATTACTTAATAATGAAGAATGTTTGCTAATCTATAACAGAAATCCTTTTTACCTTTAGGGTAATTGTCATCAGCCATATGTGTTTTTCAAGATCAGTGCAAGACAAGTACAAATAAATTATGGTAAAAGAAGGATTTGTTTTTATTGTAAATGATACATCAGTATCAGCTAAATCAGATACATATCCCTGGTAAATAATTGGACCAATAAAAGCTATTTTATTTGAATAACTGCTAATAACTGACAACACAACAACAACGACTACTAATGATTCAGTTCAACTGTCAGGAAAAGGCCGAGATGAAAGTTACCCAAGGAAGTTGAAAGAGCTCAACCTTCACTACTGTAAAGGGGAAGAATGCTTGGCCACACCTCCTTAGCACCTGTTAAAAAGGGTTAGCTTGTTTTTTCCATCAGTTGGGCAATTAATTATTGATTGTTACTGATGGTTTTATCACAATTTATGCTTTACAATTTGAAAGTTTTATAAGATTACAGAATCGAGAGTATAAAAACCGCAGGTCTGATTAAATAATATATTTCTGCAAATATGTTTACTAAACAATTATAATTTACATTTAAATTTTACACAGAAGTGGAATACATTTGTAAAAATTTGACACAGAACAGAACACATAAGTAATTTATACAAAATTATTGCCTAATTCGAGAATAATATAAAGCAAGCTGTTATGTACATCGGAGTTTATAAATAAAATATTTTGAAAACTTTTCCCTTAATTCTTGTTTACTTCTTGAAGTTTGAGAATAACTGTTGGCGTTTTTTTTCAAGCAAACTACCTTTAAAATTTGTTTCTCTAAAAACTCAAAATTAGCACCCTCAAAAACTTATAAATATATAGTTTAGGCCAAAACAAAAATTCAATTTTTTTTTTTTACTTTGTCACCCCTTCTGGTGATTTTCGATAAACAGAAACCCTGGTTGATAAGTTTTTTTTTTTTTTTTATTATTTGTTCCGGCATTTGTGCACCGCGGCCTCACTGAGACCTATTGTGCGCCGTCCATGTCTCTGTCCTAAATATGTGACAGGCCCACGGCCTTTGCAAATCTGAGGATACTCAATGGATCGATCAGTTCACATAGTTTGGGGTCTACAATGCGATCACTACCAAAATGAAAGTATCGCCTTCTAGCTAAGTTATCACAGTCACATATTATATGACGTGCCGTTTCTCCCTCTTTCTTGCAGAATCTGCAGATTGGTGATCCCACTATCCCCAAATTAAAGAGGTGTTTATTTAACCGACAGTGACCTGTATAGAGTCCTGTCACACTTTTGAGTGTCCACCTGTCCATTGATAGAAGTGCTGAGCTTCTTCTCTTACAGGGTCCATTAAGAAACAGTTTCGAGTGTTCCTGTTTCTTAGTTTCTCTCCAAGAGAGTCTTGCCTTGTCCTCTATAGCTAATTTTATACGCCTTTTAGCGTAGCTGAGGCTGATACCACATATGGGTTCAGGTGCAAGAGGTGTCTGTTCTGAGCCCACCCTTGCAAGGCCATCTGCCTTCTCATTGCCTGTGGTGCCTGTATGTCCTGGCACCCAGTCGATTCTAACCTTATTGGCTAGCGAGAGTGTGTTTAGGTTGTTTTTACACTCCTCAACCAAATAAGATCTGGTCGTATAGCTTCTCAGGGTGCCAATGGCTGCCTGGCTATCCGTGAAAATTGTGATCAGTCTGTTTCTTACACCCTCCCCAATTAAGGTTTGGGCACATACATTGATCGCCATCACTTCGGCCTGAAAGACCGAGGTGTGTCTACCTAAAGGAATAGAAATCCCAGATTCTGGTTTATCTTTCCTCCATATGCCGGCCCCTGATCCGTTTTCTGTTAGTGAGCCGTCTGTATAGCAGTTAATCCCATTACACAGTTTATGTGGTTTGGTCTCTGTGTTTTCCGCACAGTATAAAACGTCTATGTGTTTCTTAGCTTGTAGGTCAGAGTGCATTGACAGCACCTCGTCCTCATCAATTCTTCTGAACAAGTTCCCATGTCCCATGTGAGTCATGACTTTGGATCTTGTACCTGATTTCGCAAGTCTGTAAGCCACGTTCAAGGCTTGCGCTTCTACTTCTATGTGCAGTGGATTCAAGTTCAATGAGACTTCCATTGCAGCAGTAGGAGTTGTACTCATGGCACCAGTAATCATGAGACATGAAAGCCTCTGTAATTTGCCAAGCAAAGTTCTATTTTTACTAATACTACCTCTGTGCCACCACACCATAGAGGCATAGAGCACCATTGGTCTAACTGCTGCGGTATATAGCCAGAATAACATTCTGGGTTGTAGTCCCCAGGTCCTACCCACAGCCCTTTTACATGCATAGAGGCATCGAAGTGCCTTCATAGTAGTATTCCTGATGTGTTTAGACCAGTCCAATTTACTATCCAGAGTAACCCCTAGATGCTTTACCTCACTACAAATGCTTACCTGTGTCCCCCCTATATAGGGTGGTCTAACTATAGCATTTCTTTTGTTAGTGAAGATACAGAGATTTATCTTCTGGGGATTGATTCCTAAACCATTCTTTTCACACCAATCCCTCAAAAGATCCATCGATGCGGAAAGCAACTCAGAAATGGTTTCTGAGAACTTGCCCCCTATGAGCACAGAAATGTCATCAGCATATCCCTGTGCGTAGAACCCTGCAGAGTTTAGGTTTGTTAACAATGAGTCAACGACCAAACACCACAGTAATGGAGATAACACCCCTCCCTGTGGACATCCTCCCACTGGCTTCATCCACAGTTTGGTTTGTCCCAATTGTGATTGTAAAATCCTATTCTCTAGCATGGTATTTATCCAGCTAGAGACTAAGGAACTAATCCCCTTTCTTTCTAAGGCTGATGCCATAGTGTTATAGGGTGTGCGATCAAAGGCACCTTCTATATCAACAAAGATGCCTGCCATTATTTCTTTATGAACTAGGGATCTCTCAATCCTGGAAACCAGGTGGTGGAGAGCAATTTCACAGGATTTTCCTGCCTGGTATGCGAATTGAGCGCTATGGAGCGGTCGTTTTACCAGTATTCCGTCCCTAATATGTCTGTCTATGACCTTTTCCAAGGTCTTCATTAAAAATGATGTCAGGCATATTGGTCTGTAAGACTTGGGTTCGTCATAGGACTCTTTCCCAGGTTTTGTTATGTAACACACTTTTGCCATCCTCCAGCTTACTGGAATATAGCTCAGTGCCAAGCTTCCCTTTATCAAGGTAAGTATAAGGGGCCTAATTACTGGTAGGCCTTTTTGTAGCAAGGCTGGGAATATCCCATCAGTACCAGGTGATTTGAAGGGAGCAAAAGAGTTAATTGCCCACTCCACTCTTGCAGAATTGACAATTTTATTTGCTTCTGCCCAGTTACCCTTGCAACTAGTGTGTTCACAGTTAGTAGGGTCATTATTAATCGTATCCATCAGTCCGCAGCCAGGAAAATGCGCGCACGCTGGTTGATAAGTTAAAGCGGTATAGCTTTTTTTTTTCTTTTTTTTTTTTTTTAATATATTAACATATTTTAATGTTTTTGGATCATTTTAAAGACTCATTTCTTGTGCTTGATTAGATGTAAATAAATAAAAATCAGTCGATTTTTAATTTAAAGTATATACCTCTCTAATTGGTGGCTGCAAACGTGGAAAAGAAAATATGGTGGGAACTGCATTTTATCTCAATTCGTTACGGCCACAGGCAGACGTGCGGTTCAGGAACTCAACACTAAAATGTTCTGAGTACAGAAATTAATATACTCCCAACTTGATCCGGGCACAGCTTTAACCCAGTGTTGCCTCAACGAATTATCCTTAGGAAATCTGAAATACAAGAATGTTTGAAGGAACGTTCCCCAAAAGTGAACTCCCGTAAGTGGCTATTGGAGTTTCCACGGAATACGTCCAGTTTAAAGGTGTTATTTTTAATTTTTAATCTACAGCAAAAGAAAGACGGCTTTTTATGGCTCTAGTTTATGATCTTACTGAATTATTTAAAAAAAATAATAATGCATAAAAAATGTCCTCTACTCCTGAGATGTCTTGAGTTTACTTTATTAGTTGGTTAAAAACCCACCTTAAAACCGAACGGATTTGGTAGACGGCCCAATAGCCTCTCCGTAGAGATAATTATTATCATTTGTTTCAAGAATTCATATAGTATTGAATTAAAAAAAAGGAAAAATAAAAAAATTGTCAAACTTACTTGTGGAATGAAACTCCGAGTTTCCGCTTGCACTCTGCCCTATTAGAACATCCGTGAGCAGAACAAATGCGCATTGTTATAAACCAAGGACTAAAATCTAGATGTAACACCCAAAATTATTTCAAACAATTAGGTTTTTAATAAGCACTTTTTCAGAAGGGATTAGTATATATAAACACTCAACTTGGGCCAGTGATGCTATTGCATGTGGCTGCCTACCGGAATTAGCGTATGTTGTGTGTACTACTTGGGCCCAAAGTAGGTTCCTTTATGCCCTCTCTATTACTCTTCCACCCTCCTATAAGTTTCAGAATTATTAATTATCGTTTTGATTGTAGTATTTTAGTCCACTGGTGTGAATATTTTTATTATTTACTATTTACTTTTACACCAATTTTTTTTTCTCAACTATTTAGCTATTCATTGCATCAACGGAACCACCCCTATCGGCCATCTACGCGATTAGTTATGCCAATGCCTTTTATTTTGAAGATTAAATCATTTGTTATTGTTTGTTTTTTTCTCATTTTAAAATTATTGACAGTGTCAACTATATTAAGGAAACTAGTTCATAATAAATGAATTTTTAACACGGAGAAAAACATTCGAACATGAGGGGTATAAAAGTCCTTTATAAACAGTGAACTTAAATGGGACCAAATTACATGTTTATAGATAACAATTGTGACTGAACAATTTTCTTAATTAAAACGGAGAATTTACAGTAGATAGACAACCATTTTCTCAGTAATGCTTTATACTTTCTCCCCTACAAGCGCGAATTGTTATCTCATAACAATCCCTCTGAATGATATCTCATTGCCATTCTCGTGAGAAAGCGGTATTCATAAATAGATAATTATGTTTTTAAAGAAATGTAACAAGGATCAGTAGCAGTATCCAGTTCATCTCTCCAACATTGGTGAATGGAAAATTAAACAAATATGTTATTCGAGCACGAATTTTAGTGAACCAGTCCGATTAGAATGAAGACTTTCCGGAAATCAGAACTTTTGATCCCAGGAAAGGAAACCTTTTTTATTTTTTGTTTATATAACTAGATATTATTAATACTTGATATATTTTCTCACAAGAATCTTGCAATATGGACTTTGATTTCATTTCATAGATATTAGGAAAGTGTATTTGTACATGGAGATAAAGGATAAGTTGTTCTACTTGTCATTTTTTAGCCTTAATGGTCCTGGTGGTTGGCATCCCTTAAATTAAACTGAAATTCTTTTATTATGAAAATTATATTTTGCTTAATCAGTAGTAATAATTGTGATCTGAAATCTCATTTATAATGTATGAACCGCAATAATATTCTGAAAGGAAACTGTATGGCTGAAAGAAAAGTGAGAACAGGGAGACTGCATTTCTGCAAGTGAGAGCCACAGGCATTCAGAACATGAGTGTGGAAGGTGACATGACTTCATAAGCTATCTATCAGCATCAACACTTTAAGGGGTGATAAGGGCTGTAAGGATCAGTATTACTGCATAAACAGGTGATCAGAAAATTTGGATGAGCAGATATATTTCCATGGAATTTGTGAAATTATGTAGGATCAAGTTTGAGGGCAGTGGCAGGAAGAGAACATTGTGGATGATCCCTTAAAAAAAAGGTAAAAATTAATAAGTATAGCAGCAATGCTTTAGGGGTGGAATTTTGATTTTGAGGGAGGGGAGTGGAAATAAATATTTTTTCAAAAGAGGGGGATTAAAAAAAAAGTATAAAACCTGCATATATTTCTAGAAATATGTGTACCTATTAGTAAACTATATCCTCCCCCTCCCAGGATTTCTCAGGCTTACCATTGATTATGGGCATAATACCACAAGGGGAAATTATTACACTTACTATTTCTGCAATGTTTTAAAGGTGAGATAAGATATATGTTTTTAAATATTTTTTGAAGAATTTCTATGGGATCTATCTTCCATCTTCCTTCACCTACGTATCAAACAAAAAAATATATTATGTTTTTTTAACTAATATGTAAGTAAAAATAAATGTAAGTAAAATAAAGAAATTTTATTTTTTTGTTATTACAAATTTAAACTAAAACAATATGAAAATACTGAGTATTTAATTTTAAGAAGTTTGTGCAATTTAGTTTGTTTTAACTTCATAATATTTTATTTGTTTGTTATTATATTTATGCTTCCTAAAAGATGATAATGGCAGCATTGATGGTGGCAAGTCATACAACAAGAACTACCCATAGTGTACATGAAGCCATCCTTTGCTGTTTTTAAATGTTTGATTTTACTTTTATAAAATATTCAATATAAATTAATAATTACAATAATACATTTATTGCCCTCTTTAAATTTACTTACATTGGAAATTTCTTTACTTTGATTTGAAGAACAAAAACCAATTATGTTTATGATTTTAATAGATATTTTTTATTATTTATTAAAAAAATTAACAGAAATCTATTATTTTTTTTAAGATGTGGTATTTGCGGGCGGTGATGATTATGGTTCCTCTGTCTACCTCTCTAATTATACTCATTTCAATTATTTTTTTCATCAGTTTTGGTATTTAATAATAAAATAATGCTTTTATTTTGTCAAAAAATAAATATTCTGAAAAACTTTACATCTGCAGGGAGTTGCCCAGAGGGTTATTTTTCATGCGGGATAAGCAATATTTGTATAATTCAAAAGAATATCTGTAATGGCCATTCAGACTGCCCGAATGAAGCTGACGAAGAACCAATGTATTGTGGTAAGTTTTATTATATTTTTAAAAATAATTCATTCATTTCATATGAATTCCAGATATATCTATTATTTTACTTAAATGTATACTCAAAAGAGACATTTTCTATTCATAATTAATTAGTTATTCTCCCCCTCTCTCATAGATTTATATTTTATTAAATAATTTTCCTAAATTAGAATTTAATTATTTAAAATGATAATATAGATATAGTTCCATCCAATTAATAATGTCAATGAATTTATTTATTCAAGATATTGAAACAAAACCTCACTATATATTGAATACAATTTCTGTTTTGCAATATATTATTTTTATAAACTTTCTAGCTGATCTGTATGGAGGATTTTGGGGGATAATAGATAGTTTAGAATATAGAGCTCCTAATGACACGTGTGGTATGTATTAATATGATTAATTATAGTATCTATTTTTGTAAAAATTGTTTTGTTAATTAATTGATTATTTTAGATTTAGGAGAAATTCCCGAAGGGTGCCATTGTTCAGATTATACAGTTCTCATTTGTACCAGCCTGTCACTAAAAAGTGTACCTTCCTATATGCCAGTAGCAACCAAACGGCTGTAACATTACAATTTTTTTTTTAGATTAGCTAAATATCGACAATTTATTACTTAAGGATTTTATGTGTATTGTTGCAGGATTCTCGTCAAGAATAATATAACCCTTCAAGTAACGGATTTTCGTAACTATTCTCTTCAAGTCATGTATGCACATTACACAATAGTAATAGATTTGCTTAAAATTTACAAACCATGTCAATTTATATAAGGGTTTTATAATCATTGTTTTTATTCTTTGCTATAGAAATCTAGGTGAAAACAATATATCAAATCTGCCGAAGAACATTTTTTACGGACTGCAGGATTTACAAAAATTGTAAATATTGATCTTATTAATGAATTATGTATTTTATTGTTTATAAGCAAGCTTAGAAATTAATATATATGCACTTCATAAATCATTAGTAAATTTTTCAAATGTTAAAACCTTTATATAGTGAAGTTTTGTATAATATTAAGAATGAGATACCATTTCTTATATTTTTAAATGTATTTTACAGATTCTTGTTTAAAAATAGTCTTACTGAAATACCAGAAGATGCCTTTTGCGGTCTTGGAAATCTATCATGGCTGTTTCTCAATGATAACAAGATTACAGAATTAAATTTTCAAAACTGGACTCTCAATAGTTTATTTTGGCTGTAATATTATATGTATATAAAAATATTATATTATGCTTAATGTTTAAAAAAATATTTTTAGCCATTTGCTTTGTCATAGGGAACTGTCCCATAATAAAATCACATTAAGAAAAGAAGAGTTCCCTGTTCTTCCAGCTCTTTCTTTGTTGTTAGTTTGAATTTAATCAAATTTGAATTCTGTAGAACAATGTTCCTAAATTTATTCTTACAAAGTTAATTGATTTTAGGTATTTGGATTGGAATTCAATTGATGAAATAACACAAAATACTTTTAGCAGTTTATCATCACTAGTTGATTTGTAAGACTTTAAGCAACATTTTGGAGTTATTAAAATTACTTTTTTCCTAAAATGCGATGATTTTTTTTTTTAAGGAGTCTTGGATGGAATTTGATAAAATCAATACATCCTTTTGCATTTCAAAATCTAAAAGACTTACAGGATCTGTAAGTACAGTGGAAAAAAAAAAAAAAAAAAAAAAAGCCTCATTACCAAAAATTAACTATTTTGTATTTCAGGAATCTGAAAAATAATGAATTGATCTATCTAAGCGACAGCACATTTATCAACAATATAAATTTGCAAAAGCTGTAAGTATGTTATGGGAGTCGTGATGGTTTGTGATATTGACTTAATCTCTTGTATTAGAACTTAGTCATGGTTGTTTGAGTACACTGATTGTGCCCTCTATCGAGCTAAAGAAGTATTCTAAAATTTTCTTTTTCCAATAATTATAGAAGTAACACAAGATTTTGTTTGTATAATTTATAATTTTGTATGAACATCATTTCAAATGATGTTTAAGATCATTATTGACAATGATTAGTAAATTATTTTTTACCATTGCCATGATTAAACCATACATATGTACTTTTTTAAATTAAAATAATAATAATTAGAAAAATACTAGAGAATGGAGAATATTCATTTAAATTCATCATTATTAACAATACTTAGTACAATTTGTTTGTTATTAGTAATCTTGGAGGTAATGGACTGCTTGTAATAAAAAGTAATCTCCTTCTGCCTTTACAATCATTAAAATCACTGTGAGTATATAATATTGTTATATTATGCAGACATTTTTCATAAAAAATAAAAAAGGCTTTTTAAATTCCAGGAATCTTGAAAGCATTAACATTGATAGTGGAGATCTTGGAATGTTTTCTGTTCTACACAATTTAGAATTTATGTAAGTGATATTAATTACTAATCTATTTTTTTAATTATACATAAATTTTAGTATATTTGTTATACAATATGCTTTTATATGATGCTAAAAATACAACTTGTATATCATTCTTCTTTGTGATTTTTTACGTGGAAATAATTACCTTGATTTCTTCAGAGAACTTAACTCACTGATATCTTAGGTCTTTAATATTAACAAAATGATCATCTCCATAGTCTAAGGTACATGCTGACTTCTAAGGGTTTTTTTTTTTGGAGGATAGGTCTGATTATGGTTGACACAGCCTTATAAGGATAAATAAGGAGCTACTTGAATAAACAAGTAGCGAATCTGGTTAAGAGATAACAGAATTTGGTGTCAAGAGGTAACAGGTAGTGCTAACACAAGAATTTCAGCATCATCTACAGACTTTGGAGATAAACTTTGGTCGGCCCTACCTCTTCATGAGGTGTTGTGTCATGGATTTTTTTTTTTTTTTTATCAAACATTAAAATCACACAATGAGCTGTAATTATCTAAATTTTACGATCAAAAACCAAGTTACTGTTTGCAAAAGACTGTTATTAATATAGCTAATACTATTACATACTTATAATATTTATCAACACTGTGTTAATAACACATTATCACCATAATATAAATCATTATGTTTTAGATACTTTAAGAGGTTTAAATATTGTATCTATGTGCCTCATATTCCAAAATGCTCTCCTTCTACAGATGGTGAGATATATTTCATAATACAATCTTTTCTCCTTTTTATTACTTCAAATCTTTTTTTTTTTTTACATTTTTTCATCTAAATAAGTTTTTGTTACAATATATGACAAATATTTTTGCTACAAAATGTTTTTTTCCCCATAAAGGATAGTAGTAAGCACTTGTATACAATTATAGTGATATTAAATATCTATTTCAGGTACTTCATCAACAGTAGATCTGCTGGTGAATGGATTGCTGCGTGGCACTTTATGGCTTGTCACCGTTTTCACACTGTCCACCAATGGACTTGTTTTATGGCACAGATTGTCTTCTCCGATATTCAATTCACCACTAAATCTTATAATAACAAACCTAGCTGGTGTTTATATACTTTTTAATTATCTATAATATGTGCAGATAATTATTAATTAATACCTGCAGGTACTACCTAAAATAAAAACTGATGAGACAAATGAAAAATTTTACAAAAATAATTTGACAAGTGTCCTAAGAGTCAAGAATCCGAAAAAAAATGTTTCTATCAGTTATTTTCTGTTTGCATTACCATAATTTGAAGCAAGTTATCAATATTATAAAAATGTATTCGTTGTTTATTCCACCGTTAAATAAAATTCAATTAATACTTGTTGACAGTGGACTAAGTCACTTGAACTCTTGTGGATTTAGATCCATGTAGATGTTAGAAAAATGTCCTTTTATGTCTTTTTTAGGGTTTTGTCAGTTTTTCAAAATCAGAAATCCTTGTTTTTGCTCATGTCTTTACACAGATTTGATCCCAATGTTTTTTCTTTCAAATCTGATTTGATTTGCTTCCCTCAGTACCACCTTTAAACATAAAATTATATTCCATTTAATAACCCAATGCCATGAAAAATATTTTTAATTCAATACATCATGAGTAAGGGGCAGTAATTAAATAATAAGCAAGCATGATAGTTTAATTTTTTGTCCCAATATAACTAAAACTAAAAGAAATATCATCAAAAAAAGTTAGAGTCATTAATTATTTACTTGATAATTAAAAAAAACAAACATTTCCCTGTCATATTTAGTACAACATCAAATTAAAGATATCATCGACCTGATCATTGATATGTCTGATATAAATATTGCTTTAACAATTCCAAGGAAAAGTGAGTATATAATTAGAAGTCTCAGCTATTGAAATCTTTATCTATATACTATAAAAATTGATGAGACAAATGAGTTAGCATTTTTACAAAACC
The DNA here is from genome assembly GCA_930367205.1 of Acanthosoma haemorrhoidale. NCBI lineage: Eukaryota > Metazoa > Arthropoda > Insecta > Hemiptera > Acanthosomatidae > Acanthosoma > Acanthosoma haemorrhoidale. The sequence goes on from OV884011.1 coordinate 56,673,624, forward strand.
GATTCGAAATAATTGATTCTTTGCTGCTACTAATCAAATTTTGTTCAGGATCTGACATGCTGATGGGTTGCTATTTGCTGATCATCGGTACTCAAGATTTCAGATACAAAGGAAACTACATAACACACGCTACAGAATGGATGTCATCGTGGCTTTGCACGACAGCGGGGATATTGGCTATGACATCGTCTGAGGTGCTACTTATAATTTAGACAATTTAAATTTTACAATTTTTTGTCTCTTCTGAAACAGATGAGGCTTTACTGCATCCAAACAATTAAAAATACTTGGAAATTTTTCTACTTACAAAGGTCACTTGGAAGGCTGTAGTTCATTTCTTAATCAACCTCTCAAAACTAACTCTAACTCTTTATACAACTTAACTATTATTATCCAAAGAACAAATTATGGTAATGGACAGGCCGGGATTTCCTGAGCTTATAATCTCCTGAGCTCGAATTCTGTGCATATAATTGTTTATTGGCAGATAATTATTTGAGATGTCAGATTACAGACCAGAATAGTTTTGTTCCAAAAAAGTCCTATCTCTGCCAGGACTGAATCACACAAAATAGGAAAATAGGACTTCTATGACACAGGAACACAATTGCACTTTTTTTTTTAATACCATAATAATTAAAAGTATTTGTTTTAATGCCTACAGGTTAGCGTACTGATCCTGTTTCTCATTAGCGCTGAGAGATATCTGCTAATAACAGCACCACTGAGGAGACAGAAAACTCTCAAACCCCGAGTTGCTCTTTTGTCAGTATCAGCTGTTTGGATCTTCGGGTTTATTATCTCTATAATGCCAGGTAATGGTTTTTGAAAGATGTCTATTACTGCTTGGGTAATTTATTGGAAATATATAAACTTCTAGCACTGAGGGTAAAGTGTAATAACATAGGCTTAGCCACAAGTAAGAATAAAAATATTAATCAATCTGTTTAATTCTCTACCTTAAAATATTTAATGATACAGTTTTCAATTGGAGAGATTCTAGCAGATTCTATGGCACAAACAGATTCTGTTTTCCTCTCCACATTGATGAACCATTTCTCATAGGATGGCATTACTCTGCATTTGTTTTTATGGGATTAAATTCTCTAGGGTAAATATTAAACTAAGCATATTAGTAACTGATCTAGATTTAGTAAAAATTCTATTTTATAATTTTTGTTTGTTTTTACAGGATCTTAGGGATTGGTTTTCTTTATTATGGCGTTTTAACAAGCATTTATAAAACACGACGTGAAAGTACAGTGAATGTTCAGGATACAGACTTTATTATACGATTCTTCTTCATTGTTTTAACCAACACCTGTTGTTGGGTTCCAGTTATAATTTTGAAAATTTTAGCCTTTTTGAGAATTGAATTGTCGGGTAAGGCAACACAGAGCACAAAAAAAAATTTTTTTTTTCAATAGAAAGGTATTGCCCATCATGTTCAATTAGATGTTACTGTGAAAGACAGAAATTAGAGAGTGACAATGTTCTCTGGCGAATGTTGACATTCACGTAGTCGCTTAGTATGTGAATGAAATATTTGCTAAATATCATTATTTCTCACTTATACTGGAAAATGTTGACTGATGTTGAATGCCAATAAAAATATTTATGTTATATTATGACAAAAATGTAGCTTTTTAATGTATGATATATGTCAAAATAGGAGAAAGGTTAAGGTAATCTGTTGAATCTAAACCCATACAGTCTAAATCAGATAAGAAAATGATACCAATAATAAACTTACACATAAATTATGTGATTAACATTACACAATCTTATTTATTGCTACAACTGAAACTGTTATGACTCTTTGAGTAGTACAAGAGTCTCTTGCTTTTATAACTGCATTTAGTTACCTAACACATCTTTATACTTGTTGTTTTGGCTCCCACCATAGATTATCTGTGCTTGTCGATATATACCATTTATGGTTCGAATGTATAATAATATAACCAAATATTTGGCCTTTAACCAATTTATTTAGTATGTGTTGGTATTCACTGGAGAATACTGAAATTCTATAATTTCAGTCTTTCATGGATACGATATATATTACTTACCAAATAAATATAATATAGTAACTTGGGTCTTTGTAGTTTTTCAGGATCACCATTTTTTTTGTTTTTAAAATTAGCTTAGAATTAGATTACTTGAAATTGTCCCCAAATGTATCCCCAGTTTTTTTTCTTTTATCTACTACATTAAATTAAAATACTGATACAATTTATAACTAAAGCTGAATAAATAAAAATATTAGGAAACCAGTAAATACATAAGTACTATGAGTGGAGAAATGAATGCAATTGCAAAAACTGAACTGAGTTTTTGTTATGTTCATGTTTTCATTTAAAACCTATGTAAATACACTCATGGACAAAATTAATGCACCATTCACTTTTTTTCAGTTAAAATTAAATAAATTATCTTTTATCCGCTTTTATTTTGATTAACTATTGGTATTCAGGTGACATTATTGTAAATATAAACCATGAATAATGCTTTGTTTACTCTTAAATCCGTTTGGCACTAACAGTAGCATTTGATCCACCCAATCTACACATCATTAAATCATTCTCACTCATTCTTTCTGTTTATAAACTCTTTCTAAACGTTTTTAATGTTGTTCAATGGAACCCATAGGGTATTTAAGTGAATACGATTGGGTTATGGCAGTGACATTGATAGAGGAAGTATATAGCCAGCGTGAAGTCGCCAGGAAACTGGGTGTACTTTATTCGCCCATAAGCAGAGCTCTAAAGCCATTTAGGGAGACAGAACATCACCCAAGAAGAAAGGGGAAGGGTCGTTCTAGATGTATAGCTTAAAGAGACGATAGCTACATCAGGCACGTGACTTTGAGAAACTGGAGAATCACCAGAAATGAAATAAAAAGTCTCATAAGGCAATTCCGAATTGTTTCCATTTCCAGCAGGACTGTAAGAAGAAGCCTTAATGAAAATAACTTTAGGGCTCAACATCCTGCTTGTGGATCTCTCATTACCTCGGCTCAAAAAATGGCCTGGCTTTAGTTTGTATGTGAACATGTGAATGCCAAGATTTTTAATAGACATGATTGGTAGCAGTGGTGGAAATACACGTGGCTTTGGGAAACTGGAGCAGTGGTTGAAATACCCGTTATTTAATACGTTTTCTTTAAAACATTTTTTTACAAGTTTATCTTTTTTATTACAATATTTTTTCTTTTACTCATAATGTACCTTCAACTATCTGTGTAAAATACAATTTTGTTTTCAAATGAATTATTTTTTCAACCAAACATGTTTTTTTGTTGTCTAACATTTGTACAAATTGGAAATCTTTCAAAAACTGAGGGCGGTCCATTAATTTTGTCCACCAGAGTATTTTAGTTTTTAAATTTCATATAATATTCCAAATAAAATTTTATCTACTATATGCATTTATTATGGTAATCCCATTAACACTTAATAAAAAGGTTTGCTATTTAAATGTGTATTTAATTTTTTTTTTTTTTTTTAAAGGTGAGTTATATGGATGGTTGGCAGTTTTCGTTCTACCAATTAATTCAGCTGTAAATCCAATTTTATACACATTCACCATACCACATCATCGTGTCATTGAAAGATCTGGAGCATTACTAGGTATCCAAAACATGTGCTCTCCTTTTATTTGGATACTCATTGGATACAACAGTAGATCATAACCATCATTTTATATATTTTTATTTAGATGAGCCAGTGCCTTTTAGCAGAAAAATCAGCAAAGCGATTTCATTGATAAATAAACAACAAGGAACTTATGAACCACCGAAAACCACTGAAGAAGACATATGAAACCATTAAAATAAATAAAAAATTCCATTATTGTAACATCACTTCCACTAAAATTTTACTTGTTCGGTTTAATTCCTTGGTTATGTACTAACATATTTCATAAAAAAATAAAGTTTTTAAATAGTAATATTGTTGTTTATTTATTCCATACTTTCAACTAGCGGAAATTCATGCAGCTTATGTAAATGAAAATTTCTGATTTTACTTTTACTCATATATGCTCTCTTGTTGAGAGGAGTCTGCTGGATTGAAGAATCCTGCTTCTATTTAACAATGATCAATTGATATTAAATTTACTGACTGTACCAGAAGGAATTGAAACCAGGTTCTTTAAACAGTAAAATTAGTTCATTTAAAATGCTTGAATGCTACCCCCCCCCCTCCTCCTTATTACTTTCTCAATTTCACTTCCGGTAATATTTTTCAATATTTACATTTTTTTTATAATCGGACACAGTAAATTGCACACCATTTTTTTATTTGCATGGGTTTGATTCTAACGAATAATAACTTTTCTAGATTAATATTTTTGAAAAATGATGTTATCAATAGAAGAGACTAGAGTAGCGCTGCTGTGGCAATAATTGGAAACTTTTTGCCTTAACGTCTTGTCAGCTGACAATTTTTCTTAACCTCAAGCTAACTATTATCATTTCCATAATGCTGTCCAGGGTTGCTTTCAGAAAAGGTAAAAAATATGTTTCAGTCGAACGGGCTTAAGTTTTCTTTACTTCACCATGCAATTCACCTTTTGGATATTTTATATAATCTACAATTATACCTGACATCCTTTTTAGCCCTCGAGCTAAAATCGGTCATCCCATCTATTGTGGGATCTGCAAGGCTTGTTAATACTAAGGAGGGACCTGAAAGAGATCTCGTCAATTTCCCCAGGCCAGTAAGGCAAGAATTTCCCTCTAAAGTTCGCTATGGCACCGTACCTGAAGAATGGTTTGAATTCTTTTATAAGAAAACAGGTGTCACTGGTAAGTACAAATGATGGAATAATTGCTCATCTTTAAAAATAGTATTAGCATTTATAAGTAAGTCTACTTTCGAGCTCGAGCCATGGACCTTTAATCAGCTACTTATGCTTCGAAGATCTACTCTCATTGATATTATTGTCAGAACAATGTTTAAGCTAACCCATTAATTATGTTTCTGAAGTTAGATTTTCCATCTAGATAAGAGTGTGAAGGTGAACAATTGTAATTACCTAATTAGAATGCTGACATTTTCTGAATAACAAAATTGCATCTAGTGTGAGTATTAACATACTACAATAAAAAAATATAATATATTATTAATATTCATTCTAATTAATATAAGGCTGGTAGGTAACAAGCCCACTGCCAACTTACCTCTTCATGAGGTATTTTATCTTTATTATTACCTTAGCCACCAACCTATTACTCATAAGTACTGATATTTGTATTCGGTAATTTATCAAATAGAAGGTTTTTGAAACTTATAATTATACATTTTCCTTAATAATTTTTGAAGATAAATAATGATATGGCTTTCATTTATCTTATGGAGTGGGCAAGGGAGTAAAATAAACTATGATTATCACAATATAATGGTTCCCAACACTTTTAAATCTAACCACCTTACATCAACAGCTATAATATTCATTCCTTAACCTAATATGATAAAATAAACATGCTATATAAGTATATATATGTGTGTATGTTTCCCAATAACATATAATGCTGACATTTTTGCATAAATATTAAAGGTAGAATCCTGTTTATTTTAAATACACAATCATTTGATACCTAAAATTTATTTATAGGACCTTATGTGCTTGGCGGTGGTCTTGCAACTTATTTATTGAGCAAGGAAATATGGGTCATGGAACATGACTTCTATTTTATTTTCGCATTTTTCGGTATTGTTTACATGATGAACCGAAAGTTTGGTACCCAGATATCTGGTTTCCTTGATAAACAAGTTGATGTAAGTATCTTGTAATTTTTTGTAGGATAAGCTTAGAATGTTGCTAGTAATGTAATTGAGAATCCCAGAACATTTTTACAAATATTTGAGAATGAAGAGGGCCGTGTTCTTCTGAGGTAAAATTCCCTGGAGGCAGTAAGTTCATATCTTGTAAGTTGTATGTTATCACTAATTCCTTTTCTGGTAGTATTAGATGCTATTATGCAAGCAACGTTGGGATGGAGGGGGAAAGGAATTCAATGGGGCTTAACAGACTGACTGATTTGCTGATGATGTATGCCTGTTAGCACAGTGCTTTAGAGGTAGAGGTATACATGGCAAAATGGAAGCTACAAACTTTGGCCTGACCATAAATATAAATAAAACAAAGGATATGAGGCTGAACCCATGGGGGCCCAGGAAAGCTTGTGCAGAGGAAATTGAGGGAACTTTCTTCTACTATAGAATTATTTTCACGGGAGGAGTCAAATGGGATATAAAGTGTAGGACACATTAAACCAATGGAGCTCTATCCACTGATAATGAGCAGAAACATTTCTTATCCAATTAATTGTAGCTTTTTATAACAAATATTCAGGCAGTACTCCTCTATGTCTCCAAAACATGGAGGGTAACCAAGTATACTTGAGGAGAAATTTAGGAACTGATGGTCAGAAGCTATTTCCCATCAAGAATTATAGAATAGGACTAAACAAAGGCTAATTGAAAAAAAAAAAAAAAGGAGAGTGCGCGTGAACCTTTAGGGCTTATTTAAAAATTATGGATGTATGTAATAACTTGGAAATGTTTGTATCTAGTTAATACTTAATATTTTCCTAGGAAGAAGAGGCAGCAGTAAAAGCAGGAAGGGAGGATCAGTTGAAAGCCCTGGCCGACAGCATTAAAGAGGAAGAGCTCGCCCAGTGGAGGGCCGATGGTCAAGAACTGTTGCTTACAGCTAAAAAAGAAAACGTTCAGTTACAGTTAGAGGCAGCATACAGGGAACGTGCCATGCAAGTGTTTTCAGAGGTCAGTCAATTAATTATGTAGTATCAATTATAGTATATGATTTCATAATTAAATTGATTTTTTGTTGAAATTTATACTTTGGTTATCTGACTACACAATCAAGAATAAAATTATTATTAATAATTACTAATTATTGTCCTTTAAGGTAATCATTTTATAAATTATCGTAATAGTTTTAATAATAATTAGTCCCAAAAAACCTACATTTCATTAATTTTGCTCAGGTGAAATTTTCTGAAGTTGGATGAGACGGACTCCAGAAATGGGATATTGCCATAGCTCTTGTTCATTATGGGATAGCTCAGTTGGAATGATCCAACCCTTGTTCTTAGATTAGGAGGTCCCCAGTTTGATTCCTGAACCTGTTTTTTTTATATTATTATTTATTTGCATACAAACAAAAGCATTAGGTGTAAAGAATATCCTAATGATATTTTATAAGGCTACCATGATCACTTCTGCATATGAATAGCCTGTTAGGCAAAGAGCCTAAGGATATGAAATAAAGTGCTGAAATTTCACATGTATCTTATCTTTATAAAATCCAAATACCACTCACCTACTGATTAATGTATTTCAAGAACAAGGCCTAAGAAAGATTTTGGGACAATTAGTTTGTCATTGTTAGTTGCACAAGACCTATGTCCAAATCCATTCATCAGTATCTTTCTGGGGTAACGAGAAACAGAGCTGTAAAATTTCACTTGGCAGTATCTATTTTTATAAAATAGGAATACCATTCATTCACTCACTGCATACTGTATCTCAAGAAGGCCTTCTTGCTTGACAAAGAAGTTTCACTTTTCACACACTAATCCTCCCCTCTAGCACTGCTTTGGTGGATCCTCTCCACGCTCAGTACGTTTGAATTGGTTCATTCCATTGTCTTAACTAGTGGTAAATAAAATTTTTAACATCAAAGCAGACAAAGTTTTGTTGCCATACTAATCATTTCAAATTCTTGGAAGTGTGATAAATTTAGTTTGAAGTGGAAAATTAATGAATAATACCTATCCCTCTAGAATAATATGTCATTCTGCTATGATAAGACCCAATGTGATGACTCTATGAAAATAGTTAGGGGCAATGTCACTGCATATTGATGATAAATTTATGAAATTTTACTTTTATAATCTTACTACATTCAATTGTTTGCTCCCAAAAATTAATTTTTTTTAATATCTTTGTGTTACCATCGGTGACAAGTTGTTTACAATGACTTGTTACTTCCAATCGCAAATAGTTTCTGTGCTGTGACAGAAACATCTAGAGTAAGAGGAGTGAGACACATTTTTTTTTTTGTTCACTTTCTATTATATGCTAACCAAGGCATATACAACCCAAATTGGAGTGTTGTTAAATGTGCCTTTGAAATTTAAGGTCGATAGTTTCATTTAAAAAAAAAAAAGTATCTTTTTTGTGGCCTCTTTCATAAAACACAAACAATAAGGCCCCCCTCGCTGCCACAATTGTTAAGTGAAACTTTGGTTTCAGGTGAAAAAGCGATTGGACTACCAAGTTGAGAAGACTCGTGTTGATCAAATGATTGCTCAGAAGCACATGGTGCAATGGGTTGTATCAAATGTTCTCAAGTCGATCTCTGCACAACAGGAGAAAGATAACATCAAAAAGTGCTTGTCGGATCTGAGTGCGCTTGCTGCGAGGGCTTAGAACTTTACCTGATGGGCAATAGTAGTGTCATTGCTATACAAGACAGTTATATATAAATACATCGTAATGTGCAAATAGTACAATATTTAAAAAGAAAAATTGTTTTGCCATTAAATTTTAATTTATCACCTGTAAATGAATTAAACGTTATGCTTACAATTGCTGTTTATAAAATAAAGAGTCTTTGTATGTCAGGATATTTAAGGTTCATTATAAATAATCTATCTAATTGTAATATAATAAATATTTAAAAGACTAATAATTTTTTCAATTTTTAATTTTTATTACCATCAGATATACATTAGAAAATATAGTTTATTTTCCTCGATTAAAACTCAGAAGTAATTTTGTTTTTTAATCGTAGATTATGGTCATTAAAGAACATTTCTTAAATTTGGATTAAAATTACATTTCATTTTTTTTTTTTTTTTTTTTTTTTTGCTTCCATTTGTAGAAACTAGCTAAAAATATACAAATACAAATAATTTGTTTTCAGATTTAAGATATATTCGAAGTATATTAAATAGTCTTCTTCTATATCAAATATGTCTTATAAATATGTTAACAATTATATTTACACAAGTTCAAATGTTTTTAAAAACATTCAAAATACAAGCCACACAAAAACAAAAAAGATAAAATATGTAAAAAGATAACAAATGATGGTATTGTAGAATGTGACAATTGCAAGGGTGTCTGCTTCAGACACAGCTAAGATAACATTTCAGGTATTCTTGATATAACAACAAAAGGTAACAGATAATATAGGTACATAATGTTTACAATTTCAATCTAATCTATAAGGCAGTGCTTGGATTCAAAAGTCAAGCATCAAGCCTCATCTGTACATCAGATACTTATTTTTCTACTACTCATATTATAGGGTGATAGATTCAACTTTATCGTAAAATGTATGTTCTCTTATGCATTTGCACCCACCCATACATTTTCTTTTTCACTTATGTGTTTTTTTGGCTGAAAATAAAATAAAATAATACCAGTAAATTCTAAATCCTTAAGTAATAAGGAATTGTGAGATGATCAGAGATAAAAATCTTACCAATTTAAATATACACAGCCATTTAATATCACACATTTTGAGAAATTGCTCGATTGTGGAATACAAATAAACAAGGTAAGACTTAACTTAACTAAATTGTTTGCTATTTTCTAATTTTTCCTTTTTTTTGAATGAACCACCCAACAAGTATGAGTCGATTGAAAACAACATGAATACATAGATTCATTAAATATTAAAAACTATTGGGGTATGTACACATCTCATTATCAAGTTTTTAGAATACTAATTATTATTATTAACATTATCACAAAACAATTTAAAGGAATTACCAATCATTAGCGCTGCCAAAAACAATACAACTTAGCCATGCCTGCACTTTTTTTTTTTGTTATGCACAACATAAGAGCAGCGATAAAATGCCTGAAAGGAAATTAAGGAATCACAGCATGGCTGAAGAAATAGGAAGACAGTTAGAAGAAGAAGAAGTTAAATACATACAAATCTATTGAACAAATTCAAGTTTGACTAGAAAATAAGTTTGGTAACGATTATTACACTCTTAATTTTGAAAGATCACTAACAACATTTTAAATTAATATTATTGTCACTTTTACTAAAATAAAATTACTTAGTAACTGGGTTATATTCAGGTTTTTAAAACGCAACATGTAATGCAAGTTATTCAGAGAGAAAAAAAATCTCGATAAAAGAAGAAATAATATGAATTTTGATTGGCAATTTATTGTTTATTAAAACATCTTATACTTGGTCTATGTACATTATAAATAGTATATCTTGTCTTAATGAAAATATATACAAATGGTTTACAGAACGTACATCTATCCTATGTACCTACAATGTATTAGCTTATGAAATTAAATACATTTTTTATTTATAGTCTTATATTTGTTTAGTACCTCTTTTTTTTAATTTATAGATTATTTTTAGCTGTTCTAGTTTTTCAGAAGAATTATAATATGTCTATTTCATTATTTAAAGCACAAATTTTTAAAATTTGATATCAATTGTGTTAAAAAAACTTCTTTATTTTTTAATTTTGATTACGAGTGCACATTATTCTTTTAATACTTAGAACAAAGGTAGTTAATTTCTGAATTGAATAGCTAATTTGTGACCTATTAAGAAACTGTAGAGGTATGGATATTCACAATAAGGCAATTCTCTAAGAAAAATATTTGCTTTAGTGATTTAAGAGTGATATCAGAATCTGTAGTTATTCTAGATATTATACATATAACCTCTGTAATCTCTTGAGCCTCCTCTTCCCAAATAATACATATGTTGAAATTTTCCTCTTCTATCTCTCAATAGCTCTTATAAAATAAAGAGCATCATTTCTCATACTTTATTGGCTTGCGTGATTTGAGGTACAAGTGAGTTCCTTCTATGGGTGCACGTAATCAGTTTTCAGCTCTGGCTTCATCAGCCATTTCAGTAATCCCTTAGTCCATCCTTCATACCCCACCATTCAAAATGGATAAATAGACACATCATGTAAAGTGAATTATGTGTAGGTCATATTTATCACTTTACTTCAGAGATCTTTAATTTGTAAATAAAATATTCTATGCATTAAAAAGTGGACAGGAAGCTTCTTATTGTGTAATTATACACTAGGAAATTAAATGTAAACCTTTTATACATGAACAAAGAGTGTAACCTTGTAAGGCTACTAACATTAAGTTTATAGGTTACATTTATGAACTCACATAAACTATTTATGGAAATTAAATGTCTATTATTTATAAAAATGTACTAAAAGCCTTTCATGTAGCGTATTATAATGCAAGGAAAAGAATTATGACATATAACAGTGGGGAGGATGTGATCCACCCTTGTACTGAAAGAAGGGATCACTGAAATGACAGATGTTTTATCTTATCACTGACAGTATAACCTGACACATAAATACCAACCAAAGACACACAAATACAGAATTTGATAGCTGTAGTTTATCTTGAAGGCAATGACTGGGGGGGAGGTAGTATAATTATTGAATTTTACAGAAAAACAAGATGTGCTTTCACAGTTGATACCACTTTTTGTCTTTGTATTTGAGCATGAGGCCATGGGCTGATGTTTGGAAATTCTCCGCCTCGTTCATCATTCTCGCAGTTTTTTCTTCGAGTTGGGACAGCTTCTCTCCTCTTTCAACCACCATTTGATGGGCTCTTGCGATTTCACTGCAGGCTCGCTGGGCGTTCTGGTCAAGTCCTGCCGTTCCGGGAATGTGCTTAGCAACCGTTTTCGAAGCTTTTCCGCTCAATTCACCAACTACAAAATAAATTTGAAAGTATATTAAACTATTTATATGTATATTATTACCGAAGTTAAATTTATTATTTTATTTGATGATGTACCAAAAAATAATAATTATATAATTATAATTGATGAAACCAAAAATACATAATTTGAAATATCCATTTATTTATGCCTTTATGTACTACCATTTAGAGCTGAAAGACTGGTGGCTATCCATCAGGAGCCACTCGCTTATATTTATTGAAATTGAATAAATCCACTTTCCATCAAGACATTTGGACCAGTACCATAAATCATGAACCAGTAGGCTAACCACTGTACAGAGCCCCTAAAATATCTGGGCTTTATTCTGTTTGACAAAAATAATATAGAAAATACGTATACACTGAAGGAGAGAGACTATTAGGAAGGAATAGAGAAGACAACTAGTAAGTGCAAGGTCCAAAAAATAGCATCCCCCCTGAATAATAAAATAATTAAAAATACATTATGTATTTTTTGTGATTAATATTTATTATTTATTGAAAACATAAACCTCTTTTTAAAACATGTATGATTTTATGAATATTTCTCTTTTGTGATTTTGAATTGGTTAAATTAATTATTATTATAATGTACTTACACAATTCTTCTCGGTCCAAAGACCTCGATCCCCCTCCAAAGAGACCTCTAAAGAAACTTTCCTTGGGCGGTTCTGGCATGTCATGGGGAAGAAATAAGTCTCCGACGATTTCACCTAAACTGGAACTGTTCAATATAAAAAGATTAAAACATTTTTATAAATCAATTAAATATTCTCTAAAACAATATAATAACATTGACAATGGCTTACCAAAATTCTGCAGATACGGAGAACTTTTGAACTTCTGTAGGCGAGCATAAATATAACCCATTGCCATGATTGCTAAAGCAGAAAGTTCTCGCTATCCTAAAACCATTGATAATTAAAGTTAAGTACTTTTATAATAATTATGATTCACCTGGTATAATAGACAGAACATAAACGATCCACCCTTTGAATCTTTTACTAATAATGGTTTAAATGAATCAACAGATTTCAATAGAAATAAATTCAACTTCTGATCCAAGAATTTAAAAAATAATTCTTTTCATATTATGGGCCTTGTGTTTTGTTAGTACTGTGTCTGCTGTTGGCGTATTACGATGCACAATTTCCAAAAAAATTTGTCAGCTTATAAACTAGAGAAGAATTGTGCTCTTAAAGTTTGACCAAGTGCTTTCACTTTGAAATTAAATTTTTAAAAGAAGAAAGGGCATATCTCAAGTAGAAAAAAAAAAAAAAAAAATGCATTCAATTTAAATGAATCATGCTTAAATTATTTATTATGTGAAAAGTATTTTTGTGTCTCAAGAGAAAAGATAAATCCATGCATAACCATAAGTAATAAACCTTATTTGTATATTCTAGCCAGAGAAAATTCTTAGCTAAACAGAGCTAATAAAATAATTTATAATAAAAAAAAATTAAATTTTTATATTGAGAGGCGATTCACAGTTTACCAAGTTTACAGATGAATTGGCTGTGATTGTATTAATTTAGGATAAGGAGAAAGTTAAAAAAAAAGAATATCAATATATTTTAATAATTATTTGCTAAGAAATAAAAAAGTGAAAACTGTGATTCAAATACCATGATTTCCATTCAGACACCCTAACCAATTAACCTATCCATGTTCCAGCTTGACCATCTGTACTGTACTTAATACAAGCACTGTTGTGGTGTTAAAAGCAAACAAGGTTTTAAAAAAAATCTGTATTTTTTATGCTTTTAAAGAATTAGCAAAACCCACTAAAATGAACAGATAGATAGTTAGTTACTTGGTCAAATAGAGAGATGAGACAGCCTAGTTTTATGGCCATTTAAATAGAAATCAAACCCAGGTTCGAATCCAGCCCCTATCATTATTATTTCTCCTTAACAAATCATTATTAATAATATCTATGTATTTTATTTAATCGGGACAAACATATTCAATCATAGGCTTTAGCAATATGAACAAAAAATATGTTTTGGGATAAAATCCAATACAAAACAACAACAAATATACCAATGGCAAGAATATGAAATTTGATTGCATTGAAAAAGAAATGAGTGAATCTACCTTTGATAACTTATTTATGGTCTATCAATACCATGAAGGACTTAATAAAATATAGTTGTGGGCATTTGATAAACTGTTTTGAGGGGGGATAAATGAGATTATCACTCTTGAGAAATAATCATACTCAATATAAAAAAAACTGAAATGTTTGCTAGCCAGAATAATTAAGATAAAGACAGGGGGGGGGGTTCAAACAGGAGTCCTCCCGATCTTTGGTCAGGAGCTTTTTCACCTTGCAAACAATTCCTTAGGCCTGTCAATATCCAATCTGTTTTGCTGGTCTTGTCTAGCCTCAGACGAAATCATCATAGTATACATTACACATTTATTTATTATTTTATTTTGTATGAAGGACCTTGAATAATTTTTATTGGGGTTAGTATTTCATCACTAATAAATTAAATTAATATATTTGTAGTTGAGAATAATTTGCTTATAATAATAATTATATAACTATTAATTTCACACATATTTTGTCTAATATCAGCAGACCTCACCCATTGTACATAAATAAAGTGTTCCTCTCTGAAAAAAATAATTACATAAACTTCAAAAACAATTCCAAAGATAGTAGCAGTGATTTCAAAAATGTCCTGTAATAGAGTTTCATTGGCAGTTTTAAAAAATGAGCTTTAGACTAAATCACCATAACTATAATTGGCTCTTTAAAAAACAACAACCCTGTACTATTAAAGACCATTGAGTATAGAGTAACAACGCTTTATATAGGGAGATATATACTGGTGTAACACATATTTCACAGCATTAAAAATATGTATTACTAAGTATAAATGTTTGATTATAATTTTTTTCCCATTAAAACGATAAACATGGTGGGGAACACAAGATATTTTAGGAGGTGAAATACACCTTGTTAGCAATCAAAAATCTATTTTTAAATGTTCAATGCCCCTTGATCACAAATGTAATTACATTTTTAAGATTTTCACTATTAACTTGAAAAATTAACCTATCCATAGATTTAACTAGAAAAATAACTATACTTGCAAAAATTCTTGAATACATAATTTTTGGCTGACTAAATACAAATTTTTAATCATCTATCTTACTTCAAATCCGTTTTTCTTGAATTCCAAAAATGGGCTAAAAATGTTGTAATTAAGGACATTAAAATGTAAATTCACCCTTTGAAATATTGTTATTTATTTTCCTCCTAATTGAAGTTTTAGGTACCCTTCTGACCACTTCCTTAGTTTATCTACAACTGAACAGGCAGAAATGTCAGCGAGATTCAGAGGACTGAAGTTGAGAATACTTAAGCATAAAAACAGCCATTCAATAATGTTATCATAAGTGTTCTTTAATTTGTATAATACATTTATCATTAAAACTGAAAGAAAAAACATTCCATTAAATGGAGTGAAAATATATACAAGTTTATTTTATCATAAGTAAAAATATATTATATTTGAGTGGAAGTGGGATATTGGGTTAGGTCGATGTTAGGTTTTCATCAAATTTATCTGTTTCAACATGCTGTGTATGACTCCATCAGGCTCAGAAAAAAAAATAAGGGGTAGAAACAAGTGAAACATGAATAGTTTAAGAAAGAATACTTACATAAGACCATTGATCAGTTAGACGTTACAAAATAAGAATTATTTAGTAAACAGCAATTAACAAGATATAAATAACATAGTATTTCCAAACATCATCCACAAATAAATTTGATGAAAATCTGATATATTTTTTTTATCAATGAATACATCCACTTAAATTTAAATTCACGGCTAACAAAGAACTCACAAATATATAATATAATTTTAAGAAAATATTAAACAAATTTCTAGCAAAATAGAAATGAAATTAAAAAAAGTATATACACAAACAAAAATACATAAGAATATAATCGTGCTTATTGGACATTAATATTTTTCAAAAATGTGAAATCTATTGAGTAGTTATTTATCACGCATTCATGAAGAAGAAATACAAACAGACCAGACTGGTAGACACAAACATAACTGGACGAAGCAGTAAAATAAAATAGAAAGTAATGCAAGAATCTCAAGCAACTATTTGCTTAAGCAAACAGTTAGAACCTGTCTATAAAAGTTGTCAGCATACAAGCTAAACTACATTATAAATAAAGCCATGAAAATAAATTAATAAAGTCAAGACTGGGAAAAATCATAACCATGAATATAGATTTATTAGAAGTGGAAATGATGATTAAACTTAATACATTAAGACGACACCTTACATTTTATTCAAACACAAATCTATTGACACCATGTACAAGTTTTTTTTTCTTGTTCAATTTTTGTTTTTAAGTAACCATCAAAGTTTGTTTAGCTCTTATGTTTTAACATTATTTTGTGTGTGAATATTACATATGAATTCAGAAAATAAGTAAATAAAAACAGTAAACAAACATTATTAAAATTCTATGACAAAAATCAGCAACTTGATTAGTTGAGATGTTTGTATTTATGTAGATGATTTACTATAATGAAAAAATAATACCAACAACAAAATGAAATAAACGATAACAGTAGATCCAAAAAGCAGAGGACAGCAATAGAGACAGAAATAAATTAAATAAATCAAAAGAAGCAGGTTTTGGGCTGTTGCTGTATGTATTTATATTGTAGTGTAATTGTATGTACAAGTAAGCATACACGTACGTCTTCTTTAAATGTATGATAATTAATGATTCTTCATTTCAAAAGAGGTACCATAAGAAATGTATCATTTGAAGCAGACATTATCTGTTAACAGGTGTTTAATATCTAGTTGGTTTTTTTATCATATGACTAAAACGCTGAAGTAAAACTTCTGTATTTTTATTTTATTAAAGGTTATTCTAAGGAGGCCCCATCATTATTAACGTTATTAACGTAGAATACTTTTATTGGGAGGAAAACTGTCAAAACAAAATCATCACGTGGGAATCCCGCACATGCGTAGATCCTGTTTGTAGATGTGAACTACTTTAGCAGGTTTCAGTTGTCAGCAGCCATTCAGTGGCTACCTTTCGTAAATCAAAATTGATATATCATCAGATCTGAATGATCGTAAAATGAAAGTGGTTGGAGAATTACTAAATCTGGCATTAATTATTTATGTCCTTACTTTACAAAATAAAACTTATTCTATCTATTTTGTTTTGTGGAAATACCTTATAAAACCAATAGCATTATAATAATGACTTAGCAATTTAGCTGCACTGTGAAAAATGTACCAAGACCGATAATATAAAATAAAGAAATACACTTAGCAAAGGTTATCCTTACTTAGTTGCCGAGTCCGAAGGGAGAGGATTTACCTTCAAACAGGTATAGAGCAATTATCTTTTGTGTAGTTAAAAAAAAAATCGACTGATTTATAAGCTTTATCTTGATACCTTTTGTCTTGACATAGCTTATAAGTTATTTACTATTTTAACTCCTGATTTTTCCCTGCATTCCATACCTTATCTTATAAAACACCAATCATCTTTGTCTAATCTAAAGAAATGGAAAATAAATTACTGCTGTTTAGAGAAATTCATCCTATTTTTAGAGAAGAATGATGTGATGTCTGTAACCAATTATTTTTACAAATGAAAAATTGCTTCTTTCTTAACGACACACTCTTTTGGATTATGTTAATTGAAAATGACATTATTTGTAAGGTGTTGGCACGTGTATGCTGTTTAAGTACTGTAGTGTGGCCCACTTACTGATCCGTATCTTCATTGACAAACATCTGTTGTCCCCAAATGGACAACATTGGGTCAACAATGCCGGCTTTCCGTGTCTGAAAACTAAATCCAACCTTTGTTATCTTTCCCGATGCCACAAAACAAAATTTTTCATCGCACTCACATTAGATACTATATATATATTTATGCATATGTATATATATATCCAATGGCTTAACAAAAACTAAAAAAAATAATAATAAAAGTAATTATTTGAGATACAAACATAATAATAATAAATAAAAAATACTATGAAAGAAACTTTCTCAGGCAACATCAATATAGGTTTTCATATAAGCTGCACTATTTTCTATAATATTTATAAAATGTTATTATATTTTACTTTGTTTAATGCTTACTTACATTAAAAAAAGCTTGTTAAGCCACTGGCAATGCAATAGGTAGACTAATTCTCATGATATCATGATGATGACTACTAGCGTAAAACAATTAACCTTCTCTAAAACGTGACTAGTTATTAATGACAATGCTTTGAGCCATGACATATTAAAATCAAATATTAATTAAAATTAAGAATGCATGATTGAAAAAATCTATTCTTTAAAAAAAATTATTTGTATTTTAAACATAAAAAGATACAATACAATATCAAAAATATATAATTATCAATAGCTTTTTCAACCAGTCTTTAATTATGTTTCTTACCTTTTTTTTTTCTTTTTTTTTTTTGGCAAGTCAATTAAATCCATTTTTGGAAAATGAACAGATAAAGCAATTTGTGCAAAGAAAGAGTGGTCGAAAAGTTTTGTGTTAATGATGTGAGTAAAGCATGCTTACTTTTAGTGCTAAGAAATAGATTGTGGACATGCCAAATATCTTAAGTTTATTTAATTATAAAGAAGAAAAAAATAATTAGTTTAGAATTATTTACCTAAGATCAGCCAAAGGAAGAAAAAAGGTATCGATGAGTGGTCGAAGACTCGGAAGGCTATACGCAGCAATATGCCCAAGGGAAATGTAGCATACCAGGCAAACACTCTCTAAAATAAAAATTACCTAAGGTTTCATAATAAATCAACAAGTCTTCAGGTTTTAGACTATTAGAGTTATAAAAATCAATAACATGTTATTTTGTAAAAAAAAAAAATTCAAATCAGCAACCAAATTATAGTTAGTTGAAAAATAATACCAATCTTCAATAAAGACTCCTCACATGAACATTTCTCTATTGGCAATGTTATAAGTATATATTAAACCCTTTCAGTGTCAGGCCCTACGTCGTATTTCTTCGCTCTGGCCACCAGTAAATTTTCCTCTTTATTAATACAAAATTATATTTTTGCATTAGAAATACACTCCATAAAGTAAGAAAGAAAAAAAATTATTTGAAAATTTTGTTTTGAATCGCAACAGGTGTGACCTCAGCCACAGAGGATCACTTTTTCTCCTGTGGCCGAGGCTGCAAATGTTGCAACCAATAAAGAAATGTGCTAAAAACAATTTTATTGTTAATTTTTCAATAATTTGAGCTCAATAAGGTAAAACTTTCATTGAATTATTTTAGTTAAGTTCAAAATTTTTTAAATATTATCTGTTATACCTGTATTATGTTACCAAGGGGACCTTTCAATAATCTCATCTTCAAATAGCCTTTACATAAAGCTTTTACATTATGGTCAAATTTTTACCTGGGTTAAGTTGTATTGACACAAAAAAAAAGAAGTCTGAATTCAACCTAATAAATAAATATTATCTGTGTTATGAATTCAAACTAAAGAGACTTGTTTAAAAAATAAAGTTTCTATATTACAATGAATAGATCTTACATAACTATAAACTTACAGCTTTAAATTCTAATGTTAAAAAGAAAAATATGAAAATAAATGCTTATAAAGGGTGTCCCAGAATTAACGCAAGATTTGATTTAAATAGAAAACACAGTTTTTAGTGTTTTTGTTGTTATTTTTTTATTGAATTATAAAGTAAATAGGATAGGGTTATTTATGGAATAACACGCACTCTTTTCTCGAAATTTTCCATGACCATTTGGCATAAATATGCTTGAATTTTGTTGATGTAGCGTTGAATTTCCTCTTTTAATGCACGGGTGGATGTGGGCTTGTTGACATACACCTTTGACTTCAAATAACCCCATAAAAAGAAATCTAAAGGTGTTAAATCACACGATTTAGGTGGCCAATTCTGATCACTGAAACGAGAGAGTACACGACCTGGAAATGTCTCATGCAGTATTTGAATTGTGTCATGGGCTGTATGGCATGTGGCACCATCTTGTTGAAACCACATATTGGCCACATCAATATCATCCAATTTCGGCACAAAGAACTGTTTATCATGTTGCGATATCGAGCACCAGTAACAGTCAATGCTTGACCAGCCTCACTTCACACTCACACGCACTGCTTCGATATTGACATTTGAACGGCTTGTTTTTGGACGACCAGTGTGTTTAGTGTCTCCAACTGATCCGGTAAATTTTTTCAATTAATCTCTTCACAGTTGATGAAGTCAAAACACTATTCCGACCATATTTTGTATGAAATTTTTGAACTGCGGCCGCCAAACTTTCATTATTTTTGAGATAATGTTCAACAATAAAGACACGTTGTTCTATCGTGTAACGGTCAATTTTTATTAACCCTACCTAAACTGTCAGCTGTCAAATTGTTTTTTTTAGGGTTTACCGCACAAATGGTGGCAAATTCAAATCTTGCGTTAATTCTGGGACACCCTTTACTAAATTTACTATAATTATGTATATTATTTAAAAATAACAATTATAATAATTTTCTACATATTCAGATTAAATTATATAAACACAAATATTTAAACAAAACTATAGTTTTGAAATTAAGAACATCATATAATGGAAAGGACTCAATGTATGCACTATCAGGGCATTTTGTGCATAAATAATAGGTTTTAATAATAGGCCTTTTGTTCTTTGTTTGAAAACAATATAGCTCCTATCTCATTGACCACTACAGATGCCACATAATCAGGAGTTGTTGAAATCTGGGGAACTTCACTTTTTGCCTGCGGTCATTTTTCCAAAACTAACGCCAAATAGTTTAGTAAAGAAATATTTTGTATGTTTCTTTGCATAACAAGTACAAATTAATTAACAAAATTTGTAAGATGTAACACCATAATTTCTTATACCACTGGGTAGATTTCCTTTCACCCGGATAATAAAACAATCATCTGATCATGTTTATCTATTCCCCTCATATATTTATTGTACTGAAAAATAAGTAAAGGTTTTTGCATTTTTCTTCTCCTGGTTTAAATCTCCACCGTATGGTGCTCAGGAGATAAAATTAAAACATTTCTCTGGTCTTTTCATTTTATTGGGCCAAGACTATCATCTGTAAACCGAGCTATTTTTTTATTGGGTGATGGTGGGGGAATATATAATGGGGGAATGATAATCATCACTACAATTATCAGCCAAGGAAAAAATATAGTGACTCAATCCCTCTTCTAACCGAGCAATCCAATGAGGTTAGAGATCAGAAGCCCTGAGTTCTAATCCTGGCCCTGCCACCATCTTTTATTAGGTTGTAGGAAAATAATTTTTAAAGATAATTAGTAGCCTTTACATAATTATTTGGTAGTCATATAATCACTTTCATCAAGTCAATGGCCTCTACAGGAATAAAATTTCTTAAAACATAACATTAAAAATGTTTAAATATTAATAAATAAAAATTGTAACTTTTGCTTGGTAATTACTGATAAGGAAACATGTAATTATAGTTATAATTTTTCAAGATTATAACAACTTCTCTTTTAGCTAGGTTAGGAATGTTAAATTACCCACCACTTATGTAAATTCTACGTAAGGTTGATGTTTCTCAATCAATCAATAAATATATTTATTGGGACCAATACATTATTTATTTAGAAGTTTACACAAATTTTTTAAAAAGTATTAAAAAAACAACTAAAAGTTTGAAACATTTTTGGCTTTGCTGGATAGGTTGGCCTAGATGGAAGGAGACTGCTCCTGAAGATAACTGTAGACGTTCAAAATATCTCTTAGTAAGTTCTTCTATGCGTTGAGATATTGTGGGTATTCTCAATTATAAAAGAATGCTAGCCAGAGTATTTTATTCTAAAGTGTTTAAAACATAGTCCTAATAGACTTGCTAATGCAGTACCAAGGTTCATGTGAGTCTTCGTGTTGAGAACGCGGAGCAGAGTTAGTTATTTGACCCTGAAATCCTCGATTCTCCAAAGTTTTCGCCGGCTTCAATGGTTTTGCAAGTTTGAAGACGTCCAGCAGCAGCCCCGACAAAATGCTAATTGTGGAAATAAAGACAGAAAAGGAACAAGGAAAATATTGGATGCAAACTAAAGTAATGAATAAGTACGAAGACGAGCTGAAATAAAAAGAGAAACCGCTCATTCATAGAAACTGCGACTCACCATCACAGTTGAAAATAACCATCAAAATATTGGCCAGACTTCCAATTAATATTACAGCCTATATGCCAGAAGGAAATTGTTAAACTTAATTTAATTTTAAATATAAATGAAGAAACTGAATAAAAAACAAATATTAAAGCAAAACAAATACATCTTTATTCAGTAAACTTAATACTAAACTTAATAATACTTCATGAATAAGAAAATAAACAAATGATTATCGATTGTTAATTCACAAAGGAGAGAGAGAGAGAGAGAGAGAGTCGTTAATAGGTACCTTACGCGTCGGGTTGAGTTTACCATAGCCAGGTAGAAGGCTCGTAATCAGTTCAATCCAGTCAGTTGAGACTTAAAACATCCGTAGATCAGCTACAGTGCAATACTGGAATTAAAGATGAAACACGCCGTCTGGTTGATCTTCATATTATGGCACAAACTTGAGCGCAACTGAATAGCATTGGGCGCTAAGCGAGAAAATAGAAGAAAGTTCATCTCGAGTGTCAACAGACATGAGCGGGACACAAGTCGAGAATCGGGAGACCTCCAGCTCCGATGTGGACAGCACGATGTTTCACAGTTGACTACTGATCCCCGGGGATCAAAACACTTTTAAATACGCACCGTTGAACCCTGTTTACAAACATTGCTATCAGTGTCTCTCTCTCTCTCCCCCCTCTTCCTCTCTCCTGTCTGCATTTAACGAAACATATTGTTAAATACATACTATTACTACTTATCACTACTTATTAATGTACAATATGTTATCGAGCATTCCTCGTATTAATAACATTATCTAACTAGGAAATACATAATGAACATAATTAAATGAATCGAATCTCTATGAATGATCGGCTAAATGATAAGTTAAACACTTCGTAATATGAAATCTTGTAAAGTAATGTTGTACAATATATAGTGTTAGCGTCTGTTGAGTCAACATCTCTTGCTTTTGATCCAGCCGCCATTGTGCTGGACGCCAACACCACGTTGTGCCTGTTTTGCGTCTCAGGTGACGCCTGTATAAGGTAACTATTTTAACTATTAGTGCCAGTGCTGCGACTAATAGGGAGGGTACCCCAGTAGAGAGTTTTACCGTTATTCGTGATAATTTGGACTTTTCAGAAGTAATGGAGACATAGATGGATACTTCCAGAAAGCGGCCAGCTTCCACGCCACCAACCCTGGACAGCAAAGAGGACTTTGTCCCCATGCGACCACCTCCAGACCATAATCTTAAATTATTGACTTGCGCAACAATTGGAAGAATAGATGGTACAGGACTAGACACCATAAAGCTAAGGTAGTTGTGAATTCTCTCACAACGCAAATCCAAGGCTTGATGAAACTCTGGAAAAAAGCTAAGTGGCATGAGAGACTTCGTAGCACTCACGGCAATCACAGAAAGTTCTGGAAGCTGTTGAAGACTACAAAAAACAAGGCAGCTACTGTCCGTCTTCACGAAAGCGACAATTTTCTTACTGCTGAGCAACAGGCAATTAAACTGGCCGACCACTATGCTTGTGATATTACGGCTAGGACGGGCTACTACCATATGCCTCCTCCGCTAGACACTGAACAGAACCACCACTGAACACAGTATCACCGAAGCAGCTCAAGGCGATTCTTCACCGGTGTCAAGGAAACCAACCACCAGGGCACGACGGGACACAAACAGTTCTGCTCAAACAAATGCCGAGGAGAGGGATAATATAACTTGCAAACTTATACAACCCTTGTATAAGATTGCCGTATTTTCCTGACAAATGAAAACATGCCATCTTGTTTCCATTACTCAAGCCAGCAAAGAGCAGAGATCACCCAGCCTACTACCGCTCGATCAGCTTGCTACCGCAAATGGGGAAAATTTTAGAGAAAATTCTATTGCACTATCTCCACGGCCACGGCTATGATTTCGATAGACTGCACTCAAGCATTCGACTCGGTGTCCCACGGAACAATGTGTCAAATGCACTGTGACCGGGAATGCCCGGAGCAACTCTATTCAATTCTGACTAGCTTCCTGAACAACAGATCAAAGCGGGTGCGGGTGGATGATAGCTTCTCCGAAGCTGTGCCACTGACCTGTGGAGTACCCCAAGGAGCCGTTTTATCCTCAGTACTTTTCAACGTATACACGTCTGAAATTGTAGGAGCCCGATATAAAAACACAACAATTACTGCTTTCGCTGATGACATAACAGTGTACAGTAGCAGCATGAGCACCTAGGTAGCTCTTAGACAGGCTGAAGTAGTCTGTATCCAGATCAGTGAGAGTTTAGGGAGACTCAATATCTGTGTAAACTCAGGTAAGACTGACTGCGTAATCTTCTCTTTCCAAAAGGTAAAAAGTCCGCTGCCTACTACTTACACAGTAGGAACACAGCAAAACTCACCAGCCAACAACCTAGTATATCTGGGCATTAAAATGGACAGACTACCTCCGTTTTAGTAACCATTTTGCGAGGAAGTTGAAGCAAACTCGCACGAAGTCTTACTGGCTTACACATTTACTGACTTCCCCCAATCTATCACTGCGCCTAAACCTCATGATTTATAAGAGTGTGCTCAGCCCTGCTCTGCTGTATGGTGCACCACTTTTTCGTCATTTGACGTATACAACAGCTCGGCAACTCCAACAATTCCAAAACGGTATACTGATGAAAGTGGTCAGACATATTTCTTCAGACATAGGAACCCTTTTGTATTTAGGTTTTAGTTTGTAAGTTTCCCTCTTTGTAATCCGAAGGTGAACCCCATCATCTAGTCCTGTATATTGTATATATGTAAAGAAAGTAAGCTTTCTTCAATTGAATTAGCAGCGCTTTGTTATCACGCGCGTGCTTCAGTTGGCTACCACTAGGTGGAGCTAGCGACATATGACCAGGAGGTTTTTAAAAGGCTTTCCAGTGTAAACAATTAAGTAAAGTGCAAACAGTCATAACAATAAACTGTAATTGTTGTTTCTTTTGTTTTACAGAGAAACAGATTACTTATTGTTATAATAAGAAGACCTAGCAACCCTTATAAAACAACAATTTGTTTATGATGTCAAAACTGCACTTTGAATTTACGGTAGTGACTTCACCAAAAGACAGTAAAGCCAATGCAATTGCCATCACCTCAATTGGTACAGGAGATGGAAGAAGATATATATTGCCAGAAGAATTCAAATATATGGAAGATCATGTGGAGTTGAAAAAGACAAGTAAGTACACAAAGTTAGTTAATTCATTAAACAGAAGAAATCAGATAAGAAGAGTGTGGATTACAATGACAAAAGAATTAGAGGGCACATACATAGATGAAGATGGAAATCTGCAATTTAAAGATCAATATTTAGAGGAAATAAATGAGGAAAGTACAAACAAAACACAAGATCATAGTCTAAAGGAAATACTAGAGAAACTGATAGAAACAACACAGAAGAAAGATAACGAGAAAGACTTAAAAAAAATATCAGAAAAACTTCTCATAGAAACATTTTCAAGCAAAAATACTAATGCTAAACAGTGGATAGAAAGCTTTGAAAAAGAGTGTTCTAGATTTCAAATAGATAAAAGTGAGGAAAAAATTGAACTAATGAAACTATTTTTTGATAAACCAAGTTTAGACTGGCACTCTTCCACACTCATAAGACTAACAATAAATGCTGGTTGGTCTGAATGGAAAACAAGATTCTTAAAATGTTTCACAGATAATGGATGGAATAATATAACCTATGCACTATCATTTAAATATCGAGAAGGTTCGTTAACGGATTATGCTTTGAGGAAAGAGAAACTTTTGATAGATTTTAACAAAGATATGGATATAAAGTCACTTATAGCATTAATAGCAGTAGGGTTACCAGAATTTATATTGAATAGAATAAACAAGGAAAAATTAAAAGAAACTACAGACTTATTTAATGAATTGAGACAACTTGAATGTTTAGTAAATAAAAGAAATTTTCAAAAAAAACCTACATTAGATTCTCAAAAGAAATATGAAGTAAAGATACCTTGTAAAACGTGTGGAGATTTAGGTAAAGGTGTGAGATACCACCCAAAAGATAAATGCTGGTTCCAAAAACATGAAGAAAGTAGAGAAAAGAACACTACACCAAAAAAAGTAAATAACAATTCTATCCTAGATGTAGAAATATATAATGAATCAAAAAACGAGTAAACACACCACTAATTAAATTAAACATTGTATTGGAAGATAAGATAAAAATAGAAGGGATCTATGACTCAGGATCTCAAGTTTCATTAATTAATAAAAGATTAATAAAAACTATAAAAAATAATAATATAGATAAGAACAAAATACAATTAAAAACAATTAGTGGTGTGGCACTCACAAAGGGATTAGCAAGAATAAAATTAAAAATTTTCAATATTGAAAAAGAAGTAGATGTATTTATTGTAGAAAATGAGACTTTTCATGATTTTTTGATAGGCCTAGACATAATAAAGGAATTTAAATTAAGGCAAGACGAAAATCTAAATATAAGCCAAAAACAATCGCAAAGAAAAGATATAATAGAAATAAATTTTAATGAACATATTAAAGAGAAAGATTTTAAAATAAATTTAGATCATTTAGATAATGAAAACAAATTCAAAATAGAACAATTGATAGAAGAATATAAAACAATATTTGCTAAAGACAAGTATGATATAGGGACTGTGAAAGATTATGAAGCAAGAATAGATCTCTTGATGGAAAAATTTTGTAGTAAAAGACCATATAGATGCACAATCGAAGACAGAAAAGAAATAGAACAGCAAGTGGCATAACTATTAGAAAAAAATTTAATTGAAGAATCGTATAGTCCATTTGCTGCACCAGTGACCCTTGCATTAAAAAAGGGTGAAGGAAAAACCAGATTATGTGTCGATTTTAGAGATCTGAACAAGATTGTCACAACCCAGGCCCAACCTTTTCCGCTAATTGATGATTTAATAATTAAAGCTAGAAATTGTAAATATTTTACATCACTGGACATCAATTCAGCATTTTGGTCAATACCACTAAGGATAGAAGATAGAAAAAAAACAGGCTTTATAACCCAAGAAGGACACTATCAATGGACTTGCCTACCATTCGGTTTAAAAACAGCACCAGCAATCTTCCAAAGAATTTTATCAAGTATACTAAGAAAAAATCTCAACAATACTAGATCCACTACATAGATTGTTAAGAAAAGATATAAAATATAATTGGTCTGAAGATTGTGAAAAATCATTCACAGAGATAAAAAAATTATTGTGCTCTCAACCAGTCCTAGAAATATTCGATAAAGATTTACCTATTAAGATATTTACAGATGCTTCAATAGAAGGTATAGGTGCAATACTGAAACAAACCCAACAAGATGGAAAAGAAAAACCAGTAGCCTATTTCTCAAAAAAATTAAATGAGTCGCAAAAAAGAAAAAAAGCTATATATTTGGAATGCTTAGCAATAAAGGAAGCGATAAATTATTGGGAATACTGGTTAATTGGAAGAAGATTTGAAGTTTATTCAGACCATAAACCGTTAGAAAACCTTAATATAAAATCAAGAACAGACGAGGAACTAGGTGACTTAACATATTATTTGTCTCAATTTGACTTCAAAATTACATATATACCAGGGAAATTCAATATTGAAGCAGACTGTCTTAGTAGAAATCCGGTATTAGAGTCAAAAGATAATACCCAAGAAATATTAAAAATAGTAAACATGATCCAACTACAAGAAATAATTAAAGATCAAAATGAAAATACAGCATTAGGAGAACTTAAGAAAAAAAGTACAGATAAAAATGGTATAATCTATAAACAAATTAAAAACAAAAAGAAGATAGTTTTATCAGAAAAATTAAGCATTAAATTAATACGAGATACACATATAGACTGGTGTCACATCGGAATAAGGCAAATGATAAACAGAATATGTCCTTATTACACTTCAAAAAAATTAATAAAAAACATTCAGAATATATGCAGAACTTGCGAAATTTGTAAAAAGAATAAATCTAGAGGTCAAGCAAAATATGGATTAATGTCTCAATTAGGACCAGCAACAAAGCCGTATGAGATAGTGTC
This sequence comes from Acanthosoma haemorrhoidale, assembly GCA_930367205.1. Classification (NCBI taxonomy): domain Eukaryota; kingdom Metazoa; phylum Arthropoda; class Insecta; order Hemiptera; family Acanthosomatidae; genus Acanthosoma; species Acanthosoma haemorrhoidale. Next base: position 56,701,703 of record OV884011.1, read on the forward strand.
GATTGATACGATCGGTGGATTTGGTGGTCGAAGATCAACGAAAAGATACCTCCATCTTCTAGTTGATCACTATACAAGATACGCACATATATTAACTTCAAAAACTCAAGCTGCAAGTGATTTTATAAAAATAGTCCAAAATACATTAGAAATGAACAAGATAGGTACAATATTAACAGACCAATATCCAGGACTAAATTCTAAAGAATTCAAAAATTACCTAAAAGAACAAGATATCAGACTCATTTATACAGCCTTAAATGCACCATTTTCAAACGGCATAAATGAAAGATTAAATCAAACAATAATTAATAAAATAAGATGTAGAATCAATGAATCTAAAGAAAAGAAAGCTTGGACAACAATAGCAAGAGAATGTGTTGACAAATATAACATAACAGAACACTCAGTTACAGGTTTTACACCTAAATATTTACTAGATGGTACTAACACAAGTATGCTACCTGAGGAACTAAGGAAACTAACACATGCAGAGGTTTGGAAAGAAGATAGAAAATTAGCTCTAGATAACACTATAAAATCACATGAATACAATAAGAAATTATTTGACAAAAACAGAAAGGAAAGGGAATTCAATACAGGTGATTTAGTATATATTGAAAACGGACATAGATTAAATAGGAAAAAACTAGATGAACTTAGGGTTGGACCATTCAAAATTGCAGAGAAAATATCAAATACTATATTTAAAATCAAAACTGAAAAAAGAAACGAAGACACAGGATTATTCCACATAACAAAACTGATACCAGCAGAATAAACATTATATAATAAAAATTCTCACGAGAATTTTCACAGTGGGAGGGGGAGATGTAAAGAAAGTAAGCTTTCTTCAATTGAATTAGCAGCGCTTTGTTATCACGCGCGTGCTTCAGTTGGCTACCACTAGGTGGAGCTAGCGACATATGACCAGGAGGTTTTTAAAAGGCTTTCCAGTGTAAACAATTAAGTAAAGTGCAAACAGTCATAACAATAAACTGTAATTGTTGTTTCTTTTGTTTTACAGAGAAACAGATTACTTATTGTTATAATAAGAAGACCTAGCAACCCTTATATATATATATATATATATATATCTTTTAACTTCAAAAAGAAATGTTTGATTTTGTAATTCTACCCTCCTTCAAATGCATCTGCGTATGCAGCACGAGGAGTATTATATTGTTAATCTTGTTCATTGTATTTTTGATCATATATTGTATAGTTTGTACATTGTTTTCAGTTTCCAATACGCCGAGGTAGCAAAAACACTCTGATCCTAGAGTTCCAATCGATTGGTATACCATCAATTTGTGATCCTTCTTACCTATCTTAATAATAGGGTGAAAAGTTTAAGTTTTAAACTAACAATAATTGCACCTCAGTAGAAATTCATCGGTTACAATATTGCCACTGCACAAGGTTTTTGATGTTTCTGAACCAATTTAATTATTTTAATTTGAACCTATATCCTATGAGATGATTCCTACAATTTTAAAATATATTTATAATATTTTATCTATTAAGAGTCGAAGTAATAATATTCATAACTAATAACAGTTTATCTTAAGTTAAAGTATCTTGGGGTTAAATGAGGGTTCTTGTACATAAAGTTATTTAATTAAATGTTTCATATTTAAGATATTGAATTATAAAAGTAATAAATACCTAATTCAAAAAGTGGCAGCGAACTAATGCAAGAGTAATAAACTATACTTTAAATAGAATCTTAGGGTTTATTATTAATTTTAAAATATTATTTATTAACTTACCTTTAAGAGAAATGATTTCTGCCTTGACAACAAAATCAACTTCTGTAATCTGTTGCCTATATACAACATTATGAGATGGAAGCGCAGCTACTATTGCTTGTTTTTCACTTACTATAGCAACAAACTGCCTGTCACAATTTACTTCACTGCTTACCGACCCTGGTGGTGACATCCTATTGCTATTGCTGTTTGTTCGGGTGGTACCTGAAAAAGCAATTACATAGGAACTTACAATACTGTAAAAAAAAATCAGCATTAAATACGTTCATTGACTTTTCTATTTATATTGTAACAATATTTTAATATTTAATTAATAATGGAATAAATTTTGTTTTAATTTGAATCCAGAGTCTAAATCGAATTACATGATCTTTGTCTGAAAAATTAGAATATGCTTGTACATCATTATTAATTGGAATGTAAGAATTCTTATGTTAAGAAGACTTATGTACCATTTCCAATCTTACGAACATTCAAATAATATTATTACGTTTTTTATCTTTATATTTTCTTTTTAAATTATCTGAGGTTTTATAGAGGTTCTGTTAATATAAAAAAGAATTCTGGCAAAAGGAAAATTGTTTAATTACAAACTGATTCATTAGTTACACGTATGTTATAAATTTACAATGGAAAAAAAAAAAAAATTACAATGTACCTTACTGCATATAATATTGACTGGCCAGTTTTACTAAGTTGTGTTCTGCGTGTGGCTCTTCTTTGTGCTTTGTTGTCATCTTTGTCTCAAGCGTGGCTGCCTGGTGCTGGCCTCGTGCCTCCCACGACGATCATAACGGACAAGCCCACCTTGTCTCGTTGGTGGGTCCTAGTGAATGAGAGCGATCTCTTGACCATCCTCGCTTTTATACTCTCTGTTGCCATCTTGGATCTTTTAACCTATTTGGTTTTCCAATGCCCGTGGTCTCATATATAATTAACTTTTCTTGTTTTAAAGTTAACAAATCCAATAATAAATTATTTATATTTAATCCTTGATAGTTTTTATATGATAAATATTAATAGTAGATATAACGGCAACAAAAACGTTCATCCCTTCATAGCCATGAACCACGGGTCGTTTTTACGTTCTTTTACGCTCACTAATTTTGAGTTTATATCAAAAGCAAAATCAAAACTCACACATCTAAATATCACAACAATATATATATATTGAAATTATGATATTAATAAATTTCTTTAATCTCTTAGGGTTGTAAAATTAATATTATGAACAACTAAGCTGCACAAATTATATCAAATCCTGAAAATAATATTTACACATAGCGACACCTTGTAGCGTCTTCGTAACAAACAAATACTAATATCAGGTTTCAATAATATTAATAATAAAACAAAATTTATATAACATTGTTAAAAACAATGTTTTAACTTTAATTTCTTTATGTTTATAAACATCTCAAGTTTGGGTTTTGATATACCAAACATTCATACGTTAACCTAAATTCACATTGCTATCTTTAAACATTAATAACCTTATAATCTTAAACTACACTTGGAAAACATGGATTTGGTCATTGACAGTTTCTATTTGTGGGAAATGTAATTAGTTCTGGTACTCATAGTTGTTGTCTTGAATTAAATAAATGTGCCTATATTAACTAGTGGAGAGAAGAATTCTTTCATCCAAATCATTGTTCTAGCCCATACCGCTCAACACTCTTCATTAATCTAAGACAGAGATTTCTCACATCTCATGCCTTGCCTGAGTAGGTCTACTTACGAGCCATTGATGTTGCTTACTCAGATCCTCGTAGATGACTATTGCTTAGTAGCTTTGAACTTCTTTTAAATGTTTCCCAAGGCTATCTGGCCTTCAGGATCTATCAGGGTTTTAGCATTTGTTCTTTTGCGGCAAAGAGCCAAGCTCTACATCACGACCCTTCCCTCACGAGTGCCATTAACCCTCACAGCACATGGTGACTTTTATGTCTAATTCTAAAGGGTTGGCAAAAAAGTCCGTTCGGTTTTTGTCGTCACGAAACTTCAAGCAGTCTAATATGTAGCTAACTTCAGTCCGTCCCTTGCGAGTGCGCTCTCGTCAGATACTAGTCACTTCAACGTAGTTTGACGCGATATTCCGATGAGACTGATTGTATTTTGTGTGTTTGGATCATCCTGAAAATGGAAAACCAAAACGAACATTATCGACCCCTCATGCTTTTTTATTTAAAAAAAGGCAAGAAAGCAGTAGAAACTTGCAGGAAGATATGGGCTGTATACAGAGAGGAGAGAGGATGCTGTTACAGAACGTGAGTGCCAGAAGTGGTTTTCAAGATTTCGATCAGGAAATTTTTCGGTTCAAGACGCACCTCGCTCTGGCCGGCCAACTGAGATTAACAGCGACAAAGTGAAGGAATTAGTCGACACCGACCCCCGTTACACAACTAGGGAGATCGCAGTTATCCTCAAAATATCGAAATCAAGTGTTGAAAACCATCTGCATCAACTTGGCTACGTGAGCAGGCTCGATGTTTGGGTTCCCCATTAACTTAGTGAGGCTAACCTCGCCCAAAGGATTTCCATCTGTGATTCGTTGCGGAAACGTGAAGAAAACGATCCTTTTTTGAAGAGGATGATAACAGGGGACGAAAAGTGGATCGTCTATAACAATGTGGAGCGCAAACACTCATGGGGGAACTCCAAAGTAGGACTTCCAAAAAAGGTTATGCTCTTGATTTGGTGGAATTGGAGGGGTGTTGTCTTTTACGAACTTCTTCCCACGAACAGGACCATCAATTCAGATGTGTACTGTGACCAGCTGGACAAATTAAATGTAGAAATTAACCAGAAGCGTCCAGAACTAGCCAACCGTAAGGGGATTTCCTTCCATCACGACAATGCCAGACCGCATACTTCTTTGCAGAAGTTACTGAAGCTTGGCTGGGAAGTTTTGCTGCACCCTCAATATTTCCCCAACCTCGCACCTTCAGATTTCCACCTGTTTCGGTCTCTTCAAAATTCATTGAATGGACAGACCTTATACTCTGAAGAAGATGGAAAAATCCACTTGGAAAATTTTTTTGGCAGTAAAGACAGGAAATTCTTTGAGCATGGAATTATGAATCTGCCCATGAGATGGCAGAAGATACTGGAACAGAATGGCAATTATATCATTGATTGAATAAAACCCTTTGTGTTTAAAAGTTGTGTCTTATTTTCGCTTAAAAAACCGAACAGACTGTTTGGTCAACCTGAAATTTCATATAACTAAATAAATTTACTAATTCTCATTTAATAAAACTAATTAAAATTAATATCTTTTGACATTAAAAATAAGATAACAATATATTGTAATGGTCTTGTTTAAATTAGAAAATATATTTTACTCAGGGTAAGTTCTTGAAAACCAAACATTCACACTACTAAACATATAATTCTATTAAACATAATTTTTAAAAAAAAAGTAGGACTTGTTCCACTTTGAAAGGTGTCTTGTGATGTTGGTCTTAAACTTTCAAATATTCTCTGAGATTGCCTGCATCCTTCAAATTATAATAAATGACGTAAATTTACAAAACTATGAGGGCCCTCACGCCAAATGGGTATGATTATCTCCAAGCCCCAAAACACAGTATCCTAACATACAAATCGCTTCATCATCCATTATAAACTTCTCTTCTCTTGCAACTCTAACTCTGATCTCCATGGCTTCTCTCTGCCAATCCATTTTTTGGCACACTCCCCTAACGGTCGACTGGTCACGCTCCATATTTTGTGTTGTCCTCTGCAATTTAAAGAGAACGTAGCTTAAGCCACCAGGTTCTATTCGACGAATCTTTGGCAAATTCCAATTCAGCTAACGGACAAAGGATACTTTGAAGGGAAGGGTTAGCATTAAGGATGCTGCTCTGATAGAAGATAGTCCTGTTTAGGCGGAAATAGCTCGGGGAACTTCAAAGAAGGGCATGGATAAATGAACAACATTCAGAGGAACCATTTTTAAGCCCAGGAACCACAACTAGAAAATTGTGAATCATACAAAGTATAAATTAAACTGCTTTTAACGGATTCAAATTAGTTATCAATGTAAAAATAGTAAATTTATTATTTTGAAATAAAAGGCAGTTTCAAAATACATAGATTTAAAATAAACTACCATATATAGATATAAAAAACAAAATGTATAGTTTATAGCTTATCATTATAAAAATATAGCCTTGTAACCAGTAAGTAAGTATGCAAAGCAACTAAAAATGATTAGATTTTTTGAATATTTTGATTTGTTATTTAAATAAAATATTATTTTACTATATTTTCTAATTTTCATCCTTGGCAGGGCACACATGATTATTTATTCATTAGGTTATCGGAGAAATAATATATTTAATATAAATCATTTATTATTTATACATACGTCTGTCTTTGCTGTCATCTTTCCAGCTCTCGAATGTGTAAGGGATCAAAGCTCCATTACAATCAAGAAAGGACATAGTCAAAATGCACCCTTTTAGCCTGAACATCGTACCTGAGAAATAAACAAAATTATTATGTTTATTAACTTAATAGCAAAGCAGTATATTAGTAGTGAAAGTGAGTACTGCAATATTTATGATATAAATATAAAAATCAGCCCAATTAAGTACACATAGTCATATGATATGAATTAGTTCATATCTCAAATTTTTTCAAAAGTTAGATGAGGTGGGAGTATAGAGTTTTAGCATACAGATTAGGATCGCCAGGGAGGAGGGTAATGAAGTGCTGGTAGCGGGACGTAGCTAGATCTTGAATGAATGGGATGTTGAGATCAGCGTGAAGAGTAAGGTTGTTGATATAGAAGGAAGCATTGACTTGCAGAGGATTCTGGATTGCAGAGATTGGATGAAAAGGATATTGGAGAGCTTGGCACTACCCTTGACTTCAATTCCGCAGGATTAGGTAGGTTGGAGTGTAGTTGTTTAAATCAGTCTCATGTTTCTTATTGTTAATTTTGAACAATTGTCAATGAGGCGTGATATGAGGAGCACAAGTGAGTCTTTGTCTAGTATAAGTAGTATAGGTGGTCTGGGACTTGGGTTAGGCAGTTGGCATAGTTGGGCAGTACTAGAGGACAGGATGGGCAATGGAGGCTGAAAGTGGCAAGAGAGGATTTGCCAGAATTCACTTTAAATCTCCATTTGGAGCCATGGTTCTAGAAGGGCCAGATGTTCTTGCGAAGCTTGGGAAGCGAGGATGGGGTCAGGTTTGGAAGAGAGGATGGCTGTGTTGTCGGTGAATTCATAGAGGGAGGTAGATAGATGATTAGGCATATCAAATGAGTACAGAAGAAACAGGATGGGACTGAGTACCACACCTTGGGGGACACCAGCAAGTTGCAGAAATAAGCTGGATGTTGAAGAGGCATAGGATACGCTGAAATACCTATTATCAGTTAGGCATGACAGGATGATGAGGTAGTATGTGGAAGGAAGGTTGTCACAGCCCAATTTCATTAGTCTAACAGTTAATTTAGTGAATTAACAGTGGATTTAGTGAATTAGAAATCTGATCAGAGGTTTGTAACCAAGCAACCTGCAGTCTTTTGTCGGGGTAACCTGGCAACCTGCGGTATTTGCCTAGGACAGCTAGAGGTGAAGCAATTCTTGTGTGAGACTTGTCTAGTCAGCCATCCTCATTACCTCAGTGGTGGATGTTGAGTATGTAACAGGTGCTAGCATCTCCCATTAAGAAACCTCATCAAACTTTTTAACATTACTTTGCTCGACTCTACTTCCAGTAAATAACCATATCTTCTCCTTTCTTCATCTATTACACAGAGGGTTGAGGAAAGCTGCTAAGCGTTTGAAGACAAGGTTTTTAAGACTTTTTCCATGATTGGTAGGAGGGAAATGGGCCTGTACAACGTAGGAGAGCGGAGAGGTTTGCGTTTCTTGAGGAGTATTTTTAAAGGAGACGAAAATAAGAGGTTCTGAGGACCGAGCTGTATAGGAGAGGAATAAATTATATTTGTTTGAAAAATGTTTAAGGAAAATTAGATTGATAAGAACAAAACCAGGAGCTTTTAGGGCAGGGAGTTTGTGAATGACTGTGGCTACTTCTTCGGGGTAAAAAGCAGGGTATGGAGGAAGGAGAGACAGGGGTATGTCCAATTGATAATACAAAGGAACAGTGTTCAGGTTCAACAATGGTTTCATGCTGGTAAAACACATTTAACAAATGGAGAGCAAAGGTAGAAACAATCTGTTCATCAGTCTTTCCCCAGGAGCCATTGTAAAGGGGATGTAGGGAATGATATGATTTGTTTGGTAGTGACAGGTCAGTAGGAGTCTGTGAAAGCTTTGTCGAGGTTCTTTAATTTAGATTAAAAAAAAATACTCCATCTAAAAATAATATTATATTATAACAAAAGCAAGTAATGCCTTAAGATGAGTTGAGAATATCTTCAAATGTATCAGTACGTAAATTTAATATTATTATAATTATAACAAGAAAATGTTCTGAAAGATGGTGAAATTCTTCATTATAATTTCTTTCCTATAGGCTCATATATTACTAGTGTGTTATGCCAATCTGTCAACAGAAAAGCTCACATAACTGAACTAATAACACTTAAGGTTATACTTTTTTTCAAATGACGATATATATTTCTCAATTGTTTTTACCTTATCTTAATTAACCTGTCATAAAAAATGTTTTATAAATTTACCAAATGGACCGATAGCGACAGGATGGGAAGATCTGATTTCTGTTGCAGGCACATTCAACATCACAGTGAGAACTGATCCAAGGCTCGTCCCAAACCAAAGTGTAGGAAATGTTGATGTTTCTATATTTATAAAAACAATAAAAATTAATAAAATGGAAAATTTAATAACAATAAAAGAAAATAATAATAATTTTATAGTATAATACAATGTTTTTTACTATACATATTTTCACAGACTAAATTGTATTTTGTTAAATATAAATAAACGAAATCAAGGATGCATAAAATGAAGAAACTTGAAAATTAAATATTACAAATAATAAGTCTCTCCTTACTTGAGGAAAAACACATTTCTAAAAAAAAAAATAAAAAATCAATGTTAGAACTCCTCCTTTTGGAGAGGTAAGGCTGAATGAAGTTACCACTGTAGTTGGTATAGTTATTAGTGGCACTAAGGAGCAATAGCGTGGTTGGCTGTTACATCGGAATACTGGATTTACTACTTCTTTATTCAAATAGCTAGTCATTTTTCCTCAAAAGTATAAGTAAGCCCAAACAAAATACCCTTAAAGTATGTTATGATATTGCCAATACTATTTTTTATTACCTCCCTTTAGGTTACATTTTTTTATTTTGTGTTCTTTGTTGATGTTAATTACACAGTTCTTTAAGCATTATGTGTTATTACCAATCTTTCCCTTTAGTTATGACATGGTAGAAGCTGGGAATTAAACCTGGATTTCTACTTTTAGAAGTCAGCCTTCTAAATTTAATCAAATTAAGTATTCATAGTAATTGTTTCATTGGAAATTAATATTTCAATTCAGTGGTTAATGTATTTACCTGATTTTTGTGCAGATTTATGTTTTATTCAAGTAGAAAAAGTGATAGAGTAATTACTGGAACACAAAAAGGACCTTCTTTTATCGTATCAACTATAAACCCTATACATTTTTTTAATTTACACATTGACATAACAGCTTTTTAGAGTAATGATGTACAGATGTTTAGAGTAAAAATGTACTATTATAATTCGTGATCTTGAGAACAATGATCCTGAAGAAGCTAAGTGAATAGCAAAGGAGAAGAAAGAAATTTATGACTGATGAAATGGGTTCAACAAAGAAAAGTTTCGGTGTGTATATGAATCGAGGCAATACAAAGTTTAGGGCCTATGGATTGGCTTAAAAGGTGCTTTCCTAAACAAACTGCAGTATTTTTTTAAGAGATGGGAATTGGCCATCAACAACTGGCTTTTGACATTGACAACTGGCTATAAATATTATATTTATTTTCTGCTTGTTCCTCAATTCTCATATTTTTTTTATACATTACTTGTGTTTAAATTTGTTTGATTCATTTATTTATTTTCTTAATTCAAATATGTGTCTATGGATTGATGAAATATATTCTATAATAAAAAGGTACAATAATGGAGTTGTGCATCACCAATTTTGTTTCATTAATTAAGGATTTTTTTTTAATCTTATAAGAACTAAAACATATTTATATTTTTGCACTGGTTATACCTGATTTTTTGGTGTAGGTGTCAGCAAAAGCAATGCACTGTATTGCTTCAGAGCTAATATTTTCCAAGCTCGACATGCTTGAACTTCTTGACCGTGAAAATGAACTGTCCAGCTTGTCTGTAAAATCAACACTCATCAATATTACTTCATAGAAACTTTTAAAAAACAAATACAAGTAACTTTCAAAATTTGGTACATGAAAATTAGTTTTTTGAATCAAGCTCTTTTAGCTGTATTTTTAAATAACAAGATTACACAAATTACTATAGCGGCATGTATTGTATTGTCACCAAGTTACAAAAAGTATATTACATTGGGAGTGAGTTCTAGAATTTTATTTCTTTTTAACAAGCAGCGATAAGGTAAAATAATTTACAAATAACCTGTCAAGGGCGGAATTAGGAAGATTAAAACTTTCTTTTGGCGATTAATATTTTTTTAATAATTTTTGTAAAAACGATCTTTACGTGTTTTTTCATTTAGTATATTTGCTAGTGGGAAAATTCTGCTAAAGTTATCCAAAATTAATTTTATGCAGTGGGCAATATATGCTTCGAAATCAGTATTAATAAATTTGAATCACAATATTTTAATTTGTTACGTAACATTTATCTTAAATTAATTAATTTAAGTCCAACAAAAAGGGAATTAATAAAATTCAAGTGAGACAACTTCTTTTGTCTTTAGAATACTATAGCAGCATGTATTGATAACTATCTCCCTTTCTTCATTTTAATAACCACACTCCCAATGTTTTCAATTAATCATAAAAACAACCAATCGAACATGTCTGAAAATCGATTTGTGAATTATATGCATTATTTATAATAATTATAAATGAATTGATAAGACATGCAATAATATATAACCTCAAAATACATGCACTGCAATGCTTTGTTCTTTATGGTGTAGTTAGCAGTAATAATTAATAAAATGCAGGTATTAATTTTTAAATCATAGAATACTTACAAAATAAAGATCTTCATCAAAAATTTATAAATTGTGAAACTAATAAACATTAAAAATTGCTAATTAAAAACTAGGCTGCTCTAAACTGTTTATAAAGGGTAATTAATATGGTTAGGATATACTCCTAAAAAGCAAAGGTGTTAGAATATCCACCAGTTTATATCAGCTAGGATCAGCTGATTAAAAACAATATTTATGCGTGTGCATGTATATTTGTACATTCAAATGATTAATAAGTTACTAAGAAAATTTCATAAAATTAGAAGCCTATTTCTACGCAATATCAATTCAATGTACGATTACTAACTGTACAGGCCAGCCAGATCAGACACTGTGGAACAGTATACAGATCAATATTGTGTGAAAGAGGCTGATAATTTTATTCCACTTACATAAACAGAAGTGGATAGCTCTCAATAGGATAGCCTGCCTTTCCTTAAAATAACTAGTAATACATATAGGGGTGCAAAACCCTTGTTAAAGAAAAAGTGTAATATGGAAACCTTCCATTTTATGTTTGCTAATTTTTTTTAAATAAAGAATTTTAGTATCATCAAAATTAAACTAGTGATTATTATTTGAATGATAATTATGAAGACATCCGACATGAAAAAAACAAAACAAAATATTCACCACTATTCATGAGAGACATGAGGCTTAAGTCAAATGAACAAAATGTATATTGTATGCTGAAGCATGAAACACACACACATAAATACACAAATATTTTTTAAACTGTTTATGCTTATATTATGATAAAATATTTAACTGAACTTTTAATATCAATAACACCTGCTTTGGAACTGAATACAATGCATTATTTCATTAATTAATTAGATAATAAAGAATTGTATTCCTTCTGTTGTCTATATAAGCCAAAACACCAGCGCAGTAGCCAAGCATCTTGTCCAAGATCAGCCAATTTATTGTTGACAATTATAAAAATTATGATTTTAAAAATATTTGAAATTATATTAAATAAAAACATAAAAAAATAATGGAAATAATATAATTGATACAAGAAACATGCAGAGAACAGTGAATAAAGCGAAAGCTATAGAAAAGGCTAAGACATCTGCAAGTTGTTATGCAAGCATTCATTGAAATAAATTGGACTGATGTAGTGTCTGATTTGTGATTAGAAAGGAAACAGTGCGGACTGGATGAAAGGTTGGGAACCAGATATAAGAGCCAAGAAGTTCAAAGCAAAGTACCTCTCTAGTTTGTAAAGTATCTGTAATTAATAAACTGTATGCTGCTTATATTATAGGATGTTATTTACATTTGAATTGTATTTAATTAAAATTAATCATCTAAACAAGGTTGGGTCCAACCCTATCAAAATAATAACACTGAGCACAGTATTAACATTTACAAGTTTAAAAAATATAATCTAACAGAGGCATGGCTCAGCAAAAATGTGCAGAAGGTAACAACTACAGATATTAATGAAACAATAGTAAAGAATAAATCATAGAATTTTTTCTGTCAGAATTTATTGTTTTAATCATATATATAATAGGTGAATGGGTAGTGCTTATTAATTATTTTAAAAATAAACTCAAATAAAAATAAAGTTGAATTCTGAAATTTCTTAAAAGAATCCCTCTATTTAAATTTTAAGGATACAATGAGTAAACATAGGAGAAAAAAAAACAGGATCAACAAATATGCTTTACTCTTTACATGCTATTTAGGTAATTAAACCAATGTTGTTTTATGACATAATTTTTTAATTAAATTGAAAAAACAAAACAAAATATTGGATACTATAAAAAGTGTTTTTAAACTTGGAGAAATAAATAATATCTGTAATGGAACAGATATTAGTTAGTAACCTTTAAGAATATAAAGGACTGGAATGTTATAACATATAAGGTTTAAAAAAATATAGCCCTAATCAGGCCTGTTTAGAAACTTCTTTTAAATATAAAATAAATACTTGCAGATGACCTCTTTGGTATCGAGTAACATCCACACATATTTCAGTATATTACATAATTAAAGCTAAAAATTCACTAAAATAAAATTTGGAAAGTAACTTGGGATATTCTTTTATCAATGAAACTATTCAGGATTCAACAGTATAAATATATATGATTAAATGATAAAAAACTACTCAAATGACTAATACTTTTTAAAAGTGAGACAGTTAAATGCAAAACAAGTTAAGTTCAGGAGTTTTTTTTTTTTTAATAGACAACAGCTATTAATTAGTAAACTATTATTGTAATATAAATAAGCATATTGTGCCCATATAAATTCTTTGAGAATTCTTGTAAAGTTCAATAATAGAGACCAAACAGCAATTAGATCATAGATCGATTCATTTCAAATGTTAAAAATTTATTGGAGCTTCTTGAGATCGATGGATTATCATTTTTTCAAATATGAAAATGTGAATAGAGAATGACATGTGCGTCATTTAACTAGTTTAGATAACTAAAAGAAAGCAAATATTTTATATTCTATACCACAGTAATACTGATTTATCATAATTTTATTGTTAGTGTTAAATGAATTTAACTTTATTTGCATTTTCAAGTTGAAAAAGAATGTTTAAGAATATTATACAATAAGAGAGGGAAAAAAAAGAGGCAAACATAAAACTTCCCCACTTTTCCACAAGGGGAAATAATCAAAAATATAAAAATTAAAGAAATGAAAAAAAGAAAGGAAGAAAAAAAAAAATACTTGATAGTACGTCACCTAATATCCATGCTAGGAATTGCCAGTTATACAAATCAAAGTCCAAAATTTTAAATCTCCATTTTTCAGAAATTTCTTTCATTGAAGATTATATCTTGATTACAATAAATTCGCTTGCCCACTCCTGCGCTAGTAGACAAGTTAGGTCATTTTTTGTTTAAATTTTTATATCATAAATCAAAATAGCACCTCCAAAATTAAGTGATAATTTTTAATGTTTTATAAATATTGAGTAATGATGATCCATGATGATAATAGTTGTTTTTATTCATATACAGAATAAGAACAAAGCAGATTGTATAGCTCCTATTATTACAGTGCTTTGCTAAATCACACTGATCTGTACACAACTGGATAGATTATAGCCAAATACAGTCCATATCATCTGTGGTTCTGATTTAAATCAAACATGGCAAATGGATTATTCATCCCAAGTACTAAATAACAAGCTTGCACGATAATCTCCATGCATAATAACAATAAAATATTTAATATTGTTTCTACGGTAATTTGTTTACATCATTATTTTTACAGCTCTAAACTTTATCAAAATAATTGATCATCAATATTTAACAGCCAAATAAAAGCAGTCAGGACTCTAACTACCCAATATTTAGTCGGGAGCTCCACAGACTGAGCTACCCTGCACAAGTGGTCAATCTTCCTAATATGCATCCTCTTTGGCTAAACTCTCACGGTGTAAGCTCTGTCAGAGCTGACAGTAGGTTTATATTTTTTTTTTAATGGTATGATCAATATCCAGTAGTGCCATCATCTGACAAACACTTCTGGAGGAGCGGACTTACTGTTTGTTGGTCTTAAGCCTACCATTGACCTATCAAGAGCCACATCAGCCTCCACACTGGCACGGTGGATGTGGACCAAAATCAAGGAGAAATGGTCCAACAGCATCAGCTGTATACAGGCCAAGCTATTTGTTCACCAATAGTAAACAACTCATGGCTATTGAATTTCAGCCATTAAACTTATAATAGACATTTTGATGGTACACTATAGATTAAGCCAACACCTATCCTTGATTGGCTTATCCAAGAGCTCCATTTGTCCTAAATATAAATTGGAAGAGGAAACCTCCTATCACTTTTTAGGAGAATGCGAAACATTCATCAAACTAAAGGTTTATACCCTAGGCTGTGACAGGATTCTATTAGAGGAACTTAATTCCATCAAATCAATCCTTGACTTTGTCAAGAGGTCAAGGAGATTCCAAGAGGAACAGTAGCATGGATATGGGTACAAAACAGGGGCAGACAAAAAGGACGACAGGCCTAGTTGTAGTTGTAGATGGACCAGTAAGTACAAGTAGTGCCCCCTTTCATTTATCTAATCTCTATTTTTTCATAGTTAATCCACATGTTAATTATTAATAATAGTGGGAACCATACCACAACAAAAAATAATAAAATAGATAATGACTTAAATTAAATTTCGGTATATGTATACATTAAATCTGCAATAATTAGCAAACATTATTTAGAAATTAGTAGAATATAAAACAAGATAGAAATTAAAAAATATTAAATGAATTTAATAATTTATTTCTACCAATGCCACATTTGACCTCAATTGGAACCATGTTGATAGTCTATCCAACAAGAGTACAGGTCAGAGGTTAGTCGGATTCATCTGTAGCCTTCTGTTCACTGAAGATGAGATCAAGGAAATTTTGTAGGTTTATGTTTGAATAGAAACAACTATTGTCATCATTCTGAGATGCCATTTTGTAGGTGCCATTATGGTGGTCAGTGTGATTGGACTGGGGCTAGGGTACTGAGGTACTGATAAGGTATAAGGTGACTGTACTACCAAAGCTAGCGTACTGGCGCGAGCGTACGAGGGTATGCCGTGCAGTAATGTTGGTATTGTTTGGCTCAGAGTACGAGAGCGTGGAGAGGCATTTAGTGAGGCGTCGCGTACCTTGGGACCTTGAGCGGCGGACGTCCCTTCCTCGGGCAGGTGACCCTCCTCCGACCCCGTTTAACTGAAACACCAAACACCCGGTCCCCTTTACCCCCACTTGGGCACAATTGAGTTCTATGGGCCTGCATGCATAGAGGCTGCTTTAGCCAGGTTAACAACTGTTATCAGCTAACCCTTTAAATGTCTACCTAAACAGCCATTTTAGTGATCCATTCATCCATCAGTCAACACACCAGTCACAGTATGATGAGCAGTTACAATATGTAAGGTGAATGATGCGAAGGTTACGTAACATTTATTAGACAAAGAAAAAAAAAAATGGTGACAGGGCTGGAATTCAACCCAGAACCTCTTGATCTATGACCAGCATTCTGTATATCTAATATATACAAGAATCGCTCAATTATAAAGAGTGCCTGACCAGATATCCTAAGTTCGCATAAATAGTAATAAATATGGAATAAGTTATATTTATAAAAGTACTTACGATATTTACAATATCTATGAATTTAAGTCAAATATTTAAATTAATAGTTGAATTTGTAAATAAATTATCTATTACATACACAAATCTACTTATGTGCCATATTATAATAAATAAACACTGAATTAAATACAATTTTCCTTAAAATAAGTAAACTATCCTTCTCTTTGCTCTGGGAACTGCATTATGTTCTACAGGATGGCATTGAATACTACACAATTATTTAACTCACAGCTTGCCTGAAATTTTTACATAACATAAGAGGAATGGGAGGTTGTGATCTGCTATTGAAATGAATGAACAATGAATGAATTGATGACTAAAATGATCTGATGGTGTCTTACCGTATAACTGACAGTATAACCTGACAAATGCAGCTATAGAACTCACTAGTCCCCCATTTTCCCATCATATACCAATAACATCATACATCACCCCTACCACTTCTTCAAACCATTGAAACTATCTTTATTTATACAATACTTGCCTTCTCGATCTTAGTTTTGTTTGCTTTGTGAGCCTTAATCATCTTTAGAAGTGTATATGTATTAATACTGTGTTTATATATACATATATACATTCCGAGACAAAAAAATAAGAAAATATTATTAAACTTTTTCCTATAAAAATTCATAAATTAAAACATATATTATATAATAAGGATAACATATATTAGGATAATAAATAATTATAACTTATTATTGCATATTAAAATAAAATAACTTGGTCTTAGGAGCCTAATAACATAAATATTAACTAATTTCTGGCTGAAAAAGTTAAGAAAACAATCTTGAAATCACAGTATTAAAATACCAGTAGGGAAAGCAACTCAAGTATTCATTTATTATTACTAATCTTTTAAAAATAAATAGGTGATCATAAATATTATCAGTTTTAGGAGGTTTTAACATAAATAAGTAAAAATGTTATTTTACAAAATAAAATGTTTGGCTTACATTTTTTTTTCCTACAAGGCAGGGTAAAAAAACAAAATTCTAAATGAATGCCTTAAATATCTCAAATATATTTTCTTTTACATTTTCTGAACTGTTACAATCTTAAAATCATTAATAAGTTTTAAATTGGAGAAACATTGACTTTTTGTCCATGTATTACATACATACATAAAGGGAGAAACATGAGGCCTTCATTTAGCTTTTAATATGATATTAGCTTGTAATCAATTGTCTCTTTTCAGATGTCTTACTCCTAGAAAACTTATATTTTAATGTTTTGTCATGTGCTAACACAATACATTGAGGTAGAAAATAACCTTTCCTTGATTGGCATGAGTTCAATTCGTACCTCAAAGAGTAGGAACTTCAAAGAACAAACACTTCTAACAACAGCTAGTGAGGCATGATAAACTATAATCCATTCTTCCTGTGCTATGATGGAGCACAAAAGGATATTAAACACAAACAATAAACATGCAATAGATTATAAGTTTGTTTCAAACTTCATTTTTTTTTAAAAGCCATGTATTATATATATATATATATATTCCATCCATACTGTATAGAATAATAAATCATACTGTTACAGAAAACTGTTATTTTTTTAATGATTCCAAGAGGTGAGTCGACAACCTGAACTTTTGCTTTGGTACACATCATTTTCTAAAGTCTTCTTCGGAACTGTCAGATCAAGGAATCAACAATGCCTTAAATGTAGTTCGCTCCCAACATTAAAATAATTATTTTTAAATGTCATTAACAAAGCATTGATACAGCACCTCTCCTGTTTACTTAAAATATATGGTGACTTTTTAACAAAATAGTCATCAGATTTCTACAAAAATATGTAAGATAATTCTCACATGGTTCACACTGGTGCGAGTTATATTACTTTTGTTTTTAAAATAAAAGATAAATTTGCTGCCCTGAGAAAAAGATATTCGTCAAGTTTAAAAATGACCTTAAAGCTTTGAATTATTATTCAAAATGTTAGATAAATAAAAATAATTTATAAGTACATTTGTTTGGACCTGTTTCCAAAAATATGTTACTACCTGATAGACTGAAAATGAAACAATAATTTATAATTAAATGAGAAAAAAATGTCTAGATTGTTTATTTTATCTTCTACAAAACTAAATATTGTATCAATAATAATTCGATCAGTCCAAGTATTTTTATTTTTGTGGCAAAAGTAAATTATTTAAGAGGTATAATAAAAAATTACAACCATATATTATGTTACAATAAAAATCTCAAAGAAACATTACTTGGAAACATCAAATTTATACTTAAAGCTTAATTTTATCGAGCTGTCCAAGACCAAGTTTTTTTATTGAAAACAAAAACAAAATAAAAAAGTAATTCATAAAATTTAAGAAAAATAGAATAAATACTTTTGAAATTTAATAATATTATTATTGTGTGCATTTGTCAAAGTGAAGAAGACAACTGTCAATGGATCCTTGAGTGAGGTTAAGTGTTAGTCGAGCTGTAAACAAGACACATTGTGGGCGGAACATGGTTACTTACTAATCTATATATTAATTCTTCGCTAGTATCTAAGTGATGAGGTTATAGTATGCAAGTGGTTAGTAGTCACACCATATAGCAGCATTGAGGGTACATCGCTTAAAGCCAGTACATATATATCAATATATATACATATATATCAATATATATATATATTAATCTATAAAGCTGCTACAGAATAATATAAGAAAAAGTATTATACCAAATAAGTATTTTAGGCAGCTTGAGTCCCCATCAGATTCCTAGGGATAATAAACAGCAGTCGGTTAGTAATCAAGTTAACAAAAAAAGAAGAAAGAAAAAAAATGTACAAGAAAAGACGGACATTCTTTGATCAGAGACATTTTTGACGTACTGGATTGTTATGCCGGCAAGCGTGTGTGTGAAATTTGCATGACACAAGGAGAACGAGACAAAAATACAAAACGTGATATGGAATAGGGCTACCAATGGAAATGATAGACATATATATTTTTTAAAGTATGTGCATAGCAAGAATAATTTAGGTAGCAGTGTCAGAGAACCTGAATGAAACAATTGTCAAGTTTAGGTTTACTGACATCAGGAATGGATAGTAAGAAAGCTGTATTTTGGAGTTCTAATTCTAATTACACTATATAAAAAACTACATCTGAGGGAGAGTTAAGACTAAGACACAACCTAACGACACTACAGGCCATGTTTACCTTCTACTGTGGAACTTAATGTAAAACTCTACTCTCTCTATATATAACTGTAGTCAAATGTTATTAATAAATTAAAAAAAAAAGAAAAGCATACAATCTAGGGCCTATGTATAAAGGATCCACTAAAATGTTAGTGTACGTTGAGTAAAACACTGAATGTCCCATTCATGCACATGTACACATGCACTGTAAGATTTTGAGTAAAACCACCTAAACATAAATAAACCCTTAGCTATTACATATACATATATATGCTAACTGAAATTGCCACATCTCTGATTATCTCATGTTATTATAAACAAGCATAACAACCATTGGTAAGACAATATTTACTTTACACTGCATACATTGAAAATTAATTAGTGTTTTACAAGTTAGTTTTACAGAATCCATAACCCTGTTTCAAACATGAATATATCAACTCAACTACTGAGTTTGCACAGATGAGGGGGACATCATCTTCATTTCAGTTAGATTGTTAGTTTTAGATTCTTCAAGTTAGATATCAAGTAACTTTAATTTCATATATTTCAAAAAGGGGAACCAAAAAAAATTAGTACAAAAAAAAAAGCTTGACTTTAAGCTTAATAATAAAAAAAAAAGTTCAGTTAGAAAACCCGATCTAAAAAAATTAGATAATATAAGAATTGTTTGTTATACTTTTCATTTGTCTCCTTACCTAGGCAGAGAATGTATTAAAATACAGCTGTTAATGTAGAAGACCAACAGAAAAAAAAAATTTATTAACAAATGACGATGGCATTGCCAAAGTTTTCCCTTTTGCTGTTGTTCTTCTTAATAACTCAATAAGTAACAAGTACCCAACCTATCAGGAGCTCTATTTCAAAAGGTAATATATTAACAATGTGAGTCAATCCTTTGCCAATATAACATCTTATAAATCTATTACGACACCAGAAAATGTTTTAAATTTAGTTTAACAATAGCAATTTCACTCATCAGTAATTTCCAATGTAATTGTACAAAATCTGTTTATTAAATCAATTAGTAAAAAATTGAGATGTGCCAATTCTAGTTACTTGTAATTGTCAGGAAACTGGAGAAGACCCCATGCAGTTATGTTGCCCAAGTGTTTGGGCAAAGTGAATGGACCAACAAACTCTTCAGATAGACGGAAGGACAGAAAGTAGGTTTTTTGATAATGGTAGTAACAATTTCAAAAAGAGCGTTAAAATGAACACAGGAATTTCCTTAATTTAGAAGAACCAATTTATTAATAAGATAAATGATAGCTGTGATTTAAACATTAGTAGAATAAAGTTGAAATAAAATTGAAAATAGAGAGTTAAAAATGTCTAAGAAGTTATCTTATTAACAGAAAATTAAATTAAACAACAATATAAAATTATTGCTAAAAATTAATTATAATAGTAAAAATTGAAAAGTTAAATATAAAATAATTATTAAATAAAGATTGACCATATACTTAAATAGTAGATTTTAATTATACATATTTAGCACTGTTATTATTTTGAAAAAAATTTGGGTTTACCAATAGTACAGTGATAAAAGGATGAAAGTAGTAATAAACCTACAAAATTAATTTTTTTATAAGTTACGAAAGGCAAAATAAAAATAAAATATGGTACTAATGAATTCTAAGGGCTCATGTGTGTGTGTTATCTGTAGTCAGCTTTCCCTTAATTATTAAACGGGTCGTTTCAGAGATCAGTTTGTTCATCGATCATTACAGCAGTCATAATATGTTGGACAGTTACATTATGTAATATGAATTATATGAAGGCCATATAAGATATATCTATACATTTATGTAAACATTTGTAATTTGGAAATGAAATATATTGTTCAATAAAGCATATAAAAAAGTACAGGATACATTTTAAATGGAGTAGGTTAATAATTTTACATTTATTGAAAATTCAATTTTTACATTTTCCATCTACCAATGGTTACACTATATAATGTTAATTAAATTTTAATTACATAATACTTAAGGAGTATGTATATAAATTTATGTAAAATTTTTAAATGATTAATTAAATTTGGAAACAAAATACCTTTAATGTACAATGTATACTAAACCTCTCATATGGCACTTTATAATACATTTATACAATGTAATGTGACTTATACAAAGCTTATAGGTTCTATCTATGAATTTGCAAGAAAATTTATTTTATAAATAAAAATGTAACTCATGTGGTGCTTTGCAATAAATTAACAATATCATAACAAAGGTGGGATTGGAGAGTGTGATTAGTCATTGAAGTGAATGACCGATGAACAAACATATCACTGAAATGATCTAGTGACAGTATAATGTGACACATTCGGCTATAGAAGTCACTAGTGCCTAAATTAATTCCAAAACAATACTTTGTTACATTAGTTTAACTTACTTATTTTGCGCATCAATGATGTTAATCCTTGATTGCCCTTTGAATGGTACTTAATATTGGGAACGGAGAGCAGCCTAGTATCTCGTTTGGGTGTCTCCTTTTTCTCTCTTCTAGGAGGAGGTACAGGAGGTCTATCATCGAATAGAGGAAGTTCAGTTGGGCGTTCAGGCTTCTCTTCACAGTTTGGCACTTTTATAGTCGGCAGATCCTCTTCGGGGCTGAGGCCAGTAGGGCTTTCTTCGACGCACTCCTTCTCCATATAAAATACAGAACAAGATCTCTTACTGTTTCTCGGTTGAAAAATTTTCAGGTCCACTCTGCTAAGTTGTTTTTTCAGAGTCCCAAGTTTTTTACGCCTTGCATCTCCTTCGTCATGGGGGGATGAGTTTCCTGATATGCAAGGGTCCTCCAAAACATCTACACCCTTTTAAATATAAACTGGTTTTACAACATCTAAGAAAGGCTATTAAAATTCATCTAATCTATAGCATATTTTGTTATTTAAACTAAACAAGCTATAACATGTTTTCCTTGCTAGTACTCAACTATTAGTTAATATATATGGAAATCATTAAACAATAAATAGTAATAGTTCAACATACAACCTAAATATTTGTGCTTGGTATGAAATATAAAAAAGGGAAATGTCAAGGCTTGTAAAATTTTAAACGATATGAGACAGTCTTAGTAAAACTCCAAAATACATTCAAAATTTAAGCCAGAATATTGAACTTGATGCCTTATCTAGGTTCTCTAAAGCTCATTTAGTTTTATTTATTTAGTTTTTAAAAAAAAGAAAAGTTTTGCTCTTCAAATTCAAACTTCAAAAGAAAAAGTCCCACAAAGTGGGCAACACTTAATTGGTAATTTTTAATATTGAATCTAGGAATTGATGAGGAGATAAAGTAATTTTTTTAATAATAATGCTTTTTGCAAACTGGTGTGACTACATCCTCTATGATCAAATCACAAAACTAACCATTTAATTAAAATGGAATAATAAAAAATAAATTATGCAAAAAAATAATAGCATTATTATAAACATATTAACATCATTATAACGTAAAAACTACAACTATAAACTATGGATGAATATTTTTAAATAATCAATGTTTTTTTAGATAAAACAGGGCCAATAGGGGGACAAATGAGTGCCATTTAGATTTCCATTTTAGCACTCTTAATATCTTCTGGATTATAGGGAGGTTCTTAACGGTCATGAGAACGTTTCTTTTACAGAAAACTAGAGGACTCGATCAATTACTCTCTCAAACTATTTTTATATTTATAAAAGAATACATTTTTACAGTATGATTAGTTAGGCATAAAAAATAAATTCAAACAATAAGAATTATGATTCATAATGGATATGTATTAACAAAATTTATTATTGTAAACCATTATGTATAAGGATTAGGCCAGAATCCTTCCCATAAAAAACAACTAATTATCTCAATCCAGAGTTGAGGCAGAAATAAAAATTATAAAATCTGCCTACCAAAGATACTTATAATAGCATTATTATTATTATGGATTAAAAAAAAGCATAACATACATTTCTGTCCTTTCCTTATTAGTTTTAAGAAACTTGAAAACATGAGAGGTTTTACCTGAGTATATTTGTCTTTTTTTGTTTTTCTTTTTAATGATGTGACTTCCAATTTAAAAAAAATTGAATTGTAACAGTTCATGCGATATTCTACTGCCTGGCTATCATCGGGATAGAACTCATTACAACTACAATTTTCTAATGATAAAATTCATTAATAATGACATCTAATAGTTTCTCATTTAGTCTAATAAAATAGGTAAAATGTAGGTTTCTTTAATCAACAAGATTTTTTTTTAGCCCAGAAAAATTATTTCATAAAAGGTTATTTAACCACTATTGGTTCAATGGTGGTTATGTTTAAAAGCACAGATTTTTATTATGTTGTTATTAACATAAACCATCGTTTGGAGTCATATTTAGAGGAATTTATGTTTCAAGTTTCTTCTTTGTACACAACATTCTATTAAACGAATTACTGAATTTATTTTTGATGTTATGACTCCTACAACTTTAGAAACTCATAACATTCTTGGTAACATTCTTCATAACATGGTACAATTATAAAAAAAAAAAGTTGTGGATTCGAATACACAGAAGTACCATTTAAATTTTTTAAAAAGCTTTATTGAAGAATTGAATTTATTAAAAATATCTGTTTGATAATCTATCAAAAACTAATTTATTTCCCCTTCTTTAGACCAACATATCCTAATTTTGGTTTGATTCCTCTTTTATGAATATCAGCTGGTCTAAAATAGTCTTACCAACATCAATGCTGAGTAAAAACAGGGCTGTAAAGACTATTCTTCAGGGTATAATATTGATTGCCTATATGAATGGGATTCAATTCAAAATAGCAGCTGCCTCATGTAGGTTTTTTTTTTAACAGATCCGTTAAGATGAATTTATTATAAGGAATACCATATGTCTTTGCAAAGACCATTTTCTAACTATTAAAGACAAGAGACTTATAAAAAATAGACATCAACTTAGCTCTTTGAGATAGGTTACTAGTCTAATATAACCTCTTTTCTTACTCCAGTGATAAGATTGTTCACTGAATTGTTACTAAGGAAGTACCTAATATCTGTTATGTCAAATAATCATAAATGAAGTAATTATATCTTCAAACCCTTTGTGATTCATTTCAGTGATGTACTGTTTATTAACTATCTCATCGGTAGTTGCTTATCATCATTGATTTTGTTATTGTCAGTTGTTTTTATTAAGTGAAAATACTATCAAGAATTTTATAAAACCTCAACTAACTATTTGTCAACTTGGGGTTATATTGTACTATTAACTGAAAATGGCCCAATATTTTTGACTTCAAATGATGCCGAGACCAATGTAAATCCAAGTTATGAATTAGTCATCTTGAAAGATGATAGCTGAACTTGGAACAGTCTTAACCCTTTGAACGGAACAGGCTTCTTTCAGATGGGTATAGTTCATACGTAGGCTACTAGATTTCACTAGGAATGGAATACTGAGATGTTGTTCTGTGTGTGCTTTAGTTGCCTTAGTTAGTTTGCCTGCCCCTTACCCTTTGAGGAGAGCACTGGTTAGGTGTTTGGCATCAGCCCCTAAGCAGGTAAAAGGTTACATTTTCTTTAATCTACCTACCCTAGTGGGTGTTCCCACATACATAATATTTTTGTATCTGTCTGTCAGGTGGATGTTCCTACTAACGTTGTTTTCATATCTGTCGGTGTGACGAATATTCATGGAAATGCCTGATTTCTTTTTTTTTCATTCCGTTCCTGCATAAAAACCTCCCCTTCTAGTAAATTTCCTGCTGAATTATTGTAGACCATCTCTTTTTGTAATTTCTTTCAAAAAACCCTTACTAATTTGTGTATAAAGTGTCATACTTTTGAACGATATTTACGAATGTATTTCTGTTTGAATGAAGGTACCATGTAACGTCTTTCTATTCCTTGAGTTTCTCATACTTTCCTTTTTGTATTGCATTGTATTGCATAACAAACACCTATGTGCTTGTTATTTCTTTTCCCAAAATTGGCATGTTAACCACCATCAAATATTTCGAACCTTACTAAAAAAATAGTACAATTGGCACTCGCAGATCGGAAATTCTGTATGTAGATTCCGATGATTCATATGTGCCTGATCAATGGGATTTGGAGATATCCAAATATGAGTTGGCGGACTCAGAATTTGATGAGAAAGATGATTCAGAAGAAGAGCAAGTTCAGCCTCCAACATAGGAACAACCCTCAACCTCTAGAGAACAACCTTCTGTTTTCCAACAGGTAGAAAACGGGGGCTCAAGAGGAATGGAGGATGTACAGATTTATTATGGAAAGAAAAGATGTTTTGCTTGGCTTAGCCTGCCAGTGATCAATTCCACTCCAGCAATCCAAAGAAACATTATAAAAGTTCGACTCTCTCAGCCACATGGTCCCGTACGATTGATAGGACCAAAAATAACACCTATATAAATATGGAACCTTCTTTTTACCTCTGACATGATTGACATAATAGTAAAAGGAACCAATCCGAGACTTGAAAAAATGTGTTGTAAATTAAAAAAACAAAATTTAGTGTGTTAAAAAATTACCAACAGAATAGAAATGAAGGCTATGCTTGGAATTATTAATTACGTAATATTTTTAAATCTTCCAAAGAAGATCTCTGTTATTAACCTCCATTACAGGTTGATCAATCATGATGGACAAAAGAAACTGCAAGCTTTTTAGAGCTCTTAGATTTGATGATTCTGATACACGGGAGGAAAGAGAAAAAACTGACAAAGCAGCTGCAATAGCAAACCTATTTGACATTTTCATCTCCAACTGTCAAAAATATTTTGCAATGGGAGCTCATGGAACAGTTTATAAAACCCTCATACCCTTCCGAGGTCAATATGGTTTCTGGATGTAAATGCCAAATAAACGGGCAAAATATGGTGTAAAACTTGTTTGCCTTGTCGGTGCACACACTGGCTATTTATATAATGCCTACATTTATACTGGTAAGGGGAGTGACAGAGCTATCCTATCACCGCAAGAAATAAAGCTATGCATTCCCACTCAATCTACCATTCGACACACAAAATGCATACCAGGAACCAATGGCAACGTTACCTATGATAATTGGTTTACCTCTTTAGAACTGGCCTCGGAGCTCATGACAAATAAATTGACTATAGTTGGGACTATGAAAAATAAACAAGCCTCAAATTCCACCCGAATTTCAAGCTAATAGTAGAAGAGAGGTAGGTTCAAGCCTCTGTAGGTTTACAAAGGATTTTACACTCCTCTCATATGTACTTAAAGCAAGCAAAGCTGTTGTTTTATTATCGACAATGGATCAGAATCAATACACTGACATTCATAATAACAAGCCTGATATCATATCCATAAAATGAGGAGTTGACACGGTAGACCAAAAGTGCAGCTTTTACTCAGCAAACCCCAGAATGACCCTTAGGTCATATTTTATCATATGGTTGTAGTTGCTTCTTCTGATTCACATATATTACACTGTATGTACTCAGATGTACGTATGTATGTACCCCCCTACTCACTTAATAAATTCCTATGCCTAATGTACTGTATTCAGTACTGTTATTAATGGTAAGAAAAAATCAATCAATTAAAATAACTAAAAATATTGGGTGATGTGACACAAATGTAGAAAAGCTACGAAATCTGTCGGTGGGAAGGATGTTCCTTGTAATGAAGACCAAAAAATATGTTCCCTCTGAAGGGTTAAAAATTCAGCAGAATAAATAGGACAATTAGATTATGGAGGTTGAATAGAGGATAAATACAACATTTGTAACTCCAGCTGCTGCCAAAACAGTTGGCTTAGTGCATCCACCCTCTTCATCATACCACTCAAATTCTGTTAATTCCTCAATATAATTATAATATAAAAGGTAAAGTAAAGAAGAGAACCAATAACACAAACAAAAACAAAATATTGATAATTTCATCTGGAAGTAATATATAATGGTTTTTGAGTTGTTGAGCTGGGTAGGTGAGCTAATTGTAATCGCCAGTGAGCACCTGTACTAGCAAGCGACTAGATGATGATAAAAAGCACCAGGCAGAGAGGGAAATAACTTTATAGTGGGTTCGATAACAATTACATTTTGAATAAAGTGCACTACAGACTACAGGAATAGTATCGGCATCAGTCTGGCTAGCGGGTACCAACACAACTAGCAGAATCACAGTCATTCTTCAACATTACTAGTTAGTTGCAACAAGTACCATTTTGCTTCGTATCCCCAAAAAAAAAAAAACACTATAACTTCTAACATTTTTTAAATGTATTAAAAATTTTTTTATTTATAATAAAACCTTGAGGTTGATCCTTAAAACATAATTAACAAACCTGTAGTATTTATAATATAAATATTTTCAAAACAGTTGAAAATAAATAGTTTCTTAATTATTTTAACATTTTCAATGATTTGGAATCCATTTATTCATATTTCTAAGGACCCATATCATATCAGTAAGTCCCTTAATTATCCCTTGTGAGTCCCTGTTGAGATGTCTGGGAGGGTTAAATGGGTTTGTCCTAAAAGTAAGTGCTTGTGTCAATGGGTTTGTGCTTAGGTTTAGCCTTTGGTGAAAGTTGTATTAATCATTTCATTGACATAATATATGTTGCAGTCTTTATGAAGTGTTTTGTTTGACACTTACTATGGAGCTTTCACAATCCACCTAAGAATTTATTATTGAAATCTCTGTATCCTTTGAATAATTAAATGTTTAGTCCTACATCACAGTACCTAGATAGGTTTTAGTAAGTAGTTGTACAGTGTCAGCTTGTTTATTTTATAGTATGTCATGATGGTTTATCTAGGAGTCCTTAACATTAAGAATAGATAATATAAGAAAAAACAAACCTCTCAAAAAATAATCCCTATCTAGAAATCAAGAAATATTTCTTTGATATTGTACAACTTGTTTTTAGCAAACACAGATAAAGATATCTGACCTGATCGATACTCGGGGAGCGGCATCGATCGGAATCTGTGTCCGGAGGCTGAGTTCTTTTGGGTGACTTTGGTGCTCTCTGATAAGGGTCGGCGCCACCATATAGATCTGGTGTAGCAATGTTCAGGAGGCATACCTTATGGACGATATCAACAACAACAGCTCCTGTGTCAGTGCCGTAAGCTAATCTGCATAGTAATGACAAACATGTAAACATTCAGCAATGTAACTTGGTTAAATTGAAAAATATAATATAATTTCAACAAGTAATACATTTATGCAAAAATATGGTTTGTTAATAATACTTTATTTCTCTGGGATGTTAAACAAACGGGATTATATTATGTCATTATTATTAACAAATACAATTTTTAAATTTGAATAAAAAAACTTTCAACAGCCAACAATGTCATTATGGATAGCATAATGTAATCTTTAATCAGTTAATTATTTCCATAGAAGTAGATCAGGCTGATTTAATTATTTAAATATAAAATAACAAGTTTTCTGGCCATGAAATGATTTTAAGAATTTTGTTCTCAGTCAATGAGGCTCTCAATGCATAACACAACTTATAGGGGGATATTATAAGGATGAACTAAAATAGTTCAACACATTGCAGTACAATGAAATATTATTAAAGGAGGATATTTTTTACAATTGCACTACATGTTGAAAATTTGGATCCTGTAAAATATCAATTCAATAATAGAATTTCGGAATTATATAAGATATTAATCCTAACTAACCTAAAGGCTTCACATTTAAAAAAGAAATTACAAAAATTTTGGAAAAAAAATTTGAGTTATTTCAAATTTCCGAAGCATTTTTCCCATCAATTTTTCTCCTCCTCTTCATGATATTGTACCTTTTTAAATATAATATTTGTTTAAAAAGTAAAGAAAATAAAGAATCAATCATTAATAATTAAAATAATCCTTACAATCCATAAGATGAATTAATACTGAGACTTGTGATTGAAGACGGAGACAAGCAGACTAGGACAGCTTGGAAGCCAGGAGGTTTCTTCTGTAAACCAGCTTTCACCTTTACCGGAGGGCTCATTTCTGCACCGAATATCTTAAAAACATAAAAATTTTCTATTTAATATACTTATTATTTTTATATACTTTATTGTAAGTTAAATGTACGTTGATATGTTACTAATAATATCTAAAGCAAGAATTAATTTCATTCATCAAATCAAATCATAAGGATTTGAAGAAGGTGATAATGCTGAAATTAGTATCAAAATACAAAATTAAAATCAAATTTTGCTAGGTGACAATATTATATTTTGTAGGTAACAGATTGTAAATGATAATATGTTTGTTTTTAACACAAATATTTTTCATCTTTATACAGTAAGAAAAAAATATCACGGAATTTGAGGTTACCTTATTTTCTGTAGATTCCATCTTACTCAGAGTGCTCCTTCCCATAAATTCCGAATCAGGAGAAAATTCAGCCTCATCATAGCCTTCATATACTACAGGTATGTCAAGAGCCTAAAAGTGAAATATTTAGATAAATTTGATTATTAATATTAATAAAATAAAAAACAGAAAGATGGCGAAAACAAATCTATAATTATTATATTAAAAGATGGACTCAATATTTAAATGAGGAAATCGCTAGCAGAAGTCTGCAAAATTGAGACTACCACAATTGAGATAAGATGTTATCTTTTATTCTATGATAGGTTTTTACTTTCAAAATTCCATGAGTAAGACACATTTCTTGGAATATAGGAAGTAAGATATAATTTTAACTTCCATAATATAAAACCAAGATAAAGCCGTTAGCTATAACATTAATTTAGTATTCTAAAATATATTAAATTAAATTTTATCATACTTATCATATTTTAGAAAATATAAGTAAGATTCACATCTTACTGCTGTTGTTTTATAAAGAGCACATACCACAGTTTCTGACGTAGATTCTTGTTTCTTAAATTTAAATAGTATCACATAGCCTGCTGCACCGCCCACAGCCAGTTTCCTAGATTCTGGGCACAGCGAAAGTAGTTGTACAGCGAACGGATCTTCTTCTGAACCGTCCTGTGAACGCGAAGCTTGCCTTTCAAACACTTTGTTCGTCTTAAGTTTATAGAGTACTTGAAGTGTTCCCGCAGAGGCATCCCAAAACTTTATACTTCCATCGGCATGCCTGTAACAACATTTGGTTTTATTATAAATTACACTAACACAAAATAAACTATGAGTTCCTTGTTAGCCATGAATTTACATTTGGATGGAAGTATTTGTTGGGAATCAGTTTAGCTTAGGCTGATGAAAGAGAGATGTTAGAATTTCATGAAATCAATTAATAGATAACTTTTAAATTTAAATAATTTGAAAAATAGAAAAAACTGTTTTATTCAAATTATCATCACATCGTAAGCTATGTATGTTACAATCATTCCTATCTTTTATTTGTAATAAGACTTATTATCTACTCCTTGTTTATAATTATTGTCACACTATTTTCAATATGTACCTATCTTTTCTAGTTTTCAGGACCTGGTGGAGATATAAATACTAAGTGGATACTTTGTCCATTGAAAAATTTCATGGAAATCTAACATCTCTGTTTCCTCAACTTAAGCCAATATCCCAACAAATACATCCATTCACATATAAATTCATGACTATCATTGAGCTGAGTGCTAGATTTAAATAAAATTTTGTGTACCAAATTTCGGCATACTCAAAATTGTCCAAACTTCTTCAATTGATGAGGCCTCCAATAATTGATCATCGACAAATTTCAAGCCATTTAACAATTCACCATCGAAATTTATTCTCTTTCCTTCCCATGCATGTTCTTTCATAGCATTGTCTAAGGTGGCTGTAAATATCTTAGGATAACTAATTCACCTTGTCAAACGCCTCTTTTAATTTTAATTTTTACCAATTTTTCATCTAATTTAAATACAACTTTGAAGTTAAGATAGATTTTATATGAAAAGTAAACATTTTATTTTCAACACAATTTTATTGATCCTACAATAATCATTTAGAAAAATTTACCCTGTAATGATGATTTCGCTGTAGCTGCACGGAGGAACTGACCATTCCCCGCCGACTAGAGGCCATTCCTTTGTACTGAAGCCAGTTCGTTTGGATGAACGACAGCCAACAGAGTAGAAAGCTGGGATAAGGTCAGCAGGACAATCGGCAAGGTACGTACAACAAGTTACAGCACACTCGTGAACATCCATCGGGTAAGGGCTTTCAAAACATGGGAATCCAGGACTCAGAAGATCTATCACTACCAGATCATTTTGAAGAACAACGACAATTGCATACGGCTCAGGAATATCTATAAAGTGAATGTGTTACATTAGTTATAAATAAATTTAATTTGATTTATTATAAAATTTAGGTACTCATATATTGCAAACTTGTACGTCTATGTTCAAAAAGTTTCTCTCAGCATTCAAATATTAACAGAAACGTTGTTTTTAGTACAGACATTTGAAATTCATGCAATCAGCAGTGAAACTTTTGATATAAAATTAGCACAGATAACTATTATTGGGAGGAAATTTGATGGGGGTTTAGAATAGACGAGTACTAAAATTGCTTTCAAAATGAGAGAAACAGAAGAAACATAAAAAAAACATATGATAATCAAAAATAACCTTAACATAATTATGTTACATTAATAATAAAACTTAGAAATAAAGTTATCATCAAATTAAACTCTTTAATAATTTCATTAAACTTAAGTTTAAAAATATATTTTAATAATGGTATTACCACTTGGGTATGGGCTTTCACAGAGTGTAATGAAGTCAATTACATTATGTTCCATTTCTAATACTGTTGTTGCTTTTCCATGGATGATGGTTATGGTTGCTGATCTACCAGCTTTATCATAAGTTAACCCTCCAGAAAAAATTACAAAAGTTTCTCTGTAATATGAGAAAATTTATACATAGATACAATATTTAAATTAGTATTAAGTTGGTGCATAAAAAAAGCTTAATATGCTGAAACTATTCCACCATATTCATAAACTGTTGTCAAAGGCATGCTAGTTAGTATTGGTAGCAATAGGCATTTACATAGATGAGAATACTAACATAACTGGAAAACTTTTTTATTTATATATATCTCACTTAAATACATATATATTGCAATGATATTTACAAATATGCAGGAAGTAATATAAATGATGTCCAAAACTTAAAGAAGTGATAGCAGACCTCAAATGCAACGGAAAAGTTCTTTTGGGCTATGGTTTGATTCCAAACAGGGAAGGAGTAAATTTAAATTTTGTGTTTTTTTAAGGTTGTCATGTTTCTTGTTGAATAGGAAGCGATAACAAAAAAACTATGTAAGTTAGGTAATTCCCAATTCCAGCATCATAAACTAGACAAAGCTTTCTTCAAAAGCAAATAGAATTTGTCTTTGTAAGGTCACAACTATGAGATGTGAAATTAAGCAAAGTTCTGTTTTTTTGTAAAATCATGGATTATTTGCAAATTATTTATCAGCTTCCTACTGGAATACAGATTCCCCACTTTTAGAAAAAATTCCTTGTTGAATAAGCTTTAAGTCCATGTTAATTAAGTTGAGGTTTGTTACAGAATAAGCTGATATTTGCCAGTTTTTTAAAACAATTATGTCATGTGAACTTTTGTCTCCAGCGTTTTTAACAAAAATAATTACAATAAATTATTACAAAGTTTTTATTTCTTTTTCTTCTATGACCTGGGATGTATTGTAATAAATTAATCAATAAAATATACTTTTTAATTATAAAAAAAATGTAAAATAAAATATTTAAAGTGAGAAAGAAAAGATGACAACCTTAAAAAAACACAAAATTTAAATTTATTCCTCCCCTGCTTGGAATCATAGCCCAAAAGAACTTTTCCGTTGCATTTGAGGTCTACTATCACTTCTTTAAGTTTTGGACATCATTTACATTACTTCCTGTATATATGTAAATATCATTGCAATATATATGTATTATGTATCTAAGTGAGATATATAGAAATATATATTTATCTAATAGTAATAATATATTTATATTAAGTTTAATAATATATTAATATACATATAAATTTAAAATAAAAAATTATCTGAAACATTTGGTAGAATGATCATACCCTGATTTGGAGGCTTTCCATTCCACTTTTTGTATTGGTTTACAAGACTCTGGTTTCCCATCTTTGTTTAATTTTGCTTAAAAATAAATAAATGAAATAATGACAACTACTTTTTCAAATGAAAACAACCAATAAAACTGTTACATACTGAAAATTATTAGCTTAAATAATAGTTTTAGAAGTATTTATACCATGCGGTTGAAGAGTTGATACATGCTTTCCCGGTTGCCTCAACCCCCAAGTAAGTAAAGTACCATCTGTATGCGAAGAAACAAACTGTTTTCCATCATGGGACCATGAAATTGATTTGAGGTGTTCAGGACTTTGCCACCTAGCTTCTGCAACTCTAAGTCGAAGATCCCAAAGAACCATTTGCCCACATTCAAAACCTATAAGAAGCTAAAACATAAAAATGTTATATGTAATTACATTGAATAAATGATTAAAAAAAATAAATTCATTATATGATAACTCCCCTTAGAATATTAGACATAATGTGTTGTAGTCTCATTTTGGTATTTAAAATAATAAATCAAATTTTTACAGAGGAATATATAACGTATATATATAAACATGTTTACAAAATGGAGGGTTTGAAAGTAAGAAGTGAGGGAGCATTACAAATGGAAATAGGGAGGGAGGGAATTGCAGAGAATTGTGGCTCAGGGAATAAAGGACCTTTCCAATGATGCACAATTATGGGAAGGAATATAATGGTCAAAGGGATGGGCTCTGGTGTTTCATTAGTGGATGGAGACTTTAAATTGTAAGAAGTAAAATATGAAGGATGGATTTTTGGAATTAATGATTTGGAACAGAAATGAGCATAGTAAATATTGTCTATGGGTAGCTGTATAAAGCTTTTTAACTACAGACTGGTGATGAGGGAATTCTTGGGAAACCCAAAGACATCTAACAAAACAGTCGCTTCAATCTGCCATCAAGTTCTGTCAAGAGGCCGTCATACACATCCACAGTCAAAGACAGGAAATTATAAAATTGAAATGTTCAAAATTATAACTAAATAAAATTGTATTGAAAAAACAAAACAAATACATTTACTTAACTTAAAACTAATACAGATATTATTGCCTTTGGAGAAACGTCTTTATTAGCATTTTCTTCAGTTGGGAATCAGAAAATGTCTGTTAAGCCAACACTGTCAAGTCTGTTAAGACATCATTTAACATTTAATAGTTATATTCATAATAGGGAGAGCATGTGTCCTCAGGAATGTACAATCCATTGAAATACAAACATTTATATGAGGGAATTCAAAATGATAGTGAAATAAGATTAGCTCAACGTAAATTTTCAGGATAAAATACAAAGATTAATTAAATTACTTATGATCTATTTATATATTGTTGTGATATTTTAATGTTATGATTTTTGATAGTGTTTTTAATATACACTCAAAATTAGCGGGCATAAATGAACGGTGGATCATGATTCATGAATGTTTAAATACTATTCGTTGCATTGTCTCTACCATTAATATGTGTAATATAAATAATATCAATAATTTAATATAAATATTTTATTTTATAAAATTCAAAACAAGCAAAGTATAAATATCCAAAACAACTGGCATTGTAGAACCGGTTAAAATATCAATAAGGCAGCGGAAAGGTATTAAGACTGGGATTGCCACGGACTCGGTCTAGTACAACTAGCAAACTTATACAACTCTTGCATAAGATTGCGGTACTTTCCTGATACATGGAAACAAGCCATCTTGTTCCCATTACTAAAGCCAGCCAAGAGCGGAGATCACCCAGCCCACTACCGCCCGATCAGCCTGTTACCTCAGATGGGAAAAATTTTTGAGAAGATTCTTTTGAATTATCTCAAAGATTACTGTTCAGAAAACGACATCATTCCGCCAGAGCAGACTGGATTCCAATCCAGTATGAGCACAGAGCACCCCCTTCTGAAGGTACAGTCAGAAGCTAGCCATAATATGAATAGAAACATAGCCACGGCTATGATTTCCATTGATTGCACCCAAGCGTTCGATTCGGTGTCTCATGGGACACTGTGTCAAATGCTCTACGACCGGGAATGCCCGGAACAACTATATTCAATTCTGGCTAGCTTCCTGAAAAACAGATCGCTGAGGGTGCGGGTGGGTGAAAGCTTCTCCGAAGCTGTGCCACTGACCTGTGGAGTACCCCAAGGAGCCGTCTTATCCCCTGTACTATTCAACGTATACACGTCTGAGATTGTCGGAGCCCGTTACAAAAATACCACAGTTACTGCTTTTGCAGATGACATAGCGGTGTACAGTAGCAGCATGAGTGCCAAGGTAGCTCTAAGACAGGCTGAAGTAGCCTGTAACCAGATCAGTGAGAGATTGGAGAGACTCAATATCTCCGTAAACGCGGGTAAGACTGACTGCGTAATTTTCTCTTTCCAAAAGGGAAAAAGCCCACTACCTACTAGCTACATAGTAGGAACGGAGAAAAATTCACCAGCCAACAACCTAGTATATTTGGGAATTCAAATAGACAGACACCTCCATTTTAGCAACCATTTCGCGAGGAAGTTAAAGCAAACCCGCATGAAGTCTTACCGGCTTACGCATTTACTGACCTCCCCCAATCAATCACTGCGTCTCAAGCTACTGATCTACAAGAGTATACTCAGGCCTACTCTGCTGTATGGTGCACCCCTTTTTCGCTACCTGACGTATACAACAGCTCGGCAACTCCAACAATTCCAAAACGGTACACTGATGAAAGTGGTCAGAGGTACTTCATTCGAGCAGCGGAGCAACAGTGAGCTTCACGAGATCTTTGATCTGCCTACAGTGGATGAATTCATCCAACGTAGACATATCAAATTTTTCGACTCCCTGCAATACTTGACAAACCTGGTGTTTAACACGATAACCCCCGCTCCATTCCCCCATCAATGGCAGGACGCTGTCGCGGCTGGAACGCTTTAGTCTTAGGTTCTAGGTTTAGGTTTTAGTGTTAGTGTTTTCCACGGTCGCAAGCTGAAGGTGAGCCTCATCACCTAGTGAGTGTATGTGTATTGGAGTTACTAACAACAATCTGAAAGTACTATATTTTATGCACTCCTTAATATGCATCTGCGAATGCAGCATGAGGAGACAACTGTAATTCCAAATTTATTTATTTATTTTTGTCATTGTATGTATATTATCAATAAAGAGGTTTTGAAAGGGAAAAAAAAAAAAAAAAAAAAAAACCTGTAAATCATTCTCTCCTGGCAACTACTCACTGGCTTGTGGCTCCCCACTGAAACTCTGAAAACCTGTCTGCTTCTTTATGAAAAACCTTTGCATCTCTCCTCTCCTAACCTCACTATGTTTTAGCCCGGCTTAAGACGCTAATCCGAACCACACGAAGAATATCACAAAGAAACACTGGCCAGTATCACGTTACGTAGTAATTAAGGTACAATTTTAAGTTAATTTTAATAATGTTATTTATTCAATCTTTAAATCAATTTGTGAAAATAAACAATTATTCCTATTGCCAGAATTATCCTATTTTTATTAACAGAACTTAAAGATAAAGTAAAAGTTGAATATAAAGATTAAAAATATAAAATATAAATTATATAAAAAGTATATAATTAAAATATATGAATAATAAATATCGTAATAATATGTTTATAATCTCACCTTGCTAGAATCTAACGGATTATCGCTAAGATGAATTACGGGACCAGGATGAGTTTTCCTAGAACTGAAATTTAATGCAAATCATTACTACAAATATCATTTTATTATAATTATCTTAGTAAAAAATAAATATTAAACTGATAAATGGTAAATAAACTGATTCTTTCAAATATGTCAATATTGAAGTATTGTTTTTTACGAAGAGTACAATCTCAATCAATATAGCTTTATTAGTGATTTCACATGTATTTTTCTCCATAAACTTGGATATTTTTATAATAGAATATAAAAAAAAAAATATGCTATGTAATATTAATTCTATATTTTTACCAAACATACATTTTAATTTATTTAAATTTATATAAAAAAACTATAACTCACACTTCAATAGCTTTGTTCCAATTAATAACATAGCCGGAAAGTTGAAATGACTCAATGTTTACCACATGAACATTCCCTCTTTCAGATCCAACGTACAACCATTTACTCTGTAATGGAAGATGTATGTATGTCAACCTGTAAAAAATAAATTTATTGCAGTTAAGAAATTTTTTTGCAGGATTTAAAGCATTGCAAAATTTGTTTCAAAATTTAAATTAAATCCACGGCATAAAACCTCATGAAGGTAAAAGGCAGATTGCTGCCTAGTTATTGGTAGATGATGCTGACGAGTTACCAATCCTTAAGGCATACATGGAAATTGTTTTATTTTTAATAAATAAACTTGCAAATTGCAGTTTTGTACACTTGTATAACCCCAAAAACTTGAGCGGTTGTTTTAGGAGTAATGTAAGCTGCAAGTGAAAGATTCATTTTTTCTTTCGATTTAAAGCTTCACTGAATTGTATAATACACTCTAAAAGTAACATATACATCTACATAAATACATTTAGACATTTTGAGAGGGTCAATCGACAATCCTCACTAGACAAAAAATACAGATGGCTAATGTAACAGATTAGATGGGAGAAGTAGATAAATTTCCATTTAAAAAGTAATTATGCCCTTTACAAAAATTAAGGTTTTAAGAGTTTCCTTACTATATTTCAAAAGTTGAAGCCCTTAAAAGTCTCCATTTATACGCTGGTTTGTTATGGTGATAGGGATTTACCTCCTACTGTCAAACTAAAAATATTTAAATAGCTATAACATTGACAAAAACAACAAAACTGGCTTGAAAGCTATTAAATACCATATTTTTTAGGAATATTTCTGAAATTTTTGTAGCGTAAACATCTTTTTGCGTGTCCTTAAGCGTGAGGGGGAAAAGGATGAGCTTTAAATTTGAAATCGCTCCTGAGCTAAAAAAATGTAAATGTTAACGAAATGGGCCCGAATTTTTTAATTTTTTTCTCATACTTACCGTCTACATATTTCAAGGAACTGTGGAATATACATATACCTTTAAAGGGTCAGAACGATACTAATTTTTATAGATGCAATCATGACACATATATGAGACGAAAGACGATCGCTCAGTTAAATGGATGGCTCTCTTTTAGCGAACTTACTCATCTAGCTAAACCGATTTCTGATACATGAACGATGTAGCAGGACACTAGCGGAAGAATACACATATAGGTACTACTGACCTCTCCCTCTGGAATTGAAGGGTGTGCACTAGGTCAGGCTTCTTCTGCCTGAAGCTCCACAAGTGAACACTGTCGTCGGCGGTAGCTGTGACCAGGGCCCCCTCGTTCACGAGGAACACTATCTGGATCACTGCTGTGTCGTTCTCGTGCCAGACGTGGCAGTCCACACCTGCTCTGCCCAGTCTGCATGCATCTCTAGCGGTTAAGGCAAACTGAATATGTGTCTGTTAACATATATCTGTGTAAAATGAAATCATCAATTCTGCGCATCTTCCACTTAAAACGGAAATGTATAAAGCCTAATTAAGCTTCTGTGGCACAGTGTAACTTGGGTCCTTAGAATTTATCGAATGAGCTCTATTTCACTAGAATCGGCCGATTAAAAAAAAAAAAAATGTTGGAAATTGGTGGATGTATTTGTTAGGAATAGGCTTAAGTTAGCGGAAAAAAGTTGTTTAGGCTAGTACTGGTAGACGAACACGATTTGCCAATGGCGGGGATTGTCTTCCTGCATACCCATAAGAACGAATAACTATAAATCGACCCACTCAAAATCAACTGCGGTTAGCCACTATTTTATTTTTTTATAAGGGTCATTGAAGTTCTGAAATGGAATTGCAAATTAAAAAACTATTCCTAAATATATTAATACAGTTTAAACAATTAATAAACGTTCGTTTTGCCTAAAGACATGTCCTGTTCTACTAATTACTACCAGGACCTTTGAAGTATTCCACCTCTGGTGGATCAGTCCCGAACGCTAGTTGGTGGGGGAATTTTCCGAATTCGGGGTTTCATGTCCTCATCGGGCGATTCGGAGCTATTCATAAGTAGCTTGTAACCGGATTCAGACCTAACTCATATTTATTAATGGACAACGTTTCTACATACTATGTAATCAAACTAAGCCGATTCCATTAAAAAAAAAAATAACCCAATCGTGCCTAATTTAACGGGTAACTAACTATGAACCCACAGTTGTGTAGGAATACTGAAATGACAAAGGCAAGTTAGTTTCGGCTTGGCAGCAGATAAGAACACTAAATCCTTGAGGAAAATTGAACACAATGAATGATTGTCGTTTTGTAGATGGTTAGGTAGCTTGGTTCGCCAAAATTTGTCCATTAACAATGAGAAAACAGAACTTAAAATAGTTTTTCAGCAGTCACTTGATAAAGGTAAGCCGTTCGCAAGACGGCTTTTTTTTTTTTAGGAAGATGGATAATTAGGAGTCATGTGGAAATTGCGGAGATCCTGGGAGGGGGGAAGACATGGTGGGGTCATCAGAACTGAGAGGATACAGTGGTATGTCACATGCTGAGGACATCTGAGAAGAAAACACCGGAAGTCATCCGGGTCGGTGTAATGGCCCAAGAACAAGAGGAAGACGAGATGAGGCGGATGCAAAACGTGGAGAGCGCTCGGAATTCAGAACTGTAGGAGTGTGGCTAGGGATGGAAATAAATGGAGAGGAATCATTTCAGTATCCAAAGATCATTATCTCGGGATTGTGTATTAATCAATACTAACAAATTTATGCCGTGGCTTTATGGCATTCACATATTAAGCAGTTAATACAGGCAGACGATAGCCGGTCACACCTTACTTGTTTGAAGTAAAGCGACCCGAGCCTCGGCAAAGACCTAAGATAGCACTTAAACATTAGGTATATGCACATATAAATAAAGGATACATCCTTAGAGAGCCATTTTTGGTCCCTATGGCAAGGAGGCGCTGTATGGGGTCAAACGCCACTGCAGTCGGCTGGTGAGGGAATCCATGACGGAAAGTCTGAAACATACCATATCAACCAATGAAAATATTAAATATATATTCAACATTAAATTTATCAAGGAAAATTAATTATGTTTGAACGATAACACGGAAATATTACGTACATTGGAATATTTCCAAAAAAAAATGAATGAACTTATACAAATATTTTTAATACCTGGGGCACATTTGAAACTCACAACGAGCCATCCACACAGTAGGAAAACATTTACATTTTCCTAGGACACATTTGAAACTCGCAACGAGCCATCCGCACAGTAGGAAAACATTTACATTTTCCTGGGACACATTTGAAACTCACAACGAGCCATCCACACAGTAGGAAAACATTTACATTTTCCTGGGACACATTTGAAACTCACAACGAGCCATCCACATCCATACAGTAGGAAAACATTTACATTTTCTCAAGGATTAATCCAATCTATTGATAGTTATTAGTTATGGCTTGTAACATCATCGTTTTAATAATTCTTTGCTAAAGAATATTGGATAGCCAGGCAATGATGGTGCCTAAACGGCAATCAGGACCCTTGACTTCGAGTCTTAGTCGTGTCACTAAAAATATCTCTATTAATTATTAAATATTTTCAACACGCAATATTGAATAATTATATAATCAATTATTATTAAATAATAAATAAAGATTATACTTATTTGTAGTATGGCTATAAACTTCAAATATTTCAGATGCCATCAAGTAAAGTATACTTCCTCTAAAAATAGACATTAGTTAACCCATTTATGACCCGATGGATGCCTTACCAGTTTACCTCTGGCTGACAACCTTTATTATAGGCGAAGTTTTATTATAAAAAGCTTTAGGAATAAGTAAAATAGCTCTAAATTGGTGTAATGTTTGTAAATAATAAATAATCTTTTCAAGCT
Organism: Acanthosoma haemorrhoidale; assembly: GCA_930367205.1. Classification (NCBI taxonomy): domain Eukaryota; kingdom Metazoa; phylum Arthropoda; class Insecta; order Hemiptera; family Acanthosomatidae; genus Acanthosoma; species Acanthosoma haemorrhoidale. The sequence continues at coordinate 56,742,915 of OV884011.1, forward strand.
AAGTTTCTGGAGAAGTAAAAGTTTTTTTTCAGAAAAAATGATTATATATATTTTTTATAGTGAATTTTAGGATATAGTATCCAGTATATACAAAAGTTTGAAAATTTAGGTCGTTTATAATAACTTCAGGCACATGTATTGGTCGTGACTTCTCAATAAAAAATACAATTGCTAATAAATAATGGTATGGAGAGTTAAAAATGAAGGGGATAAAATAATATATAAATATAATCCCTAGGAAAAACGAAGCAAAGGAAAAAAAGTGAATTTACGTCACATGCGATGGAGAGACACTGGAAGAAGCAGATAATTATCATACTCAGACACAACTATTAGTAGAGGCGGTATAAAACACCAGGAGGCTCAAAATAGAGTATGAAAAACGCCGGGTTCTACTACTCAATATACTCTACAAATATATCAACAATGAATTCAAGTTAAGACATTCCCAAGTCCATATACCTCTCAGTTTCGTGGAATGGCACTGTGAGTTGGACACTTATCGATAACGTCATGGGCATGATGACAGCAGTTGAAAAGAGGTATCCGTGTTGGAAAGACAGAATTGGGAATGAAAGGAAATTTTCAGAAGCCGGAATATGACCAGTAAAGGAAGTCATTAGGAAGGAATTATTCGGCATAACAGGATGGGAGACGAACGAAGAGGGGAAAAAGACTTCCGGAGACTAGAACTAGAAATAGGAGACCAAGAGAAAGACCCACGTCATGTACTCCGAGCACATTGAGAAGACTAAGCAGTGCTAGAGATAACACTAAAGTCGAAATGAGGAGACCTTTAAGCGGGTAAGCGCAATGCCAGACGCCATTGACTGACACTGAACTTTAAGTTTGGACCACGTCACTCACCGGTGACTGACAGTATAGTTTTCGTGCAGACGACCTAAATTTAGTTAGGGGTGTCTCTTAATGAGAACATTCCCCACTCTGTTCAGTGAAATTATTACAGTTCTATCCACGTGAGACTGTCAAACCGAGCTGGAACTAAAGATATATTAAAATGAATGAAAAAAATGATCTAATTCTGAAAACAAATCAAAGTATGGCACTCATCACATAAATCTATAATTGTACCGTATATTGAGATATATTTATATATACATACATACACATATTAGTACATACTTATAAAAAATATTAATTTAATAATATCATCATTTTAACACATGCTCAACCACTGTTACAAACATTTCATGTAACAAAAAAATGATTAATTAAAAACGAACCAAAAATTTAACATTGTTCTTTATTTTGTTGTAACGTTGATATTTTGTTCTTATGCATGCTTGGTGAAAGTTAATATGTGCATGAAAGATATTAATCGATAAATGATGGTTTTAATTTATTTTTATCCATCACTGAAATATAGTAATTAAAGTATTACTCCTATTGCCCATCATTACAGATCAAATTAACATGCTCGTTTAAACCCGATTTAACATAGATTTGAAAGATTGTCGATAATCCGAATGTGGAAAATGTTGAGTCATCTGAAACCTTAAGCTACAGGCAAGCAAAACAAAAGACTAGGGCTGCCTTCTCGGTTCTTGGAAAATGACATGGATACTAGATATTTAGCGGCTTCTAACTTCTTTATAAGGTTTCTAAAATTTTATTATCATTTTGAAAAATATAGTCTTTATTGTAAAAAAAAAAACTGAAGTTGTACTGTAATTTTGGAAGAATCAAAATGAAATTTACAGTTCACAATGCACGATTAAGTTGTTAAAAGAATTATTAAGAAATGTGGGTCTGGTCTGACATGATAAATATATGAAAACTTTGTGGCTCAAATGAAACGGATAACTTATAATCGGATATGCTAGTCTAATCAAAGTAATAAGGTAATTATTAATAGTAATTATTGAGGGTTAGTTTTAAATTAATGTCGGGTTAGCTTCACGTGTTTATTCTTCTGGAGCTCAACAAATTCCGTTTACAATCGTGACTGGTTCCTCTCATGAGGAAATGTAAATGATTGTAAATAAACCTCAATTTCAATTGATCTGTTGAATTATTTTCCACAAATTCAAACCACTACCATCCACTTAAATGATACACATTTGGTTATAAAAATGCGATTTATGAATGATAGAAAAAAAAAATGGGTTTAGATGTGAATTTAGCGTTTAAAATACTATAATAATAAGCATGATATCTGGAGCACGATGGATGTTATCTAGTAAAATAGGCAGCTGGGACGCCCACCACGGGGAAACGGTTTGGTCGGCCCGGCTATTGCACGGCGGGTGTCAATAAAGAGATAAAATGGGCAAACCTGTGGTCTTTGACCTTTGCTGGCGGCCTAGTCGGCGGGGAGCTTTAATTGTATTTTGTTTATTGATCTGACTCCATAATATTTTAGAACATAGTGTCCCGACCCTACACAATGTTCAGGAGATGTGGTAAAGCCTAAGTTTTATAGGTAGTTTACTTGGTCTTGGAATGACCACAAGCTCACACTCGGAATCTGAGGGTAGAAGAAAATCCCAAAGGCGAGTGTGAACCGCAAAGAGGTAGACTGGATTGCTGGGGGAGATGCTACTAGGTACATTAGGCAGGGCCCCCGAGACCGTCGTCCACATGGAAGCGATCTCTTTCAAGGATGTGCTAGTTTTAGCGAGACGAAGGCAGAGAATCCAACTAGGAAGATGTGGGGTCTGACAACGCTGGACTAAAACGTAACAAGTTTAGGAAAGAGAGATAAAGAGGTAGTTAAATAAGGAAGCCATGGTTCGAGTAGCGCAACAAGCCCCAGTGCAGTGAGAGAGAGCAGTGGTCACTCACTACAAGTGCTGGGTTCCAAATGATTTATTTTTTTCCCCTTAACCCCTTCTTTAAACATTTTGAAAACAAATTATAAATAATATTAAAAATTGGTTGTGGGTGGATCTTTTTACTGCATAATATATGTATTGTAAGGAGGGTATAAATTACAAAAACTAATATCTTTTCAAGGTTAAAATTATATAAATAAAATACGGGACTAGGTGGTGGGCCTCACCTTCGGGATTCCGAATGAATGGAAAAAGCTCAGAATTTCTGCCTTATATAGGCAGGTTAGAGGCCAAGCTATGCCCGCGACCCTAGTGAGCTCCAACCGAGTCGGGATCGTGAAATAGCCCCCCCTCTCAAAACTGACACAGAAGATTTATTAATAAAATATAGAAATACGGTGTTTTCTGGTCCGTGAAGAGGGTAACTTTTATTTATTCGTGGTGAAGCAGTTGGCACAACATAGGCTAAAACCGTTTAAAATAGCTCTAACTTTTGACTGTAACGTAAAATCCTTAAGTAAAAAAAATAAATAACGAAAGTCGTTCTGAATAAAGATCTGAATTTAGCGCGAAACATTCTGTAAGAGTTTTAACCATCGGGGTTTCTGTTGCAAAAAAAAAAGTTTTAGTATTTATGAAACTAAGGGCGAGTGAGCAGCATAAGTATCTCCCAATATCGTCTTTTACTTTGTTTACATAATGAAAAAAAAATAGCAAAGCTGATCCTTAGGTCAACAAGTTTTCTTTTTCGTCGGCTATAGGTATAAGCAGATCTAGGCAAGCCCCCACACCCCTCGTGGCATAGACAATTATCTACCGGGCAGTAGAGGCAACAGAGTAAAAGACGGAGCTGCTGCTAGATTGACTGGAGGACAGAGGACAAGCCAGACTGTAATATCCTGGCCTGCTAGAAGATTACCGGAGTCGGTGTAAATTGCAAACAGGGATTAGGGCCTCCAGCATCAATGGGTCACCATTAACTTTTAATAAAGCTTCTAGTGCCGTCTTGCTTTATATCTATAAATCTATATATGTGTATCTTATTATTATACAAGCTAGTAGTTGATCCGAAGATCAATAGCCACGCATTTGTCGTTACTACCTTATAAAATTTGATTACACAAATTAACTTTCATTATATGAAAAATCTATAAAGAAAATAAAGGACACAGGGAATGAAGGGACGATCGAAAGGTATTCAGGGTGTGGACCGCATTAATTTACTTAAATTCTTATTAAACGAGCGATTTATATTTTTAGCTCATAAACCATTAATTTTTGGCGTTATCACCTGAAATGTGACCTTAAACATTAAATAATTTTTCACGCTCTTTTTTTTTTTTCAAGATTATTTCCCGTTATTAAATTTTGACCCCCTTTAATGTTGTTGAATATGTTTACCTTTAAATTTTCAGATGATCGGTCGGATGGATCATTTAGACATTTTGAAAGTAGTCAATTTTTACGGGCTCGGCAATTAAATGACTGAAAGAACTACTCAATACTTTTGACTGAAAATATTTCATTTTACTTATTAAACCATCCATGTTACAGACAACTGGACGAGCAATTTCACCTTCTTTTATTCAGCGAGAAAACAATCAAACTTCTAAATTGTTAATTGAGAAAGCCTAAAAATGAGCGAAACCCGACCCTACTATATTTGATTTGGATTACTATACGCATGTTTAACGTAATTGTTTAATACACCTTCACATAAGGGTTTCGTTGATTTTTTTTTCAAAATCAGAAACCTTTGTTTTGACTTATGTATCTGTATGTGTGCCGAAATTTTACACGGATTCCCATCAGATATTGAAAAGAAATGAAAATTTACATCTCCATAAACCAGAAATGTCATTATTAATTAGCTAGTTAGCAGCAAAAATCAATATTCTACAGGATAATTCCTTTCCAGGGAAGGCTCCGGATAGGAGAGCAGCTTAAAATAATTGTATAACAGAAAGGTCTGAACATGGGTTTGCTGAGTAAAGGGAATGATGGAGGAAACAAAATACATGATAAATAATGAGTAGGATATCAAAATAGTTATTGACGTCCCGATTAGTAATGTGTAATATGCGTTGGCGCTTTAGTGGATTATACTTAAAATAATTTTCTTAACCGTAACAAAATACTTGATTGTTAATAGTGGCCACTGTTGTAGAACATACACATAGATGCGCAATACCTGTATCTGTCATGGAGTACACAGAGCTAAGGCAGCCATTGCCGGCCGGGCACGAGGCCTGATTAAGGCGGCGAGACATTACAGAGAATTACATACTATTGATGGTGATTCTCTCTATCCGAAAAGAAAAACGCTCCACTGTAGCTCCCTTCGTAACCACGGTTGGGCTACATCCCCCCTCCTCTTTTTTCTCTATCTCCCCTGAAATTTTTTTTTTTTACCCCCCCTCATCCTCTATGAATTATGAGTGTTGTGGCCACTTCTTAATTACGAATAATTAGAAGTTCCCCTCTGCTCGGTCAAAAAATATCTATTATTGTTTCCATATATTTGATAAAGCTTATGACGCCAGGCGTAGGGAAGGCAGTGGGGGAAAAGCAGCAGGTGGGGAGCCATCCCCACCACGGCTGGCCTGCCTATATAAATCTCTCTCTCTCTCTCTCTCTCTCTCTCTCTCTCTCTCTCTCTCTCTCTCTCTCTCTCTCTCTCTCTCTCTCTCTCTCTCTCTCTCTCTCTCTCTCTCTCTCTCTCTCTCTCTCTCTCTCTCTCTCTCTCTCTCTCTCTCTCTCTCTCTCTCTCTCTCTCTCTCTCTCTCTCTCTCTCTCTCTCTCTCTCTGCCACATGTTTGTATCACTGAAGCAGCTCAAGGCGATTCTTCGCCGGTGTCAGGTAAACCGAGCACCAGGGCACGACGGGATACCAACAGTGCTGCTCAAACAAATGCCGAGGAGAGGGATAGTACAACTAGCAAACTTATACAACTCTTGTATAAGATTGCGGTACTTTCCTGACACATGGAAACAAGCCATCTTGTTTCCATTACTAAAGCCAGCCAAGAGTGGAGATCACCCAGCCCACTACCGCCCGATCAGTCTGCTACCACAGATGGGTAAAATCTTTGAGAAAATTCTTTTGAATTATCTCAAAGATTACTGCTCGGAAAATGACATCATTCCACCAGAGCAGACTGGATTCCAATCCAGTATGAGCGCAGAGCACCCCCTTCTGAAGGTGCAGTCAGAAGTTAGCCATAATATGAATAGAAACATAGCCACGGCTATGATTTCCATTGATTGCACCCAAGCATTCGACTCGGTGTCTCACTGGACACTGTGTCAAATGCTCTGCGACCGGGAATGCCCGGAACAACTGTATTCAATTCTGGCTAGCTTCCTGAAAAACAGATCGCTGCGGGTGCGGGTGGGCGATAGCTTCTCCGAAGCTGTGCCACTGACCTGTGGAGTACCCCAAGGCGCCGTCTTATCCCCTGTACTATTCAACGTATACACGTCTGAGATTGTCGGAGCCCGGTACAAAAATACCACAGTTACTGCTTTCGCAGATGACATAGCGGTGTACAGTAGAAGCATGAGTGCCAAGGTAGCTATAAGACAGGCTAAAGTAGCCTGTAACCAGATCAGTGAGAGATTGGGGAGACTCAATATCTCTGTAAACGCGGGTAAGACTGACTGCGTAATTTTCACTTTCCAAAAGGGAAAAAGCCCACTACCTACTAGTTACATAGTAAGAATGGAGGAAAATTCACCAGCCAACAACCTAGTATAATTGGGAATTAAAATGGACAGATACCTCCATTTTAGCAACCATTTCGCGAGGAAGTTGAAGCAAACCCGCATGAAGTCTTACCGGCTTACGCATTTACTGACCTCCCCCAATCTATCACTGCATCTCAAGCTACTGATCTACAAGAGTATACTCAGGCCTACTCTGCTGTATGGTGCACCGCTTTTTCACTATCTGACGTATACAACAGCTCGGCGACTCCAACAATTCCAAAACGGTATACTAATGAAAGTGGTCAGAGGTACTTCATTCGAGCAGCGGAGAAACGGTGAGCTTAATGAGATATTTGAGCTGCCTACGGTGGATGAATTCATCCAACGTAGACATATCAAATTTTTCGACTCCTTGCAATACTTAACAAACCCGGTGTTTAACACGATAACCCCCGCTCCGTTCCCCCACCGATGGCAGGACGCTGTCGCGGCTGGAACGCTTTAGTCTTAGGTTCTAGGTTTAGGTTTTAGTGTTAGTGTTTTCCACGGTCGCAAGCTGAAGGTGAGCCTCATCACCTAGTGAGTGTATGTGTATTGGACTTATTAACAACAATCTGAAAGTATTATATTTTATGCACTCCTTAATATGCATCTGCGAATGCAGCACGAGGAGACAACTGTAAATACAAATTTATTTATTTATTTTTGTCATTGTATATATATTATCAATAAAAAGGTTTTGAAAGGAAAAAATCTCTCTCTCTCTCTCTCTCTCTCTCTCTCTCTCTCTCTCTCTCTCTCTCTCTCTCTCTCTCTCTCTCTCTCTCTCTCTCTCTCCCCCCCCGGACGGTTTTCGCCTACCCTTAGACACCGACTGTTAATTGATAGTCATTCCAAGACCACATAAACTACCTATAAACCTACCCTGTTCCTGTTCTCCTGAACATAGTGCACTGTCGGGGCACACACCTTCTAAGATCTTATTGAGTCAGATCAAAACCAATTAGGCCTCCCGCCGACTAGGCTGGCAGCCAGGGTGTAAGAATACAGATCCACCAACTTTATCTCTTTCTTGGCGCTCGCCGGACGGCGGCTAAAGGTTGTAGCGACCCTAGCCCGCCGCGGCTCACATATTGTGGACTCTTATATCTGTGCCCGACAATGAGCTTTCATCACATGGTGATGAATAACAGTAACAATAAAAATAAGAGCTCACAGTCCGTTGGGACGACACAGAGTTCCTCACCTAAACAGAAAGCTCGCAGATTTTTCCAACCATCTGACCGATCGATATCCATGGAAATGTTAACAGCTCAACCAGGACCGTCTTCTACTCCAACACCGGAATCGCCTTTTTTTCACCTCAAATCCCATTGGGGCCATTGATACAAAATCTCCCCAAGACATGGAAACTACAGCTACACCAAAGCCACCTTAAATATATGTTAAAAACATAACATACTGAATTTAAAATTGATTTATGATCGATTGAAAAAAATAGTAGCTATTGGGTAAGTCCACCTGCCTCAATAGAAGTAACAACAAGAGGATATCGCCCAATAACTCAGATACTTCGAGAAATGCTAAATAACTTAAAGAAATAAAAGCCGAGTTCCACACCTACCAGTTAAAGGAAGCGATCGATCCTTGAGGGTAGTCATTAGGAATATTCACCCTACAGCACCTATCGATCTAATTCAAGAAGAAATAGGAGCCCAAGAGTTTAAAGCAAAGCAAATAGACAATGTCTATAGGGAGGACAAAGACTACGAAACTATCGCGAAAACTCCGCTACCACTGTGTTTTTCGTCGACATTGAAGGAACGCCAGGTCAAAAAGATTTTCGAGATGAACTACCTCTATTACACCGAGTACAGGTGGTAAAACCACATCGCTGGCTTGTCATAATGCAGTGCCACAAATATGGCCACAGTCTTACTGTTACCACCTACCTAGGCGTGTGAAGTGCGGAGACGGGAACAGTGAGTTTTACAAGAAGCCTCGCCAATCCTATGTGTCTGCAATACCGCCCAGCAAATTACAAGGACAAGTTGTCAAGTCCTCAAGAACCACCTCTAGCATCAACGCTGTCTACATGCAGAGCAAGCAGCAAACTCAAGAAGCGTTCCAGCCAGAGAAGTGCAGAGCTCAGTTTGATCCAAGGAAATCTTGTCTGGTGGTTGCTAGCACCCGTGGCAGAAAGTCTCCTGTAAGGCCAGGAGCACACCTGACGCTTTTCCAGGATAAGGTACTACATGACTAGGACTCGCTCCAGTACCTTATGTGACTTTTTAGATCCCCTCCGCTTTTGACTTGAGTGTGGTAATCCTCCGTAATGAGGGAGCTGGAGGCTCCTAGTAACCTCTATGATCTAGTAGGCAGCGGCCTGAATCGACATAGGGCGATCATCAGAGGGGATACGTACGAGGGGGGGGGATCATTGGAGCGAGGTTGTCCTCGAGGCTCAGTCTTGGCCCCTGTCCTTTAGAAGATATTATTAATAAGGTCCTCGCGTCCTGGATGACTATGGGTCTATTCGGATACAATGCACTTGGTTTTTATTGGGTGATCTCTAAGCCAAGTCATCTTGCCGTTTTTCTAGAGCAGAAAAGGCCTCCCTCCCTAAAGACTGGCCACGACCTTCCAACAATGTCTACAACATCCGCGAATGCTAGAAGCTGTGCTTACCAGTTAAATATTGTATCTGAGGTCTGAATGCCTGTGTCCCTAACTGCCTTTTCCAAAGCATTGCTGAGAGGACTCTCATAATGTGTACCCTTTATTTGGCTCCCGTAAATAAACAGATTGTAAAACCACAATTAAAAGCAAAGCAAAACAAAAAACAATATTTACTATACTCCGGAGACACAGACATATCAAGTTTTTGAATCGTTGCAGCACCTCACAAACCCACTGTTTTATACCTACTGTTTTATACCTACTGTTTAACACTATGACCCCACCACCCCTTCCGCATCGATGGCAATAGACTGTCGGGAAAAAATTAGGTCAGGAATTAGTAAGATAGTTTTAAGTTTGATCAAAAAGGTGATCCCCATCACCTTTATTAGAGTCAGTTCAGTCCAGTCACGTATAATGTGTATCATTATACTTGTTTATTGCATTGTATAATGCTGATAAAATATCAAAACCTGTATATAATAGACGTAGTGGTCGTGGCAAGTCGTTAGGGATGGAGGCCTTTTCTGCTCTAGAAAAAGGGCAAGATGACTTGGCTTAGGATCACCCAATAAAAACCCAGTGCATTGTATCGGGATAGACCCCTGAGCCTAGGGAGAATGTAAAGTTTGGTACCTACTTCTTCGAACAAGTCACCGAATTCACATACCTTGGATCTCTGGTTACCTATAATAATGCAATGGGGATAGAGGGAGATGCAACAGGAAATACAATAATAATTTGTAAATAGATTCACCTGAGAATCTATAATTGTATATACTTATCTGTAAATTTAAAGGGGATTTGAGCGGGGGGAACCCCCCCCCCCACAACCATATTGTAATATTATTTTACAAACCTCCGTTATAGCATTAATCCTATGTTAATATTTACCACTGGACGTTTCACTCAAATCTCGTTACCTGCAAAAAAAAAAAAAAATTAATGAAAAAATCGGATTATTATACAACTTACAAATATATTAACAGAGACATTTAAACATTCTCTTAAGCCGGATACTGGCGTATTGATCACGGCAATTCGATTAGCCTGGACGGAATAGCCTAAATTCTCTTGTAGGTATGTACTAGTGGGTACAGGGGTAAGCACACTCAACATAACTCTTAGTCTAAACGGTGTCAGGTTGTTTCCATGCTTATAGTTGTCTGTAACCGTTCTTTAGTTACCTATGATATTTCTCAACAATTTTAATTTAAAATAGACCTCTGACCGAAAGACGAAATGCTAACATAATTCTTTAACGGTCATGAACGTTTAATGTGACAGTACGTGACGTTAACGACCACAAATAGTAGCGGGAAAATATTCCCGCTTTCGTAGAACTGTGATAGATACAACTCAGTTCCCGGATTCAGTTTTCCACGTAATTATTGCCAGAAATGGTAGATGACGATGGTTATTGTTCGTTACTGAAATAATAGATGATGGTGTTTTGTTTTTACAAGCAGTTAATCCAGCCAGTTGTAGCTTTGTTTAGTACCCTTTAAGTCTCTAGTATGGGGGCTGATACAGACAAAATGCCACTCAATACTTTTATTGAGACCTATCTAACTGGAGCAAATCTCGTCGTCCAAGTGCTTTTTTTATGATTTATACATCAAGCACTTTCTTTATTTCTTCTATTTTTTATGAGAATGCTTTCATTTTAACTATTCTAAACTTTGAATATAACAATAAGACAATGCATACGTTAAAAATAAAATTTCGAGAGCGATTAAGTTAATCGTTAAGCTATTCTAATAATTTTGTATAGAATGATCAAAAGCAGAGGATAACTATAAAAACCTGCAGTTGGGAGGTTGTTGGAGGAAGTTGGCTGTTGAAAAAACACAACTCTAAATATACGTGTCGGGTAAAGTGGGGCGCCAGCCGGGGGCTAGAGCTAGGGTCTCGTCGACCCAGCCGCTGCCCGGCTGGCATAAAATAAAGATAAATGGGTAAACCTGTGGTCTTTGACCTTTGCTGGCGGCCTAGTTGGCGGGCAGCTTCGATTTTGCTTACTGATCTGACTCCATAAGATCTTAGAAGGTGTGCCCCGTCAGTGCATTATGTTCAGGAGAAGAGGTACAGGGTAGGTATTATAGGCAGTTTATGTGGTTTTGGAATGACCACGAATTTACACTCGCTTCTAAGGGTAGGCGCAAACTGTACTGATCTCAAAGGCAAGTGTGAACCGGAGAGAGGCAGACTAGATCGCTGCAGGAGACGCTACTAGGTAAAGTTTGTAGGGCCCCAGGGACCGTCGTACGCAAGGAAGAGATCTCTTCCAAGGTGGTGCTAGTTTTAGCGAGGCGAAGACAGAGAATTCCACAGGAAGGTGTGGGGTCAGACAATCCCGCACTAAACAAGGATATAAACATAGCAAGGTCAGGAAAGAGAGATGCAAAGGTAGTTAAATAAGAAAGCCATGGTGCGGGTGTTCACTTCAAGTGCTGGGTTCCAACTGAATGGAAAAAACTCCGAGTTTCGGCCTTACGTAGGTGAGCATAAATTCTGCTGTACTGATTTCATATATTTTCAGCTCCGTGGGTATCAAATTTGTCTTCTAACATTTTACCATCCCCTATTTGTGTCACAATTCCTATAACGGAAGACGAGAAAAATTATAGAAAAAGCAAGTTAATGGCCACCCAGGAAGAGGTTCAAACACATGTATAGGTGGGCACATACAACCTACAAAAACGGAAGGTGCCTTATCTAGTGCGAACGGCCGCAATGCGGGCAGAACTACCATTAATTATCCAATTCCACTTATTTGAAATTAGTTTTATGGAATATTAATTTATTATATCAATAGTCACAATATAAATACAAACCATTGCCAACAATTTAGTTCAATTATTGTAAAGAATCATCTCTTGCGCCATTAGTTACAAGCGGAATGTTTGCTAAGTCTAAATGCATTATAAATAATGAATTTATGATAGAAAAAACGTGGGTTGAAATTTCAGGGAAAACGGAGGAGATCATATTATTATTTATACTTAGCTATTAGCTAAGTTTAGTTTGGCTAAACTTAGCTTTTAACTGGAAATATAGGATGTAGGAAAAATAAAGGAAATTATTTGGGATGATGGGTGCCTTTCACTAAGGGAAGTCCCATTTGAAGGAAGTATGAGAAGGATATGGGGTGTGGGATGCCTAAAAGAGGCAGGTGGATTCGGGAAGGTAGTGTGAGTCTACCTATGGTGGAGCCTAGGGGTACCTAGGCAATGGTTTGTAGTCGGCCAGGTCAAGCTTGGCCTCGGCCCCTGTAGGGGGCTGCACTGAGTTAAAGATTTATACAGTCAAGATGTGACTAGTAATAAATAACATCACAAACAAATTTTAAAGTTGGGAATATAAGTCATATCGATTTAATCTGACTCTTTTAGAGCTATATTTAAATATTTGATTGGTGTTGTTTACTGTTTAATATTATTCATGAAAAATGGAAAACTAAAATCATGGATTGTCAAATAGTTTACTTTTCAGCTTTTTAAAAACGATACAGTAAATTTTTAAAGTTTATTCGACAAAACTCATTATATATATTTTTACTATTTACTATTATTAATGGAAATTTATAGCGACTTAAATTGTTTAACAAATAAAAGAAGGTACTTTATAATGCAAAAACACTTAGTACCGTTAAGCATTAGGAAAGTTCGCAGGTTTTCGTTCCTCCATTTTCTGCGAGTCATTTTTTATAATTATTTTGTTCATAAATATTCCATCAGTACATTTTACTTCAGAATTGATGTTTCCGAATTTCAGACGAGGCCACTGGTACATGAATCAACTGTACATAAAATAAGCCTCTATGCATTATTGGCTGGTAAGTATTTACTTAATAATATTAGCGGGCAGAGGCATTAGAGGAAGCTGTGGCTCATATCCACCAGGCCTCGCCTACAGCCTGCAACAGGTGTTTAGTTCAGCATCTAAACTTCAGGCGTGGGTACTATTCATACCGCCTCGTCGTTGTTCGCGTTACCTTACTAAGCAATTAATAATCGACAATTATGTAATATACACAATCTTACCATTAACAAATGGTATGTTTATCAATAACATCCTAAGAACTGTATCTCTTAACTTATTATCAGCTCTATTGTAATTATCAATAACTTATTTTCCTTTTCCAGACCCCCATTCTGAATATCTGTCTCCCACGAGCTTTCAGTAATATCTGTACCATTATCATTTTCATACACACTTAAATACCCCTAGGCATAAGTCAGAGTGTCGATTCCCTACAGGCATTCCAGTGGCCAGTAAGCTCTCCGTTGTAACCATATCTAATTTTACATATTGTGTTTTATACCAAATAAAGTTTTTTTTTTGAAGTCTTGTGTAGCAAAGTTATAAAACTTAACGAAAGGGTATGTTTACAGGTGTTAGCTCGTTGCAATATTATGTCTGTACCTGTGCCAAAGTACAGCATGTGCTTACATGCCGGGCAATATAACCCCCTTCCCTCTTGTAGATGATGGATTTAGATTAATTTCGGCAGTTAAATTGATTTTGGAAGGTGCGAGAGATTGCCAACAGCGAAAGCACTGATTAGATTCGGCTAGATTATTAGCATGTGAAGCAGGGAGAGAGGGAGAGAGGTAGAGAGAGAGAGAGAGAGAGAGAGAGAGAGAGAGAGAGAGAGAGAGAGAGAGAGAGAGAGAGAGAGAGAGAGAGAGAGAGAGAGAGAGAGAGAGAGAGAGAGAGAGAGAGAGAGAGAGAGAGAGAGAGAGAGAGAGAGAGAGAGAGAGAGAGAGAGAGAGAGAGAGAGAGAGAGAGAGAGAGAGAGAGAGAGAGAGAGAGAGAGAGAGAGAGAGAGAGAGAGAGAGAGAGAGAGAGAGAGAGAGAGAGAGAGAGAGAGAGAGAGAGAGAGAGAGAGAGAGAGAGAGAGAGAGAGAGAGAGAGAGAGAGAGAGAGAGAGAGAGAGAGAGAGAGTTGGGTATCCGATTTAATTAACCTGGATGTTGTCGATGTGGCCACTCACGCTCCATTTATCTATAGGTGATGGTACGCTAGCTGCACACACGGCCTCTACATCATCTCTCTTGGCTCTGTACATAACAACCATGTATACTGTAATGTAGCGGTTAAAGGTAATCTTTCTAATTCTGTCAAGGGTCCACGAAGCAACCAGATTCGAGTGATTTTTTTTTAAATATATGTATATAAACCAAATATAGAACTAATAATAATATTTTAATATATTTTTTTATTAACAAAAAAAAAAAAATCAACGTTTCGCTTATTTAGACATCATGAGGAGTACGCAACAATAATGTAATACAAGAAATAGAATGTGTTGAGATTTAATTTAATAATTAAAGATTGGAACGGTACAAACAAAAATATTTCAACATATATTAAAATAAGACAATATCTGAATGTGAAAAAAAAATATAACAGATTAATTACACGTAGTCACATGACTTTTACAAATATTTATTAAACGGTAATGAAAAAAAATACTCCTACACCACTCTGATAATTGAAAACCGCACATCTCAATCACGCGGAAAAAATTAGAGCTATAATTTTTAACATCTTCTGAGCTGTGACTTGAAAAACTGACTGCCTCATCATGTATATTTCGTTTCGCCTACTTGACGGCATTATATCTGTACAGAAATACATACAGCTTAAACCGAAGGTGAGCCCCATCACCTACTATTGTATATATGTTATTTGACCTGTTAACTTCAAAAAGAAATTGTAATTGTAATTCTACCCTCCTTCGAATGCATCTGCGCATGCAGTAAGAGGACAAAATTGTAAATCGTAAATTGTAAAAATATTGATAAATAAAGAGGTTATGGGGGGGGAACAAAAAAAAAAACAGCTTAGACAGGAGCTTGGTTGGATATTTGAGCCTTTAGAATCACTTAACTATACAACATTAGGAATATTTACATAACGCAAATACTAATTTGAAATATACTATATCGTAATATCTTGGAAATTACGATGATTTTTGTCGTAAAATGAACTAGAAAAGACTATATCTAAAAAATGTTATGTTTGAAAACTGAAAATATTATTCAGTGGCGCAAAAAACACTTAGATTTGGCATTCCTGGGTATTTCTTCGTATCTAACGAGGCATCCATAATAATATAGTCCAATAATAAATGTTTGTTTTTTTTCCCATATAGGTGGCAGACTTCGTATTTATAATATGTGTGTTGATATATTATGTCGAGCTAAATTATGAAAATGAAAACAGTATTAATTTTTGTTTGTCAGATATTTCAAACTTGACCTTTTTTTTTGCTTATATAGTAAGACTTAATAGTTAAAAATACAACTCTGTTGAGTTTGCTACAACATTAGGCCGGTGGTATTGCTGATTCGCTAGTTAGCCAACAGGGGAGAGAAGGTAGGTAAATGTATATAAAGACAGAGTTAATAGAAAGCATCATGTATTGATCGACGCGGAGGCAGCGTTTGGCCTTCCCTTCTTCGTGCTCTACATGCTGTCCGGTCTGCCTTCACGGATAGTCGAGCGTCAGCTCTCGCTTAACCGGCTAGATGCTCAGCTATAAAATGCATTTAGTATGTATATAGCTAGCTGTATCGCAGAAATTCGCACACAAAAATTTGCTTTTGCGTGCGTATTTACCGCCAGGAGCACGGAGAAGGGTCGTCATTGTTTACCCTGCACACAGATGGGAACTTAAAAATATCCAGCAATCAATAATATGAAACACTAACTTTTTACATTCCTACCGGATTAGGTAAGGTAGAGTAGCCTAGATAAGGCAAGTATTGTAAACAGGTCTAATTTTCGATAAGCTGTTTTCAATGGATCTTTGCGTTTCAAAGCCTCTTGAGTCCGAAAATCCCATTTTCAGCCGACGGTCTGTCTGGTTTTTTCGTGGAAAAATAAAAATTCATGTGAAATTTCTATGGAAGCGGTAGATAAGTCGTGTGAGTAGGCACAACAGATATTTTAAATAAGGGAAATTTGCCTCTTTTTATTTTCCTACTGACATCGAGTAGCCTAGGAATACTCCAGTCAAATGGGGTAAAGGAATTTTTAATTAAATTTATTCAATCATTCTCCAAAGGTATTAAAGAAATAAAAGTAATTTTGATAATACTTTCAACTTGCTTATTTTGATGAGGGTTACCCCCCGTAAACTGCCTACCTCTAACTAACTGTCCCATGGACGGAGTGTGGCGGATCCATCCACCTTACGACATAGTAAATACGCATTTACGACTAAAGTATTTAACATATTTCAATAAAGAAAACTAATCTGTGAATAAAATAATATAATCGTCAATTCTACGGCTATTTCGATAAGAAATACGTTTGAATACCTAAAATATTTCAATTAGTTTTCGACTGAGGAGTAATTAAAAAATTACCCGATTGTGCTGCGATCTATTGATAGAGAAACTCACTAAAGCCCGGGGACAGCCTTAATAAAGCGAAATCTTTCAAGAAGGGAAGTCCGAACTAAGACAGGGCCTCCATTCGCCTCTCTCCAGCCCTAGGTCTCGTCATAGAATTAGTAAGGTCCGCCCTGGTGCATAGCGTCAAAACGATGTAGGCTTTTGCTGCCTCGTCTGGTTCTTATATATCGTACTTTTGGACCCAGTCCCTCTCCCGTAAGGAGAAGGACTTTTTTTTCTGACCCTTTTGTATTAAGGATTATGTTTTTCACACCAAGCTGGGAACAAGTAAAGACGTGTCTCACTCCCTGGCCACCCTTGGTGCTGAGTCCCATATCTCTTCAGGAACTTCCGACACAAAAAAATGGGCTGTAAACCGTCAAATCCTCCGGCCATTAAACGATACTCCACAGCAGATGACATCATTCGTTGCAGTCGACTCCTTCCGTCTTTGTGATAGTCACTAAAGTTACCTTAGTACCTTTGTCTTTCACCGCGAAAATTCTAACTCCTAATATTATCCTCATTTCTATTTCTTTATCTTAATTTTTATTTTTACATTAATTTCACTTTACATGGCAGGGCATGAACATGTAACAGTATCATGAAGAAAAACTGCTACGCCAAATAAGAGCCCAAAAACACCTATTACAACGTGGTGTTTATACTTATTGACATTTTTTACCTCAAATTAAAAACGTAAAAACATACTCCGTTAAAAAAAAAAAAAGTCTGGTTTTGTAAAACAGTATTTTAACACTTCAAGTTTTATCAATTGTAGCAGCTACTATAACTCTCATCAATAACAATATCCCAACTTCTGAAGCCAAATGCGAAAGTAGCTCAAGGATGATTATTATTACAATTTTATTCTAAATCTCTAAAATTCTGGCGAGAAATTAATTAATTGTTGTTTTGCATTGATGAGATGAGAATTTTAGAGCTGCAACACTTGGCAGGAGCTTGACTGATTATGTTTAGGATCCGTCTTGTTGGTATTGAATTTAACAGAGTAAAATTTTAATGTCATATTGAGAAATACAGTGGCGAAAGTCAGAAAAATAAAAAAAGTGATTTACGCCGTAATTTAGCATTAGGAAAACATCCTCTGTTTACATTCATAGTAAATTAAATCACAGTCCGTTTGAATTCCGCCAGTTTCGATGTTTTTTTAAAATGTTGCCACGTGGAGGGTACATGAATATCATGCATGTATTTAGGTAAATAGTGGTGTAAGTCAAGTTGCGCCCTTCAAACATAGTAAAACAGGTGAATAGTGTTGTTAATAGGGATAGATTAGCTTCACTAAAAATATGAGCAATAAAAATTAAAAGGAAACTTGATTTTCTTCTAGACATAAATGTGAAAGTGTTTTCATTAAAAATTGACAACGCCACTATATTTCTCAACCCCTCAAGTAGGTTTCTGCATTGTATTCTTATGTATTCTAAGGTCAATGTCATTTCGTACATTTTTGCGTAGATTTTGACACCCAAGTTGGTTAAAAGTTAAAAACAACGATTACATAAACTTCCATGCCTAATATTTGTTTTAATACAATGTACCTAATTATTAGATATAACGCAGGTAAAAAATCCTGTTCATCATCCATGCAGGGTCATTGATGTTATTCTAAATGACCCAAAATAAAGGTCAAAATAACAATATCTTTATTCATTTCATTGAAGTAACGTAAATAGTAGGGTCATCGAGGTCAGGGACATATCCAACCTCGATAAACAGGGTACTTGACCTTTCACTGGGATGGAGGGGAGGGGGGTCTAAGAGCATATTATTGGTCACATCACGTCCTTGAGATACCAAGTCACGAAACCTTCTTTCCTCTATTTCTCTATTACCAGCAGTTGTAGAGGTTATCCCTGAAGTAGAGGGGGGTCACACGTACAATTCTATAATTCAAAATATGATAGTAATTACAATTTAAATCAGGCGTCAGTTTCTCAACAGTGAAAGTCGGACGAATCCATTAATGTGACTACTAAAAATAAATACATAATGGTTTTTAATCCAGGATATAGAAGTAAATATAAATATTTCAGGTAAAAGATATGGTTGGCAAAGAATAAGAAATGACATCAAACGATTGGGAGAAGTTGAGATAAAATGGAAAAAAAAAATATAAAGAAGGCCCTGCATGTCGAGCTTTAGCCACGCAATACAAGAAGCAGAAAGAGAACTGCGGCCTCTTTCTAAGATATTAACACTTGAGTATAAGCGCGAGTTCATAAGCTGTGTACAACTTAAATACAACGGATAATCGATCCACCGTATTGCTTCCACTTATTCGCTCTCTTCACGCCGTTTATGTTAAAACCAGAGAGACGCTACCAATGCGCATTTGTCAATTGACCTTTCCCTCATAAACATTAGTTGACTTATATTTTGGTTTAAGTAATGGTTGTGAGTTTAGTAACGACAGGCTATGAATGACCACATCACCAAACACCAATAACAACGACAACCTTTTTTAGCCCATACCTCTTTCAGAATGTTGAGCGACGGATTACATATTATTAAGGGATCTGTTAAACGTAAATAATACGATAGTTCACGAAAAGTCGAAATCTTAAGTTCGACCAGTTCCCTTATCCTGAGATTTATCTTCGGGATTTCTAGAGAGTCGCACATCGTACCGCGGCAACAATTTAAGATGGCGACACCCTTCTCTTCATCAACAGTGCAGCACCCTCGGGTCCTCCCTTCTGTAGCACTGTTTTTTCCATATAAAAAACAAAACAACTCTTATCTATTATGACGTATTCAAATTCCAGCCCATACAAACGATAGCATACAAATCCTCTATTCCCTTAAAACAAAATTACTCGTTTGGGTAACAAACCTCTGGAACTTCATTCCCATCAACAGCCAACATCTTCTAGTTTCTTCTCCCTTCTCAAGGACAACAAATTGTACAATTATTTCAGCATGTGTGTGTTCCCCAATTAATATGTTTATATCCGTCCATTATTAAAGTGTATTTACGTTTTTATTTTCTCTCTATTTTTATTTGATATTCCAGGATGGATAGTACTATTCATCTAAAGGAATACGAATTCAGTTTGCAGACTGCAAATGTTCTCCTTTGTTGACCTAGGGATCCTATGTAGAATAAATATATTTTTTTCATTTTAACGATTACATCAAATTCTCCCTTAATTGCTCAACCTCAGTCATGCACCATGTTCTGTCTTCAGGATGGTAGATGCTGCTAACTAGCTCTCTCAAGTATTACTCTAAGGTACTTCCACACAATAACCTTCTAGCAGCTCTTCAGTCCCCCCTTCGTCTTTCTCCATCAGTTGTCCCTTCGGTAATCTTCTTGACGATTCTCTTTTCCTGTAGCCAAACAATGTGGCACAACGATTCCAAGCAATCTATATTTATACAACTATATATTTATATTCCTTATTTTCGCGCCTTCACCACAAATTTTCTGCGGATTTAGCCCCTAATCTTCCTTATCTTCTCCCTAATCTTCCCCTTAGGTTTTATCATTCTAGCTCATCAGTTTGACCCCAACTGCTTATATGAGGCTCAAGTTTTCCCAACCTAATCGATAAACGAATACTGGTTTTATAAACGAACCTGAACTTGAACCTTTCGCTGATAAGTCAGAATTTTCACAACGTACATATTAAAGCAACCAAGTTTGGAAACGACCAAATTCTTTTATGGCTAAGCAACGGGAAATAGCCAGTTGATATTAGTAAAGTTCCGTGAAATGAAACTATTAAAGTGAAAAAAAAGAAAGTGTAATGTAAGCATACTTTTATGTTATATTAGATATTTCAAAGAATAATGCCAAAAAAAAAAAAAGGTCCTATTACTATGTGCAACGTTTTCTTCTTTCTTTTTGTTTTTATTGTGAAAATTTCCCGAACAAGTTTCAACTCCATCAGAGAACAACTGCAAAAAGCAAATACATTAGAACCACCTCCCCTCCCAACCGGGGAGTTCACTTTTTCGTTACTTTGTTAAGACTCAAGTTGGGTACATCCACATTTATACCTCATAGCTTTTAACGTGCAAAAATAACCTGTTGTTTTTAGATGTTTTTTTTAGTGACGTGAAATCCCATTAATAAAACTAACAATAAAAAGTTTGTGTAAATTTTGACTTTGGATGTAGTGCAAGATTTACAAACATAGATGGAAGGTTATCGGGCAGCTTAAGTAACATATTAATTTTCAAAGTGCGTTCAGAAGTTCGTGAGTTTATCACCTACAAACATTACTTAATTATATTATATTTAATTATACCAATCTTCTATTAGACTGGAAAAGGAATTAACTCGATCTATAGTGTCGAAGTTGGAGACTTGTAATCTTAAAGTTTATTTCTTCTAGATTTTAAGTTTTATGTGTACCAAATTTGGTAGTTTATTGTAAAATTACTCCATGTATTCTATTGTAACGCTGGAACACAGACAAATGCTTTCAGAAGAAAAAAATAACATGATGTTGTTTCACGTTACAAGCTACGGGGTAGGTTTGTTTAAAAGCCGATATATCAAACGAGTATTTTAACAAAGTAAGGAAGAAGGAAACTCCCCGGAAGGGAGCGCAGGTGGTGGCTCACTTTGTAATTGCTTCTTGCAGTTGTTCGGTGTGGGAAGTTGGAACTTGCTCGAGAAAATTTTACGATAAAAAAAAAGTAAGAATAAAACAATACATATAGACCTGTATAAGTAGGGTATTATTCTTTGAAATATCTAACTTTGGACATAAAATCAAACTCAAATTGTATTTACTTTTAAGAGGAAGTCTTTAACGATTTTATACTACTACTACTACAACTACTATAGGCTATGGTATAATACCACAAGCAAAGTAATACCAGTCGAAATTCACACCATGCAATACACTTAAAATTAAACCATAAAGATTTTAAAACTAGAACTAGCAGTAGGTATACACAAATGATAAAACACGTAGAAAGATAATTTGATTGAGTGAAACAATTATCAGTTAAGAATTTAACCAATATTATGTCCTAGATTATGATATTTGGAAGGTGTTAGGTGCTCCTAGGAGTCCATAAGCAAATTTGATTGTTAGTAAAATAATGACATAAAAAGAGGTACAAGCAAGAGTAAGAGGGGCACCTCAAAGGCGTATGTCTCAATTGAATTAGGTCTACGTATCGCCTTTAGCGTTTAATTTAAATTAAGGAGTTTTATTTCAGTGAATAACTTAGGTCAGTACCACGTTGGCAGAGCGGGTTCGAATCCCACTCTGGGAGGTGATGGTGTTTCGCGATAGAATTATCTCACAGTTCCATTGAAGCTAGAATAGGGTGGCGACCTGGAGATAGCGAACTTCAGGACCACCTTGGCGGTGGAAAAATATGAAGTACACAATAATGGCTATTGAAAAGGCTAGATCGCAAAAAATCAGTTTATATATTGTAGCATACTTTAATAATTAAATATAAATAAAGGTCTTTGTTGTTCCAGACGCCATATGGTGTAGCATTAATCAATTAATCAAATAAAATTAAAAGAACACAAAATACTGTTTTGGGGATGTCAAATATGACGTAGCCAACATCTATTCATATATCATTAATAATAATGATTTATTTAACCTTATAAGCCTGGAGGGAATACTTGGTTATCAATAAGTCACAAATTTGATATAAAGAAATGATTTTTTAGTTTCAACAGGAAATGAATTATATTTGAAACTAAATCAAAATATAATTAATAACTAATGAATTGATGTTATACACTAATATACTGTAGTTTCAACGATTGCTCTTAATGAGCTTGATTCCCTTATTTGCCTGCTGTGTCAGTAGGAAAGGGCAGATCGGGTTTACTGGCACTAGAAAAGCTAATGAAAGTCGGTGAGAACTCAGGCAAGACCACCAGAAGCAAGCAAGACAAACCCTAAGAGCTTTATTGTTAAGGTTTATGTAACCAGAAGTTGTCCCCACTCCCTTTTCAGAGCGGGGCTGGGTCTTTGTTATACCGTCTATAGGCATTAGTGTTGGTAGCCCTCCTCCCGTCATGGTACTCCTTCCTTCCCACTATCATACCTGGTACAGGTACTCGCGGCACTGGTGTATTGCCGATAGTGTACCCTTAACTGTCGGTCTTAACTGTTAATGGCTTTGAAAAGTCTGTGTAGCTTTGTGGAACGGGTCTCCTAGGTATAAGCTACCCGTAGCTATGGTTTAGTGCTGCGTTTCCCTTTACTGGCAGCCCCGACCTTTTAGTATGACATTAGTTTTACCTTTTAATGTTAAGGCGTCTTAGGTCGCTCGCTCCAATATATTTTGAGCAATGGATTAATTATGGCGATTGAACTAGAAGAGAACCGTTGAAATTACTGATGAACGCACGTATGTTAATAATAATTTTTATAAGAGGACAGTTGAGTTAGGCTCCTCCAACCTGGTGGCATTCTTGTGTGGGAACCACTACACATACTTTTATAAAGAAATACAATTGAGATTAGCTCTCCGGTTTTTTGGATTAACAATTTTAATTTCTCAGATTAGCTCACAGGTATGAATTTATTGATATTGCAACGACATAATAAAGTACATGGTTCGACTCCATAGAGATAAGATTAGATTTATGGTGTAATCGTTGCTCCGTAAATTATAACAGCTTTACTCTTGGATATATTGTATCCAGCTCCTCCTGCCCTAGAATAAGGTTGAAATAGCTTTTCCAATACTGGTATTACAACATTAATGAAATCTTTTGATGATAAAAGCTATAATTATTTAAATATTTTCTAAGGAACTAATAATATCGCCATATAGTATAAAGTGGGAGGGAGTTGCTGAGAAGGTTCCTTTGTCTGCTAAGTATAAGTGGTGAAAAACAGGGGCAGATCGATGTAGCTGTGAGTCCGAAGGTTCGCCCGGCTATTCTCTTTAGAGTTAGCCTTTCTTTTATCATTTACAGTCGCTTTCAGTAAACTCTCAGCCTCATTTGTCAATATCAATATCCTCGTCATTAGTTCATGGATTTATTGAAACTTTATCTAACGTCTAATATTTGCAATAACAGTTCGGTTTATAGCTCTGATATTTAGTTAAAAATAAGAGGCAAAAGTATTGTTGCATTCTGCTCGAAAACGAACGATGAAATCCCCAATATTTTTGGTTTCTGTACTAATTCAATATCAACACCTCATATAAAAAAAAAACTTCAAATATAGTCTTAGGATGTATTAAATTTTAAGTTAAACGAGTTAAAATAGATAGGCTCACTAAATAGGCAAATTAAGATTAATAGTTAAATTGATAAAACTATATTTGGTAGTGCGTATGTTCAGCCAATGCGAATCGTTTAAATTGTATTCAAATCAGGGTAGCATTGTTTCAAATCCCTGGTCAAAAATCTAATGTATTTCTATTATTAAGGCTTTGCTAATTCCAAGGTGAAAATAAACAGCAAAGATTCTCGAAATACATGTGCAAAAATGTCCAATGTTTAGGGTATCATTGATTTTTTTTCAAAATCAGTAACCCTTACGATTTAACTAGCGAGTCTGTGTAATTTTTTACTCCATAAAACATAATTAAGGGTTATAATTAATCAGGTGGTAAAGAAAAGATGTATAATATCCTATAATACTGAGTGGGGTATCATATTAAAGATTTTTTCATCATGATAAATATTATATATTTTTTTACTATATATTATAAAATGTTTGACCTGCAATTTCGCAAAGTCATTAAATTGTGTTCCTGACTTAACTCAACCCGTGATTAACTTAGTGGCATCATGTTTTGCGTGGTAGTTCAATTTATTAGTCAATTGGTAGCTCCAATGATGCTAATACTAGCTAAAACTAATAGTAGTCCAAAGAAAAATAATAAGTGTAATTAATCGGTTAATTAATGTGTACTGAAAATATATATTATTCCTAGCATATTGTGTAGGGTATAAAATTAAAGGTCTCGAAGAGCTGATTATAATAAAATCAGAATCATATGAATCTAATGACCAAAAAAAGCAGATTAACAATAATTTTTTCCTAATGTTTAAATCAACAACGTCATGATGACATAATTCTATGTACACTATCAATTAATGAGTCATGTTAGAGAAACACTTTTGAAAGTGTATGTAATATAATAATTTAATAAAACTTAGGCGGTTAATCAACTGGGGTTAGTAATATCGTCAAAACCCTTAATTGTGTAATTCTGCAAACATTTTGTTCTTGCAAAAAGACGTCACATAACACTGCATGTAAGATGCTTCATTGAAGAACGTATTATTTAAAAATATATTGGAGATGCAATGAAATAGGAACAACTATCTCTGAAACTGACCATTCAAACTTGAATGAGTAAAATATAAATACAACCGTGTTTTTTCATAACTCCATAGCTAACCATCTTATCATGAAAGAGCTTTACGAAACGTTAAATCATATAACATAATGATTCAAATATAATGAGATAAATTTCAGCTAAATAAAGTTAAAACCATGATTCTGTACATTTTTAATAGTTCTGAATAGCTACAGTTGTTATCATTTTACGGCCAATTTGTTATTCTTCAAAGTATATTTATAGCTTTTTCTTGACATAATAGTTACCCATTACTTTAATAAGTATATGTTTTAATATAAAGTATAGACGTAACGGCGTTAATGTTATTTTCCGGCCGTATTATAATAAACTACACTGAAAATTAATAGAGTTCAGCTTTTAGAGTTGAACCCACGTTCTATCACATACCTAATAAATGTAGCTGTGAAGTTCGAAAAAAACATGCACACAATAAGCAAATTAGCCTGTACACTAGAGGGGACCAATAGTCGATAGTTCTATCGATAGTTTTGATCCAACTATCGACTATCAGTCCTTCCAACTGTGTACATAGAAGTGTTGATTTGACTGAACATTTCCGTCAATAAAAAGGTGCAGATCCTCAATTGCCCCAACAATGGCTGACAGCCAACCCTATACATACAGTGACAGATATGAAGGCAGCCTCCCCTCGACACACACACACTCATACAGAGAGAAGAGATAAGGACATCCGTTAGGAGCAACAGAGGTGAGGAAGAGAGAGATAGCGTGCGACACTAATGGGCACATCTTTGTAGCGTGGAGTGGTCCTCTGTCTCCTCCTATTGTGTGTCTGTCCTCTGTCATAGTCTCTTCTTGCTCTATGCCTGATCTCTTGAGGAAGGCATATCTGTCCGCCTCATATATGTATTTAGGGTGAGGATGATTCCTTTATTTCTTATTCACCTACACTACCAAGAAGAATAAATATAAGTATGGACAACATTTCAAGTTCACTAAACCTAAACTACCACATAAATATTTAAAAAATGTAAAGAAGCTTGGCTCCTTCTGGGATTACCCTTTGAATTGTAATTTCCAAATATATGTTACCATATGCCGGAATGACAATAACGTTTGACATTGAGGAGGCTTGATTTTAGAGCTTACGGAAATCAGTATAGATTCTACACAAATGAATCTATTTACAGAATAATTTTACAATGCGATTTGTGATTGTTACAAAAGTATAATGCACATTATACATTCATTGTCTAAACATGTTTAAAAGTGATGGGGCTCATGGGTATCAATCATAGACTTAAAACTGACATACATCTAACAACAAACTCTTAACCTAATTTTCCCTGACAGCCTGTTGCCATCGATGCGGGACGGATGGCGGGATACTGTTAAATATTGGGTTGAATTGCAACGATTCAAAAAACTTTACGTGTCTCCGGTGGATGAAGTCGCCTACCGACGGCACACCAAATGACGTGTGCAAGTCGGCGTTCTTTAACCTCACGAGAGAGGTATGTCTGTCCACTCTTCTCATGATCCCATTCTGGAATTGCTGGAGACTTATAGCTGCATTGACAGTCAAGTGAGGGGCACCGTACAGCTGTGATGATCGGTGGACACATTCAGTTATGAGTTATATCATCATATCATCAGTTGATAGTACATAGAGAAAGCCGGTGAGTTATTTTGCCCTCCTATAGTATACGATTTTGGCAAGGCTTTTTCCCTCTTTTGGAGGGAGAAGATTACGCAGTCGGGCTTCAGCGTTTACTGACTCGGCCTGTGTAAAAGTTCTTTGTGTACTCATGTTGCTGCTGTAAACCGCGATGTTGTCAGCAAAAGCCATCACTGTAGTTTTCTTGTAGTTTCACCCAACAATGTCAGACGTGTACATGCTAAAAAGCACCGGACACAAAACTGCTCCTTGAGGAACTCTACAAGTTAGAGGGAATGGGTTCGACCCGTACCCTCACCGTTCTGTCCTTCAGGAAGGAGACCCAGAGCCTTGATAACATTTTATTTTCGATAGGAGTCATTTACTATTCGAGCAGGAAAGTTTTGGGTATCGTTACTCCTATTTACGGATTTCTGGATGTTCTTGTCTTCAACAACGGCTTTGAACAAAGAGCATTCGAATGATCTGGTGGTCTTGATCGTAAGACAATATATAAGTTAAGCTCCGGGCAGCATCAGTACTCAACCTTAATCCCCGAACGTCGGGATGTAAAC
Organism: Acanthosoma haemorrhoidale; assembly: GCA_930367205.1. NCBI lineage: Eukaryota > Metazoa > Arthropoda > Insecta > Hemiptera > Acanthosomatidae > Acanthosoma > Acanthosoma haemorrhoidale. Next base: position 56,770,042 of record OV884011.1, read on the forward strand.
ATCCCGAATGTAAATATACAGGGTTATAGACTCGAAATAAACAGTCTAGTTCTAACTTTCAAGCGTGTTGTTTCTCTGTACCTTTTTTCCCTTTGTTTTGTTAATTCTAAAGCCGGTAAGCATTAACTGGTGCCGAAACCCGTGAACTCGTGGTGTGGAAAGAAAAGTAAGCGACGTCTGTTCGATTTTTTTTTTTCCTTTTTGCCGTGTTAAATAAAAAATTGAAGAAAGAATGGCGGAAGGAGGCGTCCTACGACCACCTGTTCTGAACGTAGCGGATGGCGCGGAACATGTAGCAACGAGAAGGGTGGGCATTTTGCCAGAAGCTCATGCTACCGCTCTTGCGTTGATGAGAGTGAAAGCAATGAACACTCAAGATCTGAGAAATGCAATTTCAGAGCTGGAATGGTTCACTGGCGAATTAGGAGAACTCAACCACTTTCTGAAGGGAGGAGATCGCCTCACTGCCTTAATTCTAGCAAAATCGGAGGAAAATCTTCTGGACCCCAGGGATGCAGAGTCACTAAGAGCGGCCCTGATATGTCGGGTCAAGAGAAGGATTCTCAACCAGATCCAAGCGGATGAGGAGACGTCGTGGGAAACGGTGAAGATGCGGCTAAAGAAAGCATATGGAGGGGGGCGATGGACGCCTGAAGAAGATATTTTCCAGATGTTCCGGGAAACAAAATCATCAAGGCAGAGTAGCGGCCAATATGCCGCAGTTCTTCTAACCCGTTATAATCAAATAATGGAGAAAATGAGAGAGACAATGAGCATCGAAGAGGTAGAGGGCAGAATGGGATTTCTGTCTACTATACTAAAGGTACAGTTGGCGAAGGAAACAGGGAGAAAAGAGGTATTCCCTAATGAGCGCTCATTCCTCGAATGTGCCCAAGTCATGATTGACACCAGCGCCAGGGAGGAGGAATCGAGGATACATGAGGATGAGGGAGAATGGAGCCGGATAGTGTACAGAAGAACCAGGGTCCCTAAATCAAATTGGAAAAAAGTCGAAACACCAACCGGTAGGGACAGGGGAGCAGCAGGCGAAAGGAGGTTCAGGGCGGCGAGACCCAGGTACGGACCCCGCAGAGAAGAGAGAAAATGCCATGGGTGCGGGAAGACGAGTCATTTAGTGGCACAGTGCCCCCGCACAAAATGTTTCGAGTGCAGTGAGGAGGGGCATATCGCTAGGCATTGCCCTTACGTGTATCGGAGGAGAGATGTTCATAGGGCAGAACCCATGGAAGTGAATACGCAAACGATGCGGGAAAGAAGAAATATATCACCCAGGGGTAATGAATCTTCAGCTGAGGAATCTTCAGGAGCGTCAGGAACGTCGGAAACGGAAGAAGAGCCGGCTCGCGACAGGAGCCGAGAGCATGAGCGAAAGAAGACTACTTCGAGAAGATGGGAGCGGCGTGTGGCAGCCTGAGGAGGGTGGCAGCAGAGTGGCGACCGCACCCTAAAGTGTAATACAGTGAGAGGGATACTGTGCGAGTTGCCAATAATTAGAGTCGAGGGGGGAGAGAGGTGCTTGGTGGATACAGGAAGCACCAATACCATAATGTCACGCGGTGCGTTGGAGCGGCTGTATGGCAGAGAGAGGGCACTCCAGGTCAAGGTATGTAAGTGCAAGTTAATTACCCTGGGCGGGCCCTGTAAAGTGGTGGGAGAGGCGGTCGTGAATTTAGAGAAATGGGCGAAAAAAAAGGGCGATATTAACGTACATATTGTGGAGTACATGCCGCGCGAGTATGAAATAATAGTGGGGTGTGACTTATTGGGTCGGGTAGGCGCGCTTGTAGAGAACAAGGGAAAGGAGTGGCGGATCAAGTTGGGGGGGGTTACTTATCAATGTCAAGGGACCGTAAGAGGTGGGAGTGCGCGGATAGGGGCAGTCAAGAAAGTTGTGGACTGGAGGGAAAGCTTACGTAGGGAGTTCGGAGATATTTTTTACGTGGAGGGTGATATGCTTGGGGCAACGGGGAAGACAGTACATGAAATCCCATTAAAATCTGACCGAATAACGTACGTGAAGGAGAGACGATATCCGCAGGCACTCCGCCAACATATCCGGACAGAAATCGACAGCTTAAGACGACAGGGTATAATCGTTGATAGCACATCCCCTTATAATAGTCCTCTGTGGGCAGTACGAAAGAAGAGTAAACCGGGAGAGGAGGGGGAGAGATATAGAGTCGTCGTCGATTTTAGAAAATTAAATGAAAACACAACGGATGAGAAGTATCCGATTCCCCGTTTTGAGGACATTCTCGACAGACTGAATGGAGCCACAATCTTTAGCACTTTGGATTTGAAAGCAGGGTACCATCAAATCAAAATGAGCGCTACCGATCAACACAAAACAGCGTTTACTTTCGAGAGGGGGCACTATGAGTTCACTCGGATGCCATTTGGTTTGAAGAACGCTCCGATTACTTTCCAGAGATTGATGGACGAAATCCTGAGGGGGATAGACGAGGCGGTATGCCAGATTTATATGGACGATCTGTTGATCTTCAGCCGAACAGAATCCGAACACATCGAAGATCTCCGGAGGGTATTTCGACGTTTGCGTGAATTCGGGTTAAAATTGTCGATGGAAAAATCATCGCTGGGAGAGGATCGGATCAACTTCTTAGGGCATACCATCTCGAGGGAGGGAGTCCAGCCGGATTCTGCAAAAGTCGACGCAATTCGAAAGATAGCGGTGCCGAAAGACGTCAAGGGCATTCGGCGACTTTTAGGTACGCTAAATTACTATCGGCGTTTTGTGCCAGACATGGCAGAGTATCTCGTACCCATCAGTAACCTGCTGCGGAAGGGGGCGCGGATAGCGATTACACCTATTATGGAGCAAAACCTTCGAAAATGCATGGCTCGACTGCAAGAGGAACCAATCCTGGCGTTTCCCGATTTTGAGAAGCTATTTACTATCACCACCGACGCAAGTGAGTATGCATTGGGAGCGGTGCTGTCGCAGGAGGGAGATGGGGGGGAACGACCAGTGGCGTACGCGAGTCGAAGACTGACCGACACGGAAGCGCGGTACAGTGCCCTCGAGCGTGAACTTCTTGGCATCATATGGGCTATTGACCATTTTCGTCCATACGTCTTCGGGCGGAGATTCAGAGTACATACGGACCACAGACCTCTTCAATGGGTGGGGAAGCTTAAGGAATCATCAGCCAGGGTGACACGCTGGAAGGAGTTTTTGTCCCAATACAACCTGGAAATTGTATACAAACCAGGGAAGGACAATGTAGTGGCGGACTGGCTATCTCGAGCGATTACCGTAAATGCAGTCGAGGAAGGGGAAACGTCCGGGGATCACAGACAATTTATCCAGGAATGGGCGCCCGGGGAAGATGGAAGTCGCGGTACGCGGGACGATAGCGATGGGAGCGAACACCAAGAAGCGGAAGAATCTGCCGGAGAACGTCCGGTGGAAATGGAGACGATCGAGGAGATGATTAACGATAAACGGCGACAAATTATTTGGAAGACGCAAACAACCGGCCTGATGCGAGCTACTCATGAAAACTATGGCAAGAATAGTATTACGACAATCTGGTCCCAACCGGGTGTCAAGGGTGACCAAATTTGCCAGGCATTGAAAGATGCATCCAGACCAGGGAAGACCTACCATCTATTTGTCGGCAACGCGACAGTGTGGGATCTGATCAAGAAATTATGGAGAACAGAACAACTGGGTATTGATCGATCGTTTGTTCGTTGTCTGTCTATGGTCCAGACACTGCGTGATGAGGAACGGCAGCGGGAAGTAACGCTTGCCTACCATCAAGGGAAGACGAACCACCGCGGTGCGCCGGAGACTTTGCAAGCATTACAGCGACGGTACTTCTGGTGGGATATGAAAAAGACGATCCAAGAGATTTTAGGAACGTGCGATATATGTCTTAAGACTAAATATGATCGACACCCACCACAGGGACAACAGGAGGAAACACCCACAGCAGAGACGCCACTGAGTGAACTACAGATTGACACGTTCACTTGGAAGGGGTATAAGTGGGTTACGACAATAGATACCTTCAGTAAGGTAGCTATGGCGTACGCCGTAAAAGACAAATCATCCAACGCCGTCTTACAGGCATTACGAACGTGGTTCCAGTTTTATGGGGTACCGGACCGAATCTCGTCTGATGGGGGTAGGGAGTTCGATAATGCAAACGTTCGGACGGAGATGAAAAATCTTGATATCGTGTGGCATCTCAACACCCCAGGACATCCTAAGAGTCGCGGAGGCATCGAAAGGTTGCACAGTACCTTGAGTGACCACCTGCGGGTGTATCAGGTAGAAAAGGGTCTGCCGGCGAACGAGGCGATGCCGAAGGCAGTGGCAGCATACAATCATTCCATCCACTCCACCACGGGGTTTACGCCGTTCGAGATCCTCTTCGGACTGCGCGCGAGGCGCCGGAACGGGACAGAGACGGTGGCGGACGAGGGAATGGCGGAGCAAATGTTAAGTGCTCACTTAGAGCTCGGAAAACTTTGGGGCAAAGTTCGTGACAAAATCGTGAGGGAGAAGGTCAAGAGAGTTTCTCGGGTAAACCTCAAAGTCCGGGGTCGAATAGGGGACCTTAAAATTGGGACGATTGTATATCGTAAAATTGGCTCTAATCGGAGCAAAGAGTCGATCAGATACGAGGGTCCATTCAAGGTGGTGGTGATCAGGGAGCATAACATCGTCACCATCGAGAGTACAAGACCTCCGACGAAACGGAGGACCGTCCACGTCGAACAGTTAAAACTTCCACCAGGGGGGAAGGGTGCTGGCCATGAGTGAGTTGGAGTGTCCTCGCTTCTGCACGTAGCCAAATTTGGTATAGTATACATACGTACACTTTGTACCATTTGTAGAAGTATTTTTTTTTTGTTGTTTTTTTAGAATGTACACAGGCTGTGTAGAAATATCGACTTTGCGTAGCGTGTAAGATGCCATTGTTTTCTGTGAGTAATGAGCCATGTAATTTTTTTTTGTTTTTTTTTTATTTTGTCACTAGTGGCTGCAGTGTTAGAAGCAGCGTTTTATTTGGACTATAAGTGTCTTATAAATACGACCGAATGTAAGGGATTACAGGTTGTGTACTGTTTGGGCTGGCCTTCGCTCCCTTAGTACGATTAGGAGAGTGATCGTAATATCGCCTAAGTCATCCTCAATTTAGACTTAGACTTCATAGTTTACGAGGAGATGTGCGTAAACTGGCAGGGGGGAGTTAAGCTCCGGGCAGCATCAGTACTCAACCTTAATCCCCGAACGTCGGGATGTAAACATCCCGAATGTAAATATACAGGGTTATAGACTCGAAATAAACAGTCTAGTTCTAACTTTCAAGCGTGTTGTTTCTCTGTACCTTTTTTCCCTTTGTTTTGTTAATTCTAAAGCCGGTAAGCATTAACTTATACATTAAACATTATCGGTAAAAAAAAAAGCACAGCTCAATACAATCTTATGCATCTGACCGTAACTGATTGCAGCTGATTTAAGCTGCGAATATAATTAAATGAAGTTTAGAATCAACAGGTAAAATGTAATAAAATAAAGAGACAGGGGGAAAAATTGAAAAATGATCAAGCCGGGTTGGCCAGGCGGTTAATTTGTAATCACTCACCGAGAAGAATAGAATACTGCTATCAATAAATAATCTCTATTAACCAACATATCGGCCGAAAAATAAATCCTCTTTTTTATTTTCAGGAGGCTCGACAGAATAAATTTACCATTCTACTATAGTTCGAATAGAGTATTTACTTGTTCTCATTCATGCCTTAAACAATTTTTTTTTTTCTAAATAACCCTTTACGTTTTTACCTGAGTGTCTGACCTGGCGATTTTGTGTTCCCTGTTGTACATAGGCCAGTACATGAAATTGTATATTGAGATGCTATTTTATTACCTGAATTCACAAAATATAATTAGGGTTATTAATTAATTAATAACTTGGCAATAAAAAAATATATACTTTCAAATCATTTTTAGTAGAATTAAAGTTCTTAAAGTCACCCTGATTTCATGAAATCATTCTATGTCATAATATGTGAATAACTGTGCGAGTACAGTTTGAATAACTGCATAAAAACCAGATAAGTAACTGTGTAATAATAATTACATATTACTAGTCAGGGCGATGAGATCTTTAATTTGATACCCTACTCAAAATGACAGAAACTTCAAAAAATCTAACCACATCACTGAGATCTAATAGAGACAAACACTTATTTCGGGTTTCGTAGGCTCGATTCTTTATATAAGGACTCGCCCTTAAAAAAAACACAGATCCATATGTCCCAGGAAAAAAAATGCTTAAGTTAAAAAGCAATATTCTGTGGATTTTGGAAAAAGATAAGTAATTGCGTTTTATTCTACCCCATGGGAGAATAAGAGGATTTAACGATGAAAATAGTGCGGAATTTGAAAAGAAGAGACGTAGTACATAAAGAAAATACCACTGATGGTGGGTGAAAGAAGTGGCAGTTCGAGGATTGACCACATAAACGTTCTTACGGACCGAAATATTCTTTCTTATTTTTTTATTTCTCAACCTTAAAAGAATCCCTCGACGACCGATGGAGGAAAGGGAGGGGAAATGTCAACACCTGGTTTGCCAGCTAATTCAGCGAATCAAAGACATCATCCACCGTCGGCATCTAAATCACCTCATGTAGTTCACCAGAGTCAGGCGAATGATAATCTTATTGCTTGTGTGGGGAGTGTATATTAGGAAACCAAATACCTTCACTCTCCTCAGCTCTATGATTTCTACTCATTTTGATTCCTACCTGAACTTTTTTGACGGCATATTCTGTCGACAACGATCGAGTAGAAACCAATAAAACTAAGGGAGGGAGATTTTCTATTTTTCAATGGTAATAGAATCACAACCGATTTTTTAACAGTTAGCGGACATCATTAAAAACCTAATTCTATTTACAACCGTTTCATTTATTTCCCTATTGTTATTTTTTTAATCAAATCATGTTCTGAAGGTAGAAACCACCAAACAAGGTTGAAGGCAATGTGAATATTTAAAATCTTTCTTTAAAAAAAAAAAAGATGAAAAGACTAGATGCGAAATAGGGTACTCCCTCTCAGGATTCTGTCATCAGTGTCTAGCTGAAACAACTGTATAAAAAAAACAATGAATACCTCAACCCGTCAAATATTCAAATTTGACCTACATCGAGAATATTAAATTTGAATAATTTATCCAGACGTTTTTGTGTTTTTACGTCATTTTATAAGGTGTAGTGATTTATGTGCTAGCTTGATAGTTTGGAGGGGTAACGATTAAATCTCAATAATAATGACAACTCTTCTTGACTCAAAGTCCAACGTTATCGAACTTAAAAACTCGTATAGCTGGAACCAAGGGGCATCTGCATCTTCTACGATTATTCCAAATCGGCCATAATCACATCACAATACTTCGAAATATGACAATGATGTATCAGTCCATTTAAAGAGCTGTAGGATCACCATTTTTTTAAAATTATATACGAGACATCAATTAGGTTTTTTTTTTATTTTGAACGATTATTTTTGACATAATAGTATAGAATATTTCTAAACATCGCTAGATATTAACGAACAACAAAAAAAAAATGGTCCAAATGAAATGTGCCGATTGTTGTCATACTAACAAAAAAATTTTAAATCCTTTTTTATGACTAGTTAATCACGGACAATATTAAAAACTGCTAAGGTGCTTAGACTTGAGAAATTCAAAAGATAGAAAAGCAGGGCTCACTCATGAATCCGTTTTTTAGCAAGTTCACTGTTTTACTTGATGCAAAATACTGTCAATACCAAAATACATCATTAAAAAAGGTTTTATTATCTTTATAAAGTTAGATATCATATTAAAGATCTCAACTTTTTAAAAGATAGATAATATACCTAACTATAATTACAACACATTTCCTACAATGTATTTTCTGAATAATTATTAGTTAATAAAGAAATGTCCTGACTCAAATCCATAACTGTTTCCTCTTTTTGGTGAAGAAATATAAAATGTCCAACGATACTTAAGCACAATTACCCTTAAAACAGAGTAATTACTTGCTCAATAATAATATCGATTCTATTTATTAGTCAAAATAAAGGTTAATTTATAATATATATATATGATATATAGGATTTTATTCTAATTTCCAATCCACGAAATTGCACATAAACCCCTTCTCACTGACGCCACAGGTATAATTAAAGTCTTGGATTGTAGTAGGTTGTATCATTAGTTATTTACTATAATTGGTAGATGTTTGAGCAGTTGGTGTCATTCAAACCTAAATATAGGCCGATTTAGATTTTTGTAGGAATATAATAACAAAATTCATAAGTCTTGGTATTGATAATACCGTGCTCACAACGTAATTAATCTTGACTCTTGTAATTAATAATAAATCTTTATTTGAAAAAAATTACAAACTTTCCCCGAAGGGCAATAGATACTTGTGATAAAAGATCACAATTCATCGCATTTTATAGTGATCGCAGTAGGTCAGTCGAAACCCTTAATGGAAATGTTCTGTTGAGAATGATTAAATAATTTTTAAAGGTGAAACGAACCACTCTATTCAGGTTTGGCAAATGTTTTTCATTCCGTCTGATTGACACTTTTGATAAAGGGAAGAAAGACAAAGGGAAATCTGTCATGGCAGATGAAAGAGAGAATCGAAGAGGACAGAGACAACACCGCTGTGTGCAGAGATGGAATTACAGAGGCTATGGCCATCGATGATTGGCACTGCACTCATCACTACCCCCTGTAGCTGGTTCCAATCAAACCCTTATCACGGCCGGCAACAGGTAGCTATTGTCTGTCTTATTGGTCCTAGTGGGAGGGGGTCTTCAATTTAGCTATCTTCTCATCTGTCTATCTATCTATTGAGGCCTTCTATTGGGCCTGGGGATTTAATTACCCTACTGCTTAATTATCAACAGTAGATAGAAACTATTGTTTTCCAATAGATCCCACTACTATTAATAATAATTAGCCAAAGAATTAATAAAATAGCAGGGTAAGGGCCAAATTCAATATTTAGGAATACTCGTACACTGAGGCAGGAACTTCACTGTTACTAGAGCACCCTTCTAGATGTTCGGGTTCGAGTACCGATTCATACAGTAAATTTTTTATTTTGCTAATAATTACTAATGAAATTATCAGAAAATACATTGTACACTAGATTGTCTTCACGTTCATGCCACCATGTCATTGATATTTTATTGCACCGTTCACGTTAGCTGGCTTTGATTCTTTTTTACGGTTGTGAATAAATTATTATAGACAACAAAAAAGTTAACAGGATGGATGGTTTTGGATGGATTAAATGCTTTAACATTGCCGATACTGTTTACTCTGGAGAGAAAATCGAAGAACAATGTGGCCCTACCTCCGTCCGGCCGCATTATCATCTAGCCCGCTCCTACCAAATACGAGCCTGATTAACATGCAATCTATTTATTAACTCCGATATCGTAAGTCCTGTAAGAATCAATATAGATCCGAGATCTCTCTATAACCTGTGTCAACCTCTCGACGACTCCAAGTGCACTCTAGCGATCGCCAAAGATGGTCAATTAAGCCACGAAAAGGGCGAACCGATGAAATCTCTTTAACATACTATTTACCTAAATACTAAGTATACAACTAAGCTGAACATACTAGTGAGCAAACGCAATGTCAAATATTTACGTTCGTCATTTCAAAAAACTATATTTATAATATAGACACAAGAGACAGTGTTAAAGCATCTAAGCGTTAGTGGAAGAGGATATGACTACTAGAGACTTAGGTTAATTTCCCAGACCCCTAAAGCACTTTCTGAGGAGGGGTCAATGTGGAGTGAGGTTCAATGAGCCTCGTAAGGAAAAGCAGCGGCTTGCTGCTTGTATAGAGAAGTAGCAAGGTCCTTACGCTGCTAGCCCTCAGCGCCACCTACCAACTACTGCGGTCACCTCCAATGTCCAGCTGTTGAGTCCGAAGGGAGAGGTTAAAGACAACAGGGAGAGGACATAAAATCAAACAGATACAGGGGATCTTTTGTCACTTTTGTATATTTTAATATAATATAATAAGTATATAATTATAACTTTAAAAACTAGTGCTAGTTTTATTATAGCTATGTTTTGAAAAACTACAATCTGCAATAAATCTATCCTGTTTCCTTTTTAAGATTTTAACTTTTTAAGCTTAATGTCGACGAAGCATAAGCTATTCTGTTACGTTCTCTCGATATTATTTCTACACTTGTAAGAGTATTTATTACTCTTACATAAATTAAAGCAAATTAATAATTGTTAAAATTAATTGTTGCCAAAAAAAAAAAAAAAAGGATAGTTTAAGGGGTGGGGATATGACCCTTCAGAACCATGGTCATCTATTCATGGCACAGCTATTCATATCGAGCCTGATCATAGTCAATATCAAATCTCACTAGTTACACTCTCCTAAATCTAAAAAAACATCGCCAAAGCGAAATTTTTAATAGGAGACTACTATGAAATCTTATATTTTAAAATTTGCCAAGAGTTAGTTTGTCATCCAAAACATTATTTGTATGAAATATTGTGACTTATTTAATAATTATTATTAGTTATAGTATGTAACATGGTTGTTTTAATAATACTAAAAACAAAATTTCAACAAAAACAAGGTTGCAACAGGTGAATTATGTAGATTTTTTCACGCTGGATTCAGTTATAACATAGATTTTTTCTACCATGCTGAGATTTTCTTCCCAACAAAAAAGTATTGAAATATTTAACGATTTTAGCATATTTCACAACAGAGGGTCAACGAATGCCAATGGACATTCTTATACACTGCCCCAAAATAAAGTGGCGCACTTTCAAAATTCAAATATTTTGTTCCTAATAGAATTATTTCGGCTTTCCGTTCCTTTTATTTAATATTAGACGTTTTCGGTGATATGGAACTATAAATACGGAAGGAAAATCCAAAAAATGTACATAAAAGTTATTAATAAAAAATATATTCAGATATTTCTATTGTCATTTCTTGTGTAACTGATATCTAAAAAATTAGCAAATGATTCTTTTTTTTTTAAGTTTGTTTATAATATTCATTTCAAAAATGTTTTGAGGAAGTAGCCAGTATTTTTGCTTCAGTGGAAGACAGTCAAAGCCAAAGATATGCAGCCCGTGCATTGGGTTTAACTGAAACTACTGTTCGGAAAGCATTTACAAATTATCATAAGACAGGTTTGTGCATTCCCAGACCTGGATGAAGTCGGTCACAAGTGTCAGCGTCAAGAGATTACCGGCTTACACACGCTTCGGAATCTGTTTTCAAACGCTACTGAGACTGCTCAACTTCTTACACGGGAAGATGCAATATGTGCAGAAACTGTTAGAAGAAGATTTGCTGAAGTGAATTTGAGACCAGCATCAGGGCTATTGTTGACCTGAAAACGTCATAGAGTTCGCCTTCGAAGAAATTCCTCCCCACACAAAATTCTTTCAGTGACATTACACTCGCTAGGCCTTCGGTAAACTCTCATCCGTCACCTGCTGTATAAACAGAGAAGCGTGACTCATCTGAAAACAGCAGATTGCTCCATTCGTTTTCTGTACACCTAGGGTGTTCCCGGACAAATTACAAACGAATTCTATTTTAATAAATAAATAAAAACTCACGATGAAACAACAGTATTCCTTTAACATGTTTATGACAGAAACCAGTGACGTTTACGAACGGAGGTTTATATTTTCCAGGTGAAAAAAAAAATTCTGTATTGTACATCAATACTTATAAAGGTAAATGAAAGAAAGCCTCACTTTTAATTGATCGGTCGAATAATTTTTCATTCTGTAATAAAAATTCCATTTCCGAAAAACCTAACCGTGATAGAAGTAAGAGGTTCCACATTTTGAGCGTGGAATACAATAAAAGTACCTATGATATTTGATACAATTGTTATCTAGAGCTCTCCAATGCCTAGTTCATTCAATCATTTATTGTGCGGTGAAACAACACGTTGCCGTGTCTAGGCCTCCTCTATAAGCAACCACCCCACGAGTCTCTGTCCCAGAGCTGCTGACTCTTCCTTGTCCGTGGATGACTTCCATAAGCAGTTTCCACGGGGTCTGCTCCTCATTCATCTTCACCACATGACCAGCCCACCTTGAATCTGACTCGCCTTAAAATGGAGACAATGTTGGGCTTGCCATAGAGGTTATAAATTTCCTAGTTAGACCTCCTTCTCCATCTTCCGTTGCAAAGGACGGACCGTATACTCAACGGAGCATCTTTCTCTTAAAAATCATAAGATTTTGACACACTGCCTTGGTGTGATCAAGGTTTCTGCGCCGCACGTCAGGACTGGGCGTATAAAACTTTTATATGTCCTCCTTGTAATAAACCTACTTGACTAGTGGCGTTTCAGCCCGAAGTAACTGTGGTTTGCTGATATTCTTCTTCTGGTTTCTATCCCCATTGCATTATTATAGGTAACCAGTGATCCAAAGTGAATTCGGCGACTAGTTCAAATAAGTAGGTACCGAACTGTACATTTTCCCTAGGCTCAGAGTTCTAGTCGGATACGATGCACTTTGTTTTTCTTATTTGATCTCTAGGTCGTTATCTTGCTGTTTCTTCTAGAGCAGAAAAGACTTCCCTAACGGCTGGCCACGACCTTCCCACAATGTCTACGTCATCCGCGAATGCTAGGAGCTGTACCGACCTGTTAAATATTCTACACAAGGTCTGAATGCCTGAGTGTATAAGATAATGTATAAGTTTTTTCAAGACCATCACCTCCACACTCTGCTAGGAAATCACCTATCTATCCCTGGCGCCTTTTGGTTGTTTGTTTTACAATGTTAAAGTTTACAAGTTGAAATAATATATCTTGGCTTTTGTGTGTGTTTTATACATTTTTCTGAGGCGATGCCCAGGGAGGTATAGTTACTGTCATATTAAGTACAAGGATAGTTTACGAATGGAGGGGACAATAGTTTCGACTGATCAAAATGCTCCACATTTGTTATTTGCTCTATAAAACCATTCCAACCCTGTATATCATTAAACTTCAACCACTTTCCATACAACCAAAGGATTTTAGTGGCAGATAGTGTTACTTCGTTTTCAATGGTTCAATACTATTTAGATGGTCTATGATGATGGTATTCAAACCCTGATTTTATTTTTTATGGTAAGTCTGGAGTTCTTTGGTTCTCCTGATAAACACTTATTCAAACGATCATTATTTATATCAGATTTCATATATGTTTGCGGAAGTGACTGCCATGATTCCGCGCATAGCGTGGAAGGTGTTCAGCCCATCAATGGCGTTGACGATAACACTACAAACATGGAACTACTGGAAAGAACGGAGGAGTGTAGGTTTGAGAGACGGTTAATGCCAGGTACTACAGATAGAAAAAGTCTTTTGATCTTTACCAACTCCAGGTACGTAAACTTGTCAATGACAAAATTAGTGGCGTTTTTGAAAAGGCATTAATAAGTACCTGCGACACCGGGGTAAACAGTGCCTTACATCTACAACACTTATTACCATTGACTAAAAACGCAATAAATAACTATAAAAATAATTACCATCATGATAGAATAAATTATACATACATTTATTACATATACCACGTCATAAAAAGCAAGTAGAGCTACCGTTTTTTAAGCTTACTAAAAAGTTTACTACCATAAAAAGTTGCTATCGTAGTGTAGTGAAATTATGGGAAATATGGTAAATAGTGTATAACTTTCAAAAGCAGGCCTCTTGTATTTATAAGCAGGTATGTTTCGTTAAGGAAATTTTTTTAAAACAAATGTAGCAAATTTTTATTTTCAAATTGATAAGAAACTTATTATCGCTACGATTAACGGGAAAAAAGTTATTTTCCAACCAACTCTCCCCAACCCAAAAAAACAAACTCTGGTATTTCCGTGTTTTTGGATACTAAATATAACGCAAGGGGGGGGGAGTCGAAAACTCATATTCTTTCAACTACTTCTAATATCTACAAGATAGATAAAAAAAACCTTCTACCCGATCTTTTGCAAGCATAGGGCCATTTTAGTTCCCTTGTGAATGAACTATAGAGTACAACTAAATATCTTTGCGCGATAGAAAAAAATCATTGGTGTCATGTCTGCACTTTGAAACAAAATATTAGTCATTACAAATTAGATGGCAAGAAGCGTTTTATAGATTCAACTAGCGTTATGTACATACAGTTCTTATTGGTAGTAATGTATGGAAGTTATAATTGGGACATTAGCCGTAAGAAGAGACGTGAAGAAGCAGACTAAGGGTGGAGGAGACGATGATATTAAGAGAGTGACAGGGCCCTTCAGCGAGGGTTCACTAGAGCCATGCAACAGATGGCGAAGGGGTGGTCTCGCTTTTTATCTATCTCTTCCTCTGCTGTGAATTATGGTCGGGTGGGGGGTACCTGCTCCGCCATCTGATATACGGCTTCGTCAGGTCTTAGATATAGGCAGTCGTCTATAGAGGGTAAGTGAGTCATGACAGGATGTGGAAGGATAGGGGAGTAGGTCCTCCGGGCATTATAGAAGCATGCAGAGTTGAAGGTTTAGTCGGGAGATCGTACTGGCTAAATGGAAAAGAGTAGCTAGGTTTTCATCATGTTTTTTCATGGACAATCTATCAACCTACTATAAATCATTACTAATAATATAATTATTACTGTAATAATAATAAAAATATTATTGTAATTTTTAGCACTATCGGGGCTTTAAATCAAACCGACATACAACATATCATATATCTTTGTAAAACAAAAGATAAAATTTACTTTATGCACTACAAATCAGGGCGACAAAATATCTTATTTGATATCCTAGTATGAGTGAAAATATTCATTTTTTATTACCATGTAATTAATTAATTAATATATCTTTAATAAATATATTTTATGAAGTAAAACATACTAATATTTAAATGTCTTTGTTTTTAGTCATGGTTAAGATATAGATGCCTTTAATATTAGTTTATTTTAGTGTTATTAGTTTTATAATTATTTTTGGCCTAAAATACGGAGAACTTCATCGTAAATTATGTTTCCTGGGGGGGGGGGGGTGAAACTATTTCTAAGATAAACAGATATACAGAATCATATTTTTTGGAATTTTCATAAAATCAACGAAGCCCTAAAAAAAAAAATGATGTAACCCAAGAAACAAAATTGTGTACCCTCACCCTCTGCAAAAATTCTGGCTATGTCATAGAAAGTTTTATAATTTGTATGTTTACTTTTAATATTTTGAATACACTCTAACATTTCAAAACTTTCTTCGTATCTATTGTCGTGATTCTTATTTATTTTATTATTTAGTCTGTTATAAGGCCTATGTATAGTAATACAATTCTGTGTGCTAGGTATATAAAATAATACATAATATAAATAATTTTACCCGTGAACTGTCTCCCCCTAAAATACAGTAGTTTAAGCTTGGGTTTCACCCTCCATATCGATTTTGTAAGGGGCCGTTTAGGCAAACCGCAAAACAGCGAGGCTATGCGGTATTGAAGGCACTCCGTCTTAAACCTACTCAACTGGACCCTTAAGTCACAAATTGTTACTTGCCATGAGAAAACCGTTAAGGTGACATAAATATCTTTATAAATTTCTTCTATAAAAAATACACTAGCTGATCCATGGATAAGTAGCCTAGTCAAGTTTTATTCATTAACGCTAAAAAAAAAAAAAATGACGACGTTTATAAACTAAAATGTATTATAATATATAAGTTATATAGTTAGATAAAGAAAATAAAAACTGTTAAATGTTAAAATCAAGCTCCTAGTGAATTGTATACCGTATCATGTCCACGCACCTCCATGCAATGATGGATGTCAATAAATCTTTCCTAGAACAAAAGAAACAAAGCAAAACAGGAAAGCAACAAAATGTTTTCTTCGTAGAGTCAGGGTAAAGTAAGTGAGTTAGAGAGGAAATAGGTGAAAAGAAATTAAATGCTTCCGTGACTGGCGAATAGGAATGGAGGATATGTTAAACAGACGAGGAAAGGAGTAAGGAACGTTTCAAGCCACCATTACTTATTCACAGGGGAAATGTGTAGTAACTCAGGCGATCTACCTGCCCTATGGGAGTCTTAATTCCTGTGTCAAACGAGGCAGGGATTAGATCGGGTAACGCGCGTAACTTCATTATTTAAAGCAGATGTATTATATTAGTGTCGTCTCCAATAGAGAGCTAGAATACAATCATCAAATATGGAATTGCAACAAGAAAAATATCGTTTCTTGTTATTTAACAACGGCTAATCTACTAATCTGGTTGCCGATTATAAATTTAGAGCATATTAACATCTACGGAGCAATTCTTTTTTTTTTTTTTTTTTATTTTATTTATGCTACATAAATTTGGACAAGCTATAATAATCAAAAAGTCACAGCTCAGAATCGAACAATTAGTTCTGAGTTTTTCTCTATATTTGACGAAATACATCAAGGATGGGAATGGATTTAAAATAAAGGGTTGGCCAAAACGTCCGTTCTGTTTTTTAAGCGAAAATAAGACACAACTTTTAAACACAAAGCGATTTATTCAATGAATGATATAATCGCCGTTTTGTTCCAGTATCTTCTGCCATCTCATGGGCAGATTCATAATTTCATGCTCAAAGAATTTCCTGTCTTAGCTGGCAAAAATATTTTCCTAGTCGATTTTTACATCTTCTTCAGAGTTGAAGGTCTGTCCATTCAATGAATTTTGAAGAGACCGAAACAGGTGGAAATCTGAAGGTGCCAGGTCGGGCGAATATGAAGGGTGCGGCAAAACTTCCCAGCCAAGCTACAGTAACTTCTGCCGCGTCTGCAAAGAAGTGTGCGGTCTGGCATTGTCGTGATGGAAGACAATCCCATTATGGTTGGCTAGTTCTGGACGCTTCTGGTGGATCGCTGCATTTAATTTGTCCAGCTGGTCACAGTACACATCCGAATTGATGGTCATGTTCGTGGGAAGAAGTTCGTAAAAGACAACACCCCTCCAAACCCACCAAATCGAGAGCATAACCTTCTTTGGGTGAAGTCTTGCTTTGGGGGTTGTTTGTGGTAATTCGCCGCGCTTCCCCCATGAGCGTTTGCACTCCACATTGTTATAGACGATCCACTTTTCGTCCCCTGTCATCATTCTCTTCAGAAAAGGATCGTTTTCTTCACGTTTCCGCAACGAATCGCAGATGGAAATCCTTTGGGTTAGGTTAGCCTCACTAACTTGATAGGGAACCCAAACATCGAGCCTGCTCACGTAGCCAAGTTGATGCAGATGGTTTTCAACACTCGATTTAGATATTTTGAGGATAACTGCGATCTCCCTAGTTGTATAACGGGGATTGGTGTCGACTAATTCCTTCCTTTGTCACTGTTAATCTCTGTTGGCCGGCCAAAGCGAGGTGCATCTTGAACCGAAAAATTTCCCGTTCGAAATATCTTGAAAACCACTTCTGGCACACACATTCTGTAACAGCATCCTCTCCGTATACAGCGCATATATTCCTGCAAGTTTCCACTGCTTTCTTGCCTTAAAATAAAAAAGCATGAGGTGTCGATAATGTTCGTTTTGGTTTTCCATTTTCAGGATGATCCTAAACACACAAAATACAATCAGTCTCGTCGGAATTTCGCGTCAAACTACGTTGAAGTGTCTAGTATCTGACGAGAGCGCACTCGCAAGGGACGGACTGAAGTTAGCTACATATTAGACTGCTTGAAGTTTTGTGACGACAAAAACCGAACGGACTTTTTGGCCAATGATAATTTCTAAAACACTCAAACAGAGACACTTGTATGCTTGTATTATGTTACAAAAAAAAAAAGCTTGCAGTCTCTCCCAATACGTTTTCTTTTTTTTATTTATACGTACCTACATATACTTTTATGATAGGTTTTGTCAGCCATATCATTTTAGTGAGCTAAGGGATAATATTTCTGCCAAAGTTATGTCTATCACCTCCACCAACACAGTAAGGTTCGTTTTTATTAAAAAATATGCAAATTATGTTTTATTCCAAATTATCCATACAAGTTTTTCATATTCCTTAGGTTTGGAAAATGGTGTAGGTTGTAACAGAGTTATTTTTTAATATAATATTGATTTACCATTTCAAATTTTTTTTGTAGTAATGTTACCAAAGGCGAGAGTGAACCGGAAACTGGACTTCTAGGGAAAACACTACTCGGGTAATTTGTAGGACCTAAAAGCCTTCGTCTGCATGGAAGGGGTCCCTTCCTAGGATATACCAGTTCAGCAGGGCAAAAAGGTGGGTATTCAATTGAGAATGCTGTGGAACCTGGCAGCGCCAAGACTAAATCTAGCTGCTCAAGAATAGGGAGACTAGAAGGAATGACAAGTTTCCAGTGAGTCTAATGGTAAGGGTTGACCGAGGCTCGAGCTATAGATGAAAGTCACCCAGAACAAGCAAAAATATTACTATTTGTAATTATAATCCACAAAATTCCTATTATGGAATGGTTAATGAAATCATTAAGGACATCGAGGCATTTAAGCTTACGGGTAACAACAAAACAGTTTTTTTTTTAAGAACAGTTCAATAAAGTGGGAGAGGGTTGTATAATAAGAGGAGAGCCCGGAGTTCTAAGACTGGAAGTATTTGGTAACTAGCCGGGCTTGATCGACCCATTCACCTCGCTGCCATCCTGGATATTGCCACTATGCAGTGGAGGAGATTGGACCGCTATCAACAAGTTGTAGTCCCCGCCTTCCCTATAGAGGACGTAGGGACTGGACAGGATCAATGGAACGGGATAGAGGACATGTTCGGTCTGGCCAGGGGCTATTACATATTCATTCATGTGTGTTCTGTAGGGCCGGACATCGATAGCCTACCACGAATAATTCAGCCTACGGGGCCAGATACCATGTTAGCATCGCTTTGATGTCATAAATTATTCACAAATAAAACACGGGTTAAAGAAAGAACCCGCTTCCAAACGACGAGTCATGTTCTATTCCAATCCATAAATGACCATGGAATTTTGGAGACAGCAATCTAGAGGTTTCAGAAAAAAAAAAGAAGGCTTCAGGCAAATATTTGAAGATAGTTAATGTGACTTTATTTTTTGTTGTGTGTCATTTGAACAGTCATCTCTCTTGATTATAGCCCACAACGGCACCAACCATGAACCATGTTATTAACATCCGTGGGTTTATAGTTAGCTAGCAATTTAATAGTATTTACGTGAACATATTTGTTGGAAGTTGTCTTAATTTTATGAAAAAAAAAATAGATTTCATAAAATTTACGAAGACTGAAGAAAGATGTGAGCAGTTTTATCACGTCATAGGGGCACAACTGCACAGCTGTACTTCCATTACAGACATATAGGCATACCATACACAGCATACATGTTGAACGTCCGCCATAAATAAATTTGATGACTATCTAACATATTTTTGATTTCGACCTAAGCATATTACCTACCATAAAACAGATCCGGCCAAATTATTAATATCACTTACCAGAAATGTTTAACCATCTTAAAGCGCTATTATTATGCCAATATTGAGATGGCCGTGCCAGAATAATACATAACAATGTGTCTTGGTAGCCTCTAAATCCTTAAATTGCCAGTGAAACTTAGTTTCAGTTATTTACTTACTCGCTAACTCTAGGGCGATATAGTTCTCCTAAGTTCAAGGTCTTCTTTTCTTCCTCCAGGGTGGCTATAGATCATCTTCCTTCTTCCTCTTGAAGTGCCCACCATCTCCGCCAACTAATTGTCACAACTATATTGGTTCATTATATCGACGAATTCAGTACCTGAAACCGTTTAGTTGACAAAAATCTTTTATTGCAATTGATAAAAGTCAGATAACTTTTTTATGTTGTTCTATTCGTTATTTCATATACTTATACTACTTGAAATATTTCACGACAGTTTTGAACATATCCAAACGTCCAGCTAGATGCATTTATCTCATGTCTGTCGTTTCATCCGGAAATTCGCAAGAACTCTTTTGTGAAGGAGTCAATTACTGAGGGATTGCGTTCCTTTTTGTCGATCAATTCATCCCCGGGTTTGCATTTTATTTTATCATTTCTTTCTCACAATTTTTTTTTATTCGAGCAACAGAATTTGGGAAATATACTCATTTATTAACTATTAGGGAGAATAAAATCAGGGTTAGTGTCGTCCACATGTACTGATTAGTAAAAATATTTGCCCAACCGTAAAACAAAAAACACCCCAACTCGAATGGAATTCATAAAAATCCGACCTCTGATTATAAGGTTCATTACCAAAAAGCCTATTATAATTCCTGATAAAATAATTAAATATTGTGCTCACATTTTTATGTAATTTGAAAACGATCGACATTTGCAGTGCCAAATAAGCTGGCTACCGATTTTCACCAATTTCGGACGACAATCTAATCGTAATCAATTGTGAAACACAGCAGTAAAACAAGTTCGTGATCCGCTCAGATGACGGTCTATAATCTGTTGTAATAATGTCAGCAGCTCAGTGTAAATTAGTTATAAAATAACTCTTACTTTGATTTCCTCGACCTATGAGTTTGGAAATGCCACCAGATGTGACAGAGTAACGCGGCACAGTGGGACGAGTATCGGAAATTTCACGACACAGACAAAAATTCTGAAATTTCTATAACGACTTTAAAATGTATACACACTCGTTTTTTTGGCTTTGAAGTACATCATAGTCAGTTTGCGAGCGATTCTAAACGATTTTAATGATAACATGTTGGTTTTTTTAGATTACAAAAATCTGTTTAAAAGTTGGGCACTTTAAATGATATGACGGGAAAATTAGATGAATCCTTAGTTACTCAATTATAATTAACGTCTTCTCTTGTAAATAATTTATATAGTAAATGCAATATTTCCAGAAGGTTTTAAAACAAAAAAATTTTTTTTCGGATCTTCAGTATTACTAGGTAATTTTTTTCGGGATTTACATTTTTTATGTCATTCACACCAATTTCAATTTTTTTTTCACAAAAAATTGAAAACAATTTCAAAAATGTATCGAATCGTACCGACAAAAGGTCTTCACAAACAATTTTGTATTGTATTATTTATAGGTATTATGTAAACGAAATTTTCAAAAATTTCATCCAGCCACGTCCGGTATGAGAAGGTATTAATATTAAGTGGCGTCGTAATAAACATTGTTATTTGTTTACCTCCTCCCTTCTACGCTACAAACTTCATAACAATGGTATCTGTAATTAGATCAATCGGTATCTTTCCTTCTGTCTTTTAGTTCCTTTTGAACCTATGTTGGTTCAATTGTTATTGGAGTAATTTATGAAATCTTTTAAAATATTCATAGAATTTTATAAAATGTTAAAACAAACCGCGACCTTTTCACAGAAGTAAAAAAAGCGTGGGAATTGAGTAATATTGTTTCTTAAGAATGTGATTTTGTTCAACGCAACAATTAAGCATGGCATTAAACATAAATCGCCTTAAAAATAAAGATAAAGAATTTAGCAATAATTTAAAAACAAAATGGATTAAAAGCAGCTTTAACAAAGAAAGATTTGTTAAAAAAACGAAGAATGGCTATCCGGAGCTTTCCAATATCCCCAGAATTTTTTTAAATTTGAAGAACGTGAAGTAGAAATACTTTTGTTGGATGCTCAGACAGGCATAAAATTCATAAATATGTTAAATATTTGAGTTTGTAAAAAAAAAGGTAGTTCCACAATTTGTCAAAAAAAAAAAGAAGAATATAAATATAGTTCTAGGTAAGGATTCAGTTCGTTTGTTGTTACTGTTCACTAAGATGGGAACGTAAGCTAAATATGATTATTTTATGACCACCCCTAATGAACTGAGACCCATGTCCAGAGAATCGATCGTTTCGTCACACCGCCTGTGCGTCGGTCCACACTATGATAAAATATGAGATTATTTCACAGTCTAAATGACCATTATCTTTTTCCATGTGCCTATATAAAATATTCTAAAAATTTATTGGATAAAACTAAATATAAATTTAATGTTATCCTTAAACTAAACCGGTTCGACGAGGTAAGTAGAATTTTAGAAGTTAGCCTTGTGGTCGTCCGAGCAGTACTTTCTTCAGTAAGTTCAACTTCACTAACTTGTGCTTAACCTGCAGCTCAGGCTTTTTCTAATGTACATTATATATAAGTCGAATACAGAATATTTGGCCAACAATGCAAATTCTTCTCACGCTATCAATATTTGTTGACACTTAAAATTCCTGTTATTCAATCCTCACTATATCGTAATCGGAAAAAATTAATACATTTTTGTATGCTTTAATTTTCTATACAAATCACTTTTTGCTAAAATCAATGAATTATATAGTTTGCGAGATATTTGAGGAAAACCATACAAAATGACCTTTAACCAGAGCTACAGCATTTTTTTTTGTAATCATCTTATTTTGGTCATCGTTGCCTGGACTACTGTTTTCAAATATAAATATGAAAATTTCCCGGGAAGGTTTGTCTAACCTAACAATGGCGCTAAAAATTAATAGCTAACCCTTAAATAATTACTTCCAAGCAAACAAGTTTCTTTGTTGTCTTACATTCATGTGAAATAAGAAGTTGAGAAATTCTAACAAATAAAGACACGTTGCTTTAATAGTTTCAAGTTACTTCTTAACCTGCTCTACTAGTTTAAACATGATACTCAAAAGAAAGAGTAAACGGGGACGATGTCAAGTTTAAACATCATTTATATTCAGCTGTTATGTAATGCTTAAACATAATAAAACATAGACGATTACAAAATGAAGAGCTTTACTTTCGCCTGTTTGTATATTCTAGAATACTACATATAGTTGATGAAAATGTCTAATCGATGTTAAATTTTAAAGGCATATTTTCATTAATGTTAAGAACGCACATACGATAACTTACAAATAATTCCAAAAAATATGTATCATAACCTTAGATATCCCTCTTCGACTGGAGAAATAGAATATAAAATAAGATAAGCGCATAAGATAGCGATCACAAGATTCATATGATGTATCTGAAATAGAATACAATGAAAAGATATCTACAACTTGAAGCATGGGGACTATGGGAAACAGTAGAGGGAGACAAATCGAGCCTATTCAGGTTTTCTAACTTTAAGTTTGTGATATTTTGCAGCAGCGGACCATTTGTGGATAATAACGAAATAGGTACTAAGAATTCTTTTAAAGAACGGAACAATGCTATCAACCGTCAGTAGAAATGACGTTAATTACACAGGCCTACAATTTCTGTATCTCCTCTACTTTTCTAGATCAGTTTTTTTTATCATGCACTTCTACGTAAAATGTGCAGTTCTAACTCCATTTTGTCCAGTTCTAAATCACATATACAAGGATTGGTTCCTGTATATTTGCCGTATGGTCAGTATTTTGTCACGACATTAGAGGACTCATGGAAAAATGGATCTTTCTATTTCCTAAATGTTTGGCACCTATATATTGACACCTCAAATCGAAGTTTGATATGTGCCCTTCCAGAAAATGGGAAGAAATATGGTTCAATACCAAATGCTCCCTCGACGAAAATGAAAGAAGAATATAACGCTATAGCTTTGGTCTTGGAGAAGATAAAATATCATAAACATCAATGGATGATTTGTGTGGACTTAAAAAAGGGTAAACTTTCTCCTTGGACATCAACGTTAGAACACCAAATTTCCTTGCTTCCTGAGCCTCTGGTATAGCAGAGACTAAATATGGACGTAGGAGAAAAGAATGTCATTAACGACCCCTTTGGAAAATCATCTTTCTTCCCTACTGCATATAGAGCTGTGCCTTATGAAGCAGTCTGTAAAGGCTCTTGATATCAGCGGATCATGCTTCGCATATATAGGAGGAATATGCCCTAGTTGAGTACGGAAAAAATTAAACCAGGAATATTTGACGACCCATAAATAAGACAACTCTTTGAGGATACTCCCTTCGTAAATGCGATGAATAAGGCTGAGCGAAAAGCCTGGACATCATTTGTTGCAGCAGTCACAAATTTTCTGGGCAATTAATTGCAAAACTGAAAAATATGTTGAACTGGTAAACGAGATGCTTAACAGTTTCAAATCCCTTTGTTTTAACATGGGTATCAAGGGGCACTATTTACACAGCCACTTAGACCGCTTTCCTGAAAATTTAGGAGACACCAGTGAGGAACAAGGTAGAAAGATTTTAGCAAGATGTTAAAAATATGGAGGACCACCGCTACCAAGGAAAATGGGATACGCACATGATGGCAGATTACTGCTGGAATCAAAAAAGGGACTATTCCAAAATCCATTTAAGAATGTCACGGAAAAGTAGCTTCCGAAGTGTTCAGTGACTAGATGACTTTTTTCTCTGTCTTTGTATATAATAATATTTCTATAATTTCATCATAATATCATATTAAAAATTCCGCGTTTAGTCATTTGATTCGTGGATTTAACTTAAAATGTTATTCCCAAAAATTTGAGCTCCTAGGCAAAAAGTAATACCACATTTGAATTCACGGCATCAAATTCATATGAAATCAGCTCCAAATATTCCGGCACCAAAACACCTGTTGCACTGTGTTATCCATTGGCCTAGTGGGCACAGCATAGTCTAACAGTCGAGCCACAGTGCACAAGTATAGAATAATTGCCGATACGAAGACACGGGGCAGGCCTACCTAGATGAATAATGTACAACTATCGACTGTAGACTAGTGGGCGAGCACTAGATGTAGATGGCCAGATAGAGGCACGTGGTGGATGGAATGTTTATGAAAAGATCGGCCTGCTGTGAGGCCAGCAACCCAGATCGATACAGGGCGGGTCCCAACATCCTCGGTACGTTCAACGCTTCTCCTCTGCTTCTGCTAGCTGCCTCCTCTCCGCCGCCGATTAGGGTATTCAATCATACAACATTCTGCATAATGGTCGATTCCAGGGTCAGTTCCCTCGCCTTTGTAACCGTATATTTTCATCGTATCTACTGTCTTAGGATCAGTTATGGGACTGACTAAAATTTATTATTTTAAATACATGTCATATGAAACAATGGTTGTCAAAGGTCTAAGAGGTAATATCGAGGTATGTTTATTGAGTAGGCATGACCACTTTAAATTGTAAATAGGTAAATCATATTTTAATATATATTAAAAATATTAAAACGTAAAAGAAAAGTAGGAAAGGGACATGTGTTACTAGAATGTTTTACTTCAATTGTTGTTTAATGTATCCATACAACTTAAATATATTGTATAATTTTTATTGCAGCAGAAGACAGACAGGCCTGTTGAAAGTGCAGTCTCTCCCTTCAGATAAAAAAACAAAACATTATTTACATAGTAGAAAAACGCAATGAAACACTAACACAATTAAAAAATATACGGGGCGATTTATATAAAACATGTTCAGTCAGCATTACTGCGGTAGAACTGTCGAGGGAGGCATCCGTAATAATTATTGAAATATAAATAAAATTATTGTGAAAAACAATTCTATGTTTTCAGTTAAAAAAAAGTAATTTTGAATAGCTAAATTATTGAAAAAGAAAAAAAAAAACCTATTAAAAATAGGCTCAACGGCTAAAGCCTGAACTAGGAAGATATATGTGTTCTACAGCCCTGCTAGAAGTCCACTCCCAGCCACCACATGTGTCCTACATCGTAAGCGAAATGACGACCCTCTGGGTTCATGTTCCCCTGGAAAGGTCATTTTTTCTTTCACTGGAAGTTTCATAAGGTATAGATCCCTCTTCCTGTTGTACGTAACTCAATGACGTAAAATTCCAAAATAAAAGAATAATTTAATAAGACATTTAGACAAAACCGAGTAACAAGTAAAAACTTTAAGTTTCCAATGTATTGTTAAAGGCAACGTCTCCATTATTAAAACCTTCCAATCAGCATAGATTTCGATAGAGATTTTAATTAATAATTATTCAACTAATATTCTACGCACTGTTAAATGTATACGTACTACCTTCCACTCTTGCTCAAACATTACTTAATATTGTGAAATCCACTTTTTGAATCTTTATCATAAAATAAAAACTAATTTTCCAGGATAAACAGCTAGACATAAAGTGAACGGAAAGGACAGCTTATAATTATGGCGATTTTAAGGTTAAAATTATTATTATTAACAATGAATAAGTATATATAAATTTCGTTTCTGAATATGATGTAAGAAAATAATTTTGTGGTTTTCGGTATGGCAGCCGGTTCGCCCACTCACTACATGATTACGTGAAGCCACGTACCTATAATTGTTTATTACCTGTAGTTTTCCCTCACATATCAAGAAACAAACAAATTACATGATGTCTTGAATATACATTTGAAATATTAAAAATTTTATAATAAAACGTGAAAATTCTTACACCCATCTGAGTGAAAACCAATTCTTCATTACATCATCTTAAGAAAGGGGTAATGTTTCAACTTAGCCGATCAAACCAACCAACAAACCGAAAAATTCATATAAATTTAATAACTAACTCGAAAGGTAAACAGACGGATATCGAGAAATAAGTCTGACAGTGAAATTCAATTCACTTCCGTAAGTAGAAGTGGGCGGGTGCCTACGGTATAAGACACTCCGACAAAAAACAAAAGCCAATAATGAAATATTGACAACCGCTAGTTTCCAGCCAGTTACGGCCTCAACTTGCTTCACTTTTTTTTATCAGAAGCGTTTGTCATTTTAATCTATTAATATACATTTCGCATAATTGTAACAGGCTTGTTTTCGTGCTGAATAATGACAAAATGATGGTTCAATGGCATTTCCGACGGTTAAGTACTTTAATGTTAAGTCCACAAATGTATGTATTAAGGTCAAGGTTACAATTGATAAAAAGTCATGGAGAACACAGATGTAAGTTTTCTCTGTAATTTATTCATTTTTTTATTATAATTGGTTTTATGTGGAGCGGTTCCTTTCCTTTGCATGTCACACCTTTTGATGGGATCTACCCAGATTATCGGATACCCATCCGATATAGCCACTCCAACCCAAATTTAAATGTTTTTATTTTTTTTTTTTGAAAATGTAATTAAACTAATAGAAACGATACGAATCAATGAAACCTTAAATAATAAAAATGTAGTTATCACTAGGGAGGTGATGCGGTAAACAAGGCAATCGACATGGATTTTTGTGGAGGTTGTGAAGGGTCCAGGTGCACACCCCAAAAGGTGCCGTGACCTTTTCGGTGGGCACTCGGCCAAATAAAAAGGGAACAAACTGCGGCTAGGTTTTTGTCTGCTCCAAACATTTTGTACTGTGGTGTACTGTTATATTTTAGGTTAGGTTCAGGGTAATTAATTTTTATGATATTGACATCCACTGTTCTAAGGAACATTTCTTTATTTAGTTTTAACAGAAACAAAATACAACACTGTAAGAACTGGGAGAGAGATTTTTCTCAAGTCCTATCTCCACACTCGGCATTTGACTATCTACAACAAACACAATCTCACACACAAGCTTCAGTTAATACCTTAATCCGTTAAGGTTAAGTTAATTCGTCAGCACTGGACGGATGATACCTCAGCGATCAATAAGGCCGTTACAGTGGTTATAGCCGAGCCCGAAATCAGGTCCTTAAAGAGCGGCCGTATTTGTATTCCTCAATAGCTGATGTAAAAATAATCCAATAGATCTGAAATCGTAAAGGTACATTCTACTACATCCTACGCTTATTTACCTGAACCAGTGGCTAAATATAAAATAACAGGTGGTAAATGACAAATTAAGTAATTATTTAATAGCTGTTTCTCTTTCAAGATTTCTTAAAAAGGGAACTTTTTATACAACTTTTCGGCTCCAAAAATAGAAAATGTGTATCTAATACGGCTTTGTTTTCAAATATTTTGACGTTTTCCAGTAACCGAAATGGTTTAACAAATCCAATGAAGTATTTCTGAGTAAAAAGACGGACTAATTTTGAAACCAACATTTAATAAGTGTTTAAACGCTTGCAGAGGTGTCTTCATAGAATAGAAGAAAAAAAATTATCCCAGGGTAAAGTCCCATATGAATAACATTAATGTTCAAATGCCTAATTCACATGTAGCAAATAAAAATGAATATAAAACCATAACAAAAACAAAAACAATATAGTAATAACAATGTAAAATAAAGTGTATAACTCTTTAGGAATGACAATAATAAAATAATGTACACTAAATAAAAACAACAAATTTAATAAAAAAGAAAACAAGAAAGTGACATTTATCTATATACAGTAAACAATTAAATAAAAATAATTAATAAAAAAATAAAAGTCAGGAAATATAAAATAATAAATGAATAACCCCCCCCCCCCAGATCTATCCGAGACTAATAGAGAATTCCAGAGGATGGTAGCAGAGCGAGCAGCCGATCGTATGCTGCAGTTTTGAACTGTGATATTTGTATTCATAAGGTGTGTGATGCGAATTGATGGTTTGAAAAAGTAATGAACTTAGGAAATATTGCGCACGGAAGGGGGGGGGAAGCCACCAGGTGAAAAACACAAAAGCGACGCGGAGTCTCAAAGACAAATCTAACGAAGCAATTCGTGATTCGCTTCAACTTGCCCTCGAGGCTCCCATACACCATAGTAAAAGTGATGGGAGGATATAATGAGTTAGCGTGTACCAGATGACGGGACCTATGGAACAGTTTCCAGTGTACCTACTTGCCGACGGGAAATCTGAGAAATATGTTAATTCCAAGAAAGGGTTTGGGCAATAGTGATAACAGTTCATTCAGGTTTGCCCTGGCATTGATCCGATCTAGGATTCCCTAAATCATTGCAAAATCAGCTAAAAAATCAGAGGGGGGCGGAAGATAAATAGATTTCGAAGTCGTCAGTGTAAAGATGGTGGGAACAATGATGAATAGAGTTAGGGAGATCATTTATGTAACAGCTAAAAAGAAGGGGAGAATTCCTCGATCCCCGGCTACACGCGATGAAAGAATATATATAATATTGCTTCTTCGCTTTCTAACTCCTTTCATTCGTTGATTTATTGTCATTTAGTTCATTGTCTAAATATATATTTAAAAGAAGTTTGGTCAATGATTTAAAAAAATGTGTATTTATATCGCAAAGAAAATCAATTCAAATAATTAGAAAACTGTGTTGACTAGTTAATTATTATTATTATTGATTATTATAAAGTAATTAAATTAACTAACGATCGTAATTAATAAAAGATCGACAAAGTATTAAACACTTTTCAGTGTTAATGACTTATTGAAATTATAGTACCAGCACATATTTAATAAGATTAATCATACCGTCGAGTTCATTACCTATTCAATACAATAAAAAGAATATTTATTTTCTACTGCCATACAATTTATCATTCATGAGTCATCTTTAATAGTCATTTCATAAGAGAATGTCGGTATTTGTCATTGTTATGTGGGGCCTCCTATAAAATTTCGTGACTCTAGGCCGAACTGCAGATAACTGAACCGCCCTTACATACACGGTAGCATTAGGGTTTCCCCTTTTGAAAATGAAACAATGTGACCCTAATTAGCGACGGCAATGGAATATATATAGTTGATGATATAGGCTATTATAGGAGGCCGTGAGGTATGATGAGGATTTAGGCAGTAAAGGACGACGTATGGAACACACAGTGAGAGATGGTGTGTATGGAATCGGACGTAAATGACCGTATTGATCGGATTCAGTCAATGGTCGCTCCTCTATCTCCTCTGCTCCGCTCTCCTCTCTCGTCCATTTATTCTTCTCTTCTGTATATATCTCTTTTGTTTTCACACGGGGCACAGTAGCTCTTTTCCCGATATTTGTAGTGGGTCCTCCCTTTTTATAGCTCACTGGATTATTCATTTGGGACTGGTCCCAGAACACCCATCATGTTGAGCTATGTCGAGGCTCATGTTCACAATTCTCGCTTAAATTTTCAATAACCTCATTCTGTAAACATTCTCATACTCCATAACAGGGAATGTGTGTTTTTAAAGGGGTTTCATATTTGGGAATGGGTTTTGGGTCCTAGCAGATAGATTTTATTCAGGTTTTTATCGAATTCTTAGGGGCTACGTATCGACATATAATGTATGTCTGCGTCAGATCATGATAGAAAGAAAAGGTATGTATGTATTTTGATCTGATGCAGAGACACGCATGCTAAAACGTCGTTCATAAACAAATAGACGAAAACCTAATATTCGACAAACTGAGCAAGGATATCCTAACAAATACACACCCTCCACTCCATGTCTTTGTTAATTATGGACTACATGTGCTCATAACAATTAAAATGGTCGTGGTGTACTAATCGGCAGACAAACCTTTCTCTCTTACAGGGGTGAGCCATGGGCCTAAACCAAGATTCAACATCTGCAGAGAACTGCTGCAAACGATGCACAACAGAGTACTTAATCTGACAAGCACCCTCTTCATACAAGAGTCAAATTTTCTGGTTGAAGTGGTTTGGCCATGGTAAAGCATGTACATGGGCCGGCAGAAAGGTAACATAGCAATACTATACTTTAGTTATGTATGATCACAGAACATGGCACCAAACTAAGAGAAGATCGAAGAGAGGAATGAAAGGGACAAATTTCGTTGCAATTTCATATCAAATAATGATAATTGCGTCCTGCGTTAATTTTAAATAATTGTAATAAAGTTTACTCGGGATTTTTTATAATATTTATTTGTTTAATCATCTTTGTCACTGTGAAATCCCCTTAAAATAAAACTGTATATCAAATTAGCTCTCTTTTTATAAATTGCTTTTGCTTAACCACCTTTAACGAGTCTGTTACCATGGGCAAAATAGCAGAGCTGAAAAGAAAATTTTCAGAACGCTGATTTAAGAAATGTTTGGCTAGGAAAATGAGAACGACTTCAATCAAGTTTGATCTGGCAATACCTACTTACTATCATATCCTAAAAATAAAGCTTAGTCCGGATTCCAGTCGAATATACTTTTGAAAGTGATCGGAATAATTTTGCGGTGATTACCTTACCATACACTAAACTTCTCTCTTAGGCTTAGCCTCTTCTTCTTTTTAAATTATCTAATATAAATCAAATTGCAACCTACCCTATTATACCTATATTATACCCTATACCTTTTAAATGCCAAATATTGTAGAAACCGTAAATAGATGATTCCCGATCAAGTTTAGCTTTCGAACACATTCAAACAGGCAGGTGAGCGAGATCTCCTAAACCTAGCCTAACTCTATGAATAAGAGGGTACATGATTAACACTAAATATGGTTTTAATGGGATCATTGTTCACCGTTCCATATTGTCCAATAGGGCAGACTATTTTTTCTCTATTAAGATCTCGGCCCGGTTGCATTGATGTAGTTCCCTACGTAAATAAAGTATACTACAATTTGATCACCAGACGCTATAAATGAGTTAGTGTAGTTTCTATAGACTATTCTTCTTACCCAGTTGGTAATTGGTCTATTAGGTTTTAGAAGCGTTACAGAGAATAGGGGCATGATAATTTATCCCGGAGGGAAGGTGGTGAACGGAGCAACTTCCCCATTATGTGATTTATAACTTGGTTAGGTGTGTTCATCAACTTGTATTTTGTTCCACGTCTTCCTCGTGTATCGTGTATCGTAATGGAGTCGCGGCAACTTGTCTGATGGAACCACTAACTTCGTCCATCGTCAGCTCCTGTGCTTTTTAATCTGATAATCATCCTCTCTATATATTCATATTATGTGGGAATATAATGCTCAGGGCTCTATTCCTTTGGTTTCTTACAGAATACTAGATTTTTACCTTTTACTTAAAAAATTCCATCCACCAATAAAATACACGTTAAACGTCAATAAAATACCACAAAGCCTTTTATGTAGTATTTTTTTTTTCATAACGCCCACCCATGAGGCTATTGAATGGGTGAAGTTGAGTTCCATTCACAATTTGATCATTCAGGACACATTACCCAGATGGATGGCCTCCAGCCGGCTGACAGGTCCCATCTTACCCAGTATATCACCATCGTCTTACGGAACAGTACACGGAGGGCAGCCATTACATCACTCCAGCTAATCACCAAGCTCGACTTAGCCTAGCCCCCCCCCCCAAGCTCCTCTCTAGCCCAAGGGCTAATTTGCTCTCCACTACAGCCCAGTTTCTTAAATAATAAAAATTCTACTTCTTTTAATTACTTGTTAAGCTATGTCAGTCACTAAAAGTTGCTTTCCAAAAATAAAAGAATAAAATATTAAATAGCAAATAATACCCTATTAAAATTTACTAGAATATCACTAAATACGCGATTTCTATTATCTTATTCCTAATTGGTTCCCTTATCTAATATGACCTGAATGATAAAGAAAAAGTTGGTGGATTAAATCTTAAATAACTTTTGAGCAGTCACTTGAGAAAACTTAAAGGTAAGCGAAAAAAAAAAATGGAGACTTTATTTCAGTTTAGTTTGTTTTCCTCATATAGCCACTATCGTAGTAAATACACACTCATAGGCAGAGATTTACATGTCCTTTACCGTTATTTGAAGGTTATCCTTGAGATAATGCATAACTTTAATACACAAATGTGGGAAACCTACAATGCTTTAACGCCAATGTACTGACGTTCTCTCGATTATTTGGAGTACCGGCGTTAAACTATATCGACCTATTAAGTGGTCGTTTATGCGAGCTGCACGACCTTCGGGCTATGCTGTATTGACAGTTGCACTTTAGTTCATCTTAAATATACCAAACTAACTCCTAGCTAGCGTCTTCACCTATCAAACTCTTATTTAAGGAACTTCAGTTTTGAGGGAAATAAAGGGGCCACATTTCGTTGGAACCGTCCGGGAGTCAGCGGTTATGACAACATCGATTCGGTCTACCACTGCATAACTGCCAACCACTACTGCGGGCAGTTCCAGCGAAACCGTACTTAAATTTGAAGTATCTCAACTATATAAGACTACATAAATTATAAAAATTAAACTACAATATAAAAGCCAGTATGGAAATAAATGAATAACTTTTAAAAATCTGTCTTTGTGTTTGTTTTACGGTAGCGGCCGTACGAGGGAAATGAACGCCCTTGGCCGTGCATGAAAATCCTTCTGACCCAAGAAGTAAAAAATCTTGAAGTTTAACGAAATGGGAGCTACTTTTTACTCTTTCATATCACCATACTCCCCGTTGTATCACGTTACCCCTCACATAATCTGGAGTTTTTTTTATAATATATTCCTTCAAAATTTTAGATCGAGCAGGTAATTTTTACACCTATCTTCGAACATGCATACTGACCGATGAAAGAGAGACACTGTTTAGAAATAAAACCTTTCCCTTCGTACTCTACAAAAATTTATAAAACCTTAGACTTATATTTCTGTGATAAATATACTAACAGTACTCCCTCCATTTCGTCCTGTCTCTCCATGTCATTCTCTCTCTAAAGCCCTCTTTGCCGCCACTCCTTCATTTATATCGTGCTTCCATTTATTTGCTGGCAGCCTTATTTTATTTTCTTATCCCCCTCTCCTTTCAGTAGGCGCCAGGGCTCTTAAATCTTCTTTAGCCGTCCTTCATCAGCTGACATTCCCATTAGACGACCAACCGTACCAAACGGAGAGGGATTACTAAAATTGATATACATATCTCACAGAATAATTTAGAGGCTGATGTGCAAACTGAATATTAATTTAAATCTTATTAGTAACGCGACTACTCATTTTGATTTTAGGAAAACTCTGGATAAAAGCTTTGTTTTTTTTGTTCAAACTCTATAGGATTCGATCATTAATAACGGCGGTCCTAAAGATATCATATGATAATTGTTTTTTTTTCAATTGGTCTCTAACCTTTCTATCCGGCTAAACTGAAAAAAAAAAATAATAAAAACCCTTGTGAACAAACAGTTCTTTGTGCTCTCCATCACACATTGTACTTTAGAGCACTAACAAAGAACAGAGGCTGACCCAGATAGTACAGTCGGCCAACAGTGAAGCGAAGCGAAGACAAGACTAAGAATGTGTAATAAATGAGAGAGGAGAGAAGCAGAGAAGGGGCTATCATCTATCATTGGCTACAGATCTCTAATGCTCACCGCTTCTCGCTCTGTCTGTATCCATCTAGACCTGCCATTTTTTATCTTCAATCTTACTCACAGGCACCGGTTTATCGACAATGTTTTGTCTAGCCTTAGTATTTCTGATACTCATACATTTATATTACGGATGTTTTACATTTTTAAATATGTATTATACAAATGAAACACCGCTTTATCTGATAGAGGGGTTATTTACCTTATGTATTTCAACTGAGCAAAAGAAAGAAGAAAACACGTTTAGGGAACTTATGGATTCATGAATATATTTTTGTGGGCGCGTCCACCACAAACTATCGACCAAAATAAATTTGTTAATATAACTAGTTTATTCAAGTTTCATTTTAGTTCCTTCACACCAATTACAGACTTGCGAATGGATCATTTCTAAGGCCGCTTTTCAGAACTCACAGTAAATAATATATGATAGTCAGAAGAAATAAAGTAAGGCACTTAAAGTAAGGAAGTCAGGTATAGGATTCTAGACGTCGATAGAGAAAAAATATCATTAATCGCTATCTATCTTGCGTTTCAAAACATAACAATTTTTTTTTTAAATTAACTTTTTTTTTACATCTGCAACGTGAGAACAATGTGAAAATTAAAAATAGTGCATGGTGGCGATGATGGAAATGAGATATACTTAAAACGTTTTGATTGATACATTTGTATCATTTCTAAATTTGAGTTTTTTGAAAGTTTTTGTTGAGGTATAGATTTTATGCGGTGTTACTCCTCACGAAACTTAACATAATTTACCACGTGTAAGCCAAATTAATAAAAAAAAAGCGTATCCCTCATTGTCAAATTTATACTCGAATATAATTAGATCCGTGAGATTATTTTCATTTCTTGTAATTGTTCGCAAAAAAACATCCACCACGACGTGACTGGTAACAATCGTACCATCCCTAAATTTCAAAGATTATTTATAAAAAAAAAAAAAATCTTAGATAATACAGGAATATAAGTTTCAATTGAAAAGTTTGCTATAAATTATATAGTTTGAAAACTAAACATAGAAGACAGTATGATTTTCCGTAGCTAAACTGACTTTTTATGCGGATTTTCAAATAGCCGGACATTAACGATGCTTTGAACCTAATGAATCATTTAAGTGGGCAACAGTAACAAATAACCGTATACCTAGAAATTACTGACTTTCATTAGTTCGTTTACAATCCGCAATGCCATACATGAATTTTCAAAAAAATAATAAGTATCATTGATGAAAAAAATAATTTCTTCTTAGTATATTGTATCAAACGAATGATTTTGGCATGCTGATTAATAAAATTAATATACTATGTTGGGGATTTAGAACAGTTTATTACAAAAATATCATCAAATTATATTAATGACATGTTTTTTTAAATATTTATAAAAACAACTGTGAGTGGTGACAAATTCCCATCTACAGTGCCAATCAATAAATTGTCAGACTGCCTTTGAATGTGTATTGTAATAAAAACAATCATGGAAACCGCTAATTGACTGTTACCGCACACTTAGCTAAACTTTACTTATCTGTCACAACCGTCTCACACGTCCAAATCAACAGCCGGAATCGACGCTAGTAACAAATAGTTCAACTCTACAGTTAAAAAATAATTGGAAAGGGCGAGTAAAAGATATCCCGGAGGATGTATCGGATGGATATCCCACGGGAAGAGGAGGATCCGACGCAATTGGAAAACTTCATACATTTTTTTCATTTTCATCTCCACCAACTAGGGAGTGGGGGGGGGTTGATAATGCAATGTAGGGCGGAAGGGCCGACTGAAGGGGAGGGGGTGGTGGCGCATTAAACTTTTCAATAAACATGAGCCTGGGAGCTGAGAGGCCGGGTTTTAGCCTCGCTCACTCATTCATGATCCGCATCACAGTGGCACTGGCTCTTGTGTACATACTTCCGGTTCCAGCCGGCTCTGTCGTTTATCTTTCCGACTACAGGGGGTACAAGCCGTGTAATCCACTTGTAGGCCTCCGGCGGTATAACCTGCTTTCCGTGTAACCTACAGCAACAATATTAATCCCCATGTACCGCCTCCTAGTGTTAACAAACGCTAGTCAATCTGTCAATAAATTTTGTAGATTTCAACCTTCGGTGCTGCCATATTTTATCAAAAGCATTAAAATTAGAAGTTTATACCTATGGCAATAGTCTAATTCTGATTTGACGGAAAAAAAAAATGTAACCTACCTATAATCTAGTTTTCATTTGTTAAAAGTAAAATCAATTAAAAAACTACTTATAGTCCTGCCCTTAACAGCCATAAAATTATACTGCTGAAAGGTAGCGATGCCTTGCGTGACCGTTTATTATGCTATCTCAATGTAATCTCTTGTTATGACAGACATTTTGTTTCATCAATTATAAACATGAATATATGTATCAAGGAAGTGAATTAGATGGAAGCAGAAGGGAAATAAACGAGAAAGTGTTCGGGTTCTGAAGGTACCAAGAACCGATCCTACCCCCTTGCGTCATCGAAACATCTCCTACCATCCTCTCCGGCTTCGGGCTGAAGGCACGTTCTTAAATATTTATTACTTTTATACTATTATAAATAACTTCATTTTTTAACTTAAGTCTTCAGGAATGGGGGGGGGGATAAGAAAAACGAAATTCTCAGAGGTACACAAAAAGTATTATTATGTAAGAAAATAAGCACATTAAAGATCCATTTCAGGCTTGATTTCTGTAGCTGTCTCAAAATCATACTTGTTGGTTGGAAATTATTTTTAACTTCTATAATCAAAGTTCTAAATAGCTTCCGAGCAGTGGCTTGATAAAGATTGTATATTTTCACACTTTATGCGAAAACCGATTTTTTTCATTATACTTCTCACTAAAATAATCTAATCAAACATTAACCAGTATTATACCAGGATAAATTTAATGTTTCAGGTCGACTGGGTCATTTTTACTGTATTAGAGCGAAGCCTGAAAGCGAAATGCCAAAAAATAGTTGGGGCCTTCAAAACACAATTCATTCACATTAACCTATTAGCCAATGTCATCAAGCATATACTTTATCTGATGCTTTAACAAGCATGAATTTTATGGATGATCAAATTAACTAATTTTGGGATGAGATGTAATGGTGAACTTTAAGGTTTTATAATGTAAACGACCAAGAATTTGATTTCCCTTTCGTCATTAGATGTGGGTAGTTCGTCTTTCATGCCTATAACGGAAGTACATATAGCGTGCAACCTCATTTCAAAAATCTAATACTATTGGAGAAAGCCTTTTATTGGCAAGAAGAAGCTTACGACAGTGGCCTTGGTATGGTGCCATGCCTCCATGATTAATAATCAGCATTCCAAACAGCTGACAGAAGAGGCGAAGTTGCATCACCGATAATGTTTCTTTCGTGTCAGTGTATACAATGTGAAGCCTGCTATTATCGATGTTCGAAGCGGTAATCGATTAGATCCAGTGGTGACTGTATCCTCCACTCCGATGAACGAATTGAGGGAAGGCAAATTGAAAAAATACAGTAGTCATCGAATCAAAGCTGTGAAAGTATTAAGTTCGTTTTGAGAAGCCCCCCCCCCCCCCCGCTTATAAGATTTGTTCTGCCGGAGCAAATTTCCTGTTGGGTTGGCAGAAGGAAAATTGAGGACTCTAAAAGCTAATCTCATCTGGAATGAGAAAGAGGGGAAGAGCTACGTGCTAAAGAGCGTGAACTGGCGATGGATCGATACCCACCCACATCTGGATAATATCTGTTTAGCGGAGGATGAAAGGGATCTGAGCCACCTTCTCAGGGCGGCTACGGAGAATACAGGCATGGGGTAGTTGCATTGGAGGAGTAGAACGCCGAGGCCGTGTCAAGGATTAATGTCGTGAAAAAGTCACCAATAAACATTTGGAGCAAAGGAGTCCCAGTGGAAATGTTTTGAGAAAAACAGATTAAAGTTAAGGTCGTTTTGAAAATACTGGATGCTTCGTATTTCGACTCTGATCTATGAGTTAGAGAAGTTTACAGGAGATTATAGATAGATTTCATAATTTAATTATTAATAATTAGGTCAGCTTATAATACAATAAACTGATATAATATATTATAATTTTGAAAAAAAAAAAAATCAATCAGCCTTTTCATCTTCTTTTTTTTCTCTTCTTAATTTAATTGTATTCAATAATTTAAGGGGAGTTTTGTTTAAAAACTAAATTCCACTTTGGATTGATTTTAACATAAGATTTTTCCTGACTGAAAGTGTTTTGGGGGTTATTTTCAAGCAAGGAAAAAAGATCAGAAATTTCAACCAACTTAATCTGACGTAACACGTTCCCTAAAGGAATTATTGAAAAAAAAGGTAGCATTATTGTAAGACATTTACAATTTATTATGTTTGTCTGGTTACATTCGTGATGCAATGAATGATTTAAGAGTAACTAGAAACATCCTGTTCCCTCTATTAATACCTACCGTTCCCATAGTAGTTAATTATTAAGACAGGTAAAAGTTTATATAAAATTTAAACGGCCTCATCTATCTTAAGAGCTGATCTCTCCCAAAAGTTACTAAGTACTTTAACAGGAGCTTCCTATTTTGCTTAACACGGGCTTTAAATATAAAGAAGGCAATCTTAACATCAGGTAGGCCAATATCCGGCTCCAATATGAATATTTTAAAACTTCCAACCCTCCGTAACATTAATCTCCACGCTGGTTTGAAGTTCCAGTACAGTTACTTCACTAAAACAAATATATAAAATTAGTTAGTGTGGAGTGCCGAGGTCCACGTTAAGGGTTTAAACAAAAACATTGTTATTTTTTTTAAGTTAAAGTCCACATAAAGCAACATATTCTTAATCAGCACATCTAGTAACTTGACACCCTACACAATATCCCAGGGAAACAATTACTTTTCCATTACACAGTAATTTCTAAAACATGGAAGTGCCATGCAAAAAATTATGCCTCTGAAAAAATCACTGTTGAGTTAAACATGCGACACGATTTTATTGTCTTCGAGTAATTATAGCTCAGACATATCAAAACTAGAAAATTATATGTTATTAATGAAGGGAACAATATACTCTACTCAATATAGTAGGAATTACATTTTTTATTTACGAAGATAATAATTAACGACACATTGTAATTTCCCAGGGAGCTGGTTGTATAATTGTAACCATTGGGGAATTAAATGAAACTAAAATATCACTTATCTTTGTAAAACAAGGGCTGAGTTAAAATTGCCTAAAAAAAAAGAAACATGCAGCTCTTAGGTACCTCTCGATGACGTTTTTAAGCTTCCCATTTCCCATATTTCGTTAAATGAATCGTTGTGTAATAAATGAAAATATAATGAAGTTTAGAAGTGATCAATAATTATTTCGGTCTGTATTTCTAAAAAAAAGTGATGTCAATGATATATAGTTCACCTAGAAAGTAATAGGCGCATATTCCTGCTTTTTGTCAAGGTTTTAACCATGATGTTTATAAGGTTGCTTAGGTTGATCAGTGCTGTTGATTTTCGTAAATATCACAGCGAATTATTTAATTAAACCTTAACAATCCCTCAATAAAATCTCAATATTGACCACCCGGCGAATGAAACTACTTTAATATATACCACATCTTATGAAAACTCAACCAGCCCGAAGCTAGAGGATTTAATTTTTAGCAGGTATAGCTAAATCTTCTGTTTGTCTGTAAGTATGTTTTGACGATAGAAGTCGTGAAAATGATAGTATCTATAATAACTTTATATTCACTAACACCCTTAGAGTTTGTATGTGTTGGTTTGAGATACAGATAAAATGTACACATTGGAAAATGCAAAAATAAATTCAAACAAACGGAGCCTACAAAAGAAATAGATTTTCAATGTTGTTTAAAAAAAATAAAATGAAGTATTTTCGGTCATAAACACTAGTTAGCCAGAAGGATCGTACCTAGAAATTGTTAATTCACTATATATCAATGGTCTAGTTATCGTGTTTAGCTACCGGTGAGAGTGTTTTATGTTATGTGAGAATGTTAGCACATAAGTTACCAATGCACATATGTTCTATATATTTATATATTGATTATTGTATTAGGAGTTTCATAACAGCTACGAAAGTACTACCCGGTGATGCTCCTTAAGGTAGACAATTCCCTAAAAATAGTAGACACTTGCGGTGAAGAGGCACTCAGCCTCTCAACAATGCTACATTCAGCCTTACTCAACAGCCCCCCCCCCCACCCAAACAGGTGCTTTCCTCAAATATAACTCTCATATTGTTCCCATTTCTTTTTTATTTGAGGGGATAGAATGGGCGGAGGAGGAGGAATGAAAAAGCGTCATTGTACCAGTAAATTCTCAAATAAAAGATTCATTACTTGCTAAGGTTAAACTATTTCTTCACCAAGGGTTACACTAGGGTAGAGTGGTCAGGTTTTTCTTCTTAGGAGAGACCCCGGACCAGGATTTAAACAAATCAAATATTAATTCATTTTTTATTTTACCTAATAAAATGTTAATACAACAATTATGAACTAAACTGTATTATTTGAAGTATACATAAACAATATAAAGGACATAGAAATTATTAAGGAACAATATCGTAAAAATTTCTTTACTTGACCATTTCAGTCACAGATAATAGCTATTAAAACAAATTATAAAATATCTACGAGTACAACCAAAATCTTGTGAAATTGATCCCGGGTATCAATATATTTGTGTTTAACCTCTTTTTTGTCCGTATCATATCCGAATAATATCTAATATAAACAGCGAAATATCTTTATAAGATTAAAAGTGGTTGCAACGATCAGTATGCTCGATGTTGTTGTTTTTTTGTATTACTAAATTAGTAATTAACTGCACAGTCTTTAATTAATCTTGAATAAATAGACAGGCGAATGACTGTTCCTGCTTAATTGTCAGAAGGTAAAACCCTTACCTCCGGACGCTACAACTACTAATACTAAATATAAGGTAGCGGTGCTAGTAGATGGCCATGCATCAGTAGTTGGCCACTTTCCCTAAAAATGCTTATAACAAGAGTTTTATTTAAGATTTTTTACGCATTGTTAGCTTATAGGCTAGTGTGATCATCTGGGAACACAACAAAATAGACGCCGTCATGTTGGTAGCCGTGGTATTCAAGATAGCGAATTTTGACTTTTGAATCGGTGGTCGTCACATAAAACAAGGCAATTTCTTATGTAATTTATTAAGCAAAGAGGTCAATCATTCGAAAGATTTTGATGGCCAATCATGTTATTTTGTTTGGATAATTTGGTTTTAGGATTTATAGTGGGTTTGAGTCAACATTTGTTTTAAAAATTAAAAATGCATTTTTGTTTACATTATGGTTTGTGGGGGTGGCCCATTACTAGCATCTGTTAGTCAAAATAATTTAATAGTTGCCCGTCCGGGCAACTACTAGGTATTTTCTATTTCAAGTTTATTTTGCTTCATTATTTTTTATCTAACCTAAAAAATTAATAAAATTAAAATGCATTAACATTTTTTGGGTTTTATTTTTAATTTTCAGTAATGAGCCGGGTGGGCAACTACTGACTATTATTTCGGCCAATTACTAATTCTGTCCATGTATTCCATTTTAGGTAAGTACTAACTTTATTTTTTAGATGCCAGGAAAAAAAGGAGCGTTTTTAAGTTATAGTGAAGAGGCCATGACCCAAGCCGTTAACGACGTAAGACTCCATGACACACCGATACGTGCTGCCGCCAAGAAATTTGGAGTCCCTCGGCAGACTCTTGCAAATAAAGTGACCGGGAAATCTCCTCTTGCAAGGAAGATGGGCCCAGCCACTATGCTGACAAAAGAAGAAGAGGGGAGAA
Source organism: Acanthosoma haemorrhoidale (assembly GCA_930367205.1). Taxonomy (NCBI): domain Eukaryota; kingdom Metazoa; phylum Arthropoda; class Insecta; order Hemiptera; family Acanthosomatidae; genus Acanthosoma; species Acanthosoma haemorrhoidale. The sequence goes on from OV884011.1 coordinate 56,811,966, forward strand.
TATGCCAATGGGTGTACGACTCTGCAGCGGCAGGATTCCCCATTACTCACGAGCAGCTGCTCTTCAGTATTCAGAAATACTTGAATGATTTAAAACGAAACTGCAAATTTTTTAAGGCGAATAATAAGGCAGGAAAAACATTTTTAAAACTTTTTATGAAGAGGAATAAAGGAATAGCCTCAAGAACCTCGCAAAACTTGACGTCTTCTAGAGCTATTGAGAAGAAGGACAACACTGAAATACATTTTCTAAATGAATCAATACCTGCTGACACCTTGATTGCATTTCAATCTACAATTGGTGATTGGTCCGGTGACACCACTGATAAGTCACTGTTCAACTTATGGCACAGTACCAAAACTGAAGTAGAAGCCCTCCAAAAGGAAGATAGTGATCTAACGCACGAGGATCGAACAGCATCTCCACTTACAGCTGACTTCAACTTTCCAGCACCGATTTCTGACTTAGCAACTGCGGACATGGAACTTGTACATGAACTACCAGGTCCATCATCTAGCACGGCTGACTTCAACTTTCCAGCACCGATTTCCGACTTAGCAACTGCGGACATGGAGCTTGTACATGAACTACCAGGACCATCATCTAGCACAGCTGACTTCAACATTCCAGCACCGATTTCCGACTTAGCCACTGCGGACATGGAACTTGTACATGAACTACCAGGTCCATCATCTAGCACGGCTGACTTCAACTTTCCAGCACCGATTTCCGACTTAGCAACTGCGGACATGGAGCTTGTACATGAACTACCAGGACCATCATCTAGCACAGCTGACTTCAACATTCCAGCACCGATTTCCGACTTAGCCACTGCGGACATGGAACTTGTACATGAACTACCAGGACCCTCATCTACTAGCACTGTGCCTAGTCCCTTTAAAAAGCACTTTTTTTATGTACCGACGGAAGTGAGCAAGGATACAAAAAGGAAGCCAAAGGAAAAATTGCCCACCGTAGCTTTTGGAGAAGATTATGTGATCTACTTGAAACGGAAAATGGAAAAGAAGGAGAATCTCGCAAAGCAGAAGTTAGAGCAAGCCAACGAAAGGAAACGGAAGAAGGCGGAAAAAGATGCACTGATGGAACAGAAGAAATTGGAAAGAGAAGATCGAAAGCGCCGCAAGTCTCAAGACACCCAAGCCAAAAAAACCAGAAGAAAGCTGTGTTATTCTTCTGACTCAAGTGTTAAAAGTCTCATCGGCAGAAAGCGACATTGACGATGAAGATACGTATGAGGATGATAGTGACAGCAAACTTATCCCTCCGAAAAAAGTGAACGGCGAATTCGTCATCGTTCGTTATGACGGCAGGTTCTATCCCGGCAAAGTTCTTACGGCGCTTCCATTGGTCGCTTCAATTTCTGCCATGGCGAGAGTGGGGAGGCTATGGAAATGGCCAGTTCGGCCCGACGTTTGTGAATACGAGTGGAAAAACGTCATCACTACCATAAAGGAGCCTCAGAAAACAAGCAAAACGCGAGACCTCTTTAATGTGCCTGAAATGAAACACTTTCAAGACTAGACTTATTTAAAATAATTAAATGAATTTCTTATGAAGCATTCTATAAGGCTTATTTTTATTTAGAACACAGAATATAGCATTGAAACTGGGTGGGCAACTACTAGTGAGAAAGTGGCCATCTACTAATTTTTCACTTATCTCAAGTGGCCATCTACTAGATTTTTATTTTATTTTTTTTAAATTTTTTTTTCTTCTTGAATTTTTTAAACTGGAGTAATCTGTTGATTGATCTTAATAAATTCGAGTTTAAGTTATCGCAAAACGCCTTCACCGAGTGCATAGACCGATTAACAACACAGACAGTGTTTAAAAACAAAAACTACTGCATTAAATGGCCATCTACTGGCACCACTACCTTAATCTATTTATTAGCCGTTCATTCGGTAGTCTGTAGTGCTGTTGGATGAGATTGCCTTAAGCGGTCGGTAACTATCAGGCCAGGTTTTATCTTAAATAGTAAACATTTTACGATCCAGTCAGATGAGCCCTATATAGAGCCATTTTCAACAGGGCAGATAGCTCCCAAGGGCTATTTTACACTTTTATGGCCCATATAACCCATAGTTAGAGCTGAAAATAATACTTTCCCGTTTATCTAACAAACATATATATATTATATATCATATATTTATATAAATACGGGATTTCAATTTGATTGTCGTGTTTGGCCAGTTATAACGGCACTCAAACCTATCGGTTGGTCTATTTATCGAAACCCTCGTTATTAAATCAGCACTGTTCAACATAGAATACAACCCTAGTTGCACATCACTTCGCTGGCATACTATTATGCCATATTCGGTAAGCATACTAGACCGTTTAATGGCCAGCCTTAATTGTTGACTTTTAACATTAGCAATGTAAGTATTAGTAGGTGTGAGGTATGCCGCCGGCTGACGTTTGCATTCCATAATTGTCCAGAGGTAAACATTTTAAACACAACAGATATTTTCAAATCTTAGGATAATAAAAATTTCAAAAGAAACACGATATGAATAAACATCTATTGAAAGAAGTTCACTTGTTAAAAGTTTATGAAACTAAATGCATTTTAAAACTTTCCAATAAAAACCTACGCCGATTAGGCCTCGAGTTAGATTTACAATCATTGCGTAGCTATACCTATAGCAAACAGCATTATCAGTTTCAGTAATATAATAAAGTTTCCTATGTTAACATTAATAAGCAGAGTTCATAGCAGTAACACTCAGTGTAACTCCAGTGGGATTCACTCATTGCTGAGACTGGTCGCAGCGATTTCGACTTATTCCACAACCCATAAGGGGTATCTCTTCCAACCAGCACCAAATCGCCTAAACAATAAATTTGAGTTGGTATGGCCACGTAAAGATAATGAGTGAAAATCCTCAAAAAGAAGACTTCTTCAATACTTCCTACCGGTCCAAATGAAAATAGGGCGTCCTGGGTAAACGGCAATGAGGAAGCGATGAATACGACTGGTAAGGCAGACAGGAATAATGGGTTGCGATATACAACCTATGAATAAAAATTGAAATAAAACCGTATGTACATGTGTAAAAAATAGTGTTTTCTTTCAATCGAGTTCCTCATTTTTTTATTTTGAATTCATTTATTTTTAATCCCTTGGATACGAGATGTAAACTTGTGCCTGGGCTTAACTTTTGATTAAATTTTTTATGACGATCTAAACTCCTCGCCATTCCGACCCCTCATCAGGCCTAACGTTCCTTTAATAATTTTTAAAAACACCAGCTACCACTGGGCCGGCCCACCGTTAGCGGAGATATTTTATTAATGGCTACACGGAGCATTCCGGTATAATTCGCAATAGAACTCCCTTCCTATCATGCCTAAATTGAAATATCGGTCGGTTGGAAAATGACTTTAGAATTATTAGTTGAAAAATTATAGGGTAAGCATCATTCACACCAGAATCAATAAAATGCCGACTCATCAAGATCCATAGATACATTTAACTTTTGATTGTTTGCTACATTTAAACATGTAGGAAGTTAGTCCAGATGAATCACTTGGAGTGAAGCAGTATTTGAATGTCTATATTGGAGTATTATGGTAATATGCGATAGAAAAAAAGGTCAGGAGGGCGTGAGAACCGCGGACTAGACACCAACACCATGGCCTGGCTAAAAACCTCCAGGGAAGTCGGTGTGACCATAGCTAGCAGCAATACCGTAAAGCAGAAATATCTGTCTATTTACATATTATTTTTGTGAAAATGGCCTATTTTAAATTTGATCGTAAAAATTACTCTCCCGACTATGATATTGAAACAGCATTTTCCTATTTTACCACTCTTTTTACACTAGGTTTTGTGAACATCAAAAAATCAAATGGTTTTTGCGTGGTGTTGGATTTCAACCATTATTATTTTAATTCATTATTTCACATTTTTTTATAACAATTAGCCAAAGAAAAATATTTTGACCGGACCGGGACTTGGAACCAAGACCTTTTAAATCTCCGGTCGAGAGATCTATCTCTAAACTATCCCTGTAGGAACCATAGTCTTGTCAATATAAAATGTCACCATGTTGCAATACCCCGCACCAGCGGTGGATGAAGTCCAAGAGTTTCAATTTTTGGAGACAACAATAATGGACATTGTCGGGTCGTCACGAGGGGGTGCCTGGTTACCCTAGCCCTGGTGACGAAGTGAGGGTTGATTAAGTTTATGACCTGGACAATCGTTTCATGACGGTCTCACTATCTGACTCCATTTTTGATAGGTATGTGCCCCGACAATGCACTATGTTCAGGAGAAGAGGTATGAGGTAGGTATTGTAGGTAGTTTGTGTGGTCTTGGAATGACTACGAATTCACACTCGGTATCTGAGGGTAGGCGAAATCCGTCCGGATCCCAAAGGCGAGTGTGAACCATAGAGAGGCAGACTGAATCGCCGTGGGGAACACTGCTTGGTAAGTTTGCAGGGCCAACGACAACCGTTGTCTACTAGGGAAAGGTCTCTCCCAAGGAGGTGCTAGATTTAGCGAGACGAAGGCAGAGATTCCCACTAGCAAGGTGTGGGGTCTGACAACGCCGGAATAAAACGTAGCGAGGTGAGGAGAGAGAGATGCAAAGGTTTTCATAAGGAGAAGACCAAATTCTTGAATACCACCGCAGCTGCAAGCCATAAGTAGCTTCGTCAGGAGGAGAATGAAATACAGCCCGAGATCTGCCCCTATTTATAGTTAGTGGTGGCTCGTTAGGCCCAATCATCTCCCTCGTTATTGTATCCAATAAGATCCCAGTATGCGGTAGGGCTTTGTGTAAGCAGCCGTAGGCCTCACCCGCAGGGTCGTTTTCTACCTGGTGTGGGGTAGCGGGTTCCCAGCTCTTAACTTGTAGCTGTGACTTCTTTATTGTTTACACATTTACAATGACTTATTTATGTTACTTACGTTTGTTTACATTAATTTACAATATATATATATATGTAGAATGAGGTAGATGATATAATAAGAAGGTTTGTTTTATAACTGGCTTTATTTTCCTCCTGATCCTCTATACACACGTTACGGGTTTGTTTACCCTAGGCTACAAGGTATTAGGCTTAACATTGCCGTACCGCTAGACGTAACTCCCCCCTACCAGTTTACGGACATTCCCCGTAAACTCCTAACATGCGACATCAGCTATGTATCTATAGCAACACAAAACAAAAAGTATACTCTGTTAATAAAACAAATTTGAAAAGAAAAATGTATTCCAGGTCCATCTAAAATCACAGCACAGACCCATATAACACAAAAAAAAAACATAATAAACCAATAAAAAATATATATATATAGGCCTCTCGGGACTGGTCACCTGTGACACACACCGGAGTTATGTTTCGACGACGGGGCTCCCAGGCTCCACCGCGGGAAACTTGAGCTGTTCCACATGTACCGTCCGCCGTTTAATCGGGGGTGTAATGCTTTCGACCGTGACCACGTTGTGTTCGCGGAGAGCGATCACTCGGAAAGGACCCTCGTACCGCACTAGTTCCTTACCCCTGTTCGACCCTTTTCTCCGGTACACGAGCGCGCCGAGTTTAAGATTGCCCAGAATATCGCGGACTTTGAGGTTGTCGCGCGCCACCCGTCGCCGTTTCTTATCCTGGAGCCTTCCCCGAACGGCCACCCACTGTTTCTTTAGCGCTATCTGACTACTTACTAGCAATTAGTGCGGCCAGTTCTTCATCGATCGCTGTACTCCTGCTATCGCGCCGGCATCATCGAAGTCCAAACAGCGTCTCGACCGGAGAAAAACCGGTGGCAGAATGGATTGAGTGGTTATACGCGATGACTGCCTTTTCCATCGCCACGTTTGGTTCTAAGCCCTTCTCTCCATGGTAAATTCGTAGGTGGTCGCTAAGCGTGCTGTGCAGCCGCTCTACGTCTCCTCGACTCTTCGGGTGTCCTGGGGTGTTGAGATGCCAACGGATCTCTAAGGCCGCCGCCTCAGCCCTTATTTCGGCGTTATCAAACTCCCTACCAGCGTCGGAAGCTATCGTGTCTGGTACGCCATAAAATTGGCACCATGTGCGTAGTGCCCTTAGGACTGCTTCCGCTGATCGTTCTGCTATCAGATGGGCCATCGCTGTTTTGCTGAACCTATCGACAATGGTGACCCATTTGTATCCCCTCCATGTGAACGTGTCCACCTGCAAATCCTCCAACGGTTGGTCTGCCGTTGGCGTCTCCTCCTGTATTGCTCTGGGGGGGTGGCGATCATATTTCGTGGTGAGGCATGTGTCGCAGGTACCAATAACTCTCGCAATCGTGTCTTTCATACCCAACCAGAAATATCTCCTCTTCAATGCTTGCAGGGTAGCGTCGATTCCCCGGTGGTTTGTCTTCCCTTGGTGGAATGCAAGGGTCACTTCTCTCTGCCGCGTTTCTTCTTTTACTGTCTCCACCTTCAGGGTACATCGGACGAACGTACGATCGACTCCGATCCTCTCCGTCCTCCATAGGCGTTTGATGCGTCCCCAGATGGTCGCATTTCCCACGTACATGTGGTGCGTTTTCCCTGGAGTAGATGCGTCCTTCAGAGCGCGGCAAATCGTATCGTCGTTTATCCCCGGTGTCGACCAGATTTTGACGATGTTGCAGTGGCCGTACTTCTCAGATTCCATCTTGAAGAGCCCAGAAGTTTTGGTGAGCCAAATGATCTGGCGCCTCTTGTCATTTATTATGGCGTCGAGGTCCTCAATGTCCGAGGGCCTATCCCCCACTGAACTCCCGTCACTCGGAACATCATTGGCTGGAGCCCCCTCCCGCTCCCCTTCCTCGCCGGGTGACCATTCCTGGACGAATTGGTGGATGTCACGTGATGGTCCCGGAATCTCCTCTTCGATCGCATTCACGACCAACGCGCGGGATAACCAATCGGCCACGACGTTCTCCTTCCCCGGTTTGTAAATAATGTCGATGTTGTATTGACTGAGGAACTCCTTCCATCTGGTAATCCGCGCTGATGACTCTTTCAGTTTTCCCACCCATTGGAGGGGTCGATGATCTGTTTTAACCCGAAACTTCCTCCCGAATACGTAGGGCCGGAAGTGTTCTATCGCCCATACGATACCCAGTAATTCGCGTTCTAGCGCGCTATATCTACTCTCGGATTCAGTAAGGCGTCTGCTAGCGTATGCTATTGGTCGCTCCCCCCCGTCGCGATCCTGCGAGAGTACCGCCCCCAACGCGTATTCACTCGCATCTGTGGTAATCATGAAGGGGAGTGCAAAATCTGGAAACGCTAGTATAGGCTCTTCCTGTAGCCGCTCCATGCAACGTCTTATATTGTTCTCCATTACCGGGGTAATGACGACTTTTTGTCCTTTTTTAAGGAGATTGTTAATAGGGACCAGGTACTCCGCCATTTCTGGAACGAATCTGCGGTAGTACTTCAGGGATCCGAGTAAGCGTCGGATTCCTTTTACGTCTTTCGGGATAGTCATCCGCTGGATGGCCTCCACCTTCCCACGATCGGGTTGCACTCCCTTTCTGGAAATTATGTGGCCTAAAAATTTCACCTGCTCTTGTCCCAAAACCGACTTCTCCGCAGACAATTTCAGCCCGAATTGCTTAATTCTGTCGAAAACCTGTCGCAGATGGTCCTGGTGTTCTACCTCATCTCGACTGAAAACCAGGAGGTCGTCCATATATATCTGGCAAAACGACTCCCCAATCCCTCTTAAAAATTCTTCCATCAGCCTCTGGAACGTTATTGGCGCGTTTTTCAGCCCAAACGGCATTCTGGTGAATTCGTAATGTCCCCGCTCGAACGTGAATGCCGTTTTGTGTTGGTCTCCACGACGCATCCGAATTTGATGGTAACCCGCCTTCAGGTCCAGTGTACTGAATACCTTTGCTCCACTTAGGCGGTCCAGGATGTCTTCAAAGCGAGGAATGGGGTATTTTTCGTCTATAGTATTGTCGTTTAATTGCCTGTAGTCTATTACTACGCGGTATTTTTCGTCACCGGACGACCCTTTCTTTTTCACTGCCCACAGGGGACTGTTGTATGGAGACGTACTATCTACTATGATGCCCTGTCGTTTCAATTCCTCGATTTCGTCCCTTATATGCTGTCGCAGCGCCTGCGGGTATCGTCTCTCTTTGATATATATCACTCTCTCCTGCTTCAGTGGGATCTCATGGAACGTTTCCCCCGTCACTCCCAGTTTGTCCCCTTCGTTGAAAAATATATCGGCATACTCTCGCCGAATAGCGCGTTCCCAGTTGTCCTCCCGATCGATCGCTCCGATTCGCTCCTTCCCGTCCCCCACGGTTCCTGTACACCGGCATAACATTCTTCCCAGTCTAATATCCCATATTCCGTTACGGCACTTCACTCTTGCTCCTACCCTTCCCAAGAGATCGCACCCTATGATACCATCGTACTCGCGCGGCATCTTCCTAACCACGTGTATTTTCAAATATTCCCCCTTTTTCGCCCACCTATCCAATCCCATCGTCAATTCGCCTTCGATTTTACACGGCCCTCCCAGGGTGATAAGCTTGCACTCGCATGCCTGAATCCGCGACGACCCCTCGCCCACACACAATCTGTCCGCCGCTTTCCTGCTGAGAATAGTACAGGAACTCCCCGTGTCTATCAAGCATCTCACTCCTCTCGCCACTCCAATAATGGGTATACCGCCGTAATTCCCTCTGACGCTATAGTTTATTAACGTGCGGCCACCCCTCTGCCAGCCCGCTCCTCAGGCCACCGCTTGCCGTTTCCTTCCTCCTTCCGTGCCATATCGTCTGCTTCTTACGTAGTCCCTGTCGTCCTCTGCAGTCTCTCCTCTTCTGCTCCTGGGTTCATCTTCTTCTTCTTCTGTCTCCGACGCTCCCGTAGTTTTTGACGATTCGGAGGGGGTTCTGGTTCTTCTCCATACCCTCTGTGCGTTTACCTCCATCGGTTCCGGCCTATACCTCTCTGTTCGCTGGAAAATGTATGGACACTGCCTCGCGATGTGTCCCTCAATTCCGCATTCAAAACATTTTGTTCGCGGGCACTGCACCACTAAATGTCCAATTCTTCCACATCCGTGACATTTTCTGTCCTCCTTCCTCCCGCTGGGTCTCGGTCTCCTTTGGCTAAGTCTCCTTCCTTCAACCGCCGCCCCTTTTTTCGCCGCATACCGTTGATCTTTCCTCTTCCATGCCTGTTGCGGCATTCTCGGCCTCCTGTACATCACTTTGGACCACCCTGCCTCGTCTGCCTCTAATTTTTCTTCTAATTACTTATTGCCTTATAAAAGGCAGATTGTAAATATTGCACAATAAAGGAAAGGATATCTAAAAAAAAAAAAATTTTTCTTCTTCCTCACGGGCACTAGTGTGCATTAAATCTTGGGCGCACTCAATGAACGATCGGTCTCCCGGTAGACTATCTTTCTTGCCGGTATCCCTGGCCAACTGTACCTTCAGAATGGTCGATAGGAATGCCATCCGGCCTTCCACTTCCGCTAGGTTCACCGTTTCTCTCATTTTTTCCGTTATTTTGTTAAATTTTGCCAAGAGTTCTCCGGCGTACTGCCCTTTCGTTTGATTGGGCCGTCTGGTCTCCCTGAACATCTGGAAGATGTCCTCTTCTGGTGTCCATCTGCCTCCCCCGTATGCCTTCTTTAGTCGTTCTTTTACCACGGTCCATGGGGTGTCTTCGTCGGCCTGTATTAGGTTTAGTACGCTCCGTTTTATTCTACACACTAGGCCCGCTTTGATTGATTTTACGTCACCAGAGTCGAGTAAACCCTCACTTGCCTTCGCCTCTACTCTTTCCATAATCCTATCCCCACCTTTGATGAAATGGTTCAATTCGCCTAACTCTCCTGAGAATTTCTCTAGGTCCGATATTGTTCTCCTCAGGTCCTGTGACGTCGCCGCTCGCACCTTCATCCAAGCCAGGGAGTTTGCATGAGCTTCGGCCATCGTTTCCCTAGGTAATTCGGGCACTTCGAAAGCCGCAGGCCGTAATTCTACCATGTAACTAGGTCACTTTTTCCCAATAAAACAACAGGAAAAAAAAATTAAAATTTTACTCACAGTTGTTTACCAGAATACTCGTAGTTCCCGGGTTTCGGCACCAGTAATCGTCTCCCAGCTGTAGACGATCGAGAAAAAGGAATGAAGAATGAGGTAGATGATATAATAAGAAGGTTTGTTTTATAACTGGCTTTATTTTCCTCCTGATCCTCTATACACACGTTACGGGTTTGTTTACCCTAGGCTACAAGGTATTAGGCTTAACATTGCCGTACCGCTAGACGTAACTTATATATATATATATATATATATATATATATATATATATATATATATAGAGTATAGGGTGATTTATCTTAAATAGTTAGCGGTCGCTAGAGACATATATTGATTTTATATTCATAACCCTCTGTCAACAAGGCAACCCAACCAACGCCTTTAACTTTATGTTTCAGGAATGTATACGCAAACCTCTTAAGTTTTACTATATTTCTAGTACCTCCTAACCAGTACTATTCAGCTGTACCGCTCGTTAACTCATAAAATATTCGATATTACACATCCATCTCAACAAAAGGTTGATATGAGAGCCACACACGAGGCTAAAAAGTCAAGAGCAAAACCGCGCTTTGGACAACTTTGCAGACTACTTCAAAGGACATCCCATCTCTCAATAGAAAATGAATTACTAATCTACAAAGTTATTCTAAAGCCGACCTGGACATACGTAATAGAGCTATGGGGCACAGCAAAAAAGTAGAAAATCAAGCGTATCCAATCCTTTCAATCAAAAGTCCTGAGAACAATACTCAATGCTTCTTATTACGACAGCAATAAAGCTCTTCATAACGATATTAATATACCTAACATTCTCGAGCTCATCCCTTCCAAGTTTATGAAATTCCATCGAAACCTATCTAACCACCCAAATCCCTGAGCATAGTCATTACACTGCGCCATAAATCCCTCCTCGAAGACTAAAGCGGCAGTGTTCTCGAGACCTGCCCTAAATGCGTGAGAGTAGGGTTCCTGCCCTTGGCCAGTTATTCCAATCATTTTCTCGCGGCGGTGGCTCTCGCGTTCTTGGTCAGCTTCAACTGACTACGGTTCCTATTTCGCATTCGAGGGGGGTGACAACCAAGTAGATTTGGGAGGTCTCTGGGGTGTTTTTAAATACTGTATGAATGAGTTAGATAATGAAGATTGGTACACATGGTATGAATGAACATTGAACACAATTACTTATTGTCCAATAAGGCAGATTGTAATTTTATCACAATAAAGATTGTTATTCAAAAGTCGATCAATGGATTATAGAAATAGAGTTAGGGCTGAGTGAGTGCCTATCTCGGTACTGTATGTTTTATAATTTACTAATCATGCCGATCAAGTACATATTTTCTCTTTAAAACTAACATCATGGATAGGGTGGAATGTTCCACCCAGCCTTGTTGTGGGTGATTCAATGATGAATTCTTCTCGTTGTGGATTCACAAGGGCACGTTGGTGAGTATGTCATGTTTGAATCGTATAGGAAAGCTTCACTGAGCCAAGTCCTGTTAGTAGTCCCTGGAGGCTTCATGAATAAGTCAGTCAACACATTTTTGGATGTAAGATATAGCCTAATATCTTTATGTTTCAAATGTTGAGCTGAGTATGCATTTTCCCAGCAAGTGATTTCAAAACATAAAATAAATTTCATTTTATTTCAGAAGATTGGAATCTAAGAGAAATGAAATGTAAAAATTCATAGAAATATTCAATAGAGGAGGGTTTAATACACAGCTGATAGGGAATAAGAAAAGAGCGGTGTAAGAAGGGGAAAATAGCGGAAAGTGGAAACAAAGGAGAAAGCCAGAGGATAAGGGAGAAAAAGAGGAACGGAAGGAAGGAAGGATTTGTAAGATACAGGCTGGAAGATTAGACTTGGCCTGTTCTGATTGGTCCGCTCCTAAATCAGGGTTTCTCTCTACCTCTCTGCAGATATTTAACCGCCACACTACAGCCCCACTAATTACTTTTATCTAATCCTACAAGCCGTGCTTCCTCTACCGTGTCAATTAGTAATTACCGATAGGGGGAATCGATACATTAATGTGCTATAAAATATATCGACCGGTCAAGTAATCACATTTCAATTTTTCGGACGGACCTTTCGCATTCATCCCTCCTTCCAATTTCTGATATCAATCAGTGTTAAATTAATCCATGTTTCGGTTCTCCGGGTCCACTAGGCACTGCAAATAACTTTTCACTTTTCAACAACAAATACAAAAAAATGTGAATGGATTAAAAGTTCACTAAAACAAATCTGTTCAAATCGGCTCGAACTATTTACATTTTTCCTCAATCATTCGCAATATTCCCAGTATTCAATATTCGCAGTCAGCTACGAAAAATTGAATATCTGGCAAATTACTTTTACGTTACTGTCTTTAATGTGTCATACACACACATAAATATCAACGATATGTAAAAAAATCAGAACGTTAAATAGTATCAAACTCTTTAGACAACTTAACGGACTACTTCAAAGGACATCCCATCTCTTAAAAGAAAACAAAGTTTTCAAAGTTATACTCAAGCCAATCTGGACATACGGGATAGAGCTATGGGGCACAGCAAAAAAGTCGAACATCAAGCGTATCCAATCCTTTCAATCAAAAGGCCTGAGAACAATAGTCAATGCCCCTTATTACGTCAGCAACAAAACCCTTCATAACGATCTTAATATACCCTACATTCTTGAACTCATCACTTCCAAGTTCATGAAATTACATCGAAACCTATCTACCACCCAAATCCCCGATAATATTCATTACACTAGCGCCATACATCCCTATAATCCTCCTCGGAGACTAAAGCGGCAGCATTCTCGAGACCTGCTATAAATACAACACATTTGAAGTCCTGGCAATGGCCAGTTTCTTTAGTCATGCCCTGAACTTATGTGGCTATCGCGTTCTTGGTCAGCCTCCATTGACGCTGGTTCCTCCTCGCATGAGCGGGGGGGGGGGTCACAACAATGTGGATTTGGGAGGTCTCTGGACTGTTTGTACATACTACATATGAATGAGCGAGTGAATGAAGAATTGTATTGAAGATAATTACTTATTATTATGATGCTAAGCTAAAACATAATTACTTATTACGCAATAATGTAGATTGTAATTTTATCACAATATAGATTTGATTATTAAAAAAAATATATTAAACTTCCCGTTATTATATCATTAGCTGATGTTCAAAATGCCGTTCAAATTTCAGATAGAATCATTTTTATCATCTATGTAGACAAAACTCGATTAAAAAGTGCTAGTTTGAAAGGAGAACATTTCCTTCCCTTAGGACTAGACAATAAGAATAATCTTTTTAGAAATATTAAATTAAAGGAAACACAATTTGCAAGTGGTGTAGAACAAAGCTGGCAAGGGACAAGACTAATATTGCCTCACAAGAAGAGAAGGCTGTAAGCAAGATAAAGGAATATGAAACGAATAGGGGACAGATGGGCTCAAATATTTCTCAGCACTGATAGTGGTAAGGATTTATATCCAGATGGCAGCAGCGCCGCAGCCATCGTTAATGAGTCCTCTCATCTACCGCCGTCTGTCTTGTTTGTGTCATCTGTCTTGAAGCCTGTGCCGGCACAGCATATTCCTTCGCTGTAGGGGGAACGCATCAAGGGAGTATACATGAAACGCAGGAAACATGAAGTCGATCTATCATCAGGATAAATATCTTGATCTACCAACGCGATTAGAAGTTACAATATACGGAAACGGTAACCGATTTCCGTTTGCGTTGATCGACAGTCGGATTCATACACCATAAAGCTACGTTCCTACACCATAACTATGTTTCCTTAGTGATTCAAACCTTTATATCAAAATCGGATATAATCTATATAATATATCTATATAACCAGATTACTCCATCAACAAATCAAATATTTAAATTTATGTTTCTTAGTTGCAAAGAAACCTTCCTTTTTTTCCTCTTACTACGCTGTCACGTCTAGTCCGCTCAAATTTCTCTAGCCTACTCTCCTGCGATCCTGGATCTCCTTTAAGAGAATAAAATTCCCTAAATTAGGTCATTAATTTTATCATAACATTGACGACATTTCAAAAACTGTTTTTGTCGTCGACAGATTTGACTTTTCCGCACAATGGGTCATACAAGATACTTCCCAGTAAGTAACTGGCATTCACCCTCTCCTCTTTTCTCTTTTCAGTTGTAGTTCCATCTCCATGTTAGCTTATCGCGGTTAAACTATTAATTCTTCCAGTTACGTGTGTTTTATTTGTGAGCTTAGTTTGGTAGAAGGTGGTCACGGCGAAAGAAAGAAGAGTGAATACGCTTTGAGAATCTAGTGTTAACCCGGGAGAGGAGAACTCACACCCTCTCACCAGAACACTGAAATCTACTAATTCGGTATTTTAATACATTTTAATTTTATTAAAGAAATTGACATGATATTATAATTCAAAAATAAACAATTAAATTTTAGTATATAAAATAACTCATACCTCATTCACTGAATTAATTTTCGATTATTTTATAACCTACATTGATTTTCTTTTAAATTTATTCCCTTTCTTATAGACATAAGAAATACATTTTCATTTCTCTGATTGCTCTGTGATATGATCATACTAATAGCCGAAGTTTACTCAAACATTAATTCAATATTATTTTATCCTGACTAACATCGTGCAGTTTATCAACCGATGTTCAAATGAATAAACACAAGAAAAAAAGGGTTATTAATGTATAGTAATATTTTTGTCAAACAGGGAGGATTTTCTAAGTAATGTGGGCAGGATCTTATTCGCGTCATACTTTGCTCATCATCCCTCCTATTTCTAACATATTAAACACAAATATGTCCATCTCGATAAATATGGAATTATTAGACATTTTTACAATTCTTATACGAATTAGCCTTTTTCTTACTACTGATAATCAGTGAAATGTCTATACACTCAGGTAATAACAACAAAAAAAACACAAAACAAATCCGAACAATTTATTCATTATTAACAGAATATATAGAAGGAACTCAATACGAAATACGACATGGACTAAACAACTCAGAAACTCAACAACATAAGGAGATATTCATAATTATCCTACTACAAAATCCTGGCTTTCTTCGGGAAATGGAGACTTCAACAATTATACGGATGTGCAATGTACGGCATTACATGAGCTTCACTGGTATAGAAGCTTTTAGGTAACCCGCATAAAATAGACATATCAGCCCCCGCCTTTTCGCAAATTAGATAACAACTAATATACTAGTAGTTTGCCTAGCTAATAACAGGATCTTTACCCTCATTAGTGTGTACTTAACCAAGAGGAATAGTCAACACAAATATTAAATACCTTTCAAGCTGTTGCGGGAGATTGTTTAAAATTTTGCGAAACGGGCTCGAGTTTTATTTATTTCTATTTTCACACACTTCTCGTAATTATATCTAACCTTGAATACATAGACCGTGGCCCTGAGGATTGCTAAACTACCCTAAAAAAAATTCAAATTGATCGACTCGTTTTACAACGACTATCGTAGCACTAGACAAGAATTACAGCCCTGTGCCTATTTAAAATGTTCCTTTGGGCTCACCAATAGATTAAGTTTGTATGGAGTGTGTTACGAAAAACTACTCTTTAGCCTAGAGTTGACAAATACAAACGGAAAGGTGTGTCGTCGAAACGGACATCCTCTGCCCTTGAAAGTTCATACACTTGCAGTAACAACGTCCTATGACGCAACCGCTTTCATATTCTGCTTCAGTGCGTTTTTTTCTCTCTTTCTCATCTCTCACCTGACGGAAAAATTCCGAGACGAGTTTGGTTTAAATGCAGAGGTACCTTCCCCATAAGCACAAGTGACCTTTTTCAACATAGGAATCGATCAGACACTTATGGCCGATTTCTGGGGCAGTTATTTTAGTCTCCGGCATGATACATATGGTTTCTTTTTTTCTTGCCACCTTTGCTAATGACACAGCTGTCCTTTCAAACCATCGTAACCTGCTAATTCAACTCTCCGAAATAGAGGGTGCAGCCGATGGAAGATAAATGCCAACGAAGGAAAATGTACCAATATTACTTTTGCCCAATGAAGCAGATCCTGCCCACCAGTCCCCTTTAACGCTTCTCCTATTCCCATATCATAAGACACAGTGCGATACATTGGATTCCATCTTGCCAAAGATTAACTTGGAAACCTCATATAAGACTTAAAAGGCAGGAACTCAACAAAGGGTTATGGAAACTGTACAGACTGCTCAACAATAAAACTCCTGATACTAGAAAAAAAAATACTCATGTATAAAGTCGATCTAAAACCAGTCTGGACTTACAGATTGAAGGGGAAGTGGCCCCGCGGTCTTTTGTAAAATATTTAGACACTATGAGGCATGGTGCTGGTCAGTTTTCTCCCTTCATGACCTGGATAGATGTATATTGTAAATACAGTCTGAACGAAATATTAAATGTAAATTTGGTATGAATGACATATTTTGTAAATATAACTAGTGCGGATGCAATCAATTATCAATTGCTCTTCTAGGGCAGATTGTAAATTTTATTGAAATAAGGAATAACAAATTTTTCACTCCGAAATTTTTTTTTTCTAACAATCAATAGTTTTCTATAGCTATTTCCTAACAAAGACAATAGATATTATATACACATATTTGATTACGGATATTACTTTATTGTATTTCATTTTAAATTGTTAATTTATAAACGGTATTAGCATTTTATTGTCAGTTTATAGGTGTTGTGGGTGTTTTATGCCTGTTATAAATATATAAGTTTTTTAATGTGTCCATTGGACTGATGACAATGCTGAATTTGGAAACTTGTTGAATTTGAGCAGCCACACTTTATTAAAAAAATTAAGTGATTATCTCTTAAAGACATCAATTCGCGATTAGAAATAAACTGGATGATGATTAGCCTACAGCAACATTCGTAGATTCTGATAATAAACTCAGAAAGGAAAAACGTTATTCACACTGTAAACAGTTTCATTAATCTGTTTAAACAAAATTGTATTTAGGTTTTTTTAATAAACTTTTAATTATTATTAAAATTTAATATTAAAAATAAAGATTTTTTAAATATTTATTTTATTTCTACAAAACGTAGTTGTAAAGTAATGAACAAATTTTACACGATCGAAGGTAAACTTTGATTGATAATAGGCCTGAATCCGATGACTAAGACGCAAATCTCTGGAATACAGGTTAATTTTTAATTATTTTACTTGTGCCCAGATTGGCTTAAGTATAACTTTGAAAATTAGTAATTTATTTTCTTTTGAGAGATGGGATGTCCTTTGAAGTGGTCTGCACAGTTGTTCAAAGCGTCTGTTTAGTTCTTGTCTTTTTAGCCTCGAATGTGGGTTGCAGGTCAGCCGTTTGTCGAGATGTACCGTTCTAACTCGGATACAGGGAGAGGAATAGAATTAAAAAAGACTAGCGGACAAGACTTGCGGCAGAGGTTGAAAGTAATGTGGGAACATGGCTTCATTAACTTTAATCCACCGTTGGTTGCACCAATCCTTGATCCCATCAAGGTGTTTTTGAAGGTTATAGGATGATATATAGAGGTCTGGGTGGGATGACAAGACTGCAGTGTCATCTGCAAATGTGGCCAAGAAGGTATTGGAGGAAGAGGGGAGATAAGCTGTGTATAGGTTATAGAGGATGGTACCCAGGACGCTGCCCTGTGGAACTCCTGCTTTTATGGGATAGTAGCCAGAATATTCTAAACCACAGCGGACTTGGAAGAAACGGTTTGAAAGGTAGGACTGTAGGATTAGGAATAGGATCTGCGGTAAATATCCTCTGAGCTTGTAAAGCAAACCTGCGTTCCAGACCCTGTCAAAAGCTTGAGCTATGTCCAGAATGGCAGCAGTGCAGTATTGTTTGGTTTTAAAGGCTGAGGATATGTGATCAACAACGCGAAGGCCTTGTTGAGCAGTGGAATGTCGTTGACGGAAAGCAAACTGGCGTGTAGGAAAAAGGTTTTTTAATTCTACAATTGCAAGTAGAAGTTTTAATAGGAGTTTTTCAAATATTTTTGAGAGGATCGGGAGTAGGCGCTAATTGGACGGTAAGATGAGGTGTTGTTGGGCAGTTTACCGGGTTAAGCGAATAGGACAATAATAGAATGATTTCAGATGAGAGAAATAGGCGACGTTCGGAAAATGCAGATAATGGAATTATAAATAAAGGTTTGAAAGATTATGGCTTTAGGAGGACTTTTTGGATAATTTGAAGAGTGAGGACATCCTATCCTGGAGATTGAGTAATAGGTATTATTTCAGTTGGGATCCGATGGCCAATAGGTGGCTGTGTCAGGAGAGATAGTAGAATAATGTTTCCGTGCGAGTGCAGACAGCAAAGCACGTCCTCGTGTATTCGTGGATCCCGTGTTGGATTGTCATAAATTAACAAAGTTACTTCACATACTACAGACAGTTCTAAATCAAAATAACAAAAACATTTTAAATATTTCATTGACTCATCAAACGATCATGGCGTGCGTTAGTAGTTGGAAGAGATCCAAATTGTGGGTTGATCAACGTTTCATTTTTAGAAATCGTACTCTTGTAACTCTCCAATAAAATTATGAAATTTAGGAAGTGAGGGCATTTATTATTTCAACTTAACATTGGTATGTATAATCGGCCAAAAGCTCTTATTTGTTTAAACCATTAATTATTCTTCAGCGGTGTAAAGAGAAAGTATAAACTGAGGAAATTAGTAGAAAGGCGAGGATTTACTTTCAAGCAAATATCACTCGCCTACCGTCTGACTGTCTGTATGCTGGCAGGCGTGAAAATGATTCAATCATTCTGAAATTGTATAGGTAGATTGAAAATAACACTTTCAATTATGATGTTTTATGTTAAAATACCATAACGGCGAGTCCGATAAGAAAAATTAAACTTAAAAAGCAGTTACGTTTCACTAGGTTTTATTCCCCTCATAATTAAGGAACTTGAGAGATAAAAATAATGTAATAAAAATAATAAAACGCTACAAATAATGTTTTGGGCACCAACGATGGAAACCGCGGGTAATATTGTAACGCCCTAGCCCATTGTAATAGGTTAAATTTGGTCAATATTTTAGCTATTGGTCGTTTTTTTATGTGCAGAAATAGGATTATGAGTTACCGCGATTCTTAAGAAAGAAAACCAAGTAATTTTGTTCACAATGATTTAATGAGAATTTAACAAAATTTCCGGAAGTCCTTACTTACAATTCGATCGCGACCAAAGAGACTATAATAATAATAATTATAGTGCTTTTGGTTAGGGCAGTGGTTAAGGTTCACTTATCCACGATATAAATGTATTGGTTATAATCCGCGCATAAATTAAGTTTTTACCTCTGCTAACTAAATACCAATAAGAGTTCAGAGTGCTCTAGTAAGTAAGGGGGTGAAATCCACTGAAAAAAAAGCCTATAAATCATTGCTCCACCAAGCATTGTTAAATAAATTAGCTCCCCTAGCTTGTGAGCACCGGCTTTTAAAAAACCGACACCGCATCAACTTTATTTTTCTGTCTCCCTAGTCAGCGAATAATAGAGAGGAAAAAAATACTGAATGGAGACAATTTTTCATTGCGGGGCTAAGTAAATAAAGTTGAAATGACAAACAGGCTTATGTTATTTAAGTTAGGTTAAGGCCCATTAATCACACTAATTAGGAAGGCTACGTGTCCAGCGTTCCACAGCCTGATGGATCACCGCCCGTCGCCATCTTGTTAATTCAACAGCACCGCGCTGCCACCTGAATTATGATTAGAGGATCCAACTCCGTTCCGTCTAATTATATTAGTTACCTAGCAACTTAGGTTAGGGAGATGCTCTAAACTGTACAACATCAGTTATAATGGAAATGTTAAACTAATAACTGTTTCAGCTAACTATATAGGGCTAAGTAAAATCGCTGCTTATAAAATATATATATAAAATATATGGCGTCAATTTCGACATTCTCGCGGTGACATATTAATAAGAATTAATGGGTCATAATTTATGATTCCGAATAACAACACATAATAACAAAACGTGTTACGTGACAACCAAAATGTATTCATGTGTAGTTATATACGTTAATTAATTTATAGTTAATTAAGTGTGAGAAACTCTTCCAAAATTGAAAATTCCAAACTTGCATGTCTCAAATCCTGCAACATTAAGAAACATTTTAACTAATGTAAACTAATAAAATAATAAAAACAAACAACAAAAACTTTTGAAAGTAAATAAATTGAACATTGTTGTATCAACTTCTTTGCCACGAATAAATAGAGGTTCCCCTCTTCTCAGCCCAGAAAAACAACCACCTACGCTTCCAAATTGTAATAATAAAAATCTTAGGAGTCAGTTAGAGAGGGGAAACTGGTTCACGACACAACAACCCACTAGGAGGTGCGGGCGTAGCCCGGCCTCTGACCTGCCTATATAAGGCCGAAATTCGGAGCTTTTTTCGTTCATTCGGAACCCGGCACCTGACGTGAACTCTCTCTCTCTCTCTCTCTCTCTCTCTCTCTCTCTCTCTCTCTCTCTCTCTCTCTCTCTCTCTCTCTCTCTCTCTCTCTCTCTCTCTCTCTCTCTCTCTCTCTCTCTCGCTCTGCACTGGCGCTTGCTGCTCTACTCGAACAATGGCTTTCTTATTCAACTACCTCTGCACCTCTCTTTCATAACCTCGCTAAGTTTTAGTCCAGTGTTTTCAGCCCCATGCCTTCCCTTCCTAGTGGGATTATCTTACATCGTCTCGCTAAAACCAGGTCTCTGGAGCCCTAAAAACTTTACCTAGTAGCGTCTCCTCTAGCGATCCCGTCTGCCTCTCACCGGTTCACATTCGCCTTTGGGATCCGGACGGTTTTCGCCTACCCTTAGATACCGAGTGTGAATTCGTGGTCATTCCAAGACCACATAAACTACCAGTAATACCTACCATGTTTCTCTTTTCCTGAACATAGTGCACTGTCGGGGCACACCTTCTAAGATCTTATGGAGTCGGATCAATACGGGTGCCCACCGACTAAGCTGCCAGCAAAGGTCAAAGACCACAGGTTTACCCATTTCATTTCTTTCTTGACGCCCCTCGGGCAGCGGCCGGCATAACGATCCACCCTGCGGGGGCGTCCCCCTCACAACCCGACCAACATTTTCAAGTTCACACTAAAAAACCATGCCAAAAAACATCTGAAAATGTACGGTTTTATACTAAGATCACAAATGAAACATAGATACTTTCAATTTTTTTTTTCACTATTAAAAAATAAATTGATAAGAGATTAAGATAATTTCTGGAAACCTAAGTCACAGAAGTGAGGTACATTTAATCTGAAATCTACTGAGCCCTAAGCTTAACCCAGTAAAATTGCTTCTTTTCAAGCTAAAATTAATTCATTTTTCCTGATTTTCTATTCACAATGCAAAATTTTAATTAATGGGAAAGCAAAATTTTCCTTGCCCTAAGCTAAACGAAAAATGGTGGACCAGGATTTCCCGGGTTCTGCTCCCAGTCGTGCACATTTAATTCTGGAAAACTAATTAAATGTTAGGGAATTCACACAGTATAGCCACTATCCCCATCCATTAACTAGGTTTTCAATATGAATGCTAAGAATAACGGTACACTTAAAATTAGTCCATGCATTAATCAGTAAGATATATTGTCATATTAATCAAATATGAGTTTTAATCAAATACTAATAAACCAACTCGAGACGGTTGTCTGACCGTCAAATATCAGCTGAGGAAGCATAACCAAAGAATACTGCTGAAAGCAAAAGAAAAGGTAAAGGAAAAAAATAAGGCTGCCAGCAAATAAATGGAAGCATGATATAAATGAAGGAGTGGCGGCAAAGAGGGCTTTAGAGAGAGAATGACATGGAGAGACAGGACGAAATGGAGGGAGTACTGTTAGTATATTTATCACAGAAACATAAGCCTAAGGTTGTATAAGTTTTTGTAGAGTACGAAGGGAGAGGTTTTATTTCTAAACAGGGTAGAGCAATCGTAATTAATCCGACTATTCCAGTTGTTATGTTCCAGGTTTATTCAGTAAAGAAATGATTCGAGCCGTCTGATTTATACTTTATAACAATATTAAAGATTATAAATATTGGTCCTGTTTCGCTTTAGCTTCTATACTTCCTCAAGTCAAGCAAACAAGCTACCTATTGAAGATGAAATATCGGTGTAATCACTATTGATATTAATTCAAGGGGTCGCAAGGTCCTGCCACTGTTGGCTTCTACACCCACGCGTGTACGTTACTTTTAACAGACATTTTGAAAGTTTGTGCAAAGAGACTTCGTATTGGCACGTGCAGGACTAATAATAAGTAATAATAATACTTAAGCAAGTATCACACAATCCTATGGTTTTTCCAGTCACTCCCCCTTGATTGATTGGCTAAGATTTATTTAATTATATTATATATAATAACACGCTCTATTGGTTAATGGTAATTTGTAACTACAGCCACAGTGGTTTTATATAATTACTTTTTTTAATTGGAGGGTTACTGCAATAATGAGACAGTTCCACGCTTTCAATTTTTGGGAAACAAAAAAAAACTGTTTAAAAATCGAATGACTAGGGGTTTTTTGGTGTTTTTTTTTAAACAGATACTTAATGTGGAAACAAATTATTTAGTAGTATTTAAATGTAAACAAAATAATTCTGTAAAGCATTTTGAAATTTTGAAGTTGACTCGCTTTTGCAACATAGCCCGTTTGAGTGGGCTAATTTATTTTGAAAACTTGAAATATGCTTCAACTTCAAAAACACCAAATCTCAAGACAAATGCAAACGAAAGAACGATTTTTTTTTGACATAAGATGTGACATGTAACTCATGTGATGAAATTGGAGCTAACCTTCATGCTTCAAACCTAGAAAAAAACATTTTAGCTTGTAATTGATATAGCGACACCATTTTTGTAAATGTTTTCAATAAATCGTTTTTGTAATTCTTGATGGTTATTCGGAATTATGACTTTGTCTGCTGGGAGCGATTATTGGGCCTGTGGTGGAAAAGGTGCCGATAAGAAATTTGCAGGGAACTATAGGGCGAAAGCAATGAAATAAAAGTTGTGAAAAATTAATACGACTAAAGGGCAGAAGCACCCTTAGGAGACTTAGCTGTGAGCTAGGGGAGGCAACAGGTGTTGACTACAGGGGCTGGTTCGGGTATGGGCTTTTTCATTTCGATATCGCCGGCTGCGGTGCTTATTAGCTACATTATATAGCGATATCTATCGGTTAGCTAGATACTTGTGGGAATTCGCCAACTCGAGACCTGTATAGACTAAGGAACAATCAGTAAATCATACCTTTCAGTAACAAAGGACCGGCCAGTACTAGTGCTGCCAAGAGTAAGATGGCACCCTTATCCCCCATGATCACACAGAGACGACCTGCGCCCACCCAGTCTGCAAGGAGAGTGAATATGTCTGGCCTAAGAGAAACTCAAGGTACATACTGACAGTGTTTATAACTATGCTGGAGACAGGTGCACAAATCGGACTTGAGTTTTCGGTTTGAGTTGGTGGAAACGCTCATGACAAAGCATTTATAACTCGACATACGGATTTTATAAGTAGTGAATGGCTCACACCTTTTTTCCCCTTGTGAAATGACCACAAAAAAGCAATTGAAAAATTAAACTTTTGTTACTTCATAAAATAAAGTTAAACGTTATTAGCTATAGTAAATATGACCTTCATAGTAAATACAGGTCACAACAATTACCGCACCACCTGAATGGGACCTGTCAGTATGATCACCTGCTAGCTAGCTGCACTTCTTCCATTTTATTGATGGTCGAAATTATTGTTTGTTTGTTTTCAGCAGGCAGAAAACTGCTAACCACAAAAATAGAACGTATATGACAAAATTCTATATTTATCTATCTACTCTACTGATTGCTCCCTGATTAAATAGATTTCCTGTTTTTTATTGGCATACACATTCAAAAGCAGTTTCTCTGTTTTTGGAAACTTGTCACCACGGCCAGGTTTCTTTAAATGATTACTTTAAAAAAAAAAATCATTAAACTGTTGTTTTTTTTGGTTTATAATACTTTAAACTTACAACATATTCTTAATCGAAACATTAATCAAGATCATTAATTCAATAGCATGCACAATGTGCAAAGAAAACAATTATTTTTTCATAAAACAGTAAGCAAAGAATGGCACGTGTTATTTTTCATAGGATTAATTTTATTTTTAGCATCATCTGGGAATCAAATGAAACCACTAAGGAAAAAAAATCAGCGGTTTATTTTAAAGTCACTAACAGGATTTAATGAAAGTTTTGTAATGACTTTGAGCAATTACAAATCAAAAATTACATATTATTAACAAGATCTCCTTAATAATAATAATTAATAACCCTGAACTATTTTATATGGAGTTGAAAATATTTGTCATGTCGTTGGGTAGTCAAATGGAATCTAAAATAATATATAGAATCATAAAATTTCATGTTTCAAGTGACTCATCTTAACCAGGACAGACAAACAGGCGAAAACATAAGGCTTTCTGATTTTGGAAAAAATCGACGAAACGTTAGGAGCGAAGGTAGTGCTATTGTGGTACTGCTATTATACAGTCTGTTATCAGGCACCATGGAATCGAATTGTTAATTATAAGGACACCCAGGGGAGTTTATAAGGGCGGAATTAACACAAGATCAAAGCGACATCTACTCTATTGGATCAAATGCAGCGGAGAGGCTAGTTAGAATTGCAGTTTGATGTGGGTGTTATAGATGAAAGGAACGTGGTTAGAATAGGTTATATTGCAGTGAGGGGGGGGGGGGGGTGTTTTTTGCAGGAGGCCAAGGGAGCGGAAAGTTAATGAGGTCAGAGGACACACAATAGAGGGAGAGAGATATGAAAAAGAGACAGGGCACAGAGCTATGCTAAGTGGTCCCTCCATCTTCCGGCCAAATGAGCTCTGAATAACTCATGGCCTATTCTCATTTAGCTATTAAAGGTTCTTCGCTTCTTCTCTCCTTCTTGCTGGTTGGCAGTCCACTGCCTCCTGTGTCCTGTACTCTACTGCCTCCTTTATAATACTCTAATCTAGCAAAAATAATCCCGGCGGTATTAGCGGCTCAGGCTAATCCCCTTAATTAACCTCCTCCTCCGCTTTGCTGCTTTGTACCTGTACGCATAGCGGTGGTTAATCTACCTCCCCACCTCCACCCTTCGAGCAATTTTCAATTTAATATATATTAATACTGAGGCGAGTAATTTCCGACTTTTTATGAATGAATTATAAAGGAAAATAAATAAAAAACGGGAAGAATTATCTTTTTTTTTTTTTAATTAAAAGTACAAGAGGATAAGCAAATTATAGATTTTCATGGAACAAAATCTGATACTGCTGGCAGCCCTTAAAAGTAAATGCATATTCAATGAGAAGAACACGAGGTGGACTCCAAGAATAAATAACAAACAAAAAGGTTCAGATGCTGTTGTCATGTCTGCCAAATAGAGAGAAAAAAAGTAATTCATTCGTAACTTTTTTCATTGTTTACCCTATGGACATATATATGACCACACTAGTAATTTTTCCATGAGACAAACTATTGGTTTTTTCTTGCATGTAACTTCCGGAAAAGAGTCAACAAGGGCCGGAACAGACTGTACCCTTGAATTGGAATGATCTTCATCAAGCAGTACATATTTGAGGGGCCATTTCTTTCCAAGTGGCAAAAAATGACACATCCAGCCCAGTCGAAACTTGAATATTCCAAAATAGCATGTCCCGGAGTCTTCTGGGCTTAGTATTGTGGAGATACATGACATACCCGCATAGAAGTTGGCAGCACTCCTTAAACTACAGAGCTTAGGGTGACATATTCTATAAGATGTAGTCCGGTTCCTGGGTTGGTTTTCCTCCTCGAACTACAACTGGAAGAACATCCTTAATGTACTCTCCTTGGAAGAGGAAACCCATCCAGCGACTATTCCATTCCTCTAGCTAATATCCCTCTTCAGGATCTCTCGATCGGAGATTTTCCTCTTTAAATACCAGTTCTTCAAGCATAGTCACTGCAAGGATATAACGTGAACCATCCAGTAACCCCATACTTATTGAGAATGCACCAATAGAAAATATGAAGGAAGACATATTGGGTGTTCGTAAAAGAAATCGGTGGCTCTCTACAGTTATTGGTTAGTAGGTAAATAACCATGATAAAGTTCTATGGCTTCACCCCAGAACGAACATTGTGGTTTCTTTGAACATGTGGTCCAACTTGATCTATTCAACTTAACAACTCAGATTAAACATTTTATTTTAGTTTGTAAATTGAAAGCACAAATAGTACCCTGAAGTTAATTGAAAATAACCGACATATCTCTTTTAACTCATCATTTTGACCCAAGGTAAGATGTACTCTTAGGAAGTAATCATACTTATTAATAAATCCCTTTTAATTCATCACATCAACAAATAATCCAAAAACAAAATTTTATTTTAATGATTATTTCAAAGGTCGAACAGTATGCAAGCCGGGTGAAGTAATTGATGTTTATACTACTTTTCGAAATATTTTGTATGGTGATTCGGGCGTTAAAACCTGTTTTCCAAACAGATAAACCAGACAATACAGTATAACCTCGCTAATCCGACCTCCACGGGACAATGAATGGACCAGGTAGCAATGAATAATTGTTCCCCAGCAACGACAGATGAAAGTATTTTATCTGAAATGGAAAATGGTCGAATTCCATGGTGATATTTTCCCCGCTGGAACCACCCACCCTTATGAGGTAGTAAACGCATCAGCCAAAGAATTCTGCTCAAATTACCAACCCTCATAATGGAGTCCGTTTTTTTCGTTCTTGATTAAACCAAACCCATATAGCGTCTTGGAATATAATCAAGTTTTGTTTTTTTCAACGTCTTTCGCACTGATATATCATCGTCGACTATCATTCAACATGATTTCTTTCGCGATTATACAGGCTTTATCCTAAAAAAACAACAATCTTTAGTTAATTATGCATTTATTATACAAAATTAATAATATTGTAGAGAAGTCAAGGAATTTAATTTCAAAAGTCTTTTCATGTGTTTTATTTTACAATCTCGTTTTTCCATTTAAAAAAAAATATATATATATATTTAAAAAAACTATAAATGTATATGCAGTTTAAAACAATTTAGCTTCACCGGACCAAAACTGAAAAACTATATTTGAAAAGAAGGGGAGGGTTTCAATTGAATTGACATGTTTGAGAAAATTATCATCGTGAACTCGCTGGTTCGGTTGCCCTTGGTTCCGAGACTATTGAGTACACAGTGGGGACCACGAGATGGTCGGAATACCTGGAGGATCGGATTAGCGAGGTTCTACTGTACATTAACTCCTAAACCATGTGAGATTGCTCTCTTTATGGATGGTGGACCATATACTGAAATCGACAATTGGCATAAGCTACAAAAAATGGAAAAAGAAAAAAAAAGAGAAGCGACTATAAATCCAAAAGAAATATCTGGTTACAGAGGCACTGGTAGGTGTCAGCCGTATGACGCATTGCACCCGTATCGTCCGATAGATTTCTCTCATGAATCCTAAACCGGGTCATAATAACTATATAGCATAACTTACGCCATAATTCATCTAAACCATACCTTCAACTTAACTATACTAATGCTTAAATGCTACTGTCTGTTTAATTTCCACTATGGAATCTTCACTAGAGAAATGTCATGTACAGAAACGTAGAAAATTCAGATCTATATCTAAGCCTGCAAGTCAAATCGATTGCATGACCGACTACAAATTATTTTATTAAAGCCAGTTGGATTATATTGACGAAAACTTACAATCGTTAATATCTTAATATATTTGAAGATTGCATCAAAAATTGATAAAAGTCTAATGTTATACTTTTTTTTTTTAAATAAAACGCTTTTCTATTATACACAAAAAATATATATGCTCGCTTCCCCCCTCGCCCGAACCACGTGCCGGTTTCATGGATAAGAGAAGAGCTATATATATATATATATATAAGATTTATATACATTATAAGAAAATATAAAATGTAATAAGAAAAAAAATATGAAGATTTTGATCTTGATGATGAAGAAATTTGGCTTCTTTTTATCCTAAGGATTCTTGTAATACAATATTTTTAATTTCCTTTTTCTATAAAGTACATTGATTTTTTTATACCTGCTCTATTTCTACATCTGGGTATAGCTACATACAATTGTACGTGAGTGAATATTGCTTCGTCTGAATCGACAAATAATGCAACTTTATCAAAGTCAAAACTATTTTTAGCCATTGTAGCCATGGCAAAAGCTATCTGATGGGAAATTTCGTTCGTTTTAGCAAATCGATATCTGATTTTTACACAAATTCTATGTTTCCAATATGGGCAGTTAAATAAAACGTAAGTGGGAGAAAACTATTTTATATGATATAGAGATATGGATCTAAGAGGGTGGGGTGCGGCTCTTACTTCATTTGTCAAATATTTCACTCCACTAGCGGTTATGGAAACTACTGAAAAAGTCTATATAATACGTTATATAATGATACGTTCAATTAATTTTTATTGTCTGCTCTGACATTCCATTAAAATTGCATTTAAGACAATAGGTTGGAAATTGGGCTGTAGATTATTTTGATGGAGCAGACGGAACAAAGCGTTCTAGTAATTGCATTTATATTGACAATATTAATGATAATACAGCACAACTTTTATATTTATGTATATATTATTCTCACATAATTCAATCAAAGCGTTTTCACTGGCATCAGAGATGTTGCCAATGTCGAAAAGTACTCACATCAATATTATTCTGAGGATTGGGTGGATTTCTAGATTTTCTTCAGTTTTCGTCCGTCAAACATTCGATATTATTGTCAATACTTCCAGATATTGATAGTAACTAATACTCATTAGTTACTGAGCCCGAAGAGAAGTGGTTTACTTTCAAAACTTGTAAGGGACACTCATACTTCCGTCTGTCGATTTGTTCTAATGTAGCGTTCACAAAAAAAATTCAATTACTTAAATCAATCTCGAATTTTAAAGGTATACTCAACAACCCTGTGGATATATTTTCATTAACATAAAAAAAAAGAAAAAAAAAAAAGCTAAGGCCAAGAACTTCGCGGTATCTTTAAACATTCAGGAAGTTCAATGTTAGCTGCGAATTTGGATGTAAGTGGACGTATTGCCGGTGCTTAAGCTGTTGAAGGAAGAGGTTTTCATCAAATGTATCCATATTTGAGTCAATGCCTAAGCATTAATTAGATGGTTAGAGAATGAAAGTAGGATGTTGGGTGCTCACCAAATAATTGTACATATTCCTCCTTTAATTTGTTCTTAATATCGACGATTTATTTTTATTTTACACTTAATTGCATCTTAATCTGCATGCATAGCTGCGATCCAGGGTGTTGAGCAGTAAACTGTAAACCTTTAAAAGTCTGGGCGTTGTTTTTGAAAATAACTTGAGCCTTTGGCTAGGACCACTCCATTGATGGCTGGCTCTAGCTGGTAGCAGTGACAAACATAAACAGCTGGAGTAGAGGAGAGGAGAGTGGAGATCCCATCAAGTGCAATATAAGCACGCACACTCAAGACTCCAGAGCCATTAGTGGCTGGACAAAGCAGGCTGGAGGCTCGCAGGGTGGGTAGTTGGAGAGGTCTGCACAATCTAGGCCACTGTTCCGCCCCCGATAGACATCTAGGTTCTCCCATTCGACAGTGGCATTTTTGAACTGAGCGCACTCCCTACGGCAGATGTCTCTCCCAAAGGTGTAGGGCGGCTCAGGGTAGCGAAGCTATCGGTTAGTTCCTCCTAGTCAGAGATGAACAAAATTAAAGTTGTTTATTAACTAAAGTCTATTTTTGTAAATAAATATGAACGAAATTTTTGACGTAGGAAACGAACGAATAATATGAATAGGTGATCGGATTATAGCCCGTTGACTTTTTGTATGCTTATTAAATTATTGTGGAAAAAACTACGTCATTTTATTCCTTAAAGCGTCTCCCCTTGATGATTGTTTCTTACTCGCAAACTTCCTGTTATAGTTTCTTAACCAAAACATACACAGCATAATCCAAGATCATATCTAAAGATATTAATAAATACAACCATACTTTATAATAAAATTAAAAAAAAAATAGTTTGATGAATTGATTTATAATCTATGACAGTCACGTTACATTACACAGAAATCATTCATTCATCTGATGTCAACTTGGCGAGTTACAGCAAGCATCTCATTTTGACGTGTCCGTCGTTATACCTAAGAGTAATTTTCTGCTTAATGGACTATATTCTTTTAGGTAATTTGGATCTGACTGGAAGATAATCCCTAAAAAGAAAGAGATGAAGATGATAACTGTCGAAAGCGCTCTTAAAATAAAAAATATATTTTGTGGAGGCTAGGAAATATTATTCACAAAACCTACAGAATTTCATAGATTTAAATAATCAATAATCGGGATTATTTATATATTTAGCTAGGGCTTGCGAAAGTTTATCAAGGAATATGTAGGAAGTTCTGCAAGTCGGTCTACAACTTTCAAAACTGATGACTGACTCGCCACTTCATTCTAAGAGGTTGTATACAACGTATGGTGCAAAAGACCTTAACAATATATTTCTATCTGTATTACATATATATTTCAAGAGATAAACTCATCTTAAGTGTGTAACTCAACTGTAATATATAACTCAAATGTAACAATCTTTCACAAAAAAAAAAAAAGGTGAAGCCACTGATTCTTGGATCGAATTATTTAAAACAAATGAATACTTAATAAACATCTGATTTGCTGGCTTATGACTACACATCGATAGCAATGATGGAGCCAGAGAGGAACCAGTGTGGTAAAGGCTAAGAAGTGAACAGTCTCGGCAATAGTCCATCATTCAATTAAGGAGGTAATGATTTCTTTTTTGTCTGTTCTTTCGTTATGGCCTGTCGTTTGCCCAACATTAGCCCTTTGAATATTGGAAGAATGGGATAGTGACGATGATAAACTGCTATGTAATCGAACAGTCCTAGACACCCGTTATTGAGTGCTCAGGTAAGGATCAAGTACAGTCATCGCCATGATAATATCTTGAGAGTAGCTATGACTCACAAGTGGCTATATTTGTTTGTGGAATAAGGTTTGCACTTATGTTCTCCAACCAACCAAGACCAAAGGAACCAATAGCTTATCGTACCATATCGAACCTAAATATTTATTTTATCTTCCTCTAGATTTTGAGAAGTATGTATGAATGAATGTAGGAAGCTATAAATATTTCATATTCCTTTTTTTTTTCGGATTGCAGGCTCTTTCAATATCAAATTCACGGCGGAAAAAAATATTTAAAATATAAAATAAATCAAATTTCAAAATTTGCACTTTAGTAATGTAGCATGAGGAGGGAGGTATTTATAAGGCTAAAAAATATGAGTCTTATTTCTTATTTTCAGGAGTTTCTACTAAAGGAGGTAATTTCCACTGAACACTTCTTCCTTTAATTTTTTCTTCTTCCATTATTCCTTATTATTAAAGGCAGGTCTTTTGATAGCAACTTTTGGACTATCAATCCCAACCTTTTTCCTGGGAGTTCCCTTTCTATTGTTTATTCGGTATTCATTATTCAGTAAAATCAATACTGCCAAACCATTGTAACCCTCTCTTTATTATTTTTTGAACATTTTTTTAATTGATACACCCCGTTATATTTTTAAAAGTATAATTTCTACAATAAGTTCCGTAAATATTATCCTATCCATCTGAATTTTAAAATGTTTATTCGACGACCCTCCGTGCTACGCTGAGTATGCATCGGTTGATGAGTGAGGTATAATAACAATAAGCGTATGAAAAAAAATTAGACGTAAAACAAATCCGTCCTGTATCTATTAATCGTACCGCTTCAGTCTAACATTTAAGCTTTCTCGAGACACTGGCCATATAAGATTTTAATTAGTTTTATTTCCTTATGGTTAACGCCACATTAGACACGGTAACGCTAAAAGAATTTCATTCGTTCTTTCTATCCAATTTCAAGTTTTTTTTTTTTTAATATTGATGTTATTAATTGATATTTAGGTTTTTTAATGGTTATTTTCTGCGCAAGACGGTTATTTTTTGCGCAAAAATAAAATAAATTAGTTTTTATTTAAGGATTATTTTTTTCTTCTCACTTTACATGCCCTTTAGTTTATTACGTACGCCTCATGGTAAATTTTATTTCATATATTTGAAATAACAAAATTTTAGGATTTAAAAATAAAAAATATTTTTTTCAGACTTTTTTTACGAGATAAAAATGTACTACACGCTGATCCTTGGTATGTATTATTTAGAAAGAAGAGGTCATTTTTTGGGTGGCTACTTTCAAATGACGTGTATTTTTTTTATAATACACTCAAATGATATTACAAAGAAAACTTAGTGTCGTACAGTTAAAGGGCAAGTATCGAGCCAAGTATTATCGATTTGTAGAATAGCGTAATTGCAATTATGTATTATCTTCCTATAAATAAAACTGAGTCGGTTCCTTCTAGTATACTCACTGTGATACTTCGTATCGCTTGGAAACTGCTGAATATTATTTTCAAAGATCATTGTCAAGGAATGAAAGGAAGGGCGGAAAATTGGGAGAAAAAAACAAAACCGTCCATATCCGTCGTAACTTAACAGAACTCAAATTGATTTTTCATTTTTTTTCAGCACATTTCCCATCTATTTTTTCCTCCTCCTCGACATCTTCATTTACATAAACAACAGAAATCACGACTTCCATTGAAATGAAAAAAACGTTTCCCCCCTGGTAATTTTTTTTTTTTTTAGGTCATTCATTCATCATTATAATTATTGATAAGGTGGCTAATGAGTTTCAAAAACAATGATAGCAGCAATGTAATTATAATTTGAATACCAGAAAATTTAGGAGAAAGGCACCTGTTCCTTAAGCCCTTAAATTATCAGTAAACAGTTTGAGGAGATCGTTAATTGAAACATAATTAAATTAATAATAATACCTATAAAATAAGACTAATAACAAGTTTATGTACTGATTTATAACAATAAACATCATCACTATAGTAGTATTTAAAAAAGAGATAATATAATGTTCAAGTAATTAATATTATAAATGTATTATGTTTGCTTGGCAGTTGGCTAAGACATAATTTCCATTTTATTATTGTCCCCCAATTAGAAAACAGTTGAATGACAAGTGTTGTGATTATTCATAAGCATGTCTTGTTTATTGGACAACGATATTTTCATCTTAATATTAACAGGTAAACTGAATAATCAATGGAAAAACACAAAGAAAGAACGAATGGTTAGCCAGTAAGAAATCAAATTGCTTTATACTAATGTAAATAGAAACTATGACATATGATGAAGCCTTAATCAGCCGAGCAAAGATAGCAGCTTTCAAAAGCGAGCAATTGATAAAGCTTATCAAACATGAGAAAGTGGGACTGGCAATAAGTAAGCCAGTCAGTCATAAAGCTGCTAGAAAACAACTGATGTAAATAATATCACAAACATATAATTAAATGAAGTTTATTGTACTGACCTTTGCGACTTGAAAGTGTTCTGGTCTCAGCGTCTCGACAATTTCTTGGTCATTTCGCTGCTGCTGGGACACAGAAGAGCGCAAACCGTCGAGAACACCCTTGAAGGTAAACTTTTTCATTTCTGCGTTGGTCTGTGAGCCATCTAAGAGACAAGGGCTGTAGATGACATGAGCGGGACTGGAGGCACAACAGGTACCCTGGGGCAGGCAGGGCTGGCCCTTATCGACCCAAGGACCAATCGAGAACCTTGTACCGTCTTGTAAGCTGTAGCCTCCACTACCGGCAACAGGACACTACTCATGTACCCAACCTGGTTCAAAAAGGACTTTGACTCTACTGTCAAGGAGGAAAAGTTGATCAATAACTCTCCACACCCGTGGCACCAGCTGGAATGACTTGAGGACTTGCTCTGCTCTGTGCAGGAAGTACGCCTTCTCCACGTAGGTCGCAGCACTGCTCGGCGGGGGAGGTTATACACACCGGCTCTGGCTATACATTTTATTGAGGACATGTAGCTGTTATTTATACAAACTTTTAACGAACATTTGCTGAAATATATAGCTAATGTTAAAGCTTCATAGCCCATAGTATCAAAGGTTATTTTTTATTACTGTAAGTACTGTTAAATCAATGATGAACTATCCGTATGTAGGGATCAGAAACGTAGACTAATTCAGTGGACTTCACTGGATAGAATTAGAAATGGGGTTTACACGGGGACAGAATGGGTTTATTTTCCCAGAGACTACTAGATGTCCATAGAAATAAAGATAGAAAAGAGTTAATTTACTAAGGGAAATAAAAATGAAGTCGACATTGAGAGAGATGTAAGCTGCATTCAAGGAGTTGGAACAGATGTGATCTTGGTTACATAACTAAAATCTCTACAAAAACTATCGTATAACTAAACTCTCTGGAAATTAAACCTATTAATTTGTTGAAGCACCTCAGTCACCAAAGATCACATTTTCATCGATTAAAAAAATTCTAAGAAGCTAAAATTTAGTAAAATCGGCTTGGACGAAATTAAAAATGCTATTTATTTTTATAAGGTTTCAGATTTTTTTGAGTTCTACTTACAGTGAGGAAATCCAGACCATTAAATCTTAAATATACTCTCAACTGTGAATTAAAAAAGAGTCAGATAAAAGTTGGAAGTTACTATTAGACATAACTTTGTCATGTTAGTGTTTTGCTTACACTTCCGGTCATTATATCTTGATTAAAATATTTACAGATGTAGCGACCGCTAACTACATGACATAAATCACCCTATACTCTATTGTAAATTGGTTATAATATGTTGTAAATTAATTTAAACAAATGTAAATAACATTACCAAACCATAAGTCATACCAGTGTAAATATTGTAAACAATAAAAGACAAAGCGGCAAAAAAACTAGTCAGAGGCTGGAAGGGAAAGGCAGGTAGCAAGCGACCCAGACCGAGGCCTGGGGCACTGCCTAGAACAAAGCGTCACCGCAACCTTGTGGTATGGTTGGTCAGAATAACGCCTCAGATCATTGGCTACTAACATCCACTACTGACTATAAAAAGGTCCGGGTTTTGGCCTGTAAATCACTCTAACGACGGGTCTCTGACTGGTGGACTTGCAGCTGCACTGATGTTTCAAGACTTGGCCTTCTCATTTATGAAAACCTCTGGATCTCTCTTCCTAACCACGCTATGTTTTAGTCCGGCCTTGCAGACCCCACACTCTTCTAGTGGGATTCTCTGCCTTCGTCCCGCTAAAACTAGCAGCTCCTTGGGAGAGACCTCTCCCTCGCGGACAACGGTTGCCATGGCCCTACAAACTTTACCTAGTAGTGTTTCCCACGGCAAATTAGTCTCCTTCTCTCCGGTTCACACTCGCCTTTGTGATCCGTACGGCTTTCGCCTACCCTTAGATACCGAGTGTGAATTCATGGTCAATCCAAGACCACATAAACTACCTACAATACCTACCCTGTGCCTCTTCTCCTGAACATAGTGCACTGTCGAGGCACATACCTATCAAATATGGAGTCAGATAGTACAGTAGTAAGACGACCCACCATGAAGCGATTGTCCAGGTCATAGCCTAATCAACCCTCACTTCGTCACAAGGGCTAGGGTAACTAGGCACCCCCCTCGTGACGACCCAACAACAGATTATTCCGGGTATTGTAGAATATTATTGATTTCAGATAGATTGAATCATTTTTGCAACCAATATCGCGTTTATAGTTAAAAATAAAGTCTCTCCCTTTCCTCTTGGCAGTTCAATTGTATGCGTCATCACGTCAATAATTTTTTTTGACAGTTTTAGTTTCGGCTTTTGGAGCAATGGTCACAATATTTCTAACTGTAATCGTTATTTAAAAATATTAGCTCGTTTGTTTGGAAAGAAACTGATTCCGTAATCAGTAGACCAGACATCACTATCACCAAGTATATTATCACAATCACACACCGTCTTATTCAGAGATGATTGTCAGGACGACTGTTCGTTTTCTCTATACCTGTAAAAATGTCCTCAACAAGAGTACAAAATCCCATGGGAAACAGCTGTGGTATGTATTTGTAGCTAGCAAATTCTTATTAAATAAAATTAGTTCCTGCATAATTATGTCAATTTTATTGTCAGGGAGACAATTTTCTTTGAACATTTTGTTAAATGAAATTTATCTTCATATATGATTTTTATTGAATACTCCTGCCATTTCAATCATATCAAATACTCGCCATAATATATTACTTCTGAATTATTATTATTGTATTACTGCCTTTATTCCTAACATGTGTGTGGATTTATATTATTAATTTAAACCTGGTGATATTTGATAAGATTGAATTGATAACTTATCAATTATTAACTTTTATCTCTATTTCCATGGTATATTACTCCTATTCTGTGACAACTTGGATTTATTTATCTTACAGCATATGATAAAAATTTCAACTATTATATAAGATAATTAGAATTGCATTATTATTGCTTATATTGACTACTGTTGTGTAATTCTATTATAATAATGCCAAGGAAGTTTTGTAGTCATTACATAATAATTAATAGTCTGGCATTCCATGTCAAATAAACCAATCATGAACTTGAAGTCTCAGTTCATAATAAAATCAATGATTTTTTTTTACACATGTAGTACAATCAGTAAGGATAAAAAATGCCAAATTTCAGATTTTTCATAAAAAAGTTATGAATTAAAAAGAAAACAAATGGACTGTTTTGAAACATTCAATGGCGTATAGCTCCAAAACTATTTGTCCTAGAAAGTTCAAAGTAGTGGCATTCTTTTCAGAATTTTGAGGGCTTTACTTTGATATGTTACTTGACTTAACAAACCAAAAGTTGAAAGACATTAAATACTTTTTCAGAGTAATTTTATGATAATATGCATGCTAGCTGCCATTGGTTGTTGTATATGCAAGCAACATATCCACTTATTTGTTCAAAAGGGACATCATCTGCATCTGGATACAATTTTATTTTATTTAGTCGGATACAATTTTTATTTTACTAAGAGGAATAAAAGCGTGATAACTTTGTATTCCAATGACAGCCACAGCTTGAGCTTCTTTCTCCCGGATTTTTTTCATCCAATAAGTACTCATTGTAGGTAACATAAAAATACTGGGTTTTGAAGGCTAGTAGCTTTGGTTGCAAATCTCTTCACTGTGCCTCCGCGTGAACTCCCTTCCTATGTGATGTTCCATAAATGCCATTTTTACCATCATAAAATTTGACATGTGCATTCTTATATTATGCACATTGAACAATATTTTTTTTTTTAATTCAAAATTTCAATTTTTGCAAATTTTAAAATAAATTTAGTAAATATGAGTGATGTGTCAAATTAAAGCCCTTGTAATAATGAAGATATTGGCACAAGTTTTAGCTTACAGGACTAATAGTTTTTGAGTTACAACATACTTTTGCAAAATTTAAAAACTAATGAAAAAACTTCTTTTTTTTTCAAAAAGAAGCATGAGTGAAAAAAAATTTAAACTTAGTATTTTTGACTACATTTATGCTTAGAACATAAATACCAAGTTTCACTTATTTTGAAAAACCTTGTGTCTAAAATTGTTTTTTTATTGGTTAATTTTGTGTAGAATGACCAGATATAAAAAATAGGTATAGGAACTAAAACTGTTTTGTTTAATACTCATTCATAATATTTATATATCTGTTATCCCTGATCATCTGTTAAATCTATCAATAGAGGTTACATTACTATTTTAATGGTCATCCTGATATTAAAGATTAAAATTTATTATTTTTAGAACAACTTAAATTATTTTAATTGTTAAAAAGGTCACTTTGTCTTATGTTGATATCCTGACAAGTGACCTGGAATAATGAGAAACCACCTAGATTTGTAAATATGATGAAGAGTAATTATGTAATCAAATCTGTTTACTTTCTCTTTAGAAAGTACTATCATATAAAATGAGCCAACCTCACTATAATAATGTAAACTCAGTTAAGTTAGTAGCGATGAACTGTAAATAAATCAATGTCACTGACTCATACTTTTAGAACACTATTTATTATGCCTTAGCCACATAATTTATTTTTATGATCCGTTTATTAAATTAAATGTGATTTTTACCTAAGCTTATATATATTTATAATGTAAACTCAGTTAAGTTAGTAGCGATGACCGACTAAGGCATAATAAATAGTGTTCTAAAAGTATGAGTCAGTGACATTGATTTATTTACAGGTCATCGCTACTAACTTAACTGAGTTTACATTATTATAATGAGGTCGGCTCATTTTATATGGGAGTACATTCATTTTATATATGGCTGTTGCTTTATCAATCAGTAAATAAAAAAAATGTAAGGTATTGCTAATGTTGTATAAATATGTGAAAATGATGTAGTTTATTCATTGAAGAGTTTATTGAACAAAGAATATTTATAAGGATGACATTCCAAAATATTTTTAATCTATTTTGAATAATTTTTCTTGGGGTTGAAGAAATACAATGCAGCCATTTTCAAGCCCCTTTTCTACTGAATTTAATAGATTTTGATTCAAATTTTTTCATTACAGATAAAAGGCAAATTAGTACAATTTAAGACAAAAAAATTGTTTATGGAAGAAAGTGGACTGTACTGTGTTTTGTAATGACAGAACTTATAAATATGATAAATCATTGTCATCTCAATTAGCATTAAACCAATAAATTATAAATTTCAATACGGACACTATATAGTCAATAACTTCATTGAAAGTTGAGGTTTGTCTTAAAATAAAAACCAATGTATTCTTTATTAATGTTGTCCGGCTGGGCATATGTGGCTATATGTGTTATGAGATATGAGGCAATAATATGTGCAAGCTTTGTCTAAACCAATTTGTTCCAGTTGACACATTTAAGGATGTATTCAGTTTTGGATTAGCTATAAACATACCATCATTTTACCTGGACATAATTAACTCTTGATGATTTTTAAAATGCTAGCTAGTTTCCTGTGTTCTTATAAGGTTCAAAGAACTTATAAGTTCTTTGTTAATAAAAGTAATTTTTTCAGGTATATCAGTACTTTATTTGGTGCTGGAGCTGTTGCTTATACCACTTTGTACAAAGCCGAGATGTCAACTGTCGA
Organism: Acanthosoma haemorrhoidale; assembly: GCA_930367205.1. Taxonomy (NCBI): domain Eukaryota; kingdom Metazoa; phylum Arthropoda; class Insecta; order Hemiptera; family Acanthosomatidae; genus Acanthosoma; species Acanthosoma haemorrhoidale. Next base: position 56,851,253 of record OV884011.1, read on the forward strand.
CAAAAGCAATTTCATGGCAGATCCAGTAACAGACATTGAAGTCTTAAAAGCCAACTCCTCTGATATGAAGACAAAAATGGAATTAATGATTATGAAAATTCAGGTATAAATCTGTAAAAATATATCAAACTTTTTTAAATATATTAAATTTTTTTTTAACATAATAAAATAAGTCATAAAAAATGTCTGATTTCTTTTTCTTAGAAATTGTAATCGGATAGGTTTTATTTTATTTTTTCAAATCCAATTAAGGTTGATATCACTTTAATCCCTAGACTATACTAAATGAAATTGTAAACAAAATGACCTCCTCATGCCTTCACTTTTGTCTTAGCATTCGCTTAATTAACACGACACTAAAATTTGAAAGAGTGGTAATATTATGCCATTATTGGAAATGTAAGTTTTCCACTGCCAAAACAACCAATTTGAAGAGAGAAGGATGCCCTTTCTGAATGGACTGTGAGTAGATGATTCCAGAAATTCGAAACTGGTTTCATCAGCCTCAAGAAGGAAGAGGGTTCTGGAAAAAAATCATCATTTGATGAGGAAGCTCTGCGGGACTCTGTTGAGGCAGAACTAACACAAAGTACTCAGGAGTTTCACAAACCACCATAAATTGTGGTCCGTATAATTTGGGAAAAGTGAATCGCTCATCAAGAGTGGTTCCCCATGAGTTGATTGCTGAGCAGGCACAATGCCTAGTAGACATTTGTCAAAAACTTTTGAAAAGCCCAAATGACCATCGTTTCATTAAAAGCATTTTATGAAATGTATGATCTTGTGACCAAGGATCAGAAAACAGAAATCTGGTTACAAAAAGATAATGCTTGACCACAAACTTCCCGTTTCACGAAACAAAAAAAATTTCAGAGCTGGATAGGGTTGAGCTTCTCCCTCGCCTTGCTTACAGTTCAGACTTAGCATCTTCCTACTACCATCTGTTCCAGTCAATGGTTCACAATCTTTAAAGAAAAACCTTCAATTCTCTGTACAAGGTTTAAAATGGAGTTGCAGAATTCTGCCGTTCAAAACCCAAAGAGTGGTACTGTGAAGGAATCTGACAGCTAGCCTTGAGATGGCAACAAACCATAGAACACAACAGTATATACTTCAAATATTTAAAAAAATTGTGTTAAAATAAAATTATTTTTAAATTAGCAAGAAAAAATGTCATTATTTATGACTTGTCCCATTAATATATTATATTTAATATTATTAAATACAATTTTTTTTTTTTTTTTTTTTTTTTTAGAAAGATTTTTGTAATGCATTGGAAGGAGAAGAAGATGGCGATACCAAATTCATTGTAGATAGATGGGTAAGGAAAGAAGGAGGTGGAGGTATTACCTGTGTCATGCAAGATGGGCGTATCATCGAGAAGGCAGGAGTTAATATATCTGTCGTTTCAGGTAATTTGCCGGCAGGAGCTTTACAGCAAATGAAATCGAGGTAAAGTATGTTTGTATGCTGATCATATTGATTTGTTTATCCATTTGATTGTTTTTTAAATACATTTCAAATGAAAATAATTGTAATTTTAATCGACAGTTTTTAAGTTTTTTTAATCTTAAAACAATTTTATAAGTTTAATACCACATAAAGGCAGGTTTTGTTTTATTTAACTCCTATATGTACTTCTAACTTAGATAAGGAAGTAAGGGAGAAAAAGAAATTTAAAAAATCTATAGTGCATTATGTTATGAAGAGAAAGGGACCGACCAATTTTGTTAAGTCTAGATTCGTGTGTCTAAATCCTAGAGAAAGGACAGTCAAACTCATGAATACCAAGGAGATGAAAGAACCTTTCAGGAAAACACGGAGATGTTATTCTTAGTGATGGATCTCTGAAGCATAAAATTGTTTAAAATGTAGTCTGAATTTTGAAGTTTTATTTTATGGTTGTGAAGTAAACTAAAATATTTCAGAGGGAGAGAATTCACAGGATCTGGGCCATTACCTTTCTTTGCGGCAGGTGTAAGCTCTGTCATCCATCCCCGAAACCCTATGGTACCGACTATTCATTTCAACTACAGGTACTTCGAAGTGACAGATCCCTCTGGCAAGAAACATGTAAACAGCTTTTGATGTTTCTTCAATTATTATTATGTTTTTTTATATTTTTATTATTTTTTTTTTTGTTAGTGGTGGTTCGGTGGCGGAACTGATTTGACACCTTATTATTTAAATGAAGAAGACGCCAAACATTTCCATTCACAATTGAAATCTGCCTGTGATAAACATGACAAAACTTATTATCCGAGGTTTAAAAAATGGTGTGATGACTACTTTAGAATAACTCACAGAGGTATGTATATAAATTATAGCAAACAATTCATAAATTTTAAAGTTGTTTTTGCTTCAATAATAGATCTTTAGTAGTTTGTAAGTTAATGCTTTTGACTGTGCTACAGTCATCTTCAGGCTCTGAAATGAAACAACAAATAATTTACTACGAAATGTACTGACCATTTAAAGTAATGATTCAGTTACATTAGTGGATTACAATATTTCTCGTCAATTGAATAAAAAAACATCAAAAGACTGCCTATAAAAATTACGCAATGAAATATTTAAAACACGATGAATAATTGATATGCAAAATAAATATGTGTAATTATATAAATAATGCAAATAAATATTCCTATTATTCACCATTTAAAATTTTAATACTACTTAATTTATAAATAGATAAGGGTCGAAGACATTGTAAAGTGTAACAGTTTATTTATTACTCAATATAATTAAGACATCTCAGGGTTCGTAATGATTCTTGGCGCATATGTGTATAGTTATTCTTTAAATGTTTCATAATTACAAATTAATATATAAAACAAATACTTAATAATATAATAAGAACATTCTGCAAAGGCTTCGTCTTCAATACATGGCTGCACTCAGACCACTGGGCTACAGGAGTAAGAGTAAGGTTATGGCTTGTTCTATAATGTTATGATTTTATCTTTCTTGCTATTATTTAATTTTACCTGAGGGTTAAAGGTTCTGTTAATATAAAAAAGAATTCTGGCAAAAAGGAAACTGTTCAATTACAAAACTTTTCTTATATTTTTCAACAAGCACATCTGTGACACAAAACTACAATGGTTTACAAAACAAATTTTATTATTTTACCTTATTATTATTATCCGCGACTGGCCAGATTTACTACTTTTCATGTCCCTTTCTATTGTTTTATCAATTTTTCTTTGTTCTTCGGCGAATTTATTCCTCGTTTGTTCCTATCCTTTGCCATGTGGTTAGTAAAAAATCTGTTGTTATCATTTCAATCCTTTTTCTGAGAGAAAATTCTTCTTCCGTCAACTGTTCCTTTATGCCCAAACACTATTTATTGTAAAAAAATTTAAAGTTTCACAATATTTATAATCTTAACTTAACACTTTGTCTCATGAGATCAAAAGAAGAACAACGCTCATACAGCAAATTGCTTTCCAAGTCCTTGTCCTTTGTCTCGCCTTCTTGATCCACGGGTCGTTTACCTTTTATGCCCGCTAATTTCAAATTCCAATCCTTGATTTTTCGCTTATTTTAATTTAAATCAAAGGCAACTACACAAAAACAACATCCAAAGATCACAACAATATACTGAATTACCCCCTCTACAAAAATTGAATTCTTCCCGGTGTATCACCCAGAATCCTGTATTCCTGCTAAAGACTAGTTTAATGGCGGCCTCTGGTTAAAAAAGCCCATGGTTCAGCCACCCACTCAACAATTAATGGTCTTATTGCCAAAGGCACCCAGTAGGGTCAGGCCAAAACACTCCTTTCAAACATATTCAACAGTGATTTAACCTCTTTAAAACCATTCCAACAATAATAATACTTTACTTAATAATAACAATCATTGCAATATATCAATCTCATGTCTACTCACCACTGAATGAAAACATTATAAGATGTAAAAATGTAGAAAACTCTAAGTCTAGTTAATAATACAGCTTTCGGGCATTAACTGGATCTATCCTGTAGAAGGAAAAGAAGGTGGTAGTCCTTCATTATTGTGTGTATTTTTTCATAATTTTGTTACTTGCTTTAAGTTCTCTCAAATAATAGAAATTGCTCTTCATTTATGTGTAGCTCTGTTGTTAAGTTAGTTTAAGAACTATCAAAGACCTTGTTAAGAAAGGATTTGTTTTGATTCTACAATCATCATCAAACTACTATTGTATATGTTCAAATAATTTTTTTCAGAGGAAAGCAGGGGTATCGGAGGCATATTTTTCGATGACTTGGATACACCATCTCCAGAGAAAGTGTTCAGTTTTGTTAAAAGTTGTGCTGAATCTGTCATACCTTCATATGTCCCATTGTGTAAGTTCTTGAAGTATTCTGAAATAAATAAAGTTTAATTAGAGAATATCTATGTGTATAATAGGGTCTTTTTTCCGCAGTGAAAGCTCACAAAGACGACGCTTACGGCTATCATGAAAGAGAGTGGCAGCTCATCAGGAGGGGACGATATGTAGAGTTTAATCTTATTTATGATCGAGGGACAAAGTTTGGTCTGTATACACCTGGTGCTAGATATGAATCTATTCTCATGTCTCTTCCTTTAACTGCAGTAAGTTGTACTTGTTAACAACTTGGAACTATGTCTAATGTATGCAACATATTATACCTGTGATAAAAAAAATTAACTAATTAAGACACCCAAATCTGAATTTTTATACCCAGTTTAATATGGTTTTATTGTTTGTCTGGGCAAGTTTTATTTTTAGCAAATGACAATGGAACTGACATGCTAAATATCATGACTCTTAACACTATTTATTTTTTACTCATATTGATGTTCATTGTAACAAAACTAAAGACCAACTAAAAAGGCAAAAAAAAGGGTCTATTTGCATATTCAATCCAGTAGTGACTTGTAAAAACCAGTAGTAAGTAGTAAATGTAAAAATCAGGCAGTGAAAAATCAGAAAAATCTGAAAAATTCAGTAACAGAAAAAAAAACGTCTCAAAACGGGTCTTTTGACCAGCCCCAGCCCATCCTTCTGGTATTATGAAACACTAGTTGAGTGTCAATATTATTGACATATTACTGACAATATTAATGTCAGTTTTGATGGGTTTTCGTAATTATAGTTCAAAAACAAAGCACACATTGTATAATGTTAACCAGGATGTAAAAATATTTCTTGATCCCTTATTCAAAACTATAAAAAACTATGTTTTAATAATAATTAATTAATTAATGACATTTACTTGTGTTTTGTGGAGATGGTTATATTCCTAATGTTTTCCTTATATCAAATAGGACTTTTTTCTTATCTCTGGCTGTAACAGGGGACTCCCAAGGACCAGCACATTTAGACACACAGATGAAAACAAGGGAGGGAAAACAAAAGAAACAATGATTTATCCTCTCTCTTTAAAGTCTATATATGTTCCTTTGTAATTTGTAATAACACACTCCCTGTAATTACACAGTGATGTGCTTTAAGTGAAATTATTGATTAAAAGAAGTAACTTTTTTTTTTTAGAAATGGTATTATATGCACATCCCAAAAGAAGGTTCTGAAGAGGGGAAACTGATGGACGTTTTGAAGAACCCACGAGAATGGCTCCAAGAGGAAAAGAGTAGATAGTCTGTCTTCCACAGATATATTTTTTTGAAAGGTTTTGGGGGTATGTGCATGTTGGTGAATATGAAGCAGGGTTCTTCCAAGTTGAGCGTGCAATCATGGATTTTTTTCTTGAAACATTTCAACTGGAGCATATTCTCTTCTTTCATTGCTGTATTTATAAAAAATGGTTTTATATAAATTTGTACATATACATTTTTCAATAAATAAAACATTTATTACGTTAATATTTGTTTTTTAAGTACCAGATTTCTCAAATGACACTTTACAGACAGGACTTGGCATTATTTTCTGATAATGCTGTTTGTTTACAATAACTGACTTAAAGTGCTTTACATGTAAATGGGCATCTTGGAAAATTGAAGAAAAAAAATTATAGCATCAAACTACAGAAAAATATAGAAAGAAGAAGTGTGGTAAACGTTATTAATATGAAATGTATAATTATTAGGCAAAGTCAAAAAATACAGACAATTTTAATTCTTACCTGTTGTGAAGTTCTAATTTAGTTTCTTTCCCATAATCCTGGGCTACCTTTCTGGAGCATAAGGAAATAGTAGTCTGGGATAATAGAAATGTTATCATTATTAGTTTTGGTAAGTAATCCCAGTGGTATAAATTTAAATAATTATCGCTGAAATAGCAAAATAATAACAGGGCCAAAATTTGAAGCAAGGCGCTTTTGATTTCTGTCCAAATGTATAAGTAGTACCATAGTTGAGGGATGTCACAATCCTGGGCAGTTCACTATTTCCATTCGCTTACCAATAATTATTAAAATTAGTTTAACCAGTGGGAATACAGACCACAACTGACACTTATTGATTATGATATATATTTAATAAATATAATGCCCTTAAAAGCAAATGAAAATATAAAATCAAATAGAAAACTACAGATGCCAAAAGATAACCTGTTTAGAAGGGTGTCTGAACGGAAATCAAAAGCACTGGGTTGGATTCCTGCCCCTGTCACTATTTTTTCTCTTTCTCAAATAAATATCTGAATTTATGTACACAGTAGAAGAAAATGGTAATTTATCTGTTTTAAATCCTGAAAAAATGTTTCATCGGGGACATGTTAACCAGATTCTTCTTTAAGGCTGCTGTTATGACCTGTATGGTATTCAAAAAATCTTTATTCTGGTACTATGTCCCCAATGAATAACAGCAATGCATAAATAAATATATCCAGCTCTTTATCCTTCCATTAGTACTAGGAGATTACATGGCCCTTTTATTAGTCTCTTATGGCCTAAAGAAGAAGTATGATTAAGAGCAGACAAAATTAGGAAGGTGAAATAAGAACCAGACTGAGGAGCAAAATTTAGCCAATATTTAATTCCACTTAGCTCAAGTTGATAACTTTCAATCAACCTTAAATTAAAGCAATGATATAATGCCCAACTCTAAATAAAAAATAAGAAAGGTGCTTATTTTATGAAACAATTATTAGTCTAGTTCTCTCTTATACCAATATACCTGACTTCTAATCTGAAGTCTCCTGACTGGGATTCTAGGCTAAATGTCTTGAGTTTTGAAAAATATTTGGCCTTCACGATGCTTAGTTAAGTGGCAGAATAAATAAGCTCCTTAAAGATACTCCTTTGGAAGGATCAGGTGGGCATGAAATGTAACTAGATATCACTAAAACCTGGGCTGCTTTAACTTATAGCTAACAAACCATAAGAAGGAAAATGTAGCTATTGATGTAAGGTGGGAAATGGGAAACCTTAAGTTTGCGGGTGTAAGAAGTTGGGCAAATTTTACCTTTTAAATGATTACTGGAAACTTTTAATTTAAAAACCATAATTAAAATAGATGTAAGGTAAGTGTGTGATCATTTATAGGCATTGGGATCACTGAAGTCCCATTAATTGAATTGAATATTCTTTCATTGCCTCAATTTGGTGTTAAGCATACTAAGCCCATGGGTAGGAGTAACAAATCTCAGAATCTGTAAATTTCCAGATTAGCCTTTTGCTGGAGAGTCCTTACCTCAGGACAATCGGCCCCCAGGGGGTAGGGGCATTAATTACCTATGTATCCCCCATTAACATAGGAGGCGGGGAATTCAAGCATGTGCATATGGCAGCTTTGGTAATGTGAATTTGCAGGGTTGCTCTGAACTAATTAAAATCTCTGCAAGAGTCATACTTTTAGCCTTTTAAGCCAGATTCACTGGTTCATCATTCTAGTAATTACTCATTGCTCCTCTAGAAGTTTAGTTGACCTCAGATGTAAAGGCAATATTATTGCCCAAAGGCTCACTTATTTATAAGGATATAATGTGATCAGTACTATAGCCCAAACTCCAAGATTTCCTTCCCTCCGATAATAGGTTGATGCTGAGGAGGATGTTCAAATCTTCATGGTCTAGTCCTCTAGAGAAAGTTCTTCATCTTTTACATAATACACAGGATATCCTAACATTTAGTCCATGAATACCGACATTGCATTTATCATATGCTGAGAGCAAAGGATACCTTACGATGAAGATTACGCAGAATAGAAATACGTAAACACGAGATATGCGTTTCCTTTTACGTTATCCAACACATTCAATACAATCACAGAGATGTGGAAAAGAAACGTATGATAGTCTAAATCATTATTTACACAACGCAATCAACTCCGACTAGTAGTTTTCTTTCTATGATCCCTATCTTTTCAAATCAATTTACTTAAACAATTTGTATCTATTATCTTTGGCGCCTTCAACATTTATAGATAGTACTCAAAACTATATATATTTGTATATTTTTATCGACAAACAATCGTGTTGATTTTAAAAATTAAAGCGAGTATAACGGAATATAAATTTTGAAAAATTCAGCGCGAAAGTAATCCCATTTGGGAAAGTGTGTGAGTTGTAAAATCTGGTTATCAGCTGTTGTTTGACAAATGTGTTCCGTGATAGCTGTCACACTAATGGAATTCACTGTCTCAAATCCGTTAATTTAACTAAAACATTTTTACCTTAGAGCACCACTTCACAACAGTTGGAAAAACATTGTCGCCGGTTCACGTTACACTAATTATTTTATTACAGATACTATCAGTTGCTTAAAACCCATGAATTTAAGTTTTAAAACACATATTCAACCTATTAGTTTCTATTCGGTTATCCCATTTAATTCAACATGCCAAAAGTGATTTTTAATTATGCTAGTAATTAATGAAGCTATAATATGCCTCAGCACAAACCAGTCCTCAAGTTCATCTCCAAAAGAGAAGTAGATGTGTGTATTGGATGAGTTTTAATGGATTTGTTTTAGTGTATTTGCTAGATTATTGTCACTATTGATTCTTTTTTAGGCTCAGGTATGTAGGGGTCTACAGAAGAGACATCATGTAACAGCACATTTAATAAGTCGTATAGGCTTAGAAAAAGAGTTAGAAGGCCATACAGGATGCGTCAACTGTTTGGAATGGGATTCCAAAGGAAGGTACATTCTGTAATATCTTTCTAATAACCAACCATAGGTATAATAGCATATTTGAATTTCTTACTTCAAATGCAGCCATTATTAATTGCCCTGCTTGAATTTTATGTGTCCTAAAATTTAGCTTTTTATAATAATTATTATAGCTGTATTGCTCTTTACGTTTAGGTATCTTGCTTCGGCATCCGATGATTTTCAAGTGATTGTTTGGGACCCATTTTTACATAAGAAAGTTCATACCATTCAGACTGGACATCATGGAAACATTTTCTCTGTTAAGGTATCCACGTTTTATCTGTATTAGTTTCGTTGCTAGTGTTCCTGATTAATGGTAGACATTGAATATTATACGTTATTAACTTTTAGTAAATAATTTGTTTTCTCTATAATGCACTTTACTAACTGTTTCATTTTTATTTCCTGAATATCTTCCGCGGAATGTTCTCTGTTTATTTTTTTCTTTCATACATTATTTTCCAGAATGCCTTTTGTATGCAAGCCTCCAGTTATTGTTATTGTTCTTTTATAATTTGAATGTCTTTAAGGCTGTTGGGATATGGAAATTTTTTATAAAACTTTGTTTCAATTAGTATGAAATTGTACAGAGTTTTTCAATATTTTTTCTGGACATGGTGAAAGTGAGGTAAATTTCTTTTAAGTATTTTGTATCAAACATATCAGCATAAAAAAAAACTAAGTATTCGATTTTGATAAGTAAAAATTCAAATCAAGTTTGCTAGATTACACAATTGAGGGTTTCATTACTGCAGTGAAAAATTTGTGTACATGTTTATTATGAATTTTAATGACTTTATAATAATTCTCAAAAATCCTTACATGTATTTAATTCTGGGTGACCAAGATCTTCAAAATGATATCCTACCAACGAATCAACAGATAATTTCCCGCAGGAGCTAAAGTAGAAGAATGAACTAAAGCAGAAACAGGAGTAGGGGCTGCCATAGCAGCAGATAATAAGAAGAAATAGGAATTTGAGCACTCTTAGTAAAAGATGCAATTGATTTATGAACTCTTAATCATCATGCCTCATATATCAAATTGGCTTATGTTTAAACATGGTGTAAACCTTTTTTAGTTTTTTGTGATTTTTATGACATTTTGTAGTCTGCATTTTATAGTTGGCAAAACAATACATATTACCTTTTATTAACCAGGATGACAAGATTTTGAATTTGACACCATACTCAAAATGATTGAAAAATATTTTTCCAAGTAATAAATTAATTAATGACGTATAATTAAGTTTTGTAGAATCAGCAGTATTTTTCATGTCTTCAATTTATTATCCATGTAAAATTTCATATTTTCAGGACAAACAAAGGGCTTTTAACGACCAGAACAGACATGCAGAAACAAGAGCTTATGGTTTTGAAAAAAACCTACAAAACCATAATAATTTTTGTTCATTTAATACAAGAGAAAAATTTAGGTTAGGGGTTAATCTATTCACTGGTGGAGCAATTTTTTGACATAATCTTTGGTCAAAACCAAATTCATTAAACTGCGAAGCAATATTCAATTATATATGGTTAATATGTTGTATTTTTTTAGTTTATGCCAGAAACAAACGATAACATAATAGTAACAGGCGCAGGAGACTATGAAGTGCGAGTACATGACGTTATCTGCAAAGAGACAATAAGGACTTGCCTATGCCATTCTGGCAGGGTCAAGCGACTGGCTACCGCACCTGATCAGCGAGATGTATTTTGGAGTGCTGCAGAAGATGGTATCGTTAGGTATGCAATATATTTTATATTACTAGATACCAACTAATACTGTTTGCTTTAATAATTAATTCTCAAAGGTAAGCAATATGATATAAAGTGAAATAGAATTCATTGTTAGTCTCGTATCACCTCTTTGTGTGATATTCAGTTTGTTGTTGGGTTTAGGTTTCAGCTGAGTTATGGGACTGAGCCCCTTTTTCACTAAATACTGTTGTGATATTTTAATGTTGCGATTTTTGATGGTGCTTTTGAAATAAACTGGGAATTAGCGAGCGATGAAGAACGTAATAACGATCCGTGGTTCATGCCTATGAAAGTATGAACGTTGTTATTGCCGTTATATTAACTATTAATATTTATAATAAAAATAATATCAATAATTAATATAAACATTTCATTTATAAACTTCAAAACAAGCAAAGTATAAATATCCGAGACAACTGGCATTGAATAAACTATTAAAAGATCAATAAGGCAGTGGAGAGATGCGAGATATATAGGAACGCCGAGAAGCACGCAGGACTCACTCTTCATCTTGGAACCGGCAGCAGACGAGGCAGGACCAGGAGGGACTCCAGCCCAGGTAGCAACCCACGCGAAGTCAGCCCTTTTCACTTTCACCCGGCACGAGAACAAAGGACGCTCCAGTAAGACGATCCGGATCAGGCGATGCAGCTTAGAGGAGGACAATCCGAATCACGCAATAGAAGACGACCATAGAAGAAAGAAACACTGGCCAGTATTAGTATCACGTTACGAATAATTATAAGGTACCATTTTAATGTTAGATTTAATAGTATTCTTTTATTACGTACGTAGTTAATTTGTATATCAATTTTTAAATCAATGTGTGTAAATAAACCATTATTCCTTTTGCCAGAAGTTTCCTAAATTTTATTAACAGAACCTTGAGATAACGTAAAAGTTAAATATAAAGTTATGAATTATATGAAAAAATATATATAAATAATAAATATTTGAATAATACATTGATGGTGAAGCCAGAAATAATTATTTTCTTTTATTAGTTTTCGATCGCCCCTCTGTCAAGCCTGAGGTCTATTCAAAATTACACAGGCTTAAAAAAAATATTTTTTTTTTGGTTTAGCTATATTTAGGGTGCTGAATCTAAATATGTAATCAGTTTTTCTTGATCTGATTTACGTTTTTAGATCATTTTTTTTTAACGTGCAGTTCTACACGAAATGTGCAGACCTAATTCCATTTTGTGCAGTTCTAAATCACATATACAAGGATTGGTTCCTGCATTCTTCTCTCAAGTTTGTTATAAAATTAGAGGACTCCTGAAAAAAATGGGTCTTCTTAAATTTTCCAGATGGTTGGTGCCTATTTATTGACAGCTCAAAGCGAAGTTTGAAATGTGTCCTTCTACCCAATGGGAATAAATATGGTTCAATACCAACTGCTCACTCAACGAAAATGAAAGAACAATATAACACCATAGCTTTGGTCTTGGAGATGATCAAGTATCATGAACATAAATGGGGGATTTGTGCGGACTTAAAAATGGTAAACTTTCTCCTTGGACAGCAAAGTGCCCACACCAAATATCCTTGCTTTTGTGCCTCTGGGATAGCAGAGACAAAACACACCACTGGGTTAGAAAAGAGTGGTCTAAGAGACAAAGCATGGACGTTGGTGAAAAGAATGTAATTAACTTAGTTGAATGAGAGAAAATCATTTTTCCTCCACTGCATATAAAGCTGGACCTTATGAAGCAGTTTGTAAGCGTTCTTGATAATTACAAATCATCCTTTGCATATATAGGGGAAAAATTGCCTCAGTTGAGTACAGAAAAAATTAAAGGAGGAATATTTGATGGCCCACAAATAAGACAACTCATTAAGAATTCTGCCTTTGAAAGTTCAATGAATGAGGCTGAGCAAAAAGCCTGGACTTCATTTGTTGCAGTTGTCGGAAATTTTTTGGGTAAACACAAAGCTGAAAACTATGTTGAACTGGTAAGCAAGATTATTAACAGCCCATAATGCCAGATTACTGCTGGAGTTGTTCCAAAATGGATTCAAGAATGCCACAGAAAAATAGCTTCCGAAGTGTTCAATGACTAGTTGGTTTCATCTGTCTGCTGGTTGTATCTGTGTATATAATAATATTTGTATTATATAATAATGAAGTCCCTTGTTTAGTTTTTTTATTTGATCCATGAATTTAATTTAAAATAGTGTAAAGTATATTTTATAGAAATGTCACATCTTAGAAATTTGAGCTCCTGGGTAAAAACTAATGCTATATTGGAATTTTGGGCATCAAATACATATGAAATCAGCTCCAAATACTCCGGCACCAAGACACCCACCCCTTGGCCTGTATTATCACCAGAAATAAACTCGCCTCCTCCTGGAAACCATTTAACTAGATTTCCTATTTGTGAGTAGCAAAATACAAGCACAATATTTCTATGGCTCAAAGGATTAAGTGGATAAATATATTTAACGCCAAAATGAGAGAAGTGTTCTTTGATGTCTTAGCAGTTTCCTTTGTTTTGTGAAGGAGTAGGTATTATTGAATTTGAGTTTATTTGGTCCTTAATAGTGCAAAAGAATTAGTTTTTATTAAATCTTTGTAGCTGATCTAGTACAACTCGGAAAAATCAGGTGTCGGAGCAAAACCTTTCAACAAAGACTGCGAAGTGGTTTATTTATTTCTTACTTCTACCAAGAATTGTATGCATTGTAAGTCTCAAACATATACAGCACTACAACTACTAATCTGATTCTTGATAATTTCAGACAATTTGACTTGAGAATGCAACATATCTGTTTAAAAAATGAAAAAAATGTACTCATCGATTTGCGAACATACATGGGAGATTATTATGTTGAAGCGAAATGCATATCAGTTAACCCATTGAGAACTGAACTTATTGCCGTTGGAGCGAATGACCCATACATCAGAATATATGACCGGCGGATGATAAAACCTCTTAAGGTAGGTTATTATTTATAAATAGATTTTCTTTAATCATTCCTGCTATGCATTTACAGCACACACATTTTCTTTGTTTCCTTTCCAATTATTTCATTAAATCTGCATTGAGTAACAAGTCAGACATAGGTTACGTTAACAGCATTCTGAGCGATTGAGAATGGCATTTTGGTTGCTGGAAGTGCTTGTAAAAAGGAATTAACTTGTGGGAGCACAAAATTAGGACGTTTTATTTAATCTACATTGATTTCACTGTATTACCTGTAAAGTAAGTTTGTGAGTATGTCCCGCCAAGACTTATAAAGAGGTAGGCAGACATATTTGAACCAAGTGCCAAATACTTCTACCAAGTCTCTCTCGACATTTTACCTCTTCTCTCCTTACTAATACTCCCTACTTACTCATACTGTCAATTTCTAATTATTGCCAGATTTTTTGAATTTGGAATGACAACTGTTTAGAACTTATAAAAAATACATTGAGAGATCACGATCCCACGATTTCATTTGCCTATCATCACTTTAGGCTTATTAGATGAATTAAATCATTCACTATTTCAGCCCATGAACCAGGATGACAAATTTCCCCTGAATCAGTGATATTGCAGATAAGTGATTGGCCCAGTTACCCTCACATCGGTAAGTAGTATAAAGCATAAAGTAAGTAGTATTGGATGGGATCAGGGAAGGGGCATGATTGTCCCTTTTATCTATCTGTTGACACTTCTCTTCTGCTGACACTTCAGGCTTCTCTGGCTGATCCGAGTCCTTTTGAATAATCATTATATTGCTTTCTGGGTCATCCTTATATTTCCCTCTTCCTGTTATCTGCAGGATGGGTCCTGCAAACGTGACCGAATTGTTTTAGTTAGAGCTCCTCCTCTATGTTCTTTGTGAGTGGTCTCATGCACAGCTCCTCTCTTATTCTCCCATTTCTTCTCAAGTATCTCACCACTGTGATCCTACTGGTGTGTTTTTTGAAAATTACAAGGCATAAAAAAATCACATTTTTCAACAACATTATTTTTGCAGTGTTACTAATTTCTTGCTTTGGAATTATTATATTAGAGATCCGAAAACACATTATTATTAGCCTTCTCCCCCTCCTTGTCATTCTTCCCATCTCTACTTATTACTGTTATGAGGTAGTCATATGATTATGTTCATCATTGTAGATTATATGTAAGGGTTTATTATACCTTCCTGGGCATCGTCTTACTCTTAGAGGCATAGAGAACTTACCGGAATAGAGCTGAGGCAATACAATTCCCTTTTCTGGTGGTAATTCAATATTTTATTTGAGTAGTTGTTCACCTTTACTCAATTATCCTGTTACATTTTCAAATCCAGCCAAAGTGGAAACAACCGTTATTGAGGGTTTCAATGCTTGTGGGGATAGGAAAAGCATAAGTAGCAATCCCTCAGACTGCTCGTATTAATATAGGAGATGCCGAAATCAAGTGCTTGCATAGGTAGGGTTGTTAGCTCCCTTAAGTAGATTTGTCTTCACCAGGAAGGTGAAGAGTACTTTTCAACTACTCCAATTTTTTAATAACCCATTTTAATATTTTTAGGCACAAGCAAATATGTCTAGCCTGTCAGAAGACAACATCCCTCAAGGCTGTGTACAGTATTTTGTTCCAGGTATGTTTGTTTAATTTTTATAAATCATGCTCCTGTAAATAACAAATACAATCACAAACTAATAAAAAATAAATATATGTAAATAAAGAGGAGCTTTTAAGATACCTGTAAAACTTCATTATTGTTTTGTTTTTTAAGGTCATGTCCCCTGTCATAGAGAACTAACCGAAAGAGAGCTGAGGCAATACAGCGCAACTTATGTAACTTTCGGTCCCAATGGTAGCGATCTTCTGGTAAATTTGGGTAGCGAACAGATTTATCTGTTTGATATCAAGACAAATTCCAGGAGTCTACTCGTCAAGTTGACCAATGACAACAAAGGTAGCCTTTATATTAACAGTTTTTAATTTCACTCAATTGAGATTTTTAAGGATACAAATATTTAACAAGTAATAAAATTGAAACATCCTTCTTTAATGGTACTTTATTTCTCAGTGATGTTTCAAAATTTTACAGTTCATCCTCCAGCAATTTCAATCAGTCATTATACTTTAATTGTTAAATTAAATATTTCAAAATCCATAGTGACATTATATATGATATGATTCATCCACACGTGTTGTGTTATGAGTCACAGCCTTATTAAAATTCCTGTTATTATTCCCTGCCGAGGAAAATCGTTATTTTTTATTTAATTAATTGCAATAAACATTACACTAGACTGATTTACTATGGAAATTGTTTAATAACAATAGGTTATATCAGGCTATCTGTTGTGTATTATTGAAATGATTTGTTTGGCTGTTTTTGACTACTAGTCCAGTCTACTGGGTACTTTTACTTTTCTAAAGGTCAGGTAGAAGGTTTTTTTCTTATCTTTAATATTAGTTGTAGTATGGTGAATATGAGTTATTGACAGAGTATAGGATAACTTAATTTTTTCCGTGATGAAAAGGTGACAGTCTTGTAAGATTAAATTTACTTTTTAAGGCAGATTTTGTGAACATCAGTATCTCAATTCTTCAATTTCACCGCCATAGGGTATTTTCCTTATAAGATATTTTCTAACCTGAGTTATAGTCTGAGAGGCTTGAGGGTATCTGAATTTTGCAGTATAGTATTTCAAATTTTGCTGCTTTTTCGGAAGAGAGCACAATTTCAATATCCAAGGCCAAAAAAGGCCGATTTAGTATCTTGTATGTATCGATTTAGTATATTTAGTCACAGCCAGTAAATGCATGAATGAAAAGTTCTTATACAGGGTCTTACTTCAATGATTTGGTTGAGTACCATGAACCGGCTTTATTACCTCTCCCTCATCCCTTTTCGTCGAAGAATATGTTCCCATGTATGGAAGGGTATGTTAGCCCAGTGAGCAGAACAAGAACATCAATGTCCTCACTTAAAATTACAACATTGTCATAAACTGATGCTTGGGAAATTGCTGCGTTGACAATCAAGCCGTCAGCATTTTCAACGGCTTATTTCACTTGCATGCCATCTTTTTCCAACTCTCGTGCCAGCATCAAAATTAAATGCATCTTGTTCTCATTCCCTAGGAATCTTTCTTGAGTATTGACAGCATTTGTGCATTAAATATTATTTCAGCTAAAGTGAATACCTTGGAACAACGAATCCTTTCACAAGTTGATAATACGATTCACGATGCCATAATACGACTAGACTATATTTTTTTATTGTTAATCATAGTATAATTCTATTCCTGTAATGGTAATTTTGAATTTGTTCTAAAAAAATTGATTCTAGCAACTTTCTTGATTTTGTAATACTTTCTTTATTCAGTATTGTCACTGAGTAAAAAAGTATTGGCTTAATTAAAACAATATTGGTTTGATATATAAACATCACATCGAATTAATGTGCTATTAAAGAAGGATATTTTCCACGATTTTATTAATTGTATTTGTTTATTAAATTATTCTTTTGTATAAATGCAATTAATTTATTTTTTTCCAGAAATTTCGGAACCTCTGAAAGGTTATTGCAATGGCATGCAAATTGATAGCGATTGTATGTCACCAAGACATAACCCTCAGTTGCCTGACCACATTAATGCTTTAAAATTAGTAGTAAGTAGTACTTTAATTATTAGCTAAAAAAAAAAGATTAGTCTTGTCTGATTCGTGTTAATTAAGGCTTTGGTACCGTTGAATTTTTACTTGTTCTAAGATGGTCAATTTACCAAGAAATTGATTAATTATTGGCTCTTAATTGCATTTTATGGTGTTATTTCAAGCTTTATTTGGAGACCAAGTTGAAATTCTGTATAACATTTTGTGTTTTTAGCTCAATGAATTTTTGTACTTGTAATCTGCCAAAGTCCCAACAGACTATATGTTTCTAATAAAGATGTCAAGACATTTGATTTAATAGTGTTGAATTATATTTTATAAGGTTGACAGTATTTGTTATGTTTTTGGTTGTCAAGTGGTACCTTTTGATAAGGTCTCTTTAGGTCAAATGAGGGATATACACCTGCCAGAACTGACAGATACAGGAGTAAAACAACCAATCCAAAAAAAAAAGACTTCTAGTGAAATTTCTTTAATTTGTTTAATTAATAAAAGGAAAAAATAAACATAAAATTGAAACGATTTAAAAAAAAGTTTATATCCACAAATTATTAAAAACAACAAATACTAAATGTTATTTTCTACTGAATGAATCAATTTGTTCCTCATGAATATGTCTTTTGAAAATGTTATTTAATACTCAAAACTGAATCCTCAGATACAACAGTTTAAAGCAGCTAAAAAGAGTTTAACAATACAATAATATAAAATGTTGTTCGTTGATTTTTTTCTCCTAAGTGGGCTATTATAACATACTATTGACTAACTGGCTAATATTTAGGTCAAGTCATAAGTTACTTCTGTTTTTTATCAGACATTTATTTTGCTCTCATTAAATAAAAAAATTATATTAATTTTGACGAGTGCAGGACGCTTTTCATGGAGTTTCTTCTCTTGCACTATTTGCAACTGCTGAACGTATCTATCTGCAGTAATCGATAAATTTTCAACTTGTTAAAACAACAACTCGTGGTGAAATATTCCTTGACAATCCCACCATATACACAATAAAATCTTTTTGCCATGGATGTTTGCTTTCGGATCTGGTAGGGGTGGTTGATCCTTATCAAGCCACTGTCTTTTGCGGACTATATTGTCATAGGTAACCCATTTTTCATCGCCTGTTACAATCCTGTTTAAAAAAGGCTCAATTTTTACCCATGAGAGCAGACTTGTGGCGATTGACATGCGATCTTTTTTATTCCGTTCACTGAGATTGTGAGGTACCCACACTCTTAACTTGCTGACTTTCCCTAATTTCTCCAGTTGGAGGTTAACAGTTGATTGTGATATATTCAATCTTTCTGCTATACCTCTTGTTGATTGATGTGGATTTTGCTCCAATATTGCCTTTAAGGCAAGGAAAGTCGGAAGGACGTCCCGCCCTAGGTTCGTCTTTTAAGGTCGTTTCACCAGAACGGAATTTTATAAACCAATTTCTAACTGCCCGATAAGTTATTAATCCTTCACCACATACACTGCATATGTTTTTAGCTGTCGTCCTAGCACTATTGCCTTGTTTAAATTCCCAAAGCTTTACATGACGAATATGTACTTTTTGACTCTCCATTTCAGAGGTTAAAAAAACAGTTTGATCATAACGTGTATCACACAAAACAGTTGACAAAAGACTAACTGAAGCCTCGTCTATATAGTGAAAACAAAAACTTGTTGTCATGGTAACTCAAAGCGGGTAGATACGAACAATAGATTCTACTTAGCTGCATTGGAAGTTACTTATGACTCGACCTAATAACATGGAATTTCTTCAATGTAAACAGTTTTCCAAACAGTTCTGATTTCTTTGTTATTTCCATCATAAATGTCTGGTGAGGTGGCTCAGCTGAATGGCCCTTACTTTTTCTAACTTATTCATTTCAAATATCAGGTTGGCCAAAAAGTCTGTTCGGTTTTTTAAGCAAAAATAAGACACAACTTCTAAACACAAAGCGATTTATTCAATTAATGATATAATTGCCGTTTTGTTCATGTATCTTCTGCCATCTCATGGGCAGATTCATAATTCCATGCTCAAAGAATTTCCTGTCTTAACTGGCAAAAAAATTTTCCAAGTGGATTTTTATATCTTCTTCAGAGTTGAAGGTCTGTCCATTCAATGAATTTTGAAGAGACCAAAACAGGTGGAAATCTGAAGGTGCAAGGTCGGGCGAATATGGTGGGTGCGGCAAAACTTCCCAGCCAAGCTCCAGTAACTTCTGCCACGTCGGCAAAGAAGTGTGTGGTCTGGCATTGTCGTGATGGAAGTCAATCTCTTTACGGTTGGCTATTTCTGGACGCTTCTGGTGGATCGCTGCATATAATTTGTCCAGCTGGTCACAGTACACATCCGAATTGATGGTCCTGTTCGTGGGAAGAAGTTCGTAAAAGACGACACCCCTCCAATCCCACCAAATCGAGAGCATAACCTTCTTTGGGTGAAGTCTTGCTTTGGGGGTTGTTTGTGGTAATTCGCCGTTGAAGTGTCTAGTATCTGACGAGAGCACACTCGCAAGGGACGGACTGAAGTTAGCTATATATTAGACTGCTTGAAGTTTCGTGACGACAAAAACCGAACGGACTTTTTGGCCAACCCTTTATATTCTTCTTCTAAATACAAACACAAAAAATTATTTCAACATTTGATCAAATTAATTCTATTATAGATAAGAGTGCTCCTATATAAAATGTCATGACAATATGTTGCAGGGGAACAGTTTATTTGAAAAACAACTCTATTCAAGATCAATAAGAATTTACAACCAAGCAATTGAGTTATATCCCTATAGTTCTGTCATTTATTCTAATCGTGCTGCGGCCTACATGAAACGAGATTGGTAATGTGTTTTTTTGTATTTCCTGTTGCTCCTGATAATATATTTCTTCATGGTTTGAGTAGCATTATTAAACGAAATAATTTTCTTACAGGATTGGTGATGTATACGCTGGACTGAGGGACTGCTTAACTTCGTTAAGTTATGATCCAAGTAATGTCAAATCTTTTTTTAGGTATGTAACAAATTGTTTTTACAATTTATACTTTTTAAGCCTATTATTTTTTTCTCTAATTAAATAGAGTACTTAAGAGAAAGTGAAATCATTCCATTAGACAAACTATTGGACTTACATAAAACTTCAGCGAAGGTGTACTATACAAACTAAAGCCATTCAATGCTATATTATAATTTTTATGATTTCACAGGTTAACAAGATGTTTGTATGAATTGTCCTGGTATGAAGAAGCTTGGGCATCGTTGAACAATTTCAAAGAGAAGTTTCCATCTCATGCCACCAGTGTAGCCTCTGCCGCTCTCGAAAAAGATATAAAGAAGAAATTAAAAAATGAAGGTAGCCTATTAACTTTAAATTTAATGACCTCATATTCTTTTGTTCCTTTAATTTTTTTTTTAAATAACATTGCTACTTGCAGGCATGGAAGATAATGATAGTTCTTCTGTGGCTAGAAGTGAAGAGTTTAATGAAATCAATCCTAAAGAAGTAGTTTGGAGGGAAGCCGCTAAAGATTATATCCTTCGATTTTATGGCCACTGCAATACTACCACTGATATCAAGGAAGCAAACTTTTTTGGCAGGTACTGATAACAATTTAAATAATAAAAGGGAAAATTCATAAAATTGTACATTTTACTTTAATTTATGAATTTACTTATTACTATTCAGTTTTTTTTAATGTCTATTCTGTGTAATTTAAAAATGTCTTTTATTAAATCTAATTGATTTTCTAACTCACTAATTAACTTGAAGCCATAATTAACAAAATTCTAGTTTTGTTTCGTGGTTCTTGTGAAAGAGTAAAACTGGGGGCTACCTGGGTCTTACATGTCTTGGTACAAGTAATTCTTCAAAATCCCTTGTCTTATCTAAACCCAACAGATCATTCTTCGTTTGAGGCTACTACATCATGAATGAAAGAATGCCAAACCTTCTCTTTGTCCAATTTTTTACTAGACTACAGTTCTCCAAAGGTTGACTGTTAAATGGCCATAATTTTTATATTTCAGATTCATTTAATTTCTTTTCTTTTAAATTTACTCGTCTTATTTTTAAAAACATCTTAATGCTATATTTACTAAGTTGTTATTTTTTCTGTCTAATAATAAATTTTATAAATAGATAAAGGACTATTTGGTAAGGCTCCTTTTTCAAATACAAACACAAAAACGAGAAAAATACAAATAAGTAGTGAATTAAAACCAATGTGTTAAGACTTCTTTTAAATAAAAATAATTTTCTAAGTTTTCTTATTTCTTTTGTCTTTCAAAATTTCTTATGTTTTATTTTCTACCACATTTTCACCATTATGTTTCAGTGATGGGCAGTATATTGTTGCTGGATCAGACGATGGCTCCATATTCATCTGGGATCGTAAGACAACGAACAGCATTAGGATATTGAGAGGAGATACATCAATAGTTAACTGTCTTCAGCCTCATCCTACGTACTGCTTACTTGCAACTTCGGGAATCGAACACGTCGTCCGACTATGGAGTCCGAGGCCTGAGGTGAGCGAGCTATTGTCTATTGGCTATTTGTATTTATTTATTACGAAGCCCCTTTTCACGGTTAATGACATTAAATATAGAATCAATATATTCATTGACTTTGTAATGGGGTCTTTATTGCTTATATATTTTATCTTATTTTTTTCTTTTAACAAAGCTTTTATCTATATACAGCAGTTGTCATAAACTGGTGGCCTGCTGGCTGGCTACACCCAACAGCCGAAATGATTTATTTTCTAAAAATTAATTAACAATTTTTAATTTGCAAAATAATAAAACTTGGTTAAGTGTGCTGTATCCATAATGATCTGACTAATTATTACCTCTAGATTTATTTCCTAAGTTTTATTGAATTATTTGTCTTAATTTATGCATTCAAAAGTTGTTTGGCAGTTTCTATTGCTTGGCACTGTACATAGGAATTTGTCACCAAGGCTACAGCTGTTTTCTTATTTGTATTAATCTGTTTTATGTTTTTTTGTAATTATAGTCCACTAAAGCCCCAACATATTTTATATATATATTCTTAATCACCACATCAATATCTTTAATATGATACTATACACAACTAGTATATTGGAAAACATTTTTTTTTTGTTCATTGCAGATTAATTAACTGACTAATGACAATTATGATTTTTCATTGGATAACTTTTATTTTTAGCATCATCATGGTATTAAATGGAATTTCCATGCAAAATATCATGCCTCAAAAAAAAAAAAAATACTGATTGAATTAAAATTGTGAACAACAAAATTAATGATAGTTGAATGACAGTTTTAATTACTTTGTGTAATTATAGTTCAAAAATCCCTTATTATTAATCAGAAATATGAGATTTTTCATTTAATACCACGCTGAATACGGTAGGAAAATATTATTGTGTTAGTTACCAAGTAATTAATTTAATTAATGACCCTTACTATATTTTCTGGGGTTGAAAATATTTATATTTTCAAGTAATCGACCTCGATATAAAATTTCGGGTTTATAGGTCTATCAGGAGATTGACACCATGACAGATAGGACACACAGTGAAAACATGAGAGTTGATGGTTTTGTAAAAAATTAACAAAACCCTAAAAATATGGTTAAGACAAAAAAAATGCTTTGCTCATAGGATTGTTCTTTTTATGGTTTTGTTAATTTTTTAGTTAGTACAATAATATTCAATTATGCATACTCATTGGCCCTTTGCTGAGTTTGAGTTTAGACCCTTGATATATATTATCAACGTCCCGAAATAAAATATTATTGTTTAATCTCTGTATTTTTTCTTATCGTTAGTAGGGTTTGAGTTTTGAGGGTATATATTCCCCAACAGTGGCTCCTGAGCGTCTGTAGGAAATGAGTAGCTTCTTAAACAAAAAGATCCAGTCTAGGAAATCCTAAATAAAGGCTGTGAGGGTAATCGTATCACTGACTGCTAGCTAGGCCTCTGTGCCACTTACTACTAACACAAAAATATATTCTAAAATAAGAGAATTGAGTTGTTGTATAGGTCCTCTATCGTTTACAATTAACAGCCAAAGAAAAAATATATTAGGAGGATTAGGGCTTGAACCAGGGTCCTCCATAATAAATAGTTGGGGCTCTGCCAGCTGAGCTACCCTGCCTCTGTGCCACAGGTATATTGTGTACAGTCTTTGCGAGTGTTTTGACAAAGAGAATTCACATTTGGAGGGTGGGAGCTCACTTGGCAGAGTCCCAGGCTAGAAATTAGGAAGGAGCCGATCCTGCCAGTAAATTTTTTCTTTGGCTGTTAATTATTAATATTACAAAATGGTTTAATAAATAAAATAAAGTATTTTTAATCAGTTGAATATATTTCAAATAATATTATTTAATTCATAATTGATATAAAAAGAAATTAAATGACTAGGCTACTGATCCACAAAGCAACTAGTAATACTTCTCTGTAAATGTAATAGCTTTTAAAATTTTGTGCTTGGCAATTCTTGGTAAAGCAAAAATAAAGAAACAAAATATCTATTTGTGTGGTTTAGTTTTTATCTGTTGAAGGTTTATCTGTATGAGTTAACATACAATTAAAATTCGTACAAGGGAATGGAAGGAAGGTCATTTGCTGGGCTCGTAGTCAACATCCCAGTTATGTAATGGCTTAAATCAACAATGCTAGTCCACTAACAGTTTAGAAAGCGCCCTCGGAGGTCTGACCTTATAGCAGACAATACAGGCCTTGGAGAAAGCTCAATCAATGAGGCTATGTTAGGTTTTAAAGAGTTCAGTCACCTTGGCGTACGTTCTGTGCATGAAATGATCCTTTGAAAATATCTCCTTGTGTTATATTCGTCGAGCCCAAATTGAGAGGCTCTACTTTCAAACAGGTACTGGGCTATGGTCTTTCAACTGTCTGCCTGTATTTTCTGTTATAACACGTGTAAAACGATCCCACCATTTAGAAATGTGACAGATATATTTAAAACCCCCAAGGGGATAAGGTATATGTTTTGTCTAAGATGTAGAAGGTCACAGCACAGAAGCTATTGTAGATTTTATGTACAGTTCATTAGTAGAATTTAGTTCAGCAAAACGGAATGTGGGGTGATGGAAGCTCAGCTGCCCCCGAGTTTTCCTCCAGCCCACTGGCATGGACACAATGTGTATGTACTTAATGTATCGAGTGAATGGAATTGTGTATAAGGTTTGAATTAGCTCTTAAATGATGCAAATTGTAATTTTATGAATATAGAACTAAAAAAAAACGTTGATAGAATGGGAATTCCATTCTATTATTGCTTTATTTGACCACCGAAAGATCTTTTGTGATTGTTAGTCCTATTATTGTCATTAGATGGGCCTGTCGCTTTTGGTAAAACTCGATTAGTGTCTTGACGCTAGCTTTTCCTTGCTATTGCTGCCTGCTGGAGGAGGAGTGCTTTGCATTGACATATGAGAATGGATAACTTTCCTACACAAGCAAAAACGACAAGTGATGTCATCTATTAGTTTTAGTTTTTCTAAGTGGTATCGATTAGATAAAGTTCTGAGAAGTGGTTTCTTGGAGAGTACCTGACTTGAAGATGGTTTTCATCTTATTCCTAGCCAGATTAAGGTACAATTTTACTCTCTGAAATGGAAACAAACATTAGCATAGGAACTGTTCCTTGGACTCACTAGTAATATAGTTTTTATTTTTAAATATATATAACTTTTCACTTTTGATTTAAATTATTATAGGATGGCCATGAAAACGACCATGAAATCAAGGAGAAAGACGAGGTTGCGACTACAAACCAGCTGAGGATGAGAGCTGATCCGTTCGACATGGTGCTAATGAATATGGTCTCATCGAATCCTCAAGGGGCTGCGACATACAACTGCAGAACAAGTTAGCCGTATAAGAAAGAGAATTGTCCGATTGTTACCTTACCTCTGCTCGGTTAAACAAATCATTAATTCGTTTTGTTTTTAAAAAAATTGTTGGTATACACACTTTTTTTCATTCTTTTCTTGTCTCTTACTCTCGAATTCATGAAGAAGTTTTGCTTTGACTGGTATTAGTGCTTTTTTTGGTTCTAATAAATACAACTAATCCATGTTACTATTATTTTAACTGTAAAAGTGTATATATATTATTAATAAGTATTCATTGTACAGTAATATGTGCTATGAATTTTTAGGATAACTCTCAGCATAATATAAATATGTAAAGCTACGTATATTGTGATATTGAGTAGATAGAAACCATTTGTAGAAATTATATACACATAATATACACATAATATATATATATATATATATATATATATATATATATATATATATATATATATATATATATATATAAATATTTATTTTGATGTGGATGAAATATTTCTGTCCTCTATAATTTTCTTTTGCTTTTTTATTTAAAAACCTTATTTTATTTCATCGTATAAGTGAATTTATATATTAAAAATTGATTTCTAAAGTAGCAAAGTATTCTATATTTTAACCTATTCTCTTATGTTGTGTTTTCATAAAACCATTTAATCGTCTAGACTGAAGGGAGAGGTTATACTTTTATTCGGTTAGTGTCTGATCATCTGTCAGTCTGTATGTTCTGTGATAATGGGTATGAGGTTGTTAATGAACCAATCGAACTGAAAATGTTTAAGATATATTCCATGAAACCTTTAAATAAATATGGTTGGCTGAAATACAATAATGGGAAGCATAAAAAAAAATTAAAACATAAAATAAGTTGATGTTTTTTTCTAGATTTCAATATCATATGTTTTGGTTTTTTCTTATGTACTTATGAATCAAAATAAAGTTTTGGGTATAAATACTGTACACTTATTCTTCCAGAAGATTTCATTACTTTTTTTTTTCTTCAATATTTGTTGAAAAGACAATTTTCTGTCACTATTTGTTTAACAAATTAAGTCCTTTTTTTCAAACTGATTATTCAGTATATCCTTCCTATAAATTTCAAAATATACAATTAGTTCATAATTAACTAGATTGTAGTTGGAGAAAATTAAAAAAACAAAAATCTTTTAAAAAATGACTAAATGGATTAGCTACTGATCCTTGGATCAACTAGTATGAATATTTTATTTGAAATATATCAATATCAATATGATGATTATTTTCTCGGCGTCTGCTGAGTGTAATGGTCGTTTTCTGGGCGCTGACCGACCAGTTAAGTGTGGAAGGGTTAGTGGGGTATTGGGGAAGTGGTCACTTCCTACTGGTGCAAGGTGAACTGCAAACCAATCCCCATTCTTCTCTTCAGTCTTCAGTCTCCTGCCTCTTGTTTACTTACTCATTAACAGTGACTATATCTACGTGGAAAACCCTCGCCACTGGGATAACCATGCACACCATTGTCTATTGGAATAACTCCTTTGTCATTGTGAGTATTTTGATTTAATTTATTAACTAAAGCTAAATCAAGTTTTATTTAGAAACTAGGCAGCTAAATATTTGATGTGGAATAGTTAAATAAGTCATTGGCAAAATAAAAGTAAGTATAACTAACGAATAACAAATAAATAAATAATAAAAATAAATCAATTTCACATAATTTTTTTTTCACCAGGTATGGCGACAAATTTTTAACTTTGTACTATACAAAGTTTTGTTTTAATAGTTTCACAGTAACAATTATTTAGGATTTTTGTCTATAAAAGTTTTGAATTCAATTTTTTGTTAAATATTTTAATTCTAAGCTCATTAATTTCAGGACAACTTGGTATTTGATAATTCACAATAAACTTAATTAATAAAATAAAATTAATCTGTTAAAGATTGTTAAGTTAATTTCCCTTAATGAATAAATGTAAAGTTTGTACTAAAAAGTTAGAATTAGATGGAATTGTGAATTTTTTTTCTTTGCCAATATTTCAGTTCAACTTATCTATAAGATGTTGAATTCTTTTATTTTTTCACTATAACTTTAAAAACCTTCCCAATTAATAACTGTCATAAAAAACTTTGTTTTAAAAGCTTGAAAAAAACAATTTTTGAAAATGTTTTATTTGGATTAAAACTTCATTTCTCAAAAATAGAACTTAAAATGAACTTTTTTTCAAAATAAAATCTAACTATTATTTTTCATCTCTGCTTTGTAGGGTATCATCTTGAAGAAGTTTTATTACACCTGATGAACGATTGATTAAGGGTTTTTCCATCATCCTAAATCACCAGGCCTAGAGTCCTTGTTAACGTAAGGTGGTCTAGGATTATGGGAAAGGCTTAATTGATCAAACAACTACTATGATCAAAATCCTTGAATAATTGATGTATTTATTTATTATTTTATATTAAATACTAAAAGATATGACTTTAAGCAGCTTGTTGCGGTGATATTAATTGGTGCCTGCAGCTGCGGAAAGCAAAATGAAAATACAAGCGTAGAAGAAGATGAGAACCTGGTCGAAAGGAAAGTTGATCTATGGCAAATTTTCCACAGACCCAAAGGAAAATCGACAACTCTTAAGAACTTGATACTATCCCTTCAGAAACATGATTCAAAAAAAAAATATGTGCCTCAACAACATAAATTTAACTACCCGGTGAAAACTGTGACTAGTTCGACTGAGAAACAAACAACGAAAATGCCAGAGACGACCAAATCAGACGGGTTGATCTTGGAAAAAGTTTTTCCAAGTTTGCACCTGCAAGCAGAGGCAAACAATAAATTTATCCATTCCATTGTTGATGGGTGGGTGTTTTAAAATTGAAAATATATAATTTGTACTGATCTGTATTGAAAATATAAAATAAACTACTTTAATAATAAGTTTGTATTCTTAATTGCTCAATATAATCCAATTGTTAATATGTATTACAAATTAAAAAAAAAATCTAGGTTTATCTTAACTTTTTTCGTTTCATACAGAAAAAAGTAAACAAACGAATATTATATCAAATCATGACAAACGAATTGCCTTCCATGATATAAGCTAAACTCTTTTCAAAGTAGAATAATTTAATACACGGTGAGTTTTGAATCATGCCATAACTATTGTATCATGTACTTTAAAGCCTCATTTTGTCAATAAATACATATTTTATTTTATACTATGATATTTTGTTTAGGTAATGATCATCTCTATTAGAATTTATTTTTTAATTATATATATTTAAATGTTGTAGACATTCTTTAGTTAAAAACCATGAAAAATTCAAAAAGTTTAGGTGATTAATATTTCTAATTATATTATATTTCTATATTCTATTTTTGTTGCAAGGATGTAAGAGAAGATTTTCAGATGGTGGTAAATGCTTAAAACATATTTATAAAATAATAAAAGAAACAAGGAAAGGGTAGCTATATAATTGTATGATATTGACTACTACCTAAGACTAAAGAAAATGGGATAATATCAATTATATATACATCAATGCCACTTTAAAAGTTAGTTAGAGGTAACTAGCATGAACAGAATTAATTAAAAAGTATGAATGAGGTCTTAAAGGAATTAAAAATAATTAATATACACGAGGAAAAGCAAAAAGTAATAAATAGCTTTATTTGTTTACAAACGCAGTTTTATTTACTGCCGCTAGAGGCCAGCACCAATGAAGCAGCCGTTTAAGCGCTGGCAGTTATTAGTTCTAATGTCTTTCACTAGATGCCAGCACCAATTAGCATGGCCTCCCAACCAGTGTCGCGGAGTGGACGTTTCCAGATTTTATTTAGTGTTAGGACTTCATGATCCCGTAGGAGCTCACTTCTCCAGCTCAGACAACATTCGCTATCGGTCTTCCTACATTTTTTTAGGTTTCTGCTTCTCCCAATACAACCAGCATGACATCTTTTCCCTCTTTAAACTGACTTACTGATGCTGAATTTTGCACTATTTTTGATCAACTTTTTCTCGAGCTATAAATTCTGTTAATCTTCACTGATTGAAATAGTCAGTTTAATTTCTTCCGTTCCGTTAATTTACTTTTCGCCTCATTTAGTCTATACTGATGCCTTTCAATTTAAATTTGAGTATTTTTATGGTGGATGGATGATTAATTAAATTTCTATCAGCGCGGATCACTTGTGGTTTTTATTGGTTAGGGGATCCTTAATTAGGCTCCAGGATAATGGGAAAATGCTGATATAACAATAAGGGTGTCTCTTATTTATACTGTCAGTCAATTATGCATTAACAGGCATTTGCTCCAAATCTATTACAGAGGTGGTCCGGAGTACTGCTAAGGGAATGTAACAAAACATAATTTTGTTTCTTTTAGTTAGTCAGCTATTTTAAACTAAGAATAACACACATATGCATTAACTGGCATATATGCAGTTTCTGTCGTAAGTCCTGAATAATGGGAAAGTACCACAATATCATTAAAGAATGCTGTTGTACCAACTTCTTCGCCACAAATAAATAGAAGGTCCCCTCTTCTCGTACCAGAAAACACCCACCTACCTACGTTTCCATATTTTAATAATAAAAACCTTAGGCGTCAGTTAGAGAGGGGGGGGACTGGTTCATGAAACAGCTGAAGCCCACTAGCCCGGCATATATACGGATCTTTTTCCATTCATTCGGAACCCGGCACCTGAAGTGAACACTGCTCTCTCTCTCTCTGCACTGGCCCTTGCTGCTCTACTCGAACCATGGCTTTCTTATTCAACTACCTCCGCATCTCTCTTTCCTAGCCTCGCTATGTTTTAGTCGGACCCCACACCTTTCTAGTGCGATTCTCTGCCTTCGTCTCGCTAAAACTAGCACCTCTGCCAGTCTGCTTCACTCCGGTCCACACTCGCCTTTGGGATCAGGACGGTTTTCGCCTAGCCTTAGATACCGAGTGTGAATTCGTGGTCATTCCAAGACCACATAAACTACCTACAATACCTATCCTGTATATAGGGCGAAGTATATCGGGGCGCACCTTCTAAGATCGTATGGGGTCAAATCAATACGAATAAAGATGCCTGCAAAGGTCAAAAACCACAGGTTTACCCATTTTATCTCTTTCTTGACGCCTGTCGGACAGCGGGCGGGTCGTAGAGACCAGTGGCGTAACTATATCATCTGGGGCCCGTGGCAAATTCCTTTAATGGGGGCCCTATCATTAAGCTTTATTATACTTACGAGTAGTTTAGTTACCCACAACCAATAATTTGTATTATGGTATATATATTTTAATATTTTTATAAATAGGTACAATATTAAAACAATATTTCTGAGCTCGCGGCCACTTGGGCCGGGGCCCTCTTGGGTCGGGGACCCGTGGCATTTTGCCAGCCCTGCCACCCTGTAGTTGCGCCTCTGGTAGAGACCCTAGCCCACGGCGGGCGTCTTTACATGTCACAATATTTAATGGAAATGCATTGTGATTACAGTTCCTCTAACATTGGTAATAGATTGTTATTGGTTATTTACATGAGAGAAATTTTATTTCTGTAATGTTTAACAAGAAATACCATTTGTAATTACAAATTATATAAATTGGAGCAGGGGATTTCTTATTAAACTATTCCCTCTTCCTCAGTGGATTTATATTTCAAAAATTATATAAGGTATGGAAGGTGAAACTCAGGTAAGGTAATGAGTGTTATCAAAAAATTATTATTGAAATTAATAATTGTGCAAACAAACAAGAATTTGATAGGGCTAGAGATTGAACCTAGTTCCTCCGCAATCTCAGGTTTGGTGGTCAACTTATAATAGATGCGTAGGAAATAAACTTCATTCTGGGACCAAGTATAAGAATAGTACAAAGTTAACATTGTAGTATGCAGAAACAAAGAAAAATCAGTCTGGCTAACAAAAAAGGAATTTAGTAATTAAATTAACAGATGGGACAATATAAAAATATAATCCAGTAAAATACATTATTAAAGGAACACTTGAAGCTAAAAACAAAGAATAATTACGTTGGTAGCTAAACATCTCGATATGTTCAGTAAACAAAATAAAAAATGTAAAAGTATAAATAAAGGAATATTTCCCAAGGAAGCAAGCATCTACCTTGAAGGTGAGGTGTTGAAATACCGATTTAGAGTGGCGGAGCGAGCATCAAAGGATGGATCAAATACTATAGTTTTGTGGGAAGGAGTACAAAATCAGAGATGAGATTTTGTTTCAGGAGTAGACTATGCTTTTGAACTGTTGGCTATTTTTGAGTAGAAGAGTTTATCGGGAGATCAGCTCAGGTTGATGAGAGAGTTGGTAGGTTTTCATTAAGACAGTGTTTTGACCATACTATGAATGCCTGCATCACATTCTGATAAGAAGAAATTAAAATAATGTAGGTGTTTAACATGATTGGTAATAAAAGAGAGATATCAAAGAATAAAAACAAACTGAGGTATATATAAGTGCAGGGTGGGTAGCTAATGAACTGATATTAATGAGTAACAGTTGATTACAAACATATATAGATAATAGATAAACAAGTAATATATAACTGCAATGATAAATTTATATAGATATGAGAAAACCAAAAAGTGTGTTAAACTGGATGCAAAAGGAAGTAATGAACAAAATGTGTGATTATGGTAACATAGGTAAGATTTTTTATAAAACAAAATTTATGTGATTAATAAGGAGAGTGTGAATAAGAGAAAATGGTCGATGGTTAAAATAAAATAAATATATTTGAAGATGCTTAGAGGAACAGATATAATCTGAAGAAAGTGAATGGGTTAATAGATATGAAAATAATTAAATTTACATACTTTGTGTAAGGGAATTTTGACTGTTCAACATTAGAGGTAACTGCGGTAATGAAGAAGGGTAGAGTAACGGGGTTTCAGGAGTCAATTGGTTTATATAAGGAAAAATAAAGCACGAGTGTTGAGGGTGTGAGATGTGTCATGCCCACAAATCATATGAATATTGCGTATAGCAACAATATTTATTATTTTAGTAACTGTAATATTTGTGTTGAAAATTTGTTGTCAGTTTAGTAATTAGCTGAGTTCTTAATTGACATGAGGTGTTTCTGATAAAAGTCCACGAATGTGGTTTGTTTGTTAATGAATGATTTGGGTATTGGAGAAGCCAAATTTATAGTTATCAATAAGAAAATGTTTCAGGAGCTTAGAACTCATGTCATGTTTGATCTATTTATAAATGTCTTATTTAGTATCACCAATATTTTTGAGACCTACAAGGAATTATATATGTGCAGTGGGTAACAAGGAATTGAATCTACACGTCTGGAAAAAAGGTTTTTTTATTTTATTGTTGGGTTTTGGCCAAGTTTTAGTTGTTTTTTTTTTATTATTTGGAGGACATTAAAGCCAGGGATCTATACAAAGAAGGTTTTCGTGTTACACCCAAAGGTGTTGATAAGTTTAAGTTAAGGTTGGATGGTGGTAAAATCTATAGATAAGCGAGTTGATTAGAAGTACTGTGTGTTGGTCGGTGGGTAAGATGTTGATGGCAAGTTTTAGTAAGGAAAGAATATCGAAGATTCAACTGATAAGGTTTTATTTGTTTTTTGACAAAATAGGTGGCTGGATAAATCATTCATAATAAGTCATGTGTATGAGGGTTTATTATACCAATCAGTTATGATTTTGTTCACTGTTTATTCTCTAAGAGGCCATAAGCTTTGGGGCATCGAGAGTTATAGGTCTTTTTATCTATGAATTTGGTGATGTTTTGTGGAAACAGGTTGAGTAATATCTTTAGATATAGGATCTTAAGTGAATGTATCTTTGAAAAAAAATATTTATTTTCTCCAGGCAATCTTTTTTGTTCAAGTTAATCTTTTGTAAGCCCCTTCACATACCCTTGGTCAAAATCATGTCAGTATAGGAACTCTTGTGTGATTTTGGGATCAGTATTAATATGTTATTAGTCATGATGGTTTTCTTAGATCGGGTCTGGTTGGTGGGTTCTTCTTCACTTTTGGTATGGAAGTAAAAATAAGTGCCACGTCGACTACTAAGTTGTTATTCTCAGGTTTGTTGCATTCCTGGTGAATAGCCAAGTTCCTCCCTAGATTTAATATATTAAAATTAAAAATCATTGGTAAGAGTTGCTAAATTTTTAGTTAGGTTAGTGTAAGTGAGGAATTATTTATATTCCCATGGATCTTGTTATTCATTATTCTTTTTTAGTTAAAAAAATTCAAATTTGCGAAGAAAAATTATTGATTAAGTAGAGTTCACACCGAGTCAGTACTTACTTATAATACAGGAGATTTGATTCTAACTTAGAAGATTAAAAGGAACTAATCAGTTTTTTTTTTTTGTATTACGAACAATGATGTGTTTTTTCTTTTTAAAACAGTGCAGAACAGAGCTTCTATTGTAAAGAGCATGAAGATTAGTTAGGTATCTAAATCTTTGATCCCTAAATGAATTAGAGAAAATTAAAAATAATTAAATGAATGAGTTCATAGTTAGCCGTGAGCACATAAATAAATAGAAGAGCTTGGATTTGTCAGGATGTTGTGTATATGTGGAGGGCATTGAGCATTGATGGTTTGGAAAAATCTGAACCAAGTAAGTACTCTATGGCAGGCCTTTATTTGTGTTTTTTTTTCCCAGGGACTGATTTG
The DNA here is from genome assembly GCA_930367205.1 of Acanthosoma haemorrhoidale. NCBI lineage: Eukaryota > Metazoa > Arthropoda > Insecta > Hemiptera > Acanthosomatidae > Acanthosoma > Acanthosoma haemorrhoidale. Next base: position 56,885,197 of record OV884011.1, read on the forward strand.
CAATAGGTCTTCCTAAATCATGTCCAATGCTGCTAATAACGAGAAGGGGGAAGAATAAATAAATTTGGGAGATATCAGTGTAAACATTGTGGATGTATTTAGGAAGACTATTAATACAGGATCAAAAAAGAAGAGCAGATAAGTGATGATTAGGAATATCAACTACTTTAGAACAGTTGGAAAGAAATGCCCTCCTCACATTGTCCAGCTATTCTGGTTTCCACATCCGTTGATAGCCACTATTCAGTTTGATTCCGTAGAACCTATAGCGATTGTTAAATAGTGTGTTGATTCAAGAGTACTATTGCAAGTATCTCTAAATATGGGTTTTTTAAAGTATTTAAGTAGGGTTTTAAGACAAAATGATAAAGGATTTTCAACTTTCTTATTACAAATAAAGTGTTCAATCAAACTGGTAGGTGACACAACACTTTTCAACTCCTAGACCCCTGTTGACTATTGAAATCAGAAAAAAAAAAAAAAAAAAATCAAACAAACATTGTTGAAAAATAAACAATTAAGACATGCATCTGTTCACTAGTACTTCATGTAGTTTCATTAACATATATTAAATGTAGCATACTTTTTTTACATTAGTATTGCATTATCTTTTAAAAATTTTAATTTAGATGCTTCGGTCTGGTAGGTAACTAAAGATTTTCTGATTGACTTAATCTTATTATTCACAATTTAAGCTGTTGAGTTGTTTTGGGTTTACTTTGTGTGCTCTATTGTATAAATAATTGAAAAAACATCTTCATAGAATTTTAAAATTTAGTAACTTTGAAGCAATAAGTAAAAAGTGTTCTTTTCAAAATATTTCGTTGTATGCTTCTGACAGTTCACAATTACTAATTGATGGACCATTTACAACTTAAGTTTCATTTATTTTCAATGTAATGTTTATTTTAGTAAAAGTAAATATTAAGTAATTTTATATTAGCATGAGATACTTACTTTTTAAGAAATATTTCATTCAGTAGGCTTTTACTCTTTACATTTCAGCTTAATACAAGTACAATTACATCTTCAATCTTGGAGTCTTCTGGTGTTAGTAACCTGTGCTAACGTGTATTTACCATTTTCAAAACTAACACATCTTTTTTGTCTACCCACAACTGATTGGTTGTGGAAAGACAAGATGTGTTATTTTACTGCATTATTCCACAATCCGGCAATAATGTTTTTATTTTCAAAACTACTCACATACCAAACAAAACCAATATTTTCAATATAGCATGTCATAAAAAAAACTAAGGATAAGGTGGGTAAAAATAAAGATCTAGATTTTAAATAAATGTTTATTTTGACAATTATTGCATTAATAATTGTTCAATATGTTAATGCTAAGAATAAAATCCAGTCAAGAAACGCCAAACTACTTCTGAGGACTCCATCAGTACAATATATTTGGTTTTACAAGAAGAAACTGATTACCAACAAATGCAATTACAAATAATAATGATCTTTTGGAAAGAAGAATGGGTGTTTTATAGACATATCAACTTTCACTATTTCTGTTTATTATAGAATGAATAAGGATACTAAAAGCAAACTTATACAAAAAGTTCACATTGTGAATGTTTAGCATTAGAGGTGTCTTTCTTGGCGGGTGAGAGTATTACATTTCAAAACATAGCACTAGTAGTGAATTATTCTTCTAATTAAATCTCTACATAAATTAGCGTACAGTAAATTTTCTTTGATCCAGGTCTCTTTAATTACTAAACATCACCAGTGCATTTTGCATTTAGTGTGCTTTTTTAAAATGTGCTCTGTTTTTACAATTCAATTTAATTGATTGGTAGTTTAAAATTTAAATTTGTTATTATATTAGTTGAAATAGACTGTTTTTTATAAGCACTCTGAACAATAACACACCAAGCAGTATCCAAGTCAAAGAGAGATGTCTGTACTTGATGTAGATTTAGCCACTATCATGTTGTTGACTATATAAGTACGATCTAAGAATCTATATTTTCTTATGCACCCTGCACTTTACACAGGTGGTCTGAAAAGTTTCCGACCTCAACATGAAGATGATAATAAAATAAATAAAAGCTTTGTTAGGTCGGAAACTTTTCAGACCACCCTCGTAGAGTAAGCACCACACTATTAGGAGATATAGTGGAAGAGGAGTTCCCCCCCCCCCTTGTGCACTCCAGGATATTCTTTAATGTCAGAAATTTTTACAGTGTACATTGAGTTGGATCACTGTGTAACTCAAGGTTGCTTCTTAAGAAAGAGGTTAAGATAGGTAGAATGTTAGCTGTTCCTTGACCTTAGCAACCATTCATAACAAATTGATCTAAACCATTCCTCTTACAGTTCAATTTTAATAACACTTCTTGAAATACAACATGATTTGAGGATTGATTGTCATATAGAAGATGTGTAATTTATTTGTGAGGGTAATTCGCATTAAAAACAAAAAAATAAATTTAGTTAGCAATGGACACAGCTAGTTATAATTTACTAGCTTCAGCATAACTGATCACATTAAATGTGATTATTACAACCATTATAGCAGATGTACTTTAAAAGTAAAATCATGTAAATGAAGATGTGCTTTGCTTTCTAATGTGGTACATATTGATTACGCTGGCACTGAAGAACAAAAGTACATAACCATATGATTAAAAATACTTTTATACTAATGAGCTAAAAACATAATTGAGATCAAACAAGAAAATCAAGATGTTATTTATTACTGTAATTCTACAAAGGGACTAACATTTATACATTTTACCAAAATTACAGTAATAAATAAATAATTTGACTTAGTTTAAAAACGACTCATTATGCATAAGCATAACTTAAATTTAACGAATTTCAACCAGCTCAGATATATATAAAAGAAAAAAAAATATAGCACCGACATATTTATTATATTGTCTGATTTATTCAATTAAAATAAATTGTTTGTAACAATTATTTATTTAAAGTTCCACTAATGGTAATAATTTATGTACCACTGGTGATAAATATAAGGTCATACATATTTACTGTAACTGAGATTATCTACAGGTGACAGTCTTTTCTTGCCAGAATGGGCAATCTGAATCTATTTAGGGGGTGATCACAAATAAAAATTATGAAATAAGGAATAAGAAATACTTATCCTTAACCAAGGCATCAGAACATGGATCCTTTGAAAGCTTTGTTTAACTACAAGTTAGTCGCCATCTTGCCACTCATTAATAGTCGATTGACCCTATTCCTAATTCCCTAACAGATTAGTTTTCGACACTAAAACGAGAACCTGGTATCAGAATTTTCCTAGCATGTTGATTGTAATTGTGCTAACTTCAACCCAGATCGTCAAGTGGTGTGTAGGTCATGCAAAATGTGCCCAAGTTTAATACAAGCCTGAATTGGTAATACAAGTGTATTTGTAGTTAGTTGCAGTTTTTTAACATCTTTAATCTGCCATACTTGGCGACCCTACATTATAGAAACATGACCCATTTACCCAAGATGTGCCAATTGCATACACCTGTACTGTTCTTTAATCAGACATAAATTGTTAAATGATAAAAGTATTCAATATTATTTCAATTCTTAACTATTTGTATGGGTAAAACTTGTATTCTGGTTATTCTAATTAATAATAATACATAAAAGATTAATAATTATTTCGAATCTAAAATTTTCAAAATGCCAAGGCAATATAGACAAGATCACCCCATTGTATGTAAGCCTTCTATATATCTTCGCCAAAATTAACAATTCATAATAAATCTGAAGTTATTTATTAATAAAAAAATGCGCTTACTTACCTTATATAGCGATGGTTTTCATACTGTACTGGTTGTTGAAATATAAATTACCCATCATGAGTCATGTCACCTTCAGGGAATTGAAGATATTACTCATACCTACTACTTAACGTTATTACAATTTTTTGATAGTTATATTGATTAATGAATATTGTCGGGGAACATGGATTATAAGAAGCAAAGTATTACAGGATAGCAATACAACCAATTAAGCTATTAATACTAACAGTAGTAACATAAATTGCTCAAAATGACTAAGAAGCAACCATCCATCAATGAACGAATTCTCAACTCTGAGCTTATCTTTAATATTTTTTTTTTATATTGATGTAACTAGATTATTAAATAAAAAAAATTGAACTAAATTCGAGAATTGAGTATTAACAAATAAAAAAAATGTAAACAAAAGGGAAAGAGTTCCTTACCTTAACATCTTACATACCAACTGAAGTTAAAAGTTACGTTAAAGAAAAATAAATACATGACACAACAATCAAGCATTGCTATAAAATTAAAAATGTCTCATCTCTTTATTTCTAATTGAAAAATGAAGCAACAATACCATTTAAATAAAGAAGGAAACTTAAGTACACGCTTATTTGTTTGGTAAATAATACGTTTAAGAAATAGGTTTCAATAAAAGACATATTGAAAATATAAAAGGGACAAGTATATTAAGGTGAATGTTGCTGAAACAAAAAAGTGTGCAAAGTGCGAAGTAGTAGTGGAATTGTGAACTTTAACAAGGATGCTTTATTTAAACTTGGTTGAAAATACCTAGTTCTTTTTTAAGGAAAAAGTCAGAAAAATCAAACAGGTTGAATTATGACAGTGAAATTTAATTGTATAACATGTCTTACATATAAATCATTAAATTATTCAAAATAGCCACCTCTGGCCCTGTGCACAGGCTTGTATTCTGCAGGGCTAGTCGTCTATTGCAGTACTTTTTGTTAAAAATTGATAACTGTTTTCACCAGGGCATTTTCAGGGTCTCCAAACTAGCGTGCCCCCTGTGACAAGCCATTAAATACAAATGTGACTAGTTGGAAATTCCAGAGGGTACAAATCTGGAGCTTTAATGAACTTAGGGACCAGGGGTCTCTAACCACCCCTGAACTGATTGAGCCTTGAGAGGGAGGCAGATTATTTCTGGAAACCCCAATTTTTTCTAGCAAAGAGAATCCTGTTCAGGGGTTTCACCTTAGCACTCCAAAATATCTTCCTGGTAGTCCCAGGCACAAGTTCGCAAAAATGAAGTTTTGTGGAACCATTAAAGTTGTAGTTGTCGAAAATATAAATTATCCATTATGAGACATGTCACCTTCAGGACATTGAAGATATTACTCATACCTACATATCATTATTACAATTTTACAAGTTCGCAAAAATGAAGTTTTGTGGTAACATCAAAGTGTAGCCCCACACCAAACTATCACTGAGCTTAGATGGTGCCCTCGTTCCACCCTTTCAATCTTCTCTTGAGTTTCCCAGGAGTTGTATGATAACACCATGTCATATGACAATTAAATTTTCTCCCCCGAAAAAAAATATCTTATTATGACGACAATTGGCGTACTTGCTTAGCAATGCCTTTCCTCTGATCTTAAGTGAAGCAGTGAGCATTTCTCTGATAGGCACTCTTTTGAAGGTCATTTTATTTTATGATAGGAAATTGGACCTTAGTGAAATACTCATCTCTCTTGACATTATAATTTTATGTTTTCAGTGTATTTATTCAAATCAATTTTCAACTGCAAGGCATTTGTTGTTTTTACCGTACGTGGTCGACCTTACCGAGGCCTGGGTTACAAAGACTAAGTTGCAATGAAGTGATTAATTGTGCGACACACAAACATTCGATTAGATGAATTCCTAATGGTTTAAGAATGAAGAAAGAAGAATGGTTGAAAAATGTCTCAGCTATACTTACCCGCCGTGTGAAGAGCAAAAAAGCAAGGTCAATTTCTTCCAGGCTTCTCTCTATCGTATCTAAATGAAACTCAGATAAACTAAAATGGAATATAAGCTTCATATCAAATATAAACAACATTTTGTTACAGAACTTATGGCAGGATTAGGTTGTTTAGTATTAAGATTATTAGGTATATTTGTTTTTTAACATTGTGTTAACAATTACTGTAATTATAAATATGTTATATTTAAAGAATAATTTTCAATGGATACATACAGCTTAGCTTTAACTAATACATATATACAGTAGTTTAAGCCAGTAAGTGCTAAAAACAAGGTTTCGGTTTAGTTGTGGTAGAAGTGTATAAATTTATGATTTCATATATCATGTAAGTATATATATATATATATACATATTTAAATAATACACAAACAGCCATTTAACGATACAGTAAGGGGTTCCAAAAGATAAAGAAATCAAACTCTATTAGAATGTAACTAGTTTTTAAGACAATATAACACACATTGCCATATAAATGAGCAAATGAAAAAATATTCTTTAAAACTTAATTGAAGTCTTTTGAAAATGATGGTGTGAAATTATCACATTTCTTGATTAGCTTGACAATTCAGACTGTATAGCATAGCTTTAAAATTATGAATGAATAACATACTCAAATAAACTACATATTTTATTATGTATTGTAAAATGTTAATGTTGATTATGCAAATATTTAATTGAGCATCTAACAAAGAGATAGCAAATGTATCACAAATCTTACAAAATAAAATGCATTACAAATATTAAAGTTTAGGCAATAGTCAAATAGCCCGCTATTTAATCGACTGATCGCTTACTTAACTGCGACTTGCACCATCCAATAGCTGATGACAAAATATCACTCCTAATAAACGGTATTAACTACCTTAAAGCCAGCTGTTTATTTAGAGCATAATGAAAAATTAATTTGCTGTTCATTTCTATGATAAGTCACATCTAAACTAAATATATCAATGATAGTGAAAATAATTTATTCTAAACAAAATAATTTTTCAAGGTATATTTGACAAGACCCTCGACCCTCGCTCATTCTGGTTAAGAAATAATAACGTTCAAAATAAAATTGAAGATTAAAAAATTAGTATATTTTTTAATTAACTACTCGCAATATTTAAGTATATTTTAACCTAACTGACTTTTTCTTTTTAAGTGACACATTTCAGAAGCTAGATTTGAAGTTGTTTTTTTCTTCTAAAGGTTAAGTAGATATTGTAATATTAAGAAGGTATTGTAAACAGAATATTAAATATTTAAATACAAATAAGCAGTTATCGACAGGTTTTTTTTTATGGTCAATGTTTTAGCCAATGAAGATTCTTAGGGTTAGATTGGTTTTATCAAAACCAGAAACCCTAATATTTCCGCCTGTTTATCTGCACTACAGTATTAGTATTGGCAATTGTTACATAGAGGTCCTGTTCGATATGGAGAAGTCAAAAAAATATCTTGTTATTGAAAAATCAATTGGTATTTAAAAAATTATATTTCCTAATAGTTTGGAATAGGTTATCTATTTTTTTAACAATCTCAGTTTTTTATAGAGATGATATATTGCATGGAAGTTTGGCTTGATGCTCAATAGATGAACAACAGTGTGAAGGGTCAATTATAATTCCATCACTCGTACTTAAGCAATAAGCCTGGTCCTATCATATTAAATAAATTATCAAATTTAAGGTCTCGATATCCTGATTATTAATAAATAATAAATTTTGGGGCTAAAGACATATCTAAGCATAAAAATTTGATAAGACTGGTTTAAAAAAAAGTTTTCTTAGCTTTAACACAATCTTTAATTGAGCGATGGATCAACTTTCCTTGAGTTATTGAAATTTATTTAAAAGGGGATTTTCAAGGTCCCAAATTTTTGGGCAAAACCCAACAAGGATACATTTATACACTCTACTTAACAAAAAGTAGCTCCAATAAATATCTCAATAAATTTACAGAATGTCATTACATCAATTACAATTTGTATTTTATCCTTATCTAACAGAATCTATATCAATAACTTTATTGCTTTATGCTATCTATAAATACATTTTGTAAATACATGTTTAGTTAGTAATTTATGTAAATAAAAAATCACAACTACTGATGCTTCCATTAAAAAAAGAGAGAAAATTAGTAAAAATAATTAATTAAGTAATAATAGTTAGTTAGTTAATAAAATTAAAATCAAACACAGTGCACAAGTTGTTAATTTAATACGACAAAAAGAGTCATATTAAGTATAATCTTATTTGATCGAATATAAAAAAAAGTAAAGGTAGATACAATCGGTGTGTCTGTAGGGAATAAGAAAGAGGGTAGATTTATGAGAAGATGCATATATAAACTATAGAGGAGACTTGTTACTGCCTACCCCTGACCTTGCCTGTGCGGGAATGGCCTCCCAAGGCCAGACATATCCCCCTCTTCCAGCATGTCTGTTCCTCTTATGCTCATCTCTTCTGTTTCTAACAGGTAACCATTGCTCCGAGGAAGTCATGGAGCCAATGAATGCCCAAAAGCGGAAACTTCAACACCATTGCCGATATATAACTCAGCCAACGGTGGTGGAGTTACCAAGTTGTGGCACTCGACTAAAGATGCCAAGTCTCAGGCCTGTAGATGTAGTTACAACTTAATAATTAATTAAAAATAAAGTTAACATCATTATAAATTGTATGCTACCTTTGAGTAAACACATGAAAATTAAAAAACAACATCAGATAATCAAATTTTAAAGGCACATATTAGATTAAACATGGGAATCTGCTTGAATTGTGTAAAGGTATTGAAATTGATTTCTAATCAAATTTATAAATTGCAGCGGTATAATTCACGCAGATTCCCACCAAGAAAATTACTCTATACAGACTACATATAACATATTTGGCACAAATAAATCAATGCTGTTGCCATTGTTATAAATTCATGCATTAAACAATAATTATATTGAATTAACACTAATAAATTAAATAAAATTATAATGTTGACTACAGAATTATACCTTTTAACTATTAACCAAGGTAGAATATCACAAATGCAAAGTAACATTATAAGCATGTAAAAAGCATAATTGCAATATGACAGGATTTCTAAATCAACATTCAATACACTAAATAAGGGGCAACTGAACGAAACATTAGTACCCTGTGGAGTTTTCTTTAAATTTATCCAGCTTATGTTGACTCGATGAATCTCTACACCAAAGTAGGGTAACTCCAGACCCCTTGGCATAAAATAAAAAGCCAACGGTGGTATGAAGTTACCAAACCTTAGTGCAAATATGTTGCTTCGGTTATGAAGATGCTTGAGCAGGTGAAGTCTTTGTTATACTCCATAGGACCATCTGTTGTAATCCCCTCCATCTGCACCCTCCTATCCAACATGCAAGTGTGTTGTCCTAGGTAAAGGTCTCACATAGAGCATTAGACTTATGTTGTGGTACTGGCACAAACAATTAACAGATTATAAGGGGTATAGGTTAGGCGGTGCCCGGCAAAGCTAAAAAGAAAAGGGGGAAGATTTTACATTTTCTCAAGCTAAGAAGCACGTGGAGTTTTACAGGTGAAATATTGTTAATGGTTAGCAACGAACGCTTTCACTATAAGTACATAACAAGTTTTACTTTGTTTCTAGAAAAAACAAATAACACAGTTGCGGTATAGGTTGGGACGCTACGACTAGGCTGTTTCCGATTGTTTTGGGAATAGGCCGTTAAAAGCTTTAAAACGACTCACCGTTAATACAGAAGATGTGTAGAGTAGAGAACACAACTACAAGAAGAGAGATCAGAGAGAGAGAGAAAGTGAGAAGAGAGAAGCTTGAAGACACACAACCGAACACTGAAGACTGAAGACTGGTGCTCGGCGTCACTGGAAGCGGCTAGGGTAAAGGAGGGGGGAGTTCTCCCCCCCCTCCACTTCACCGCTTCGAACCAACAGCCATTTCCCTCCAACTTTAATGCTATTTTTAGAACATAGATTTTTGGCCATTTCATTGTTATTACATTAATATTACTAAGCTATAACCATTGATCATATATTTAAATAGTATTCCCGATCGAGATACAATTCACAACATGTGTTCGATTCTCGCCCCAAAGAGGAATAAACTGTCTAAGTTTTTATTTTAGTGATACATGATTGGTGAATTTTTAAATAATCCAAGCCTACTATATATGCTGGCAGAAAATAAGGTGGATATTTGGAATGTGTATTTTACTAAACAAGGATAAGCAAAAAATACGGGTTAACATATGACCGGAAATAAGCTGTTTCTAGTGGTGCCGTTCAGCTGCCGATACCTAATCTTTTGCAGTTTATGTTATACCGTCAAGATGAACGAGCAAAAATAAATATTTATTGTAATTTCAATATCCCAACCAAAGAAAATTAAATTGATAGATCTTTCCAAAAATACAGACGACAAGGTCAGAATAATGTTATGTCTTCTATTACCAAAAATAAATCGAGATTTGCCGAAAATTCACAGGTATAGGCTCGGTTTGCTCACGAAGATTGATAGTGAACATGATTTTTTAAAACTAATAAACATCTGATATTATCAATACGTGTAATTTACGGCCGAGCTAACTAATTGTTTGCTAAATCTTGTAGTACATAATAAACCGCACTGTTGGTATTTTATTTTAAAAACAAAATAACGTTCAATTGAATTCAAAAAGTTCATATCCGAACATTTTTTTTCCAGATTTGTACAAAAAATCACCCAACCCTTGATTCTTATTTTCCTCCATTGAGTATTTAGGTTTTGTTGCTGGTTGTGATTGAATAAAAGAAAGGTATCAAGTTGGTATTCCTACAAATAAGTGTCTTCGTTAATACACTAGCGCTTTCGACAGCTCAAACTGCAATTATCAAGTATTTTCTTCTTTAAACAAATGAATAAGAATTTTTCTTCACTTGAAAAAAGTAAAATAAGTCTTAAGGTGGGAAGAGATTGTTTCGTTTTACCACTCATTGATCTAAAATCTCAAAGTACTAATGACAAAGAACATAGGTTATTAAAGTTGTTTTACTTGAGTATCCGCAGTTCATAAGTTCGAAAGTGTAAAACGCTCAATTCAAAGAGGGGCGTCTGATATGAACGAAGAGAGAGAAGCGTGCAAGCAGCAAATTCACGGTTGCACTATGAAGAAGATGAAATGCAGGAAGAAGTTTGATAAGAAAGAAAAACTTTTGTAGGAAAGGATGAATCGATGTGCTTTTTGAACGAAAAAATGAAGTTTTAGGTTCATTTTTACAAACCAAATAGCAGTAGTTAGACGGAAACAGCGAATAGGCAGGGAACAAGGATTATGAGGGCTGTGGGAGATAAGCAGCTATCGGAACCCACATGAATCATTAACATTAACAGGGTTATTAGTTTTTGCTCTGTCGTATATTGTCTCGCACATTCTGCGTAGTTCCTTGGATAGATTTCTATTAGCAAAATAAACGGTTCCGTACAGGTTGTGGCATAATATACTTGGTTTTCCGTTTCTTGGTTTCTCCGCTACCTCTAGAGCTCAAATTCAAGAAAATGAAAAAAGAAGATATCCCAGGGATGAAATTTAAGAATTAACTTTTACCTCTCCTAGAAAAGTATGTTATTTTTTAAATTAAAAAATATATATAATTAAATTAAAAAAGTAGTGCTCGTTGTTTCTCCTGACTAGGCCCCCATTCTTCAAAGAACCTGTACCTCACTTTTCAATTTCTTCAAACACTGGGTTTTGTGGGATTAAGTTTGGGATTTTTTATTAGCTCGAGTAACAATCTCTCTAGTTTATAATCAATAAAACGAAACATTTCTTGATAATGATCCATCAATGTTTAGGAGATATATAATTAAGCTATTAATGATGAATTTGGATTCACGTTGTAAGAAAGTAAGGAAGATAGAGGAATTCAGCACATGAAATCTAAAATGTTCTCCACCTAGCCAATGATTCTTAGGCCGTTCGCCATATTAGTACGTTCCGTGAAGTGCGTCCCAAGCAACCTGTTTCACTCTGTCTCGCTCTAATAAACCTTCTGTGGATATCCTGTTCCGCCGCCTTGGTCACATGCTCGTTCCATCCGGGCCTACTCAGCGATATAAGATGAATAATTTTAGCCTGATTCGCAAACACATCTCTGCATTAACGAAATCCAGACTCCTACTGTGCAATCGTGAGATGTCAGTTTTCTAAATGTTAGTTCTAGACGGCTTCAACATTCTGGCTAAGGACACGTGGCAAAGCCTATAGATTAACCATGCTTAATGGTACAGCAAGGAAGTCCGTTAAACCCACAATGAACAAACGCAATAGCCTACCATAGCGTCATAAAGCGCGTATCTTAATATTTATGGTACAAGTCACGGTGACAATAGAGCAGTAGGTTTAGAACTGAAGAAAGTCACAAAAAAATAACATAAAAAAAATGGTGTTTAAAATTATATTTATTCTAGTACATGGGTTTTATTCATTGCGAGCCCAAAAAGAATGTCTCTACTTTCAAAAAGGAGGGGGGATCTATTTCGTCTGTTTGTCTATCTGCCCTAATGGAGGCTGAAAAACTTATGCAATTGAGCTTAATCTTTCAACGTGTATTTGAAGCCCAGATGAAGCGGTTCATATTATGGTTAAGATATAATAACAGGAACTGTAACAATTAAACGTAACAATAGTAAGATTTCTCAAGCAGCAACTTTCAACTTTCTGATTTCCCCCATAGTTAAAAGGGATTTTCCCGAGGAGTTAAGATTTAATCGTTCGAGCCGAATCCAATTTTTTTTTTTTTTTTTAAATAATATTTTGTTGAAAAGGCGTCATTCGATGACCGTTATGTAATGAAAAATAAAATTAATTTTAGGTGGTAATAGTATAAAAATATATAATCTGTGTACACACTGATGTATTGGGGGGGGGACGCGATGAGGATTCTGAGTTGAGGGTACCTTCATGGCCTTGACTCTAACATTATTTTTTGTTTATTATATAACAGTATTGGTTTACTGCCATTGCCAAAAGTAACACGGCAAATAGGAGCAGTTAAGGGGAATTAGCGGGATTAAATACCCAAGTATTTTTCTATGTTATGAAAAAAACATACATGTCGAACAGCCTGTGAAACCCAAGGTAGACAATGCATTTATTGTCCATGACAGCTCCAAAAATTAGCAGAGGGTCGTTCTACTTGGGGAAGGTCACCCTTACTATTATAATTGGAGCACATAGGGCGTAACCCCCCCCCCCGCCTAAAAAAATGCAGAGATAAACGTGGATGGTAATTTTAAGGCCATTGAGTACTCTCACATTGAAAATTCAAACTATAATTACTTGTAAATATATATTACTAATAGAACTAGATCTAGTTTTTCCAACGAACATTTTCTCGGATACCGGCATAGGCTGATGAATGAGATTTTCAATACATTTATTCATTAATGGGGCACACACGTAAATAACGGCAAAAAGTTGCCCATAAATAAATTTGATGGCATTCTAACAATTCTCTTTTATCAGCCTAATTAGCCGATATCCCATTCATTTATCTCATCAAAATTCATCGACTTATTTCCGAATTCACGCTTACCAACGAACTCCCAGTTTTCCATTAAGAGATATGTCTGGCGATTGTGATTATTAATTGATTCTGCTCAACAACAGCATCTGTGCGTTAATACACAATGCGAGCGACAGAGGGGCGAGGAAGCTTTCCAAGCCGGACTGTCAGCTGCAACTTGTAGTATCCATATAAAAGCAACTTCTGAACCAGTTTAAAGTGTAATATAATTTAATTAAATTCTAATAAATATGTTGCTGACTATCTAGTTTTGTAATCATTTATTTTTTTATAAGAAGAATGTACATATAATAGAAAAACTGGAAATTGAATGTTAGGAATATTTTAGACATGGTTGTTTTTTTTTTGTTGGATACTAGGTTTGGAAAGGAAGATGTTAGATTAATGGCCGACATGTCGACATACTATGTATGCCTGCATCAGGTCCTAGTAAGAGATGGCTGGAGGATGGAAGTGACGTTCTCCGCTTACCACTAACCTATCAATTACCGTATCTTACCCATTTCCTCTAACCATTTCATAGAAGGACCTGTACTAGGGTATGTTGAAACGTCGTATTTTATTGATAGATTCGATGAAAATCTTTCTTTCATCAACTAAAGCCGATAGCCCAAAAATTAGTAATTCACTCATATTATAGAAAAATCTAAGTTAATATTAAATTTAACAAAGTTTAAATTTACTATTGTTAGTGATTATTGAAATCAATATGAATCCATTAAAATTAGTGAACAGGATAAATCAGATTTAAAAATAAAAGGCATAAGGGGTGACGCCGGTAAATTCTAAATACTAAACGGCAGGGAATCAAACCTTGGTTTATACGAATTATATCTTACTTATAAAATGTACAAACATTTCCTCCAAAATTAATTATTATAAACAGCCAAAGAATAAATTACTGGTCAGATCGGGACTTGAACCCGGGACCACCTCAATATGTCCTCCAAAAGTTTAGTTAGAGAATCGATTTATATAGTAAGAAGTTGGAATTACTTATTTGTTCGAAGTATGACAGCATTAATACACCTTTTTCCTGAGAAATTCTTAAAGACTTAAACTAGCCAAAATGTAAATAAGGGACAATCTTTTTTGTTTACACGTTCCGTAAAAAATATACTATAAATTTGAAATGTTAGTGGTATATTCAAGCACACATCGAAATACACTGTTCTTGTTTTGGGTTCAAATATCATAATGGAAAGTATAAATACAAAATCATTCGTGATAAAGTCAGGTCCGTTCCATTCATTTTTAAGCTTTCTCGACCTACAAAAGCTTTTGAGATTAAAATGTTCATTCACTTTTTGCACTCTTCGCCTCAATATTATATATTAAAAAAAAAACAATTTAGCTTCGGTGAACAAATTTTAGTCGTTAACAATGAAAAAAAAAATAAACAAAAAATCACAACCACCCTACAGTATACAAAAGGCATTGCTGAAGAGAGGTGTAGGTATAAACAAAGACAGGAAGGGACTGAGAATGGAACCACGTGGTACACCTTTGCCTACGTAGGAGCACACCTGGCGTCCCAAGCCGTGGTTCTGTGTTCTTCTTTATTCTTATTAATGATGCTGTTATATATATATATATTCTTTTAGAATTTTTAAAAATAAATCAGTATTCAATTACTGCATCTGTTAGGGACTCTTGAAAATAATAACGATATAAAATGAACACTGCCATCATAAAAGTTGGTAGCCATAGAAAAACACCAAAAGAATTATCAGTAATTTATGGAATAGAAAATTTTTGAAATTATTTTTCGAAACATAGATTCTAGTATATTAATAGCAAGTAAGATTACATAGATAGTAAGTACTAGATGATGGCGTCCGTCCGATTCTATGGTTTTCTAGTTTAGAAAGCTAATTATATTAATCAAACTTAGATTGTCATAATGTAACAACATGTTAACTGTTAAATATACCTACCATTTAATATAATCGGTAATATAACCTCCTCCAACCCAGAGAGATACTAAACACAAGTACCAAAATGTTCAATTTAGAGTTTTCAATAGAATTCTCATCAGTAATTTGTATAAAATAAAAATTTTCATTGTACAATCCTAACTTGATGTTGCTCTTAAAGCGACAACATAAATAGCCAAAGGCTTTATTATATTAGAGAGCGATACAAAGTCAAGTTTAAATTCACTGAAAGCTTCTTAAATAAGAAGTTAAATAACTCTAGTCGGGCAACATCTTTCGGGTTTTTCAATGCTGTGTTATCACTGTACTATAGCTATTGGATCACTTAATCAAGGAAACAATCCGTTATTATTGAGTGGTAATGTACGCTTTGTTCCCCCACCACTCGAGGATCTTGGACTTCAAGAAAGCATTTGACAGTGACATCCCTTAAGCAAACACTCGCGGCAGTGATTTTATCTATATTCGTGTACCTATATAAGAAAATACTTGTACTTACATGAGTTGGAAGATAGAGATGAAGAGAAGATGCGAATAGCGTACACAGAGAAGAAGTGATGGCGGACAAGAGAGAGACCGGGGACAATGGACTGGAGCGGGCAACTACCTGGGGGGGACCCGGCAGGTAACTCTAGCAAGGCCAACGCTACAGCCCTGCTCTGTGATCTTGGCTCTCGGTTCTCCTCTCTCGGCCTCTCTGGCCTGGGATCACAAGGACGGTCGCATCTGTCCGGGTACGCCCGGTGGTGTCCTTATTAAGGAGCAGAGGGAAAGAAGGGATTTTTTTTAGGTTAGTCCTCACATAGTATTTCTGTACTATGGCTCAGGGGATTATGGACGGAATATCCAGCATAGAATTTGTAGAAATCGGGCATTTTCCATCATCTGTACTCTAGACATAAACCTGATTAAAGGGGTGAACTTTCGTTCTGACGAACAAGCTCATTTCGTCTTCTATTAGAACAGTCGAATCAATCGTTTGCAATGAAGCTAGAACTTAGACGCTTTTGCAGTTTGAGTAAGTAGATGCATTTGTCAAGGGGAGTAGGTGTACAATTAGGAATCGGTTTAGGTTGTTGTTGGATTATCCTGACAACAGATAACGATTCGACAAACAGCGTATGTTTGCATCTGGTTCTTGTTGGAGATGTCGGAAGTAGAGTTGTTAAATCTTGGAGAAGCGGATTCCCAAAAAAATCCCCACTCACATCTACAGCCACGACTATGAACTAATATTTTCAAATTTTACATAGAAAAAGTCAATAAATTTAAAGTCTCTAGTGTAACCAAGAATGGCAGTATTGGTAGTAAACATTAACAATAATTACGCTTGGGAACACAGCAGCCCATAGATATATCTGCAAGACGGTATTTTAAGTATCTTTGCTTTGTACAGTTCTAACATAATCTTTTCTGTTCAGTCTACCTTTATATCACTTTATTTTATCTTTAAGATTTTTGGGATGTATTATTATAGATCAAAGTTTGTGTGTACTAGCATTAGGTTTCAATTTCTTTTCTTTATTAATTTTCTTTGATTCTTTCCTTTTGTATATTCTCCAGTCTCACTTCTTATATATAATTTCCTATTTTTTTGTAAATACTATTTTTCTGTTTCTAATAGATTTGCATGAAAATATTCTGCTGGTTTGTAACTTCACCTTTTCTTCACTCCAGAACTAGCCTAGAATAGTACCTAGGATTTTTTAGTATAGTCATTTATGTATGTCTATGTAGATTTTTTTCCTCAATGGATGGCTTAAAGCCTGGGACTCAACATAATTTTTATTTTATTGAAAATTTTTTTTTTTAATTAAATATTGGTCATACTAGTGAATAACCAGTGACGTGTCTCCCACGCTCTTAACCCATTCTAGTTCCTAAACTGTCAGTTGTTCATCAAGTTCATGTCCGAGGTAGTCTAGAGATGGGAACACCCTTTATTAGTTAAAAATCGTTCGTTAATAAATTGGATGAAATTCTCACGTTTATTGTTAGCTGATAACCAAACAACTCATCAACTCAGAGCTGGCTAATAAATGATTAGGGACTGGGGAACTACAAAGTGTGATTCTGGGTACAACGAAAATGCCATGAAAATATTATTATTATTATTATCATAAAATTTACAAATAGTTCAAGATTTAGATTTTTAAACTTTCAAAAATGTTTATCGGAAAAAATTTCCTGTAAAGCTAACAGGAAGCGTGATATTGTAACATAAAGGAACCAACTGAGGTAGAGGGGAAGGTCCCCCAACTCACCCTGTGCCTCCCCTCTCCTCAGTCGTCCTTTAAATCCAAACCAATCTTTGTAAACCAACATAATATTGACCAAAAATTAACGGTCTGGCGAGGGAATGGGCAGATTTCTATGTTTGATTTTCTTCACGGGTTACCGAACTAATTCTCATAACCATAGGGAAACATCAGAACTGAAATTTCAAGTACTTTCCTAGCCGTGAATGCAGAAATATTAGAAGTTACAGAAACGACTACATAACCAGCAACACAGATGAAAGATGATTACCTCTTACGTGTTTAAATATAAAACCTCTCTGTTTGGGATCAGGAAGTATTTCTTTTTTTTTTCAGAGATCCCTGGAAGTTGTTAATATTGGTAGTACTTATTTTGTTTTCCAGCAGAGCTGTTAACTAACCTTGAAATTATAAATCGGTTCGTCTTGAATAGAGGGAGTGCAAGCGAGCTATTCCAGAATTCGAAACTTTTCTATGACCTATAGACGAACACCGGAGAGAAAGAACCTCACATTCCAGTGGGGAAAAAAGAGTTTTAAATCTTAATTTCTGTTTGTAGCTCTTAAATTCCTGAACAATTTAAGGGAAACAATTTTTTTAAACAGGGTTTTAAAAAGGCTTTTGGATCTAGGATCATCATACTAACAGTCAAGTTTTCGAACTTTCCCTGAGGATATAACGAGAACATTCTGTTGCCAGGCAGAGCCCAGGCAGGTTAAACAAAAGGCTAGGGGCGGTTGGAGGACAACAGTAACCCATGGGCCCACAACCCTAATTTGCTTTGAGAACCCACCCCAAGGTAGTCCAACTGCCTTACCTTGCCACAGCATGGGAATTCTTTTGGCTTCGGCATTATATTCAGGAATATGTTGCCAACAATTGGACCACGACATATTCACAAGACTAGTATAAATCATATAAATATTTTTTTTGGCAATATAGTTTAAAGTTTCCAAAAATGTAGTTTATTTTCAATTTGACGGTAGTACCTTACCCTTAAAAGTATTGGTTTCCTACCTGGAAAAGGACAAGAGAAATTCTTCAATCTCATCATCGCCGAGGACATGCATTGAGCTGTTTACCGATAGTTTGATGAGTTCGACACATGGTATCATACCATACCGTGTATAGTCACGTTCAGACTACCAGGTTCTCCTTCCTCCACAACCAACTGAGTAGAAACAATAAATTATTTTATTATTATAGCCAGTGTAGTCTGGTAGTTAAATCGACGGTTATGTGGGTGGGTTTCATTATATCGAACTGTAGCAATGATGTTTAAAACATTAAGATTAAAAGCTACCAACAAATAACTGGTACTGGTTTAGTGTACCTCCACATGCACCAGCTAGGGTTGTGAGTTATAACCCCTATAATTCTAATAACACTGCGGAAGAAGTACATAAATACGACTATATATTATATAATATGTTAAGGCCTAGAAGGCGTGAAAATTCGTTCATTGTTTAATATAACATCACCAACTAACCATAACTTTTTGTTTATGATTTTTTTTAGAATATTTCCCCTTCCCACAAAAAAAAAATGAATCCCTCATGAAACGTTGTTACCCTTCTTCAGGTCTTTCCCTCTAATGGCTCTAAAGGCATTTATGGAGTGTTTATTTTAAACCAATACCAATAATTGTACTTAAGTTGTGTTGAGGTGAGAAATGAAGGTATTCATCTCCAAATTTGAACTCAACTCACTAGTGAACCTCCAATTGACGTAAAAATCGTATCAAATAAAAAACCTATCATAAAGAAAAATACTATTTCTCGATTTTGGGGATAGTCGGACAAATTGATTACAAGATTTGAGAATCTATGCAGTGGATGCTAAGTAGGCTAAGCAGAAATATGTTGGATGTTATGATTAAAATGAGATACAGATCAAAAAAACAAAAAACTTTATACAATGTTAAAACATAATTGTCAGTCCATCGGATAAAACAATTTTACCAAAGCCAAAGTGTGAGTCTGAGATCAGCACACACACATTTGCCTCCATACGAAATATTATTGTTGACCTTACTGTTTCAGAGGAAGAAATGACTAAGAGATCCTTCAAAGAAGCAATGCATCTCCTAAAGTCACATTCAAAATATGAAATTTTCAGTGTCAGTGATATCAGTTGAGGGGAATATTGTATTTATTTGTCTGATGTTGGTACTCATGTACTCCAAGACGGAGGAAAATGGCGGTTAACCACGGCGCTGTTGGGACAACTTGATTGAGACAGGCGGCCAGAAGGAGAGCAGACGGAGGCCTTAAGTGGAGCTGAGGCCGCGCTGGTGCACTGAACCGCCAAGGCTAGGCGACAAAGGTTACATAAGGCAGCTATCACCTCTAGTCCAACTCTTCCTTTTAATGGTCTCCTCTGTTCCTCTTCTTCTTCATCTGATATCATCGTCTTGAAAGTAATATGTATCTAATGGCCCTGTCTCCAAAGTGCAATAACCTGCAAGAAATTTGGCGGAGAAGAATGGACAAAACAAAATAATCCATACAGCCCAGTTTAGAATTATTTTAATTTCGTCTTATATTGTATCAGCTATAATATTGAGAAAAAAAACTGTAGTATGTACATTGTGCAAAAATTAGCGGACAATCAGAATCAAATAGAGTACGGAAAGGAAAAACCAAAGCATATGCCTAGCAATCGTTAAATGCATCTGCACAATCCAATGATATTTACAAAGTGCGCTTTCGTGGAAAACTACTAAGGCATGGGTGTAGATCATACTATGTGTTACTGTTTTCTGCCCCTGCAAGTGTTTCTTAGGGTGATATTTTCTGTGGAGCGAAAATACACATTGTACAATGCGTATAGATACTGCATTACCTTATATTATAGCTGATACAATATAAGTTATGTGGTCTGTGGTAAAGTGCCACCCCAATCTCAAGCAATGACCTACCTTATCGCCTCTAACCATGGGGACAAATCACTACTTTAAATCTTATAGCTTCAGATTTAAGAGAGAGGAGCGGTTTAGCGAAAAGATACAGGATACGTTTCATTTCTTTTTCTCACTTACCTGCCCGTATAATTTCTTGACCAAAAGATGCAGCGTAACACACCAATAGACATACAGACAATAGTAGAGCCTCTCCTTTTGGGATTGACAATAATCCCGATCGAATCATTTTTGCGGCTAGTGCTAGACAGAGGGCTGACCTTGCAACAACTGTTTGCACCCCTCTTCACGCTTCAATGGCTCAGGGCCCAGGCAGCACGGTACCACTGGCATATCTCGCCAATTCATATAATAGCTAATGCCATATTCGGATAAATATTTAATGTAAATAACCTGCCCAGTCTACCTTCTGTCCATGTTCCTACGGATGTTGACCATAATGAAATTTTAGATTTTTCATTGGTCATTTTGATGCAGCATTCATGAAAGTAACTCGATAACGAAAGGTAACTTCAGTTGGAATATACTATGTAATATCAAGATTATAGGATAGAAATACATCAACATTTTTTCTTGAATAGCTCAAAATCTATGTACATTCAAAACAAACGGCAATGTTAAGGTTACTTTATTATTAGTAATAATACAATAATATGTTGTGGAAAGACGGAACATTTATTATTTAATTTTTATCAATAATTAACCGTCAAAGAAACTATATACTCGCAGGATCAGGACTCCAAGCCAGGACCTCTCTCAAATATATTCAGTAGGAGTTCTACCAACTGATTTTTTTCACATTTTTAATCAAGGTATAGATTGCCCTTGATGGAAAACTGGTGATAAAATTTCCAAAAATAGCGCGAAAATAGTCCGAAAATAGACACACAAAAAACCTTCACAAAAATCAAGTGTGACCCATGATTTTCAAAGGTTTTTTTTACGCTGAATGCAATGGTGTTACTTTACGTGACTTATTCAACAACCAAGAAAATATTAGGTAAGTTTTCCACATAGTCATCATTGTTTCTAGTGTGAAAAAATGTATTGGTAAATAAATTATAATGTTACTTAGATGAAAGTTTGTAAGGAGATTGTCAGCCTCTTCCTCAAGTTCAATTATTGGAGATATTTGCCAATTTGGTCTCAATCTTGCAAGGAGTGGAGAACTATTACCCCGATTAGTGGCTATTTAAAAAAAAAGTACTCATAGGCAGAAAAATAGTAGATGAAAAAAGTTATTGAAAAATAATATATATAAAATGATACCCACACGCGGTAAAGTTGATAAACATCAGTTTTCAATTTTGTCTTCGTCCATAAATCCATAGTCTTCGTGACTATGTGTTGGATAAAAGTTGTAAAGTGTAAGGACATTTTCAGCCTCTTCCTCAAGTTCAATTGGAGATTTTTGCCAATTTGGTCTCAATCTTAAAAGGAGTGGAACAGAAGAAATAATTAAATTATGTATGATGTCTTCGATTGTTGCTGTCCTCGATATTTTGCGGGAATGGTTCAGCCAAAATCGTTTAAAATCCTTGTTTCTACTTTCTTGAGCTTCCTCTGATATCCAACCAATTGGTAAAACAGTAGAATCCAGAATCGCTTTTCCGTGGATCAAAATTTTATGAAGAGAGGATGGCATGTAGTACCATTCATACAAAGAAACATAGCTCTGCAGTTTCGTGGCAGTATTTTTCAAACTTGGAGGAGTCCACAGAAGCACTAGAAGAAATCACTTGAAGAATCACATAAAATTTGTGGATCAAGTTTTCGTTAATTTCGGTAATTTCATCAACAGTTTTCCAATCTCTGAAAAAACGTCGCGCGCTGTTTCCATCGTTGGTTGTGCTAGATCCTTGTTTCGGCACATCCACTAAAATACCAATTTTCTCTTTCAAGCTGTGCTGGATATGTTCCTTTGTAGTTTTCATTCTACGCTTTTCGTCAGGTAATCTCGCACTCCATTTTTTGATTGGCAAGCGGTAAGCTATATGTAAAATACATTCCATCAATTGTATCTAAGCGTGAAGACTCGACAACCCATACTCTGTGCAGGCTTGATCGATAGGCATGGACTTTACTCTCTCAAGATTGTTCATTTGTGATGGTTTGACACCGCCTGGCATACTTTGCCATCTATCATGGTTAACTGAAAGCTATGAACCATTTCATAGGTAGTGTTTTCGATCAATGTTATGGAAGGTTTCAAATTTTTGATTTCATCTTTTATGTTCTCTACTTCTGCTATGATCTTTGTAGTGTCTTCTTTTGCGAACTCAAACTTTATAGGACGGCAAAATTTGTTAGAGGAAAGGGAAGGGTTGACCCAGCACGCACTGTAGATGCTGGTGCCGATGTCGCTAGTTTCAGACAACTTCAAAGGTACGAGAGATGCCATGAACACAGAAGCGTCAGATATGTCAGGGGCACTGAAATTTTGCTTGTAGGTAAGTCCCTTGGCTAGAAGCTCCACCGCAGCCCCATTTTGAAATCAACATCAAATTTTTACCCTGAGGGAGATCACCAGCCATTTTTAATGAAATCAGCAACCTAGTGACGGTTTTGTCTAATAAGCTTTGAAGTGCTACACTTGCCTTTGTTTCAGAGACAAACATATCCGGGTAGCAATCCTTTTTCGCTTGCAATAGAGCTTTATATGAAGGAAATACATTGCAACCTTTGCTTAAGACCTCGGATCGAATTCGGTTGTATTGGTATTTTGTTTGTTTTGTTTCGTCAAACAGAGCAAGGGCTTCTTCTTTTGATAGCGCACCGCTTTCGTTCTCCTTCGGTTCGGTCCCGAACAAATTTGAAAGGCTTCCTACATCGCTCATAAGCTCTGAAATTCTTTTGAAAGATGTGTGAGCCCGTTTTTTGTCAAAGTATACTCCATTGCATATTGAAGTTCAGAAATTGAATATAACTCACTCAATTCCTTACCTTTGCGTTTGTTCAAACTCCAAATACGGCACTTTTATGGCAGAAACCATGATTATTATCTTTAGAATGGTGGTAACAACTGAGTCAGAAGATCAACAAGGACTGGACCACATTGGTATATTTCTTTCAATTTTAATAGCGAGTCGAATACTCAGAATGTAAATAAACAGACGCGTTTGTCTCCACTAATAAGGATCTAGAATCAAGGGTCGCACTCGGTCGCAGCTAATTTGTGTTCTAATCGCTTCTCCATACTTGTATGAACACGAATCAACTTCATTTTCAAAAGCGGGTGGAAGCGGTAGATTTATAAGCTTCTAAAAGCGTAAATAATGTATAAAAACTAGAATTTTTCTTATATTAAACGATCAAAGCGCACGTTATCGTTACATTTTCTCGAGTGTGAAACGTGCTAGCTTCAATTTTAGCCCTGTAAAAGAAAGCGACTGAAAGACAATTTTAAAATAAGCTTGAACTATCTTTTACCCGTCATTACCAAACTTGGCTTTTCCTCGCGATTTTCTCGTTTTTCTTAACCCCTTACTCTTTCTTCATGTAGATGAGCTTACAATATAACGACCAGAGCTTAGAAACCATCGGTTCTGAATCCCTTAGGTACCTCTCTAACTGAATTATAATACCATTTTATGGCCCACGAAGGTGTCAAAAATGGACTTTTGTCCCGTTTTTCGTCGTTAGGAACCAGTGTGCGACGGCACAATTCAAGCAACGAGTACAGGTCGGCTTTCAACTAACTTAGCTAGGTGCTGACAGCTCCTAATAAGACTAAACTCATAGCGAGAGGAGATTGCCAAACCCTAACGTATAACGAATACATCATGAAGTCCTCACATGGAATAACCCAAAAACAAGCTAAATAGAATGAAACCTTGATTAAGGGCGATTTTTTAAAATGTGTAATGAATTTGGAAAATAATTGCCATTCATTTGTGTAGGTGTGCTTGGTAGAATAATTTTTTTTGTGTTGAAAAATCGTCATTACTTATTAATAATAATAATTATTATTAATTATGAGCCTTTTAATTCAGAACACCAGTTTATAAGTTAATTACTGGACAAGTAGAGTTTTGAGTATAGGTATAGAGGAGGGTTCGTGGGAAGGTACAAACCTTCAACAATTCAATTAAAACGATTTCCAGCTTTCCAACACTTATTTGCACCGAAGGCCCCAAGTTAACTGGGCTAGTTAATTAGAGGAAAGGAGACCGTAGAAATGGAGGACAACCCCTGCTTCAGCCCCCTTTATTTAAAGAAAAAACTCCTTACTGAAAATTTTATACGAATTTCGAACATAAGAAAATTTGCCCAATATTATAATGTCCACTGTTCGGTCATCTGTAAATCAATTTTGGTCGCATCGACATACAGCTGGTCCTTGAGTACCGATGTTCTCTCGGAGGAAGTTCGATTGCGCAACCTTTCGCCGAAAATAGTGACTCACTAATTCATTGGTAATACAATAGGCACTCTGCTTGACGCTATACAAAGACAGAGGACATCACAACCGCTAGCTACTACACAGCATGCTTTACAACTGACACCTTCAACACGTCGTTCGGCTGCGTTGTATTTTTAATAGGGAATCGTGTTGACATCATTCTATATACGTATAAGTATGTATCACGGTAGCGAGAAGTGTTTAATACAACTAAATATGGATGCTTTTTGATTATTGTTGCCTGACGTGTAGACTTTCAGTCGGTAGAAGAAAAAACTAGCCAATTCATCCTACAAAACCGAAACAAAGCACACGAGGCTACGTTAAATCAGAAGTGAGAATGGAATATTTTAGCTCCATTTACCAACTAGCTCGAATTTATTCGGTAGGTTGTAATGTCGATTGTTTTAATTTATACTTATACTCACTAAACAATGAAATGACGTCATAAAAGAAAACCTCTCAAAATAGACGAGTGTGTATTAATTACCAGAAATAGTACTCGGTTACATGTAAATAAATCATAGGTCTTTTATAATCAGGCCAAGTCAATAATTACAGGAAAATATTGAACACCATGAGATCCACCCGGAGTAAAGAAATACGGATTCCCACGTGAAACGTACATGTGCATCTAAAAACTTGGATCGATAAGATTAGATAGAGTAGAAGCATTTTGCTTTTTTTTTGTTTTGAGGATAGTGGTGGAATATTGAGCTGACTTTTATAACTATTCTTAACCAAAGTGTGAAGTGAAGTTCTGTCAGAATCACGTTGTAATAGTATAGTCACCAAAAGCTTAAAGTGGAGTGATCACCTAATGAGGCCCTCGTGATTATGTACAAATAATAAACAAATAAGGAGAAAAAACCACAGCTCCATTGCTGAAATAGTGACTATCCTCGTGATTTATTCAGAACGTTGTGTCGCTAGGACGGAGTGTTATAAAATATAAAACAGGCTAGAGGACAAACATTGAAGAAGAACAATGATGCGAACAGTGTCCTAGGTGGGAACTGACCGCAAAACCTCTCCCCTATACCATGGGAAAATCACTTTCCGGGAACAGAATGGGCCATGGTTCGCCAGTAGTCAATAGTAGCCCCAGCAAGTACTGGTGGGTATATAATAGTGCCGGGAGGGGGTATTGGGCTCGGAGATGCAAGGAATGTATGGAAGGAATGAAAATATACAATTCATCAAAAAATCTAAACAGCTAAAAAACAACAAAATCTCAGCATTAAGAAAAAACAATTGAATATTTTATTAATCAAATTGAAAGTTCAGATAAGAAAAAGGTATAAAACATTCTCTTTACAAGATCTCATACCGAAGTTCAGTCAACTCTTTTAATGACAGGCAGACCTTGGGGCCTTGAAAGAACCTTGTTTCGCTGAAGCAATAAACAATCATAGTTTTTTTCTGTCTCACCCCCTCTATCCCTCTCTCTCTCTCCCTTTCCCCTATTTTTGGGGGTTTTAATTCTCATTATGACTCCGATTATGGCCATAAAGGCGAGGTTGCGTATTCATAAAAGATAGACACATAATAAAAATAGTATTTAATTGAAACATTTAAACCAGGGCTGAAGAATATGACAGCCAATTTAAACTATACCTAAGAATCTTTAACATGTTTTTGCAATTGATATGTTCGTAAGTCAAAATAAACATTATTTATGATAGATATGATGGCCACTGTTGAGTCGTTACGAGGGGGGTGCCTAGTTACCCTAGCCCTAGTGACGAAGTGAGGGTTGATTAGGCTATGACCTGGACAATCGCTTCATGACGGGCCTTACTACTGTAATATCTGACTCCATATCTGATAGGTATGTGCCCCGACAGTGCACTATGTTCAGGAGAAGAGGTGTAGGGTAGATATTGTAGGTAGTTTATGTGGTCTTGGAATGACCACGAATTCACGATCGGTCCCCGAAAACCGTCTGGACCCCAAAGCCGAGTGTGAAGCGGAGAGAGGCAGTCTGGATCACTGGGGGAAATACTACTATATAACAAGGTGGCTTGTTTCCATTTGTCAGGAAAATACCACAATCTTATACAAGAGTTGTATAAGTTTGCGAGTTGTACTATCCCTCTCCTCGGCATTTGTTTGAGCAGAACTGTTTGTATCCCGTCGTGCCGTGGTGCTCGGTTTCCCTGACACCGGCGAAGAATCGCCTTGAGCTGCTTCGGTGATACAAACATGTGGTTCTGTTCAGTATCTAGCGGAGGAGGCATGTTGTAGTAGCCCGCCCTTGCCGTAATATCCCTAGCGTAGTGGTCGGCCAGTTTAGTGGCCTGTTGCTCTGCAGTAAGAAGATTGTCGCCTTCGTGAAGACGGACAGTAGCTGCCTTGTTTTTTGTAGTCTTCAATAGCTTTCAGAACTTTCTGTGATCGCTGTGAGTGCTACGAAGTCGCTCATGCCACTTTGCTGTTTTCCAGAATTTCATCAAGCCCCGGATTTGCGTTGTTAGAGAATTCACAACTACCTTAGCTTGATGGTCTCTCGTCCTCTATTCTTCCAATTGTTGCTCAAGGCAATAATTTTAAGAATATGGTCTGGAGATGGTTTTATTCTGACCAACCAAATTGCAGGGTTTGTTTGACGCTAGACTGTTCTAGACCAAGATCCACCCAGCTCCAGGAGCTACCTGACTCCCTCAGCAAGGGGCCTCTGAACTAGTTTTTTTGCAGCTGTGTCTTTTATTGTTTACAATATTTACACTAGTGTGACTTATAGTTTGGTAATATTATTTACATTTGTTTACATTAATTTACAACATATTATAACCAATTTACAATATATATACGATAGAGTATCGGGTGATATTTCTTATGTAGTTAGCGGTCGCTACAGCCACCATTTTGGAAGCTACCACTCAAAGGTTTTTTTAGAGGTGTCTTGCGTTAGACCTATAATTTCGGGCGGGGGGGGGGGGGGGGAGAAACACGTAACTTCTAAAATAACGAGAATCTGACAACTTTTATAGGGTTTTATGAGCACTTAGCCACTTAATAAAATTACAATAATTCTAGAAAAAAAAATATGAATGAATGAAAGGTTTTGACAGAATAGCTAATAAGAATTTTTCATAAAAACAAAACAGGACAATTTTAGGTTATAATTGAAGATATGCATGGATATTCATATATCTGCAATAATCAGTGATTCCAATAGAGTTTGCTATAATTTACTCGATCAGAAAATAAAGCTTCTTGAGGTCAAAACCAATTTCCAAACGAATTGATTAGCACCTCTTAAACTTTCGTGCCAAACCAACAAGTGGAACTTTTGTTGTCCAACAGCGACTTCGTCAGCTTGTTTGGGTAACGATTGTTTGTTTTAAATCCCGCTGTTGGGTCCATTAGGTTTTTTAAATATACATTCCATGGAATGTTATGATGTAAACAAACTGAGTTGAGCCGTCAGAATCCTGGTTCTTCGTGATATGTAAATCCTTTCTCTTCAAGAATATCTTCTTTCATTATATCATGGGGCCGGATTGTTATGGAGATCATAATAATAGTTTTTGATTTATTAAAATTCGACTAAGCTTTTAAAAATATCGTTATTGTCTTAAAAATATTTGGTGTTTCCTACTTCGATCATATATAGACTCCATATATAAATATTTAAGTTAGTTGTTTAACTTAAATTTTGATGGTTTTCTTCAAGTACCAGTGTTTTACCCTCAGAAGATGGATAGAATTGTGGAATGCACCTATTCTTTGGTTAATAATTACATTCAATCAGATATAATATGCATGTTGAAGTGGGTAAACATTCTCTTCCGAGAATGTCAGAATATTCTTATTTTATATTAGATGTAGTTCGTTCCGTGGTGTAAAGGATTGGTGGTAGTATTGCCCAACTAAGTCCTGGCTAGACTGTTTTAAGGCCTAGGCTAGAGCTGGGGTCCCAGCTACCAGCAAGACCGGTTCTTCCTATTTTTAGCTCGCCTAGACACCTCGCGAGACTGCACCCATCCTAGGCCTCTTTGTTCCCCCCTAGGGCTGTCTCCATTCTGCAACAGCCCTTCTTACCGGCGTTAAAATCTTCTCCGGAGAACAGATATTTGGGAGGAAGAAGCACTACTTCTTGAAGTAGAAGAAGGGGTTATCTCTTTCGTATGGTATGTCTGTATCCTCTACGTTAGGAGTCGTAAAAATGATATAATCCATCTAAAACTTTAAAGGTATGCTCCGCAAAAACTCTAAGATGCACTTTAGTGGTTTTTTTTGCAAGAAAATAAAATAAGGTAGCTATGGTAACAAATTATCGAGTTGTTTCTTTTTTTTTTTTTGAACCTGTTTAAAGTCATTAAAACTTTCTAAGAGACTACAGCTCGCACTCGGACATCTATGGATTTGTTTCTTTACCATATGCCGTTAATTTAATTTTTAATTATTTAAAAAAATTAACAATTCTTAACTGATTTAAACAAAGTTTAGAGCTATGGGTTACAGCAAAAAAGTTGAACATCCAGCAAAAAGAATGAACTAAACAGTGCTTTGGACAACTGTACACGCTACTATCCCTCAATAGAAAATAAATTACTAATCTACAAAGTATACCTAAGCCAATCTGGACATACGGAATAGAGGTACGGGGGACAGCAAAAACGTTGAACATTAAGCGTATCCAATCAGAAGTCCTGAGAACAATAGTCAATGCCCCTTATTACTTCAGCAACAAAACCCTTCATAACGATTTTAATATACCTTACATTCTCGAACTCACCCCTTGCATCCTAGTCATTGCACTGCGCTACTCATCCCTATAATCCTAGTTGGAGACTAAAGCGGCAGTGACCTCGTGACCTGCTATAAAAACGTGACAGTGGGAGTCCTGGCAATGGCCAGTTTCTCCAATCATGTCCTGAGCGTCTGTGGCTCTCGAGCTATTGGTATGCCTCGACTGGGTCGGTGACGCGGCCATCCGTGGGGGACTTACACTCCACTTCCTCTTACGCATTTGAGGAAGGTGACAACCATGTGGATTTGGGTGGTCTCTGGGCTGTTTGTAAATATTGCATGAATGAGTGAGTGAATGAAAATTGTAAATATAGTATGAATGAGAACATTTATCACAATTACTTATTACCCAATAAGGCAGATTGTAATTTTATCACAAAAAAGTTTCGAATCTTAATACTTATAAACAAAGTTTAGTTGGTGAAAAAACAAAAAAAATTTCAATCAATAAATACTATCTAATTGTCTCTATTCATGGGTGTTAGGGGGGAGGTATTGCAACGATTGACATTTATTCAGAGCCACATAGTAAGCAGTGGATGTGCTACCCAATTTGCAGGATCTCGTGTTATATCAATTAACTTAAGTACGATAAGAAGGGGGAAAAAAAATGGCAACAAGAAGAGCGTTAGATAAATCCGAGGGTTTAGCTTAACCCTAAGAAACACCTGTCATCGCAGTTTATGCTGCAGTTTTATGCTTAAGTGCTCTTTCATGCGTTCTGTACCGAGTTACTGCGGGCAGCACGCTATGTCTTCTGCAATCCACTGAACAATAAATCGCTTTTGTACCTTTCAAGTGTCAAACAAGTTTTATGGTTGCTTCGAGGAACTATGAAGAGTTAATTCATCTAATTTCTTAACCAACGGTTATTTACAGGAAAATGACAATGGCCATTACATGTCCCCATAAATGGAAGGTAATTGTCAACATTAGTACTCAAGACTAGAGTCCCAAAAAGGTGTTCCGACCACATGCTTTCCTCCACTAGTATTGCCCCGAAATCTAGTGTCTGCCTATGTAAAACAGAGAACGTATGTTTTCACGTTTTATGCTTCCAACGAAAAACAAATGAGAATGGTATTAAGGTGCATTGACCTTAAGAAAAGACTTTTTTTCTTAACAAACATAATATACATTAGATAATAATATAGTAAAAATAATAACATTAGATGATAACTGTATGGCTCAAAAATCATCAAGAATTGAAATACAAGAAATTGCGTCCTTCGCCTCTCTCACCGATGTAAGGAAACACAAAGTATTTATTCCATGACACATTCTACGACTCCTTAGTAGGCGTGGGAAGGTACACTCGGGTAACACTGGCCTGGATGAAAAAATGATCTTCCCGGAAACAGAAGGATTCCTTCTGGCTATACAGGAGCCATTGCCACAAAAGCCTACAGAAAGCAAATCTATGGGGGAATATTCAATTTGTGTTGCCTGGGCAGGAGTAAGGTGGAATCTACACAGCAACTCACTTTGGGTTGTCAAGTATTGGCGGGAAGGGGGAGTACTTCCAAAGACAAATTAATGGTGCGCAAATTATTCATCAAGACTTAGCATCAAAGATGAACCTTTTGAGCAACCATTCTCGCTAATATCAATAGCAACCAGCTACCAACTGTCTCCGAGCATAACATTACGATTGGGATCATCTTATCAGTACTGACCACTCGCTTTAAAATAATAGGTCAGGTATCTTAATGGTAGATAAAAAAAGAAAAGAAGCACAGCTTACATATTGAAGTGCCTGTCGATGATAATTTGCTGAAGAGAAGGGAATATACCAGGACAGGCCATCTCATTGATACGATGATTGGCGATGGGACTTACACCCACTTTGTTTTTATTATAAAATAGCACAGTTTCTGTGATTTTAAAGACCTTATGCATTGTGCTAAGTAGTAACGTTTATTTTTGTGTTTTTTTGTTTATAACAAAACTGTTAGATTATGTTTAATATCGTTTTGAAATATTTTTCGACCAGAAGGGGGCATGTCTTAGATTTTTTCAATAGTTGTCTCAAAAGAAATTTTTAATTCATCTTCGAATGATTCTGCATCCATTTCCCATAATGTGGCAAGGGCGTCTTCCAGAGTTTTATTATTATTATTTTACTCATATTGATGTTCACTCTAACAAACCTCAAGACCAACTAAAAGTGGAAAAATAAGTGATTGGTATTTTTCCATATTCAATTTTCAGATAAAGATCTGGCAGTGGGGTACCTGCATAAAGAACTGCACAGGCTGGATTTACCTATATCTATAGCAAGAGAGTCAATTATAGTTTAAAAAATATAGTTTTAACTCCAATAGACGTAAAAGCAAGAGGTTGTTTTTATTTAGAGGGTCAAATGATCTTTTCACGTTCTTATACCAGCTTTTCAAATCAAAATAAACAAAGACAAAAAGTTATAGAACAGAAAACAATTTAAAGGTATAGACTGAAAAATAAGTTTATAGTCTCAAAACGGGTCATTTGGACTGGCCTGTCCTTGTAGTGTCTAGTGTGTAAGGCATATCTATAGATTGTAGAGCTGTTGGATTTTCCTCCACCATCACTTCCTCCAAAGGTGTGATCCCGGAGGGCACGCTGGATATATTCGATTACTAGAGCTCTCGAAAAAAATATTTGACAGGGCTCAGCAAGCAACACTTTTGGGAACTGCCTAGCATATTCAGAAAATTCAACAATATTTGAAGTGAGCCTAACGCTTGATTGACATAATCCGGCTGATATAAACCAGACTGACTGAGAAGTATTCCGAGGATATTTTAAATAGAAATAATAGTGAACTGTTCAATATAAAACTGAAGTTCCGAGTCAGGTTTATTAAAAAAAAGAATAAAATAAAAATCAACCCACATTGATAGTAAATAAAGGGAAGTGCCGTGGACCCATTCAGTTAGCTCTAGAATTATCGTACTGTTATGTGACTGAGACCTGACTCTAATTAAAGATCAATAGAATGAATTTTTGGTTGAGGTCTTAGAATAGCGAGGATGTGCCTGAGGAGATCACTTATGTTTCTTGATAATTCCTATCCTTAGGAAGGGAAAGAGTTGGTGCAAAGAAGAATGTTTAGGTCAACCAATATTGTTGTGATCAAACAATAAAAGGCTGGACATCAGTTTAACGTCACGTTATCAAAAGAGAAAGGAGGATTGTTTTGTATGTACTATGTGTAGGCATTCGGTTGGGGGAAAACTGTGGAAGGAGCGAAGTCGACAGGAGAAATAAACAACGCTACTAGCATCAACTATAACCGACACTGCTTTCAATTTACATTCTAATGAGATTTTCTAAATGAGAGAACAATGGCGAAGGCTGGAAAAGTTAATGGAGAAACCAAGTAGAAGAGGTACTACATTTCCTCTTGCGAGTTGCCACTCGACCATTCTCGAGTGCACACGACACTTACCACTTCCAGCCTAGCTTCTTTTAACGTAACTCATTGTCACTTAGCTTTTTACTCCACTGAAAACTGTTCAGAGTTTTGAATACATCTTGTAGGCATGGTTAAATTTTCAAAATCCATTATCTCCCTCCCCAATAGATCCGTATGTGTAGCAGATCAGTCAAGGAGATGACCTCACATATGGAGCCCAAAATACAAAGACAGGGCAGGGCCATCCATGATTCTACCACACTCACTTTTAACCAGACATACTCTATTTGGCAGACGGGTTCGAGTCTTAGTTGAAGTATGATAACAATATATTCATCAGGCTGTCAACACAGTAGGTACTTATGCCCCACTCATGTAACACAAACAGGAATAAATGTCTGTTCAATGCTACAACTCGTGACCTGTAAGGATACTGAGATCGTTAATATTCCAGTATCGCCTTCTTATATTCTTCCTACGAAGACTTTTATATTCCTCCTGACTAAATTGATTTGAAGACAATGCTACTAGGATATTCATATCGACTAAACCCTTTCTTTATGTGGATGATTGACTGCTGTCTTACGAAGTGATGAAACTTTTTAATCCAATACATAAGATTCAAGCACGTTAGTAGATAGGAACGTCATGACTTATGCCCACTTTAGCAAAAACAGAATTAAGCTCTAACAGTTTTCATAAAAAGATTGTAAAAGACTGTCAGAGAGGAAAGAAGTAACATATGGTCAAAAGTAACTGTTATTGCAGTAGCTCTCGATATGATAGTCTATAGCCAACTGATGACTTTAGTCGAACTGAGTCGAATGTACCACTGAGGACAAACCAATAGGCCAAAATTCTCTAACCAAGAAGGAAATTTTTTTCATTTGTATATATATTATCAGCATGATCCACAAGTTATCAGTACTCTGACCAAACTTCTTTGATCTTAATATCACAATTGATATATTTCCCGCAAAAATAGTTGCTAACTCGATGTTTATCTTTTCCAGTCATCAGGTAGCTAGTATGCTAACCAACCTTAACTATACTAGGACTTCTGGACAAAACTTTCCTTACTGCCATAAAAGAAAAAGTCGAGATAGTCTGGGATATAGAGGTAAGAGTGTAGTAGATTACATATGTCTACATATTATTTATTTTTATACTTTTTTCAAAATAATTATCTTTTATACAATATTGAAATATAAAAAAAAATCTATTATTTTGTTCAGTTAACTCCGTTTGCTTCATGCATATTCATGAACCGATTCAATTTTCTGTGGGAATATATGTCCTTGCCCTGTTGGTTGCTAAAGAGTTGTTTTTTACTAAGTATGTATAACAATTCGTAATTCCTCGAAAAAAAAAAAAGAAGCGTTTCGAATCGTACAAAAGATCGACGCTACAAAAGAGATTTTGCAGAAACCAGAACCAGCCGACAATAAAAGCTATTATTGAGCTAAGGCGAATAGGGAACTGTTGCAGTTCCGGATTGTTCACATCAGCAGCACTGCCTTGTATTCAACCGAACCATCAATATGAAAAGGCAGGTTACAAATCGTTTTTTAAATTACAAAATCATAAACTACAGCCTAAGAATAAAGATAGTGACAGTGCAGGGATTCGAACCCGGGAGTTCCTCAGCTCCGATCAGGCACTTCGCTCCAGAAACTGAGCCACCCTTGCTGCACCTGTAGTCTAGTCAATATATAACCACTATAGCTGACTTGGAATAGCCACTGAGTGACGGTTATTCTTAGGGGACAAAAATATTTGTCTATTTAAAGTCAATGATAATTGGATGGCTGGCTGGAAGAACGCGGTATATCAATTATTTCGACATTATGTTTCCTTGGAATAACCGAGGTAAGTACCTATGTAAATGATAAATCCCAAAACAATTGTTGCAATAATACCTTTTAGATTGCTGGGTAGTCGGGAGTGCCGCAACACCACTTATTTAGTGGTGGAGGAACACAAAACCAAGAAAATCAAGCATCCTGAAAACTTGGTG
Organism: Acanthosoma haemorrhoidale; assembly: GCA_930367205.1. NCBI lineage: Eukaryota > Metazoa > Arthropoda > Insecta > Hemiptera > Acanthosomatidae > Acanthosoma > Acanthosoma haemorrhoidale. The sequence goes on from OV884011.1 coordinate 56,920,202, forward strand.
AAATTAACATCCATGCTCTCAACAAAGTGACAGAGCCTGGATTAGGTGTGCTCTGCCCAGGCACTCTTGCCGACTAAGCAATCCCATGGCAAACATTCATAACACTATCCGATTTTTGGCTTAAATTAATATTTTATTAAGTTGTGAAAATAGTAGTTCGTTTCGAACTGGTACGAGTCAGGCCACATGTATACAACTCAAATTACCTTAATATATAAAACATCAAAATACATATACATATAAGCAAATTAATTTTGCTTGTACATTTTTTTTAAAACAATATTTCACTAAATGGAAAACATTTGTTTATTACTCACATGTTATGTCATTAAGATAAAATCCGTATATAAAGTAAATCAGTCATTAAACATTTTTTTTTTTTTTAAATCCAGCTCTAAGCTGGTTGAATTGTTAAATTTTAATATTTTACAACAGGTAGACCGATATGACAAAGACAAAGCACATTGCACTGGCAACCCTTAATAACCTCCCACTATAGCTCAATCCCATAGAAGTATAGACTATCATGACAAACGTTATTTTCAACTAACTAGACGATTTCCCGACCAGGAAAGATTTAAAAATATTACATATTAAAGATAGACATTAGATTATTTATTTCGTAATTTATCAAATGTAGGGAGCCAAACAGCCTGTCAAGACCGAATAAAAGGGACTAAGCTTTCCTATTTGAGAAAATTTTATGCTTTAAAACATTATTTAGTGAGCAACAGCTAAACAGCTAAATCATACCATTATGCCATTTACAGTCTATTACGATAGTAAAAGGGCTATAAATTTTGTTTTAAAAATAGCATTACAAGTTCGAGGTAGACATATAGGCGTTAGTTATCAACTAAAGTAAGAAAATAGTGACAAATGGCTGCGGGATTCAAACCCGGGCCCTCTGATATCCAAGCTATCCCGCATCGAACAAGCAGTCACGTCAATATGAAATATTTCCCCAGCAGTCTATTTAAACATTCAGTAAGTTCATTTGAAATTTAACGTTGGTTCATTGCTTTAATTAAGGGGATGCTTTAGAATTATTTTAAGAAATATGTGAAAACAAAGTGAATGTTTTTATTAATATATGTTTTTGATGAGCATGTACTAAAATTTCATCCATGGAATTGATCCTTGAATAATTCTATGGTTTATTTTCTTACTGAGTCAAAATTAACCCATTTTAACACCATATCTCAATATATATCATTCAGTCATTAGAATTGAAAAATATAATTTTATAATCGGAGTTGAGTAGAGTTTCATAAAATGTAGTTGTGAGTTATGTAGATATAATAGAGAAGAGTGAAAAGTGAATTTCGAAGATCAAGAGGCCAATGTCAATATGAGACCGTGTGCCAGTTGTGAAATGTGGTCAATGTGGTAACTGAATACGTGGGAAGAGAGTAATAGAAAACTCATGATCAGGTATGTCTATGCAGTGTAGTCAATTTTATCGCTATATAAATTATAAAGACCTCAGTCGATTTTTTTTTTAAATAGTTTATTCCTTAATCTGCAAACGTAAACATTGCTTAAAAAAGCACTAGAAAATATTGGTGGTATTTGAAGGAAATATAGACAAATATAATATACAGATTTATAGACAAATTCTTCCAACTTCTGGGTGATAGTGAAGTATGGTGAGTTTAGCATAGAAAATACAAGGAAAATTTTCTGCATATGCTGTTTGTCATTAGAATGAGTAGTAGCAATAATAAGATAGAAGCCAAAGTAAACTACAATTGGATAAAAGTTAATAATAATACCTTCCCTAAAAATGAATCAAAACACATGAGCCTCGTTGTTAAGAATAGACCATAGTTTGAAGGGCGTCTGAATGTTGTTCAATTCCCAACTGTTTCTCTGTTTTTGATGATTAACTTTAATGATTTTTGATCTATAACCAATAATTATTAAAAAAGACCTATTCATATCTTTAACTTCCGTCAAAAAGACTAATGTGCGATAATGATCCTCGTGGATGATTTCACTTTATAAATCAAACAAGAAGAATCAATTTGGAGATACCTTGGAAACGAGAGAGATGGTTTTGTGGGTATCAATGGAGACTTTAATGCCAATCAGAAAGATGAATCGCACTATCACACCTACCACAATGCTCTAGTTAATATTATTCTACTTCACCGATGATTATTACAATTTAAACTAGTGGGAATTATATAACACAATTAATAATTATTAATTAATCTATATAGAACAGAATTAATTTAGCATTTCAAAATTCTAGCTACCACCAGCTATCTGGAGCCCATTGCTGTGTTAAGTTACCAATGTTAAGTTAAAAATACCAACACCAGAAATGTTTTTGTTTTCGAGAAAATTGAAGCACTTGAGGAGGGAGGCCAAAAAAAAAAAAAAAAAAGAACCGTGCGTCAAAAACAATCGTAAACGGTTCTTGAGTACTGCCCACTCCATTGTCTGTAAAACGTTACGTAGGCCAGAGATAATGTTTATATTGTTTTTTTACCTTTCTAGGCCTAGTAGGTTCAGTATCAACCAAATGACAATAAGCTGTTCTTTGGCCATGGATTGCTTATAGGGAGATGGTTTGTTTAGAATCTAGTTATCTCTTGAGTACTGACTGGTGATCAACAAAGCCGAATTCTCGGGCGACGAATAATAACGAAATCCGAACAGGGTAAATTTTCCGTCTACATGCGATGGATCCAGTGGTGCTCGAATTTTTTGCCGAATTGTGGTATGGCTTAGTATTTTACAGGGGGCAGCACAGTCAATGTTCTCACACAATTAGTAACATGGAAGACGATACCTCTATACCTTTTTAAAAGTAGTGCCTCTCCCTTTGGACTCGGGAAGTGTCCTTCGAAAGAGATAGTTGCATAAAAAGAGATTAAATCAAATATAGTGGTGGTACAATGGTCGCCCTTGGACAAGGAAGATGTTCGGTTTTAACAGTAGCTATGAAGGACCTAATCCTTAAAGGACAGGCTCTTTTTAAAATAACATGAAGGACTAACATTGCAGCTCTTCAATTTACTTAAAATCGAGTGAAAAGACGGGCATGAAATTGAGTAGCAAGGGGCAATTAGTTTTTATAGATCTCGATCTGTATTTTCTACGACGGCAGTCGTAAAAATGATACATTCGATTTCAAAGTTATATTCAACATCTTTTTTGTCTAGTAACAGACTCAAAAAATCTAGAAAACTACCAAAAACGGAAGGAGGCAGAGGAGGGTTAAGGTGGGCCAGCAAAAAATCGGACAAAAAAAAGGTTGGGCTACTTTCAACTTGGTAGCGTGACCTTTGTGGTCCGCCTGTCTCATGTTCTGTTTTAATCCTGGATTATTTATAAATATACATCAGTGCTAGTTATTGCTTAGTGAAACAGCCAGGAACTTCTGATTAATTTTTAGATGATCTTACCACCTTACCAGCCATGGCTGGTATTCGTCATGGATAACCATTGGCAATGGCATCCTAAAGGTAATCAGACGGTCACGGGTGTATCAATATTTATTTATCTTGAACCGATTATTATAAAAATGGATACCAAACCTATAGAAGAAGGTGAAGAGAAAAAAAACTTGAAAGAATTTTTGAATGAAGAACCGGGGTTACAAATATCCGCCATGGGGAAAATAAACAAAATATTCGTCTTTCTATTTTTTCGTTGGTGCTTAAAGATAAAAATATAATTTATAAAAAAAATAAACGTAATAATGAGAGCTTCTCCGATTCTTAAGATTTCACAATCCATTAAGTTATTTAACGTTTATAGTAAGGTTGTTATTTTTGCTATTGCGGAAAGTTTTAAGACAAAAAGAAATTCAAAGGTACTCCTCAAAAATTAAGCTTCGGAGTTCAAAGATACATAGTTGTTTCGTCTTGCCAATACTTGAGCTACTTACTGGCTAATGCTGTGAATATCTATCGACTTCATTCCTTCAATCTCTTCGTCCTTTTTTTTTTATTTATGTAAATTTACAAAAATTAAGTCTATAATTAATTTAGACTAATGTTAGCCTGTAAAAAAAAATTATTGGAGTTAATGTGGAAAAAAAAAGTTACGAGGCAACTAACCAACTAGTATAATATGAACGTTGGTACCAAAGTCTTTGAATTTCCTCTTGAGTGTGTCTTCGTGTGGTGGGGGGGGGGAGGGAATTTTTTCCCCTCCTCAGGCCGGTCCTGGCCCGGCAGTGGGGGGAAGTCATTGGACGGACTCTCGGGGTGAACGCGCCTTCATCACGTATTATAGGTGGGCCTTCATTTCTCCTTATACGGCAGTTTTCTGTCTCCTTCATCATCTCTTGTTGTACATAGTCTTCCAGTTCATAGTTAGCCATGAACCTAGGTATGAGCGGGTGTATTTGTTTAGATATTGGCCTAAGTTGATGAAGGAGTGATGTTAGATTTCCATCAATATTATTAATGGACGACACTTCGACATGTTATGTGCATCTTCATGAAGCCCTACTACGAGATGTTGGGAGAATTCACTTCTTAACATACTTCCATATTATAACCACCTAAGGCTAGGACCGACCTGTTCCTAACACATTCATGTCCACCAATAAACTTGATGAAAACCTTCAACCTTTCATAGATGAACCTAAGCCGATAATTCCACAAATGCATACACTGAAATATTGCAGTATCCATGGGCAATTTTTGTTGTAGTGTAGATGCTCTAATAATTACAAGCCCTTTCAAACTGAACAAAAATTCTTCAATATTTGCAGAGCAAATCCTTAGGGTCAAATCAGGTAAAGTTGTTATTTCAAACATATTTAACCAGGTCATATAATCTCATTCTTGGTTTAATTCGACCTTAACAGATTCAACGATGTTCTATCTCAAGAAATATATTCACTTCTGTGTGGAGTCACTGGAAACATGAGATTATAATTCTTTATATAAGGTCTAATAAAATAAAAGAATTTATACTTAAACCGTGCTAATGATGCTTGACTTTGTGTTATTACTACTTTCTATGATGCTTATATGATAAATTCGTGACCTATGACTTTACGAATCCACGGTCACTTCATTAATAGTGGAATCTATAGCAAAACTAAACGTTGTACTATAAAGAGACAGGGTGTAACGTAACTGATGTACAAAACTTGAGGAAGTGTTAGTAAACCTCAAATGCAACAGAAAAGTTCATTTGGGCTGTGGTACAGAGGAGTAAATTAATTTTTTTTTTTGCAAAGGGTGTCACGCTTTTTTTGAATAGGAAGCGATAAATAAACAACTATTTAAGTTAGGTAATTTGCGATTGCCGCATTGTAAACAAGATACAATTTTCTTCAAAAACAAGTTGGATTGGTCTTTTAAAAAGCATTTGAAAAGTGTTCCTCTTTTAAAAACTATAAGTAGGAAATATATATACATAAGTATTTAATTAGTCCGATAACGTTATTTTACGGAAATTTTCTTAACGGTATTTTCTTCCATCCCATCGCACTCTGGCTCTCAAAGATGTATATTTGGACAAAATTCTGTAACGTTGCTCCGACTGAATTGAAATACACTGCAATTAAATGCTCCGGGCTCCACTCTTAGGTGCTCCCGCCAAGAATACGTACAATAATTGCTCATATTCAAGCCAAAGATGTAATAGTAGAAATGTTTGTTTTTAGTGTTGTGGTCTTATAAAAACCAACGCCATCCATGCCCGTTAGTTTTCGCTGCTATATTAGTGATGATTCAGGTTACCAATTTACTGATTCTGCTTCAGATAGTTGTAACAATGAAAAATAAATTAAGTAATCAGCAAACAGTTGTTTTGAAGCTAAAATTAGACTAATTCAAAGTCGTGGTTAATATGTTCGGCCTCTCTTCTGCCTGGGAACGTCCGCCAGTTGTGATGAAGGAGTGATGTTAGATTTCCATCAATATTATTAATGGACGACACTTCGACATGTTATGTGCATCTTCATGAAGCCCTACTACGAGATGTTGGGAGAATTCACTTCTTAACATACTTCCATATTATAACCACCTAAGGCTAGGACCGACCTGTTCCTAACACATTCATGTCCACCAATAAACTTGATGAAAACCTTCAACCTTTCATAGATGAACCTAAGCCGATAATTCCACAAATGCATACACTGAAATATTGCTGTATCCATGGGCAATTTTTGTTGTAGTGTAGATGCTCTAATAATTACAAGCCCTTTCAAACTGAACAAAAATTCTTCAATATTTGCAGAGCAAATCCTTAGGGTCAAATCAGGTAAAGTTGTTATTTCAAACATATTTAACCAGGTCATATAATCTCATTCTTGGTTTAATTCGACCTTAACAGATTCAACGATGTTCTATCTCAAGAAATATATTCACTTCTGTGTGGAGTCACTGGAAACATGAGATTATAATTCTTTATATAAGGTCTAATAAAATAAAAGAATTTATACTTAAACCGTGCTAATGATGCTTGACTTTGTGTTATTACTACTTTCTATGATGCTTATATGATAAATTCGTGACCTATGACTTTACGAATCCACGGTCACTTCATTAATAGTGGAATCTATAGCAAAACTAAACGTTGTACTATAAAGAGACAGGGTGTAACGTAACTGATGTACAAAACTTGAGGAAGTGTTAGTAAACCTCAAATGCAACAGAAAAGTTCATTTGGGCTGTGGTACAGAGGAGTAAATTAATTTTTTTTTTTGCAAAGGGTGTCACGCTTTTTTTGAATAGGAAGCGATAAATAAACAACTATTTAAGTTAGGTAATTTGCGATTGCCGCATTGTAAACAAGATACAATTTTCTTCAAAAACAAGTTGGATTGGTCTTTTAAAAAGCATTTGAAGGGGGCTTTCAAACGTCTAAATTTCGCAAAGTTATGTTTTTCGTGGACTATTTGAGATTTTTTTTATCAGGCTCCTGGACTGGAGACTGGACATTGGACTACAGACTACCCATTTTTAGAAAAGCTTCCTTGTTTAATAAGTTTTAACTCATGTCAATTAAGTTTAGACCTGTTACAGAATAAACTGAGATTTGCCTCAAGTTTTGTAAAACAATTAAGTTAAGTTAAATCATGTCTCCTCAAAGAAGCAGTTTTTTTCTGTGTGTCTCAGCGTAATTGACATGAACATAAAATATATTAAACAAAGAAGTTTTCCTAAAAGTTAGGAATCTGTAGTCCAGTAGGATGCTGACAAAACAATTCGTGAATAATCCATGATTTTAAGAAAAACAGAACTTGGCGTAATTTAGTCAGTTTAGACAAGTTTGTCTAGTTTACGCCGGCGCAGTTGGGAATTGCCTAGGTAGGGGTAGTAGGTAGGGGGAAATACCTATTTATAGCCTTTTAGTTATAACTTGGTATTAAAAAAAAAATCATGACAGCCATAAAAAAAAAACCCAAAATTAAAATTTACTCTTTTCCTGTTCGGAATTAGCCCAAATGAACTTTTCTGTTGCATTTGAGATCTACTATCGCTTCCTTAAGTTTCAGACATCATTTACGTTACACCATATTACAACTTTTTGTTTTGGTATAGATTTCACGATTATTAAGAGCTATTATAAAATAATAGACATAATAAGGAATTATTATAATAGTGAATAATATTTTTGAACAATTTATGATGTTATTACGGTTTATAACCCGTGATATTGTGGGAAACAATGAATATGCGTTTTTGGCATTCTTTACATTCACATTTAGTGTTGATGCTACAACGTGCACACCTTCCTTTCGTCTGGTAGGCGGGAGGGACGTCTTCGGCTCTGTGTGAGAATCATCTTTTCTAGGCAAAACCTCCTCCAGCGTCTAAGACACCAATTGGACTGGTCAACATGATTTTTGTCTCCCGAGTACAACTAGGCGTACTTAATGCCTTTTCTTTTTTTTTTTTCTTCCATAGCCCCTTTAAATTTCCAGATAATTATATGCCTTTTTATACCTGTTTTCAAATATGTATTCGAAATTTCTCCATCAACCGCAGACAGCTTTTTGTTATTTTAATTTTTTTTAAACCGCGTTTTCGTCCATTTTTCCATTGTCAACTAAAAGCACCTAGATCATTCATTATATATGTCATGGAACTAAATGAACTCAAAGGTTCCTTTTTGTTACTGCAGGCTCAGAATTGTGTACAAATGTGCATCTAGTGCCGCACACATTCATCAGAACGATGCCAATTGTGAGATAGTAGTGAACCAGTAAACGAGTCGTTATTAGTGCTTTGTATGACTCAATGATTATGTATTATATGTTACGACTTTATTTCTTATAATTAGTCGTTAATTTCAAAATGCTTAGAGTTTGTTTAAATGATCATATCAATTTTTGCTGTATATGTGGTGAAGTGTCTGTGATGAGGCCAGTTCCACCCTGCGAAGAATAGCCCGTACCAAACAAAGGCTACAGAAGATGTGGCGTTGGATGAAGAGAGCTCTGAGTTAAGGAGATATCCATGCTCACGTCATTCTATGAAGGAACTATATTAAAATTTTAATATATTTATCGCGATTCCAAGACTAACTAGTAAAGTGTTCCTCTTTTAAAAACTATAAGTAGGAAATATATATACATAAGTATTTAATTAGTCCGATAACGTTATTTTACGGAAATTTTCTTAACGGTATTTTCTTCCATCCCATCGCACTCTGGCTCTCAAAGATGTATATTTGGACAAAATTCTGTAACGTTGCTCCGACTGAATTGAAATACACTGCAATTAAATGCTCCGGGCTCCACTCTTAGGTGCTCCCGCCAAGAATACGTACAATAATTGCTCATATTCAAGCCAAAGATGTAATAGTAGAAATGTTTGTTTTTAGTGTTGTGGTCTTATAAAAACCAACGCCATCCATGCCCGTTAGTTTTCGCTGCTATATTAGTGATGATTCAGGTTACCAATTTACTGATTCTGCTTCAGATAGTTGTAACAATGAAAAATAAATTAAGTAATCAGCAAACAGTTGTTTTGAAGCTAAAATTAGACTAATTCAAAGTCGTGGTTAATATGTTCGGCCTCTCTTCTGCCTGGGAACGTCCGCCAGTTATAAGGCACATAGCGAACTAACTAATGCATACACACCCTTTGAATGACTAATTAATTTATTTTAGGCTAGCCAGTAATTAACCCAAGACCAATTTCAGTCTTAAGGCTGCTCCACTCCGCCTGAGGTGTTAATGGCTGTGCATCCAAGCACCAGTTACCATTTATTTTCATAGCCTTCTACAGCCGTCAAATTAACGGGTACAAATAAATAAATATCACAGGGAGTATCAGTACTAGAGTAGGAAATTCTCTAGCAGAGGAGTGTGATGTGATAGTAAATTAAAAAAAAAAAAATTTAATCGTAATGTTATACTGTGATTCTATAGGGTGGCTATTATTGTTCCTATAACCTACAGTAGTCACTGAGATTTCGAAGCTTTAATTCCAGACTAGCTCCACTGTCCAATACAGAACGGAAATTAATATTTTTACCAGAATTTCCTCTTTTGAGTGGGTAACATAGATCTAAATGCTATCTGTTGGGGGCCACCCACCGGGGGAGATTTCTGACTTATGTAGGCAGGACATTCCTGCCTGCAGTGAATGAAAGAGCTTTTTATTTCAGCCAATCCTATGACAGTTTATTTTGGTCAATCAGGTGCTGCCCGTACCCCTAGTGAACTCTTGCCGTATCGGGATCGTGAAGCAGTACCCTCTCTGTATACTGACGCCGAAGATTTATTGATAAAATATAGAAAGGTAGCTGGGTGTTTTCTGGTCCGAGAAGAGGGTAACTTCTATTTATTCGTGATGAAGAAGGTGACACAACAGCTTGTAATTGTCATCTTCCACGCATTTCAGCCCAATGGGTCCTCATCATTGAGCCCTTATGGGCACGCAATCATTCTTATAATCCACTCCTTCAGTTCCTAAGGTCATACGTCCTGAAAACGTCTTGTATCTTCTATTCGTTAGTAACTGACTTTTAAAAGACCACGTTATTTATTTGTTCATGCCTGATTAGTGGGTTAATTTCAATTTCATGAGATGTTTTCTCTTCTTTCAAGGCATCTCTGGATCTTGACAAACTTTATTTTGCCTCATTTAGAAATTACAGCCGGTACAGTGTTGTGGAATATAATTTATATCATCTCCACGACGAGCTTGAAAATTATAATTGAGGTATGTTCACACCAGGTGAATTCCTAAATGAATAAGAAATGGTGAATCCTCTTAAGAAAATGCAGAGGTTATAACTGACTCTCCTTGAGGTGCCATCTACCAACTACGGAAGGTATACTACCAACGGTAGTAACGTCTGATGGCATTGTATCCTCAATCCAAGGATTTAATTTTCGATTAAGGGAGGTGTCCCAAGTTTAGCTCGACCAGGTGTTGCGTTTATTTTTCATACCCTCCTCCTTCCACCTAACCCCCACGCCTCCGTATGTAAGGTCAGCAATCACCTTGACTGGCCTGTCCCACATATGGCAGGTTCACACTAGGTCAATAATTTAGCCCAATGGGGAGTGGTTTAGTTCCTAAACGTGTCAGGATAAAACTGTTTAGGCGAGAAAATGGACAGTAGGCAGCCATGTAGCATCACTCACTTGCAACTGGACAGATTAGAATTCTTTAATATTCCAGCATCAGTCTACTAAATCATTCGCCTTTTTAATAAAGAGTTTCTGAACCCAGGAGTGCTTTCCTATTCCCTAGCTTAGTAGAGCTTTTAAATCAGGCACAATTTGACTAAATTGCTGCCCTAGTGTGAATCAGCCTTTAAAATATTGAGCCTCGCGCATAAGATACACCCCTATCAAGCGATCTAACTTTCGGTTTAGATATGGAATCGTATCGAACTAAATGTACAGCTTGTACGATATATGAGAGTTATCAGTAATAGCGTCCCCTGTGGCTAAAAAGCGGCTATAAAGAGCGGCGAGGTAAAAAAGCTGCGGCAAGGTCCGCCTAAATCCATGGTCCCCGTTCCGCCTGGCAGCCAAGGGCACTGCACCGCCCGGTCGTCACTCCCGCCGTCTTCTTTGTCAGCGTCTCAAGGATCTCTTCCTCTTCTCGGCCTGGGGTATCCATCTTCCACCGTTGTCCGCCATATCCGCAAAGATCAATAGTTGCTGTGATTGTACTAGAGGAAGGGTTCAGCGGTGGTCATCCAATCAGGGCGGCTCAGAACGGAAACAAATCAGTATGTTTCTTCATAACTGTTTTTCATGAAAGCAAACACCCTTATTATATATTGCATTCTGGCTACCTATTTAAATAACCTTTGATACAACGGAAGACATTACAGTGATAGGAGGAAGGAGGAATCCTGTTCCCCAACATCTCCTCCGAAATAACGCAGAATGAATGAAATGATCGTTGAAATTCAATATTGGCTTTGGAAAAACTATTTCTGCTCCAAACAGGGTGCATCCATTTTCAGTTCCTGGAAGAAGGGAGGAGTTAAAAACTTGGATCGCTAATTCCTTCCTATTATTGCATAATAGATCAATAGTTACCCCAATGGTAAACTAACTCTACAAAAATTAACTAATGTGTTACACCATAACTCCGCTGTCTGGCTCAATCGGGTACATTGAGTTTTGGCAAAGAGAATTAATGTTGGGAAACTCATTACTTGTGTCAGGGTAGCCCTCATTATTTGTGTCAGGGTCGGTAGAGCCCTCGACTAGGATAATGGGGGGGGGATGTCTCGGGTTAGAACCTGAAAATGTCGATAATTTTGTCTTTGGTCGTTATTACTAATAATAGTGGGTACTATACATTAAAAAATTATGATTTCAAAAAGATCCCCCATTTTCTTTTACTATTAGGTGGGGAAAACCGCTTACTCACCTAAGCGATATCCTGTAAATATTGTCATTGAACCTTTACCCCCTTACTTATACAGAACTATAAGCAAATTAGAATTTCGAAAACATTTTTCGGGGCTCATGTGAGCTTTGATCACTTCATCTCTCACACATGATACTGGAACAAAACGTTTATTGGATTATGCCTCACCTCACCTTTCAGTTCACAGCATCACAGATACAGCAGGAATAGAAGGAGAGAAGTGATCCTGAATGATAGGAAGAGAATATGATTAAGGATAAGGTTTCATTATTTATTTCGTTATTGATAAAAACAGGATATTTTCGGTTAAAATCAATTGTCTTATTTACGAACAAATGTGACAATTTTTTATGATAAGGAAACGAATAAACAATTTTCAGCATCAGTAAGTACTGAATAGATTTAATTAAACAAATTTAAAATATCATTTTCAAGGCGAAGGGGACTATTGTTGATTTTTATCCTTTACTCTCAAGAATTAAAATCACGATAATCTGAAAAGAGTCAAGCCTAATAAAAGGAGTAATATTCTTCTTGGAGTCATTATTTTGACATTTAACAATTTGGCGAGATCCTAGGCAGAGAAGGCTAATTTATCTGAAGAAAATGTTAGCCTCCACATAGGCATTCAACGGAAACAAAGACAACATAGATCATTTTCATGATGACTTCCAACCAAAACGGCCATCAATTTGTAAAGTGATTGAAGAAGATTTATTCTTGGACTAGATTATTCTCGATGCCTCCTAGATATACTGAAACTAGTATACTATGAAAAGTATACTGAAACTAAATTTTGTTATTAATACTTAAAATTTATATAATATTTTATATATTTTCCAGCTTTGCTTTTCTCAACTAGAACCTGTAATGTTTAAGTTGTAAAAACAATGATTATAAAATAGATTATGCCGTGTATAATGTTGGATAATTCATTATATAGGAATTTCTATAGCAGAAGTAGTTACCGGGCTGAGCTAAAAACGGTTTCTGTTGAAGGGTTCCGTGAGCAGAAAAATAGTTATCATTAATGCATGCATGGGCCAGTTCCATGCGTGTTCGAAGGTGACTTGTTGGCTGACTCCTGTAGTAAACAGAATTATATAGTTCAGGCAACGAAGGGAAAAAATCGCCAATTAGAAAAAAAATAATCATATAGTTCTGGATGTTGGTACAGTTGTACAATGGAGTGTTCTGTAAAACATACTAAAAGTCCCCAACGGTGAGGGGGGGGGGTTGAAGATACCTTCTTGGGGTTTACGCAAATATTTCAGGAACTATCAACTTTATGAAAAAAATAAAGTAAATATAATTTCCTATAAGAAAAGTTTATAGTCAATAGTTAGGGAGATAGAGGGGGATGAAATTTTAGCTCTTGTTAAAAATTAACACAGATCACTTTTTTACTTTTAAACTTATATTATTGTATGAATGAGAGCATATATCTTACTTACTTATTGCCTTATAAAAGGCAGATTGTAATTATTGCACAATAAAGGAATTTAACTACTAAAACTTATATTAATGGATAATAATTCAATCTCATCAATTATTTGTTGGTAATAAATAATATTTGAAGTAACGTGAGTAGCGAACTTTATAAGTTTTGTTATTAACGTCGCCAAAGACAGTGAAAACGTTTTAGTGCCTATAAACAATGTTTATTTTCTTTGAACGGAATACTCTTCGATAATGTCCGCAAAGCGTTTCATTTGTGCAAGGTACCATGAGGTCACCCTGCAAATTTATAAAGATTTATAAGTATTTGGATGAACATGGTGACAGCCAGTTTTTATGGATGAACTGATGGAGCAAATGTCCTCAGAAGAAAAGCCAACGGTGGCTGCTATTAGATATATTCAGCCAAACAAAAACGAGCAGTACTGTTGTCTGCTTTTGAGATGTTGGCCGAATATTCTTGAACTAAGCTTGGTACTCATTAAGATGTCAGAGTAAAAGAGAAGAGCGCCTGAGAAACACAAGTGTAGTCATTATAAAAGAGGTTGTCCGTTCCCAGTCATATGAAACACTCGAGACATGCTCCGTCCAACTGACTATTTTCTAGACCAAGTTGAGGATATGATTCCAGAAAACCTCATGGTGTTCTTGGATCTGTTAGTTTCTGCAAAAAGAAGGGAAGAAAATAAAGTGAAAAGAAAACTAGTATCTATTACCCATCCTATAATTACTCCAATTCGACGATATGGGTGGCGGGAAACTGGGATGCCATGGTCAGCAGTTTACACCGACGGGCATGGCACCTCCACAAATGGCCCACCGATTCAAGAAGACACCTAAGAAGATGAGGAGGAAGAAGCTGAAGAATTCTGCTTCTTACAACCACATCTCTATCGACCCTCTTGCGTATCTGTTTCTGATGCATGTTTCATATCAGTTTACATATATATCAGTTCTTACAGTTAAGTTATGTAGTTTCATATTACTTTTGTTTTTTAATTTATATTTTACTATTGTAATACTACCTTTTTTTACTATTCATTTTCAATGAACTTTTTCTGAGAAAATCTAATCTATTTTAGAACACTAATTTCTTATCCTCATCCCTAGTTATCTCCTCAAGTGTTGAGTTCATTATCATAGTAACGTTTATGGAGCTCAATTTTAAAACCTCTAATTTTTTAGGCAAATTTTTTTTAACATAATCACATTCAGATATCTATCTCATATCCTCAAAAAACATTTCCTGATAAAATATCCCAATATTTGCAAATAATATTTCAACCTGGAAAGAGTCCCGTTTCATTTTCTACAACTTGGATACACTCTCAAATTTGATGTAATACTCCATATTCTTAATGCAAATAAAATTTGGATGAAACAAACATAGAACAAAAATTCAAAATATCATAATAAATCTGAAGTTTCATAGGTATAACACGCTCATCTTGGAAAATTCAACTTGAAGTACCCCCTCTATCTCCCAAACTAGTGACTATGAAAAAAACGAATAAAACCTTTCTTATGTTAAACGTTGTCTCCTTTAATTTTGTATATAAAGTACCTTTCGCTAAAGTTGACAGTTCCTGAGATATTTGAGAGGACCCAAAAAGGGAGATACCTACGAATTGCCCACCCCTCGGTCCGCACTGGTGGTTACTTTTTGCATGTTATACAGGACTCTTCAATGAACAATTGTACCAAAGTTCACAACTATATGATTTCTTTTTTCTATTTTTTAATTGTTGCCTGGACTAAATAGTACAATTAGGAGCTAATATTTAGTCCTCGGAATCTAGCATGATAGAATAATGGTAGTCGGCTTGAGTTGATTAAAAGAATATGTTAAATTTTCATTAAATTTATTGAAATGAATGACGTTTCAGTCGATATAAAATGTATTTCTATGTATGAAACTATAATATGACATTTTTTATCGTTTTCATTTCTTGTAAATTAGGTCAATTCAATGGTTTGTTACCAAATCCAAATAGGCACTACTCTAAGTATAAGGCAATCACAGGAAGGCAGATTACCAACGAAAAAATTCACTCACAAGATACACGTATCACTATCCTTTTTGTTTTCTAAATTACTATTATGTAAGCTACTTGAAGTTACTCACTCCTAGGATAATTTTAGTTGAGATTATGTAAGATATGAATATTATTGCTGTAAGAACACTAATCTAAAGACGAAAACAAGACAGTTTTGACAGATGTAGTGGCCAGAAGTGAAGCGTTGCCACGGTTTGGTGAGGTACTGAAGGACAGAGCTAAACTGATAATATCTTACACCTTCAGGTAATTATCTTTAAAAAGTTCTCTTTGGTAGCTCTCCAGAGTGTTTCAAAACACGGCTTCAAATCTATCATCTTACTTACAGCTCGAACCCTTGAGAATGGCGGCATAATCCTTCTAAAACATTCGGGTGAAAATAAATAAAGCTATGGAGACACAGAAGGTGTCTTATTTCTTAATGTACCCACTCCGTCAATATAACAGAGTCGTTTTGTGAAAAATCTTGATAATTGATAAAAAGATGGCAAGTTAAAATCACCAAGGATTTTCAGGCTCCCTAACAACGAAGAAATACACATTAAAAAGCCATTTCATTAAATGATAAAAATGTATTAGAAAGTTATTCTAGGATCAGTGAACCCTGCTTACTTTACTTTAACCTGGCTCTATTAGTTTTAGATAACCACCAAAATTATCACTAGCTTAATTATGGACAAAGAAGTATTAAAATAGAATTAATAGGTTACGGGGGTATACTAGCCCCTGGAAGTGAACTATCAGGGAGGGAGGGGGGTATCGAAAACCGAGAGTATAAATAAAAACTTCCTAAGACGTAATGTTAATAACAAATGTTTAGAGTAATATAGTAATTATTAGTTAGGTACAAACTAAGAAAGAACTAAATGTCACAAGACTGAGCGATTTTCACTGCTATTTAATCGCATCAACGCATTTAATTTGCTCTTAATGATTTGAGATTCATTTTAAGTTTAACTATTGATACATAAAATAAATCAAACAAATTAGTGTAATTCGGGTGTCCTGTTAAATGCAGCATTAAAGTTCAAGATCAATATGATCGCTTTTACAGCACTGTCTTAGAACAAACGGGGTCTTTCATAAAGACAAAATATATAAATTGCCTTGTACCGGTTTGAAAGTAATTACTAGTAATTAGTAATAGTAAAAGTAAGTAATTAGTAAGTTAAAAATAAAATTCTCTTCATACAGCCAGGTTTCGAATCGACAAGAGAAGACAGTCTAGAAAAGTGTAGTGCTCCGTTTTCTCCACGATAGAATTCTTTTCACAGCCATTTTGGTTTAAATTCTAAAGAATCGACTTGGATGTATTTTTTTTCTTAGCAGTTCGACCCTAATTTCGTAGCTTTCATTCTTTTTTTTGGGGGGGTTTGAGAGAACCGGTTTTCGAACATAACAATTTATAAATTCAACAAAAGACAGAAATAAATTGTTTTTACTTGGATCGCGTTTCGCATAGATTAATCTCTTATAATCGTATTTTTTTTGTAAATTATACTCGGTCTGGAATTTAACATCATTAATAAACGTATGTTTTATTGTCTATAGAAACCAAATAGAAATTAGAAAGTTAAGTATTTAATTAGAAGAAAATTAGTGTATTGTATCTGACAGTATAATTAATAGACAACAAAATTTAATTGGTTAAAGTTAAAATATATAGTAAAAAAGCGAATTAAGGTAGCAGAAAGCACTTAAGTGATGTAAATTGTGTTGTAAACAACAGCTCGGCTGCAGAGCCCTCCCTGTACTCTCAGAGCACCTGTCGCGACCTTCAATGGGTACCAGCCGTTCCAAAACCATCTACAACAGTTATGTTGAAGATATATTATATAGGTTAGTATTGGGAGAAAAACTGCACACAAATATAAATAAGATGATGAATCATCTTTAAGGAAATATTTTAACTTAAAGCCTTAAATCTCTTAAATATGTTTTAAAAGTTACATTCAACCAAACTCAGAAATTATTAGTCAAGTGCGAACCTGTTTTTATATTTTTAGTAGGTTTTTTATGATTTTTTTTTTAATTTTAGTCGATGTAAGTTTTTTTTACTTTATTTTAGTCAAATTCTACTTCCATGTATATACAACATGTTGTATATTAATAGTCAGAAAACCTAAACCCTTATTTTGATACACTATGAGGACAATGGTTATTTTCTAACTGCAACATAATTAATAAAAATTAACCATGTTTTATTCAGGCGTATTATCAAATGAAACATGTAAACTTGATGTCTGCAGGATAAGCAGGGAAATCTCAATGACCAGGATCAATACATAGCGTATTTTTTTCCACTTCAAATTTACCTTATTAAATTTACGTAGTCATTAATTTTTTTTAAAAAATAACTTATATTTCCATTTTAAATGAATTAAATATATATTACCTTTATTTATTTTTGTTTTTGGAGGAAAATAATTTTTTTTAAATACCAGCGCCTCGCTCGCCATAGCCTGTACCGGACCCAGACACCTATTTTATAATATATACATATATTAAGAAAAGTAACTAACACCCAGTCAGATAGACTGAGGAAGCAGGTCAACTCTTCTCATCACTCTCAGGAGCTAGACTCTCTCATATCGAAATCTGCCATTTTCATGTTTGTAATTTATGGGTGGGAAGACCCTTTGTTGCACGCCACTCGCCACTGTATGCGAACCATACACGAACCCGTGCTTATAACCAATTGGTTTTAAAGCTCTTGTCAGCTCAACGTGGAACAGCAATCTCGAAAAAATTACCTTTTTTTTATATCAGGTACGGCAATTTGATCAGGGGGAATTGGCAAAACCACGGTTCCACAAGCAGCCCCACAAGAAAGGGCCACATTCTTTCAGGTAATTTTTTTTTTATTTAAAAATCTTTTGTTTAATACATACAGATTGATTTACAGATTCCACAATAAGGATTCTTGCCATAAATGTTAAGGCGGAAAAAACTCTAAAAATAATAATTTGTAGGGAATAGTAAAATAAAAAATATTAGACTTTGAAACAAATAATTTCTTGATTATTGAATCGAATGAACAACCAATCTACTTAATCTTTATTGATACACATTCAGTAGTAAATAAAATGTAATTAATTGTTGAGATAAATTCTGACATCAATTCAATAACAATAAAAAAAACGTTTTCATCAACTGTTATAATTTTCGCTGTGTTATCTGTGTGTTCGATGTGTTATCCAAGGCAACTCAAATCCAAGCTATGTTTAGAGAGAGTAATTAACGAGAACAGGCAAAAAGGAACACCATAGAAATGGGAATATGATTAAAAAAATCATACCAAAGATCACAAGAAAACTTCACCATACAGTTGAGTGAGATTTTCTTCCATTGTACCTCGCCAACTGTTCTGCATAGTAGGTCTGCTACGGGTATGACGGTCAAACATCGAACACATTTAATCCTCTCAATCAAAAGTTCTGAGCACAATAGTTAATGCCCCTTATTGCGTCAGCAACCCTTAACCACGATTTTAATATACACTACATTAATGATCTCATCCCCTCTAAGTTCATAAAAAACTTATCCAATTATCCTAATCCCCTAGCACAGTCATTATACAGGTTCACGCATCCATACAACCTTCTCGAAGATTAAAGTGGCCAGTAGAATGACAGTAGAAGTCCAATTATGTCCTGAGCGTCTGTGGTTCTCGCGTTCTTGGTCAGTCTCCACTGGCTGGTATCTGGTGACGCTGGGATATGGGATCTTTTTTCACAAGCGAAGAGGGGGGCAATAATGGCGAGAGGGGATATGTCTGGGCTGTGTGCATTAATTTTATGTATCACATGCAAAAGTGATTAAATACTGAATAGTATGTAAGGGATGAATGAAATAATTGATAGTAATTAAGTAATGTACATTGGTTGTGATTTTGATTTGATAAAAAATAATCTAAAACTTTATTAATATTTTCTTTAGTAAAAGGCGAATATGGTATGAATGAGAACATTTATCTTAATTCCTTATTGCTTAATAAGGCAGATTGTAAGTTTAGCACAATAAAGAATAATATATATTTAAAAAAAAAAATTTTCTGGTCATGAGTGGATTTTTAAATATATTTGAAATTCTTATTTTTAGTAGAGAATTGATATACATTTAGTACATCTATAAGAAATAAATGTTCGGTAGAAAAATCATGTCTTTACAATAAGATATAGAAAAAAAAGAATCATTATCGAACTCTTGCTTTTATGACAATTTTTTCGCGTGAAACTGAATTTTAGGTTTTGAAAATGTTTTCACTTCTGTATGTCTCAGTTGGTTAATATGCCTTTTGATTACATAACCATGATTCAGTTCAAAGAAATAGTGTAGTTTTCCTTGGCGTTCGATCGCCATTAAGTAGTTTATTTTTAAATTGTTTTAATTCAGGCTCTTGATTTGTTTTGTATCTTATTATTTTAGAAGTTATAGGTGACGTATCAGAAATATTTTGAAAAGTAATTTTATTTACTTTAAATGAATCTTTGAGAAAGTTGATTAATTCTTTATTTAAATAAGGCCTTTAAAGGCAATGGGTTTCCGGACAAGTAATCAAGATTAGAATGTCCTTTAGAGGGCCTATGACATATAATTAAAGCCACTTAAAAATTTCACATATCTGATCAGACAATGAGCTGACATTAAAGTCATCGCTTTATTCGGGTGGCATATCCTTTCTAATGGCTTATTATCAATAATGAGTGTAAACTTTCTACCATTAAGATATTGGTACTAACGTTTAAAAGACCAGTATACTGCAGTAGCTGCGCGATCTAGCTGTGAATATGAAAATTCAGTTTTAGTGAATGATCTTGAATTGAATGGTGTAGATCTCTCTTGACCATCTATAGCGTGAGAAAGTAAGGCAGCCAACCCATAGGAGCTTTCGTCCGTGGCTAGAGTCAAATGTACTTTAATTCAGGTTGATAGAGAGTCAGCACCTTTTCACTCGCAATTTTATCTTTAATTACATTAAAAGCCTTAGTACATTCTCTAGTCCACCTAAATTTAATATTTTCCATTAGTAAGTGATTTAATGCGAATAGTTTCTCATAGTAGATGCTTTAGAAATGAATTTTGCATAATATTGGGCCAAACCCAAAAACTACCTAAGCTCGTCCATGATTTTAGCTTGAGGCGCAGATTTTATAACCTCAATTTTATCTTTACATTTTTCTAAACCTTTAGCGCTAATTTTATGACCAAGATATTTAAGTGACGTGCCAAATAATTTGCATTTAGATTTATTAACGTATATTCCGTTCTCTTACAAAGCGTTAATGAACGCTATCAATTGTGAATAACACTACTGAAAAGTGCTTCCCTGGATAAGGAAATCGTAAAAATAGGCAACAGCAGTTTCTAACCTTTGAATGATTCGGTAGTTTATTTTTTAAAATTCATTAGGGGCATTTCGAGTACCCATAAAGAGCCTTTTGACCTTATAAGTTCCCCAAATTGTTGATATTGTGGAATATTCTTGGCTCTGGTCGTCTAATGTGACACGAAGATAAGCTTTGAGTAGGTCTAAAACAACTAAGTATTTCCCCCCTTAAAGCTTATTAAATAAATCTTCAATTATGGGAATAGGGTAATGCATATCTTGTAACTGAGGATAGAGTGTAATATTATAGCCAGCATAAATTCACAGTCTGGTCTGGCTTGGGAGCTATACCATTCGGAGTGGTCGATTTTCTCGAAAATACCAATAAGTTTTGATTTGTCTAATAAGGCATAAGGAATTGGCCTGGGATTAATAAAAACATATCTAGCGTTTTCTTTGAGCTTTAGCTTACATCGTGGGATAAGGCCAATTTTAGGTGTGTAAACATTTTCGTACATTTAAAAAATATAATTTTTGTTGCAGCTGTTTTAATTTTAGATTCATTTACTTTTTGAACATCTGAAAAGCTTATTTTTAGTTTTCAGATCCACTCTATTCTTATTATTTAATTTGACTTCTATTTTAAATGGATTATGTACTATTGAATTTATGATAAAGTTAGACTCTATATGAATTATGGTATTTATTGAGAGATTTTCTCGGTCATTGTCATCTTCTTCATCAACAAATCTTAATGGCTTTCCACGATGAGCTAAGATACACACCTTTATGACGTGACCTGATTTTCCACATTTTCGGGACTTCAAACACTCCCTCAACCTGCACTCACTATACTTGTGAGTATTCTTGCCACAAGCTTTGCACACGTTTTCAAAGCCAGGTTTGAATACGATCAACTTTTTTTCGAAATTGTTCTCATCATTCTTCGACTTCTTGTTCACCTTTTTGAAATCTGAAAGTCGGACTTTGTTAACGTCAAGAGTTGAGGTACTGCAGATTTAATTTTGTTTCTTAGCTGCTCAATTGTAAGAGCTTCCTTACAACGGCTTTCTGGATGTAATGGAATCTTCTCGAAGAATTTGTTCACTGATTTCTACGTAATGTTGTCCTCGGACATATTGTGCTTGCAGAATTGAAGCCTTAACTCTTCTTCTTGCCATGCCCAATTCAATGGGTGGGCTAAATTTTTAAGAGCAGGGATATACTCTGACACATCTATGTAACGCAGATTCACATACAATGAATCATTTGTATTATATTTTGAACCCTGGATAGAAATTTATGTCTGTGTGTTGGATTTTGGGCAAAGGTGTGCATTTAACAGATTTATCAGTTCATCATAATCGTTTGAAGAGGTCAATTCATGGGAAGTCAAAATTGACAATAATTCAATATATTTTTCACTCAGTGCGTTTATTATTATTTAATATTTTCATTGATTTTGCCTCCGCTGTACCTCCTATAAGTGTTTTTAATTCAAATAGTTTTTGAGTCGCTCTTTGTACGACTGAAAGGTCTCCTTCCCCTCATCAAACGTTTTGAATGTTATGGAACCATTGAAATCGTTGTGAACTGGTTGAACATTTTGATGGTATGTTTCAAGTAACTGAGGCAAGACCTGGAATTGTACAGTCAATGTACTCATTATTTGTTGATTTTAAGCTAGTAATATTTTATTATGATTTACTTAGTCGTATGCGTTTGACATTCTGGATAAAAAAAATTGCATAAAACTTAGAGATGAGACGTGTGTTTCCTTGTTCTTTGTTGATGTAGATTGTCCTGATACTTCTACGGCGTAGTAGATGTTGTTTGAAGCTCGAATTTTCATCCTCGTTGCCAAGTTTTGCTGTGAATTTAGTACATTTAGAAGACATAAGAAATGCACGCTTGACAAAACACATATTATTAGAATAAGA
This sequence comes from Acanthosoma haemorrhoidale, assembly GCA_930367205.1. Taxonomy (NCBI): domain Eukaryota; kingdom Metazoa; phylum Arthropoda; class Insecta; order Hemiptera; family Acanthosomatidae; genus Acanthosoma; species Acanthosoma haemorrhoidale. The sequence continues at coordinate 56,942,814 of OV884011.1, forward strand.
CATAGAACATCGATTGATAGCGAATAGAACTTTTTCAAGTGCGGTTACATACTTAAGCAGTATTGCCAAATACATTTAATTTCATTAACTAAAATTCATAACAAGAATAGAAGCTCTAATGTGTATCCATGAAAAAAGCAAAACTTTAAATCTTAAATAGTTCATTACCTGTGACGATTTTGACGAAGTTGAAGAGGATATTTTTTTTAGGGTTTCTCTAATTTTTTTTTTCAATTACATGTTTTGGCTCGTTTGAATGTCTGTGTCTGTCCGTATTCGTCGTTGTAGAGGAAAACAAATTTAAAATTGAAATTTTTACTGGAAGAACTTTAGCCAAATTTATAAAACATAGGGTTAGTGTAATGACACTAACAATTAATGAATTGATTACTCAAAAAAAATAATTAAATTTTTCTATAATTTTAAATAGGGTTTCAAATTAAAGATCTCCACGTCCTGATTAACAACATAAAACTTGTATTTTTAACCACAATTATGCAAAGTCATTAAAACTCTCTTATTAACATTGCATTTGCATGCATGACTATAAGCCATGAAACCATGATATGAAGGTCCATTAAAAAATTAATCAGTGCTGAAAAAAATAAATATTTTTCAATCATATTGAGTAGGGGATCAAAGTAAAGATCTTGACATCCCGAATAATACGATACAGTTAGTGTTGGGGCTGATATGAACTATAATGATGTAAAGTTATGTATGATAAAAATGTCGTCAAAAGTGTATTCACAATTATTTTGTCACGCCTTATGAATTGCAGATATAAAAATAGATCGGATCATTTTAAAACCACTACCATAGAACAATGTCAAACAATCCTTAAAAAAATGTTTTTTCCCCCTGTTAGGGGGCTGTAAGAATAGCAAACTGCACTCTTGTACAGCCTTACCTCGTTAGCACCAACTCTGGAATCTCCCCGTCTTCAATCCAACTCCATTATTTTTCTTAAAGAAAAATACCTGTTGAGCTGTATTATTAAAATTGAACCATTAGTTGAATAAACTATTTCAATTACAACGGGGAATCTGAAAAATAACTCCGAATGCCCTTTTGACACTAATTTATTGGTAACACCACAACCCATTCAATTTGGCAATTCTATATATTATATCAGTTTAAGCTGATCACATAAACAAAAAAAAACAACCTATAAATCTATATCACATGCAAATATCCATATAAATAATAAATAATAAATATAAATTAAAATTAAATCTTTCGATTATAACAAATACTTTAATTGCGCAATTAAATTAATACTAAAATACCCTGGGTAAAATTTAGTGCGACACATTGGCGAACATGAAGAAGCACGCCGAGCTGTGGAGGCATCTGGTCGGCTAGCAGCACGTAGACGATGTTCCACCTCGAGCTGCAATTGAGGAAAGGCATTCGTCCATATCCATTTCCATGTAGATACAGCGAAGTTCTTCCGTCTCGGTCGATTCCGTAATAATAAAGAAAAAAACAGTGAAGCCCCCAGATTCCAATAGAAGGGAGAAAACGGCCTCCCAAATTGCCGATAACCGAACTTCTTCGGAAAATCAATCGTAATTACTGCGATTGATGATAAAGATGGAAAATTAATTTTCGCATGGGTTGCACTGGGGAACTAGACACCATACGGAGTGAACGGGTACGTGAATATCTGTGCTCACGACGACAGCCAATTGTCCACTGCTCTGTTAATACCCTTTGCACTCGTAAGTAGGCAAAGGTAAGCCCCGGTGTACCGGCTAAGCGTAAACAATACGAGATACGCTCGCCTGACGCTAATTATTTATAATTATACAAAAAATAATTAATTAATAAATAAATGAACAATAAATAATTACACAATAAATAATTACACAATAAACAATTATAATGATATCACTCTTCGCGATAAAAATAATTGAGCGGCCGAAACATACTGCCCACCAAATTTTAAGTAATAAAATTTCATTCAATTCATACCTCTGAAGGAGGTAGCAAGGGTGCCAATTGAGTAACTGGACGCACACATTCCCCCGCTGAGGTTTTCAACTTTACTATTCTGACCACACCGTCTTTACCGGGATAAGTTTCAATAATTCTTGCTGCTGGCCAACAACGAGGAGGTAATCTGGGTTCTTTTATTAGTACCAAAATTCCCGCAGTGACATTTTTAGTCTGCGATCTCCATTTAACACGCTGCTGCAAACTATTTAAGTATTCTAATCGCCATCGTTGCCATATGTCCTGAATTGATCTTTTTACTAACTGCCAACGAGTTAATCTATTAATTGGAACGTCGGTTAAGTTTAATTCCGGCGATGCAACTAGGGGTCCTCCAATTAGGAAAAGACCTGGAGTTAAAGTATCGATGTCATCCACCGAAGAGGAAAGTGGACACAGTGGCCGGGAGTTTAATATGGCTTCTATGTTGGTTATGATAGTAGTTAGTTCCTCGAACGTTAGGCAGCGCTCATGTAATACTCTGACCAAATGCGTTTTCATTGCCTTGACGCCGGCCTCCCAAAGCCCTCCGAAGTGAGGGGTGGCTGGAGGAATAAATTTCCATTCTATTTGCCTAAGGTTGCAATGTTGTGTTATATGCCCTTGAGTCTCTAAATTTCGGAAATGCTTCCATAACTCCTTCAGTCTTCTATCAGCTCCCACGAAGTTTGTAGCGTTATCCGAGAAAATACAAGCAGGTACTCCTCTTCGGGCCACAAATCGGTCCAGACAGGCTATGAAGGCATCGGTGGTAAGTTGAGATACCAGTTCAAGGTGGAGCGCTTTAGTACTCATGCAAACGTACACGCATACATAGGCCTTAGTTGTATGAGCCTTCTTTCTCATGGATTCCTTAATTAGGAAAGGTCCGGCAAAATCTACTCCTACATTGAAGAATGCACGGCCTTGCTCAAAACGAGAAGCTGGTAATGTACCCATAAAGGGCGTAAAATTTGTTACGCGAAATCGGTGGCAAGTAACGCACTGATGTATTCTTGACCGTATAACTTTTCTGGCAGTTGGGATCCAGTACTGTCTTCTTATCAGGGAATGAAGCAGTTGGGGTCCAGCATGTAAATAGCATTTATGGAAATGATCGATGAGCCTCATAGTAAAATGAGATTTGGGCGATAAGATAATTGGGTACTTAGCATTGTAAGATAAGGGACTGTTCTGTAAACGCCCGCCCACCCTCAGAATACCAAGGGAGTCTAAAAAGGGTGCGACGGATGATAACTTGGTTTTGTCGCCTTCTCCAATAGTGATCAGATGTAGCTCTTTTGTGTAGAAGTGATGTTGATTCATTTTTATACAGACCTCGTTTGCCTTGTGAATCTCCTTCAAGCTCAAGGAGCCCGTAATTCGTATTGAATTCTTCTTTGAGTTGTTGATAAATCTTAGCACATAGGCAGTTATTCGTTGAATTTTTGGAAAAGAAGAAACATTGTTTAGCCATTCGTCGTCTATGGTTTGGGCAGGGTGTGCGTGGCACAAAAGTGTGGAATCTGATTTAATTTCAGGAAGATTGTCAGAACTTGTCTTGAATGATTGAGTTATTGGCCAATTTGAGGGCTCGTGTTCCAACCATGCCGGTCCTTGCCACCATAAGGTATAATCTTTAAGAGAAGCTGGAAAGATTCCTCTTGAGGCGATATCGGCCGGGTTGTCATTTGAGGAAACGTGATACCAGTTTTCCAAACATGATAATTGTAAAATTTGAACGACTCTGTTCGCAACAAATACTTTCAGCTTATGTGGAGGGGTTGATAACCAGCCCAACACTACAGTCGAATCGGAGAACAGAAACATTGAAGATGGTGAAAACCGCGAAAGCACATCCTTGCAGGACTCCAAGAGAGTCACTAATAGAAGTGCTGCACTTAACTCCAATCTGGTTATGGATAAGGGTTTTAAAGGGGCGATGCGAGTCTTTGCTGTTAACAGATAAGCACTAATCTTCCCTTCAATTGATTTCGATCGTAAGTAGATTGCTGCGGCATATCCCAGGTTCGATGCGTCAGCAAACCCCAAAACAACGGATGAGTTTGTACGAAACGGCATAATGCAACGTGGAATAAAAATAGCTTCTAAAGTTTTAAGTTCCCTTATAAATCTTTCCCACTGTGAGTTGATGCTAGTAGGTAAACATTCATCCCAGTTTAATTTAAGCTCCCAAAGCATCTGCAGTAATCGCTTGGCTTTAAAAAGTACTGGTGCCAAATAGCCCAGAGGGTCATACAGTCTAGCAATTGTTGACAAAACTGCTCGTTTTGTTCTAATTACTGAAGGTGAACGAACATTATAATAAAATCTGTCCGATTTTGGGTCCCACAACATCCCTAAAATTTTCACACACGATTCATCAGGAGTAGTAAATTCAATTGGTGTTTCTCTCAGGTCTTCTGGAATAAATTGGACTACCCTAGGGGAATTACTAGCCCATTTCTTCAATTCAAACCCACCTCGAGCTAAAAGTTCCTGCAGTTGTTGATACATTTTTAAGGCTTCTTCCGTTGTATCAGCTCCAGTTAAGATATCATCCATGTATAGATTATGCTGCAGAGCACTGACAGCTAGAGGAAAAGCTGATCCTTCATCTTCAATCAATTGCTTTATAACCCGCAAGGCTAAATAGGGAGAGCAAGACATACCAAAGGTTAACCGAGTTAACTCGTATTCTTGAACCTTTTCTGCCGGGGTAAAACGATAAAATATGTGTTGATAAATGCGATCATCTGGATGTATTAAAATTTGTAAGTACATTTTGCAAATATCTGAGGTTAAGGCAATTGGAAATTTTCGAAAGTTTAAAATAATATTTTTAATGTCCGCTTGTAATTTTGGACCAGTTATTAATTTGTCATTGATTGAGCCTTTAGAGGTGGGCATAGAAGCATCGAACACTATGCGCAGTTTTGTAGTCGAGCTTGCCTTAAAGACACCATGATGAGGCAAAAAATAGGTATTTTTTGAAGATGTGGGGACCATGAAGTTGTTTTCCAAATATTCTTGAAATACTGACGAATATTCCAGTTTTTGAGCCGGGGCTTTAAAGAGACGAGCTTCTAGTTTGTAAAAACGATGCAGCGAAATTTTAGATAGGGGTTTATAAGAGAAAATATTATGGAGATAATTAGCCGCCTGTAGACGTTTATTGTCATACTTCTTGCATAAAACGTTCCACGCTTGTAGATATGATTCAGTTGTGACTGGTATTGCTGCCAATGACTGAAGTGCTAAGCCCTTCAAAGAACTCTTTAGGTAATGAAATTTTTGTATCGATGACAAGTTGTTGTTTCCGTGAATTAATGAAACAAAAATGTCCTTATAAGATACCCAGTGAGTAATGTCCTGATTAACAACATAAAACTTGTATTTTTAACCACAATTATGCAAAGTCATTAAAACTCTCTTATTAACATTGCATTTGCATGCATGACTATAAGCCATGAAACCATGATATGAAGGTCCATTAAAAAATTAATCAGTGCTGAAAAAAATAAATATTTTTCAATCATATTGAGTAGGGGATCAAAGTAAAGATCTTGACATCCCGAATAATACGATACAGTTAGTGTTGGGGCTGATATGAACTATAATGATGTAAAGTTATGTATGATAAAAATGTCGTCAAAAGTGTATTCACAATTATTTTGTCACGCCTTATGAATTGCAGATATAAAAATAGATCGGATCATTTTAAAACCACTACCATAGAACAATGTCAAACAATCCTTAAAAAAATGTTTTTTCCCCCTGTTAGGGGGCTGTAAGAATAGCAAACTGCACTCTTGTACAGCCTTACCTCGTTAGCACCAACTCTGGAATCTCCCCGTCTTCAATCCAACTCCATTATTTTTCTTAAAGAAAAATACCTGTTGAGCTGTATTATTAAAATTGAACCATTAGTTGAATAAACTATTTCAATTACAACGGGGAATCTGAAAAATAACTCCGAATGCCCTTTTGACACTAATTTATTGGTAACACCACAACCCATTCAATTTGGCAATTCTATATATTATATCAGTTTAAGCTGATCACATAAACAAAAAAAAACAACCTATAAATCTATATCACATGCAAATATCCATATAAATAATAAATAATAAATATAAATTAAAATTAAATCTTTCGATTATAACAAATACTTTAATTGCGCAATTAAATTAATACTAAAATACCCTGGGTAAAATTTAGTGCGACACATTGGCGAACATGAAGAAGCACGCCGAGCTGTGGAGGCATCTGGTCGGCTAGCAGCACGTAGACGATGTTCCACCTCGAGCTGCAATTGAGGAAAGGCATTCGTCCATATCCATTTCCATGTAGATACAGCGAAGTTCTTCCGTCTCGGTCGATTCCGTAATAATAAAGAAAAAAACAGTGAAGCCCCCAGATTCCAATAGAAGGGAGAAAACGGCCTCCCAAATTGCCGATAACCGAACTTCTTCGGAAAATCAATCGTAATTACTGCGATTGATGATAAAGATGGAAAATTAATTTTCGCATGGGTTGCACTGGGGAACTAGACACCATACGGAGTGAACGGGTACGTGAATATCTGTGCTCACGACGACAGCCAATTGTCCACTGCTCTGTTAATACCCTTTGCACTCGTAAGTAGGCAAAGGTAAGCCCCGGTGTACCGGCTAAGCGTAAACAATACGAGATACGCTCGCCTGACGCTAATTATTTATAATTATACAAAAAATAATTAATTAATAAATAAATGAACAATAAATAATTACACAATAAACAATTATAATGATATCACTCTTCGCGATAAAAATAATTGAGCGGCCGAAACATAATTTAGAAAAAGTTTTCCCATTTCTTCGGTTCCGTTTGTTGATAGGTTGAATTTGAAGCTGAGAAAGGCTTGGAAATAAGTCGTTATTATTATTGCTCTCGCAACTGAATCAAGATGAGAGAAAGTAGCTTGATCTTGAAGCTGGAATGAATCAAGCTGAGCTATAAAAAGAGCGGTGAAGTCATTAATAGACATGTCTTTCCTGTTCCCTCATCACCTTCAACTAGGGGGCCAGTGCTTCGTCTAAGCAGTACTTTTTGATAACCACGCTCCTAGCACTTATAATTCAAAAATCATTCGGGAATTTCTTGAAGGATCTTTAACATCAGGACATCTATTAGCTAATTTATATACTACTAACAAAAGTGTCGCTTTTAGAAATTACATATTATAACAGAAGTATTGGCATTTTTTAAAAACATAATTAGATACATTTTCGTATTTAAAGTATTTCTAAGGTGGCCTAGAGAGTTAGTACACACATGAAAGTTATTCTTTGTTGCTGATTTGGTTTCCTCTAAAACTGCATTGGACATTATTTAGCGGATTCTTTTTATAGTTCATTGAATGCTGTAACGGCTCCTGAAATCTAGCAAAACGCTATTTATGAAGCTTTATAAAGAAAAGCTTTTAGTCGATTTTTTGGCGTCGGTTATCTTAGTATTATGTTAAAACACTAATGAATTTATGTAGAAACAACAGTTCTTTTTAGAAAAAATGTATAAAAAACTCTTTCAAGTTAATTTTAATACCTACAATTATCAATAGAAAACATTACCTCGTATCTCTTAATTTACTAGATTTATCAAAAAGCTCAATGGACGACCATAAATTTACAAGTACGTTTAAAAAAACTTTGAATCATTTAAAGCATTTCATTTTTAATTTAAAACATGATAAATGATTGAAAAAGTAATAATTTTGTTTTGAAGCCGATAATAAATTTTGGTAGAGCACGATGATGGTTTAATAATAGTCATAATTTTCTGGTTATTTTCGGCTGAAATATGCTAATCTTGACCTTTTAGTGGAAAAAATATCATTTATGCAACAATATTGCTGATACAAACTAATATAATAGATAAACGCGTTTAAATACAAACTCCTGACACGAGCCTTAAGGTTTTCGCTGCTTAATTACATTTCCTCGTGAGGTTGAGAAAACTTCATCTAGACCCATCTGGGAAACTGGAAACGAACACATGTCACCTTAGATGAAAAGAGAGAATCCGCAAATTTTTGGTTGATGTTGTTTAATTAAAAATAAATTACCTATAAAGCATGTAACATGGTATTTCTTGATTTTTTTATTCATTTTCCAAGAAATTCCGCGGTTGGGTGGAACCATGAGGGCAGAGGATGTTTGCAGAACAGTTTGTATAAGAATATGCTCCTAAAAATAAATGCTGACATTTTGGATTTATTTTGTTTGGGCGGGGTATTCGGCCACACCCATCCTTGACAAGGAAGTACCAAATGGACCCGACCTTGTGGGTCGCAATATAAGCCACCCGAGTGCGAACATTTGGTCAATTGGTCTCTCAGCTCGAACCTATTTGGCAGCATGAAGCTCCTGGTAAGGAAACATCTATGGTAATATTTATAAGTTAATCTGTCATTAACTAATTACTAAATAGCTCTTAACGGTGACGGTTAACAATAATATCGATTAGTCTTTATTTTTTTCGATTTTGAGATAACAGTGCACGAACACTTATCGAACCACTTATCATTCGATATTTCGCGACATCACCTTTCAGACCTGTAATTTTCTCTAATGTGAGCCGTTATTGCTTGAAAAGTCATCTAACTAACATACCTGGTACAAAATTGTCTATTGACCACCATGTTAACAGCTATAGCTAGCTGCAACTGATTTTAAACACTCATTGTGCCTTAAAATCACGTTCATTTAATTTACTCTGTCTTGTGCTGGCACCCGAAGCGTCAGATTTCTGTATCTCTGGCACACTAATGCCTCCACAATTTGTTTTAATATTGTTTTTATTTAACATATGTCTTCCAATTGCTACAAATTGGCAAAGGATTTAGTATGGGAGAGCACAGATGAAATCACAAATTCACATCTTTTGCATTCTGTCATCCTCTATCCAAGAGCTTTCGTGTTTCACCTTCACTTAGGTATTGCTAAGTGAATTTCAGTATATTATGAATGATGAAATCATACATTTGTTCAACCCAATTCACTATCTTATAATTAGCAGCGTTATACCTGCTTAAGATGGCTTAGCGCACCATACTCTTCTTCAGGATATACCTTATTATTGGACAAAGACGTGCTCTAGTGTGTTTCTGTTCGATTGGCATTGGAATTCAAAGTCGTCCGGGATACAATTGTTTAAGGGATATTTGGCCAAAGTCTAAGGTGGTGTCTTTAGGAGCCCGATGGTTTAGACTTTATCTAAAATAACCTTTGGTTATCTAACTAGAATCCTTACTCATGATATGAAATATTGATCATTTTTTTCTGCAGGTTATTCTCGGTGCCGTTATGGCATGCACCTTCGCCATGCCCAGCATTGGCTACAGTAGCCTTGGCTATAGTAGCCTTGGCTATGACGGAGGTCTCGTAGCCGCTCCTGGTCTTCTTTCACCAGCCTTAGCCGCTCCAGGAGTCATCGCCCCAGGACTTGCGGCCCGTTCTATCGCCAGCCCAGCAGTCGTAGCCGCTCACGGATACTCCACTCCTCTGGCCTATGCCGCCGCACCAGCTGTCTACTCCGCCGCACCAGCAGTCTACTCCGCAGCTCCAGCAGTCTACTCCGCTGGACCCCTCGCCATCTCTGCTTACGCCGCCCCAGCCGCAGCCCCAGCCACCGCCACTGAAGAAGCTGCACCAGCTGCTGCAGCCAAGTCCGCTGAAGCAAGTGATGACGAAGCTGTCTCCGTAGAAGCCGCTCCATCCTCCGATGCCGCTCTAGCTCCAGAGGTTCCTGCAGCCCCAGAAGCTCCAGAAGCCCCTGAGGCCCCAGCCGCTCCAGCCACTGACGTTGCTCCAGTAGCACCTGTCCCATCTCCAGTCACCGCTTCAGCTCCAGTATACGCTTCAGCTCCAGTATACGCTTCAGCTCCAGTATACGCTTCAGCTCCTTTAGCCGCTCCAGTCTTCGCTGCCCCAGCCGCCGTCGCAGTCGCCGCCCCAGTGACTAAGACCCAATACCACAGCCAGGACGAACTCGGTAACGCCGCCTTCGGCCACTCCGAGCCCGGTCAGGTTCACAACGCTGTCCAGGACGCTCACGGTAACCGCGTCGGCAGCTTCAGCTACTTGAACCCCACTGACGGACAGGTGCACAGGACCGACTACGTCGCTGACGGACTTGGCTACAGAGTTGCCGCTAACGACCTTCCTCTGGGACCAGCAGCCCCCGTCGCTGAGACACCCGAAGTCGCCGCCGCCAGGGCTGCACACATCGCCGCTCACTCCAGGGCCCGCAGGAGCCTTCTCACCACCCCAGCTTCCACCGCTCCCCTCGCCACCCCATTAGTCTATGCCGCTCCAGCCGTACTTCCAGCACCCATTACCTACGCCGCTCCAGTAGCAGCCCCAGTCGTCGCACACTCCTACGCCGCCCCAGTCCTCGCTCACTCCTACGCCGCTCCCCTCGGCCTCCCAGCTACCCTCACCACCATCGTCAACAACCCAGGACATGCTGTCTCTTACAGGATCGACTGAATCAACATAGGATGAAGTGAGACCAGAGCTCATGAGACCAGAGTTGGGTTTCACATACGTTCTATAATAAACTGTCTGTGAATTTATTAGGTTAATAATAAATTTATTTAATTTTCAATGGCTTTGTTTTTCTCTATATTTACCATATTTTTCAATCTTATTAAGTACAATATAAATATGTAAAGTCCTATTTATTGAAGATGTTGCTTTCCAGAGTTCCTTGCTCAGTGAATATTAAATTGTTTCTAAATAGTGGTCTCCATATTCAGCGTACAACCATACAGACTAATTCCGTATTAACCCACACAGTAAAAATAAACAATTACCCTCACACAAAATAATATTAGACTACCTTCCTACGATTCTCCATAGGAGGGCTCAAGACTACAGCTATTTGTAGATAAGTATCACTCAACAGTCAGGAACGTAAGTCCACTTAAATCCCATCCACTAGTGGCAGTTTTGCTGAAATTTTAAATAAATAATCAATTAGTTGCAAAGTGGATAACGGCTGATCTCTTTTTGGCCTCACTGATCTCTTAAAGATTTTTTCGAGTTCGAACCACGTAGTAGAAATTGAATTTGAATAATAAAGTAGCACTATCCAAGCGGAAATACATGTGGAAAGGTAACAGCCTATCCCAAAGGCTGCTTAACACTATCTACCAGCTAGGTTTTTCTTGACTGTTGATTGGGTTTATTAGTTTAGTAACAAATAATGTGGAACTTTATGGAGATGTCATGAGACTCACAAGCACTGGTTTTATGGTTTGTATAGTCACTTCAGGTAATATGAGGATAAGGTTACATCACAGCAATTTTACAATACAGACCTTCCATACTATAATAGTAGCCTACTATGACGTATTATTCAAGATATTCTCTTTATCAAGCATTGTGATATGGTGAAATAAGTGTCCTCATACCTTGTGCAGAATTAACTATTAAATACTTTATGTTAATTGTAAATGTGCAGTTTCATTGGCAATCACCGTAAGTAGGTTTTGTAATGTATTTTTAGAAAGAGAACATTTTGGGCAATTAATCAGCCGCCAATATCCTGGTGTCCAGGACAATATTTTGTTTCAGAGAAGACCTGAACGGAAGAAGCCCCGACGGTAATCCGATTGGAAACCTTGGCTTAGACTTCCAACCATGCGTGGAAAAAGTTCATTTACCACTTCTCAAGGCTGTTTATCTACGATCTGAAGGAACTAATTGTTTATTTAATATTAAAAATTTGATTTTTTTTTTTATCGAATTATTATTATCATAAAATGTGTTGTATAGTTGATAAGTATAAGGTCAAAGGAACCTAATTAGAGATAAGCTTATACTTACTTAGTTTAATACTCTTTTGAACGAAACTCAGTAGCTAATAATACTAAGGGGTTATAAGTCTATATATATATATATATCAGTTAAGATCCGGACAGAATCAGTATCCAACCTTAATCCCCGACGTCGGAATGTAAACATCCCGAATGTAAATATAAAGGATTATAGACTTGAAATAAACAGTTCCAACTTTCATGCGTGTTGTTTCTTAGTACCTTTTTCCTTTTTTTTTTCAATTCGAAAGCCGATAAACATTAAATGGTGCCGAAACCCGGGTCTTGTGGAGTGGGAAGAAAACTAAGCGACGGCTGTTCGAATTTTTTTTTCTGCTTTTTGCCGTGTTTGATCAGTGGGCAGAGAAGAAAGAATGGCGGAAGGAGGCGTGCTACGACAACCTGTTCTGAATGTAGCGTTGATGAGAGTAAAAGCAATAAACACTCAAGATCTGAGAAAGGCAATTTCAGAGCTGGAATGGTTCCCTGGTGAATTAGGAGAACTCAACCACTTTCTGAAGGGAGGAGATCGCCTCATTGCGTTAATTATGGCAAAAGCACAGGAAAATCTTCTGGACCCCAGGGATGCAGAGTCACTAAGAGCGGCCCTGATATGTCGGGTCAAGAGAAGTATTCTCAAACAGATCCAAGTGGATGAGGAAACGTTGTGGGAAACGGTGAAGATGCGGCTAAAGAAAGCATATGAAGGAGGGAGATGAACCCCAGAAGAAGATATTTTTCAGATGTTCCTGAAGACAAGGTCCTCAAGGCAGAGTAGTGGCCAATATGCCTCAGGTCTTGTAACCCGTTATAATCAAATAACAGAGATAATGAGGGAAACGATTAGTGCCGAAGATGTAGAGGTCAGAATGGGATTTCTGTCTACTATACTGAAGGTACAGTTGGCGAAGGAAACAGGGAGAAAAGAGGTATTCCCTAATGAGGTCTCATTCCTCGGTGCCCAAGTCATGACTGACACCAGCGTCAGGGAGGAGGAATCGACGATACAGGAGGATGAGGCAGAATGGAGCCGGATAGTGTACAAAGGAACCAGGGTCCCTAAAGCAAATTGGAAAAAAAATCGAAACATCAAGGACCAGCAAGAATGTAAGAAAGAAGGAAGATATCACTCAGAGGGAATGGATCGTCAGCAAAAGAATCGTCTGGGGCGTCAGGAACGTCGGAAACAGAAGGAGAAGAGCCGGGTCGTGACAGGAGCCGAGAGCGACAAAACATTACTTCGAGATGGTGGGAGCGGCGTGTGGAAGCCTAAGGAGGGTGGAGCAGAGTGGCGACCGAATTCCAAAGTGTAATACAGTGAGAGGGAAACTGTGCGAGTTGCCAATAATCAGAGTCGATGGGGGAGAGAGGTGCTTGGTGGATACAGGAAGCACCAATACCATAATGTCACGCGGTGCATTGCGGCGGCTGTATGGCAGAGAGAGGGCACTAAAGATCAAGGTATGTAAGTGCAAGTTAATTACCCTGGGTGGGCCCTGTGAAGTAGCAGTAGAGGCGGTCGTGAATTTAGAGGAATGGGTTAAAAAAAGGGCGAAATTAACGTACATATTGTGGAGTACATGTCGCGCGAGTATCAAATAATAGTGGGGTGTGACTTATTGGGACGTGTAGGCGCACTTGTAGAGAACAAAGGAAAGGAGTGGTGGATCAAGTTGAGGGGGGGGGGAACTTATCAATGTCACGGAGCGTGGATAGGGACAGTTAAGAAAGTGGAGGACTGGAGGGAAAGCTTACGGAGGGAGCTCGGAGATATTTTTTACGTGGAGGGTGATATGCTGGGGGCAACGGGGAAGACAGTACATGAAATCCCATTAAAATCGGACCGAATAACGTACATGAAGGAGAGACGTTATCCGCAGGCACTCCGCAAACATATCCGGAAAGAAATCGACAGCTTAAGACGACAAGGTATAATCGTGGATAGCACATCACCGTATAATAGTCCTCTGTGGGCAGTACGAAAGAAGAGTAAATCGGAAGAGGAGGAAGAGAAATATAGAATCGTTGTTGATTTTAGAAAATTGAATGAGAAAACAACGGATGAGAAGTATCCGATTCCCTGGTTTGAAGACATCCTCGACAGACTAAATGGAGCTACGAACTTCAGCGCCTTGGATTTGAAAGCAGGGTTCCATCAAATCAAAACGAGCGCTACCAATCAACACAAAACTCCGATTACTTTCCAGCGATTGATGGACGAAATCCTGAGGGGAATTGAGGAGGCGGTATGCCAGATTTATATGGACGATCTGTTGATCTTCAGCCGAACAGAATCTGGACACATTGAACATCTCCGGAGGGTATTCCGACGATTGCGTGAATTCGGGTTAAAATTGTCCATGGAAAAATCATCGCTGGGAGAGGAGAGGATCAACTTTTTAGGGCATACCATCTCGAGGGAGGGAGTCCAGCCGGATTCTGTGAAAGTCAACGCAATTCGGAAGATGGTGTTGCCAAAAGGCGTCAAGGGCATTCGGTGACTTTTACGTACGCTTAATTACTATCGGCGTTTTGTGCCAGACATGGTACTCGTGCCCAACAGTTACCTGCTGTGGAAGGGGGCGCGGGTAGTGATCACACCTATTATGGAGCAAAACCTTGGAAAATGCATGGCTCGACTGCAATAGGAACCAATCCTGGCGTTTCCCGATTTTGAAAAGTTATTCACTATCACCACCAACGCAAGTGAGTATGCATTGGGAGCGGTGCTGTCGCTTAGTGTGAAGACTAACTGACACGAAGACGTGGTACTGTGCCCTCGAGCACGCACTTTTTGGCATCATATGGGCTTTGATAATTTTCGTCTATACGTCTTCGGGCGAAGATTCAGAGTACATACGGACCACAGACCTCTTCAATTAGTGGAGGAGCTGAAGGAAATATCCGCCAGGGTGACAATGTAATGGTGGACTGGATATCCCGCGCGATTACCGTAAATGCAGTCGAGGAGGAGGAAACGTCCGGGGATCGCAGACAATTTATCCAGGAATGGGCGCCCGGGGATAATGGAAGCCACGGGACGATAGCGATGGGAGCGAACACCAAGAAGCAGAAGAATCTGCCGGAGAACGACCGGGAAATGGAGACGATCGAGGGTATCATTAACGATAAACGGTGGTAAATTATTTGGAAGACGCAAACGTCCGGCCTGATGCGGGCTAAGCATGAAAACTATGGCAAGAGTAGTATTACGACAATCTGGTCGCAACCAGGTGTCAAGGGCGAACAAATTTGCCAGGCGTTGAAAGATGCATCCAGACCAAGGAAAACTTACCAACTATTTATCGGCAACGGGACAGTGTGGGATCAGATCAAGAAATTATGGAGACCAGAACAACTGGGAGTTGATCGATCGTTTGTTCGTTGTCTGTCTATGGTCCAGACACTGCGTAATGAGAAACGGCAGTGGGAAGTAACGCTTGCCTACCATCAAGGGAAGACGAACCACCGCGGTGCGCAGGAGACGTTGCAAGCGTTACAGCGTCGGTACTTCTGGTGGGATATGAAGAAGACGATCCAGGAGATTACAGGAACCTGCGATATATGTCTTAAGACTAAATACGACCGACACCCACTACAGGGACATCAGGAGGAATCACCCACACCAGAGACGCCTACAGGTTGACACATTCACTTGGAAGGCTATAAGTGGGTTACGACAATAGATACCTTCAGTAAGGTAGCTATGGCGTATGCCGTAGAAGACAAGTCATCCAAAGCTGTCTTACAGGCATTACGAGCGTGGTTCCAGTTTTATGGGGTACCGGACCGAATCTCGTCTGATGGGGGTAGGGTGTTCGATAATCCAAACGTGTGGGCGGAGATAAAGAATTTTGATATCGTGTGGCATCTCAACACCCCAGGACATCCTAAGAGTCGCGGAGGCATCGAAGTGACCACCTGTGGGTGTATCAGGCGGACAAGGATCTGCAGGCGAACAAGGCGATGCCGATGGCAGTTGTGGCATACAATTATTCCATCCACACTACGACGGGGTTTGTGCCATTCGAGATCCTCTTCGGACTGTGCGTGAACGGGACAGAGACGTTGGCGGACGAGAGAATGGCGAAGCAAATGTTAAATGCTCACTTAAAACTCGGCAAACTTTGGGGCAAATTTCGTGACAGGATCGTGAGGGAGAAGGTCAAGAAAGTGGCTCAGGTAAACCTCAAAGTCCGGGATCGAATGGGGGACCTTAAAATTGGGAGCATTGTATATCGTAAAATCTGCTCTAATCGAAGCAAAGAGTCGGTCAGATACGAGGGTTCATTTAAGGTGGTGGTGATCACGGAGCATAACATCGTCACCATCGAGAGTACAAGACCTCCGACGAAACGGAGGACCGCCCAAGTCGAACAGTTAAAACTCCCACAGGAGGGAGGGTGCAGGCCATGAGTGAGTTGGAGTGTCCTCGCTTCTGTACAGAGCCAAATTTGGTATTGTATACACTTTGTACCATTTGTAGGGGTATTATCTATGTTTTGTTTTTTTTGTATTTCCTTTTGTTTTTTTTTAGAATGTACACAGGCTGTGTATAATCATTAATTTAGCGTAGCGTGTAAGATGTTTTCTTTGAGTAATAAGCCATGTCATTTTTTTTTGTTGTTTTGATTTTGTCACTAGTGATTGCAGTGTTAGAGGCAGCGTTCTATTTGGACAAAGTGTCTTAGGAATACGACCGAATGTAAGGGATTACAGGTTGTGTACTTTTTGAGCTGGCCTTCGCTCCCTAGTACGATTAGGAGAGTGATCGTAATATTGCCTAAGTCGTCCTCAAGTTAGACTTCATAGTTTACGATGAAGTGTGCGTAAACTGGCAGGGGGGAGTTAAGCTCCAGGCAGCATCAGTATTCAATTTTAATCCCCGAACGTTGGGATGTAAACATCCTGAATGTATATATACAGGGTTATAGACTTGAAATAAACAGTCTAGTTTTAACGTTCATGCGTGTTGTTTCTTAGTACCTTTTCTTCTTTTTTTTAATTCGAAAGCCAATAAACATTAACTTAAAACTTATCGTCTCCCGGCTGTAGACGATCAAGAAAAAATAATGAATAAGGAGGTAGATGATATAACGTGATGGTTTGGTTTATAGCTGGCTTTATTCTCCTCCTGATTCTCTATACACACGTTACGGGTTTGTTTACCTTAGGCTATGTGGTATTAGGCTTAATATTGCCGTAGCTCTAGCCATAACTTATATATATATATATATATATATATATATATATATATATATATATATATATATATATATAAGTGTATATCATAAAACAGTAAGATTTTCTTTAGTGTAATAAGAATATTTTCTGTTATTAGAGAATAATAGTTTAATTTTCTAAATCTCTAATGATTTTTTACTATTTAATAAAATATAGTTGTTATGGTTCTTCACACATTCTGTTTTATTTCATTTATTCATTTTATTTATGTTCATTTATTCATATTAATGTTCTATCATCCCAGATGCTGGACCTTATAAGAGGTATCATTGGAGTTTTTAATTATTACTTAAGGATATTGAAAAAATGTTTTTTTTCTATCTACCACGATAGACCTTTGTATGAACGAAAGATGAACAAAATTATCGATCCCGATTTTCTTTTCTTTTTTATTCATTTCTAAAGTTTTATAAATATTTACAAAGGGCTGAATGTGTTTTGACGCTGGTGGCTATACCAAGCAGTCAGAGGCGTCAAAACATCCTACGTAGGTTCTTTACAACTTTATATCTTAGGCCCCAATTAATATCGCAGCATTTAGCATTTAGACTCTGAAACTGCACATAATTTTGTATTTAGTTTAATCCCTGGATGCGATGCCTGTGACTCATAGCAACGGCTGTCCATAAGTTACTGTGACGCTTCGTCGTCAAAAGAAATAAAATAATAAATCATTGACCTAATTTCAAAGAAATCTCAAGATGACCCTTCAATTTTTTTCAAAAGATTTGACATCATTCCTCTTTGTACCAGTCAATAAATCACCTGCTTACATTACAAGTGTACTTAAAATGTAAAAAAAAAAAAAAAGTATTGGGCTAATGAGAAATTCTTGCAGCAAACTTTAGCTTTGTTTGCCAAAAAGCTGATGGTTTGTCATTTTATTAAAATCGGATGAATTGTACACCCAATGGTTAAAATTTAATTTACTATAACTCAGGTTAAGTTGAGGATTTGATGGGAGACGCTTTTAAACAAATTTCTGACCCTCAACCTGGTTGGGTGGAAATACTAGAGTTTTAAATAACAAAAAATAATTGTATAAATAAAATAAATTTATTATTAACCTAATAAATTTACAGACATTTTATTATAGAACGTATGTGAAACCCAACTCTGGTCTCATGAGCTCTGGTCTCACTTCATCCTATGTTGATTCAGTCGATCCTGTAAGAGACAGCATGTCCTGGGTTGTTGACGATGGTGGTGAGGGTGGCTGGGAGGCCGAGGGGAGCGGCGTAGGAGTGAGCGAGGACTGGGGCGCCGTAGGAGTGGGCGACGACTGGGGCTGCTACTGGAGCGGCGTAGGTAATGGGTGCTGGAAGTACGGCTGGAGCGGCATAGACCAATGGGGTGGCGAGGGGAGCGGTGGAAGCTGGGGTGGTGAGGAGGCTCCTGCGGGCCCTGGAGTGAGCGGCGATGTGTGCAGCCCTGGCGGCGGCGACTTCAGGTGTCTCAGCGATGGGGGCGGCTGGTCCCAGAGGAAGGTCGTTAGCGGCAACTCTGTAGCCAAGTCCGTCAGCGACGTAGTCGGTCCTGTGCACCTGTCCGTCAGTGGGGTTCAAGTAGCTGAAGCTGCCGACGCGGTTACCGTGAGCGTCCTGGACAGCGTTGTGAACCTGACCGGGCTCGGAGTGACCGAAGGCGGCGTTACCGTGTTCGTCCTGGCTGTGGTATTGGGTCTTAGTCACTGGGGCGGCGACTGCGACGGCGGCTGGGGCAGCGACTACAGAAGAGTGGGCAGCGATAGCTGGAGCAGCAGCGACGACTGGAGCTGGAGCAGCAACGATAGCCGGGGTGGCAGCGTAAGCCGATGCTACCAGTGGTGCAGCAGCGTAGGAAGACGCGACTAATGGGGCTGAAGCGTAGGAAGATGCGACTAATGGGGCTGAAGCGTAGGAAGATGCGACTAATGGGGCTGAAGCGTAGTTAGCGATCAGAGGAGCGGCGTATGCGCGGCTGGCGAGACCTGGAGCGATGACTCCATGAGATGCGATGATTCCAGGAGCGGCTAAGCTTGGAGAAAGAAGTCCTGCATAGCCAAGGCTACTGTAGCCAATGCTGGGCTTAGCGAAGGCGCATGCCACGATGGCACCGAGAATAACCTGCAGAAAAAAATAAACAATATTTTATAACATAGCAAGGATTTATTATTCAAACAAATATTCTCCGACTCTGTCATCTAATTTTAAAAGACAATGTGCTCCTACTGCATCCTGTAGAATCCCAAGACTATTGGACCATACAAAGTCATGGTTGATTTGGATTCCTTTAGCTCATAACCTAGGACCTGCGTTAAATATTGTGCTCTCCTCTAATGAATGCACTAAAACAGATAAAGGTGACGCAATATTTTTTTCCCCGTTGAGTTTCTTTTTCAAGATTAGGGTGATCTATTGTTGAAGAACGCTTTGACCATTGTAGGGTCTTCTATGGAGTTTCAAGACGAAGAACACCGTGTGTCAATGGGCCTAGAACGCGGGTTTGGATTCACCAACTGATTAATGACTTCAGGTAACTGAGTAAATACTTAAGAAGTTGATGATTTGTAAAAAAAGAAACCGAGGATTTGAGTTAAGCCTAGTCCACGGATGTTAGCTAAGTATTGAGAATGAGTTATTGGCAGGCTACTTAAGGGAGTCCTCAAATGCGGTGACTACAATGGTATTGTTTGGGTCATATTCCTCTAACACTGGCTTGAGGTACCATCCAGACTTGTAGAGAGGACAGAACACCAACTAAGTAATTAATAATAGAAAAATAACCGTTATTTCCGCCAAGCCCTGTCAAATTGTATGGCACGCAATACATAGAGGACACCTTGGAATATTTGTATCCCAATATAATAATACCTCAATTAAATTTCAAATACTGTTTTAAACAATTTTAATTGAGAAGCTTACCAGGAATTTCATGTTGTCTTTGGGTTCGAACTGAGAGACCAATTGATCGTTTGTTGGCCCTTGGGCGTCTTATATATCGACTCACAAGGTCGGTTTGGATAGGGCATTTCCTAGTTGGAAACAGGAGCAGTCGAATATTGGAGGGTGTGACTGTAACGGTCGTTATAAGAGAAAGGAATCTTGTCATTTCCGAGAATTGAAATCTGATTTTATAGTTAATTTTGCTGGTGTGTAATTCACAGCTAAAATAAAAAATAGAAATTTTTTATGTACATGTACATTTTTGGGGAACCGTCGGAATATTAAATAAAGTTATAGCTGAGTAAATAACATGTGGACTTGGGGGCCTCTGGGCTGTTTGTAAATATTGTATGAATGAGCGAGTGAATGATGAATTATAAATATGGTATGAATGAGAACATTTATCTCAATTACTTATTGCCTAATAAGGTAGATTGTAATTTTAGCCCAATAAAGAATATTATATATAAAATTTTTTTAATGAATTTTGAAGGGGGGGGGGGTATCCATTTACGCGATGGGTCAAATGAGTAGACACAACGTAACCCAAAATTATGACATTTACTGAGTTAACAAAAGATATGAACTATTAATAAAATATAAAAATAGGTAACGAACGAAATAGATCTCTGATAATGAATAAAAATCTCAAACTTATTTACTAATTAACAAATAAATAAAACTATTTCTGAGTTTATAATATTGATAATGAGCAAGTATATGATAATATAAATAATAAAAATGTTTCTAAAGCGCTTAACTATTTCCGTGACCGTTGCTCCTGAGATCTCTTGAGCGGATAACAGACGGGTATTCAAAGTGGTCAAAATTACCCAAACTGCAAGTGGCAGTGGTAAAGATGGGAATGGGATGGAGAAGCCAAATTAAAAATATATATAATTAGAAATACAATGTTAACCTTACAATATTATTAAAGCAATTGTTGAGCGTTAACACATATCAATAAGAAAGTAAAAAAACATGAAATCTACAACTTCTAACCACAAGCCAAAAAATATTAATAAAAATAAAAACACAACAATTGTTCGTTGCGATAAACCTAAATTAAATTTATTAACCTTTGATAAGGGTGGACTTTGTTCCACAGCGGAAATTGTTAATATAATTTATAAACATATAAAGAATATGTAACTAATAAACGTTGATGCACAAAAATATTGATCAGATGAGATCAACATCAGGTAGGTATGACTGAAGTTCACTAAATCAATGAATGCCGTGAAAAAAAAGAAGTTTTCATTAGAAAAGAAATTTTATGTAGTTCAACATTTATTTATAGTATTTTTTTGATAAACCTAGCGTATATATATTTAAGGGTTAAGAAATGAAAAAAATAAACTTTATACTGGAATCAAAAGCCCATGCATTTTTTCTAAACTTTGAGATTTACCATGAAATTCATCGCGTATGGTTCAACCCGATAATTACAGGATATTCGAAATACACCCCCTATTACAAAAAAGGTTTCTAGAAGAATTGGAAGTTTTGTTTTTCGTTTGTTTTTGTTTAAAAAACAAACACCGGTACCCTACCCGTCTGTCTTCGATGGTTCACATCCTGGCTAATTTCATTTGAGGAAAAACTATCGCAGGATTCTGTCGGAACGAGGTTAGTGGAAAAATATGGCGAGGGTGTAATTTTCACAAAATTATTAATTTTATAAAAAATTAAAATTTTTTAAAACACAAAAAACAGTTGTGCACTTTCGTGAAGTTGGCCAAATATTCATGAACGAAACATGGTATTCATTAAGATTTCAGAATTAATGAGAAGAGCAATTGATAATTCTGCGAACCACTGCTGCTGTTAAAAGGGGAGGATACCTGTGTGTAAACAAAATACTTAGTTTTTGTTCATGCCTATATAGCAGTTACTGATGTTATGTACATATGTGCCATCTTGTAGGCAACGATTTTCATTTTGCTAGTATTGGCGTATTTATTAAAAATCTTTTACTTTGTTCAATATTAATTTTTTTATGAATAAACTGCTTTTTAAAATGTAAAATGCCTATTTTGATAACGCTTACTGTCTGCTAAATCATTGACTCAATTGAAAAAAACTTATAAGAACATTCTTATAGGGGTTTTTGCGTACTTTAGTTTTGTAAATAGGGTACTTTTTGGTTAAATTACTATTTTGCGAGATATTTGAGAAAACCCAAAAAATATTATTTACCTTTAAACCCCTCCCCGCCCCCCCCCCCTCGCGCTCACACCCCACCATCGAGGACTATAAGTACGCTATACAGAACCCCCCAAACAGTACCAAATTTCAGTACTACCATAATTTTTTTTTCTAATCGTTATATTTTGGCCTTCTTTGCTTAGACTATAGCATACGTTATCATTTTCATGTGTAATATCCCTTACCAAGAAAGATTCAGACCTGTTACTGAAAATGGCAGCTTGTGCTGCTGAAATCACTAATTTATGGTATGATATTTTTATATATATATATATATATATATATATATATATATATATATATATATGATATTTTTTCTTTGTTGGAGTTACTGGCCCAGCCCAGATAGGAAGTATATATGAAAATCCAATGCCTATTGACATTTCATATTTGTCAGACGAGAAGATTCACTAGACAACATTCATAAACTCACGTTCTTGAGCTTCTATTATCTATTGCAAACCTGATGGCTGGGCCACTGTTAGAGGTGCTTTTGGTGTTGTAAGGTCAGGTACGAGGTTGGGCGATGTGGTCAGGTAGTAAATTGGTGATTGGTTTCGGCTTGTTGAGAAGCGAAGAGGGCTGTAAGTTCATCCTTGGCCAAACCAGAGGCGAATTGATACTGCAATAGTCGAGCCCGAAGGGATAGAATCTATTTTATTAATCTTAACATTTTTCAGGACAGGTTTATACGATGTAAGTATATCTGAACGATATGATAGGGAAGAAAGGATAAACATCAGGTACTCCTTCACCAAAGTTTACTTCAAGAAAAAGAAAAGCAGCATGTGATCACATAGTCAACGGCTGACAGTTTTAATTACTTTTTGTGCTTATAAAACGTTAAAGTCCCAACAGTTATTACATATTATTAATGAGTACACAGATCATTAGTGCGATACACTACTTAATATGATAGTATGTTTCCTGGGTATCTTTTCATTTCTAAATGATCGGGGCATCATATATTATGCCGCTAAAAGAAAACACTGGTTAAAGTTTTTAAAATGACTTTTAGTAATTTTAGTTAAAAAAAGCTCAACTTAAATATTGTTGTTTATGACGTCAAGATGTTTAATTCGATTAACTGTTCAAAGTTATAGAAAATATATTTTACTTAATTAATTAATTAATAACAAGAACTAATTATTGATTATAATGACACTAGATAATATTTTATGGAGATGGCTATATTTTTCGTTTCTTGCCAATATCGAGAGGGACCTTAATGTAACATTTCATGTTTATTGTTCTTATGTTGAACTGGAGATTCAAAACAGATACACGAATGAAAACTTAGTGTTTTTGGTTTAAAAAAATCAACAAAACGCTAAAAACTATAAGGGCATTAATAATAGGAAATACCAGCTTGTTTGGTATTTGTTATTTGGCAAATTATTTCCGTAAAATAGAACTGACAACATATATTATATAAACCCAGTTTTCTTTCAAAATACGCGGAATTTCTTGTTGTTTCCAGTAGGGATCCTAGAGTAATATAGTCCAAGAATAAATAGTTTTCAGATAATTATCATGTTACAAAGCCTATATCCCTTTCTCGTTAATTTGTAATCTGCTCGACTGCCTTGATCATAATGCTATTATTGCTAAAAATATAATTACATTATGGCAGAGATCTAATGAAGAAGGCGTTGGCCAGTGAAGGAAGCCAGAAGCCCGGTGAAGAACGAACGCCATTGAACTTGAAGGTTACATAATGTAAGGTGGTACTCCTATATTTTCGGAACGGGCCTGCTTCCTCGATCCAAGGGCGCTTTTGCTGGCAGTGGCTGCTGGCAAATCCGGCGTCTTTTCGTTGCGTCTAAATGTCATCCAGAGCTATACTATACTATGAATGAATCATTAAAGTAAATGAACAAATTATGTCACCGCTTTTGTCTCAGAAATATCTTTTCGGACTTTTTTGAAAGTAATAAATGGATCACTAATATGAACGATCGTCGAACCGAAGAATTACTGAATGAGTGAAATTTTCCATCACTACTGTATTGGCGTGAGTACCTACTTGGTGCACCTATTGCACTCAACAACTTTGGCTTGAACCAATCTGGACATACAATGTAGAATTAACCGTACGAATATCCCCGATACGATGATTGCTATCAAAAGCTCTTCAAAAGGATTGTGAATCGTTCATGGTACGTGACTCACAAAACTCTAGATACTGACTACATTCCTTACGTCAACGTAGTAATTAATACAATATTCAAACAACAAAGTTTTCACCAAAGACTCATCATAAGTATGAACCCACTGACACATGAACTTACTTGTAGGATTAATCTACTTAAGCCTCCTAGACATTTCAGGCCAAGATACTTATGACTCCTTAGACATGCGAAAAAAACTCTGCATAGACATGCTAGTAAATTTACAAATTTCAGTAATTATAGATTGCAAACGCTAAAAATGGTAAATACAAATTAGGTCTTTCTACAGCACTAAATATAGGCACTAATAAGTTAGACCGGAAATGAACTAGAAGATTCATTGACCACGATGAACGAAATAAAATGTATTCTGGGTTATTGAATCGGGGTAGAATAGACGGATTGGTCTGGCCCAATAAAATAACGTGACTGCTTCAGAACTTCTTAGAAGCGAAATAAACGGATCATTGAAATTAATCACACTCTATCTCTTCATAATGCGGTTCGATCCAAGGGGGAGTTGAGCCAGTCATGTCCTAGATAATGTGCTACTGGCAAAATATATATTGCAATTATTTATACCAAAGGTCCTAAACTGTATTCCCTGGTTAAATCTCTGACCAATTCATTTCAACAATGAACAGCTCCGGTAGTGACCTAGAGAAATACTTGGTATATATCTTGCGGACAGATCATGCGCCGGTGTCGTCATTGCAAGCTTTGATTTCCTGCTGATAAAACATTGGCTGACTCCTTATTTTCATTCCAACACGGTTCTAGTTTGAGATCAATGGAAATATTTCTTTGACGAATATTCGATAGACACACAGGGGATGTGGGAAATTGCACATTTCGTCCTCAGTGCAACGTACCAACTAAGGTGGCAACCTCGGTCAACATATCTTGATGAGCTGTGACACCAAATCAAAATAATAGACATAAGTTACTTTGTTAGGGTGTGAGTTGAGCCTCGTCAAACTTGAAAAAGTCATTATCAATTAATGATTGAGAGTTGTGGTATTTGCAGGACCGACGAGAGCGATCACGGATGTGCCTGCCAAAATTTCCCAAATATTATTTTAGCGGGTCTAGTTAATATTCAACACCAATTTGTTATTTGGCAGAGATGACTGAGGAAAGGGCTTCAAAACTGCAATAAAAATCTTGGGTCCGAATCCCTGGCCTGCTACTATTTTTTCTCTTTAATTAATAATTATTCCTCGTTATTAATAATTTGAAGAGTTCAAAACCATCTCTGTGCTACAACGAAACGGATACTGACAATAAATTCTGCTTGGGTCAGTTTTTGAAGGTGGGATTTTCCAAATGTGTACGTACAGTTTATTTATTTTATTTAGGTTTCGTTCTACGCATAAATGAATGCTGCTTAACGTTTGATTTAAGTATATTTTCGTACGTAGATTAGTTTTTATTCAATTCAAGAAAAACTATGTTGATAAGTTGATTCAGCTCTTAAATATGTACGGGTGAAAAAACATCTTTCTACAATTTATTGTATTTACAATGACATTTTGACATAATACATAAGTGTGCATCAGATCCTTGTAGGAGATAGTCCAAGAAACAAAACAAGATGCGTGAAACACGTTCAGTCCCCAAGTTGCGTCTTCGGTGCTAACATATTGTTTTCTTTTTCCACACAAATTGTAAATTTATTTGCCTCGTATAATATAATAGTTTATTGATTATTTAACCGCACATATTTGACACACTCCCATAAGCAAATAATGGGTTAGCAATGCCTTTATCCCCTGACGCAGCTGCAAATGGCTCACCTTGGAAGGTCTCGGGGCCAGGAAGGCGGACAGACAGCTGATGGTAGACATCTGGCACTGAACTAATGGGCCTGCCTTGCCAAACCGTACATCTGCAAACTCCTCGCTGAATCCTAGTCACAGTCCACACAACCAATACCAATGCCAGGTAGTTTCTGGCAGCCCTTCTCACACCTTCAAGGGATCCTGCAGTACTCATCATGCATTCCAGGATCACCAACAAAATCATTTTTGTAGTCAACAGACAACTTTTTTGTAGCCGGTTTATTGAAGTTTGTAATGATATGTTGAGTATTTATTTGGCTGGTTGTTGAAATTAGATTTTAGCAAAAATGACATTAGTATTTATTAATATAAATAAAATTTCCTATAATACTGTACCTATTTACTTTGTCCGTTGGATCAACGGTTTAGGAGATAGCGAGCGTTAAAAAATTGGGATTTTCACAATACATGATAAAATTATTATTGAACAAAGAAAACAAAGAAATTTTTAATAAATACACTAATACTATTAATGTTAAAAAGCCATGAATTGAGTATTTTGTTTATCCACCTGCACTCTACCCTTCTGTCTTGACCTTCGATGGTTCACTGGGTAATTTCATCTGAGGAAAAACTATCGCAGGCTTCTGTCAGGGCGCCGTTAGTAAGCAAATACGGCGAGCGTCTAATTTTAAGCAGCTTGAAAACACAAAAACAATTGTGTCCTTTCTTGAAGTTTACCAATAAATCATGACTGAAATATGTTTATTCATCAAGATTTCAGGTTGAAGCGATTGAGAATTTTACGAACCTCTGCTGTTAAAAGGGGAGGATTCCTGTGTGTAAACAAAATACTAAATTAATGCTCATGTTTATAAATTAGTTGTTATGTAGATCGGCGCCATCTTGTAGGCAACGATTTTCACTTTGCTAGTATTGGTGTATTTATTAAAAATCTTTTACTTTGTTCAATATTAATTTTTTTATGAATAAACTGCTTTAACAAAAATGGTAAAATTCGTGGTCGTTGAGAATTCTAGGAACCGTTGCTGCTATAATAAGAGACGATGTCCAATCGCAGGGAAACTAAACTAACATTTACCAACGGGAAGGATCAGTGGCAAAAATGGGATGGAGTAGGAGTAGTAGTTTTACGACTGTTATGTATATACATCTGTCTACACAGAGATGAGCAAATAAAGTGGTTTTTTTTTTGTTAAATGTTTATAGTTTAATTAGTGAACACCACAAATAGTGACGAGTTGATTTTGAACTCATAGGACAACCTGGATTTTATGAGAGAATGGATTAGGGAGAGGGTTGTGGATTAAGGGGAGATACGATGGGGATGGAAAAGTATTATTAAATGATTGATTGGAAGGATTAAGATTAGGGTTTTTTTTCGGATGAAGCTAGAAGATATTAATAGATGATGTGACTACCGGAGAATACGATTGTTGGTGATTAGCAAAGCGGAAGGATTTGGTAATTTGGTGTCGGTGACAAATAGAAGGTGAGCCTCATCACCTAGTGTTGTACAAGAACGATGAACTTTTAACCACAATAAAGTTTTTTATTATATTTATGCACTCCGCCAAATGCATGTAAATGCAGAAAGAGGAGAAATATGTAATCCAAATATTTTGTTATTTTTCTTTTTTGTACATTGTATTGTTTGTTTGAGGTTTTGAAAAAAAAAAAAAAAAAAGAAGTCCGCTTTAAACTGAAGGTGAACCCCATCACCTAGAAATGTATATATACTATTGACTTTTAACTTCAACCAGATTGTATGTAACCCAACCTCCTTCGAATGCATCTGCGCATCGCAGAAAAAGGAGAGATTTATAAATTGAAATTTTGTAAATTGTTAAAATGTTGTAATTAATTAATTAAAGGGGTTAAGGAAAAAAAAAAAGTATGCTTTTTAACTATTAAACGAAAAATGTTTGTATTTCTACCCTCCTTCAAATGCATGTTATGCTATGCAGGAAAAGGAGCCATAAACATGTAAATTTGTTCATGTTATTGTTCATTTAATTGTAAATTTTTAATTAAAGGGGTTTTGCAACAAAAAAAAAGTCCACTGAGAACGTACAGAACCGGCACTTGAAATATGCAGTGGCGCTTGCTCCTCTACTCAAATCATGGACTTCTTATTCAACTACCTCTGCATCTCTCTCTCCTGGCCTCGCTATGTTTTAGTCCGGCGTTGTTAGACCCCACACCTTCCTAGTGGGAATCTCTGCCTTCGTCTCGCTGAAACTAGCACCTACTTGGGAGAGACCTTTCCCTCGCGGACGACGGTTTCCGTGGCCCGAAAAAATTTACCTAGTAGCGTCTTCCACGACAATCCAGTTTGCTTCTCTCCGGTTCACACTCGCCTTTGGGATCCGGACGGTTTTCGCATACCCTTAGATACCAAGTGTGAATTCGTGGTCATTCCAAGACCACATAAACTACCTATAATCCTACCCTGTTCCTCTTCTCCTGAACATAGTGCTTTATCGGGGCACACCTTCTAAGATCTTATGGAGTCAGATCAAAACGAATTAAGCTGCTCGCCGACTAGGCCGACAGCAAGGGTAAAATACCACAGGTCCACCCATCTTGTCTCTTTCTAGGCGCTCGCCGGACGGCGGCTAGATGTTGTAACGACCCTAGCTCGCGGCGGGCGTCTCCTCCCCACCTTAGGGACTCACACATCAGATAAACCGACACTCATTTATTGCTTTTTTAGCAAAAAGTTTTTGATTTTGATCAAAACATCTCAATTTGAATGCCAACACTTTTACTATGTCTAGATATTTATCTGTTTTGTTGAAATAATCGGAAGCCATATTGAAAAGTTGAGTTTCCGTGACATTTTTTTACGATTTTTGTTTCGTCTCGATCACACTTGTGGACCTCCGAATTCTTAGGCCATATTCTACTTATTCCTATTGGAATAATCCTTATTTTTTACTACCTATAACCACGGGAAACTTTTGTATAATTCTATGAATTCCGATAAAAATTCATTTCAAGAAAAATATTAATAATAAAAGAAATAATTAAACAATGAAAAAATAAATGAAGGCACGGAGGTGGACTGTGAGACCTCTTGAGGCATGAGCGAAAGACTGAAGGATATGTCACAGCTGTTGGTTACTTGCTACCTTTTGTCGGACCGATTTTAACAAATTGAATCCCCTCCAAACGAACTTTCCAACCAATCGTGGATTTCATCTCAACTCGATAAGTCACACGATTTGCTGTCTACACGCTCCGTTTTACGTGATACGATTTATGTTTCAGACAAAACGTATGCTATGTCATAGCGTGTAAACCAGCCTAAAGATGATTTCGGGGAGGAAGAAGAAAATTATTTTTATGACTATGGTAGAATACCGGCGTATAAACAAAATACTTAATTTATGCTCTTGTGAATATTGAACCTACTGATGTGGTTCTATGATTTATTTATTATGTATTTCATGCGACACCTTTTTGAGTGGGCTGAGGCCATAGTTCAGGATTTCATCTAAGTTTATCTACTCAACAGTTAATAGGCCTACAAACGTGTAATTAGGCAAACATAAGAAAGTTTCGACAAGTCCTTCAGGGGTCGGGGCGGTTTGATAACAAAGAGACTCGGGCCGCTTCGCTCTTCTTCATATCTCGGTGCACATGTTTCAGGCGCCATAAGACAAAGGAAGCGCATCCTCTGATGTTTCGGCTCCTTCAGGCTTTAACAATTTGAGAAAAGTCGGAAAAATTTACCTTTAAATCCTCCTCCCTCGGGGACTTTAATTATGTTGTTCAGGACAGCAACTGTACCAACTTTCTGAACTACATCATTTTTTTTCTTTCTATTTTTCCTTCGTACTATAAGGCTAGTTAGTATCTACTAGTCGGTTATCCATTCTACCGGCTACACCGTGGTTAATAATTCAAACAATTTTATCCTTCTAAATGCTAATTTTCAGGAAATTAGTTTATAATTCCTAGGAGTTTAATATGGTAATATAAAATTTCCTGTTATTAACCAGCCGTAAATAGTAGTAATAATGACTTAAATGTGTTATTTTTACTATCGTCTTCCATTTCACCTCTTCTATACAGAGGTAGGGATTCAAATAGAGAATAAATAAAAGTGTTAGTGATTTGATAAGATGCTTGATGATAAAAGTGATCATGTTTAGAGATAATTTAAATGTAAAAACAGAGGACAGATACTTAAATACGACCCTGGTGAGAACAAAGATCTAGTCGGATACTCATATAGGATCAACCGAACCTTACCCGATCTCTTCATTCCTTATCTTATGTATTTCAGCGGGTGTCCTAACCCAGTGGTCGGGAAGCTTATTAGCCAAAGAGCCAAATATGAACATTACAACAATTTAAAAAAAAATTGGGAGCCAAATCTGCTTGTTTAGTAAACTTTTATCACACTAAATAAGTAGAACACTAAATAAAACTAAATTTCATACTTAATAAATATTTATTAATGAATAATGTGCTTGCATCTCCTTGGAATGTTTTAGTAAGTCAGGTTTGTATGTTGTTTTTAATTTTAGGCATGATTCCAAGTTCTCATCAATAAGACAACTTCTCAGTTTACTCATGATAATGTTTACTCTTGAATTGTTCGCATATATATGTAGAACCGAAAAGGGAAAGAACAGCAAACGCGAGCTTTTTCAGCTGATCGTAAGAGTCAGGAATACTGTTCCAAGCTTGAAAAATACAACTTTTTAATAAGACAGGACAAAGGCAGACACGGTAGATAAGACAAAACTGTTCACACTGCAACTGCAGGTCTGTGATGCCAATTTGTACCCTCACTACTTTAAAAAAAGTATGCGCGCGCATGCTTATGGTACCTTTGTATCACCCCGGAGTACGCCAAAAACATACAAACAATTTCAGCCGTAGCTTGTACATGGTTTGTGTTTACGTTTACGAAAACTAATAAAATTAAACTCAATGTTCGTTAAGTATTTTTACAACAATATAAAATTTTAATTACCTATCTATCTTTTAACTTAAACAAAAAATTATACATGTTCTCGATTTATAGAAGAATTTTAATTTATCAAAATAAGATGTAATTTTTTTCTTACCAAGTTTTTTTTTAAATGAAAATATTATTGCGCCTTCCGTGGATATTTGTGCCAGAGCCGCACTTAAGGAGCCAAAGAGCCACATGCGGCTCTGGAGCCGCACTTTGCCGACCACTGTCCTAACCTGATCGAATCCTCTCCGACCATCTCTGTTGTCCGTTCCAGATGTGGGTGGGTCAGGGATGATCACCCTTCAGTTGTACCGCAGAGTTTATGAAAATTTGTCCGACTGAGCAATGATCTGAGGCTAGCCGCCTCGGTTAGCGGCAATGTTTGGGTAGCGAAAGAATTAAGAGGGTTGGGAAAAAAGCAAAACATATATATTTTAACAAATAATACAGAAAAAGGATTATCGTATGGTCGAAAACTGCAAGAAATCTTGAGTTGTGAAATTCAACTCCACCTTCGGAACAGGGAGAAGGCCATTGGTGGTCAGATCTGTAGGAGAGTGAATCTTGATCTGCCTGATGTGGGAGTCCCTGCCGTTGTAGTGGTTGGCAAGTATAGCGATCTGCAAGAAAAAGGTCTTGAGTAGGTTTGTCTTGGCCGCGTTCCTCAGGGGGATGATGACCCAACCGTTGGGCTTATCCAGCTCGATGTCGTCCAGGGTCTGGACGTCGGCGAAGGAGGAACCGCGCCGGATGGACAGCAAGCGTGGGGTGTAGCTCTCGTCTTTGTCTTGTTTGAGGAAGAGGCAGACATCGCTGACGACCGTCTTCTTCTTGAAAAAAATGTTGATGAGGTGAGGCAGCTGGCCATCCGATTGCCAGTATGTATCCAACAGGTCGTCACGCAGCTTATGCGACCCAAAGCCTGCCTTCTGCGAAGACACCGACCAGATAGCGTTCTTGCCGATCTCCCGGAACAGACTGTTGTTCAAAGACCTGAAGGGATCACTTTCTGGTATAGGGGTTAATTCACGCTCAATATCCTGGTTCTGAGGACTGTTTTTTGGAATGTGGCTTTCGTAGTCAATGCTTTCTACGTCTTCCATGGCAATACTGCGAAAAACAAAGATACTAATCTTATCCACATATCAGTCAAAGTTCTAGTCGTATGAAGTATGTTACTAGTACCAAAGTATACCATACTTGGTAGTATGTGTTATGATGTATGTTTATGTTTCTTCCCCCTAGTTGCATGTGCGGAAGAATCAACTATGACGAAATTCAGTGAAAACTTAAGTTACAAACAATGGGGTTAAACTATTATAATATATAGCAGGAGTATGCAAAATATATTATTTTTTAAATTTCTATTAAATTCTGCTACTTATATTAGACGTGCACCCTTCCTAATTGTTCCCAACTGTTAAAATTGTGATTTAGCCTCTAAATTAGCAATTACTTCCATACTATTAAATTACTATAAAGTATCCATACTGTTATGTCACAGACTAATGTGGCGTTTATTTTTTATTTAATGTTCTTAGTTTGTTAATTGTTGTAACTAATCAATCTCATGAAAGGTAATTACTTGAATTATTAGATTATCTTTATAGATGTTAAAACCCCCTTATTATATTATTTTTCTATTTTTGAGTAGAACAACGCAGTATTAGAAGAATCCATCTATTTCTCTTCCCCATGTCACCAGATATGATGAAAGTTCTTTCAGGACGTTTCTTCTACAGATACGGCTAGGACCGGTAGTTGCTTAACTCCCAGTTACCCAACAAGAAGGGCGTGTGGCCACGAGGCATCAGGTGCTCGAAGGGACTTGCCATATGGCAACTACACTTACCAGCTGCCGGCATGAATTCCTCCAGTATTTCCACCACATCAATATGAAATATTCTTCATTCTCATTCTTAAACCGTGTACTAACATCGGTTCTGCATTATACGATAATACGTGCTTAATTAATGAACTAATAGGTGCTTGAGACTATTAAAAAGGTACGAAAATAATGTAAAAACTTTTTGAATGCTTTTTAAGGTTGTTTTTTTTCATTTCGAAACCAGAAACCCTTCTTTATTTTGCTGTTAATTATTAATAACAATGGGACCCTATATTATAACAATTGCTCATCAGAAACCTTTTTGTTCCACAAGTATGCCTGTCCTGGTCATTGTGAGTCCCCTGTTCCATTTGACATGAGGAAGACATGACAAACGTAGCCATCTCCAGAAAACATCATTAAGTGCCAACAATTAATTAGTTGGTTTTTAAAAACAACAACAAATACTTGTCTATAATTTTGAGTAGGGTGTCAGTTCAAAGAGTCCCCATAAATATATCATGCCTATTTTGATACAAACCGATTATAAGTTCAAGCATACATCCTACATTATGGGTACTTCAGGTTTATAACATCTTCACTCTAGTTGGTAAAGGAATGTTAAATAAACTCATGTATGTACGTACTATTAAGGTAAGCTCATCGTCCCAAACTAGTTTAATTAATTGATTCAACTTAAACCCTGAGTTTTTTTTTTCACATGCATATTAAATATAAAGATCTACAAAAGCAAGTTTGTTATCGACCATTCCAACCAGCGCGTCTTACGTTCTCATAAAGCAAACATTAGTCTAATAATCAATTTAACTAATCATTCACATTCAGTGAGCCAGTTCATTGGCTGATGAATTATATAATGAGATACTAACAGAAGAATAAACGACTTAGAAGACACAATCAACAAGGAATGTACTGTTGTACTCACGACATTGCGGCCAGTTAATACACGAGTATTTATCGAATAGGAAAACCAGGATTGAATCACCACTAGGCGTAGCATAAATATATCACTTATGGTTCAGATTTGCAAATATGAAAGAGCAACATACGGCAAACGAAAGTTAAGAAACAGCTGATGTTATGTCATTAAATATTTGCTTAATAGTTAATCAGCTTGCCTGAATGTGCCAAACTATGTTGAGATCTCTTCTCTAATTATTGAACAGAAGTTATTTACTTGAAATAATCTAGAATTAAATTTTTAGCTCATCAATCCAAACAAGGTTACTTAGGTTATAATAAATACTAGGCTATAGGTTATTTATTACATTAACAATCCTAATATCATTGTCGTCATTATATCTATTCCGGGATCTATTGTTTTTTTATCATACAAAACAAAATGTATAGTATTTACACTATAGCAGGCTACATTTATAAGGACTACATTTATATGTATGAACCCTAAAACGATTGAAACGTCATATAATATACAAGCAATAGTTTACAGTAGAATACACTAGACTTAAAAAGTTATTCAATTAATACTATATTAGATACTGCCTATATAGACAGCCTATATAATTGTTACCTCAGATAGCCTTAAAGTAATAACAATCAAGAATGGACCTAACCTATTCTCAGTTCCAGTGCTACAATCGAATAGTTCATTCC
Organism: Acanthosoma haemorrhoidale; assembly: GCA_930367205.1. Taxonomy (NCBI): domain Eukaryota; kingdom Metazoa; phylum Arthropoda; class Insecta; order Hemiptera; family Acanthosomatidae; genus Acanthosoma; species Acanthosoma haemorrhoidale. The sequence continues at coordinate 56,977,440 of OV884011.1, forward strand.
GAGACTATCATAGCATATATAAGTTAACGATCGTCAACGAAAAACGAGAAGAAAAAGGAAACAGGTTGAATGTAGTTACTGAACGAGAGTTGTCACAAGACTGTTTTTATTTGAGCTTTTAAAGCCTCTCTAAATACATTCGGGATGTTTACATCCCGATGACTTAAGGATTAGGCTGGCTGCCTACGACGTCCGAACCTTAACTCCCCCCTGCCAGTTTACGCATATCTCTTCGTAAACTCCAAAGTCCGCCGCACTCAGCACACAGCCTGTAATCCCTTACATCACGTTTACGGTCTAATATATTCATAGTCCTCACAAAAAAACAAAGAAAAGAGATAATACAGAAATAAAACAAAAATAATAATAACAAAAAATAATACATTCGCCCTGGACCCGGTGGCTGCCAGGTAAAAAAAAAATGGAACATCCACAATATAAATAATGAAAACAAAAACTCTCTCTGAGCAGCACATGTGAATGTGAACATGTGAAACATATGATTCCGGATCAGTTGCTCCGTATCGGATCGAGGGCACACCATCTTACGCACATTCAACACCCTCCCCCCTGTGTTGGGAGTTTCAACTGTTCAATGTGAACGGTTCGCCTCTTCTTTGGGGTGGTCATACTCTCGATGGTCACGAGATTATGTTCCCGAATTATGATGACCTTAAAGGGCCCCTCATACCGAACAAGTTCCTTACTACGATTTGACACGACTTTTCTGTACACAACGGTCCTAATCGATATTGCTCCTATACGATCCCGCACCTTCAAATTTGCCCGTGCCACGCGCTTGGATTTTTCGCGCATAATCTTATCGCGTACTTTGTACCACATCTTTCCGAGCTGTATGTGGGTGTTATGGAGCTGTGCCACCATTCCCTCATCCGCCACCATCTCTGGCCAGTTCCTCGGTCTCACTCGTAATCCAAACAAAATTTCGAAGGGTGCTAACCCCGTCGTGGCATGTATCGAGTGGTTGTATGCCGCCACCGCCATTGGCATCGCTACGTTCGCCGACAGGCCTTTATCCACCTGGTACACGCGTAAGTGGTCGCTGAGGGTGCTGTGTAACCTTTCGATGGTTCCCCTGCTCTTGGGATGCCCGGGGGTATTAAAATGCCATACCACATCCCGTTTTTGCATTTCGGCTCTCACGGTTGCATTGTCAAACTCCCGTCCCCCGTCCGACGAGATCCTCTCTGGTATGCCGTAGAACTGAAACCATGTGTTGAGGGCTTGTAATATGGAATCTGATGACTTGTCTCCCACCGCGTAGGCCATAGCCACTTTGCTAAATGGGTCGATGATAGTGACCCACTTAAAACCCCGCCACGTGAAGGTGTCCACTTGAATCTCCGTCAGTGGTGCTTCTGCCGTGGGTGATTCCTCCTGGAGTCCCTGCGGGGGATTTCTATCATATTTCGTCTTCTGACAAACTTCGCATGCTCCGATTACCTCCTGAATAGTCCGCTGCATCCCCCACCAAAAATAGCGCCTTCGTAGTGCTTGTGCCGTCTCCTGCCCACCGCGGTGGTTGGTTTTTCCTTGGTGATACGCCAGTGTTACCTCGCGTTGCTGCTCCTCGTCCCGCAGGGTTTGGACCACGGAAAGACACCGAATGAACGAGCGATCCACCCCCAACAGCTCTTTCTGCCACAGCTTTTTAATTTTGTCCCACACAGTCTCGTTGCCCACGAATAAATGGTGTGTTTTGCCGGGTTTGGACACGTCCTTGAGAGCCTGACAAATTTGATCTCCTCGAACTCCCGGTGGTGACCAAATCGTCGCGATCTGACCCCTACCGTACGTACTATGGAGTATTTTCAGAGCACCCGATGTTTGGGTTTTCCAAATGATCTGTCTCCGCTTATCATTGATAATTTCGTCCGTCGTCTCCATATCACGCGGTCTCTCTCCTATAGACTCGTCTGATGGTGTGTCCGCACTCCTGTCACTATCTTTCCGCGTGCTGCTCCTGCCCGCTTCTCCAGGCGTACATTCCTCAATGAACTGCCTCATACCGCTCGATGTTTCCCCTTCTTCTATGGCGTTCACCATAATAGCGCGCGACAGCCAATCTGCCACGACGTTGTCTTTGCCTGGCTTATATACAATATCCAGATTGTATTGGGCTAAGAATTCCTTCCACCTTGTTACCCTTGAGGAGGATTCTTTGAGTTTTCCGACCCATTGAAGAGGTCGGTGATCCGTATGTATTCGAAACCTTCTGCCAAATACATACGGACGGAAGTGCCCAATGGCCCACACTATCCCGAGGAGTTCTCGTTCCAGAGCGCTGTACCGCGCCTCCGTGTCCGTCAGGCGTCTGCTCGCGTAAGCCACCGGTCTTTCCCCGTCTTCGCCTTCCTGTGACAATACTGCCCCCAAGGCATAGTCGCTTGCGTCGGTGGTGATCGTGAAATCCTTCTCAAAGTTAGGGAAAGCCAAAATCGGCGCCTCCTGCAAACGTGCCAAGCATTTGCGGATATTCTGCTCTATCAGCGGCGTGATCATTATCCGTGCTCCTTTCCGTAGTAAATTGTTAATGGGTACCATATATTCTGCCATGTCCGGCACGAAACGGCGGTAGTAATTGAGCGTGCCCAGTAATCTCCGAATCCCTTTTACATCTTTTGGCACCTCCATTCTCTGGATCGCTTCTACTTTCGTCGAGTCTGGTTGAACCCCTTCCTGTGAGATTGTGTGCCCTAAAAAACTAATCTGCTCCTGCCCCAGTGACGATTTGTCTATTGACAGTTTCAACCCGAAATCCCTTAATCTCTCAAATACGTTCCGGAGGTGTTGAATATGTTCCGATTCCGTTCGGCTGAAGATCAGCAGGTCATCCATGTAAATTTGGCACATATTTTCGTCCATTCCTCTCAGAAGTTCGTCCATGAGACGCTGAAAGGTTATTGGAGCATTTTTGAGACCGAACGGCATTCTCGTGAACTCAAAATGCCCTCTTTCAAACGAAAACGCCGTTTTATGTTGGTCATGCGCAGCTAGTTTGATCTGATGGTACCCTGCTTTTAGGTCCAATGTGCTAAAAATTTTTGCACCGTTTAGTCTGTCTAGGATGTCTTCGAACCGCGGGATCGGATATTTTTCGTCCAGGGTATTATCGTTAAGTTTCCGAAAATCCACCACGACTCGGTATTTTTCCTCACATTCTCCCGGTCGACTTTTCTTTTTCACTGCCCACAAAGGGCTATTATACGGAGACGTGCTATCTCTGATAATACCTTGGCGCTTGAGATCCTCGATCTCCTTTCTAATGTGTTGTCTGAGCGCTTGCGGATACCGCCTCTCCTTCACATACGTCACCCGCTCTACTTTTAACGGGATCTCATGTAGCGTTTTCCCCGTTGCTCCTAGCTTGTCCCCTTCAGCGAAAAAAAATATCCCTAAACTCGCTCCTCAGACTCTCCCTCCAATCCTCCACTCTCTTAACCGCTCCTATTTGCTCCGTTTCGCCCCTTACGCCCCCCCGGCTTCGATAGGTTCGCTTCCCTATTTTGATCCTCCAGTTCACCCCCTCGTTTTCGATGCGCGCGCCTACTTTTCCCAGTAAATCACACCCCACTATTATCTGGTATTCCCGTGGCATGTCTTCCACGACGTGTACTTTTATGTCACCCATTACTTTCGCCCATTCTTCCAGCCCCACGACCGCTTCTCCCATTACTTCGCAGGGTCCCCCAAGAGTAAGTAATTTACACTTACATACCTTGATCTGGTGTGCCCTCTCTCCTCTACGCAACCTCTCTAACGCACCACGAGATATTATTGTATTGGTGCTGCCAGTATCAATGAGGCACCTCTCCCCCTTCCCGAACTCGATAATTGGCAAACCACACATCCTTTCCCGCACTGTATTGCACCTTAGGATGCGGTCGCCTCTCTGCTGCCACTCTCCTCAGGCCTCCGTACGCCGCTCCCATCTGCGCGAGGGATTCTTCTGCCACTCTCGTCGTCTGCTCCCGCTGCGCTTCGACTCCTCTCCGTCTGTCTCCGACGTCCCTGATGACTCGTCGCCCGATGATCCAATTTCTCTTGGTGTCGCGCTCCGCCTCTCCCGGATTTCCTGGTTGTTCACCTCCATTGGTTCTGCTTTGTGAAATTCCCTTCTACGAAACAAGTATGGACATTGTCTTGCTATGTGTCCTTCTTCCCCACACTCAAAGCACTTAGTGCGAGGGCACTGAGCTACCAGATGGCCCGTCTTTCCACAACCATGACATTTCCTTTCTTCTTTCCGAGGTGCGTACCTAGGCCTCGTCACTCCCAATCTTCTCTCTCTTGTCGCTCCCCTGTCTCTACCGGCAAACGGCGTTTCCTGTCTCCTCCACACTGCTTTTGGGGTCCTGTTTCTCCTATATGGGATCTGGCTCCAACGTTGTCATTTTCGTTCATTTTTACTTCTTCTTCCCTTGCGCTAGCATCTATCATCGCCTGGGCGCATTCGAGGAACGATCGCTCATTAGGGAACCCTTCCTTCCTTCCCGTCTCCTTCGCTAATTGTACCTTTAAGATTGTTGACAGGAATCCCATCCTGCCCTCCACTTCATCGACGCTAGTTGTCTCCCTCATTTTCTCATTTATTTTATTGTAGCGGACAACCAGGACTGCAGCATACTGTCCACTATTCTGTCTCGGAGATTTCATTTCTCGAAACATTTGGAATATATCCTCCTCTGGGGTCCATCGTCCCCCCCCATATGCTTTTTTCAGTCTCGTCTTTACTATCTCCCACGGGGTTTCCTCGTCCGCCTGTATCAGGTTCAGCACCTTCCTTTTCACCCTGCACACCAGGTCTACTTAGCGTCACCTGGGTCGAGTAACCCTTCGTCCATCTTGGCTTGTATCCTCTCCATAATCCTATCTCCACCTTTGAGAAAATGATTTAACTCACCTATTTCCCCAGAAAATTTTTCGAGGTCTGAGATCATTTTCCTCATGTCCTGTGACGTCACTGCCCGCACCTTCATCCACGCCAGTGTGTTCGCATGGGCTTCAGCCATGGTTTCTTTAGGTAACTGTGGAACTTCAAACGCTGCCGGCCGCAATTCCACCATTACCTACTTTAATTAAATCACACGAAAGTAAATAAGAAGGAAAAAAAAAACAAAAACCAACTCGCACGTTAATGACTCGAACCCACTCCGCTCCCGGGTTTCGGCACCAGTTAACGATCGTCAACGAAAAACGAGAAGAAAAAGGAAAGAGGTTGAATGTAGTTACTGAACGAGAGTTGTCACAAGACTGATTTTATTTGAGCTTTTAAAGCCTCTCTAAATACATTCGGGATGTTTACATCCCGATGACTTAAGGATTAGGCTGGCTGCCTACGACGTCCGAACCTTAACTTATATAACTCACCTATAGACTATATAATAGACTATATATATATATATATATATATATATAATATAGCCTATTAGTTTAAAAAAGGTGAGCCTCATCACCTAGTGTTGTATAAGAACAATGAACTATTAACGACAATAAAAATTTATTATATTTAGGCACTCCGCCAAATGCATGTAAATGCAGAAAGAGGAGAAACATGTAATCCAAATATTTTGTTATTTTTCTTTTTTTTGTACATTGTATTGTTTTGTTGAGGTTTTGAAATAAAAAAAAAAAAAAAAATAGTTTAAAACATTTTACTAATTTAATCAGATAACTAATTTGCAATGAGTAAGAGCTTTTGAAATCGATTCATGGGCCAGTGTTTGTTTTGTTCATTGCTACTATTATGTTAAAATATTTCTTTATTAGTGCAATTATTGTTATACATTAACAATAGATTTACTATTTACAAACTTAATTTTAAGCAAGCTTTATTTTATAAACATATTCCAGAAAACAAATTGTAAATTGAATTTATTCTTTCTTCAAAAATATAAAAAGGTGAATAAGAAATGTATATTATTTACTTAAAAACATTTTGTTCTGCTGAACTTGATTATGTATTACTATAATTTTAAAATATATTATATGTGTATATTTTCTTTGAAAGTGCTTTTATTATCTACACTAAATTCTAAAGAGCTAATCGGTTCAGAAAACTTCGGTACCGTATTAGAACGTATGTATACGATACCGTTAGATGGTTAGATCTAAGCAATGAGTTAGATGGGCATAGAATTTGTATTTAAGAACACTTGTCCTTTGGGCGATACAAGGGAGTGTTTTAAGTTCGTTACAATGATTTTTTTACAACTCAATTATGATTCTCATCGTTCCTACGCCATTGTGAATAGAATGGTCCATAGAGAATTCAGAATTGAAAATTGCCCTAATTGTACTTACTGGCAGATATATTACTTTACCTTGGGCAGCCTCATTACCACCTTCACGTTTTTTTGTGCCCAAAAGGCAGCCTTGATCCTTTGGCTGGCGAACAGCCTTGTAGGATATGAATCTTATTAGAACCGTACAACAAAAGAAAACAAAAAACAGGCTAAATTGAGATCTCGGTGGGATGCCGGGAAATTACCAGCGTTTAATAAAAGGTGCAATCTTTCCTACTCTCCTATAAGGGCAAGAATGGTAGATTATCCACTGGAGACCGTTCTTTTCCGGGGTCTTATGAAGTTAAACGAAGTCACTATTAAATGCACTAAAGAGCCATAGAATAGCAGAGTTGAAAACGTTTTGCTAACTAAACTGAAAATACTAAGGACATAAAAGGCTAACGAATCCACAGTTCTTTACATAACAATAACTTCCTTAATGCCATTACTACACTAAATGTAAACATTTGCTTGAATACTGCCTATTTATACTAACCCTCTGACTTACAGTTTGAAGGTATATGTCTTAAAAGTTTGATATTAAGTACTAAATAGTTGTTGATAAACATCACAAACATTGTGGTTTGCAACATAGCAAATCAGTCACAAAATTACGCCATCATGGTAGCAGAAAATTAAATGAAAATGAAGCCGAATTCATAGTCACTGAACGAAAAGACTATGAATTGTTGATTGAGTGGAAATAACAAGTAAATTGTTAAATAAATATAATTGAAGGCTATAAATATAGCATTGTCATATCCCAGTCAAGTGATGGGCATTGGATGGTAACACAATTTGTTGGAATTTTCCAGGAATCTCAGGCAAGGGGAATGGTCGGGATTCACTCAGCCTCGTGAGGGATAATGAGTAGCTAACTGAATGCAGAAGGAGCGAATCAGGCCAAGAAAAGTAGTAATCTAGCAACTCCTTTTCTTTTAATGATATGTGATTTAAATTAACAAAAGCTAGTTTTTGAATCTATGCATCTCAATTTTCCTAACATTAGAAGTGACAAAAGGCCGGTATATCTTTCAAATAGACTGTGACATAAAGGTTTTGGGTTCAAATCTTTATATATATATATGCACTGTATTTCACTAACATTAAAAGAAGTGTGTGGCTTTTCTTAGCCCACGATTCAGCCGTAAGTGAGAGCACATACAGGTGTAATATAAATCAACAAAGAAACAAACGTCCGTTAAACCTTTAAGTTTACTTATGTGTAAAACCAGCACCGACATTAAATGCTGCCCGAAAAAACAAACTATCGAACCTCTTTCTAGTCAGTACTATTTGGGAGGACTCCTACCCGGCCCGTTTAGGTCAGTGGTAACCTTTACCGTTATTATTTCGCTTAAATCCATTGTTTCTTGTAATTTTGTTATCTCTACCACCGACAACAATGGAGGGCCGGTCCCATGGACCTCTTCCGCCACTTCGTGAGGGCGAACAACCTCATTAATTCAACAACGGTGAGAATATCCACCACGAACGAGCAGAGGTAGTTAGATCCCCCGTGGAGGATTCGGAAAAGTAATGCGTGCGAAGTGAGAGGTAGGCTGCAAGAAGAGGGCATCGCCCTAAGAAGCGTCATCTAGCCACAGATCTCCCTTCTCGGCCATCTTAGACCTCATCTATGGAGCTTTTCTTTCCAACATGCCCTCTCAATAGTATAGAGCTATTTATGAAATGAATATTCAAAGTTTAGTATCCTACGTCTAATGTGCTCACGTTTACGTTAGGGACTTGGGATCTACAGACATTAAAGCCATTACGAGAAGGGGAAAAAACAACACACAACCGCTTATATGAACAGTAAAACTTCTAAAAGAGATTAACAAATTTAGTTAATTTAGTACAGCTATTCCAACTTTATTTCGGTGTTTCTTTTTTTTACCATAATAATCTTCTTTTTATTGATCCACATCGGATTGTTTATAAGGGGTTCATTGTTTTATTTAAAGTCGGAAACTCTTATTAAACCTGGAGTTAATTCGGCTGTGAATTGGGATGTTGGCCTTTGTCCCTTTACATTTAATTTTACACGGTCCTATTTAATATCGTGAATATAAGAAATACAACCTGTCATTAAAAAATTTTTGATTTGGTTATAAAATTGAAGATATATATATCTATATAGACATCCTAAATAAAAATATGTAATTTCTGTTTTTTTTTTCAAATTATAATTAGAAATGGTCATTGTCGGGTCGTCACTAGAGGCTGCCTGATCACCCTAGCCCTGGTGACAAGTGCGGATTGTTCGAGTTAATAACCTGGACAATCGTTCCATGACGGCGTTACTATCTGACTCCATTTATGATAGGTATGGGCCCCGAAAATGCACTATGTTCAAGAGAAGAGTTACAGAGGTTTCATAAAAAATTAGTCACGTTTTCAGAGTTCGAGCGGAAACCAAGCAAGCGTCACCGAGTAAAGGTCGCGAGAGAGCCTAAGCTAACTTAGGAGCCCTGCCTTAAGTACCCTCTCTACTTCCTGCTGGGAGGCTGCAAGGGTCTAATCCGGCGGCGGTTCACACGCACACCTGTGGGGAGGAACGTGACCGGTGGTGAGGCACGTGACCACCGCCTGCTTACCCCTACCCGAGGACAAGCCCTGGATGTAGAGAGGCCCCCAAAAGGGTTGTTAAGTTTATGACTGCCAGCTGGTGACCCTTTCTCGTGTGACTTAGTTGGCTTCCGCCTTTTATTGCTTAACACATTCACAATGGTTTATATTTGTTTATAATACATTTAGTTCATGTTATTTTACTTTTGCTTGCAATATATATGCAAGAGAGTATAGGGTGATTTGTCTTATGTGGGTAGCGGTCACTACAGTCATTACAACTGTCATCAAAACATGTTTGCTATTTTTTAACATTGATATTTCGCATAAACGTTTCATTTGATGCCACGGAGATGTTAAACATTTAAGCAACTCCCTGAGATGCGATGATGACTTAGTAATTAATCGATTAATTAAATATGTTCCTATTATGTTAGGTGGTACGGTATCAACTTAAAGATCACCACGTCCTGGTTAACAATATGTAATATGTGTTGGGGTATAATCAGGCTATCCCACTTAATTTGAATTTTTAGCATATTATTTAGTTAAGTGAGTAGCATCTGCCATTTTCTTGCAATGGCTTAGGTCCCTTCACTAAAATCATATATTCAATTAAGTCCTTGCAGTGACTCCGAATTATTTTCAATTCTGAAACTTTCCTCAACTATACTCCTTATTTACTTCTGGTTAAAGCCTTCTTCACAACTTTATCTCTGTGTGACCTATTCGCACATACGCTAATCCATTAATCGCTATCAAAGCCTTAATTCATTCATCCTTCTCATATAATTATAACATTGCAGTCTTCTTTTGTTTGAAGTGCTTTAGACTTCAGTTGTTTCTAGGATTGTTCTAGTTATAACATGTTTATTAAAATTATAAAAAAAAAATCATATTCTGCTAAACATAATATGATTCTTCAGAACAGCTCCAAGCTGAGCTAAAGCATTCATTTAATTTTACTATTCGCGTGAGTGTATCCACTCTCCAGTCACGTGATGATTACGTTCTTGTGTCGTTTCTTAAAACATAAATAACTTTCACGTGAATCCAATCGAATGAGTCTAAGCGAGCAATAGCACGCAACTAACTGAGTGTCAGGTTTTACTTAGAAAGATATTTGGGATTGTATGTATTAAATTAGAATCACCGAAGTTATTGACGACCGTCTTGCGCTTGATTGTCTCAATTAGTCACAAAAAACTGAAGCAATCAATCTGTAATTTTAACGGTATACTCGAAGTATGGTGATCAGTATTTGGCTAAAATACAATTCCGGGAAGTACGTGCCTTTTTCAATAACTTTGAATATTTTTGAAGTCACAGCTATGAAGCTATAATAGATTTTTTTTCCTTTATAAGAGGATATTCAATGAGCGAAAATCGGGTTTTCACTATTATTTAATAGGCTTTTAAAAAACTCGAATGACTATTTTCATCGAACGTTACTAACCTCTTGATATTGTTTCTTTAATTTACAAACGATGTTTTTCATTTTTCTATATACATTTATAATATTTATTTATAATACAATTAATTGTTGGTTGTGGACATTTTTTCCTAATCACCAGCTTGGTTTCCGTCTACAGTTTTATAATGCTAAGAACAGCATAACTTGAGCAGAACTGTATACCTGCCTTGTGACTTCATGGAAGTCACTGATGGTTCCCTGTTATTTTTAAGTAAGGAACCGCATCCTTCCAAGACCTCCCTACTTCCCAGAATCTTATCCTTTTCTGATACATATAGGTCTCAGCTTTAGGCCCAGAACCCGTAGGTAAACTCTCACTACCTTCCCGAATCCACCCGCCACTTATAGGGCTCCCATACTCCATATCCTTCTCATACTTCCTTCAAATGGGACTCCCCCTAGTGAAAGGCACCCATCATCCAAATAATTTTCCTTTTATTATTTTCCTACCTAATGTTTGAGAGCTAAGAGAAAAAAAAAACAAAAACCCAGAACCCACTTGTGCCTAGACATTCCACCCAATATGTAGTAAAGTAACTCTTAACATTGATATATACCAGAGTTTTGATTCTACTTCATAATAACAAAGCTTTTCTTTATTTTCTTTTAAAATACTCTCCTCTACGAAGATTACTTAGCTTATGACATTCCACTGCTCAACAAGGCCTTCGCGTTGTTGATCACATATCCTCAGCCCTTGAAACCAAACAGTATTGGCACTGGTGCATTTCTGAACATAGCACAATCGTTTGACGGGGTTGGCACTCAGGTTTGCATTACAAGCTCAAACGACAGTCCCACCTTTTGAACCGCTTCTTCTAAGTACGCTGTGGTTTAGAATATTCAAATTACTATCTCATAAAAGAGAAGTTTAACGGGGCAGTGTCTTGGGTCCCATCCTCTTTAAACTATACACCGCTGAGGTTCCCTCAACTCCCAATACCTTTTTGTTACTATTTGCAGATGACACTGCAGTGCTGTCATTCCACCCAGACCCGGGGATACAGATCGGAATACAGCATCCCATATCCTCCAAAAACACCTTGATAAGATATGGTTATTGGTGCAACGAATGACAGGTCAAAGTTAATGAAGCAAAATGTGTCCACATTACCTTTACCCTCTGCATCAAGTCCACTAGATTTTTTAATTCCATCCCTCGTCCTGTGTCCGAGACAGTACGGTATTTAGGCCTCCATCTCGACAAAAGGCTGACATGGAACTCACACACGAGGGTAAAAAGACAAGAACTAAACAGATGCTTTGAAACTGTACAGACTACTTTGTAGGACATCCCATCTCTCAATAGAAACCCTTCATAACAATCTTAATATACCCTACATTCTTGAACTCATCCCTTCCAAGTTCATGAAATTTCATAATAACCTATCCAACCACCCTAATCCCTTAGGATTAAACAGCCATTACACTTCGCAACACGTCCATATAAACCTCCTCGGAGAATCCTCCTATAAAGCGGCAGTGGCCTCGTGACCTGCTATAAATACGTGACAGTGGGAGTCATGGCAATGAACAGTTTCCCAAATCTGAGAAAAGTGTCTGTGAATTTCATGCTCTTGGTCAGCCTCCACTGGCTAGTATCTGGATGTCGTGACTGACGGAGGAGTGTGTGGGACTTCCTCTTTCGCATGTGAGGGAGGTGACAACCATGTGGATTGGGGGTCTCTGGGTGTTTGTAAATACTGCATGTATGAGTGAGTGAATGAAGAATTGTAAATATGGCATGAACGAGAACTTTGATCACTATTACTTATTGCTCAATGAGGGAGATTGTAATTTTATCACCATCAAGATTTTTTTGAAATATAATACACTTAATTAGGTTCATATTTAAAACGTATATTCTAGAACATCTGCAACTTAGTTGAGTAACATTTGGTCAAAATAGATAAATAGAGGAATGATGTAAGTATCCTTTAAACTCAAACAAAACGTCATCCTCTTACCAATAACTGAGCTGAACAGATAAGTCCGGACGATGTGTTAAACATGTTGGATTTGGGATGATGGGGAGATGACCTTGTTGGGCCTTATGTGGTCAGCACCCCCTTCCACCCACCTGGAATTATCACGCCCACCGTGGCTTCATAACATCTGCGGTCTAAATATCGACGGGGGAGGGAACGGAAAAGACTTTAACGCAGGAGTCATTGTGCCGGGGCAAAGGCGTGTAGCGGTGAACTCTCTTGCTGTCCCGTGAATATAGGACAATAGTGACTGTAAAAAAAACCTCATCGACCCAAAATTTTTAATTTATATATCTTCCACACATAGCTCATTCTGGCTGATTAAGTCTAAGTTTTTATGGAAAGGGGGGTTGTCGGTTATTAAAATAATATGTGTTTCCGTAGAAATGAGATGCAAGTTGAAATAAAAATTTGCATACAGGCTTAAGAAAAAGAATTAGTCTTAATTCATTGGCAGTCGATTTTTTTTTTGTTTAGAGAGAGAACTTTTAAATCTCATTTTACGATACATGATCTCAGCAAATACCAGACACCAGAGCACCTCTAAGCTAAAACTAAAATACAATTAATACGTAAAACTAAAATATCCACTTATTTATGCATCGCTATCGTGGAGTTTGGCTTGTACTAGTAAATTACTTAAGCTGTAGAGAATTCAGAACTAATTCCTAAGAATGATAACAAATACACCTATGTGTACCTCGTACTACGATCTCCAGACTACCTGATGCTACTGACATTGAGTTTATTTATAACATAGCAAAGAAAGTACCCAAAGGTTTATTTTTCCAAAGTGTAGCTACAATAATGTATCTAGTAACTTGGAAGAAGATTCATAAAGACATTCATTTTATTTTTCAATGAACTCCTTTTCAGTCACTGGTCGTTAGTAGAGAAACTTTTGCCAATCCCCCTGAGAAACCCTCCAATAATAATAATAATGACAAGGATACCGGTTTGTAGGTTGTGGTAGATTATATTGATGCAATGTATATTATATATAATATTATATTATACTATATATATGTATATATCATTATTATATTGTATAATGGCATATTCACACTGCTTGTAACATTTCAAATTTTGTTATCGTTAACCTGACAATAGAGGTTTCAAATGCCATCTTAAGTATATTACATACCTCTAGTATAAATTTTTGTTTGAAATAAACCAGTATTACGCAGAGGAACATCTGTAACAACTTGGTATCATTTGTTGGATCGACTGCAGCAAGGAATATAGAAGGGGAGATAGAACCGACTATAGAGACAGGCCGAGTGCGGAGTGAGGAACTTTCCCGTTATCCGGCTGCAGTCAGAGCCAGCCAGGGTTCATTGCATCTGCAATAAATACCTAGAGCCTTGCAGAATACAAAAACGGGTTCGAAACATTCAAACTGATTGCCGAGACTGAAAGACTCCCTTGAGTATCCTATACAATAGCGGTCAAAGAAATGATTCAAATGCACCGAAATTTACTGAAGTCATAACTCGGAAGATATTTAATATTTAAAGTTAAAGGCGATTGTCTATAACCAAAGTGATTAAAAAAAAAAAATGATTGCTTCGAAATAGCGAGTAGTATTTAAGGTATATAAGATATTGCATATTTCGTTTACGTATATTTAAGAAATACAATATGTTCTGTAATTGATGTAAATGAAATTTTGTTTATACATAAACTTTTTAAATAATGTAAACAGAAATGGCTACTGACATTTGGATTTACTAGTTAATAAAAGGATTTCACGAAAAATAGACAACAGTTATAGAGAAAAGCGTGTACTTCGCTAGCTTCAGAGCCATTGTCGAATAAAAGGTGACTTATGTAAACAAAAATATTGTCCTGCCACGGACATGTTGCATGAAGTTTAATATATAATACTAAACAGGTCTACTACCTCAGAGTGCAATAAAAATGGCTGTAATCCAACGAAATGGTGTATAATATTTGATCATTTATTAGCCAAATAATTAATAAGGATTGCATGTTACTATACGATGGAGAAACTCCAACTTTTTGAGCCACATCTCAGAACCGGCCTTTTAAATCCTTGCATTCAAAGTTTTGGTTATGTTTCTGCTACGAAGAGGTTTTTAAAGCCCACTGTTACGCCGGTATGTCACTAGTGTGTGCATCTATTAATCGCCTTTCCAATAGGTTTCTGGCTGTTCACTTGGGAGCAAAGATATACAAAATCTTGGACTTCCTTAATCTTATGAAAGAACCACATGGTTGTCCTGGGCTTCACGCAGAAATATTTAGTTTTATCCAATAGATGATGAGGCTTGCAGCTGTGTTTTTTTTTTTTTCCAAGCTTTCTAATTAGAAGATTAAGGATGAGGAAAAATAAGGAATATTTGTGTTGAGCGGATCCTTGTACTAGGAGTACCTGCTTGAAGGTGGTGTGAGAGACTTAAGGAGTGTGGGAAGCCTCGGTAGAGGTTGGATGTTGCGGTACAGTGGTGAGTGTCCACTGGTGGCTGGGCCTAGAGTCTCTCTAGGCATGTAGTGCAGTCTTAGTCGGATAGCATCGATGGGTGCCCCTTAGAGGCTTGTTGTTGGTGGGCCAAGTGCCGTGATGTCCACCATTTGGTCTGCTTTACTCGATCTTGTGAGTTGCCATCTTGCCGGTAGTGGTGGGGGTGCCATGTCTCGGAATAGAGGGTTTAGACTATGTTTCATCGAGTCGAAGAACTTGACCTGTCTTCTTTTGATGGCTTCGGTGATGGTGGGGACCTCGAATTTTTCATGCATGTCGGATGCCTTCATTTCACGAAAAGGTATATGCCATAGTGCCATGGGCAGGATGTTGTTCTGGAAGCTCTGGAGTCGAGTTATGGTGCAGGCATGTAAGAATCGAAAGAGTGGTGTCCCAAACAGTAGAGCTGGCCTCAGGACGCTCTTGTATATTAAGAGTTTCAGCCGAAGGGATATAGCCTGGCTTGTGATGAGATGCTGGAGAGAGTAGTAAATCCTGCGTACTATTTTCAATTTCTTCTGCAAGTGTGTGCCGAACGTCATGTGTCTGCCTAGCTTGATGCCTCGGTAGCAGATGCTGTTGGCAAGATTGCATTGAGTCCCGTCTATTGTGAAGCTGGGTGGACGCTTTCTCTGCCCATGCTGGAAAGAGAAGGTGATACCTTGGGTCTTGGCTGGGTTCACCTGAATGTGGACAGCTTGCAGTCTGTCGGTGATTAATTGACTGGCACCCTCTGCAGCCTTTAGAGCTTTCGCTGGGTTGAGGCTGGTGCTGTAGACCCCTTCTCGAGATTCGACAATTTTGCTAGCAATAATATACTACGTCGTTAAGCTGGGTGAGTCCGTTAGGCAGAGAGTCTCGAGTTTGATTTCTGGACTCTCATACGGGCTTTCCCAGCGCAAGATTAAAAACGAGGCAAGTCATATCATAGTCGCAGGATAGTTTCCTCTTGAGAAGAATAAGAAAACTTTATTTACGATTTAATAAACCATTCAACTTGTGACTGTAGTTCGTTCACTAAGAGAATGTCGTTGTAACGTCTCTCACTATCAATTTTGCTTGGCCCCTTCCACACACGTGTCTCTTTCCCCTCGATTCCCTTCATTGTTCATTGCCACTTAGTCATTATCGTCTAGAATTGAGTGCGCTTTATATTGTTTAGTCTGTCTCGTTTATTCATATTGTAAGTTAAATTTGTTCTATTAATTTTTTAAATTTGTAGTTAATTATTAGTTTACAACCATTATAGTTTTAGTCCTCAGTTTTTTTATGTTTAATGTTTGCAATTAGCTTACAACTTTAATTATTTTTAGTTTCTCTTAAATTAATATACAGTAAACTCCCTAAAAAAAAAAAAATCCTTTCGTCCTTTTAAAAATGAGAATTAGGTATCTAATAAGGCGAAACGTGGTAATTAACACTGTTTATAAATATTAAATATTATAATAAATAAATATTATAAATAAATAAACGTCATGCTCATACGGCACGGGCAAGTAACGCGACTCGGGAATGGTTGACAAAAAAACAAAAACAAACTACTTTAAAATATAAATTAAGTATAAAGTTAATTCCGTGTATATGCTTGTACTTATACTCCTTATAATTAATTTCGAATATGTGCTAGTCACACTCCCATATCCGGATATGGGAGAGTCTACCGTAATTACTACAGTTTTACAATAATTTGCTAGTTTTGCCTTCAGTTTTCTATTTAAGTTTTAATTCGTTAGCGTACTTAATTTTCAAATTTATTGGTCGTACAGTTGTTATCCTCGTGAATATTTTTTTGTGTTTTTTTTTTATCCTTTAAAATGTCTCAAAATATTATATAGAACAAGTAAGATTCAGGACTGGCTAAGACGAAAAAATGTAAGTTTCGAAGAAGATTTAGTGAAATGCGAACTATTAGAAATAGGCAAGTGTCACAGAGAAAGATCTGTTACGTATGAATTGGATGCATCTAATGCAGTGAATTCGATGAAGACCGTAATAGCAGCGATTCCAAAGAAAAGGGAATGCAAGGCGTTTTTCCTTTACCACCTGAATCTGGAATTTCTTAAAAGTGAAAAACTTTTTTTTTTTTCTATTTTAATTTAATACATGTACGTGAATTATTTCTAAAATATACCTATTGGGTTTGTTCCTTCAATTATTTGAATACTATTTTTTACATTTTCGCCTATTTATTTATTTAAATTTCGAGTAGAAGCATTTATAATATCAATCATTTGTTTCACCATTAGGAATACTCAAACTCTAAGGATCAACAGTAAATTTGGAAGAAGAAATAGTTGGCAAGAGAAGTCATGAGCCCATAGATCGGTGACGTCGGTACCTAGGAGTATAAAATTAACTAGGGATGACACGGCTAGTAAGACTGTCAGGTGGAAGTATAGTCTCTCCTCCCACCCCTAGAGGGCCAACAGTTATAGTACTAACTGTAAAACTAACAATTAGTGTAATTAACATTAAATGCTTATTTTTATTACATTAAAATAGTATGATAGAAAATAAAGTCTGAAGGACTGACCTTTAAAACGAATCATTATAGTTAATTTTTGACGAATTTTATTTTGTTCATTTGATTCAACAATATTTTCAGAAATGTTTGTTTAAATTTTTATATTAAAATAAGATGAGCATATAAAATGGATCAATTACTTTAAATGATTATTATCTGAATTCAATGACAAATGTTCAGAAAAAAAATAAATAAGTTTTGGTTTAAACATTGAGCCAGTAATCTGTTAACAGAAAGTTTCTCATCAAAACGAAATCCCCTAATAATTCGCTCACACAATTTACAAATTCTTGTTACATCTTCTGATACAAATTTCTGTTACATTTCAACTGATGAAATAAGCCTTCATGACTTTTATGACCAGAAGACTTTTTGACATATTTATTAGCGAACCACAATTTGCCGCCAACCACTCTTCGCAAGGAATTTTAGGTGAAAGTCCTGAAACAAAACAATAATATTGATTTTTAGTTGTACTCATTTAAATTACAAACGTTAAAATAAAAGTCATGAATAAAATTACCAGCTATCATCAGAAAATCAGATGCTACATTCGATAGCACGTCATTATTTTCTACAGTGTAGTCTTCTTCGTTCGAAGGTTCTAAATTGTAAAGATGTCTCTGAGTAACTCCGCCACTAGCTGAGAAACTAATTAACGAAGGCAACATAAAATAAATCAAAATCAAGCTAGCGGAAAAAACACAAATTTTTGATAAATGTAAGAAGCAATGATTTCATTTTCTTCCAACATAATATTCTTTGGATTTGAGAGATTTATTTCATCTAAGATGTTCATTTTGCAGACATTTACTCCCAAAATATTGATTTTATCCCAAGGGGTCTCGTTTCATCGACTCGATGAAGACTCCTGAAGTTCTCTGTGTGCAATGATTTGTCTGAAAATGCTACAAAATTGCAAAAGATCCTCTACTTCTAATGTGACTTAACATTCTTTCCAAATGGTTTTGGTTTATTTTGTAAGTGGGAATATATTTTAAAGTCCTTCTTTCTTCACTAATCTGTAGGACATGCTTTTTAAAAGCCCAAGAATCCTGTTTTCTTAAAGCCACTGATCATTTTCCGTCTTCCATTCCTTAATTTTGTTATATAATTATGCGCTTTTTCTTAAGCCCCAAAAATTTCATTTTCATTGCGCTCATCCAACGGCTTTCGCTTTTTAAAGTTTTTGACTTTTAGGCTTCTAGAATTTATAATATCAAACAAGTCATTGGAAATTCTAATAAAATCGATCGCCCCTTCAGAACCTTCAAATTGATTTTATTATCTACGCAATATTGGAGAGCATCTGCAAGAGTACTCATGTATATGGATTGTTGATGTACTCAACAATAGCGTGGCGAGTTTTACTTTCATTTTATTCATATATGCTTCCTTTTTACCTTATTTTCCAGTTGTACGTCTTCACTTTCTTCTAAATTCAGTAGTTTTCTTAAAAAAACTTTAACTTACTAGTCTACCTTGTTTTCTAGATCATGGAGTGTATTTCACACCAACTTAAGCATATAACATGGATCCAAAAACTTCTAAGTTGTTAACAATATAGCATCTGTTTGAAATGAGGTCTTCAATTTTCCGATTTTCCTAAAGAAGACAAGCTTGAAGATGTTCCATCGCACGTGATTAAAGCAACCTTTATATCGATATTTATATCGCCAAGAAGAGCCAAACATTGAGAAATGAAGTAATAAATTTGATCCGAAGTGATGCCTTTTATAAAAAAAAGTATCCTGAAAGTATTTTCCACAAGGAAAAGGCTTCTCGCGATAGAAGGTACGTCATGGGTTACGGGGGGGGGGATTAGATGTAGGGGAACGTTGGTTAGTCGTGCCCACTACTCAGAGGCATTCTCTTGGTGAACGGACAATAGATTATTATTACATGTTCCTCGATTCTTCCTGTGGTATTGTGTTGGCTATTACATAATATATAATAAGTAATAAAGAGTTTTATTTTCACGTCAGAAGTTATCTTGTTTTTTGGGTAACCGAGCTATATTTCAGCTATTTCGTAATGGGGTTGCGGAATCCCTACTCTAAATGCAACATGAATTTTTAGTTTAGCAGCACATGATTAGTTCTTTTATGGATGTATCTTTTCTGAGAATATTTACTGTAGTTACCAATCTCCCGTATTAGTGGAAGCTATTCTTTAATTGAAATGATTTTCAGGCTCAAAATGGACAAATTATTGAATTGTGGGGAGTTTTATAGTCG
The DNA here is from genome assembly GCA_930367205.1 of Acanthosoma haemorrhoidale. Classification (NCBI taxonomy): domain Eukaryota; kingdom Metazoa; phylum Arthropoda; class Insecta; order Hemiptera; family Acanthosomatidae; genus Acanthosoma; species Acanthosoma haemorrhoidale. The sequence continues at coordinate 56,997,027 of OV884011.1, forward strand.
TTGAGCAAAGTTGTTTTTATTGTGCAGCTAGAGTAGTTGATGTCCTCTCTAACTATCGGTACAGTGAATCAACAGCTACAGATTGGCGGCCATGCCAATATATCTGGTGTCTAATTAAATAGATATCTAATAAATTTCAATTTAATCTACGTGCCGATATTACAGCCTGTAAAATATGAATCTAATAAACTACAATTCTCGAAATATAATACATCTTTGAAATGAGATTCATACATGCGTAGCGTCAGCCAAGAGAAATAAAATGAAAATAAAAGACAAGGCTAAAAATCATGAAGCAGGTGACCTTTAAAGCCCAAGTCTTCTCCTCCGCAGGCGCTCAGAACCACAGAACTTCTGCTTACACATCGAGCTTCGAATATCTTCACCGGACTTCAGTTTTCAATGGCTCCGGGACAATTGCCTCCGTCTGTTTGTTTATCTGTATGGCTTTTCTATAATGGTAATTTAAAAATTTTTACGGAAAGTATGCAATGCATAAAAGAGTTGGACCATTTACCTAAATTTTAACATATTTTTAAGTCATAAGAAGGTTTAAGATTTAAATCATTAAATTTTATAATAGAAAATATTCCAACAAGTATAGGTAAAAATACAGCTTAATAGCTTTGTTAGTCAATATTTTAACTATTCACAATTTCGTTACATGGCTTCATTGGTTTATCAAAACTACTAACCCTCATATTTTCACATCACACACGTCAGTGGACGTTTTAATGACTACTGCGTCAAGGAGACATTAAATTTTACCATAGAAAATTGAGAAGACATCATCTCCATAAAACATGATCTCGATGATCCTTAATTTAATAATAATAATTTAATTTCTATACTATAACTCCAAAAAAAACATTAAAACTGCCATTAACATTTATCTAGTACACACATTAAACGCAACCCATGTTATTTTGCATTGCACTTTTACTTGATACCCTAGAGATGCTAGAAATAAATATGTTTCTGTTATATTGAGTCGAGTGTCCGATTAAAGGTTGCCAGATGCTAATTAATAATATGTAATATGTTACACCGTAAGACAAAAGTCGATTTTCCCGTAACATTTTGAAATTAATTAATGCATGTTCCCCAATAATTCCAAAACTGGAGCTTTAAAAGTTTTAATCTTAAAATACCGGACAAACTAACCAATCAAAATTCAACGATCTTATTTTCAGTTGAGACACGAACCCAAGTCTAGATGTTGGGATGGGATTGTTTCCTAAGCGAAGACTATGTGGGTTACACAAGACTGTTATACAAGCTGGCCACCTTCACATTGACCTTAGCTTGGGGCTTGGGGCGTTCCACAGTTGTTATTCCATCCGACAGTTTTCGATCTGTCTATCGAGAGTATCATAACACAGCTGCCTTACATTAGTTGTACAGCCCGGAAAAAAGAGCTTATATCTTCGTTATTCTATTGTTGTCTGTCTTTACATCTTTATTTATGTGTGAATAAAGAAATCACTTTATGTAGAAATCACAAATAAATCATTAGAGTTCATTGATGGAAAGAAAATTAATCATCTTTTTTTAAGTGGGATTGGCACCCATAGAATCCCAACAAAACAGCCAGAATGATTTTACTCACTTATCAACTTTCTACTTAACTCAGAGGAAGTTGCTTAAGGATATGTTATTGAAAGGAGCTCTATTTTATATTAACAAATTGAAATTAAATAGCCATGCAAAGCATTTATCTATAGTTACCCAAAAAAGGATGCATATTCAAGCCACAGCTGACCGTCTCCAAGAAGCCCGATCCAGCTAATCTCTTTTCTCCCAGTTCCTCTTAAACTCTTCTTCCTGGCCAACCCGTCTTCTTCTATTTACTTCTGGTCAAAAACTCTACTTAGGCCACCCTGAAAGCATTCTAAAACGTATATTATAAGGTTTGAGTGGACGGATTCGTTTGGGTTGACACCTGCATTAGCTCTTTATATGAAACAGGCTGGAAATGGCAACCAGCTGATGCATACATCTTATGTCGAAACGTCCTCCAAAAGAAATTTGACGAAAATCGAAACCCTTTTTTTTCAACCACATAAGTCAATACACCAAATAATATATCCACTCAGTTCTACATGCACACCTAACTGACAAAAATGGACATTTAGCTCCTGTCAAACCATTACCATCAGCTTTGCAAATTTAGCCTGTTTCGGATCCATTATTTCCTTATAAACCATCGACAAGAAACAAAATCTGCGAAGTAATCCTAAGAAATATCGCTAATCCAAGGAGAAAACACACAGCGATGATAAAGGTGTTGTAAAAAACCGTAATCTCCGACATGGAAACGGAATAGACATTAAGACGACCACAAGATAGATAATTGTCTACCTGAGGACCGGTTTTATCTCTCTCTTTGGCTGGAGACAAATATAGGAGCCGTGAGTTAGCTAGTCCATGGGACCAGCAAACTGTTCCGAGCAGCAATAATGATGGCCACTGATGGCCGTTTATCTATAGTTATCCAACGATAATGTTTACAAATCGCTATAGATTAGTCAGCGTCCAAGGTTTCATTAAGGCATAACCAACGTGAGCCACAATGAAATAAATTGGATGACGTAGGTAGCTGTTTTCGGTGTGTGAAACATGGACACGGTTGATGGTCTCTTATTAGCGAGACCGAAGTGAGAGGCTCCACTGTCAAAGAGGTACGAGACCTACCTGTTTGCCTGCGAGCTGTCGTAAAATTTCATTATTACTCTGTCTGAGGTTTAAATATCCGCAATCACTTCAACGGTTTAATGTTTTAGGAGCCAAAATAGAAACGTACCAGCTATATTTAGTGTTTCTTCATTTCGTATGTCCTTTATTTCGTTCGGATAGACAATTTTTATTGAATCTTTTGCTCCTCTCTTAAAAATCAGCTGAAATAAATTTTTGTGTGATTAAATCTTAGATAGACCACAACATATCGACTATCCTTAATGCTTCTTTATTTTCCACTATGAACTATTAGCTGTGGTTACAGAAAATTTGTTGTGACACTAAGGGTAGCTCAGAGATAGAGCGTCCGACCTGAGATCGTGGAGTTCGATGTAAAAAAAAAATTGCGATGCTTGAGGGCATTGGATTACTCTAGGTCTTAAGCACCACTTTAAATGGAAATGCCATATTTCTAAAGAAGGACGAGCCACTAGAGAAAGAGTCACCCTCCAAACTCGGCAAATCTCTTGTGCAGCTAGAGGACTGCACTAATGGTGGATTAGATGTAATTAACCCGGTAGACTACGACAGAGTAGAGAGAGATAGAGGGGGCAGACTGTGAAAAACAAGGTGTATCGCCCTCCGGTGCCCCCTCTCCAGGGTTCCTTCACCCTGCCCACTTCTCCAGCTCCAGCCTTTGTACTGCCTACTCCTCTTGAGTCTTGTAGCATCTTCCCTCTTGGCGTCATCGGGTATCAGCGTATCGGGTGCTTCTCTGAGCCATTCTATTCTATCTTTCCCCAGTTACAGGAGATGTCATTCAATAGGATTCATTTAAGTGTAGTTGTAGAGGGGGAGGGGGTTTAAGCGAAGAGAAATAATAGAAATATATATGATCCTTGCTTTGAGTTACCATGTTTTGATTTGACCTTAACCATGGGAAAACTAATTGAAGTAGAGAAAAAGTAGTTTCGTTAATAAGGGACCATCTCGACAAAAGGCTGACATGGAACCCACATACGAAACTAAAAAGACAAGACCACTGTACAGACTACTTCGAAGGACATCCTATCTCTCAATAGAAAATAAATTACAAAGATATGCAAAAGCCAATCTGGACATACGGAATGGGGGACAGCAAAAAAGTCGAACATCAAGCGTATCCAATCCTTTCTATCAAAAGTCCTGAGAACAATAGTAAGTGCCCATTATTACGTCATCAACAAAACCCTTCATAACTGTCTAAATATACCCTACATTCTTGAACTCATCCCTTCCATGTTCATGAAATTCCTTAGCAACCTATCCAACCACCCTAATTCCCTAGCACAGTCATATACTGCGCCACTCATCTCCATAATCCTCCTTGAAGACTAAAGTGGCAATGGCCTCGTGACCTGCTATAAATACTTGACAGTGGGAGTCCTGGCATCGGTCAGTTTTTCCTATCATGTCCTGAGCGTCTGTGGCTTTTGGGCTCTTGGCCTTTGGCCTTTGGCCTCCACTGGCTCGTATCCGGTGACGCGGCTGACGTAAGACTGTGGGGGACTTCCCAAGACTCCGCTTCCTCTTTCGCATGCGAGGGAGGTGATGACCATGTGGATTTGGAAGGTATCTTGGCTGTTTGTAAATGAATGAGCGAGTGAATGATAATTGTAAATATGGTATGGAAGAGAACATTTATCACAATTATTTGTTGTTCAATAAGGCAGATTGTAGTTTTATCACAATTAAGAAGTTCATAAAACAATATGCGACCGAATTTTTCACGATGATTGCCCCCCCATTATTACATCTTAATCTAAATTCATCGAATATAAGCTGGAATGTAATTTGAAATTCCGTTAAAATTTCAGAGATATCGTACAAATCTTACAACCGCTTTCTGACGAAAGATGATTTTAACCCCGTAGTAGTTGTAAGGTGAGCTCTCCCTTCAGGCTCGGCAATGATTAAAATATTCATGGACATAAATTGAGGGAAATAATCAATGATGAAAAATAATAAATATACCTTCAAGATTTTTGACCGCTCGGATCATTTTGATGTATGATTTCTTTCAAACATGCACCTCGACTAACCAACGGAAGAAGATTATCCTTATCAACTAGATGTCACGTCATCATTGAAACTGTTGAAAGAGAATACATATGTGCTTATTTCCTTCTAATTATTCCAGAACCACATTTTCACTGGAGTATAGTAAAAAGAGACCATTGTTGTGACCGGGTAACGGGTTTTCCTACATAAACTCGGAATGTGATTACAGAAAGAAACCTGTAAGAAAAAAAGACACATGAAAAAATACGGAAAACATCAAAGCTTTAACATCAAACATTTAACGGAAACATGATTCAAATATATTAATCATACCTCGTTTAACGCGAGTGGTCTTTTCTTTTAAAATACTCTCTACAAAGATTATTTAACTGGCTCCCCGAACAGGCACCTGACAGTATACTCAGTAACTTCACGGGAGTCCACCATTTAGAGATCCCTCATTTGGCAACGGATGAATACCTCTGCAGAAGGTGGATGCAAATACCTCTGGAAAGATACCCCACAGGACAGGACTTTGGAGATAATGAATGGGTACTGATCTATTTCAATAGATTTTCACCAGGTAATACCCTAAAGAAATGCGTTATATATCTGAGGAAGTTGAAGGAAGAATAAAAGCTAGACATCATTCACATGCGAAGTTCATTCAGAAAAGAAGGCGGTTTGTCATCAAGCTAAGAAGATCCTATGAAATATTCTCTGCATCTGTGAGTAATTCCTGAATTATAAGATTGCTTAGATAACAGGATCTGGGATTGTTTGGCTACCACTTTGACGTACAGGCTAACTAAGAAGGCTCGAGGAAATATTAACAGAGCCTGGGACTGTTCACTTGAAGGTGCGTTCCAACGCTTTATGCTGGTTATACAGATACAATAAATTTAATACAGACCACACGGAAGACTTCCTCAACAGCAATAAAAAAGACTTTAAAGTATTTATTTTTAATTTTTATGACAAGAACAGGTATATAAGATATTTTAGATATCGAATCATTAACGAATCAGAAATGGCTCTTTACGACTATCATATGACTAAAGAAGACTGTGGACACCTTCCACACTACAATGGCGATCCGACTAATTTAATAACATCCATCAAACCACTAGAAAAAATATATTCGACAGTATGTGACGAAACAATCACTAACAGAATACATAATAAACAAAGACTCATACAAATAGCTCTTTCTAGATTCACTGGTGACGCGCAACAATTATGCATGTATGAAGACTTCCTATTAATAAACGTCTTAAAATTACATTTAGTAAATTACTTTAAGGACAGTCGGAGAACATCACACCTACAATATGAAATCTCTTAGATTCATATGAACAGAAACGAACACCTAATTGTAGTCATTAACAGAATTATCCCACATCAAATTCTAATTCAGAACCGTATACTAATTGACACCACTATATGTAATAAACAACAAGAAATATTATCACAAAAGGTACTAATTGTAGACCATGTTCTCAGAAATTTACCATTAAGACTTATGGACGCACTCAACCATATTATTTTTAACGACCTGATACAAATGAAAAACGTTTTGTATAATAACTGTAGGATTATAATGGAAGACATGTATCCTCAAGGAAACACTAACAGCAGTCGACAACAGTACCGACCTAGACAAAACAATTATAGGAGAAATGACTATAATAGGCAACAATTTCAACCCCGACAGTACCAAAATAATGACTTTGAACATCGCAATAATTACCAAAACAACTATAGACATAATTTTCAACAAAACAATGACTTTGAACATAGCAATAACTATCAGCAACTTTATGAACCCCGACAGAACTTTAGAAATAATCAACAACGGCTTAACTTTTAAAGACTTAAACAAACATCATTCCCATCACAACCCTTCAATCCACATTCACAAAACACCGAGTCAATGCGAACTGTTTGAAGTAACGAAGTGTATCACTTTGACAAACCTCGCCCACTAGAACAAGAGAACGAAACATTGAAACATAAAGTTAAAGACATGGAGGACAAACTTGAACATTTTTTTAGGACTAGGCTAACCACAACCGTCCCCCAACATCAACTAAAACTAGTGAAGGAAACTCCATCATTTACTGACTTACTCAGGGACACAGGATCACCAATTAACTAAATACACCCATGTTCCGTACCTGCAGGAACTGAAATTAAGCCGGAAGATTTCATAGTGGTAACACCAGCTGGTAGTGACAAAGGCAATGGCTCAGTCATTCTAAATTTGGCACCAAGATTGGGTTTAACTATTAGTTAAGTTTAAAATCTACAACTTTAGTAACAAATACAAAATATTATTAGGGGTGGAAACAATGCAAGCCCTAGAAACAAAAATTAAATTGGGAACGAATAATGAAATTAAAATGAATAAAATAGACGTAATAATTAATAATGGTCAAATAATATCTAATGAATCATATTTAATAAAGAATAAAAAAGAACTATAAACTCTTGACATGAACATATGATGACATGAACTAAAGATAGTAAAATAAAATCGTCTCATGACTTAGCCTTTCTAGAACTTGACGATATGGAAACAGAAGAAGAGGAAATTAGTGTAGTAGCTACACATCACTCCAAAGACTCTAGTAACAAACACATTTTTATATCCCCAAACGACAAAGCAATAAATTATAATTATAATAACCAGAGGACATAAAAACGTACAATTTACCAAACCGTTTAATAAAAGAATACATGACATTTCTTTCAATAATGAGGAAGAATTAGACCAAATATTAGAATAAATTATACACCCAAAACATGTTTATGGAATTTATTGTGAATCAAAACTCAATGTAATGACTAATTGGCATGATAACCAATTTAATACTTTATCAAGAATTATACAGAAATAATATCCTACTACTAAGATAAAAAGATATAAAAATCATGTACTAAATGTAACCGACAAAGGAGAACAAAACGAGATCATTTCCAATCATCACATAGGAAAGACCTGTCACAGAGGAAAAATTGAGACTTATGACAAATTAAGAAAACAATATTATTTCCCCTCTATGAAAGAAATTATTACAGATTATATTAACAAATGCATGATATGTAGAAATAGTAAAAATGAAAGGAAACCAATTAAAGCTAAATGTATGGTAACACCTACACCAGAAAGACCTTTTGAAGATTTAATGATTAATACTTTACATTACTAAAGACAATACATTATCACTATAATTGATACTTTTTCAAAAAGACTATTCACAAGAACCGTGAAAAGTTCACATATGTGACGTTAGTACTTTGAACATTACCCGACACCAAATTCTATAGGAATGGACAACGGAAGAGAATATGAAAACAAATTAGTAACTAACTTCCTTGAACCGAATGGAATAGAACCAATGTATGTAACACCTAATAACTCGAATTCTTTAGGACTTTTGAATCATGCACACACCACATTAATTGAATATTTAAGGACATTAAATAATCAAAAAGTAACTAATAAGATGCGAAACTAACAAACTTTCTTTAGCAACTATTGCATACAACACCTTAAATGAAAAACTAGGTATGACTCCTGACGAGATAATGTTTGGAATAACTAAACAAAATAACCAACAAATATCAATAAAAGAACAATATGTTAAAAAATATCATTATGTTAAACGCCTAATAAATGACTTAGTAAATACAAAAATAATAAAAGAAAATACTGATTGAACAGAAAAACTAAACCAAAATCGGGAGAACATTCCGACAATCTCTGATGAACAATTAATGATAAAAACTACTACCCATAGAAAGCATAATTTTTATAAACCAGTAATTAAATATAGAGGAAAAATGAAATAAAGAAATTGCGTGCTAACAATATTAAACAACTTCGTAAGAAACTAAATGACTTGACTCTAAGACATACACCAAAATGTAACATTAGGAAAAGCATTACTAACAAAAAAGAACCGATAAATTGAATAAAAATCGAGAAGAACCATATGACAAACGAAACAAAATAATAAAAGTACACTCAGATAATGCAGTTAAAAAAAGAAAAAGCCAAAAAGGGACATTTTATACCACAAGAACAAAATGTTTCAGATGGAGAACAGATGGACATTGATACTGACAGTGACACTCACAATAGCTGCTATTAATAATAATAGTAATAATAATAATAACATCATGGAAGTAATCCACGGTATAGATAGGACCCAATTTGCTATGAACCTAACGAAACGGACTCATTCAATACATCATACAATTACCAAAGAAAGGACCCAAAACTAAATTCAATCTATCTTTTACCTGCGTCTGTAAGAAATGACAATAATGTAATAACCACTGACAATATGATATGTATTTAATTCTGTACAATATACAAGAAACCGTTGTTGTAACATGAAACTATATACAATCCAACTCATTTTATTAACATTAAGAATATTAGCAATGATTGCATATCTAACGCATTGCATAAAAAAACTTAGATGAATGCATCACCACAACTATTGTAACTCCTACTCCTTTCAATTCAGTATTACGATTTTATAGATTTATCATATGTATTCATTGTAAGCAATAGTACCTTACTTATACACTTATCCTTATCCTCTATTATTAAGTTAGATACTAAAGAAATCATTTATTACCAAATTAGGAAAAATTTATTTAGAAACTAATGTATAGTCTATAAAACATGTTATTTCTTAATATCATCAACCTGACAAGAAGTTCAGGAATTAAAAATGGGAGAAGTTATATAATGCTAAGAATATTGGAATGCTAATATTATATATAATGCTAAAAGTAGAAGCAAGCTTCTTCTAGTGTATACCTACCTAGTGACTTCATGGAAGTCACTGGTGTTTCCTGTTATTTTTTAAGGAAGTAACCTCATCCCTCCCTATTCCCGGTACTACCCTTCTCTTATACACATATGTCTCAGATTTAGCCCCAGTCCCCAATTGTTCTCCAACACTCGTCTCTAAACATCCCAAGAATGTAGTAACATAACTCTTAATATTTGTATATACCAGTGTTTTGCTTGTACTTCATAATAAAGCTTTTTCTTTGAAAGACACTCTCCTCTACAAATATTATTTGACTTAGGGTACTTTGCCTCATAATTTCATGAATGCTTATTTGAAGTATATCTTAATAGGACAGTTTGCAACTGATTAATTAAGAAAAAAAAAGATAATCTAGGATTTTCCAAAAGTTGCCAAAAGGGCAAAAGGCTATCAACAAGGGACTTAACACGATTTATGACATCACGCATTATCCTATGCCCCTTTAGTATCCAACGACAAAGTCCTTGAATCTGATATTTATGGTATGTAATACATTAGTGAGCATACCCAAAATCTCTCTACTTTATTATGAGACTTATCGAACTGATCACCCAGATGGAAGAGCTCATGCAGGTACCGCTGTCATTGTCCATAACTCCATATCCCACCACATAGTTCCTTTGGTAGCACATGATTTCCTTCAATCCACTGCAGTGTCAATCACCACCCTCACTTTTCCCCTTACTCTAGCATCAGTGTACTGCCCTCCCAATAAATCTATTTCCGACTCCCAATCCATCTCCTTTCTAGACTCCATCGGGCATCGTTTCCTTGTGGATGGGGACTTTAACGCAAAGCACCAACATTGGGGCTCAAGATCCACAAATACACGAGGACGTGCTTTGCTGTCTGCACTCACACGGAAACATTGCTCCACTATCTCTCCTGACACAGCCACCTATTGGCCATCAGATCCCAACCGAAATCCAGATCTCCTTGACTTTTTCTTCTACAATAGTTTAGGAACACTAAACTATTCACTCAAGCGCTTCGATGACCTCTCCTCCGACCATAGCCCCTTATTATTAACCATCTCCCTAAACCCAATTCACAAACTGCCTCATCCTTCATTTATTAGGGTCCCAGTTGACTGGGACCACTTTCGCCAGATTCTGTAGACCTCAAAGTACCTCTGAAAACATCCCACGACCTAGATGATGCAGTGCATTCCTTCACTACTCTGATCCAGAGTCGTCAGAGGCATCGTCACCTAAAAATTCACAATCAAAATCCTTTACCTCAGTATCTCAAAGACCTAATCTAATCCAAACGCCACTCGAGAACAGTGTGGCAAAGATCCCGACATCCTGCTGATCGTCGCTCATACAATTAGTACTTCAGGCTGGTAAAGCGGCAATTGGCATCCTTCCGTTCCGATTCTTTCAATTCCTATCTCTCCTCTCTGTCTACCAGGGATAATCCCTTGTGGAATGTAACTAAGAAAATCCTAAAATATCATCCTGTTTCACACCCACTCCGTCGAGATGACGGGTCCTTGGCGGCTTCGGATGGCGAGAGGGCGGAGGAATTTGCACTGCATCTTTCCCGTACTTTCACTCCTGATCTTACTCCTCAAAACAATAATCATCGCCCAACTGTTGATGATTTCCCTCTCTCACTGCCACCAAAAGCCGTTAACCCCTCTGAGGTCAAATATATTCTAAAAAAATTACCTTATCTAAAATCTCCAGGATATGATCTCCTTACTCCTCGAATCCTTCAACAACGTCCTCCTAAAGCCACAATCTTCCTAACCTACATTTATAATTGCATTATCCAAACTACGCACTTTCCTCTCCTCTGGAAACACGCCATTATAGTCCTATTCGCCAAGCCCGGTAAACCGTCCAATTAGCCTACTCTCTATCCTCTCAAAAATATTTGAAAAACTCCTTTAAAAACGTCTACTTCCATTGTTGAATTCAAAAACCTTTATCCCAAACACCAGTTTGGTTTCCGCCAACGACATTCCACTGCTCAACAAGGCCTTCGCGTTGTTGATCACATATCCTCAGCCCTTGAAACCAAACAATATTGCACTGCTGCCTTTCTGGACATAGCTCAAGCTTTTGACAGGGTCTGGCACGCAGGTTTGCTTTACAAGCTCAAAGGATATTTACCGCAGACCCTATTCCTAATATATTCTAACTACTATCCCATTAAAGCAGGAGTTCCGCAGGGCAGCGTCCTGGGTCCCATCCTCTATAAACTATACACTGCTAATGTCCCCTCTACCACCAATACCTTCTTGTCAACCCATCCAGACTCTGATATAGCATCCCAAAACCTTCAAAAACACCTTGACGAGATCGAGTATTGGTGCAACCAATAGCGAATCAAAGTCATCTAAGTCCTGTCCGCCAGCCTTTAAATTTAATTCCTCTACCTGTGTCTGAGACAGTATCTCGACAAAAGACTGACATGGGACCCACACACGAGGCTAAAAAGACAAGAACTAAACAGACGGTTTGGACAACTGTACAGACTACTTCGAAGGACATCCCATCTCTCAATAGAAAATAAACTACTTATTTACAAAGTTATACGTAAGCCAATCTGGACATACGGAATAGAGCTATGGGGGACAGCAAAAAAGTCGAACATCAAGCGCATCCAATCCTTTCAATCAAAAGTCCTGAGAACAATAGTAAATGCCCCTTATTACGTCAGCAACAAAACCCTTCACAATGATCTGAATATACCCTATATTCTTGAACTCATCCCTTCCAAGTTCATAAAACTCCATAGTAACCTATCCAACCTCCCTAATTCCCTAACACAGTCATTGTACTGCACCACTCATCCCTATAACCCTCCTCGGAGATTAAAACGGCAGTGGCCTCGTGACCTGCTATAATTAAGTGATAGTGGGAGTCCTGGCAATGGCCAGTTTCTCTAATCATGTCCTGAGCGTCTGTGGCTCTCGCGCTCTTGGTCAGCCTCCGCTGGCTCTTATCCAGTGACGCGGCTGAACGTAGCAGCGTGGGGGACTTCCCAAGACTCCGCTTCCTCCTTCGCATGCGAGGGAGGTGACAACCTTTTGGACTTGGGGGGCCTGGGCTGTTTGTAAATATTGTATGAATGAGCGAGTGAATGATGAATTGTAAATATGGTATGAATGATAACATTTATCTCAATTACTAATTGCCTAATAAGGCAGATTGCAATTTTATCTTAATAAAAATTGTTGTTGAATAAAATAAAACAAAAAAACTTTATTATGGATTATTTTAATAGAAAGCTGTAACGTTTGCAATAACCTTCTTACGTAGATCTAATTTGTATCATAGACGGTATAACAATGATTAAACGATTTCAATAATTGCTCCATAGAATATTATTAGTGATAACTAATTGTATAAAAATATGTTCTTGGTGCTGTGGGATCGGACACCGCCAATTGACTATATTCTTTGGCGCAGTAATTCAACATGAGAGTTCATAGTTAACGATGTATTCCGTTATGGGTGGATTATTTATAGTTTTGGCTGATGAAATAAATATGCTAGGTTTCCATAGAACCTTTTAGAGAGATGGTCCGATGTACTATGTATATCTTCATCAGGTATTTCTAGGCGATGGACTGGAAACGAAAGTAAAATCTGGTCAAAGACTTCTTCTTCTGGAAGTGATGTCTTTTTATTTTGAAATGTTTACATGTAATCAATCCAGCAGTCTTTTAGGGAATGCTTAAAACTTCACTATACGCGGTCTAGTTAATTTTTAGGGGAAAAATTCAAAATTGCCTAAAACCACTTTACTTGCCACTTCAGTGAACAGCATGCTAGCTGGCTTGTAAGAGGATGCAAGACTACCTTCACTTTTAGGCGTCGATCTTGGTTGCCAGGGAATAAAGGAGTGTAGAGCATTTGCATACGGATTAGGAGGACCAGGGAAGCGGGAATGAAAGTACTGGTACTGGAACGAAGATCAGTGTGAAGGAACGGTCGTTAATATATTATGAAAGGGAGCGCTGCCTATCTTGCAGAGGATTCTGGATTGCTACAGCCCCTAGGACTGCGAAGAATATTTGAGGTATTGGCACTCCCCCAGATTTCTATTCCGTCGGACCAGGTAATTTTGGAGCATCTTCGACCTCAATTTCCCCCATTGTGGTGTGTTTTATTCACCTGTCAAGCCTTAGACCAAGCAAGAGCTCGGATGCTCCGCTCAATCGGCCAGTATAGGTCGGATGGGTCGTACTTTTACATTACTGTTAGGCAACGAGGAGAACAAAGCCTTCCTCATCTTTGTACAGAAATAGAAGGAGCTGCAGGGACCATCTCCAGGGGAATGATGGAGGTTGAGCAGTCATAATATCGGGGGGCACATCAAGAAGGTATCGTTGTACTAAGATGGAGTGGTGTCCCTTTGTATATAGAAATAAGTTAGCCATAGGAACGGGGGGGGGGGGGGTAACAAAAAACAGAAGGTGCGCTGACAAGTGCACCCAATTGCACTGGAATGCGCGTACCACAGGCAACGAAATACCACATGGTTCCGTCAATAGTTAGCGAGACCCATGAGGTAACCCCCGCCTGGGACAAAGATCCCGTGGTAGGGTTGACAAACAAGCATCTTTGTATAGATCAGTCTGTTGTTGAAAATGAATCACCCATAAAAATCATCGACCTAAACTAAACTTGACTAATCTAATTGGGCAATACTGTTGACTAATAAACTTCGAAAGCTCCATCTCATATAAAAAGCTCCAATCGATTATCAAGCGTCGATGGTGTTCAAAGCGATGTTTCTGAATAACAAGAAAATTAACGATATGGTAGCTGTAAAGCACGCATTAATGTGTACGCTAAATGTTCTTTTTTTTTTTTTTCGATTCGCTTAACAATACGGTACTGTCCCCTCATTCGATGGCGAATTCACGCAAATCACTCCTGGGTGAATCATGGATCAAGAGTCAACCCGAAAATTATTCAGGGCTACATACATGAAGATAATAAGAAGATAATAAACAGAGCCAAATTCTATCATGACGAAGCCCAAACACTAACAATGTCACCGTCAACAAACTAACTCTCCCGAGGTCAAGTTTATTCCCAAATCATGACTATTGACATCGTCTACATATTTTCCTTCTAAATGGGGGTTAAGAATGATTTTAGTAATAAAATAGAAAAACTACGACACAGGTCTTACCGGCTTTCGCACTTCACCCAACTTTTCACTGCGTCTCAAACTGACGATCTATCAATGTGTCCTTCGGACATCTCTGCCGATGACAATACAGCTAAATGTTTCCAACATTTCCAGAATGGGATCATGCGAAAAGTGGTCCGACATACCTCTCTCGAGAGGTTAAAGTACGCTGACCTGCACCTGTTGTTTGGTGTGCCGTCGGTGGGCGAGTTCATCCGCCGGAAACACATCAAGTTTTTTGACTTGTTGCAGCATGACCCCACCACCCCTCCCGCATCAATGGGAACATAGTGTCGGGAAAAAATAGGTCAAGAATTAGTTAGGTTAGAAATAGTTTTACGTTTGATCAAAAAGGTGAGCCCCATCACCTTTATTAGAGTCAGTTCAGTCCAATCATGTATAATTTGTATCATTATACTTTTTTATTGAATTTTATAATTTTTATGAAATATTAATACAAAAATAATTTGTAAATAGATTCGCCTGAGGATCTATAATTGTATATAATTATCTGTAAATTTAAAGGGGCTATAAAAGGGGGGAAAAAAAATGAAATATCAAAACCTGTACATAATGTAGTGACGCTACAGCAAATACAAAAATAATTAATAAATAGATTCGCCTGAGAATCTATAATTGTAAATAATTATCTGTAAATTTAAAGGAGCTATGAGGGGGGGGGGATGGTTAAGAATGGTAGGATTAATTTAGAACCACATTACAAGCATAAAAAGTTTGTGTACTCAGCTGTATATTAGTGAACACGTAAAAACATAGGTGGCATATTCGTCTACATTAGCAGGGAGAATATTTCTGAAATGAATTTATTGAATCAGTTTGAAGTTTATTGAATATATAATAATACATATCTATAAATACACTATTTACATTATTTGAATTAAGGTCTGCCCTGAGACAAAATAATTATTATATTATTTTAATGATTTCGATATTGAGGTACTGTGGCTTTTGATGATTACAGAAATAAAATTCGCAGAAGTCGGTCCTGTGGGATTGCAGATAGTTCTAGGAATATAATATTTGTGCAAGGCATTCACATATGCATGTCAGCAGGGATGTGGGATACCGATGGGACACGTTTGCACTAACCGCTCTACAATTCTTCCCTTTGATATCAGCCACTCTGTGTCTGCGATCTGAGTCCTTGGTGTTCTTATCTCAGTGATGTCTTTGTTTCCTAGTCGGTCCTTATATTGAAGGGACCGTTTCAGAACCTTGATGCTGTTTATAGATAGAATAATAATTTTTATAACGTTGCTCCAATTTTTTTTTTTTTTTTAATCGTTTAATGTTAAAGCACATCTAGAAGGCTAGAGAAGTAATTTTTGTTTTTGAAGAATTGGAAAAATAAAATGAACGATTTTCGATGCATCGTTTATTTTGTTCATACATATATTTTTAAAAAAATAACTGAAGATACTGTCGTTAGTCTGATTAGTCTGGAGACAAAAAAAACGTGTCTGGGAGCATGTGGAGTAATTCAGAGGCCATGCCGTGGTCTCTCCTAGGATAGACACTGAGACCAAAAACTTGATATCCACTTACACGTAGCATTAGATTTTAGAAGCAGGGCTTTTGGGAAGTTCTGATTTGGAACGATCACAGCCGAATTACTGACGATAAGTGATGACGGGTTGTGAGTTCACCGCGAAAACTGAAATGAATTATCAGCCAAATTTACGCGCTGTCAGCTTTTCGGATAAATCTTTATGATAAAGTTGAACCCGACACTGACTTGTACCGAATGCGGTAATATTTCTCTTTGATGTATACAAATGCTTTTGATTCACACCGATCTTTCATGTCCGACCAATTGTGACACCCTGTAGTTTGCGAAATCGTCGTTGCCCATAATAATGGATTAATTTTCTTTTTAACTACTGTCCTTAGACATGTAAATTTGCGTGTGCCGCAGCAATAGTTATGGTGTATCAATCCCCTCATATCATATATTTGACATTCATGCAGTATAGACAAATACATTCTGTCAAGGAGTAACAACGCTCTAAGGAAACCTTTCGCAAGGGAACACAGAGGCTCTTCCCACCTCCTTCTCCGACCGTTTCACCATGTGGCAAAGACTAGGGCAAGAGAGGGAACATTTGCTCAGGACATCAGGGGAAGAGGTGGTACTGACCTCCGTGCCTGGGACCAATATCGTAAAAAACTACTGAATGCAGATCCCGAGGGCACCACTATTTCATGCGACAAGGAGTACTATACGAGGTGGACTGAAAAGTTTCCAACCTAACAAAGCTTTTATTCCACTAGCTTTTATTTATTTTATTCTCATCTTCATGTTGAGGTCGGAAACTTTTCAGACCACCTGTGTATGACCGAGTGTTACTCGGTTATGGAGTTATTAGGTTGGGTGGATTGGCTTTCATGGAAATTCATAAGTACTGATAATTTCTATTAGCAACATCTAGAGTTCTCCAAAGCTTCTGATATAGTATGTGCTGGTTTTTGCTTAAAACGATAAAAACAAAACCACCTCATGAAAAATAACTAATAAGTTGATTAGTACTAAACAACATTTTTTTATGACATTTAGTAGGGTGTAAAACTGAAGATATCAAAATCCTGATTAATAATAATCAATCTGTGTTAGTGGTGGTGTGCTCTATAATTACTGTCATAAGAAGTGTAATCGCAATTTTATAGAAGCACCAGTTTCACGGAGATGCTGTTTTTATTGAAGGTTTTACTTGATATCCCAATTATGATGATTATAAAAGCTACCATATGAAAAATATTGAACAGCCAATTATGAAAGAATTACTTGTAATTGAAAAAAAACAAAACTTTATATCTCATTTATTAGGGTGTCAAATTGTAGATATTAACGTCCTGAATAATAATATGTAGTAAGTGAGCTGTAATTACATAAAGTCATTAAAAGAGTCATCAAAAGTTGTATTGGCAATTTTATGCAGCCCCGGTTTCTTACAGACAGGGATAATATTTTGCTCGAAAGTTTTACTTAATGGTTCATAGAGCTGCCTACTGAAAAATAATGAGCAGTCAATTATGAAAATTAATTACTTGTAATTAGAAAAAATAACATTTTCCAATCATATCAAGTAAGGTCTCACATTAAAGATTTCTACATCCTGGTTAATAAAATGTATTATGGGATACGGCTTAAGTGGTCTATTACCACAAGCCGTTAAAACTTTCAATAAATCATTTTCACAACCATGGTGATCCTAAAATGAATTATTTCCTATGTACTGTTCGATTAAATTAATCGTTTTCCATTCTAACCTGGATTTTAGTTTATATATGTGTTTAGCATCATTTGTTTTTTTATAGTTTTTATTTTTATAGTATTTAATGCTATTTATTAATTGTAATAACGTATAAGCGCCAACAGTGAGGCTCATAGATATTAATAGTTGCTGGTCATCAGCTAGCTGTTGGTTAGTTATCAGCACCCTCTGGACGAAAGATAAAATTCCTCCCTTTGATTATTCAAATTAAGTTGGCGGATCTTACGTAGACAGAGAGATATCGCCACTTTCGGCGAATCATGATCGTGCCCACCTTCAGAGATCTAATGCCATTCGTCGGGTATAGAAGGTACAGACTGTCGTAAGCTGTCTCATGTTCTTTTGTCTTCTGCCGTGTCAAAGGCGCTACTCTACATTACATTTACTCTCCTCACTTGGCCACCTGCCGCGGTTTCTCACAGTCTTGGCATTTCTGCGGCTGAGTAACGACTGTTCTCATCTTTTGCGTCTTTCATTAGCGATTCTCAGAAGAGCGTTGAACTCTGCGCAGCGTTTGTTTTGAACATATAACGGTAACATACAACAACAAAAACAACTACACGTCTGCTTCGGCAGGACTTCATTATAAGAGTTTTCAGCACAACTTCCTGAAAGGATACAAAATGTTTTATAATAAGAAGTGCTATTTGTTCTATCATCACTGGAGCCAATTGCAGATATAATGCATGATATATGCTTTACTCTTTAATTCTTAATTTTTACTAACTTTCTTATAAATCAATTATGAACTAAATTTTAATAAATGTATATGTATATATATTTATGTTCATGCATGCTTAACTATGTTATTATATAGAGTGTAACGTAAATGATAAAGGATGTAATAGTACAAAAGTTCATTTGGGCTATGGTTCAATTCCGAACAGGGAAGGCAGTTAAGGCAATTGGTGGGTTCCATTTTTAAAATTTTTATGTAAGGATATGTTGTAACTTTAAATTGGTATTGATATCCTCTTTGCCTTGTGGCATAAGGATCTTCATTTGGCCAATTATTGCTATTTCTGGCCCCATTCCTGGAAAATGTTATTCTTGGACAGAATGGGGTTCCTCCCGTGAATTTTCTGATCTACCAATCGCAAAACCTGATTCGGGATTCTCTACCCTGAGCAAGCAAATGCTGGACAGGATTTAGGGGGAATTGATATATGCAATAATCATATCTCAAGTGGAAAAATAATACTTATTATAATTAACTAAATAAAATTGCAATTACTAGATGGTTACCTCATCTATCCAGCCGATGCTCCTCGAGAATTGTCCAAAAACGAGGCCTTCCCAGCCGGGTCGCTGTACCTTGGACTCTGTTCTTCAACTATGTATGACACAGAATATCTCGAGTTGATGTGGAATATAAGTTTAAAGTTTCTTTTTACGACCGCTATCGTCGTAGAGCATACAATCAACAAGACCTAAGATGAACAGTACTTGATTGAAAGTAGAGTCGCTCCTGTTTCGTAATTCAAAGTTAAAATTAATAAATTATTACTCAAAGTGTCCATAACCTCCAAAAATATATAATTTCAGTAATAATCGAAATTTCATTTGGTCCTTATGAAATGCGGCTTATGATCCTTGGAGATACTGGATGCTGACACATAATTGTAATCTTCGAGTCTATATTCGATGAAATTCCTAACAATGCATAAAAATATAAGTTTAAATATGAAATGGCTTCAGATATTCTGAGACATAAGTATTCTGAAGTTGGATAAAATGAAATTTTTTTTAAATCAAAGTAGAACCTCTACCTTCAAGATAGCTTAGCGAAGAATAAAGTAATAATAATAAGTCAAACAGATTAAAGTTAAAGGCATAAGTTCAAATTGAAGAGTTAAAGGCGAATGTTTATCGGCGAAGTAATTTATGCAGTGCACCGACGACTGAGGGGCATTGGACTCTCTCTCTCTCAGGTGGGTGCTCGTTTGGCAATTTAACTCGTTTTGTTTTTATGCCTGAGGGTTCGAGCTGCTGCTTGGGCACAACTGATAGCTAGTCTCAAAGCTGCAAATCACAATCTGTAAAATTTCCCTGTTCGGTTTTTGGGCCTCTAGTCTGTAACAATTTTCAAAACGGATAATTCACAGTTATCTATAACTGAGGAGTGGTGTATAACTTAATCGTAGCTTTCAGAATTTTACGGGCAGATGGTTATCTTTGCAGAAGAGCTAAGTGAAGGAGTTCAGACTTCCATAAGCCAGATTCCAGATTAAAAAAAACATTTTGAAATCCTCTTGGCCGGCTATTGAAAGTGTAGTATCTGTTCTTATCAGCTTAATCTCTGGTACGACTCCCATCGGGGGTCCAGAAGATTAAACTGATTTTTGGGAAATGACGGAGTGCTAGGGGCTTGCTCCACCTCTGTCGCGGGTTGACCCGGTATTGCAGTACCTCCGGGAACGGCCGATATAAATAAAACCACTGACTCAATTAATTAATTTAATTGAGTCAATAAACGAAACAAATGGCTGTAATATGGGCCGTTTCCGGAGGTACTGGTCAACCCGCGATAGAGGTGGAGCACAAGCCGCTAGCACACCGTCATTTCCCAAAAATCAGTTTAATCTTCTGGACTCGTCGTACCACTACCAGAAAGAGATTAAACTGATTTTTAAGATTAACAACCTATTCATTATTAAAATTAATTAATAGTGTTATTTTAAAATAAATAAATTATTAATACGCGTGTTTCAGCTGACGGAAAATTCGAGTGGGCCCGCATCAGCCAGTTTCAAATTATGTTATACATACGTGAGTATATATATATATATATTTTTTTTTTTTCTCCCTTTTATTACATTTTATATTATATTATTAAAATTTTTTTTTTTTCTCCCTGTTATTACGCCGACTGTTATTATGCTTTATGCAAATGTTCTCAGTTTTTTATTGTCGGATTCCTGGTAGGTACTGTTGAGCCATCTTGGAAAATAATAGTTAAAATGGAAATAACAACGAGGAATATAGTGGGAGATAAGTCTCTGCAAGAGACATGATGGTGACATATTTTAAATAATATTAAATGTCTAAGGATGTCCGCTGGAGAAGTCATGGTATCGACTTTCGAGAAGTGGGGTGATCCTAGCCCGAACGAGCATTAGGCGATCAGTCCTTTGCCTGAAGATAAATTTGTTCGATACTTTTTACTCATGAAATCATCCGCAGTGTTGTTGGCTGGCCGTTTTAAACGAACTATGTATGGACAGAAATCGTTCAAACTTTATTTTGGGAAGTTTGTAGTCTTTGTTCTTGGAAGCTGCAGAGTAATAATGCCATTAAAATAAATCAGTAAACCAATATAGTGGCTTAAAGCGTCACCAATATAGCATCCAATACCTTAACAGGACTGATAATAAGCTAAAAACTTAATTTATATTAGGACATGTCAACCACGAGGGTCATTAGTTTTATAATGCTAATATTATATATAATAATAAAATAAGGAGTTTGAGCAGAACGTATAACTGCCCCGTGACTTCATGGAAGTCACTGATGGTTCCTGTTATTTTAAAGTAAGCAACCGCACCCCTCCTTACTTCCCTTACTCCCTATTCCCAGAACTATACTTTTCTTATACATATATGTCTCAGCTTTAGCCCCAGACCCCACTTGTTCCCAGCCATTCCACCCAGTATGTAGTAACGTAACTCTTAATATTTGTATATACTAGTGTTTTGCTTGTACTTCATAATAAAGCTTTTCCTTTTAAAATACTCTCCTCTACAAAGATTATTTAACTGACGTCTGAACAGGAACCGGAAGTATACTCAGTAAATTCACGGTCGTCCACCATCTAGAGAACCCTCATTTGGCAATGGACAGTTGGACATATAGCGTGAGAAGGCCGATGCAAATAACTCTGGAAAGATACCCCACAGGAAAAGACTTCGCCGATATTGGGTACTGATCTATTTCAATAGATTTTCACCAGGTAATACCCTAACGAAATTCGTTATATATCTGAGGAAGTTGAAGGAAGAATAAAAGCTAGACTTTATTGAAGACATCATTCACATGCGAAGTTCATTCAGAAAAGAAGGCGGTTTGCCATCAAGCTAAGAAGATCCTAAGAAATATTCTCTGCATCTTGAAATGTTCACATGTAATCAATCCAGCAGTCTTTTAGGGAATGCTTAAAACTTCACTATACGCGGTCTAGTTAATTTTTAGGGGAAAAATTCAAAATTGCCTAAAACCACTTTACTTGCCACTTCAGTGAACAGCATGCTAGCTGGTTTGTAAGAGGATGCAAGACTACCTTCACTTTTAGGCGTCGATCTTGGTTGCCAGGGAATAAAGGAGTGTAGAGCATTTGCATACGGATTAGGAGGACCAGGGAAGCGGGAATGAAAGTACTGGTACTGGAACGTGGCTAAATCTTGAATGCATGGGATGTTGAGATCAGTATGAAGGTTCATACCGTTCGGTCGTTAATATATTATGAAAGGGAACGCTGCCTATCTTGCAGAGGATTCTGGATTGCTACAGCCCCTAGGACTGCGAAGAATATTTGAGGTATTGGCACTCCCCCAGATTTCTATTCCGTCGGACCAGGTAATTAGGAGCATCTTTGACCTCAATTTCCCACATTGCGGTGTGTTTTATTCACCTGTCAAGCCTTAGACCAAGCAAGAGCTCGGATGCTCCGCTCAATCGGCCAGTATAGGTCGGATGGGTCGTACTTTTCATTGCTGTTAGGCAACGAGGAGAACAAAGCCTTCCTCATCTTTGTACAGAAATAGAAGGAGCTGCAGGGACTATAAGAAATATTCTCTGCATCTGTGAGTAATTCCTGAATTATAAGATTGCTTAGATAACAGGATCTGGGATTGTTTGGCTACCACTCTGACGGACAGGCTAAGAAGGCTCGAGGAAATATTGACAGAGCCTGGGGCTGTTCACTTGAAGGTGCGTTCTAACGTTTTATGCTTATTATACAGATACAATAAATTTAATACAGACCACACGGAAGACTTCCTCAACAGCAATAAAAAAGACTTTAAGGTATTTTTTTTTGCATACAGTGTAATTTTATACATATATATATATATATATATTTTTTTTTTATATATTTGCCAGGCATATGGGCACACAAAATCGTACTGCCACCACCCTCCCAGGTGTGTAAAGTGAAGTGGGCAGCACAAAAGCGAATTGTGCAAGAAGCCCCTAAAACGCCTGCTGTATGCGTGCTCTGCCAGCAAGACCATCCGGCCAACTACAAGGGCTGCGAGGCATATAGAATTCTGAAGTCCAGGAGCGAGCAACGTAATTGGCCAGAAGAAGAGAAGCCAGCCACAGGTAGCTCAAGAAGCGCCCCCGCCAGAAATTTGAGGCCTTCAGTCTCTTTCGCTGATGCCATTTGGAACAGAGAGCAGTCACAGGCACTGCCCACTACTCGTCCGCAAGTTTCTCTTCCCCACCATTCCACTCATCCCATCAACCAGCAAACCCAATCCCATCCTCAACCACACATCTCGCATATTCCTCCACCTTCAAGCTCTTCAGATCTCACTAGCCTATTAACATCATTCCTTACAGAATTCAGAACCCTAATTACCCCTCTCATTTCCCTTCTTACAAATCTTGTCTCCTACCTTATCCCCGTGAAACAAAACCCATAAGTGGATCCTTCTGACATCTTATCCATTCTCCTTTGGAATGCGAATGGTGTTCCCACCCACACTAACGAACTGACAGCACTACTCCACGACAAGAAGATCGACGTAGCTCTTATTACTGAAACAAGACTTACGAGTAAACGACCATTTACCGTTCGACAGTACCAGACTTATCGTACTGATCACCCAAATGGAACAGCTCATGCAGGCACCGCTGTCATTGTCCATAACTCCATATCCCACCACATAGTTCCTTTGGTAGCACATGATTTCCTTCAATCCACTGCGGTGTCAATCACCACCTTCACTTTCCCCCTTACTCTAGCATCAGTGTACTGCCCTCCCAATAAATCCATTTCCGACTTCCAATTCATCTCCTTTCTAGACTTCATCGAACATCGTTTCTTTGTGGGTGGGGACTATAATGCGAAGCACCAACATTGGGGGTCAAGATCCACGAATACACGAGGACGTGCTTTGCTGTCTGCACTCTGGGACCACTTCCGCCAGCTTCTTACAGAGTCCGTACATGTTATTACTTAATATCATCAACCTGACAAGGAGTTCAGGAATTAAAAATGGAAGAAGTTATATAATGCTAAGAATATGGGAATGCTAATATTATATATAATGCTAAAAGTAGAAGCAAGCTTCTTCTAGTGTATACCTACCTAGTGACTTCATGGAAGTCACTGGTGTTCCCTGTTATTTTTTAAGGAAGTGACCTCATCCCTCCCTATTCCCGGTATTACCCTTCTCTTATACACATATGTCTCAGATTTAGCCCCAGTCCCCACTTGTTCTCCGACACTCGTCTCTAAACATCCCAAGAATGTAGTAACATAACTCTTAATATTTGTATATACCAGTGTTTTGCTTGTACTTCATAATAAAGCTTTTCTTTCTTTTCTTTTAAAAGACTCTCCTCTACAAATATTATTTGACTTAGGGTACTTTGCCATATAATTTCATGAATGCTTATTTGAACTATATCTTAATAGGACAGTTTTCAAATGATTTTCCAAAAGTTGCCTTTGGCGGAGTGCCAACCAAAAAAGCTATCTGGGCAAAAGGCTATCAACAAGGGACTTAACACGATTTATGACATCACGCATTATCCTATGCCCCTTTAGTATCCAACGACAAAGTCCTTGAATCTGATATTTATGGTTTGTAATACATTAGTGAGCATACCCAAAATCTCTCTACTTTATTATGGATTATTTTAATAGAAAGCTGTAACGTTTGCAATAACCTTCTTACGTAGATCTAATTTGTATCATAGACGGTATAACAATGATTAAACGATTTCAATAATTGCTCCATAGAATATTATTAGTGATAACTAAATGTATAAAAATATGTTCTTGGTGATGTGGCATCGGACACCGCCAATTGACTACAATCTTTGGCGCAGTAATTCAACATGAGATCGTGAGAACTGAAATTACCGGACAGGTTGAAAGTATAGCCTCGGCGGAGGTCAACGTTCTCCCTCACGATCGAGAGCTGCAGGTCGTACGAGCAAGGAAGATCCTAATGATTCTAGATACTATTTTCGAACAGGCACTAGGAAATGGTTCTTTCGTCTGATCTGTATGTGTGTTTTATGTGGTAGGCTGCGGTAACGCTCTTTTAAAAATTAATTCAACAAAATGCATGTTTACGCAGTATATTTTACGGTTGATACAGTTACGTGAAGTGACAAATGTACGATCTCAGAACAGTAAATATTTAACAAATAGCTTATTAATAAACAAAACTCACAACAATGGCAGAATTTAAAGTAAAGACTATTAATACAGGAAGAGTGTCTGGCCGAAACGGATGAAATCAGATATGGAGTGTAGGTGAGGGGCCCAAATATGATGGGTGAATGAGCCCAAGCTCACTGTTCTGCAGAGTTTCTATAGGCCTGTCCTTCCGTATTCTTCAGAATTGAAATCTCCGTTAACTCAAGGAACACAAATGCTACATCACAATGCAATCAGGAATAAGGCAGACCTGTGGGGCACCAATTGTCAAATGTTTACTTGTTTTTGGTTTGTTCGTTCTGTGCCAACCGCGTTTTATGTAATAACTTAAGAAAACACTGACTTAAAGGTGCAATATACATTATTTTGTCCCAAAAGATCAGAAGTTATTGAAGATTAAAAGAATTTCATCTCATTTATTGGCAGACATGTGTGCATTAGGTTACTCCAAGAAACATATGCTATGTTTCATATGAACCAAATGCAATTTAAATTATTACGGAAATTAAATTTATTGGGGTTTGGAGACTTTGACTTGATATCATAATTCAGCAAGTCCCCCAGAGAACTTCCACCGGCTCTCTCATAAGGACCTGATACAGGAATTGACAGAGTTACGCAAATTGCCAAGCACGAGAGGCTCTACTTTCGTTTAGGATCGTGGTGGACATTCGCCTCTCTGATTGTATGCTCTGCAGTAGCGGTACATAAGTCACTCGTTGAGAAATTTTAAGAGCCATTAATATTTCGAGGCGTTCTGGGACATATCTTCAAATTTGCAGATAGACGATTACCCGTACCTGTTTCAAAAGAAAACGACTCCCTTCGGAAGACGGAAG
Organism: Acanthosoma haemorrhoidale; assembly: GCA_930367205.1. NCBI lineage: Eukaryota > Metazoa > Arthropoda > Insecta > Hemiptera > Acanthosomatidae > Acanthosoma > Acanthosoma haemorrhoidale. The sequence goes on from OV884011.1 coordinate 57,023,278, forward strand.
GGATTGAAATTTATCTCGATAATGAATCTGTTTATACAAGACTTTTAGCAGTCAAAATATATTCTGCTTAAGTACTATATTATATTTAAAAAAAGACCTTCAAAACATCCTCCAAACTGGTCGAGAAATTGGCCTAATATTTTAATGTCTATGTATCGTTATTAAATAGAGTAAGATAAACGTAGAGGGAGGGACCAATGTCTAATTTACAAAGGCGCAACAGAGAAAATCTTTAATTTGATAAAGAATGATAACAAATGAAAAAAAATGTTTTTTATAACTAATTAATTTATAGCCAAGCCTTTATTACTTTTCAAGAGACTCGACTTATTTTTGTATAACCAATGGCACATATTAAATGCACCAATATTACTTTTGCCCAATAAAGCAGATCCTGCCCACCAGCCCCTTTAACGCTTCTCCTCTTCCCATATCAGACCTTGGAGTCCACCTCGACAATAGATTAACCTCGAACACTCACACGAGACTTAAAAGACCGGAACTCAACTGTTTGGCCAACTGTATAGAATGTTCAACAAGAAATCCCACAAATAGAAGAGAAAACAAAATTCTCATATATTTGTATTATGGGTTGTTTATCAAGCTTTTGTCTCTAAAAATTTTCTTTTATTGGACAGACAAAGTATCATTAATACAGTCAACGTTTCACCTGTTCAGGAATCATCAAGGACTACAGTATTGAAATAAGATACATATAATTAAATTAAAGAAACAAGATAGAAAGATAAAAATTTTAAGAGTTGTGAGATAAAAGATTAATGAGTTAAAACATCAGTTAATGCACCCTTTTATGTCACAAATAAAACCCTTAACAATGACTTTAAAATTCCAATTATCCTAGATCGCATTCCCTCAACATTTTTAAAGTTGACGTTATCTGACCATCCAAATCCTCTTGCAAGATCACTTTCAAGTATCGCCCATCCCTACAATCATCCTCGGAGATTGAAGCGGAAGTTTTATTTTGTAAATATTTAGTCACTGGGAGTTCTGGAGCTGGTCAGTTTTCTCCTTTCATGTCCCGAGGCTCCACTGCTACGTAGTGGTGACGAGGGTACTGGAGTACCGTAAAGATCTCCAAAATCCTCGCCTTTTTCTTCATAGCCGGGAATGACATATACGTAATGATAATAATACGGGTGAATTGGGGGATCCCTGGGCTATGTGTGTATGCCTATATTATGTGAATGTATAGAGTAAATACGATATGAATGAAATATTAAATGTAAATTTGTAAATCTGGTATGGATCCTATGGATCATTTATCACAATTATCTACTACAGATTTTAATTTTGATCAACTAAAAAAGTATATTTGAGAAGGAAAAAAGACACACAATAGTTTATATAATGCAACATATGTGATATTAAACAAAAATAATTTTTTTTTTTGTCGGAAATCCTTTATTTCATTTGTTATAAGCTAAAACGTTAACCAAAAACAGGGTGGGAGAGATGGGAACATTAAATAGTTTCTGATCCTACTATTTCTGATTTTACTAGTCTGCATGAAAGTGATCATTTATCACAATTACTTATAGCCCAATCAGGCAAATTGTAATTTTATCACAATAAAGTTGTTGTACTAGTCTTATAAGTCAGAGAAAATTCGATTGGTCGGTAGACACGGGACAGACTTAATTTTTTTTCCAACAAAAACGAAGCTTTGTCGTTGAATTTTAAATTGATTATATCATTTCATGGCCCAATCGTGGAATACACAGACAAAAACAACACGATTGCCTCGTATCTGCTCGAAAGTAGAGGCACGCCCTTAAGGTTTGAAATGAAAATTATAGCGACGCCAATATATGACTCAGTAAAAAATACATTTTGTTTTGGCTCCAAACTGGCGCCTAGCGTGGCGAGACATTAAGTCCTACATTTTAGATAAGCAGTTAGTTTAGTGAGTAGGTCAAAACGATATCATTCGACAACATTTATTGTCGAGCTCCACGATATTAGCCTTAAAAAGTCAAACTAAGTGTGATGCAACACACAAGTATTTGTTTCTTTACAGTTACGAATTTTATTGCCAGTTTTAATGACCTTTTGTCCGTTTTGTTTTGTTTTTATTTTCTATATAACACAATTTTCGTATTGAAATAAATAAATACAATATTTTATTTGGCTGATGATTATTAATAATAATGGGATCCATACTACAACTAAAGTTGACTACACAGAAGAATTTATGTTATTAAACCCTGTAAATAATTCATTTACTCACTCATTTCAAATGGAGATTCAATACCACCAATATAAAAAACTTACACGTTAATTAAAGTTTGAGTGACAAACGTGAAGGCTGTTATGTTCACTGTTGACCAATGACTTGGGAGCTTACGAAAAATAGATTTCAGATTTTTCTGGCCGGAAAGAAATACTAGTAGTATGCTGTGGCAGAAGACAGGAGAAAAATGTACAGAGGTACAGCTGAGGAAATATGGTTGGTACACGGACCGAGAGAAATTAACCTAGGCAAGTGGTGAGTTGGTAGACCCAGAGACAAGAGCTGTGAAAAGGATCTGGAGGAACAAGTGAAAACATTGGGAGAGGTTAACAAACTGACAGAAGAGGAAGGCGTCTTGTGACCACCATATGTTCCTAAAGCAATCAACATTCATGAAATCATTATATTTACGTACAGCATCGCAGAACACAGGAGGATGAAAGACAATTGCCCCTGTACCTGCTTGAAGATAGAGAAAACATTACAAATTACCTCATTATAGAACGGTAAACACATGAGACCAGAAACCGATTAGGCAAATATTAATTTGGAAAAGTGTATACGTAAATGGAGTGAGGAAGTAATCTTTTGCATTGAGCTAACAAATTACTGATGTATGAGGCAAGTGGTATGGTTTTTAATTCATTTGACAACTGACTTGTTAATGGACATGTGCCTTTGAATACTAAATACATATTAGGTGAACAATAAACGTGAATCGAAAGCAATTTAAACATAATTTTATTTAAATAAGTGATTAAACATTCTGTTTATTTTTAATGAGCTCAATTGTATCACCATTGTTATTCATGACAACTCCGTTACTCCGTGTTATTTACTGAATGTAACTGTTTGATCTTGGTAATTTAGAGGGCACTAAATATTGCCCAAAAATCTAAAGAAGTGAGTTTCAAGTGCTGGTAAGTTATGTGAAATATGTGGTGGAGTGGGCTATATATTAATGGCTAAATATACCGAAATTGGAACAAATGAAGAAAAACACTCCACCCGGAAGTTGAATGAAATCTACTCGTAGTAAAGAATGACAGAGAAGACAAACAAGGTGTATACTGTAAAGGTTCATACAGTATGCTTGATTCTGGTTCAGATAGGAATCTGCTTTGTAATGTCAGCTGGAGGGGGTAGTGTAGTTTGTGAGGCTGCCACCAGATCGCTCTTCTTAGATGTTTTTTCTCTCACTTCTTAGCGTAGCAACTTGATCTTAAAACGGTGTTTATGGGGAAGTAAATGATCTCTCCCATTTTTTAAACTGAAGGTGAGCCCCATCACCTTGTAATGCATTTATGTCTTTTCCTTTTAACTTCAATCTTATATATGTAACCCAACCTCCTTCAAATGCATCTGTGCATACCAGAATTAGGAGAAAATTTGTTGATTATTTTGTTCATATTTTTACACATTGCATTAAGATTTATAATCAGGATCTCTGAGAGACTTATCGTTATTATCAATGAGATGTTTGTATTAATAAAGTATTTTTAAGTCTTTACTGTTGTGAAAACGTTAATTGCAGAACATAGAGACAGACGATCGCCTTGAACGAAAGTAGAGCTTCTCGGTAATAATTCAAAAATTAAGTCATTGGGAAGACTAATATATTTCTCTCACTGCCTTGAAAAGTGAGAACGCAATATCCAGGCTTCCGTCGTTAAGTGAAGTCGGACGGAAATGTCAAGAGTATTTGAAGGCCCTGATCGTAAGTGCATTTGCAATGGAACCTTCCCGTCAGCGCCCAAGCAGAAAAGGGCGCTAGTTGGAAATGTAGGAAGTAAAGGCATATCCTCTATCATGACTTACTCAGACAATCTTACATGTGAAGTATCATAACCTTGTACCCGTTTAAGATTATAAATTATTAAACTGAAGAGAAGTAGGGCAAAGTCTGGATTCAAGATTTGGAGCGACGAATATTCATGAGAATGGAGTTCCACAGGTTTGTGGTACAGATTAGAAAAGGATGATCAAAGGGGGCAGATAGACGGGAAGGGGATTACTTGTCGGATAAGCAGCGTCTCGGATAACGAGATTTGGTAGCTGATTGGAATTGGAGATGGTTTGTGATGATGGTCAGGAGGTGTCCAAGGAAGTATTGCTGACGTATTGGAGTGTACAGCCAATCCCAACTCTATGTAACGCTGCGAAATCCAGCATCCCCAGGGATATCCAGAACTAATCGTTGGCTGATCGGGACCGGATGCGGCACAGTGATCATTTAGCTAATAGTGGGAGCTAACGCCATACGAACTTTCATCACGTTTCATTAAGAGTGAAAAACAGGCGAATATTTCCGTAATTTTACCATTTGTTTTGGGTTCTTTGCCTCCTAACTTCTTAATGGAAGGAGCTTCAATTTTAGATCGTATGCCGTTTAAAGGGGGGGGGGGGGCGAAACCATCGCTATTTCTTCCGCTTACGCCAACATACCACGGGTTACTGTTTATGAGATATTTTCATCTGAAGTCGGAAGTCATCTCTTCGGAAGTTGGGAAAACATTTTGTGGACATCTTATAACCTTTGGAAAAAATCTAGTGAAAGCGTTATAAGAAAAATACTCGTAACTGTACCACCGTGACTGTACCCTTTGAAGAGTAATAACAGCAAAATCCCACAAGATTTCAAATAAACTATCCCGGGTAACGCATTCCAGTGTCTGATAAATCAGTCAGTTGCAAAAAAAAAGTGTTGTATTTTCTGTAATAAATAATAATGAATAAATGACTGATAAGATTTTTAGGACGAGATGTTATTAAAAAACTTTAAAAAGTATAACGTATCCTCCTAATTGAGTTTTCAAGAAGACTGCTACTTTTTTTTTTAAAGGGACTTCCAGTGGCCAAGATTGTTTGACAAATGTAATAAAATATGTTATATAAAAAAAACTGAGAAGTTTTTTCACTAATTTAATGTATTAGGAACCAGAAGCGGAGACTTTAACATAATCCCAGATATATCTCATTAATGTTTCTTTCCTTTCTATCTCTTTTAGTTTCGTATATATCTATATATACATTTAAAAAGTAATGATTTCGTAAATAATCAATGCTTAATTATTAAAAAAACATTGATGAAATAAGAGCAACTGATCCTCGGATGAACTATAGCGATAGTTAGTGACAAGCAAGGATAGCAAAGACGGTGGCTCGGCCGTTAAAGTCTCCAGTGACTAAATAAAAAATGACTCCTCGAGGGAACTTTGACTGACAAGAGTGGTGGGTTGTTGCAAGAGCCCGTGGCCTTGGCCGGCGAGGTGAACGGACTTCCTCAAGGTTGCACCTCTCCGTCAGCCAAACCCACATTCCTCTCTCCTCTAATCCAGCTCTCGCCGCTTCCATCTTCCACCCATAGCTAGGGCGCTTGTAATGGCTTGTCCGCAAAATAATACAGCCTTTCAGATATTCTTTACTCCAATCTTCTATATTTGGAACTGTTGATGAATCATTCTTATAAATGAATTTCAACACTAATTAATATTCTTTGAAACAATAATGCTTGTTTACCATGGTAGCCTTTTGTGACTTCCCAATAATTCAGTATTTATTCAGATCTCCAAGAGTGATTTTCCTTTTACCAGTTAAAACTCTGATAGGACGGGGTCCAGACGACCAGATACTTAAATAAAGTTTGGGACAATGGCAGTGTAAGTGAGTGTACTGATGAACTGTGGCCAAAACAAAATCTTGAGGGAGATTTCAGCCTTAAAGGCAAAGAATGTAGTGGAAGAACTTCTTTTATTGATGGCAACCATCAGTGACCGTTGATTGAAAAAAAATAAAAAGGCAACTGTTCTACAGCTTGTGAGGAAACTTTCAGTAAGCAAATCAATCGATTCTGACCACTTTTTTAGACACCGAACCTTCTTAGAAGAAAAATAAGTTTTAGGATCAAAAAGCTTTGTAATATGGCTTTTTAGAATTTATAAATTCTAAGTATATTTCTCTTCAGATGGTATAGACAAACTTTGGAGAGATAATGGAGCCTATTTCAATTGATTAAATCTTGTTAGAAATGGAAGTTTTTGTTTATTAATTTTGAGACCCTGACTCTGCAAGCATTTCTGTACAACTTAATACATGTGTCTAGCTGGAGGTAGTTACTCCTTCCAATCCAAACAGGCAGTCAATTCCAAATTCACATTGGATGGATGTTCATGATGGCAGTTTGAAAGAGAGGGAACATTCTACATGCATAATGATCTATTTATTACATTTTGTTAACTTCCTATATTTCGCAAGTCAGCTCAAAAATTAAAAAAAAAGTTATAAAAACATCCAAGTAAAGTATGAAGAATTATACAATTAAGGAATCACGGCTGCAAAACAATTTAAAGGCTTTTTATTATAGCCCACTACAGTCCCAACACTTGTAACACATTCCTAACCAGGGCACATAAATATTTAATTAGATACCTACTCAAAATTATAGAAAAATATTGGTTCTTTTATAGAATATTGTTATTAAAAAGTAATTCAATGACAATCAAGTTTTAGGAGATGCTCTTAATGTCACACATCCATTTAAAATCATGTTTCTGGCTTGAACAGGGCCACAAATATAAACAAACAGATAAACAGGCAGATGAAAACCAACAGAACTCTAAGAATTTTAAATCTATTCCAAAATATTAAGTTTTGAGAGCTAACAGTTGACATTGCAAATTTTATATTGTTTGAGCTAATTTAATGGGACTTTTAATAGTTTTTTTTTAATTTGTATTGCATCTACATAATCCTCAACCAGTACTAAAAAATAATAGTTAGTTTCTTAATTCACAACTTTTAGCTGTGGAATGTAATAGCTCCATAATAATAATTAACGGTAAAAGAAAAAGATAAAAAAGTGACAGAAGTGAAAGAGTTGATGAGGCTAGAACCTTAGAAGGTGGAAGACCACGTTTGAGGTTTGAGTTCCGGTCCTGTAACTCTATATTTTTCTTTGACTATTGAGTAGGTATGATTTTTTTTTCAAGTCTACAAACATTTTAACATGCAGGAGGTAGAACAGAACATTTAGTATATTTGATGTTTAAAAAATTTGGACAAAAATAAGTAAGGCTCTAGATGTTGATCCAGTAATGATTATATTAAGGCAATAATTATTTTAGAGAAATAAAATTAATCATTAAAAATAAAAAGTAATCAATTACTTATTGGACAGAAAAAAAACTAATAGGAACAGAAAATAAGGGAACTCTATGGGAGGATCTGCTAATCCAGCCGGAATACCTTATTGCAGATTAGCAACATTAGTTACTAAATGTGCCATGAAAGATCGGCAGGAAATGGCATTATGTAATGGTATAAATGTAGAACTATTAGCACATGTCAATCCTAACATGGGAGATGCCTCTCATAGAATATGATAATCTATTGTAAAAAGGTGGACCCCTGTAGAGAATTAGCCCTTTCAGTGCTATGGATAAGCCCACGAAACCACAATTAACACCCAATGTAATTTATAATTTAAAAACACATTCACCTAAACACCTAAATTATTTCTAACATTAACTTTTTAAAAAAATATCCTAAATGGATTGACAATAAGTAATCAAGACATACATATAAAATAAAAAAACATTCAATCATTTTTAAAAATATCTTATCAATTCAATATCCATTGATAGATTTGAACTGAAAACATAAAAAGAAAAGTGCAGTGGGTAAGTAAGTATAATTGAGAGTATTGAATGAAAGAATAGTAAAATTAATGAATGAAATGAAAAAAAAAACTTTATTCTGGGACATTGTCCCCTAAGAATAGCACTGAGAAACAACAAAATTGGAATCTCTAGCTGGCAAAAAAAAAATCCCAAATTTGATAAGCTTATAAATACTATGTATATATGTGCTATGGTATGTATGAGATGACTACAAAGAACCAACAGCAAATAAATTACAACAAAAATCAATAAATATGAAAAAAAAAAAAGTATCATTACAAGGGGGGAAAGAGCATGGGAGGTTGCTGGGATAAATGAAAAATAAATAAACAGAACAATTGAGAAAAATTGTTTGATTAGAGTACGACAAGGAACTGGTAAAGTCTAGATTTGAAGATTGGAAGAGTTGATGAACGACAAATATTGATGGGAATAAAGTTTCAAACGTTTGTGGCACTTAGAAAGAACGTTAAAAAAAAGCAGATTTGTAAGAAGGGATATACAAGTTGGAAGGGTGGGATCTAGTATTGTGGGATTTTGATCGCTGATCTGCATTGGAGAAGTTTGTGAAGATAAGGGGGTTATTGAAGGTATTGAAGAGGAGAGATCCAATGAAGAAATGGAGATGGATGGAAGGGTATGTATAGCCATCCCAACTAGGATTAGTGCTGTGAAATGCAAGTCTCTGGGGATCCCAAGAATTCCCGACTGAAGTAAAAAAATTGGATAGGTTGAGCATCGATGTTGAAGGTGAGATTATCATTTAGAGTTTTGAGGAGAGGACATGAAGCAATGATGATTGCCTTGGATTTCTACGTATTCAAACAATGATAATGGATGGAGTTACAGGCTTCAATTCAGTCCTGGTCTTCCTGAATCAATAGAATAGGGAGACAGATTGAAGCTCACTAGGATGGAAGGATAGATAAATTTGGGTTTCATGGGCCTAACAGTGGAATAAGTAGTAATGGATAGATGTATGGAGGTCATTTATGTAGGAAAATAGAAAAGTAATGGAAAAATAGATGAACCTTAATCTACACTGGAACACAATGAAACATGTTGGTATGGAAGTTGATCAGAGATCAGTACTAAGGATAGAGTGATCAAGGGTGTCGAATGTCTTGTTAAATCTAAGAGAAAAAGGATAGATTCGCTTTGTTGGTCAATGGTGAATTGGAGGTCATGTGTGATTTTGGTGAGAGCAGATTGGGTGAAAAATGCTGGCGTGAAGCCAGATTGTAGGGGATTTAAACAGGTTTTTAGAAATAAGGAAATTTGGGATTGAACTAGCCTTTTGAGGGGTTTTGAATGGTTAGAGATAAATGATATAGGGTGATAGTTTTTGGTGGAGGTGGGGTTAGGAACTTTATTAAATGGAAGAGGGAAATGTGGAATTTGGAGAGAAAAAGTATAATTGTGAAGCAATAGAGGAAAACATTTAGGGTGATGGAGAGTTAGGAAATTCAGGGGATTGCCATCTCGACCTCCCGAATTCATTCTTGATTTCAAAATTGGGGAGATGAGATCGAAGAAATTGAGGTCGGAAGAAGAGATGTACAAGAAAAATAAGTTTTCTGGATGGAAATTACAAGTGGTATTGATTGGACTAGAGGAAAGAAAGGATTTGCAATGAAGCCATCAGGGCAGACAGAGTGTGAGAGTTAAGGTCATTTGGAGAAATATGGCAAACAGGTAAACAGAAGTGCTGTTCGATTTAAGGAAAGAAAGTTGTGGAGGTCCCCTTTGCAGCGATTGCAGAAGATAATGACTTGTGAAAGAATTTTAGTCTGAGTTAGGTTGTGAAGGGTTTTAAAGAGAGATTCATCTTTAGGGTGCAGATAAACCTTATCCTTGCTACATTCCAATGCCTTATTAATTCTTCAATTTCCTGTGTCAACCAAGGAGCTGGTGGGGGACAACGGGCTAGGAAAGTCTTAAGAGGTGCTTGCTAGTCAAGGATGGTGAGGAGATAGATTGGCAGTGAGAAAATCAACGATAGGATCGGCTGAGGTGAAGGAATATAAGAGGTCCCATTGAGTTGCTTCCAGATCAGATTGGATGGTCTCGAATGTCAGAGAATTGAGGATACGTTAGATGATATTTTAAGGGGATTGAAGAGTGGCATCCAGACTGTATGATAGAGAAATAAGATCGTGGGTCGAAAGGAGAGGTACTGGAAACTAAAAGAAGGAAATGAGATTGATGGGGAAGTCTACTATGATGAAAAGTTCTATCCAGGAATCTGAAATATTCATAAGAAGGGTAGCAAAAAACGGAACGACAAAGAAATTCATGGAAGTGATAAGGTTGACAAGGAAGAATTTGTCTAAGGAATCGCTAAGTAAAGTAGTACTGAGATCACCTGCTATAATGATGTGATTAAATGTAGAGTCAAATTTATAGAGAGTTGATTCAAATACAGAATCGAAGGGAGCTTGAGGAGGACAATAAATAACTGAATAGAGAATTCCTTTGTAGAGGTACGATACTTCAGCAAAGAGATATTCATGTGAGGTTCTGGGAGGGAGGAAAGGATTGGAGAATTTGGGTTCTGAGGTTATCGTGAAGAAAAAGACAGTTACAATCACCGTTCCATTCAGATTGATTGTGGTGGAGAATGGAATAATTGGGGAGAAAAACAGAAAATGAGGGGATATCTGGCTACCACAGTAGTTTGTATGTGGCACTGTGAAGCTAGGCTGTCACCCCTTAACCTTAATTTCTCCTTCTTAAGCCTAATTTCTACTTATCTGTACTAGTAGCCACTCATTTCATCCTACAGATACAAAATCATATAAGCAAGCTGGGAATCAAACTCAAGTCACCAAAGTAAGTAAGTAGAGGTGTGGTTACCACTATGGGATAATTTAATTAATATTCTCTGAACTGATTTGATAAATAATAATGTAATTTAAATTAAATAAAAGGAAACATTTTTATTTTTAAAAATGTCACTGCAAGGGGTTACCTTCGCCCTAATGTATATTTATGAACCCTCCTTATTCTTATTGGTCCATTGCTTGTGATTCTCGAAAACTTCCCTTCTCATTATGTAGCTTCTTCTTATCACTTCCCTTAGACAAAATCATTTTATGTGACCATACCCTATATGGGACATTCAGTCACCCATTACCCCAAAGATGAACCTCCTTCTCCAACTTACCTCAATCCTTCTCCTTTCCTTTTACTATCCATGATGTGGGAGAAATTTGGTCTAAATTTCATAATAACACAGGAACATTTATTTGGAAATTTATGTTTGTCGCACAAGTCCCTCTTAACAGCTTCTAGCCAACTCAATTTTATTATTTTTATTCTAGTTTCTAGTTTTCTTTTTTCTTTTAGCTTACATTGTATTCTGTGATGCTCAAATTGTTTCATACTACTTCCTAGCACAGTACTATAAGTAGTGTTCTCATATTCAGTTCTCTTCCTTATGATTATTTTCAAAACCTCCACTTTTATCTCCCTGTTTTCCTTGTTGTTTTTGTCCTCTCTCGGGCAGTGTCCTAATTCCATGCCACATCAATGGCCAATCCATCCCTCCTCATAATAGCTATCTCCAATTTTCAATGTTCAATGTTCAATTTTTCCTTGACAACTTTCATCATATAATCAGTCTCCGAATCCTGGCTTAAACCAGATATCCCATCATTTTCTGTTTCTATCCCCGAATATTCCTTTCTCCCCATGATTGGTCTGAACGATGGTGTTTGTTTTTTTGTCCTCAATAGCCTAAGATCCCGAATCCTCCCATATTTTCCTCCCTCCCAAGGCCCTCACATCTTTGTACTCTAGTACCTCTTCGCTGAAGTATTGTACCTCTCCAAACATATCCTCTGTGGAGTTATTTATTGTCCTCCTCAAGCTTCCCTTGATCTTTTATTTATTTGAATCAACTGTTTATAACCTTGACTCTTCATTTAATCATATCACTTTAGAAAATCATCTACTAATCATCAATACTAATTTACTTAGTGCTTTCTTCAACAAATGATTCCTTGTCAACCTTACCACTTCCATTAATTTTGTTGTCGTCCCGTTTTCTGCTACCCATCATATGAATGCTTCAGATTCTTGGATAGATCTTTTTATCACAGACTTCCCCACCAACCTAATTTCCTTCATTCAGCTTCTAGACCCTTTCCTTTTGGCCCACGATCTCATTTCTCTATGATACAATTTGTATCTCATTCTTCCCTCCCCCAGAAATATCACTTGACATACTATAATTCTATGACATTTGAGACCATCCAACCTGATCTGGAGAAAACTCTTATTTTATCTAATGTGTCCTTAAAAATGAGGGGAAATCAAATCAAAGATTTGAATTTTGACTAACTTCTGAGCTGAAGTTCGAGAAACCTGAAAAAATAGTAAAAGAGGATTGAGTTTATTCACACAACCCATTATTTCATTTAATCCAAAGCATAACCACAATATTTGAAGGAGTTATGGATTACTGTTTTAAAATTCTTGGTTAAATTAATTTTACGCTCCCTATTCTAGAAGATACAGACAGGGATAGACGATCAGCTTATAACTGTTTGAAAGTAAAGCCTCTCCTTTTGAGACTTACAATAATAAATTATTAGAGAATAATTTAGTATAATGATATTTTTTTAATATCATCCTTGCCTTTGTAGAACAACTTATGCTTTCATATAGTACCTCACCTGCATGAAATGCCCTTTTTCGATTGATTTGTTCCATTGCCCAGAGGCGTTTATTTGGTGTCCTAGGTAGACGAGGCCTTCAATGGAAGACTTCCTCAGTTTTTATACTAACAAGTTTAGATTTTTTAGTATTAATTTTCAGACCTTATTATAGCCCGAGTTCCTTCTGTTCTTCACTTCCTGGAATATTTCTATTCCTTCTTCAATTGATGAAGCAATAAATAGTTCTTCAATTCCATTACACTTATAATTATCAATGGTTTATAAAGAATTGAGAGATTACGATGAGAGTTTAGCCTATAATATGATAATCGTTATTCAGTCTGACCTCTGTTGAGTCTCTTATTTTTTCTCTGCTACGATCAATAATATTCCTTATGCCAGCGTGCTGCTTTAATGAAGTGCTTTTTGTTAAAGCATTGGTTAGTTTATCTTTAATCAACTTTAAATTTTCAACCCAACTATTAATTTTTTTCTTGTTGTTTTAGTCAATTCCACATATTCTAAGTGATGAAGAAAGGATCTTTTGAGTTTCATTTTTTTGTTTAACACATTCTTAATCTTACTAGGAAGATTTCTGTAGCTTTCAATTTTTTCTGTACAAACCTACTTTTGATATTATTCAACTCTAACTGTTTTTATTGCTGTTTTAAACTGATTAAAAAACTAATCTTTGCCTTATGGACAATCATTCTAAAATAACAATATAAAACAAGTGACTGATCTACACGATGCTCCGGCCTACCCAGTCTTATGGAATAGAAATCTAGGAAGTGTCAAGTCCTCCAATATTCTTCCCATCCAGTCTCTGCAATCCCATACACTCCACAAGATAACCAATACACCCATCTATATCATCAACCTCATATCACATCGATCTCAACATCCCATTCATCAAGATCTAGCCACCTCCCGCTACCAGAACTTCCACTCTCACCTCCCTAGCCATCCTAATCCATATGCTAATTCTCTATAATACCCATTCCATCCCCAGCAACCCAGCATACTTGGACCCCTCTCTTCAAGTATCTGACTCCTAACACTCTCAAAACGCTCCAGCAATTTCAGAACAGAGTTCTCCTCACCTCCCTCAAACATACCCCGTTCGACCGAATGAAGGCGGACGAGATGCATAAAAAATTTGAAGTGCTCACCATCCAAGATTTCATCAAGAGAAGACACATAAAATTTTTCGACTCACTCCGACACAGCCACAACCCACTATTCTCCGACCTTCAACCACCACCAATGCCCGTCAGATGGAAGCACTGCTGGACCGCCGAAGCCTGGAGACAGATGGACGTGATCGAACCCTAGCCCCCTGACGGAGACTGAAGATCTACACCCAGCCGAGAGATCGAGGCCGATCTCCGAAGCTACTAGACCCCATCTACCTGTTTAAGCAGGGTCGACCTTCCGGCCGAGAGGCCGACTTATTTCAGGCCCCTGCCGGGGCTGGCCAGGCTTGACCTGGCCGACTACAAACCCTTGCCTAGGTACCCCTAGGCTCCACCCTCGGTAGACTCTCACTACCTTCCTGATTCCACCCGCCTCCTTTAGGCATACCCCACCCTATATCATTCTCATACATCCTTCAAATGGGGGACTCCCCTTAGTGAAAGGCACTCATTAGCCCATTCAAGTAATTTTCTCACATCCTATTTTATAAGTTTGAGAGCTAAGAAAAAAAAAAAAAAAAAAAAAAAAGCAACCCAGAGCAAACAACCTCCTCCAAAACAACTATTCTTTTGTTTAAAGTGAGCTTCATAGACTGGTGATTACTAGAGTGACAAGTTCAGCTATTTTTATATTTGTTCGATCCTGACATGGGAATTTCATGTAAAAAAATAAAATTAATATTAAGAGGTAGAGGTTGCCTTGCTTTAGCAAGTTAGAAAGTTGCAAAAGGCTCCTAGTAGTTTTTAACACCTAAAACTGAAAGGAGCCCACCAGTAGAGGTAAGGATGAAGGTTGGGTCTAGCAGGATAATTTTTACATGATAGGTCTAGGAAACAAAACCCCACTTCCTTGGCAGCCTCTCTGGAGGGGCACCTCCTTAGAAGCCACCCTGAAGATAGCTTCACCCTTTTGCTCTGGGTTGTGTAGAGAATGGAGCATTAAGACACTAGCTAAGGACATTGGCTTCATCTCTTGAAGCCATTGTTATATTAAGTAAGAAATAAGTTTTATTGTTGTGTAGTAAATCTGTAATGGTTTTTATTTATACTAAATTTAACTTCATTTTAGTTAACCATCTTAATAAAATGAATGGTGCATAAACTTCTAGTTGATGTAGTTGAAATCCTTCCATTTTGCCCACCACATTGGTTTATTACAGTAAATTACTTGGGGTTTAGAGACAATTGTGACAAATAATAAATTAATTGAGTAATTTTGGAGCACGGGATACTTTGGTATAACTTTATGCTAATGCACTACGCTCAGGATATATTAGAGGAATAAAATCTGTTAGTAGTTGGCAATAGTTTTATTTTTATTGGCAATGGCATCCCATTTTAATTAAATATTCTAATTATTCACCTAGAGCATAAAGGCGTGGTGTTTGTGGGTAAGTCAGGTATATATAAAAGGGTATATGTATCTGTAGAAAAGTCACATCCTTTATATATTGCCTTATGGTTTATGTATTCAGATACAGTTGAATATTAGTGTATTGATTTGTGAGTAAGTATCATATGCCATAGAGAGCTGAAATGGGCAATAAAAGAGTGGTTGAATGAATGCTCCAGTTCTGTGGGAAGGAGTATAAAGGTCAGAAAGATTGGTTCTCGCTTTCTTGGAGTAGGCTGAGGATTTAAACTGCAGAAGATTGTAAATATATGTAGGGTGATGAGAATTAATGGTTTAGAAAATGGATGAACCAAGGAAGTATTGTCTTCAGAAGGTGGTGAAAACTTTAGGTAATATTTACTTTCTACTTTCTATAAGAGATTCAACATATAATATAACACATTAATTATGATAAATGAATAAATGGGTGATCCATAAAAAATATTACATTTATTACTATAAAGTTTTTTTATTAAACTTTTGTTTTACTACATCATTTTCATGAGATGCTGGTTGCTGGATGTTTTCAATATAAATAGAATTGCCTTGGAACAATTCTAACCACAGAATTTTTTTTATATGCAACAAGCATTTTGGACAGCTCAGACAGTCATTTTCAAGGGGTGGAAAATATTTGAAAACAACTAGAATATCTCCATATTTATTTAATTTTTAAAATCTTGTATTTTTATATTTTTGATACAATTATTAAAATTGAGTAGGGCACATTATAAACAATTGTCACTTAAAATAAAATTTTAATTCATAATTGAATTATGTCTATCTGAGGAGTGTTCAAGGAAAGCATAAGAATTGAAAAAAACTTTAAATGATTCTCTTTTATAAAACTTCGGTGATAACTAACTACAGAATTTAAAAAAAATACTGCTAACCGATCTTAATTCACAGTTGTTTTGATATTCTGTAATACATTTATATTTAAGCAAATATAATATCTAATCTTATGAAAATTACTTATAGTCAGCTGTGAAGTAAATAATGATATATTTCTTGATAGTCAGTATTTTGTTAACACACTTAAAGTAAATGAAAGATTAAAAAAATGTCACAATGTCCCATAACTAAAAAAAACATTGTGATATTGTGTATAATTCACATGGATACAGCAATTCCGGAACAAAAAAATGAAAGTGAAAATGAATGAATGAAATTATTCTATATTTTTTCAAAATTAATTATGTGGAAAATACGGTTAAATCAGCTATGAATTTTAAAACACTAGTCTCTAATAATTAAAAAAAGTATTAATTACAGACACCTTTGGGTGATTCATAAAAGCAATATTTATTTCACAGAAAAAAATGTACAAAATTTTAATAGGTTATAACATAATTCTTATACCAATATTCAAAATTGTTCTCTTATAAACCATATAAGAACACCTTTTGTGTACAAAGTATTTATTTATAATACTTTTGACAGCAAAACCCATATTTCTTTATAATGCACTACATGAGTAACAATGTGAAACCAATATAAAGGGTTAGCCAAAAAGTCCATTCGGTTTTTTAAGCGAAAATAAGACACAACTTTTAAACATAAATCGATTTATTCAATCAATGATATAAATGCCGTTTTGTTCCAGTATCTTCTGCCATCTCATAGGCCATCTCATAGGCATCTCATAATTCCATGCTCAAAGAATTTCCTGTCTACTGGCAAAAAAATGTTCGAAGTGGATTTTTACATCTTCTTCAGAGTTGAAGGTATGTCCATTCAATGAATTTTGAAGAGACCGAAACAGGTGGAAATCTGAAGGTGCAAGGTCGGGCGAATTCGGAGGGTATGGCAAAACTTCCCAGCCAAGCTCCAGTAACTTCTGCTGCGTCTGCAAAGAAGTGTGGGTCTGGCATTGTCGTGATGGAAGACAATCCCCTTACGGTTGGCTGGTTCCGGACGCTTCTGGTGGATCGCAGCATATAATTTGTCCAGCTGGTTACAGTACACATCCGAATTGATTGATGGTCATGTTCGTGGGAAGAAGTTCGTAAAAGACAACACCCCTCCAATCCCACCAAATCGAGAGCATAACCTTCTTTGGGTGAAGTCCCGCTTTGGGGGTTGTTTGTTGTAATTCGCCGCGCTTCCCCCATGAGCGTTTGCACTCCACATTGTTATAGACGATCCACTTTTTGTCCCCTTTCATCATTCTCTTCAAAAAAGGATTGTTTTCTTCACGTTTCCGCAACGAATCGCAGATGGAAATCCTTTGGGCGAGGTTAGCCTCACTAAGTTGATAGGGAACCCAAACATCGAGCCTGCTCACGTAGCCAAGTTGATGCAGATGGTTTTCAACACTCGATTTGGATATTTTGAGGATAAATGCGATCTCCTTAGTTGTATAACGGGGATTGGTGTCGACTACTTCCTCCACTTTGTCACTGTTAATCTCAGTTGGCCAGCAAGAGTGAGGTGCGTCTTGAACCGAAAAATTTCCGGATCGAAATCTTGAAAACAACTTCTGGCACATCATCCTCTCCGTATACAGCGCATATATTCCTGCAAGTTTCCACTGCTTTTTTGACTTTTTTCAAATAAAAAAGCATGAGGTTTCGATAATGTTCGTTTTGGTTTTCCATTTTCAGGATGATCCTAAACACACAAAATACAATCAGTCTCGTCGGAATTTCGCGTCAAACTACGTTGAAGTGTCTAGTATCTGACGAGAGCGCACTCGCAAGGGACGGACTGAAGTTAGCTACATATTAGACTGCTTGAAGTTTCGTGACGACAAAAACCAAACGGACTTTTTGGCCAACCTGATAGATAGGCTTCTAACTAAAAGTAATAATGAAAAGAGTTTATTGTATGAATTGTAAATAAATAAAATACTCCAAGATGACTTGATTATTTGAGATGTATAATGGCTGCATCACTTCACTATTACATTGTTACACAATGATAGGCCATTGCATGCTTGATTACTACAAACTTATTTATATTTGAACACACTAATGTACATACTGGTTCATGACTTCAAGGCAACTACATTCAGTTGGGGCTAAATAACAACTGTACTTTCTTGAGTCTAAAGAGCGACTACCTATCTTTCCTTTAACAATCAAGGCTCTCCTCCACACAGCACACAGTTCACCTCCTCCATCCTTTTGCTATTTAATACTTTAAATATCTGACAATACTCAATCGTTTAATTAAATTATTATTATGAAATCAAATATCACAACATATAGATACTTAGAACATGTATTCCATAATTTAATAGCATTTAACATAAATCTTTTGTTTTCCAATTAGGTAATTTTGTAGATCTAGTTGTGAGCTGTAATCTTATTAGTGAGGTAATTTTCATGGAACTCCTTAACAATGTTGATTTCACAATTTCATTTTTTGGTATCTTATTATGACAGTTTTAAAGGTCACATTGTTGTAAATCTGATTGAGAATTATTTTGCTAATGTTATAAACCAATGAAGTTGTACTTCCATACTGTACGATATTGTCGAATGTGCATTTCCACATGGTATGTTCTAAATTCTAGCAGAAGTTGCTTGAATGGTAGAGATTCTTAGTCCCATACAATAGAGACTCTTACCTTTTTAGGGGCCTCTTGCCAGCAGTTCTCGAAGGTCAGCTATTTTTTTTACTTTGCTTAGTGAAGGAATTCAATATAGGTCAGTTTCAGAGTTGAGAATGAGTCCTTACTTTAATCAGTTGTGGCCTTTGAGTTCATGTTGAGGGAGCCCCATTGAGTCTGGTAGACACATGGTTGTAAATTGTTCGTAATGACTTATCACCCCTCTGTGATCAGAGGCTTTTTTTTGCTGTAGTTCTTTATTGTGAAGATTCATGTATATTATGGAGATTTGTTGGAGAGAGGCTTCAATTAGCTGTTTGTACACCTCATGAGTGAGACATCTTCACAATCATCCATCGTTAATATAACAATTCCATACATATCCAAATACCTACAACCTAACCTGGAGTTTCTTGTTATGTATCGTGTGTGCTTTACGCTATCATAAAGTAAGAGTCTTTTCTTAATAGAGTCCAATTTAGCTTCACTTGTGGTCAATAGATTTTTCCCATTTATTTAAATAACTTGTTTTGTGTCACATGATTTGTTAAATGTTCTAGTTATAATAATAATTGTCATTTATCTTGTTTATATTACAATTCGCGAACTTTAAGTTCATCTATACAACTAATAGGTGGTCTTATTACTTTTTAATAAGTAGCTGACATTACTGGAAAGACTGAATACCCTTTATCCAGTGATATGCATATTTTTACCTTAGGCTTTCCTCTTTTTATAATTACGAGAAAATACAGTAAAATATGACCAGTGAGTCTCCTAGTCCTTCAAGGAAATTTTTAAATTTTAAGGAAAGTTTAAATGAATGAAAAACCTACTAATAGTTTTAACTTTTTATTGAATGGTCATAATTAGATCATAATTATGAGGTCATAATCATAATGAGTCATAATTAGGAAAACAATAGAAATTTGCATTTTTGATATGTTGATTCAGCTGGAATTCGTTTTCACGAGTCCTTTTGTTGTATGCACAACAAAAAATAACTTTCCCATCTGTTGAAAAAAACCAATTTATTTGTGAGTTAAACAACCCCACCCAGTTGCTCAATATTGAAATAAAAGAAGACAAGGTTTTTGCATTGCTTCTATATACGATTTAAACTAACAATGGAAAAATGAGGTGCGACTCCCCCTCTGTTGGGGATTATCCGTGAAGTACTTCCTATTTAAACAAAAACAGTTCTTAGATAGTACCTACATCAAATCCCACATCCTTTATTGTGCAATCTAACATTAATTTTAATTTATTTAAATTCACAAATAATAACTTAAAAAAAAAAGTTTTTACATCTTTTGAACAAATATTATATCAAATTATTTAAAATATATATAATATATGCATTAAAAGCCCAAATAGGCGCAAAAGACAAATTTTGGCAGAATATGCAACATAAAAATGTACTAAAAGATTTGGAATGAGTTAATTCTTGAAGATATGTACTCATGTTATTTAAAAATTACGGAAAAAGAATATGCATTTGCTTACAGATCAGAGCCTAAATCATAAGTATAAGTTATACTATTAAAATTAATTTAATTAAATGAAAGGCTACTCAGAGATGCAATTATATAAAATAGATACATTTTTCTTTACTAATGGAACCAAAAATGTGCAAATGCGTCCAATTATCAGAATAGCAGTTCACATGAAAATTGCAAACAAACAACGTTTTATTTGGCAATGGGGAATAACAAATATTTTTAATCATTCATTTAATTTATGCAGGTAAACAAAATACATTATATCATCCAATTCATTAGACAGAACCCTGGCTGTAGTACCTCGTTCGATAATTATCAATGATCTTACTGGCTCGCCATCTTGGTCTCTATAGGTAATTGACCATACTATTATTATATCTATTTTCCATATAAAATTTAATCTACCATGAATGTTTTCAATTGAAAATTGTATACAATGTGGAATATAGACTTTTATTAATTTTAAATGTGAACCATTTTGAACATTCAATCATATTTTAATATATTACTGTATTATGTAAAAACACAAGATTTTACTAAGTTTATAAATGTGGAGATATAGTTATTGTCAAATCTATTCCAGTGTCTGAAGTTGACAGTTTGAGCTGTCTGAAATGCTTGTAATAAAATTCCTTGGGGGTATAATTCTATTTATATTAAAAACATCCTGCAATCACCCCAAAATTTCTCATGATCTGGTTTCATTATGTGTTTTGCCAATCGTATATCGACTCATATAATATAAATTTATTACCAGTAAAACAAAAGTCCTCATAAACTATTTGAAAGGTGTCCATCAAGAGGCTAATACATTGAAACTATAGTTTCTCACCTGTTCACTTTGTATTGCTGTTTGTTAGGAAGTTATAAAAAGTTATTAGGAGAACCATCAATAGAAGGAACACTATATCAGGAGTGAATTCTAGAGATCTGTTGCAGCTGAAGTCATGCAATTTTACATGCAGGTCCCATTTGAAGAAGACATACAAAATATAGAAATATAACTAAATATATAATTACTAAAATAACTTGTTATTAAAAACAAAATATATATATTTCTATAATTTTGAGTGGCATACAAAAATAAGATATTGATGTCCTGATCAAAAATGTGTAACTTTTTTCTTTTTTGCCATAATCATAAGTCACTAAAACTGTTATTAATATAGTTTTCACAACTCCAATTTAACTAGTGATTCTTTCAGAATTATGTTTTGCAAGGTAGGTTCATTAAATCACCCAAAAATGCTAAAAGTAAAAGCATTATGGAAAATAATGAAGGGTGTTTAAAAAATTAGTATTTTTTATCGAGTAGGGTGTAAAATTAAATTTCACAAAGTTCTATTACTTCACAAAGCAATGGCATTTAACATGTGTTGGGACTATAATTACAGAAAGTGATTAAAATCACTTTTGCAGCAGGAACTATATTTTGATCATATATTTGAGTACTATATCTATATTTGATATATTATACTAACTATATTTGAGTAATAGATCACACTTGACCAAAGTGTTTGTCTTTTTATTTGGCCATACACCCTTATGTACTCCTACTTAAAGAGTAACTAAAATTCTCCAGGTACCAAAACAGGAGAAGGTGAAGAAATTATGGGACCATTTTAAAGTTGAGGAAGAAAGATGGAAATTGGGGATATGGTCTTTCCAGCAAGGGTTTTGTTTTGGTTTTTTTTTATAAAGATTCACATACACTATTTTCAGTAATTTAAATTTGAAGTGTTAATTATAATAAACAATTTTATATGGTATGAAGTTTGGCACTTACTCACCTTTTTGTTGAATTGTATTGCATTGTTTATTTTCTGTTCCATTATTGAATCTAAATCTATGTATTTGTCACTAATAAAGTGGAAGTTGTACTAACCATTCTTTTCCTTCTTTACTATGGTTGATCGAGTTTTTACATTATTCGTTTATTTTAAAGAATCCAACTTATGTTTTGATTGTTATGGAGGTTAGGTATTTTTTTTAAGTTTCTATAAAATAATTAAATTTCATCATTGTATACATTAACAGTAGTAACACTGACTGCACAGATAAATATTATCTTTATTCTGTGAATACAAATTTAATAGTCTAATAAATTCTTATTTTTCAGTTAAGAAAAATCTGAGCTCCAATCAACACATATTTTATCTTAAAAATGTAAACTTAAGCAATAACTAAGTTCACAATAATAACAATTATGCCTTTATTTATGTATTACATTTTTTTTCCAAAACATTTTGAACTCAATATTAAATGATTACTAAGCGAATAATCAACATAATAATTATTACACAATATCTAAATTAAATAAAACAAAAACAGTTTTTAGCTGGGGACTTTTAGAGTTGATAAAATATTTATAACATTTTTTTTCTTATGTGTTTTTTAATCGGCTTTAATTATGTCACCTGCTCTCCTACAGATGTAGCTGGACTGAACTAAATTCAATCTTTCGATAGACGCTATCAGCCAGACTACACCTCAACACGTCATTCATATCTCCTCGTCCCACCTGTTTTAAGGTGACCTCTTAATGAGTTGTAAGTACCATTATTTTCCTCTAATGCTCTTCCTACTATGTCTGGAAATTTTATTTTATGCCTGATCCACATATTGCTTCTCCTTGTGATTCTGATTAAGTATTGCTCCATGAAGCTTCACCTTTAAGTTCACACTTATCTTAAACTTAAGATATGGAGTAAATAAAATGCATTATACAATTAAAAAATTGATGTAGATTCTGTTGAAATAATATTGATAAGTAATTTTTACTACCTTGACATAAAAAATGGAGATTTATGGCTCCTTTCTCTTATAAAATCACTTATAATTGGAATTACAATATTCTGATGAGATTCACTGATTGTTTAGAGAGCCAATTACCAGTTTTAGAAAGTTATTTTGAGTTATCTGGATGTAGTTTTGACACCTGTGTTAACTGGACAGCACTTCATGCTACACTTGAGAAATTAATGAACAGCAGAATTGGAAGTTTGTACTGCAACAATTAATTTGCAAGAGAAATTGCTTGCAGAAGAGTGGAAAATGTGACCTGTTTGAGGGCTTTACTTTGGTAACCAGTTATTTGATACTTACGGAAAATGCCCTAGCTTCCTGCCTAAATAAATACCCAGCATTCTAATGGAAGGGCACCAACAAATTACAATATTATGTACTAAAATATATTTCTGTGGTTCATTAGATTATTTAGGCCAGTATAAAAACAATTATCTTCAAGGAAACTTTTTTTTTAACATTAGAATATTCCAGCATATTAAGTGTTTGATAAAAATGAAATATTTTGCTCCAATTACCACCATTTCTTAGTGGAAACAAACACATGTAAGTACACTTTTTTTGATTTAATGTTAATTCAACTTAGCTGTTTTTTCCCTGTAGTCACATATTTACTCCACTAAACAACAACATAATATTTATTAATATTTTCCCTTAATTTCCACGATTTAAATAACAATATTTTACAGCAAGGGCCTTAATGGCTTTTTACTATATTGTAACCAAAACATATGCATTGTAAAAAGTATTATTGAATACAGCTTTACAATCTCAGATTGACTGGCTCATTTTTATGTTGTCCTGGTCCCATACCTATTTAAAATTAGAGCCAATCCTTTCAACTCAACAATAAGCACACTGATACGGTATGAGGTTGAATGCAATATTAAATTAACAATGGCTAGAAATATGGCAGGATGAAGATTTTTCATTGCTGTCCTCTGAGAGGATGTGGGAAGCTTAAAAAGATGTATATTTGACCCTCCCCCCCCCTGTTATGTATAGAGAGAAAAAAACAATTATTCTGGGATCAAGTCCTCAATGAATAGTTACTAAGTGCGAATAAAAAAGTCATTTCTGGCTATCAAAAAAGATATAATTCATAATAAAGAAAAATAACAACATGAAATTAAGTGTGAACCTCGATTAAAAAAAAAATATTAAAAAACATTCCAGTAAATAAATTCATAGATGCATCATAAAAAAACAAGACAATAAGAATAAATCAGTGAAATACAATATTAAATTAATACATTCATAATACAATAGTAAAAAATAAAAATGGCCAATCATATGGATGTATATACTAAAAAAAAATAAAATAAAATATAGTAGCGAATAGTGTAAATAAATAAATAGTTCTCAAGCTAGCAAGTGTTTGTCCCAGTCATGATGAGGTGTGAGGAGGGTTTTGAAGGTTTGTGAGGAGTAAGGATGGCAAGTAAGGAGAAAGAGAATTCTAGAAAGTGATGGTGCAAGCAAGACAGGAACAGTCCAATGGTACAGTTCTGTCGGAAGGAGAGTAAAGGTCAGAGAAAATGGAATTTTGTGTTCTGGGAGTAGATCAATTATATTAATAAATAAATAGATATTGTAATATATCTTTAATTTATCAATAAATAAAAATGTAAATTTAACTTATAATTTATTGTCTCTGGGATACTTGACAACCAAACATTTAGATTGATTGAAATACAAATCTTGAAAAAATAATCATTTACAGTTTTTTTGGTTTCAAATTGACTACTTGCCTTGCTTCATCCAAATATTGATTTGTGATCGTGATGCTCCAAATGCAATGTTGCCCAATGATCTCCTGTAGACTCCGCACATATGATGTATGAGGTCCTAAGATGGCATCTACTGATAGGAGGTAATTCAAAGAAATATGAGGTTAGACAATGAGTAAGGAAATACAAAGTGTAAGGGGCCTCACGTTTACAATATATTTGACCAACTGGAAAATGGTTACAAATTATCACAACATGATTGGTACAACTTATCATCAACATCTCCCTTCTCAAAACAATTCTAAAACTGACCATCTCTCCTTTATAGCATCTCTCAACAACTAGCTCTCTCAAGTAACTATCAAGAACCCTCCATTCCTCTCAGCTGTTCCAATTACTCATACTTCCTGCTGTAACAGTCACTTATTTTGGATTTAAACTTTTTTAAATTTATTTTATTTTATTTAATATTTTGTATAATAAAATAATCCTTCTTAAAAATAATATTACAATATGAATTGTAGAAAATTGTAAGTGAGTCATTCCATGACAAATCAACTAATGGTCTGGAACTTGAAGTCTCAGAAATCAATGATTTTTTGTACATATGTATTACTGTTGTACATGTTTGGACAAACAATGTAAAATCTCAGATTTTTCCCATTTTGTTTTTGAGTTGTAAATTTTTAACAAAACACAAATCGACTTATTTTTTAAACATTCAAAAGCTTATAGCTCCAAAACTAGTTGCTCTAGAGAGCTCAAATAGTGCCTTTGTTTTCAGAATTCAAGGGCTTTAATTTGATATGTTACTTAACTTTACCAAATCAATCTTAAAATGTTTCAAAATTACCAAAAAGTTATTTTTTTAAAAACACAAAAACAAAATTAAAAAAAAAAAAATGTATGAGTCAAACTTTATGATGGTATTCCATAAGTTAAATGCCCAAACATTATCTGTACGTTAACTTACAGCATTTGTGGTGCTATGACACCCTTAAGTGATTATACTCTTAATTAGTTAGTTATGGCTACTTCATGAAGATAAAATAGGTTTAAATAATTTCTCTGTACTTTGACACTTTAAACAATATTGTATTTCCCTACAAATCAACTACGCTACAACTACATTGCATCGTATTTTACACTATTTACACAGAATCTCCCTTTTAAGTAAATCTATTTACAATTTAAAATATGCCAGTAACAAGCAAATTTGAAAATGAAATATACACTAACTGGTTTAAAGTCTGAAAGTTCGTAAGTTAAGAGTATAAATACAATGCAGATTTCTTCTTCAGTAAAATTTGGGAAGCTTTAACCATTTCTTCAGCAGATATTTTATAAGTCCTGCCAGTTTCAGAGATTGAGTTATTGTTACAAATAATAAAGTTTTGTGACACTGTCAAAGTCTGGTCTTTTGGGTAAGCAAAAGAAGAAAAATATTCACACATAAAAAACTGAAAAATTTATTTTCAAAACTTTGAGCTACTAATAAAGCCTTGCAAAGTTTTTTTCCAACTGAAGTGGAGATATACTGCATAGATCATATTTAAAGTATAAAATTTAATATGCTAAAAGTCATTATACATACTGCATTTTTAAGTTATTTACCATATCTAACATATTCGTAAGCCATTAATTGGTGACTGCGCTTCCATAACACTTTTTTTTTTGACATGATCCGATTGAGATACCGTCATAAAATTTGGTATGTGCATTTTTATATTATGCACATTAACACACACACATATATATATAGTTTTTCAAAATTTCGATTTTGGGTTTAAAAAAAAGTGTTTTTTTTAGAAATTTTTTAATAATTCTACTGTATATGAGTGGAATATAAAATTCATAATTATCAAATTAATCATTGCAATTCTGAAGAGAATGGCACAAATTTTAGCTTTATAGGACAAGTTTTTTTAGTTACAGGCATTTTAAGATTTAAAAACAGAACGAAAAACTTTTGTGTTTTTAAACATGTATAATTTAAAAACCAAAAGTGAAAAAAAAATTGAAACTTTGTATTTTTGACTACTTTTATGCATAGATTATAAATACCAATACCAAGTTTCATGAATTTTGAAAAACGTTGAGTCTAAAATTATTTTTATATTGGTTGATTTGGTGTGGAATGACCCATTTACGAGTAGGGAGATTAGAATTTATGGTTTCGAAAAGGTATAAACCAAGGGTTTATATTTCACAGAAAGAAGGGAAGTCAGGCTAACTGGGTGTAAAGATTGGAGACATGGCAGTGAAGTGGAGTTCTAAAGAAGAACTCTAGAGAAATCTAACAAAGAGCCCATGATTTATTTCAACTTATCTACAAATTCCCCCAAGAGATTGGCATATATAAAGGAGAAGTATGAGATGTGATGAGAGAGGTGTTATTTAGCCCTCCCATAAATAGTGGGGGTTAGTAGAGCACAGTTTGAAAAGGGAAATTTACAAGTGGTATAATCAATGATGCATAGTTTTTCTTTTCATGTTACCTTTGCAGTATTTCACAAATGAATTTTGTTACATTAAAAGATAGCGGGGGTAAAAAAACAAAACATTTTGTAATCACGACTATAGAAAAAGCTCAGGGTGCTTATTCCTCCTTTGAAACAAAAAAATACTTTTTGTAAAAAGAAGAAAAAAAAAAAAAATTCATAGTTTAAACAGATAATCTTCTTAATCAGTGGACCTAATAGCTTCTTTACAATATTCGTTTAGGTTTTTACTTAATTTCCACTTTATTAAATAATTTTGTTTTGAGCAATTTTTTTATGGAATGTTTTCTAGGATTGTTTGTATGATGCAATGTGAATGATGAACTGAAGTTGCGCAATTGCATTATTTTATTTTTCAAATGTAATCTCAAAATTGTACTAAACTTCGGATTTATTTTAAAGAATAATATTATTTATCATATGGAGGTTAGATATTTTTAAAAATTTCAAAGATGACGTTGATTGGGTGGATATGAGCCAATGAGAACGCTAGCCTCGCAGTGGTTGTTCTGATGATCGCTAGAAGCGCTGCTGCAGTATTATCTGCCTTGTCAACAGTCGTCAGCTCTCCTGGGCCGCAGTCAGTGTTTAAGTTCTTCTGTCAGCCACTTCTGCAATTTATCAAGCGTACTTGTATCTGTTTTAGTGAGCTAAATATTGTGCGTGTGTAGCGGTAAATCTAACTTAAACACCGGAGGTCAAGTCATTCGCCACCAAACTGTCATTTGTCATAGTGTTTGGGTGAGATGACAGGACTCCCTCATCTGTCTGTGATAGCAAACATGGTGTGTTAGATACTTTAAGCATGATGGTGTTCGGTTGCTCCAGTGCCATCAGTGTACATTGTCAGCTATAGTTATAGACCACTCCCTCAGTGGGCCATACTGTGGATTTGTATGGCCTTCCCATGTTGCTCCAATCTTCTTGGAATCCGAATCAGCAGTATTCATCTCAGGACAGTCTCCCCCTGGACCTCTTGAGCATACAGGAGAGCTTGAAGCCCGGATGGAGTGTTCATCAGACAGCAGACAACAGGATCTACTATTCAAAGTAAGCAGCCTAAAATTATTACATTTAATATCATATACTCACTACTCAAATACACAAAAAAAAAAATCATTCAGGGCCTAGTTTCCTTTTTGACAGCTTGAAGGTTGTCAAAGCCCTGACTTGGAACTGTCAGGAAAGTCAATGTTTACAGTTACCTAATAGTTTCAATCAGAGATTGTACAACTATCAATTACTAATAGAAAACATCATGTTTATTGAATAAACAATAAACAATAGGTTTTGCATGTAATATTATGATAGCTATATTTTAAATTTTATGAAGTGTGTATAATACAACATTCCAATGAACTTATTGATAATATTTTACACTATATTGACCCAATTGGCTAAAAATCTATATGGAATCATATTTTTCTGCCACAATTTGTCAACATTATGGTTAAAATTGTGTTATAATATTATTAAGTTCCCATAATTGTACAACTCATCTGTGTTACCAGACCATTATTAGGGGAAAAGGAAAGTTACATTGTTGTGGGAAAATTGTGTAAGAGTAATTAATTGCATAAGTAGACTTCTGGGGTAGAAGATTAAAAAACAAAAGTATGCCTTTTTTTCAAAATTCATATTTATATATACTAGTCAACTTAATATGAATTTTCATTAGATGCTAATAAGACCTATAGATTGAATGATAACTGTTATTGGAATTCACTTTCAAAATGCATTTTTTAAGTTTGCTAAAAAGGTGATTATGAGTAAAATTGCAAATGGTTTCCAAATTGAAATTCATATCTAAAAGGTATGGTTTTCGCCCTTGATGAGGTACTGTTGACTACAGGACGTTGTGTGGACAGTATCACGCTCCGTCCGGCTGCCGCAGTCGAAGTGTCGCCTATTTCATAGGGAGCTGTATTTTGGAGAAGGGGGTGGGTGGTCCTTTAAAATTAACACTTGCACATTTGCCACCCGCTAGCAACCGGTCCAAATCCCCCATCTGGTTCACGGCTCAATAGGCCGAAAATTTTCACAGGTTTTCCAACCCACCAGGCCACGCCCCTCTCAACTCAAACGTGTTCCAGTTTTCATAATATAAAAAAAAAAATCAAGTCAAGGGTGATGCATCATACAATTAAGGCTTTCGTTACCATTACGAAAACTGTAACTTGACAGTTAATTAATAGTCGACAAAGCCTCAACACATGTTACGTACGTTGAGATCTTTTATTTGACAATCTACTCAATATGGTTTGAAATGTTAATTTATTTATTACTAATTATTGTTTAAAGACCCTTCATTATTTTTCATGGGGTTGGTTTCATTTTTAGCATAATCGGAGCATCAATCAAAACTACCCTGTGCAAAATCACACGTTGCGTAAATATTGCGAATACTACTCTAACGATAGTTTCTAATGACTTTTTGAACAACAAAAGTACACATTGCTAATGAGGACGTTGAAATCTGACTCTATTCAAAATATAGAGAAACTTTTTTTTCTTTTAATACCAACTAAATAATTAATGACACTCGTGTTTTATAAAAATGGCTATATTTTCCATGTCTCTCTAGTATCAAAGATCAAGTGGTTCCTCCATGTAAAATTAAATTTATCTTGCTTGAACAGGGAACTTACTAAGACTCGTACAGCTAAAGACTCCGGTGAAAACATGAGGGTTTCTGATTTTTGAAAAAAAAATTGATCGAACTCCTACAATTTTCAACTCCATTTTGCAGCAATTTTTCCGTACCAATTGATCCACTTGTTCATTAGAAGAATAAGAAGTTGTTTTCAGTTGAAAACAAAAGAAGATTGTTTTGGTCACAAGGATTTTAAAGGTTGTCTCCAACTCTCTGTAGGTTGTTATTTCCATCACGTCGTGTCGATGATTCCTTTCAATTCTCTTTTGTGCTCCTTTTACTAATCAGTACTATTTTGTTCTCAAAAATTATATTCACATCAGACCATTCTTTTGTTAAATATTTTTTTTAAATATTAAAGTAGGTAGTGATAGGAATATTCACAAGGGATTCGAAAACAGAATCTCCATGATTACGTGATTTCTATTATTATCGGTTCCCAAAACTTTATTTGTTCGAATGTTTTTAGGATTATTTATGTGTTAACGTCTTTAATGTGTACTCAGCTATGTGGAAAACAATTAGAACACTAGTAAGAGAAACAGATTTTAACTTTTTCCACCTCTAATTTTTTTTAACATACTTCCTGTTATTGGACTGAAAGACAAAAACACATTTTGACAAAAACAATTGTGGAATGCTGCTTATAAGAACAAATGAAAAAAGATTATCTTTTTTGGTGGAGAGGGGGATTGAAAATGCTTTTCATTGAGACCTCGAGGAAGCTTAGATTGATTATCCAGTCGGCCTTGTACGTAATTGTTGTATTTATTTATTACGTCCATTTAAAAACATCTCCAAAGTTTTCAAAACCAGAAATCTTTACGTTTTAGCTTATCGCTAAGTTATGTCTCTGTGCAGGCGATTGTACCTAACTTTTACCTGATTCTTCACTGATTTTGACGAAAACGATGTTGTGCCTCTGGCGAAAATGGGTAGTCCTAGAAGAAGAACATTGAAAATCTAGTTTATTTAATAACTGGAACGTTGAATTTTTAACCAATCCATGAGAGCCTGTTCCTCGTTTTAATGTTGGCTGGATTTTATCCTCTCGCATATGTGAGTCCTTTTCAAAAAGGCTTCTTATTTCTTCTTTTGATATCCATATAGTGGATCGATTGACTAATTTCCAGCTCCCAACTCCATTCTAAGAGATCTCCATTAGTAACATGACGCTTTCCAGATTATCAATTCTTATCATTTTTTCAGTGATAGGAAAAGAACGGCGCTGTTAATTGTTATCATTAACTTAAACGGAACCATGTATCTTAACGGCTGGAAACCAAATGAGTAACTGAAGCAGAAGTAAAATGTAGCAGTAACAATTGGCATTGGGATTGTAATCTCGGTAGGGCATTCCATGAATTAAACATAAATCAAACTTAATTTGCACGAAATCGTTCGTCGTCCTAATGACCTTTAGATGGAAAATTGAAAAGGGGGAAGATTTCAGAAAATAGCTGTATTCGCACAAAATTACTGGCCATGGTGTATGAACAACTACACTGTTCCTTCACTTTATTCATTATTTCGACAATTCAGTTATAGTTTATGTAAAAAAAAAGATATATATAATGATGTCGAGCAGCGTAAGCTGCAGGAGGTCTCTTTTAAGTTCTGTTTCTGGTTTTCCCCAACTCTTTACGCTCTACCACACAATCCACTAGCGCACAGAAGAAGTACCGCACTTATTACGAGGCGATTTCGGTCACTTTGGGACGTACCGTACGGTGTAGAAACCCGCTACAACTTTCTTGCGAAATAAAAGATACTCTCACAAGGTTGACTCACATCCGGGAACCGGGTAACCTACTTGAATAATGACGGAAAATGTACATTTTTGTGGATCAGGTGTTTACTGCTTCATGATATGAGGTTTTTATGTCGACTATCTTCATGGACAGTGAAGTTTAGTTAAAGCTTTGTGAATTAGAAGTTCCTGCCCCCGATATCCTAGTTATACTATTCTCGATTAGTTTCATTAAATAAGAGGGAATCTAACAAACATGAAGTATTTTAGTGACAATAACAATTTCATGGTACGAAGGTTTTGATTTTCTAATATATAGTTACCTTCGCATGCGAGGGAGGTGACCCTTGTGGACTTGGGGGGCCTCTGGGCTGTTTGTAAATATTGTATGAATGAGCGAGTGAATGATGAATTGTAAATATAGTATGAATGATGACATTTATCTCAATTACTCATTGCCTAATAAAAGGCAGATTGTAATTTTATCTTAATAAAATTGTTTTTGAAATATATAGTTTAAAACCAAATTTACTAGTCAATCTGTAGATCATTCATTTTTTTTTTGTTAATTTTTTTATTGAGATGGATTATGAACTAAATCATATTTTTCAGTAGTGCATTTTAGTAAGTTATCAAATGATTGTAAACAAAATAAAAAATAGCTTCTGAGCCATCATAAAAAACATCTTAAACATAATAGGAAGCGAAACGGTTAGTTTAACACACGGTGCTGACTTTTTACAAAGCACAGTTGTTGTTTTTTTCACGTCCTTTCCTTATCTTATCTAATACAAATACAGAGTAAATCGGAGCGTTGTTGAGTACCACTTTAAAATTTAAATAAATTTTACCGCCTCTGTCTTAGGCCGTCTTGACAGACGGACAAACGAAGTAGTATTGCTCCAAACCTATTTAAAAGGAGAGCCCTCTCTCTCTCTCTCTTTTGGCTTGGCATTTATTTCTTGAAGCCTTAGTAAACTAAAGTTAGTAGCTGCTGAAATGTTATGTTATATATAGCGGAAATTATTTTATGTATGTAGTTATTGCTTTTCTCCTGCTTATGTGTGTTTTTTATGTTAAATCATGGGGTTTGACTACATTGCTTATTATTTGTTAAAATCCATTTTATTATATGTATGTTATTAATCTAGGGGAAAAATCTTTTTTTTTTATTATCTATGCTATTTCCCAGATTCGGTCATTTCTGATTAATCTAATTATTTCCTGGCAGAAGGGCCCTTTGCTCGTACTTGCCTAATTACTAGGACTCCCATAAATGTAGTATTGTTCCTTGTCGAAAAGTGTCATCTTCTGTTTGTCCCATAAAATATATTCTTCATCATTAACAAACATTTATGGGCACTTGTAATGACTCCACTCCTGTTTTGGCAGAGGCTGTTATGCTACTAAAAATATTTCTAAACTCAATGTTTTAATTTTCCCTAATTGTTGACCTCTTCAGAAAAGGCTGTATACTTCAAACAGGTTCAGTTATGCCTAGCTTGTCTGCATGTAGGTTCTACTACAGTAGGTGCCCTAAACATGAACCAATCTGTCTGAAATATATGTTTGGATTAAGACATAGTAAAGAGAAATGCTTGGAACAATTTTAACCTGAAAAATTTCTGTCCCATTTCGATTTATTTAAAGATATATAAGGCCATTGGTCAGAAACGATTGGAGACTAAGTTCTGATTTTCTATCCTCGTTCAAGGGTACATAAAATATGGTAGCGCAAATAGAATATTGAACATATTCCAGAATACACCCTTTTTGCCCTAAATTGAATTTATTTTGACCTCGAACCCGAAATAAAAAAGAAGAAAAAATCCCAAACAGCTTCTGTATCTAATCTTAAACAGCCCCGCCCGACTGGAAGCTGAACACCTGCGCTAGGCTGCCAAAAGTAACGCAATCGCGGCTACTTATGAGAGATATAACCTTTCCAATATCTACGAGGCCTTGGGAAGAAGAAAGGGAAACGAGTGAGATCCGACTGCAAAATAACGAATATTTTATGAAACATGTTCACCTGTGATTCACCTGTAAATTCAGTAGCGTTTGCTCCAGAGCAGAAATGTTCTTAAAAGCATATAAATAAACTCTTCCGATTCTCACCATTCGAAGATCCGTTCGTCTAAATGAGTCGGATCATTTAGAGTAAGCATACCGTTCATTTTATTAACATACCTGTGACAATTGCTTTATGTTAACTACTGCGTCCTATTCCGATACGTTTTTGTATTCAGTAAGTAATTATCGGATTGTATTACTTTGGATTTATATTTAATTAAGGCAATTAAACTATCAGGTCGACTCATAAGTAACTTCCGATGCAGCTAAGTAGAATCG
This sequence comes from Acanthosoma haemorrhoidale, assembly GCA_930367205.1. Taxonomy (NCBI): domain Eukaryota; kingdom Metazoa; phylum Arthropoda; class Insecta; order Hemiptera; family Acanthosomatidae; genus Acanthosoma; species Acanthosoma haemorrhoidale. Next base: position 57,057,309 of record OV884011.1, read on the forward strand.
TGTTCGTATCTACCCGCTATGAGTTACCATGACAACAAGTTTTTGTTTTCACTATATAGATGAGGCTTCAGTTAGTCTTTTGTCAACTGTTTTGTGTTACACGTTACGTTAAACTGTTTTTTTAAGCTCTGAAATTGAGAGTCAAAAAGTACATATTCGTCATGTAATGCTTTGGGAATTTAAACAAGGCAATAGTGCAGGGCGACAGCTGAAAAAATATGCAGTGTGTATGGTGAAGGACTAATAACTGATCGGGCAGTTAGAAATTGGTTTATAAAATTCCGTTCTGAAGATACGGCCTTAAAAGACGAACCTAGGGCGGGACGTCCTTCCGACTTTCCTTGCCTTAAAGGCAATATTGGAGCAAAATCCACGTCAATCAACAAGAGGTATAGCAGAAAGATTGAATATATCACAATCAACTGTTAACCTCCAACTGGAGAAATTAGGGAAAGTCAGCAAGTTAAGAGTGTGGGTACCTCACAATCTCAGTGAACGGAATAAAGAAGATCGTATGTCAATCGCCACAAGTCTGCTCTCACGGGTGAAAATTGAGCCTCTTTTAAACAGGATTGTAACAGGCGATGAAAAATGGGTTACCTATGATAATATAGTCCGCAAAAGACAGTGACTTGATAAGGATCAACCACCCCTACCAGATCCGAAGGCAAACATCCATGGCAAAAAGATTTTATTGTGTATATGGTGGGATTGTCATGGAATAATTCAGTGCAAGAGAAACTCCACGAAAAGCGTCCTGCACACGTCAAAATTAATATTGTTATTTAATCAGACCAAAATAAATGTCTGATAAAAAAAACGGAAGTTACTTATGACCTGACCTAAATAGTTTTAGCTTAGTTTTAAATCGATTATGTATCATATTTATGGTTTACCCAGGATATCTTAATACATTTTTTCCTATGATTTTTATTGTAACTTTTCATTGTGTTAAGCTAAAGCGTTCGTATTTATTTAATTTTAAAAGCTATAAAATTTCATGTATTTCTATCGTCTGCACTATACTGGTTATGTTTGTCGTGTTTTTCCGAAGTTTCAAAGAGATGACATTTAACTTCAGAGTAAAATATTTCTTGAACATTGAACGCGGGTGTGTTAGTGTGAGGAGAAGAAATATCGATGGTTTCATTAATTTTAAAACCGTTTGGGCCGTGGTGGAAAGAAAGTCATAAAAATTCCATCTGTTTTCCGCTGTTAATAAAAACGAATTTGAACGTTAAAATACTTTCTGGATTAATCAATGGACTGAATTAGGTCCCGATCCCTTCAAATGGTCAGGGCATGCACAGCTGATATACTTGCAAAGGAACAAGGGGCAATATATTACATATGTATAGATATATAATTGAAATAATATCGGGAGATACTCATTGGACTTCGCCTTAGTTACTTAACTATCAATTCATATGAAATGATAGTGAAAGAACCACTTTTTTTTCGCTCCAAATACTTCATTTTTTTTGTTTAGCCAAATTTGACGCTGAAAATCTCCTTTATCAAAACTTTATCTCTTAAAATATGTTAGAACTTTCTTTTTACTTTACTTCAATGTGTCCTTAATCGGTATATACCTTAATATATAACTTTAATCGGTTAGAGCTTAAAATCTTAAATAAACTATGCGCTGGAACCATTATATTTTAGCCAAAATATATCCCGTGATATTATTCATTTAAATTTTCTGGTCGATTGAGTCATTTTTACGACTGATATCGTAGAACATATAGACCGACAAAATAATACAGCCCATATTTGTGAAAGTACAGCCTTCATGCTTGTTATTAACTAAACTCCGTCCAGTCTCTTATGAAAATAAGAACTAAACATTTCAATATTATGTATTATATTTGTGAGTATTTTCATACTTCGAAGAACTTGTGCAACGGCCAAGTTCTTTTCGTAACACTGGTCACGACCGCCACAGCTCCTGAGCCTTCTTAATATTCTATCCATTCTTCAGTTATAACTTTGCAAATATTTCTTTACGGCCTCTTCTAAACTTTTCAACTGAGTTTAAACTTATACCGGCCTCTCATTCCCTCTTTTCCGTTTCTATTGTGATGAAAAATAAATATTAAAAAAAAATCAGCGAAAGTAGAAGTCGCATTCATTCTAACAGGCCGTATTGTTCCAAGAGCCACACCACTTGATGTTATTGTCGGACACTTTGGTATTAACTTGAAAATATTCTCATTTATTCCGATTTAAGGTTTTACGAAGACAAGTAAAAAATGTTTCCTCAATGAATGAATCGACAACCTGCTTTCTATTTATACTTCTATACTGTCCTAAAATTGCAATCTGCCTTATTGTTGTTATCTGCTTTATTGGGTAATAAGTAATTGTGATAAACGCTCCCATTCATACCATATTTACAATTTTCATTCACCCGCTCATACATACAGTATTTACAAACAGCCCAGAGGCCTCCCAAAATTCTCTATCACATATGATAGAGGAAGCGGAGTCTTGGGAAGTCCCCCACGCTCCTCCGTCACCCGCATCACCGGATACAAGCCAGCCTGACGAAGAGCGCGAGAGCCTCAGACGCTCAGGACATTTTTGGAGGAACTGGCCATTGCCAGGACTCCCACTGTTACGCATTTATATCTGGTCAGGAGGCCACTGCCGTTTTAGTCTCCAAGGAGGATTATAGGGATGAGTGGTACAGTGCAATGACTGTGCTAGGGAATTAAGGTGGTTGGATATGTTAGTGTGCAATTTCATGAACTTGGAAGAGATAAGTTCGAGAATTTAACGTATATTAAGATCAATATGAAGGGTTTTGTTGCTGACGTTCTAAAGGGCATTCACTATTGTTCTCAGAACGTTTGCTTGAAAGGTTTGAAAACGCTTTATGTTCGACTTTTTTATAGCTCTATTCCGTATGTCCAGATTGGCATAAGTATAACTTTGAAGATTAGTAACTTATTTTCTATTGAGAGATGGGATGTCCTTCAAAGTGTCTGTACAGTTGTCCAAAGCGTCTGTTTAGTTCTTGTCTTTTTAGCTTCGTGTGTGGGTTCCATGTTAGTCTTAGATACTTAGATACAGGGGGAGGAATGGAATTTAAAAAAAACTAGTGGACAGGGCTTAAAAATACATAGTAGATATATACTACTGTATAATACTATTAGCATGTTATAAAAATTAACTAGCACCACTTATATTTGTCATTAGTAACTTATCATATTTCTGGCATTAGAAATACTAAATAATCTTGTTTTTTGTTGTTTACAATCATATTTCGTATCACTGCAGATGACCATACCAGGAGCGATCCATTTTTCATTAGATCGGACCATTTTTGAAACGATGAATTGAAATTTGAACACTTTCTGAACGAAAAGAATTATAATAATGAATTTTTTTTTTACTTGCTTAGTTTTTCGTTGCCGCCTTTAATGAATGCTTAGAGGTGGGGAAGCAATGCAGAGTTTTTGATCTATAGCTTCAGAGCTTAAACTAAAAAAAAAACGGGTTCTAATTTCTTTCGCGTTTACTTTTATTTTTCTTCGATCGCATGAAGCTGTTTACCTGAAGCTCAGCTTCGGCTTTTCCAGTTCACCAAATTTCTTAAACATTTTATACAACCTCCTCCGCACACGGTCCTGATGCAGAAATATATGTACATAGATTACCTTACCAAATCTTTTTCATCAATTCAAACCGATCTCCCAACAAAACCTCCATGTTATTTTTCCAATATTTTACGTTATTATATTTCAAGTAAAACATAATCAGTACATTTCGAGTTGATCTTTAATATAGCTTTCAAATTTCTTATGGATTGACATTTTCACGACAGCTATCGTAGGACATACATTCTGGCAGACGAATAAGTCCATTTACATTTGATCGATTCACTTATATTTTGTTTTACCATTTATTCCTCAAAATGAATTAAGTCGAAGTGAATGCTGATAAGTCCTCTCATGTTACCCTCCGTCGCTCATCTTGTCATTTAGTTTTGCTTTTCATCCAACCCATTGCTGACAAATCCCAGAACGCCTCATACTAGACAAACATGTGCCCTCTCCCCCACACTACGTACTTTCGGCAATAAACTAACAAACGATCCAACCTGCTTCTTCAACTTATAGACAATCTTTCGAAAATAACAATAAAAAACAAAAAACTGATCTGGTCCTACGAAATAGCCTTCCATGCAAAATCTAGCCACCTCCCGGTACCAAAACGTCCTCTCCTGCCTTCTTCATCATCCTAATATTTATGCTAATGACATCTCATCCCCGACAACCCAAAGTGACGCCTAAGGTTGAGGTGGCCTCATGACCTCCTCCAAACCAACCAGTATTTCGTTTGTAAGTGAGTTGTGTGATGACTACTAGAGTGTTTTGGCTATTCTGTTTCCTTTTGCCTTTTCCCCCAGAAGGATTAAGATGGCATAAACTTATGTTCTGAGCAATGCATAAACATGCTGTATTAGTTGCTTGTGATCATTTAAAAAATGTATATAGCATCCCCTCAATTATTATCCCCATGATACTTAACTAATTCACTGAACTTTATTTTTAAAATGTTTACAGCAACCAATACATAAGTATTATAAGCAGTGCTTATGACTTCAGTTTAATAGTGACTTGTTTCTTCTGTGCAAAAAAGGCTATTTAGCCAAAATCACTTCACTTGACAAAATAGTGACGGAGCTCACAAGATTTAGCTAGTTGGTTTGAAAGAGGTCACGAGGCAAGCTCCACCCTATGAGATTTTGGTTTTTTATACGATATTTGTAAACAGAAAAAAACTGAACCATTTCCCGAGCGCTGTAGAGAAATGAAACATGGACACTGGGGAGCTGGATGGGCGATGACCATTAAAAAGCAGGAGGCAGTGATTGGAAAACTTTGGAAATTGGATTCGGTCAGATGGGAAATGGTTGCCTAATCCCCGAGGGCCTACCTTGCTAATAACCATCTCTGCTCCGACTCCTATCTCTCTTTCCACTCTTAGCTCATACTTTCACTCATTGGAGGAAAAGTGTTTCCTAACCTATAATTAGCCATTTTATGGCGACATTTATACCGATTCAAGGAAGGAAGGAAGGGTGTACGTACTCCAATGAGTCCTCTCATCGCGACTTAGCAATGAAAAGAACCACACCATCTTGGCAATCATGGTCTAAAGGGACTAATAGCTTATTTATATAAGCTTGGTTGCTATCCCCCCACTCAACCCCTTCTTCTAACCATTTTTAAAAACAGAATATAAACAATATTATACATTGGTAATTAATGGCTCCTTTTTCTGCATAACATATGGAGGATAGAAAATATAAAAACAATTATCGTTTTTTAGTTAAAATTAACAAACAAAAGACGGCACTAGGTGATAGGGTTCACCTTTGGTTTACAAACTGAGAATTGGCCCCCCCTCCAATCCCCTTAAAAATGACAAAATTATTATTCATTACAGATTCTCAGGGAATATATATTCACATATCACATTTTATATGTCCTGCAGCATTGGTACATTCTATACAAGGTCTGCATTCGCTATAAAAGTTATATATTAATACAAGTACAATGATACACAGTGCACTCGGCTTCACTGATAAGACTCTATATATAGCATCCCCTCAATTATTATCCCCATGATATTTAACTAATTCACTGAACTTTATTTTTAAAATGTTTACAGCAACCAATACATAAGTATTATAAGCAGTGTTTATGACTTCAGTTTATTAGTGACTTTTTTCTTTTGTGCAAAAAAGGCTCTTTAGCCAAAATCACTTCACTTGACAAAATAGTTACGGAGCTCACAAGATTTAGCTAGTTGGTTTGAAAGAGGTCACGAGGCAAGCTCCGCCCTATGAGATTTTGTTTTTTTATACGATATTTGTAAACAGAAAAAACTGAACCATTTCCCGAGCGCTGTAGAGAAATGAAACACGGACACTGGGGAGCTGGATGGGCGATGACCATTAAAAAGCAGGAGGCAGTGATTGGAAAACTTTGGAAATTGGATTCGGTCAGATGGGAAATGGTTGCCTAATCCCCGAGGGCCTACCTTGCTAATAACCATCTCTGCTCCGACTTCTATCTCTCTTTCCACTCTTAGCTCATACTTTCACTCATTGGAGGAAAAGTGTTTCCTAATCTATAATTAGCCATTTTATGACGACATTTATACCGATTCAAGGAAGGAAGGAAGGGTGTACGTACTCCAATGAGTCCTCTCATCGCGACTTAGCAATGAAAAGAACCACACCATCTTGGCAATCATGGTCTAAAGGGACTAATAGCTTATTTATATAAGCTTGGTTGCTATCCCCCCACTCAACCCCTTCTTCTAACCATTTTTAAAAACAGAATATAAACAATATTATACATTGGTAATTAATGGCTCCTTTTTCTGCATAACATATGGAGGGTAGAAAATATAAAAACAATTATCGTTTTTTAGTTAAAATTACACAAACAAAAGACGGCACTAGGTGATAGGGTTCACCTTTGGTTTACAAACTGAGAATTGGCCCCCCCCTCCAATCCCCTTAAAAATGACAAAATTATTATTCATTACAGATTCTCAGGGAATATATATTCACATATCACATTTCATATGTCCTGTAGCATTGGTACATTCTATACAAGGTCTGCATTCGCTATAAAAGTTATATATTAATACAAGTACAATGATACACAGTGCACTCGGCTTCACTGATAAGACTCTATAAGGTAATGGGGCTCAGCTTTTTGATCAAAAATTGGTTGCTATAGTAATAAATATGGATTACGTAAGGTATTATTTCCGGGAGGGGCTGAAATATACTTTCTTGAACGAGAATATTATAAATAATTAAATGAATTATAAATAAATGCTATAGTTGCATTAGTAACAAATGAATAAATATAAATTACAATAATCATCCCCATTGATTATCTCAGGCTATTATTATCTTGCAATCAGCCAGAGAAGCTTTTTCTCATAATGTAATTTTTTAAAGATATTTATAATGTGTTATAACTAGTTTTTCTAAATGATCAAAAAAAAACCCAAAATATCGTTTGAACATATAACCAACTACAGTCTTATGTTTCGTCTATTCAGGCGTCCTCAGGACTAAGTTTCGGAACAAGAAACATAATTTTACATGTACAGAAGACAATTACATACAAAGCATAAATTTAATAAATAATAAAACAACACACCTGGGAATGTATCTTTTTTTTTTTTTAACAACAACTTTATTACGGTAAAATTACAATCTGCCTCATTGAGCAATAAGCAATTGTGATAAATGATCTATCCTTAATGTGCGTTTCACTTGTAATTCCACGATAATACCGAATCAGTAACCTAACTACATAAATAAATTAAAAATTAAAAATGGTAAATACATATTACACTAAAAAGTAACTCTGTTTCTACAAGTACCAATTTACAAACTAGATACTATATTTTCATTGTTTGATCAAATTTTATTGTTTGACACTTCTGAAGAATAATTGTTATTATTATTATCCCATGCGATGTTAAATGTTTTATTTGCTGAGGGTTTAATAATCTTATGTGATTTAGAAATAGTCGCCATTTTGTAGTCTTGATGATTTTTATTTGTTTTTTTGAATGTGCTTAAATTCTTTCCATTTAAACGTGTACCGTTTACTGCCCTAGGCGAAGCACTGAATGGGAAAAGTCCTTAAATGAACTTCTCCTAAAGCCTTAGGTACCTACTCCAATATAACCACTATAGCATAGTCTACAGTGGAATTTTTCACTATTCTTTTTGCATTATTTTATTTTTTTAGATGTTTATCTTGTGCTTATGATAGCCTGGCATTAATTATCTGGCATTAGATTGAACAGTTAATGATGGCAAAAAGATAAATTAAGTGCTTGCGTCTACTTCTATTGTCTTGCCCCCTTTGTACAATGGTTCTGTCATTGTTTTTTTTCTGTCGTTCTTTTATTTGTATTTATCCGTTGTTTTACTTTTTGCTATAGAGATTTTGCTAATTGTATACACATATGATACCATTGTTTGTCCTCTTATGGGCTTTTAAGAGTAGAGGAAGAATGGAATTTGTTGTCATGTGATCAGCAGCTTCGCTTAAATACTGTTAACATTCATAATATCAAGAAATTGTATATTTAAAAAAATTCTATTGTTTTTTTTTTTTTTTTATGACTTCTTGTCATTTTGAATGTTAACAGTACTTAAAGATTTTGTGTTATTGCTCGTCTGTAAACAGCCTGTTTCTTTTGTACTTGTTCATTCCTGTTGACTTCAATATTATGTTTTAAAGGGTTGAATTTAATATTTTTCACTTGTAGATATAACATAATATAAACGTTTGCTATTAAATTCTTAGAACAATAGTGAAGATACGAAGTCTAGAAATTATAGCAATCTATAAATTACTTCTACAATATTTTTGTTTATATGAAAATCAACAAAGAAATAAGGGGTTTTGTGTTTTTCACTTCTTAAACCCGTTTTTTCATCGGCATCATGTTAATAATTTTTTGTCCATTTTGGACCCTTTTTTCCTATCTAGTTAAACACTTGGTAGCTTCCATCAGTAGTCGAATCACTGATGACAAACGACTCTGAAAAATATGCATTTTCTCGGAGTGAATTTACTTTTTTTATAATTCATTTATTATTTAATTTATGTTGAAAAGTTAAAACTCTGCTTTGCAAATTATTGCCGACAGAAAAAAAAAAATGCATTAAAAGTTAAAGTTATTACCCCCGGATTAGTTTTAATTTCCTATATATGTGTTTAGTATTATTATTTTAAACATTTAATGTAATACTGTTAGAATTTCAAATTTTTATCGCATTTTAAAATTGAAGCGTTGTTATTTATTACAATTGTCGGGTTCAGAAGTGCGAGGGCCCAAGGTGGGGCGCAGACGCCCGCCGCCGGCTAGGGTTGCTACAACCAATAGCAGCAGGGAGGGAGGGAGGGAGGGAGAGGGAGAGGGAGAGGGAGAGGGAGAGAGAGGGAGAGGGAGAGAGAGAGAGAGAGAGAGAGAGAGAGAGAGAGAGAGAGAGAGAGAGAGAGAGAGATAGGGAGAGAGGGAGAGAGAGAGAGAGAGAGAGAGAGAGAGAGAGAGAGATGAGAGAGAGAGAGAGAGAGAGAGAGAGAGAGAGAGAGAGAGAGAGAGAGAGAGAGAGAGAGAGAGAGAGAGAGAGAGAGAGAGAGAGAGAGAGAGAGAGAGAGAGAGAGAGAGAGAGAGAGAGAGAGAGAGAGAGAGAGAGAGAGAGAGAGAGAGAGAGAGAGAGAGAGAGAGAGAGAGAGAGAGAGAGAGAGAGAGAGAGAGAGAGAGAGAGAGAGAGAGAGAGAGAGAGAGAGAGGGAGAGAGAGAGTGAGGGAGGGAGGGAGAGAGAGAGAGGGAGGGAGGGAGAGAGAGAGAGAGAGAGAGAGAGAGAGAGGGAGGGAGAGAGAGAGAGTATTTTTATATTTTAGCTTCAATAAGCTTCATGTATTTCCAGTAATCTTTTTACTGACATAAATAAAATCTTTTAAAGTCAACGTTAGTACAGAAGAAAACGAATGTCTATCATTGAATTCTGTGTTAAATAAATTTAAATCCAGCAGCTTCTCCTCATGTAGCTCTAACCTATACACCATATGAGAGAAAGCCCCGAGATAAATGAATTGCTAAAAACACACACATGCAAAAAAACAGCTACAGTCACCTTCTAAAACCCACGGCGATTAATTTCCAGTTTATTTTATTTATACCCCCTGAGATTTTTATTTATTTGGCCAATAGAGGTGAACAAATCAAGTCACTCGAAGATAGACCTCGATCATGAACGCTCATTCAATCAAAAACTAAATAAAAAAGGTGTAATGACGATTTTTTAAAATTAGTTTCAGTTAATTACCGCGATGATTATACTGTTTTTATTTCTTTATTGAATAATTTCCTTTTTTTATTCGGCTTTCCATAATCAACTTCTTTGATTAATCATTATTTATAAATTTTATTTCAGTGTTTGTTTTTAATGATAGTTCCTCAGGTCATTCTGTATCAGTAGAGTAATACAATTACTACAGCGATGTTTGAATAGTGGAATTTCCTTCCTTTAAATGTACTATCTACTTTTATTAAATTTGTAATGATTAGAGCAACTGGTTCGAGATAAAAATGCTCTTGATAACATTTAGCCGTATTTTCTTTCTCGCTCTATATTATCAGTATTACTACTTCTAAAAAAAAAAAAGAAGAGAATTGGTTTGATATTTTAGTGTTTATTAATTAATATATGTCACTTAGTTAATTAAAAGAGTTTAAGAGTTAAAAGAGTCACAATTTTTGTTACAACTGTTTATTAATGAAAATTTCTGTTTTTTAACTCTTGCTGTCTTCAAAACCATTGGCTCAACGGAAAAAAAGGAATACTAATATTTTAATAGGCAATTTTGTGAACTTTAATTTTGTACATAAAGTACATTTTTCTATATAGTTTGTGAGATATTAAAACCTTTAAACCCCCTTCGTTGCTTGGATAAATAAATGTGAGAACCACAGTGAGTTACTGATCTTATGAGATTGGAATTGAAATTATTTTAGAATAACTAATGAATAAGAGAAAGGTAAATTTATGATAAGTGGAGATGTTAATATTTATATAAGGTTTTAAATAATTAAAGATACATAGAGAACCGATATAATGTAAACAATATGACAGTTATTATTCTGTGAAGGCATTGTAGATGGGGAAGTTATTAAATTTACATACCTAGTGTGTGATGGGTGGAGTGAGATGTCGCCTGCTTAAACCACACTGAAAGAATGCGGGGACAAAGGGACAGGTGGTGGGGCATTTTTCAAAATCAAAAATTATATTGTGTATACAGTTCTACTGTAATTGCTCTATTTGCGTGTATGTGTTCGAGATTTGTGGTTGCTGTGACATACCTTCTTTCGTTTCCTGTTATCAGGACTTGACGCAGAGATATATATAATATATATATATATATATATATATATATATATATATATATATATATATATATATATAAAGTATTCATAAGAATGAACTCATGTTAAAATAAGATATATTTTAATTAATAGATAATGGGTCTTACCTACCTGACTAACTGACTTTTGCCAAAGCAAAGTAATTAGCTTTGGTTTTCAAGAATCCTTCGTAACACGCTACAAAAGAAAACTCGCAGATAATACGGATTACCTCAGAGGACGGTTTTTTTTGTTTTTTTTTGTTTTTTTTTAGTATGCTAGAATTTAAGTAAACGCTGTTCTGTAGGTGAGTCAGGAAGCTCCCGCCATCCTGTACTCAGGTTCTTTAATGGGTTCTCGTTGTTTCCTCTACTCGTGAATGGTTTTCTATTTCCTTCTTTTTATTTGGAGTTTTACGCCATTTTCTACTCAGCCCAACTAGGGGAGAAAAGGTGGCCTATTTAAAAATATTTCAATTATTGCTTTTCATAGCTTGTGGTTGTTGCCCGTTACATCAAACGTGTTACTTTCGTATGTCTTTTCAATGACGGAAGTCGTAAAATCGATTCAATTTCTCTGAAATTTTAAAAGTTTCATTCAGAGTATTAATACTCAAAAAGAGACATTTTACGTTGATACTTTTATATTTTAAGTAGTAAGGTCAAGTCTCCCCAATTAATCTTTTTATTTACATAACATCTACTGTAAACGTTTCGACTTTCCAGGTATTATGAGGACTGCAGTTTATAACAAGATATGTAAAATTATTTGTTTAAAAGAAACAATGATATTATACAAGAAATAGAATGCAATGATATTTAATTTGATAAACTAACATACATAACACAATTAATAACAAATATGTAAAATATATTATCTATTTCAAATTTTGTTGATACATTTCTGTATATACCGAACTTTACTGTCAAACAAATTAAAATATAAAATATAGTAAATCGATTGGGTGAAAAGAAACTTTATTAAAAAAAATCTATTTTATGAAATGGCATACGAACTTACTTAGATAATTAATAACAATGGAAAAATGCACATTTGTGTGTAAACAAACCATTAATTACAGTATTGGGTGAAGTTACGTAGCTTATATGTATACGTAAATTATACGAGGAAGAAATATTAACGTTACCTAAATCAAATTAAACGATTAATAGTACTTGATGATAACTACAAAAATAAATAAAAAATTATAGCTAAATCAGAAACATGCAGTAATTTCTTTAAATAATTTATTAATAAAAACAGCAAACCCTCAAAAAAATTGATCAGAAATTTTAAATGTATATTTCACCACACCTCTAAATACAATAATGGGAAGTATGGGATGTAGCCACGGTCAAGAAGAAACATGAAACAACCTTTAACGTGCCCTCAACCCAAAGGTGGGGGAAATCGATACTACAAATATTAATTAGCTGCTGAGCTTGAAATTGCAAAACCTTAAAAGTTAGCTAAACGAGATCGATTTTTTCACATTGTTTTTTTTTTTTATCCATGCTTCACCTTATTGTATCATAACCAAACGCTAATTTGCATATCTCACGCAGTTGTCGGGTATATATTAAAACTTTCATATTTACCTGAAAGTAGTATGAAATCTTTATAACCCCTATTTCAGAACATACATAATACATAGAAAGACAGACGAAAGATGAATGCCTCATTGAAAGTAGTCTGTTCTTTAGATTCTATTATATCTGAAATTTTTACACTTTTCAGAGTGCTCGTTTAAGTTTTACGGCATTATAGGTATCAAATATTTAATATATACCAAATATTACCCCTAACTTTCTGTGTATATTAATTATTAAAACGATTACATTACATACAAATATTATATTGATATGTTAGTACTTATAGTAAAATTTATGTAGCTCAAAGGATGGTTTACTAAGAAAAGCCTTTCATATTCGAAGTAGAAATGTCTTGGCTACTATGTGGTTTTTGCATTGATTTTTATTTCAAGCTTCTGTGTAATACATGCACGTACGGAACTGCTTTTAGCTAATCACGCAACGCAGAATCGATTATGAATTTTAATCGCGACTTTCTTCCATAATTAAGCAATATTTTTTTGTTCTAATATATTGTTATAAACTAACATTCATCGTATCTATTATGATGATTTTAACTTAATCCCCTTCCAAAGAGACGAGATACTGTGTAATTGAGTAATTAATTGGTTATTATATTAGATCTTTATTAGAAAATTACATTTTATTTATACAGCGTTATTAATTGTGATGTAAGAATTCAGTCATACCTATGTAGAATTCAATTCATACTGACATCTATACCATATATACATACAAATTCTACTCACGAACCAAGGGACTCACCCGAAGGAACTGGTTTGACACATAGGATTGAAGCATTAGATAAAGGGTATGACGTAAAGAGATTTTAGGTTAGAAAGCAAACCTGCGCGCCATACCCGGTCAAAAGTCTGAGCTACGCCTAAAAGGCACCCGTGCAGAGGATATATGATCAACAACGTGGAGGGAGGCCAGTGTTGAGTAATGGAGTGTCTGAAGTGGAAGCCAACTTGATAATTTAGAAGTAGGTTTTTGGGTTCAAATATTGGCAAGAGGCGTTTGATTAGGATTCCTTAAATAACTTCTCAGAGCATTGGAAGTAGGATGATTAAGCGGTAAGATGAGGGATCATTAGGCAATTTTCCAGCTTTCTGAAAGGGGACAATAATGGAATATTTCCAGTGAAGAAGGTAGTGAGCGGTTGTTAAAATATAATTAAATATGAAGGTGAGGAAAGCTTGGTTGGAGTTGCCAAAGTTGGTTGCTTTCGGTTGGAGTCGTCAAAGGATTTGAGCATACTCGTGAGAATATCATACTGTGGTGAGTTACGGAGTGGTAGGTGGCTTAAAAGTCACTTGATCTTAAACGGATTGAGTGCCTTTCGAGGAAATGAAAAAAGAATCGGAGAAATAAGGGGACCTTCAAAATTAGCTGCTTAGGGGGGGGGGTGCTGTGCGAATGCTTCATATCTTTCTCTATCTGACGCGGCTCAGGACACATCGCCACAAAAGGGCTGTGGTTGGACGACATGTCATCGAGCCACGCAGTGGACGAATTTATCGTGGTTGGTGAAAAATCGAGAAGGTCGGGATTTCGTTAGTTATTTGCAAGCCAATAGGTAGAGTCCAAGGTGATGTACAGGAGGCCGAGAATGCCGCAACAGAAATGAAAGAGGAAGGATCAGCGGTATGTGCAGAAAAAGGGGGTGGTGGCTGAAGGAAGGAGACCTAGCGGGAGTAAGGAGGACTAATGGACGAATTTTTGAGAGGGATTGGGGAGTCGTATTGCCAGATATACATGGATGACCTCCTGGTCTTCAGTCAAGATGAGGTAGAACATCAGGACCATCTACGACATGTTTTTGACAGAATTAGGCTATTCGGGCTGAAACTGTCTGCGGAGAAGTCGCTTGTGGGGCAAGAGCAGGTGAGGTTTTTAGGCCACATAATTTCCAGAGAGGGAGTGCAACCCGATCGTGGGAAGGTGGAGGATATCCAGCGGATGACCAACCCGAAAGACGTCAAAGGAATCCGGCGCTTAAACGGATCCCTGAACTACTACCGCAGATTCGTTCCAGAAATGGCGGAGTACCTCGTCCCTATTAACAATCTCCTTAAGAAAGGACAAAAAGTCGTCATTACCCCGGTAATGGAGAATAATATACGACGTTGCATGGAGCGGCTACAGGGGGAGCCTATAGTATTGTTTCCAGATTTTGCACTCCCCTTCATGATTACCACAGATGCCAGTCAATATGTGTTGGAGGCGGTACTCTCGCAGGATTGCGACGGAGGGGAGTGACCGATTGCATACGTGAGCAAGCGCCTTACTGAACCCGAGAGTAGATATAGCGTGCTAGGACGCGAATTACTGAGGATCGTATGGGCGATAGAACGTAGGAAGTTTCGGTTCAAACGGACCATCGACCCCTCTAATGGATGGGAAAACTGAAAGAGTCTTCATCGCGGATTACCAGATGAAAAGAGTTCCTCAGTCAATACAACATCGACATTATTTACAAACCGGGGAATGAGAACGTCGTGGCCAATTGTTTATCCCGCGCGTTGGTCGTGAATGCGATTGAAGAGGAGATTCCGGGACCATCACTAGAAATCCACCAATTCGTCCAGCAATGGTCACCGGGCCAGGAAGGAGAGCGAGAGAGGACTCCAGCCAATAATGTCCCGAGTGACAAAAGTTCAGCGGGGGAGACGCCATCGGACATAGAGGACGTTGACCCCATCATAAATGGCAAGAGGTGAAAGATCATTTGGCTCATTTTAGAAAACTTCCGGGCTCTTCAAGATGGAATTTGAGAAGTACGGCTACTGCAATATCATCAAGTTCTGGACGACACCGGGGATCAATGACGATATGATTTGCCGCACCCTGAAGGACGCATCTACTCCAGGGAAGACAAACCACATGTACGTGGGAAATGCGACCATCTGGGATCGCATCAAACACCTGTGGAGAACGGAGTGGATTGTAGTCGATCGTACGTTCGTCCGATGTACCCTGAAAGTGGAGACTGTAAAACAAGAAACGCGGCAGAGAGAAGTGACCCTTGCATTCCACCAAGGCAGGACAAACCACCGGGGAATCGACGCTACCCTGCAAGCATTGAAGAGGAGATATTCCTGATGGGGCATGAAAGACACAATTGTGAGAGTTATTGGTACCTGCGACACATGCCTCACCACGGAATATGATCGCTACCCCCCCCCTCCCCCCAGAGCAATACAGGAGGAGACACCGACGACAGACCGACCGTGGAAGGATTTGGAGGTGGACACGTTCACATGGAGGGGATACAAATGGGTCAACATCGTTGACAGATTCAGCAAAACATCGATGGCCCATCTGATAGCAGAACGATCAGTAGAGGAAGTCCTAAGGGCACTACGCACATGGTTCTAATTTTATGGCGCACCAGACACGATAGCTTCCGACGCCTAAAGGTAGTTGAGCGCTGAAATCAGTGCTGAGGTGGTGGCCTTCGAGACCCGTTGGCATCTCAACACCCCAGGACACCCGAAGAGTCGAGGAGACGTAAAGGGGCTGCACAGCACGCTCAGCGACCACCTACAAATTTACCATGGGGAGAAGGGGTTAGAACCTAACGTGGCGATGGAAAAGGCAGTTATCGCGTATAACCACTCAATCCATTCTGCCACCGGTTTCTTTCCGTTCGAGACGCTGTTCGGCCTTTGAAGATGCTGGCGCGATGGCAGGAGTACGGTGGTCGATGAAGAACTAGCGGCGTGCGTAGTCAGTATTCGGTAGCGCTACGGAAACAGTGGGCGACCGTTCGGGGACGGCTTGAGGACAAGAAACGGTGGTGGGTGGCGCGCGACAACATCCAAGTCCGAGATATTCTGGGCAATCTTAAACTCGGCACGCTCGTGTACCGGAGAAAAGGGTCCAACAGGGGTAAGGAACTAGTGCGGTACGAGGGTCCTTTCCGAGTGATCGCTATCCGCGAACATAACGTGGTCACGGTCGAAAGCATTACTCCTCCGATCAAACGGTGGATGGTACATAGGGAACAGCTCAAGTTTCCCGCGGAGGAGCCTGGGTGCCCCGTGGTCAACAAATAATTCTGGTGTGCGTCGCAGGTGACGGAGATCAATTTGAGATACGCGACCTCCGGTACCAGTCCCGAGAGGCATATATATTTTTTTATTGTTTTATTAATGTATGGGTCCGTGCTGTGATTTTAGATATACCTGGAAGACGTTTTTTTTTCTTTTCTCATTTTTTTTTCTATAGATACATAACTGATGTTGCATGTTATGTGTTTACGGGGAATGTCCGTAAAGTGGTAGGGGGGAGTTATGGCTAGTGGCACGGCAACGTTAAGCAAGCCTAATACCACATAGCCGAAGGCAAACAAGCCCGTAATGATGTGTATAGGGATCAGGAGTAGAATAAAGCCAGTTATAAAACAACCAACTGTGTTGCATCATTAACCTCCTTATTCTTTCTTTTTTTTGATCGTCTAAAACCGGGAGACGATAACTTATATACTAATAAATATACTGGTAATAGTTTTGATTGATTGGATTACTTTTAGTTGTATTGCAGACACACATAGAAACGAATGACGATTATCCCTTACCTGTTCGAAAATATAGCCGCTCTCTTAGGGCTAAAACTAATTTCATTCAATTATATTGGCTTGGAAACCGACGGTGGGAAATAAAATGAATATTGAAATGATAATTACAACAGATTAAGATTAAACAAAAAGAAAAAGTTTTCTTTCAAATTATAATCCCTTATTTCTAATTAAAAATTGAACTTTTGAATTTGAATTATTCTTGGTTACTTTTGGTCAGTCCTATTGTGATCCACTACCCTTCAGTTTTGGTCAAAATTTAGTAATGGCTTATATAACATACGACTCAAATTTATTTATGATTTACCCTTGAATAACCGTTATTCATCAGTTTTGACTAAAACTTATAATTTATAAACAAGATGTTAAGTCATGACGAACCGATATTCATTAATCAAGAAGAATGAAAGGGAACAGATATTCATCAGTTCTTATCAAGAATTAAAAATTTGTTAAGGTTTATGGATGAAGAATCGATATTCGTTAGTCGAGACTAACGTTTAACAAGTATTAAATAAATCAAATAACTAGCCAACTGTGGTAGACACTGGTCTAGTTGCTAAATCGAAGTAAATTTATTTTAGTCGTTTCGATGAATTGCCAATTATATCGTATCGATCATTGCCATTGCCTCTGTTACTTGGCGGTGGCTAAATTTTTTTTTTTTTTCGGTAGACATTAATACATGGGCAAAATAGGATTTCTAAAAATAAATAAAAGGAACATGACAGGACTTTACATGATATCATGGAAATGGAAATAAAGTGACGTTTCTATATGTCAGAGATAAAAATACGAAATTTTATTTATCAGTTTTTTCCCCTCTGCTTCTCTCGTTTCGGCTATGTATGATAAAAAAAAACTGCTTGCCATTCATAACTAAAAAATATGCATGACGAAACCTGAAATATGTCGCACACTTTTTATTACGTACTAATGCATCTGTTGAAAAACCAAATAATACAAGGCAAAAATAAAAATTATATACATGGAAAACATAGAAGAATCACCTATCCGGTTCTCTTTTATTCACTGTCTCTAATAGACTATACAAATTTTCTGCTAATCTTGTTCATTTATTAAAAAAATTGTTACAGCTAATTTGTTTTACATCTTTATTGCTTTAGTCTTGAAGTTTCGGTCAGAAGAAGTTGACGACGAGTTGATTTGGTGAAACTATCCCTTATAGACTTCTTTAATACTGACACAGGTCCGGAATGTTTAGTAGTTAATATTTTCTGTTAAAATAATAAAAGAGTTATTCAACGGTTCAATTCCAGACCCTCTTATCACGAATGTGTATGGACGCAAAATAGCCTGATAATCGAAACTGTCCTGTTAACATTTAAATAAACTTCTCCTTATTTCACTTTGACATTCTTTTGCCATGTAATATTTCTCTTTAGTTACCCTGATTTGATTTTTAAAATTGTATCTTTAGTATTATTTAATTTTTTTTTTTATAACATTTTATTGTATAGTTAACTTGGTAGGAGAATAATTTGTCTTCAATCAATCTCTCTTTTAAAATAAGCATTAACGAACGTAAACAGGGGGATTCCTTTATGAGGTTACTTTCACCTAAGGTTTAGACATTTGAATATTTATGCCTGCCTTATGGTGTAATGTGGTATCTAGTCCCAATTATTTATGCTCTGAAGGTAAAAAATGATTTTTGTTAAAACCAGCTAAATAATCAACAAACCATGGCAGTCCATTATCGATCCTCGAATAATAAAGGTGCTGTCGATACTGGCCTAGATTTTCATTCGATACGCAGTGAAGCTCCTCTATTCGGAAAGAAATTATCGATGCCAAACACTTACACTTAGAGCCCACTTCACCCATTACGTGTATTGATAAATAACCATTTATCTGATAACACCGGTCAATATTATCTGAACCCCGTTAGCCAACAACAGACGGTTTGCCTTTGATGACATTTATTTTTTCGTTCCATCTCGAACGAGTTTTCCATATGTAATAGTCTATTGGCCATTTATAATGTATGACTAATTTTTTTTTTTTAAATCATCAACAACATGCATTATTGCCATATATATTTTATGATCAAAATTCAATGAGCAATATATAAAATGTTCTCCTCGTGCTGCATGCGCAGATGCATTGGAAGGAGGTAATATTTACAAAAACAATTTTCTATTTCAAGTTAAAATCTGCCTTTCATTGGGCAATAAGTGACTGATTCACGGGAGGGATCGTACATACAGTATTTACAAACGGACCAGAGATCTCCCAAATCCACATGGTTGTCTCTTCCCACGCATACGAAAGAGAATGCGGAGTTTTAGGAAGTCCCAACAATCCTCCATCAGCCGCGTCACCGGATATGAGTTAGTGGTGACTGACCACGAGGGCGAGCACCACAGACGCTTAGGTCATGATAGAAGAAACTGGCCATTGCCAGGACTGCACATCTTTATGGCAGGTCACGAGGGAACTCCAAAGCAGTCTCCAAGCAGGATTGTAGGGATGTGTGGCGTAGTGTAACGACTTTGGTAGGAGATTAGGGTGGTTCGATAGGTTACTATACTATTATTATACTTGGGAGGGTTGAGTTCAAGAATTTAGGGTTTATTAAAACCGTTATGAAGGGTTTTGTAACTGACGTAACAAGGGGGATTAATTATTGTTCTCAGGACTTTTGATTGAAAGGATTGGATGCGCTTGATGTTCGACTTTTTTGTAATCCCCATATCCAGATCGGCTTTAATATAAACTTTTTAATATAGTAATTTATTTTCTATTGAGAGATGGGATGTCCTTAGAAGTAGTCTGTACAGTTGCCCAAAGTGTCTTTTTAGTTATTGTATTTTTAGCCTCGTGTGTGGGTTCCATGTCAGCTTTCTGTCGAGATGGAAGCCCAAATACCGTACTGTCTCAGAGACAGGAAGAGGAATCGAATTTAAAAAGACTGGGGGCAGAGGGTAAAGGTTATGTGGGCAAATTTTACTTTATTAACTTCGATTCGTCATTGGTTTTTGAAGGTTATGCTGTATTGGTGGTAAAAGATTCTGTGGTAAATATCTTTTGAGCTTGTAAAGCACACCTGCGTGCCAGACCCCGTCAAAAGCTTGTGCTATGTCCAGAAAGGCAGCGGTGCAATACTGTTTGGTTTCAAGGGCTGAGGATATGTGATCAGCAATGCGAAAGCCTTGTTGAGCAGTGGAATTTCGTAGAAGGAAACCAGACTGGTGAGTATGAAAAATGTTTTTATATTCAACAATTGGAAGTAGACATTTTAATAGGAGTTTTTCGAGGATTTTTGAGAGGATCGGGAGTAGTCGCTAATTGGACGGTAAGATGAGGTGTTGTTGGGTAGTTTACCGGGTTAAGCGAATAGGACAATAATAGAATGATTTCAGATGAGAGAAATAGGCGACGTTCGGAAAATGCAGATAATGGAATTATAAATAAAGGTTTGAAAGATTATGGCTTTAGGAGGACGTTTTTGGATAATTTGAGGAGTGAGGAGATCCTATCCTGGAGATTGAGCAATAGGTATTATTTCCTTATTTATTTATTTGTGAGACATTTCTTCACGCCACGTCACGTTTTTGTATCATCAGTGCTGCCTTAAAACAGTCTTTTAATCAACTTCAGAATCGTCTTATTTTTTTTCTTTTATTGTCATTCGATCTTCCTTCATCATTTTCGGTCTGCAGCCTCCCGTTCTTCCTTATTTCGTTTTCCCATTTATTTCATGTTGTTATTTTTTGCGTTATTAATAACATAATTAAGGTCGTTAGGTATAATGCAATAAGGTCTGTTAAAACTTATCCTCATTTTCTCTCCAGTCATTTGACATCTATTATTAGAAAAACAGATTACGTAATGTAAGACCAGTATTGGTTTACACGTTCATGCATTTAACGTATCAATCACTTATGTGACTTTAGAAACTTCACCAGTTTCTTGATTTCCTCCTCAACATCATTCAATTCTTTTTGATGTAATGCAAAGTATGTTTGGAAATTTGAATCTCATGACATGCATTACAAAGAGAAGCCTTCCTTGTATGAGTTACCTCCTCTCGGCGGGTATTTCTTGAGGAGGTCCGTAGGCGGTTTTAGATAAGGAGTTGAGCCATTTGCTTGTTCTCACTTGTAAAAAACCATTCTCTTAGCCTCGGACAACACATTTGTTCCATTCATTAACTTGCACTAATAGGAGTGGAGTACCTTCATTGTAACCCAACTTTGACAAAACATGTACATTTTCGTTAAACTTTGTGTTTTTATCACTATGCACTCAGAAAATAGTAACCTTTCGGTTTTAACTTCTATTATTATAGCTTTATACCAAATTAATTTCATGGCGTATGGCTTTTTCCAAAATTTGTCATGAGCGGACTCCAGTTAAATTATAACTACCCGAAGGGCTTCGCATTTTCCAGTCTTTTGATTTTATTTCAGTTTTCAAATTTAATCGGTAGGAAGTGTAATTTACTGACCAATTCTTTGAAGTTAAATGAGCACTATGCCAGTTAAATCATCTTGTCGATTTAAGTCAAAATGGCGTCGTTCAATTCCCCTAGTTACCGATTGTGTGTCCTTCGCTCTTTGTACTTTTCTTCCTTTAAGATAGATATTTTAAAATAAAATTATTATCGTACGGGAAATGCCAGTGAGTTCGCTTCCATATTTACATCGGTTGAAAGGGTCGACCTTTTCCAAGCCGTCTGGCCACTCAACTTTAAACACGGGAGCATTGAAGGTTACAACGACACCAGGGAGCTGTCATTTTCACCTTAGGTTAGGATTTGATTATTAATCAATTATAGGTGATAGTTAATTGTTTATTAATTTATACATTTTTGGCACCTTATTTTGTTACTCTAATTTTTGAGCCTGTTACGTATGCTAGCACCGGATCAATAATCATTGCCGATTAGATCTATGTTTTGCGTTGATATTTGTAGCGTTATATTTTAAATCTATCTTTGTGTTCATTCATTTTGTTGATCTAATTAAGTATCAAAATTGTCTTGTAAGCTAATAAAAAAAAATCATAATAGCTAAAAATTCGACCTAAAACAAAATACAGCCGTTACTTGTTAATTATTGGGGTCCCGCCGCAGATAGGCAACCAACCTCCTTCTTCTCTCTGCTGGGGACTACTATACTAGGGACAACTAGAGTATCGACAAGGATAAAGTGCTGTATTTCTGTTCTATAAATAACCTGCAAACAAATGTGTTTTACCCATAAAATGCTGCGTCAACAGGAAAAGGTATGTACTAATGGACATAATATTGAATTATATTTTTTATTTAACGGCGTTATACGAGGGGATTTAAAGTGAAAAGTGGACGAGTATTATATCACTGGTATTATGGTGCGGTTAATAAGTACTATAAAAGCAATTGATTAAATCGCACTGTATTAAATTAAAAGTAAAGTGATTTATATTTCTGGCTTGATTCTTATTTGCTTACTTAAGTCGATTTTTTGGCACCTGGAAAATTTTTTAGATATTTTGTCCACTATGTCCTCAAAGGTAGGAGACTTATAAGAACTTTGAATCTTTTTTGCTTCCTTAGCTGTAGTGACCTGACAAAGCTTAAAGTTTGACAAAAATAGATTGATTTGTTTATGAAGTTAGTTTTTTCTCTATATTATGTTTTTCAACCAAAATCCATTTAGAATATTTCTTGGTGAGGCAGAATATACTATTACGATTTCAGATATATAGTTTTTTATCTTTTGAAGCAGAGACCCTCCGTTAGGGCTTGGATATATTTTTTCTTTGTTTTTATTCTTGAGTTTTTAATAGACTAGTAGTCCTTGACCTTTATTTGAACCAACTATTGGATGTAATGGTTTTATATTGTGCCCAGATTCAAGAGAAATATAAACAATGGCAGATGATTCTTTTTGGAGATTTTTCATCATTTCCTTTAAAGAATTCACTTCCGGCTTGCTCTACGGTTGATTTCAGGAGTTTATTTTCATATTGGCAGCTTTATATCTACATGCTAATATCCAGTTTGAAGCCAGAACAATATTGAGGAATAACCATTTATAATATCGAACTAAAAGTAACGTTAAATCAAACAGCTGGTTTTCTCTAACCATAACAACATAACCTTTCCCAATGGCAGTAGCCGTTGTCGAATAAGGTAAAATGGTGCACTTGTTTTTCCCACCTACCCCGTTCGAAGAATAGGTCAAACAATCTCGTGTTCTAGACAGCTGACTATACTCACCACCTCTCCCAGATTCCAAGGCAAGGACGCCGATGGAATGTAAATATGTACGCCGCTTTCAAACAGGTGAAAGGCTTCGTGGCATTAAACAGTACGTCCATTCATTCGCCTTCTTGGTATTTTCTCTGCGTATGATAGAACAAACATACATAATTGCCGAGTCCGACGTGAGAGCCCGGTTCATGATTTGGGTCATTTTCAAATATTGTTGAAAATAAGATTTTCAGCGACCGAGATGGTTCAATAAATAAAAGAGGAATTGGCGTTCAAGATCATTTAAAAAGCGTTAAAAAAACTGACATCTCTCGATCATTTCTTTACATCTACTTCTTTAATTTCGTCTCTGCTTATTTTAAAGTATAAAGTTTAGTTAATGAATTATGAAGAAAATCAAATTATTGATAAAAATGAAAAAAAAAAAAACGGCTCAAAGTAATGTTAGCCTGAACCAAAATGTCAAACGAACATGTCGAAAGGTTCTGAGAAAGGTCACAGTCTTAATATCGTGTTCTGTTCGGGTCTCGAATGCCTAAGGAAACAAATCTTACATTAGCTAATCTCTATTTGGTTATATTACTGATTTTTAGTTATGATTTGAAATGATTTGACGGTGGCATTGCCAAGGTCGTCGATTGAAGGTAAGAACTCCTGACAAAAAAAATTAAAAAAACACTAAGTTCTGATACATTAATGAAGGACACTCAAAAATAGTTTCGAAGATACCAATAAATAAATGTTTTGAGAACTAACAATAGATACGGGTTAGCTTCACCCAATAATCACACCACTAAATGTACTTGGAACTGTTAAAATTAAAAACTGATAACATCCCCTAGTTTTGCCCTGGTAGGTATATTGTTCCTTATGGCTTATTGGTTGTGTATTAAGTTAATTTATGAGCAGAATCAGAGAATTATTATGTCTCCTTAAGCCTACCACAATGCAGTCATGGCCAAATAACGCCAAGGCTTGTTTGTTTACGTTGTTTTGGTTTATAAAGGGAATGTGGTTTACAAACCGGAATGGATTTCTATACATCCTGACGTGCTTTGCCCCTTTTTTTGGGTTTAGTAGAGTTTTTCAAAACCAATATGTTACGGTGTAGGAACATGAACCGTTTGAATCTTTCGTACTGCAAGAAATGCATATTAAATATCTCTGACATTTAAATGTTAAATACAGAAATTCATCACTACAAAAACTCATTTATAGAAAAAACAAGTCATTTAAAAACTCTGATTGAATCAAATATGTTCAGTCATGGCGTAAGCGTTGTCATTTACAGTATGTCGATTCTCATTGGTTGAAGTGAAACAATCTAGAATGTTCAAGAATGATCTAATTTAGATTGGATCATTAAAAAGAGATTACTCTAGACAACCGGTCTAAGCAGCCACCAGACATAGAAATTCTGTGTGACACAAGATACTACAGAACAGCCACTGACTAATTGCCTGTTACTGATAAAGCGTTACTGTGTCGCAGCCGAGGCAATCTCTTCACTATTGCTTGTTTCCATACAACTTCGTAACAGTTTAAATCACGTTTAATGAAAGTTTCGATAATCTGAGGTAGGTAAATAAAAATAATATTCATACTAATAATACATTTAGTAGAAAAAATCGTCGTAACAATGTCAATTAAAAAAAAATAATTTGCCCAGACGCATCTTGCAATGAAATTATTCAGCTTAGTGAAAAATTAAGATCTAGCAATTAACATTATACTTTTATTACGTTTTTTATTACGCTTGCGTTTTCAACGATCCGTCGGTCAGTCTGTTATGGTTTCGTGATTCCCCTTTACATGCTAGAGACAAGAAATTTAACGTGGATATCACTCGATATCGGGGAGTGGACCCCATTTGATATGGTCTAGGGAAACATGGAAATTACATACGCTTCCATTAAGGCTGTTTAATTAACCACACGATATTAATTCTGATTAAAAAATCCATTATATAATCAAATTAAATATCTACATTTAATTAAATATGTGTAAAATTAATTACATTTTTTTAAAATATATTTTTTGTAAATGATTAAATAAAACCGTTTAAAATAACTTGTAAAAGAAATCTGGACCGAAAATTGGACTCCTCCTGAGAGTGGTTCAAGCAGTAAACGAAGTATTGTGCCGTTTGATGATTGTTAATTGTCTATTTTCACATAGTTGCATGTTCCTCCCACGAGTGATACACTAACGTGAAATGTCACAAGGACAGTGAAGCAGATCAGGTGCCCATGGTTAGACATCACGACGGAAATAAAAATACTGCTTCTATTGGAGGAAATAGATGGAGACTATAAACTCTCAAAGAAGCCCGATGACTTTAGGCACTAGCTGATGAGTTTAGTCACTAGCTGATGAGTTTAGTCACTAGCTGGTGAGTTTAGGCACTAGTCTACTACAAAGTCCCTCTCTATAGAAGTTTTCATTTGCACGATCTGTTCAGATGCACTCACAAATTTGCTTATATGTTAAACTATATCAGCTTTACATTTCGTAGTGTGTTCTCGCTTTATTGAAAGGTAGGTCCACGCTAGTGTAAATACCCGAAATCATGAGCTCTCGATGTTATAGAATACCGTGGAAGTCGGCTTCCGGCCTTGAATTAGCGCACTCTCGTTCATCGAAAATACTAGATCCCCAACATAATAAGTACAGGGCAATGATTTTTCCAACAAGCAAGATTGTCTTTCGAGTTGACAAGTTCGCCGCCGGACTACGACGAACCAGACTGTAAGAGTAACCTTTGGCTGAAGTAATTTAGATTTCTAAATGGACCTTGTGACCCTGTGAGTGATTAGAAGATTGCTTTTATCCGGCATATTATTATAGTGGTGGGGGGTTGAAATCCTTGCCGTAGTTGATAAACATCCGTTTGGAATTTTTTCGGAAGTGACCCATAAATAATAATTGGTTTAATAACCACAGCCTCTATGATTAAATGAGCTAAAAGGGCGAGAACTATAAGTTAACTCCTCCGGGCCTGATATACTTGTTTATATAATTTATCTTACTACTTTTTGAATATGCCTATTAAAGATGAATCTGTGAACGAACGAATCCCAAAGATCCACTTCGTTTATTTTACTTCTTGCCTTATACAGCTTATTTTAAACTTATATATTAACAGAGCTTAAAAAAAAACTTATAATATAAATATAATAAACTAGAAGGAACATTTTAAATATTTTGGAAATATACTGTCAATTGATATTGAATAACCAAAGAAATAAAAAATAGGGTATGGGAAGAAGAAACGCAATTAGAAACAGTATCCTTCTACAAAATAGATGAGAGAATTCTTTTATACAAACTGTATGTTCTCTTCTGATAGAAGGTAAGTCGCTAACTGATAGATTTAGACTTTAGGTGATAGATCCGTAAATTTGGGTAAGGAAAGAACTGGACTTACTGGCGATAAAGAGCATGCTCCTCAAATAAAAAATGTGAAAATACGTTAATTGAGTGGTAGTGCACACAGAATGAAAGATAGCAGAATATTAAAAGCTATAAGGAAGAAAGGTTGAGAGAAGAAAATGCCTGCGACAGAAAAAGGAGGGACATGGCGAAGATATAGCGATTGGTCAATGAATCACAACTATATAGTAAAAAGATAAACTAATCAGTATCATTTCAATGATGAATGAATTCCTTCAGAATTCAATAGCCAGTAATGATTAAGGCTAAAGAGCTCATTTTAATTCAGTTGAATTAAATTATTTTATATAATTATACTGTACACATTCAGTTTACCCTGATGAGTTTACAGGAACTCAATAAGTACAATGGTCCAGCGAGCTACTAGGTTACTTTTAATACTAATGATAATAATAATTGAAGCGGCCCCCACCACTATATTTATAGTAGAATAATTTACTTTTACTTTTATAATTGACTTTTAAAACAATCTAATGGTTTTTGTTCATAAATCAAACCTTTATTTCTTTAATAATTATATACCATCAGAAATTGAGAATGGTTAATATAAACAAAACTTAATTCTCTATAAAATTTATTTTACATAACATGTAAAAATGAAATTGTTGACATAAAAATGAACTGAATGTGTACAGTATAATTATATCAAATAATGTAATTCAACTGAATTAAAATGAGCTCTTTAGCCTTATTCATTACTGCCTGTTGAATTCTGAAGGAATTCATTCAACATTGAAATGATACTGATTAGTTTATCTTTTTCTATACGTATAGAATTACCGTTTACTGTTATTATTCGGTGCCTAGATTATTGTATTCCTGTATTGCATTGGGACTTCCTTGAGTAGTGGGGTCGTTTGATATTTTCTTTTTTATGACCAGGATTGGCAGGCAGGTCTTGGATCTCATCTCGAATATTCAAACCAGCTCGCTGGCAGATTCAAACACTATTATATGAAATCAAACACGGTGAGCTATGATTACTAATCTTAGTTAGTATTCATTTATTTGGATTTTGAAAAACCAAAAATCCAGGATGTCTCAATATAAAATATGATATATCCCTGACAAACGCTAAATTTATTTATCTTTCGTAAATACAAGTGATTCGAATCAATCACACTTAATATGTAAAATCGACGTTTTATTCATTTGTGGAAATCGGTCAACGAAATAAACCGATCAATAAAGTAAATGAACGATAAACGAACGGGTCACTGAAATGAACGAAATTGTCGATCGCCGCCATCTTTATGGATAGCCAATAACCCATGCTCGTAAATCTCGACCTCAAATGCTGATGTGGGACTTCTGCCAGCGATAGAGGAAGAATCACTTCTTTCTTCCCCCATCCACACCGCCATTTCTGCACGTGTCGAGGCCGTTTTGGTGCACCTTACAAAATATTTCCTTGAAATATGGAAGGGCTAGCATTTCTATATTATCATTTTATCAAATTTTCTTGCTCTAGCCTCCGTAAGGGCTGGGGATGTGAGATAAACCTGTTATGTACAAAGTCACTGGCCATAAAAAAACAATGGGGCAGGGCTATTGTTTTCTACAGACTTACTCTAAAGAAAGTTTTCTCGTTCAAAGGGCATTTCTAGGATGGGTTTAGCATTTAAGACAGAAGGTAAATTAATTTAATTTCTTAAACTAAAATACAGAATGCGTATTGATTCTATGCGTACCGCGAATAGTGAAGTGTCAGTGAAGTATCTGAAGTGTCAAAATAATATTTATCATTTAACCAAACAGTTAATCCGTAGTGAACACCTTAACGAATGAAGTCATGTACTTACTGATAAGGAATAAAGCCACGATGTCTGGTTGAGGACCAATCACCAACTGCGAAGAAGAGAAATTTCACCAAAACCAGGAGTCGGATATTTTCTGGCAGTGGTATAGGGAGCACAGTCGACATATTTCCTTAAACGATGGCTATTATTGGTTTATAGTGTGCTAGCATAGTTAGTAGTGTTTTTTTTTAAATTAAAATTCCAATGACACATAATAATAAAAAACTATACATTAATATTAAATTTGGAAGGGATAACTATAAATAGCGATTATACAACCGGCACGGTTTGGTTTATTCGCAGGAAATTGTTACGTATTTATTCGATTAAAAAATATTGCTTATTTCTTCCATTATGTCAGGATATCAGCTACGAAGGGACCTATACTGTTTCAAAACATTCCTAATCGAGATATTCAATACTAATTTAATTAAATACCACTTGTATACTGCGATCATTCAGTTTTGTGGGTCTGTGGACCCGGTTGGTTTGGAGGTTGGTGTCTAAAAAGAAAAATTTTCGGGGCAACGTTGTTAACATAGCAGCATGCTTGAAAATCAACTGTTCGATAAAATTTAAGTTCTGGTTAAGGTTCCTAGTGTATTCAAAACAAACAATACCAATTTCCTCACCACCATAATTGTGTACTTATATCTAATAACTGTATACCTCTCTCAGGATTCTTCCAACTTAATATGTATATGAACGTTGATTCGAATTCAACACTTATTCCCGGGAACTTCAAATATAATATTATCTTATGTCATATATATTATGCTTTCACCCGATCTTCGTTCCCTCGTTCTTGCTTAGCAAATCTCAGTTTTATTTTATGATATTTATATATGCGTTTAGCTGTTGTCATTTCTATTCCTTTCTGTGAAATTTATTTTATCTTGATTCCGAGTATTTTACCTGTCATTCAAAACTGCTGTACACATTTCTTATGTGTATATATATATTGAAACCTACCTCTTTTTTTACCATATCTCTTTTTACTTTACTTGATCAATTTAACTTAACTAACTTGGCAGGTCCGTCATGAGATCTTTAATTCAAATTGTTTTATGTCTTTGACATAGGAATTTATCCCGGTTGAATCGCCCGATCTCAAGGCTAATGTTGCGGTTATTAATAAATTGAGAAACTAGGAATTGTGAAATATATTCAAATAAAATGGTTATGACAAATAATTATAATTAACATAGAGTATTGACAAAATGTATAAAAAAAATATTCAAATCCTTTTAAATTATGATAGCTACTACTAATTACAAAACATGAATTTGAGCTCATTTTTTTTTATGCATGGATCCATAATAAGGAACAATATTAATAACACCAACCTACAACTTTTCCGCCCATCTGTCTCAACACACCATGGTATTCAATAAACGTTCAACTGCTTTTCTTTCTTATCTCAGTTCAATCGATGATCTTCCTGTAATCCAATCAAGGTTACTTTCTCCTGTTGGTTCTTCAATAGTATGGTAACCGCCAATTCGGGAGCTTGCAGCGTTCTTCTCGACGGCTGCGCTAAGACTGGTTTTCAGCTCATCCCCACCCCTAGGAGTATAAGGGAAAATGACCCTTACCACATGTGAGGGTTCATGATTGTAGCGTAGCGCTAAATATATGTAAATCACCCTACACTCGGGTAAGTAATGTATTATAATATAATGTAAATCTTTGTAAGCTTCTTGGAATAAATCAGGGTCGCGGCACGCGGTAGGAAGCCAGGCAGACATATGGGCACCGACAGACGGCAATAAACCTAAGAGAATTAGCCACCTGACTGCCATATAACCTAGGGCAAGGACACTTACCCGACAATTAATTGTTCACCTCCGACAATTGTTCAACCTATTCCCGACAATGATCTTTTTCTCAAATATCATGAATGTTACAATATATGTATGTATATATATATGTGTGTGTATATATATATATATATATAAAAGTTATAAGTTTATCTATTTTCAGAAAACGTTCTTTATTTCTCCACATTGGTACTTCCGAAATATCTACACTCGAAAGAAATACTCTTTGAAGAACTGTCTGCACATAAGAGGGGCTAGGTGCCAAAAGCCGTAAAGTAGCAGCAGTCGACTTGGAAGGCGGCCGAACTAAGTTATAGTAGTAGGGTTGTCTACGGTCGATTCCTGCCGGTTGTGCCTGATCTATCTATCCCCCTCAGCTGATCTGTGGATCCTAGATTTTTTTTTAATAGTTTCTCCATACCTTATCAAATCATCGGACAATGCTATTTTAAGGATTTATAATACTCTTTACCTGCAGAATATTTAACTCGAGACTCAAAGCCGTAAATTTAGACATGATAATTATTCGTTACAATCGGCTTAGGGAAATCAAGGAAATATGTTGGATGTTTTGTTCATTTATTAATGGACAACGTTTATACACATTATGTATATCTGCATCAGGTGTGATATGATTAGAGGATATAAATAAGAGGCCTTACTTTAATTTGACATGTTTCTGTCATCAGCCAAAGCAGCCCACAAGTGTTTTGGCGCCGGAGCATTTGGAGCTGATTTCATATGAATTTGAGGCCCTGAATTTAAATATGCCCTTAAGTTTTGTATGCCATTATCAAATATATGCCTTTAAGATTAGGAGCTCAAATTTTGAAGATATAATGCACATTACGTTACACTATTTTAAGTTAAATTTATGGAACAAATAACTAAACATGGAATTTTTATGGTTACATTATACAAATATTATTATATACAAAGATGGAGTAAAAATCCATCGAAGAAACCAACTAGTCACTGAAAGCTTCGGAACCTTCTTTTCCTTGACATTCTTGAATGTATTTTGGAAGACTCTTCGTAGGATCGTAAATGAGATGTCCTATTTGTGGTTTATATTTATGCTTTAATTTTTTTCCCCTGTACATGCTATATATTTCCCCTATGTTCTTATCAAAAGTCAAAAGCCTTTACAAACAGCTTCATAAGGCCCACTTTATATGCAATTGAGAAAAAATGCTTTCCTCCCGTTCATCGACTAAGGGGTCGTGAATAGTTTTATAGCATATGTACACATATATATATACTATTATATATATATATATATATATATATATACTATTATATATATATATATATATATATATATATATATATATATATATATATATATATATATATATATATATGTATAATAGTATATGGCCGTTAATACGTATATACTGGAACTAACTGGTCAGAAGACTGACAATAGGGCAAATATACTGACCAATCCTTGTATATGTGATTTAGATCTGCACGTTTACTGTAGAACAGCATGTTAAAAGAAAACTAATTTTAAGAAAGTAGAGCAGATAGAGAAAAACTGATTTCATATTTAGATTCAGCGGCCCCAATGTAGCTAAAATCATTTCTAAAATCGTAGGCACCAAGAAAAAAATGCTATCTTTTTATGAATATTATATAACTAGATTAAACTCTACAATAATCTTAGGGAACATTCACAATAAAAAGAAGAAAGCTGTTGACGGGTTTTTTTTTTGTTAGGTTTAAGTTCGCAACCAAGGGTCTTAACATGAAACCATCTATGAAACATAAATTGATTTTAATAGATCATTGGTTGTGTTCCTAGGCTTCCTCGAACTGTGCCTTTATTTAACGTTTTTCTCATTTTTCGCCGGGTCATCGATCCATGGATCTACACTTTATCATCGATGTACTTTTTCGCCGTAAATAAGAAATGATGAATGGAGTTGGCCTATATTGTTTATGGCCCCGTAGCACACGCCGGTATTGCGGGCCGATATCTTTGCCCCTTCCTGCCTTCTACAGCCTGGCTGCTGATTATCGGGCCTGTGATATGTAACTACGAATCACCTTTTGGTTTATGCAGTGCATTCAGTTTTATCTGTTGAAGATAACATTTTATTGGGTATCCCGAAGGGAGAGGCTA
Source organism: Acanthosoma haemorrhoidale (assembly GCA_930367205.1). NCBI lineage: Eukaryota > Metazoa > Arthropoda > Insecta > Hemiptera > Acanthosomatidae > Acanthosoma > Acanthosoma haemorrhoidale. The sequence continues at coordinate 57,089,874 of OV884011.1, forward strand.
TAAATCATTCAGTTAAGGGGGGGGGTGGATTGTCTATTTGTTATACGATAAATATGATTCAATGAAGCTAATTTTTTTAATGATATATTATAATACCAGGTAACCATGTAAAAAAAAAAATGTTGATGTGAACTCCCATCATAGCACAGAAGCTATTCAAGATTTACAGTTATGGTTTTACTCATGCTTTATAACATGTCCTTCATCCAATTTTTTTTCACTTCATACGTAACTCGTATGTAGTATATTCCGTTGATGTGGAAGTTTGAAATGATATAAATTCAAAAAATATGTTTTTGATGGAAGGAAAATAAAAAGGCATTGATAATAGTATTGTTTCCTTATTGGAAACTCGAAGTGACAATTTGGGACAAACGTTTATCCATCATCCTTCTCTGGCTATATGTTCTATAACTTTAGCTATAAGGGATGGTCTGCTAGCGGTAGTAAGTCTGGCAAGTAAGTTGTTACATTCATAGTGTTCAACAGTATAGCTGCCAAAAGTGATTGTAAAATAAAATACATATACCAATTTGTGGGAAGACAAACTGAACGTAGTTCATTTCAAAAACTATGCCTGAAAGCGGCCTGTTTGCTCTTTGTAGGCTGTTTAGATCAAATCTTTGGGCATGGACTGCAAAGTGTCTGAGCCAGTTGCTTTTGGTTTATTCTCTCCCCCCCCCCAACCCTCATAAATTATAACAGATGATAACCGTACGACCCCTGTGTTCCATAAAACCCAGCTGGTTAAACCCCCCGACGTGAGAGATCTGGTAGTCGGCAGCGAGTCTGTGACCCAGGCTAAGTAGGTCGTGGTCAGAAAGGGCTGCTGGAAAGGTTGGCTGGAGACCGCTCGATACGGCTGCTCTGTTCTCTGCATACTCCTCGCCCCCGGCCCTTCCCCTCTCCATGTATATATATATTTATATTATATCCCTACTTCATATCAAATCCCTTATCTATTTCAAGCAATACCTGCTACGAACCAAAAGGTCCTCAATCTCACCAAGACAGTTATATTTCTCCTAAATCAACTTAACAGATGTGATACAATTAGTTACGAAATACTGATCAAATTTGATTGGTGTTTATGTTATCCCTTAAAAATTAAGAAAGCCATGACTTCCTTTTATTCTTCCAGTTCTCCTCTTCTTCTACAATATTTCCTTACAGAGTTCTTTTTTTAGCTCCAATTGGAAGAAGGCTTTAGGTGCACCCTTCCCTCCCAAATCCCTCCTCTATTGCTATCCAATCTCCATTCAATCTAATCTCTTTAAATCCGTCAAAAGATTTATGAAATCCCAAATATCTTGCTTCATAGAAAATTCTAAACTCATAAATTCCATCCAGCCAAGTTTCTGCCCTGGTTACAGGTCCACCTAGTCAGCTGTAATCAAAATTACAAATGACCTTTATAAAGCCATGGTTAGCGAACAAGTAACTGTCGTGATACTCCCTAGGCAGCAGGAGCATACAAGTTCCAAAGTGATTATAAATGTGTTTAATAAATGTAAATAAATAACCCTGTTGGACAAGTCGTTTCTATGAAGCATTCCTGTTTCAGAATGCTTTGGGGGATTTCTCTGTAGGAATATTCCCTGACCTGAGTGCATACTTATAATAAATGTAATTTAAACTAGTTATATATATTTGAGGTTTGCCTGGTTAAAGGATGTATATTGAGCCGTTCACCTGCGTATAGTAAAATATTTTATTAATAGATAAAAAAAAGTTCGTAAAAGAGTAATTGAGTGTAAATACAAACAATGGTTTCATTGTAGCGTACGAGAATACATGAAGCTTACAATTTTCCGATTGTATGAATCTTCAAGGGGTAATCGATTCTGATGAACCCTGGATATCCCCGCTCTGCCTGGGAGCGGACTGGATCTCTTGATGGTCTTGGCGTTCACCAGAAAGACTGGAACTCTGGGGATTGTGAGTTCCCCAGCGGGACCTGTTCACTGCATAGAGATGTGTCTTCAGCCTCACTGCCAAAGAAAGAGAGAGGTAGGAACGAGCATGCGGCTTCTTGTATCGAAATTTCTCCCCTCTGCATTTGTTGCTGGTTTTTCTGTTGTAAAATGTCGCCGGGTCTTCCATTAGTAGCGGCTGTCCCTTGCTTCTAGCGAATTGTTCTATTGATTTATTCTGTCTCCTGGTGAATCCCCGAAACACCCATGACTCTACAGGAAAGCCATAAAATAGTATCGTTGTAAAGGACGATCCTTTAGTGATCTACTCTTTTAACATTTTTAGTTAATATAATATTTCATGATGAGTGGTCCAACGTCTCAATAACCTGCATATGACTGTATAAGACGAAAAAACTTAAGGATCTGTGATATTGCCTTCAACATTCCAATCTCTTGGATTTGATTTTTATTTTGTATTTTATTTTGATTTTTGGAATTTTTTTTTAAATTTTTACTATATAAATTTAGTAATTATGAACTAATCTTCGCGAAATCAATTACAGGGAAAATGAAAAAAACAACATGAGGAAGTAGTCCGGGCAAGGGTCGGAGATATTCTTGATTGTTAAACTTCACGTTGCTAAAATAATACCAAAACAAATGCATTCAATTGTTTTATCGACTTTGAAGTATCCTGGACCACTGATAACAAATTAGACCTTAAAATTTAAAATAGGTTTTTAGGGGAATGAGAAAGCTTAATATTCAGAAAGAAAATGATTTATTAATAGCTAGTAATTTCAGCACGTTTAATTTCACAGTATGATCCTTGGCGTTGTTGAACATAGTTAAAAATTTCAGGTAGATTGTATGTATTTAATACAAAAAAAAAAAATACAGCGAAATCCTAAAAATGGAGTTAATAAAAATATTCACAACTTCAGGTCATCTTTACAACATATCTAGATATGTATAAGAAAATAAAACCTGGAAATCAAATTTGAAAGTTATAGTTTCATTTATAAATCTTGTATACAAAAAAGAGGAGTACATGAATAATAATAATAATAATAAATAATAGCATGAGTAATTATTAGTAAAACGGATTTAGTGTTTGTTATAAAGCCGGAAAAGGGGGGTTTTCTCGACAAAAAATTGGGTGATGTTATATGGTTTCCTAGCTTTGAATAACTTCTTCCGGTACTGTATTCAATGCCTAGTTTTATGTTCAAAGTAGTTATGTTCTACGGTATTCTTGGCCGAATTCGAAGATTGCCGAATATTGAAATAAAATGGTAATTATTTTCAGTTAACTTTACTTTTTTCCTTTATAATATAAATTATGACATAGTATTTAATTACTCGGAAGAATTTTCATGTTTTTATTTTTTGACAGAAGTAGAGGATCGAAGTGCCAAAGCTCGAAAAACCAACTAGCTAGCAAAAAAAAAAACACATGGTTTAAAAATAAAATAAATATTTAATTTATCATATTTAAGTTATAATAAGGAATCTAATTTATAATATAGTATAAAATTTTTACCAGTAAATATAAAACGGTGTAGTGGTTGTAAGGAAAACAATTCGTATTATTAGAACATGGGTTCGAATCCGATTCAAGCAGTGAATTTCAATTATATATAGGCTTATGAAAAGCTCCAGACATGAAAAAAAATTCCAAACGAACAAAAACACTTCATTACTACCTGTTCGTGTTTCTTGTTTTATTGTCGCGTTACGTGGCCCCGTGTTTTTATGTAACGGTTGAGAAGTTTACGTCGTCATAACCCCTAATGTAATGCCCCTATATGCCTCCGAACCTAAAACAAAAACGCTTTGTCATAATTGAACATGAAGACAATTGAACGGCCGACACCAGAGAGTTGATAGTCCATTAGAGTTATTAACCAATGAAATCAATTGTTACGAAGATAACTCTGCGATACGATACCTCTGAACTGAAGGTAATCTTTATTTAGCAACATTTGCTGTTCTTGCGTAAGGTACGGTTTAGTAAATCGGCACTCTTATATCGTGAAGGCTGTATGTTCCAAATAGGCTTCTTTATTTCATTCCAAGACTTAGTACTTTTACTAAAATAGTTATTTTTTTTTACTCTCACGACGATTTTTTTCCTGTTTATATTTATTTGTCTAATTCTGGACTGGTTATCTTGAATCTAGCACGGGTTCACTGTAGCGTACATATCTAGTTAACTCGATATATTAATGTGGGAGACAACACACTGCGAGATACACCCTCAACCCTCAGCAATAACCCATTTAACAGAAAAAGAAAATGGGAAAAAAAGAATAACAAAGTCGAAATAATTTAAATTTAGTGAAAACATTAAATAGCATGTCCACGTCTAAAGGATATGTCCTGCATATACCTTTGTTTTACACTTCAAGATGTTCCATGAGCTCCCAGATTGTAACTGCTCATAAATTCACGAATGTTTATATATTGGATGAACAAAATTTCATTCAGAAATTTAGATTACAAACAATTGCTTTTGCTGTTTGGGATTATCAAATGCTGGACCTACGAATTTATATAAAAATTATTATTAGATCTAGTTCCTAATGTAATTAAAAAAAAAAAAATCCATGGCACAGCCCAAGAAGAGATTACGTAAATTAATATTCAACGGCGCGGCGTTTTTGTTCATCATTGAAAAATACCTCATATATTTTTATTTTATCATTTTATGGCCGGAATATAATAATATCGGAAGAAGGAGAGCTTATAATTTACGTAGGTTCAGGTGAAATAATCAATGCCTAACCAGATAGATATACACCTGTTATATTCGGTAATTGAGTTTAGAACTCATATTTGTGACAGGAGGTAGGGTTAACACCCAAAAAATTCTGAGAACCTATAAATAATGTGAAATTTACGTAATGTTCTTTCCCTCTGACTTGTGGAGTTCCTCAAGGTGCGGTCCTGTCTCCGGTTCTTTTCGGCATGTACACATCTGAAATTGTTGGGACAAACTATAATAAAGCTACTGTAATCGCTTTCGCCGACGACATTGCGGTTTACAGAAGCAGCATGAGTGGACAAAGAGCTCTTACACAGACCGAGTCAGTTTGTAACGTTATCAGTGACAGACAGGGCATGCTAAACGCGGCATGAAACACCGGGAAGACCGACTGCGTAATCTTCTCCCTCCAAAAGGGGAAAAAATCCTTGCCAAAATCGTGTAGCATGGAGGGCAAGAGAACTCACCAGCTTTCTCAATGCACTATTTGGGTATAAAATGGATAGGCATCTCCATTTCTCTACTCATTTTAGTAATAAAATAGAAAAAGTACGACAAAGGTCTTACCGGCTATCGCACTTGCTAACTTCACCCAACCTGTCGCTTCGTCTCAAATTGATGATATATAAATGTGTCCTCCGGCCAGCTCTGATGTACGGTGCCCCGCAATTTACCCACTTGACTAACAATACAGCCAAATGTTTCCAACATTTTAAACCTAATTAATTTATTATTACCCCTTCTTTATTTTTCATAGGGATATTCGTTAAACGAAACTACCCCCTTCGAATGTATCTGCGTATGCAGTTAGAGGAGAAATTTGTAAATCAAAAATTTGTAAATTGTAAAAATTTTGATAAATAAAGGGGTTTTGAAATTAAAAAAAAAATGTTCTTTTATCGACATCTATTCAATATAACTACAGTTGAAGATTTTCATAATAATATAATTAATGAATAGAAATTAGTGGTCATAAGATTTTTACATAGTTTATTTTACCACCACGTTCATTGTAAAACGTTATGATAATAATCTAAGGTTTAAGGGGGAGAAAAACAACCTTAGAATGTAAAAATATTCAATGTTAACAAAGGGACCTATTAACTGTATGTTTCTTTTTGTTTAATTTATGCAATACTTTAAGGTTTTATGAAATTTATATTATATGAATTTTGGCATAGATTCATCAACGATTATGCTATAGCCGAAAGCAGCTGTTCGGCCAGTTATTTTCACTTTTAAGGAGTATAAGAAATACTAAGTTAGGACATGGCCTACTAACAGTTTTACTATTTGACGGTATATTTTATTCTATTAAAATTTTACGAAGGATATTTCTCTATAAAAACGAAGTTTAGCTTCGTTATAGATTTAAAGAGCTTAAAAGAGGACGGGATGTGGGGTTCGGTGTTGTAAATTATTCAAAGCGGCTCTCCTCTACAAATGCTTTAGTAGTCCCCTGAAACAGCTTCGTGATATGATGTTATGAAGGCTTATTTCGTGCATGATTTCGTTTGTCGCCGGGCCTGAAGAGAGCTGCTCTACTTTCAAAAGTGTGCGAGGAAATCGTATTCGCTCACTTTGTCTGTATGTTGTGTTTTCCGCAATCGCAGCTATAAAAATGATGCCCTGAACTCAATATCTCAAGATATGCTGATTTTGGGAGGACTTAAACATTCCTCTTTAATTTAGACAATAAGGGGGACGACGGATCTCAGTGGAGGAACGAAAACAGTCAATACATAAATAAAAAATTGGAAAAACCTAATAATTATAATGATAGTTAAGAAAAATGGAAGAATGTTTATGTTAGCCAGGAACAAAAATACCATATGTGATCAGGGCTATCACTGACTTGACTAGCGAGATGGTTTAATTAATAAACGGAAGGCAGAAACAAATAATTTGAATGAAAAACACCGCGTTGGTTTTTTATTATTATCATAATATTAAATATCTTTTTTTTTTTCCTTTTTATCTACAAATTAAACATTTATTACGATAAAATTACAAAACGTCTTATTGGGCAATAGGTAATTGGGTAATTGTGTCAAAGTTCTCATTCATACCATAATTACAATTATTCATTCACTCGCTCATTCTAACAGGTTAAATATTTATGAAATTTAGGCGAAGTTATTGTATCCTCATTTACTACACCTTTTATTTCGATTATGTGTATTTAAAAGAATAAAACTATTTTATAAATGACTCTGGATTAAAAAACTGACTCTTATTTTTATTTTAACTGAAGCTCCGATACCAGCAGAACATAAAATCCCCAACGGGAATATCAAGAATTATTTCTTAAGAATGTTTGCTTGAAATCAGTATCTGAAGTTTGTCCATTCATCCGCGTTTATTGACTCATAGGGAAGCATGAAGAAAAAAAACCATACATCGTTACGAAGCAGGAAAATAGGGCTTCTGTAAGATGAAGTGACCAACTGGGATGTGTGGGTAGTATTGAATCATAAATGATTCATTAATTGGGTCATTGCTTTACACAGGTTAATGGTCACATTTACTCTTACTTTTCTTTCTAATAAGTGTAGGAAGAATCTTTGAATGTGATTTCTGTGTTATCGTTAGCAAAAATGATACAATCACTGTGTTGTAACGGATATTCAACAACGTGTGTGATAGCTACCCCCTCCCCCTCCTTTAGATGTATTAGTTAGGATATAATAATGAGAGGTATGCGAAAAAAAAATATTAATCATGAATTAACTCCCGAATCAGTCCCGTAACAATATACTATTTATCGACATAACTCAGAAAATTGTTAAGATTTAATGCTTTGGTACTTATCTTATGGCTAAAGAAAAAAAGAGATATTAAATACGTTAACCCTAAACTAAAATAGATAAATACAAATAAATAACGTTTTAGAATAAAAAAAAAATATGGCGAAGCTACAATACACATTATTGTATAACCTATTGTTAATAGGTTAGCGACTGAAATTGAATAGACATTTCATTAATATAGTCTTTCGATCTCCTTGATATTGGTCATCTATCTCTATATAATTTCTACATTTTTTTCCCACTACTATACGATTTATCTTTTAAATTTTATTCATTCTTAATTGTTTTTTTGTTAAGCCGATTTGGTAAGCTTTCAAGAAGTAAAATACTGTCTTCCAAAAAGCCTATCGAAAATTCTTGTTGTCTTACCGTCTCTACTCGTAAAGTGTCTTATAGACCGCTTAGCTAATAGAGCTTTGATTTGATAGGGAACCGGGTCACCATCACCGAAGCCATCCAAAGAAGACACATCAAGTTCTTTGACTCGATGAAACATAGCCAAAACCCTCTATTCCGAGACATGACACCCCCACCACTACCGGCAAGATGGAAACTCTCAAGATCTGGTAAAGCAAACCAAATGGTGGACATCACGGCGCTTGGCCCACTAACAACAAGCCTCTAACGGGCACCCAACACTGCTATCCGACTAAATAAGACTGCACTTCATGCCTAGAGGGACTCTAGGCCCAGCCACCAGTGGACTCTCACCACTGTACCGCAACTATCAACCTCTACCGAGGCTTCCCACACTCCTTAATTCTCTCACACCACCTTCAAGCAGGTACTCCTAGTACAAGGATCCGCTCAAACCAAATATTTCTTTATTTTTCCCTTATCCTTAATCTTATAATTAGAGAGCTAAGGGGGGGGGGAAAGGAACCGGGTGGGATCTAATTTTTATATAATAATAATAATGTTATGATATATATTATATCGCATTTTAAGACGTGGAAAATATTTTTAAGATGTCAAATCAATATTTTAATAATTTTTACGACTGATATCGGTCAACAAACGATCGACAAAATCCGACTATCTGTTTGAATGTAGAGCCTCTCTTCTCTCTCCCTCTCTCTATCTCACTCTCTCTCTCTCTCCCTCTCTCTCTCTCCCTCTCTCTCTCTCTCTCTCTCTCTCTCTCTCTCTCTCTCTCTCTCTCTCTCTCTCTCTCTCTCTCTCTCTCTCTCTCTCTCTCTCTCTCCCCCTCTCTCTCTCTCTCTCTCAAAACATATCTTGTACTAATAAAGTATAGTAAAGACTACCCCCGACATGAGTTATAAGCAAACATGCTCTCAGTATGTGGGCGAGGTTTGACCCGTTCTATTGACCTACAGTGCATATGTGAGGAGGGCATGCGGGCCGTTTCTACTTACTTATCTATGTCACAGAGTTTTAGGGCACTCGCCACTAGACTCACAATAGAATAAAACTCATTTAAATATATCTCTCATCTCGTGAAAAGGTACTCTTGATGGCAGTTTTAACGACTTAACGTGATTGAGGTGTCCTCCGGCCAGCTCTGATGTACGGTGCCCCGCAATTTACCCACTTGACTGACAATACAGTCGAATGTCTCCAACATTTCCAGTATGGGATCATGCGAAAAGTGGTCCGACATACCTCTCTCGAGAGGTTAAAGAACGCTGACCTGCACCCGTTGCTTGGTGTGCCGTCGGTGGGTGAGTTCATCTGCCGGAGATACATCAAGTTTTTTGACTTGTGGCGGCACCTAACCAACCCAGTGTTTAACACTATGACCCCACCACCCCTCCCGCATCGATGGCAACAGACTGTTGGGGAAAAGTTAGGTTAAGAATTAGTATGCAAGTTAGTTTTAAGTTTGATCAAAAAAGTGAACCCCATCACCTTTATTAGTCAGTTTAGTCCAGCCACGTATAATGTGTATCATTATACTTGTTTATTCATTATATAATTTTTATAAAATAACAAAACCTGTATGTAATGTAGCGGTGCTAAAGGAAATAAAAAAATAATTTGTTAATAGATTCGCCTGATCTATAATTATATATAAATTTAAAGGGACTATGAAAGAAAAAAATTAGCCTACATTATAAATTCGCCTGAGGATCTATAATTATATATTATCTGTAAATTTAAAGGGGCTATGAAGGAAAAATAAATAGTCCACATAAACTCCGACACGTGTTACATATTATCAATCAAAACCTCGAGTTATTGTATTTGATAGCCTACTCAATATGATAAAAAATAGTTAATTTTTTAAACCTAATTAATTTATTGTTTCTGGATTGTCTTTAACACTCAGTAAAGCTTCTGAGCTTGATCAACATTGATTTTGATTGAATTACACAAATAGAGAGAGAGTGAAGCCTCTTCATTCAGTCACGACAATTATTGTGGCTACAAAGAAGGGAGTAAACCATAAACATCACAAGTATACACTTCTCTTCAATTGCTCGACCGATAAAGTTTATTGCAATATAAAAATAAGGGTTTTTTTTTTTGTTTTACAGTAACTGCATCTCTACTGCTAAGATTGAGTGGTTAATTTCATTATTTGGTAATATTTTGTCTTCATGTTCTTTGTCGTCCCCCCTCCTTATTATCTTGTATTTTTTAAAATATTCAGAATTATATAGTCAATTTTGCTGTGGTATAGAACCAACTATCACTCGTAATAGTTATTAGACGAAGAAAAATTGTACAAGCATGGTTGGGACCTCCCAAATATTTAGCTAGAGGCTTTACCAACTAAGCTACCATGCACGAGTGGACGACTTTCTCAAATCCGTAATATTAACATATATGTCTTGGTGATATCTATAAGTGGGTTAGATTTTTTTCCCATATTTCCCGTTATTGTATCATAACCGGAAAATTCCCGGCAGACTGAATCATTTTTACGGCTGATTTTAAGTAAAACATACATGCCTCTTGCAAGGCCTCTGTGGTATAATAAAATTTTAAAGTTGGCAGTGACTGGATAATCATTCATTACAGACGAAACACGATCGCCCTATAACATAATGAAGTCTCACCCTTCCGGCATGACAATCAACATATTGACCAAATGAGTGTTTCACATTTTCATTGATCATTCCTTAATAGATAATAGTGTTTTTTACTCTTTATAAATTTATCTTGATCAGAATAAATGTTTTCCCTTGTATAATTTGTTTCAGGAATCGATGTGTTTATTGAAAATAACCTAATTTTCTCATAAAGTACTCTTGATTTTTTTATGCAGATCATAATTTTTGGATACATTTTCTCTGAAAAATAAATCAAAGGAAAATCTCTAAGCAGGAAATATTTTAATTAGATGAGAAATAACATCATGTTTTGGTTCTAATGGTTTTAACTGGAGGTAGATAGTGCTAATAATAATACAGCCAAACTTTTTCCGCTTGATTATTAAATTACTGCGCGGAAACTACATATTTTATGTACGTATGTAATGTAAAGTTAACCTTTATAGTAGGTGAGTCACCAGAAGGTTAAGGAGGTAAGGTTAAGTTAGGGATGAAACTTTCCGTACATCTCAGCTTGAGACGGCCGAGAAGCTATTTAAGACGACGATTAATATGCTTTCCCTAATTTAAACAACTTATTATGGACAGGAAACCGCCAAAAAGTGGAAAACAATTCAAAGACGATTCAAACCAAAAAGTATTAAGAGCCAATGATAAAATTCTAGTAAGATATCGTGAGTCGATTTTAATGAAATAGCATATTAATAAAAAAAAAAGTGTTTTAAGTCGAAAATAACCAGCATTTAAGCCACCAGTATTTTTATTTTTAAGTCGCATAAGTCATAGTCAGTTACTTTCAAATAGATGAGTGAATGATCTGTTTAGTTACTACTGTCACTCACTCACCAAACAATCATTAACTTACTACTAGAATAATGACATCCCTAAAGCTGGCTTGTTTGGTAAAAGGAGTATAAGTCAAAAATTGGTCAATAGCAGATAAGTCAATGAGTAGGTCTAAAAAAAATCTGAATTATTGTGTAGCAACGATAAAATAGAATAAATAAAACGTGACTACTGAAAATGTTGCATTTTATGACTTATGTACTCCTTTTACCAATCACTCCGAATATTTTTTAGCCTAAACGGTGGTCATTTTATGATGGTTTAAATGTACTCACGATGTTAGGACTATTTGTTTGCGTACTGGAATATATATTTATTATTATTTACTATTGCTACTACGACAACTGTAAAGCGCGATTTGATCATTAACGAATGTTCGGCGTATTCAGTGAATCGTGGCTTTCTCGCTTTTATCAACTTTTATTGTTTACTGGTTACCTCTTTCTACATTAGTTCTATTTTAAGCTTATAGTTCATATTATATTGGTATTTATTTTTAATGTAGTTGTTGAGGTATTATAACATAAACTTAGAAGTTCTATATTTTTCTAGTGTCTAAGGGCTGCTTCGAAAAAAATGTATTACTTCCTGTGGAACTTATATAAATTGGCTCATGAACTCATGCTGACTAAGTAGGTAATTGCAACATTTCACTTTCTAAAAATAATTAGTACTGCCGTGTGCGTGTACTATTCTGCTTATCGAGTACTCGATGACATCATAATGATACCTATTACTCAGTATTTGCCTAGCCCAACGGGAGGGCCTCTACTTTGGTATTAAAATGGCAAAATTTTAAATTTCAATTCTTATGTCATATTTAATATTCAAAGAATTTAACACAAGGATTAAAATTTGACGGTTACCAATTGCACATTATCCAATTAATTAATTAATGTTTTTATCTTATATTGAAGATTGATAGATCAGTAGAAAATTCTGAACAGAAAAATAAAATCTGTAACAGCAGTGCTTTGTTATTTAAAATTACAAAATGGGAAAATAAAGTTTTTTTCTTCGTCTTTTGTATTCGTATTTGATTACATAATTTCTTGGAAGTATTTCAAAATTAAAATTTACTCCATTTTTTTTAAACAAAATTTGTTTTTAGAAATTAAAAATAAAACTGCCTTTTCCACTTTTATGTTTCTTTATTTCTCATTTTCTATTGAAAATTTCAGTAAGGACTCGATAGCCGAAGAAAAATGTTGTGTTTCCCCTATTCAGAAGTCCTGAGGGTGCTTGTATTTGAAGAAACGTAAATTGTATTGTATCAATAAATTTGCTTAAGAGAGACGGTTATTTGTTTCTATAAACTGCTTACAACTCGTGCCTTATCTTCAACTACCTTCAACTTTTCCAGCTGATATTTCTATTTTAAGTGTTCTGTCCAAAGGTTCTACTACTTTTCCGTCTTTATTTACCTTGAAGTTGTGTATTTTCTTGGGCCAGTGAGTGCTCTTCATCGACCTTATTAGGTGTACATAAAATTTAACCTTTTGATTATTATTCCATATTATTATTATTTGAGTACTATTCTTTCTCTCTCAGAGAGGTCCTATTCCATCTTTTGGATTGAGTTCATAGTATTAGTAGACGTTTTATTTAGATTGAATCAGTATTGATGAATCTCACCCTAGGCCAACTTGAATCGCGTTCTTCCACTCTAAAGTACATTGATTCATTATATATATTTCATAGGTACTATTGAGTTTATAGTTGTTGTAAATACAATTATCCAGGGGGGAGGGTTGATCCTTTGATCAACTAGATTATTCCTTATTCAAATATCGGGATTTGAACTTAGGCCTTTTACAGAAACTCTTTTAAGATTGTTATGTCCAAAGTGTTGGCAATTGTTAAAGCAGCGAGGGAAAGATAGGGGAGAGAGAGAGCGGTTAGCCGAAGGCCCTTATTCACCCTAAAGGAATCGCCCTCTAGAACAAATGGCCGCTCTAGATCTCCCTTAGGTTTTACCCAGGACGTTCCGGGGAGTATCTCGTTGAACAAGGGAAATGTATTAACGTAGACGAATTACTTTTAACAGTTCTAACATCTTTGCCTTATTTGCATTAGTAATTCGGTGCTTTTTCTTTTCAGTTAAAATCCCTTTGTGGGTTAGTTTACTTATTTCTGCTCGAGATATGTTGCTAAAGATATTTTAACGTCCAGTACTTGTATCTAGAACTGAGAGGTCACTACTACTACCTACTGGGGTCTCTAAATAAAGACTAGGTCACTTAAACCGTTCTCGCAGTTGTGAGAAAATTGGCGAATACGATTTTAATGATTTCTTGTTATTATTGTCTACTTGTGTACAAAAACATATGACATCTTTCCTTTTACACTATTCTCAAATGTAACTAATTAATTAATGTAATACCGACATTTTTCGTGTATTTCGTAGTATTTTCGCGTCGTTGTGTCATTAAACAGAACCTCCATGGAAATGTTCGTGTCTCTTGTTTGAACATTCGATGAGCTGAACAAGTAGAAATACACATGAGTGAAAACATAAAAGGTTTGGGTCCTGAAAATAAGATAAAAATTATTCCAAAAATCAATTTGACGATAATCCCTGTAATTTATGTTTTCGCTATTTTTTTCAAATAAACATTAGCAATATTGTTAAAAATTATTGCAATATCAGTGCGAAAACAACAATAAAAATTGTCTTAATCATATACCTGGCCAGAGACATTGTCACAAATACAAGTATTGTTTCTCTGAGGGTGTAATCGGTTTTCTTCCCCAGTATCCTGTAAACTTGTAAATGTGCCTTCCATCTTCTGATTCAGTCCGCTGTTCCATTCGCCTAGAGTTTGAGATCGTTGTATGTACTTCACTTATCTTGGAAATAAGCACTAAGTCATACTCTTAGGTAAATGGTTGTTCTGGTGCCATAGCTTTTGCCTCATAATCGGCCGCCTTATTTACCAAGAATATTTTATTTTTAGATGGTTTTCTGAGCTATTCTTAAATGTTTTGAACTTGTGAATAAAGTTCGAGTATATATGAAATTGAATTGAAAACCAGCACTGACACTAAAGGAAGCTCCGACCTTAGGTGCTCGAAGCCGCCTGGTTTCCCTTACATAAGACAGACACTGGAAGATGGGAAGGATCGATATAGGGAGCCCTATGTCTTCTGTAGGGCTGTCATCTGACATTTGTGGTCTGTTGTCTTTTATATCCGCCATCCAGCCCTTAAAGTGTAAGTAGTTTTCTTTCTCGCTTCCCCAGGGCCTTCTTACCCTTATATGTCTTCTGTACTGGGCTGCTGTAATGGTGCCGCCATTTTGTTTGTCTAGAATCAACGGTAATTTTGAATATTTACCCTTTCTAAGTTGTTGAAATCTCCAAGTAATTGACTACTTTATCGACTTCATCGAGTTATCACTCTAATTTTTTGTTACTTGTTACTAAAGTGTTTTCTATTTTTACTGACTAAAGTATGCTTTTTACATTGATTAAAGACTAAATTAAAAAAATATATACAAAGAAACACACCCGAAGACCTAAAAAATGAAAAAAATAAACACAACTACGGTATACGAAACATTATCTGCCCAATCAATCCGCAACATATTATAATATACCCATAAATACATACCCGTAACTAACAAGTCGAGATTTATAATTTGGTGTCCTACACAAAATGTCTGAAAAAAAATTATTTTTTCATCACACAGTAATTAAAAAGTTAACGATTCATAATTTTCATGAAATAACTTTTATTTTTAAAATCATCGTGGCATGAAATGGAACTAATACGCAAAATAAATTTGCTCTAAATAAATCAATAGTTTAGTTTAAGATGCGAACATCATATTAATAACTTTGTGTAATTACAGTTAAATAAATAAATTTTGCTAATCAAGGCAACGAGATGTTTGATTTGATACCAAACTCAAATTGATTTTTTTAAATACGAAGCAATTTGTTATGACACGTTGTAATTCCCCATTGGGCTGATCTGTTTTTCAGTACAATGAGACATTAAATGAAATAAACTAAAAAAATCATCACTCTTGGAAAACTTTCGAAAATGATTTTAACGTCAACGATAAGTGAGCACATAATCACAGCTCGGAAATAAAAATAAAAACTGCAAATTATTAAGCAGTGCAACTGGACCTTTAATTATAAAATAATTACCAGTCTGAGGGTATCAACCCTACTTAAAATGCGAGAATAATATTTCTTTAATTTAACAACCCTTAATTATGTTTTATGGAGTTAAAAATATTTTACGTGTTGTGTTCTAATAGAACGGAATTTTGATATAATACTCCATGTTTATAAGTCAAATAGGGGATTCAAAATCGCCAGGACAAACTGATATGCAAGGGAAAACAAACGTTTTTTAATAAATAATTACCTGCTAAATAATAAATATACTGGCAAGATCGGGACTTAATCCAAAACCTCTCCAATATCCAGCCGGGGCTGCCAACTTCAATATCTGCTGAGCTAGCGTTCACGACAGAGCCCGTTGATTGGATATTGTTGAATCTCGAACCTACCAGTATATTATCTCCTTGGCTGGTAATTGTAATTACTATATTATATTATACCATATTACATTATAAATGCTTAGTAGTTGGGATTTGTACCAAAACTAAAATTGACAATATAATGGTTTCTGATTTAATTTGGTCCTTTGAACAATTGGAGAAAAATCAGAACTTATAAATAGCCCTGAGCTACTATTTGAGAAAGCTTAAAGGTTGCTGATAAGGGCTCTAAGGTTTTTTTGGTTTTGATTTTACCACTACGTATCTGTAACCTGAGATCTTCCTTAACTAGCGCCTTTAATCACAACTGTATAGACTATATTTCTGAATTACTGAATATTTACTCTGATCTGTGGCTTGAGTAATGCTTAAATCATAAGTTTTTTATTTATTATTATTTGTCTTTTCTAATTAGCTCACCTTTTATGTATGATCAGCTGTATCCCTTGTTTGTTTTTCCCTTCCCGAGTCTCTCTGTTCATCATATGTTCTGGCCTCTTCATAACATCATTATGCTGGGAAATGCTGCAATGAGTACAATCCTCTGCAAAACTGGAACAGGATGACTCACTCATGCAGCCAATTCAGCCAATGTTTAAACCATTGAAGGCGTTGCCCTAGCACAATTATTAATCTAGGCACCATTTATTCACTTGTGCCTGCTCGATGGCGTTGCTTTATCCATCTTCGTGGGCTATTCAAAATTAACATTTTCAGAGTGTCCATGAAGGTGGAGGATCATGGTCTCACTCAGCCAATGAAGCAGAATGACAAATTCCCTTTGAATCAGTGCAGGCATGTGATTTGCCCCCGGTGCTGGAAGCCTCGGGACAACTGGCCATCTGAGGTCGTAAGTGGTAGGATGTCGGGGTAAGGATAATGTGAAAGTGGATCGCATCAGGTTACGGACATGTTTTTTTCTTAATGCATCTAGCTTCAAGAAGTTTCAAATAATTATTTATTATTAATATATGTATTCTTTTTTTACAGGTGAGTATTATTTTGATCAACGTGAAAACTGCAATTTGTAAGTTGCTAATATTATATATTTATAATATCTTATTCATTAGTTTTTATTGTGCGTCTATCTCATTGAATCTTGATAACTGGCTAGAATTTGACGAAATATTTAACTTCGGACCTCTGTGTCGTTATCTGAAAATGAATTTTCCAATGTACATGTGCTAACTTAGTGGAAAATTAAGTGTATTGGAATAAGAATAATGATGATGTAAGGAATGCCTATGTGAAATTTGGTTTGCTCCACAGACGTTCCATGGATATTTTATTTCCTTGTGCCAAATGATATTAATTATTTAGACAGATGGGAAATCGTTATTACATTAACCTACATCCTATAGAATTCATAAGGGCAGATCCGCACAAAACAATCGTTACACCATTTTTTATTACCGAGAGTGTGGCCTTGCACGGAGCAGAAACATAACCAGTAACCACGACGTATACCGCCAAAAAACTACTGTGGTTGGATGGAGCTTAGATTTGTGGAGACAGAGCTTCGGTATCTCTAGATTAGAAGATTTGCCAAACACAGGAAACAGGAAAATGCTTCATAAAATTGAAACAAAACCCAGTTGCTATTTAGAGGGAATTAGTGAGCATCGCTGACCAAAAAGACGTGTTCATCTCATCCTATCAACCAGGAAGAAGAGAGGACGACCAGAAAAGACATGCATGGAAGCCTGGAGGAAGCAATGGGTGCTAGAGGATTGCAAGAAGAAACTGGCAAGACAGGATTGTATCACAGGCAGCAATAAAGGGTTACGATGTATGATTTATAACGAAATACGATAATTAGCAATATTTGTTGTGGTATAAGTCCCATTATTATTTATCTTTATTAATAAAATCACATGTTTTTTTCTAAAAAAGGAAATTTACTATCATTAGTGTTGCTGCCAGGAATTTCCCTCATCTGTATGACGTCATCTGACTTGAATTGTTTTTTCTTTCAGTAATTTGCAACACGACGGTCTTAACTTCAGGGTCGCACGAAACGTAGTAGGTGGATGCTTGTTGCATCCTTTGCATTATGCAACAGATTTACAGCATTACTGAAACGGATTTAAAACGTCTCTTTTACGATTTTATATTCCAATCATTCGAGTGTATACTGACAATGCAGTGACGACTATTGTAAAAATAAGCTTTGCTTTGTTCCTGTTGTGATTCTAGGGTTGATGTTGAACCCAACTATCTAGTGGGCAAATATGATAATCAAATTTGTAACGTTGTTTATACAACAATATAGTTATAATAGAATATAAAACGTATTTATATTTATTTTAAGGTTCAAAACCGAATTGCAACCGACTTTCTCACCACAATGAACATCATTCACAACCGATGGGTGAACAATCCTATGATTCAAGAACTATACAAATCCGACAAAAATATCACTACTGGAGGGGAGGCATAACAGGAAGAGGGTTCGCGCGATATATCCCATATCGTAATACATGGCAACTAGCTAGCCGACTGAGGTGCCCTAGGGAAGCTGCTTCAGACCCGCAAACCATACAAGTTAATATCCGTATCTAGAATATAATAGAATAAAAAAACACTTTATACCGGGTCCGCTATAATTAACACTATAATATGGTACTCATACAATTTATGGCTAATAAAAAATAAATAGTACATCTACACTGAAAAAAAAAGAAACTTCAAAAATATAGAGGAATTAAAAAAGAAAATAGGTACGATTCAACATTAAATTGAAAATAAAACCATGTCGGTAACAAATACAAGATAAATAAATAGTATATAGGCATGTGTATAAAACTGTATATACATAAGTGTTTAAAAAAGTAAACGGAGGATGAAGCATGTCTGAAATTAAAATGGAGAGAATTCCAGGATGTTGTATAGAAGGCAAGAAATCAAGGCATTTGATCGTACAATGGTGCAGTTGTGCGGGAAGAATTGTATTGACCAGGAATAAGGGATTTTGTGTTCTGGAAATCTGTAGACTGAGGATTTGAACTGATGTAGATGGTAAATATAAGGTGGGTGATGGGAATTAATGGTCTGGAAAAGGTATGAGCCAAAGAAATATTGTTCACGGAAATAGGGAAGAGCCACCCTAACTATATAATAGAGATGGGAGAAATGGGAGCACCGCGGAGTCCCAAAGACAAATCTTACGGAGCAGTTTCCTTACGAAGCCCCCCCCTCCCCCCGTATATTACACAGCCATTGTCAGTGAGGGAAAACGAAAGATTCACACCGAAGTACTGACTTAAGTAAATAACACACGGAGTTGTGCAGCGATGGAATGAGATTTGGCGCCGGCAAATAAACTTAACAACCATTAATAATGACAACAAAGTTTGGATGATCCCAAAAAGAATGACCCCAAATCAATCGCAAGCGACTATCCGTTCGAGAATAGAATAAAACCATCTCAACTTGGACGGAGCAACCGGCCAGGAGTGCGATAATGCACTGTTCGTAACATCATCGCCGAGTGCCGTAAATTCCAAATTTCTTGGAAAAGAACCGAACTGCTATAACGACTTAAATGAATTAAGGGTTAGAAAATATATTGTATTTCTATTGAATAAATTGATGAATGACTGGTATCGTAGGAAATTCGATAATGAAAGTAGAATCTCGATCATCGTCGGGTTTGAAATATTTATATAAATAATAATAATAACAACTTTATTATGATAAAATTACAATCTGCCTTATTGGGAAATAAGTAATGGTGATACATGATCTCATTCATACCATATTTACAATTTTTCATTCACTCGCTCATTCATTCAGCAAAATTGTATAAAAAAAAAAAATGTTATTTCTTTTGCATTTTCAGTGATTATTTTATACTTCCTGTGTTGTGTCTCTTAATCCCTTCCCCAGACCACGCTACCCAGACAATATTTTATATTTTCTTTTTTTTAAGTTTTACATAATTTACTTGTTATTTGTCTTGATCACTACTGCATGTATACTACTATAGTAATACGTCAAATAAGCAGTATTATATTTTAGAATGCCATTGGGAGCCTCCTAAAGAGCTTGTAAGTTGCATTGATTTCTGGGAAGACTAGCTCTAGCTGGTTGACTAATTATTTATTTTTACAAAAAAAATATATTATGATCTCTCTCTGGCTACAAAATAGTAGACTAAAGAAATGGAAGAAGCAGGCGACCTCTTATGGGCTATAAATAAGGTCTTCTTTGAACTTGAGCTAGGAACTACTGTTTTTCTTTCTAACTTTTCTCCGGGCTTCTAAGAGTTTGAAGGGAATTTTATGTCTCTTGTTTTATTTAAAGCTAAAAGAAAATATTGTACCCGTGTACTTTTATTAAGAATAATGAACGTCCTTCTTTGTCTTTTTCCTATTCTGCTGCTGCTTTTTATTGTTCGATCATATTACTTCTTAAAGTTTGACCTTCACCATTATTACGTAGTCCTATGGGGGTAGGTTTACTTCTAAATATGTGACAAGGAACAATTGTCTATAGTCTGCCTGTCAGTATCCTTTCTCTACTATAGTGGTTGTAAAAAAAAATGGAATCGATCTAAAATGTTGATGAATATACCAAAAAACATGGATGTGCTTGTGTATGATTTGGCTAAGTTATAATAATGGTCCAAAGTTAAATAATCTTCGTAGAGGAGAGTCTTTCAAAATAAAAGAAAGAAAACTTTATTATGAAGTACAAGCAAAACACTGGCGTATACAAATATTAAGAGTTACGTTACTACATACTGGGTGGGATGTCAAGGGAGGAGTGTCTGGGAACAGGTGGGGTCTGGGGCTAAAGTTGAGACATATATGTATAAGAAAAGGGTAGTTCTGGGAATAGGGAGGGAGGTATTGGAGGGATGAGGTCGTTTATTTAAAATATAACAGGAACCATCAGTGACTGCCATGAAGTCACGAGGCAGGTAAACAGTAGAAGGGGCTTGCTTCGTAATATATAGTATTAGCATTATATAACTTAAGATGTAACTACGGGAAGTATAGTTAGAAATTATGTAAAGTTTGTAATTTGTAATAAGTGTAGAGAATATCAAATTCGGAAAGCCGGTCAATATTTCATTGTTCTGTTGTGGCAACCTCTTAATTACGAATAATTAGAAGTTCCCCTCTTCTCGGCTCAGAAAATATCTATCTATGTATCCATATTTTAATAAAGACCTTAACGCGTCAAGTAATAGAGAGAGGGGGAAGCTAGTGGGGGAAACAGCCGCAGGTGGGAGAATCACCTCCCTCGCGGACGACGGTTACCGTGGCCCTGCAAAACCTAGGCTACTAGGTACTAGGAGACGCTAGTCTCCCACGGCAATCCAGTATGTTTCTCTCCAGTCCACACTCGCCTTTGGGGTCCGGACGGTTTTCGCCTACCCTTAGATACCGAGTGTAAATTCGTGGTCATTCCAATACCACATAAAGTACCTATAAACCTACATTGTTCCTCTTCTCCTGAATATAGTGCTTTGTCGGGGCACAACTTCTATGATCTTATGGAGTGAGATCAAAACGAATTAAGCTGCCCGCCGACTAGGCCGCCAGCAAAGGTAAAAGACCCCAACTCCACCCATTTTATCTCTTTCTAGGCGCTCGCCGGACTAGGGGTTGTAGCGACCCTAGCCCACGGCGGGCGTGTCCTCCTTGGGATCTTGGGGACTCACACATCTGAGCCCGACTGGCCTGTTTCAAGTTTAATATCTATTATTTTAAATAAAAACACAGCTTTTATGATTTATGAAATATGCATATATATATATATATAGTTAAATATCTTCAAAGCACACAAGACTTTTTAAAAAGATTTATTTTGAATAACAAACATAAATGACATGGTAATATACAGATCTAATCTAGCATAGTGACGGGCTAATGAGATACAATAGACTGACCTCCTTCTCTGATTCTCACGGGGTTTAAATAAGAGTCAGCAAAGGGGTGATTCATAGTTCTTAGAATGTTAGCACGGGTGCACTATAACTCCCCGCAGCCTTAAGTTTTGAACTCTGGTCAAAACAAACATTTAATTTTTACATTTTAAAAACTTGATTTATACAATTTACTTAAAATTACTTTATGATCATCAATAGTAATAGGTGTTGTTGAAACCTTTACATTATTTAAAGGTAAATTTGAATTTTGGATCTTTTTACAATTTCTTTTATAAATAAAAATGTTAATTAGTACAATGATTAGAATAATACATAATACAAAAGAATAATGATAAATATTAGCGTTGTCTACAAAGGACAATATTTCTAATTCTGGTATAGTATAATTATTTGTTTCTAACATAGTTGTATTTAATATTACATTTTCATAAAATGGTTGTAAAATAGTGTTAAAATCATGAGTATAAATTTTATTAAATTCTGGAAAGCAATCCTCCTTACTAATATTAATTAATCCTACATTTGGTAAAAATACAGTGTTATTATGACAATCTGTTATTTTTTTAATATTTACAGTGATATATTGCTTAATATGATCTAAATATCTTATATTATTTTGATTACTTAATACTAGTTTACATTCTTTTAAATTTCCGTTATGTACAATAGATGAAACACATTTTGATTCTGTTTTATTAAGATTTATACAGTAATAATTGTCAATAAAAATACAACTTCCTTGATAGAGAGTGGCTCCTTTTTGTAAGTAAAGATCAGTTTTTAAATCAATTTCGTAAATTGTCTGGTTTATAATTCTTGGTACTGATATCACAAAATATCCTTTATAGGATTCATCATGAATTGGTAATTTGATAAAAGTATGGATTATATTGTGATGAGTTGAACAAAAGATTTTACTATTTGTCCATAGAATTTCAGTATTATCTGAGATTAGTTTTATGTTACTTGGTAGATTTTTTATTACATCAATCATTAAATTGGTGTGAACAATGCCAAGCTTACAAAATTCTAAAGATAAAGTTAAATCTTTAATTTTATTTAATAAATGCATGATGTGAATATATAAGTCATAAGCTTTTTCATTTTGTCCTAGCGATTCGAAATTTTGTCTATTAATTATGAAATTTTTATTAATTGTTTTGATTTCATTCTGGTAATCCTCAATCAGACGTTTATTAATATTGACAGAATTTTCGATGTTATGTTCAATCTTATAATTATTTTGTTCTACATTTGAAATTATTTTATCGTAGTATTCCTTGTCGTCATTATTCATATTACCTGTTATCCAACTAATAACATTACCTAGACCATTTATCAAGCCTCGTCTGTGACGATTTTTAATATCTCTTTGTTGCATTAATTGAAATTGTTCAAAAACTTCGTTTGTTAAATCTTTTAGCAAATGATACATTTTATGTGATCTAAAGTTAGTAACATGATCTTCAATATTTATTATTTCTACTTCTAATAAACTTAAATTATAAAAATGATAAGTTTCATAATATTGATTAACTACTCTAATATTATTTACAGAATAATGGAGAATTCCTGGAGAGTTAGTGAGATCTACTACTTTTATCGTCAGAATCTTCTGAAGATGAAGTATCAGAATTATTGACATGTAGTGAATCTTCATCTGAAACAAAATGTTTCCTCTTTTTACGTTTGTTGGGTCTCCTAACGTTATCAACATGTGTTGTTAATTGCCTAGCGCCTTGGATTAACACATTTACTTTTCTGAATTTGTCTCTACTTTTAATCTTCGATTGAGTATCTTTGATAAATTCTTGATTTATTAATTCAGGTGGATCTTCCCGATTTTTATTTAATTTTTCTGTACGCTTTATCTTTTCTTCATTAATTTTTGTGTGAGCTAATTCATGCAAAAGTTGTAAATCTTTATGATACTTTTGTACGTATAGTTCTGTTATACTAATATTTTTGTTGTTGTTATTTTCTTTTATAAATCCGAAAGTGATTTCATTGGGTGTTAATTTTAGATTGTTATTTAAGGTATTATTGTACGCAATAATTGCAAGTTTTAATTTTTGTTCAAATGAATAAGATTTTCTCTCATGCGAGATAAGTCTTAGTAATTCGCTTAGTGTTAAATGAACTCTATTTAATAATCCCAAAGAATTTGAGTGATTAGTGGATGTATAATGTAATAAAATATCATTGTGGTCACAAAATTGTTTAACTAAATTGTTTTTCATTTCTGTGCCTTGATCTAATGAGATCTGTACTGGCGTAGGATAATGAGATAAATAATTTTGTAAACAATCACAAATATTGCATTGTGTGTTGGAATAACTTGTGCGAACAATCTTTTTGAGAAAGTATCAACAGCAGTAAATATTATTTTCCTTTCATACTTCAAAATGTCAATCATTAATTCTCGAAAAGGTTTTTCTGGTGTTGGGGTTTGTTGAAATTTAGTTTTGATAGGTTTTCTATCATACTTTGATTTTTTACAAATTTCACATTTATTAATGTATTCTGTAATTTTGTCTTTCATATTGGGGAAATAAACTTGTTTTTTTAATTTTTCGAAAGTTTCTAATATTCCACGATGTTTAGTTTTTCCTAAATGATAGTTTTCAATAGTTTCGCGTTGTTCATTTACATTTTCTACGTCATTGATAAAGTTAAAATAACGTTTTATTCTTACAGAAGGGAATTCGTTTTCTATTATATTTTGAATCTCTTTAAAGTATTCATCGTAAGTTTTTTCTAAAGTTTTTATGTTCGGTGAACAGAAAATTCCGTAAGTCTTGTCCGGTTCTACGATCTGGTAGAGTAGAGTTTGCAAGTCATCTTTCCTGTTAATGATGAGTTCGTATCTTCTCTTGTTTCCAAATGGCTTAGAGAACTTCATGTCTTCTTTGTTTCCTCTAATGATAATAATTTGATTTTTTTCTACATTTATACATTTATCTGGTTCACATATCCAAGTTTGTTCATTGCTGGATTCTTGTGAATGAATAGTTTCTAGATCTGATTGATTTTCTGCATTTTCCGCTGTAGATGGAATATTTATTAATTCCTCCATAATTGTTTCATATTCTGTTGTTTTTTCAGCAGCTTCTTCTTGATTTTGTAATATGTCATCAATAAATACATCAATATCAATATCTACATCATCAATATCCGTATCCTCTGGTTCCGTGTGGTTTACTTCATTTATATTTCTTGATAAAGCATCTGCTACATAATTTGTTTTACCATTAACATGTTTTATGTCAAATTCGAACTCCTGCAACTTCCAAATCCATTTCATGATTCGGGTGTTACCGTTCTTCATAGAAAATATCCAAGTTAGTGGTTTATGATCGGTTTGAAGTAAAAATTTAGTTCCGTATAAGTAAGGCTTAAAGTGTTGAGTCGCCCATACAACTGCTAATAATTCTTTTTCGATAGTGCTATAATTATTTTCCGCATTTTGTAGTACTCGTGAAGCGAATGCTACAGGATGTTCAATATCATCATCGTCTTTTTGGGACAATACCGCTCCAATTGCTTTATTACTAGCATCTGTAGTTAATATGAATGATTTATTCCAATCGGGGTATTTTAAAATTGGTGCATTTGCCATTAAATCTATTAATGTCTTACAAGCCCTTTTTATCTCTTCGGTTTTATAAATTTTTGTTTTAATCGAATCTGAAATAGGTTTAGTTATTTTTGCATATCCTTTAATGAATTTCCTATAGTATCCTGTCATACCTAAGAACTGTCTTGTCGACTTTTCGTCATGAGGTACTGGAAAGTTTACTATAGTTTCTATCTTTTTCGGATCTGTTTTTAAACCTTCTTCAGTTACAATATAGCCGAGAAATTTTAATTCTTTTTTGAAAAATTCAGTTTTATCTAATTGAATTGATAACTGATGTTCTTTTAATGCTTTGAAAACTTTTTCCAAATCTCTTAAATGTTCGTTTTCATTTTTTGAATAAATAATAATATCGTCAACGTAAACCATTGCATTAGGAATATTTGATATCATCATTGTCATTGCTCTCTGAAAAGTCGGCGGTCCATTACTTATTCCGAATGGCATTCGAACAAATTCGTAATGACCATTTTCAGTAGAGAATGCTGTTTTTGGAATAGATTCTTCATCCATTTCTATTTGATGAAATCCCGATGTTAAATCAATAGTCGAAAATATTTTTGCACCTCTTAATCGATTCAGCAAATCTTCGATATTGGGTAACGGGAATTTATCTTTTATGGTAGCCTGATTTAATTTTCTATAATCGATTACCATGCGAACTTTTTTTATACCCGATGCGTCCATTTTTTTTGGAACAATCCACAAAGGGGAATTATACGGCGACTTACTTGGTCTAATTATTCCGTTTTTTAATAATTTTCCAACTTCTTCGTTAATTTGTTCTTTAAATTGTTCCGGATATCTATAATTTCGTGTATAAATCGGATTTTCATTCGTAGTTATTATTCTATGTTTTAATAATTTAGTCGGTTTTAATTTTTCATTTTCTGTTTTTAATATTTCACCGTTTTCACTTAATATTTTTGTGAGTTTTTTCGTTATCTCCGAATTTATGTGTTCGTGTCTTATAACATTTTTAATTTCATTAGTATCTTCGATATGAAACATTTCGTCTCTTTCAAGTTTGTATTTTATTCCCATTATTTTTATTTCAATGTCTTCTAAATTTATATTAGTTTTTAACATTTTCATTGTTTCGTACCCAAGTAAAATATCAAACCGTGAACTAATAGGATAAACTAAGAACTTTACTTCTTGATTAATTCCTATCAGATTTTGCAGGTTGAGGTTTACACTTTGTGTTCCTTCTGCTCGTCCTGTAGGGGTTTTTATCGCGAAGTTTTCTATGTTTATTTTAGCATCTTTCGGAATTGCTTGGGGACAAATATAATTTTTTGTTGCTCCTGTGTCAATTAACCATTTATTATTTTCTTTATCCAAGAGCTGTGGTAAATTATTTAAAAAATTAACTTCGTCACTTATTTTAATTACATTCGATCCGGTGGTTCTCCTTTGTTCGGACCTTGGTCTAAAAAATTATCTTTATTAGTTTCAAGTTGTTTTACTCTTTCAGTTAATATTCTAATTTGTTCATC
The DNA here is from genome assembly GCA_930367205.1 of Acanthosoma haemorrhoidale. NCBI lineage: Eukaryota > Metazoa > Arthropoda > Insecta > Hemiptera > Acanthosomatidae > Acanthosoma > Acanthosoma haemorrhoidale. The sequence goes on from OV884011.1 coordinate 57,116,781, forward strand.
TCTCTCATCCTCGGCGTAATGTACGCGATTAGAAACAGTTCTCATCGAAACCGTATTTGAATCATTTTGTTGTGGTGGATCTACTTTTTGTTGATTATTTCTCCAATTTCCGGATGGAGGTTTATTAAAGAATCTATGTTGAGATTTTGGATCCCATGATTGATTATGAATAGGTTTTTGATAATTTTGTTGATTATTTGGGTAATTGTGATAATTTGGTTGTGCATTTTGATAACTTTTATAATTTTGGTTTTGTTGATGTTGATAATCTTGTTTTTGTTCATGAGGTTGTTTTTGAAATTGTTTTTCATATTTATGTTTGTAATTTGGATCGAAATTTTTGCCTTTATAATTCGATTGGTGTGGTTGGTGGTGTTTGTCTTTTCGACTACCCGGACCGTACACCCGATGCACAATGTGCGCAGCGTTATTTCTTAAGATTTCGTCAATATCTTCGATTGTCTCGAATTTAATATGATAAATAAAATCAGTAAGCGAGGGATGTAAATTATGAACGGTGTGATGTGATATCTGTTTGTCGTATCTTTCCATTTCCGACTGTTTATTCACTATTTCCGAGTCGGCATACACGCGAGCATATAAATCGCATCTTTTCTTACCTAATCTTTCTAAGTAATCATGTGGGTTTTCGTTATGGTACGATTTAGTATTGAGTATTTCTGATATTAATTGCTCTCTCGTTCGCGTATCTTGATATTTACGTTTAAGGAATGTTAAAATTTCTGTCACACTAGTGAATTCCTTATCATAGGTTGCAATTTTTGCTTTTCCTTTTAGCTTAGTTAATAAAGTTAATACTAATTTTGAATGGTTTATATCTTTATATTGGTTATTATCTTTACAATATAAGTCATACACAAATTTTGTATTTCTAATAAAATCTACTAATTGTAAAGGATCACCATCATATTCCGGAATTAATTTAAAATCATGATCTTTTATTTCCATAGCCATCTCTGAATTTGTATTTTCTAATAGTAATTGATCAATATTATCTAGATTAAAAGTTGTATATACTTGTCTTAATTGGTTTAATCTATCCTGTAAATTTGACATACAATAAACTTATAATTACTTATAATTACCATCAAGTATGTTGTCTTCAGTGGAAAAATCTTCTTCCTTGGTGCTGCGAAGTCTCAACAAATAGTTTTGAAACTCGGGTGATAAGATTTGAAAATCTTCAGAAAGTTGAAAGATACCTCTGTAGTCGTGGAGAATGCTTGCTATACTTGTATACGCAGTGGCAATCTTCCTCAAGACGGAGAGAAGTAGTTATGCTGCTTGATTTCGGTATTACACACGATTCTAAGCTCCGCAAAGTTACTTTAAATACCTTCAAAATTCCTCCCAAGCCCCACGTTGGGCGCCAGTTAAATATCTTCAAAGCACACAAGACTTTTTAAAAAGATTTATTTTGAATAACAAACATAAATGACATGGTAATATACAGATCTAATCTAGCATAGTGACGGGCTAATGAGATACAATAGACTGACCTCCTTCTCTGATTCTCACGGGGTTTAAATAAGAGTCAGCAAAGGGGTGATTCATAGTTCTTAGAATGTTAGCACGGGTGCACTATAACTATATATATATATATATATATATATTTTTTTTTTTATCTACTTTTCAACAACGCAAAGAAGCGCTTTGAGATGTGAAGTTCGATTTTCCTGAGTGGTTAGTAGGCAAATTAAATACGATAAAAGGAAATACACGGGTTATCCCGAAAATAATGATCCCTTGTTAAAAGAGATTTTAATAGGTATTCTTTTTTAAGGGGTATTCGTCTTCTTATCGGCACGTGTGCCATTCACTTAACCATAAAGTCAGCAGATTCTTTAAATATTCAAAACTGAGAAAGGTTTCGGAGTCAAGACTAAAGCCCTTTTTAGTATTTCGTTGGTTTTTTTTATCGATGTGTCTATCTGGATGCTCCACGATTGAGGTCGTACAAATAATACAATACATCTGAAATTTTATAGCTTTATTTTTGAATACGTTGAAGTATGCCGACAATATTTCCGTTGAAATGAATTAACTGGAAGCATGATAACAAAAATTAAACGTTAAAAAAGGACAAACTGTTTAAGATTTGGTCATCCCCCCCGAATTTTCAAGTTTAAAGGCTCTGAGATGATGTAACAAACAAAATTAAGTATTTTTTATCGAAAGTATTGAGCACTTTTTTCACTACCATGTTTCATTCATTACCCTCCTCTCAAAAATGTCAATTTTTTACTACTTGATCTTTATTACGTACATATTAGCAAAATACTTTCAATATTTTTTGAATCACTGCATTTCTACTGCTATTCGAATACATACTGCGGACAACGCGCATCCTTCTCGTTGCTTGTGGAAAGGAACGATTAGACTGATGAATCCCGCGTTTATTATGAAACTGTTTGCAATCTCTATATATGTGTATTATTTTTCAGTTTCCTCCCCCTGCGTAGCTGTACCTCCATCTGAGCCCCTCAATGTAAATCTTGAAGCTATTAACCTGTGATAATTAACTGGGGACTGCAACGTTAATTGAAATAGGGGATGCGAAATATCCTACCACCCTCTGTTGGAGTCCACGGTGGGGGGAACCCTCGAGTCCTCTGTAGTACCTACCCTTCGTATCGACCTTTCGGGGTCCTGTCAGTGCAAGCGGCTTCGGCTGTGGATATGGCGGTGTGTAGAGCGCTCTTCAGGCATTCCTTCCCCAGGTAAGAATGACAAAATGGGGACCCACACCTTCAAATGTACTTTTGACGTCTCTTTACACGTACTACTGTGTGGCTAAGTTTATGCTAGTTGTTGCTTATTTTATCTCGGTATGTGTACCATTCAATTTACTTTGAATTCAGCATTTGTCAAAACTGAAACGTAACCCACGGTTAAAGCATCAGTCCCCTTTTTTGTGTTTCGTTGGTTTTTATTTAGCGAAAATTCTGTGTGTATGTTTGTGTCACTGTGAGTTCCCTGTTCAATATAAAGACCTGAAATTTTACGTGCTGGATGCATTTCATGAATCGACGATATGAAAAAGACTTACCTTTACAATTAGTCATTAAAACTGTGGCTAAAACCTTGTTCGCAACAATTAATCAATCTGTGCTTGAATCGGATGCATACTATTTTGGATGTCACGATAGGGATTTAAAAAAATGGTTTCTACACGTTTTGCAGATCGCAGTACTGTCAGACTAGTACTATCGATATGGTAGAGATCATCCACTAAAAAATAACATCAAATAACAAAGTCCAACATCTCATGCAAAAGCGATCTTAATCACTTTATGCTACAAAAGTCCATTAGATTCCCAACACAGGATACATATTAGCATAATCATATTTATCAGCAGGTAAGATATTTAAGCTGATACCTTACTTACTCAATCGGTTCATCAAATGGAACTACTTTGCAAAATCTATGGATGGGTTCCTGATATAAACTCTATATTCATGCTGGTTAAAAAAAAAAAAACGAGTCCTTTAATTAAACCTTTAATTAAAGGATTCACATTGAACGGGACCTCCGTGTAAAATCTAATGTTTATAACTTGCAAACGGGACTCACTAAGAACAGACCAGACAAGCAGACAAACACACAGATGAAAACATAAAAGTTTTGGTTTTGGACAAAAAAACAAAAAACATGTAAACCCCTAAAACCTTAAAAAGAACCGTTTTGGCATCCAGCACTAACCAGTACATCACATGAAAGTCCCCACTTGCCCCCTTAGGTTTATTACCAATTGTTCTTCTCTTATTTTCTCATCGCATTAACAATTAAATATTTCAATTTAAATCGCGTGTGACATTTATTACTGGGTAAATTATCATATTTTAATGGAAGTTTTTATAACGATCTATTCATGTAAATTTATTTATATATAAATCCATTTTTTTATTTAATCTTTTATGATCCTTGTTAATATTGTATTTGAAATTCAAAACACTGTGATTTCTAAAGAACTTGTATAGAAACATGACTAATTCTCTTTGAAACAGTAGTGAGGAGATTGTTTCGGTTCCTGTACAGCCAGTGACAACACCTTATCAGTAACAGACAATTTGTCAGTAGTCTCCTGCATCGTACAGTAGCTCAGTGCCGTGGCTTCGTGGACCGGTTATCTCTATGTTTCACTACACTACTCCAATAAATTAATGACTCGATCTAACTTGAATTCAAGGACGTTCCAGATTGTTCCTGTTTGTTGAATGATAGTCGCCAGACTGTAAATGTCAACACCTACACCGCGTCTGAAAATAGTCTTCGTTCAACTGAATTCTATTTAAAAAAATCTTCTTATTTTTTTTCTTCACAGACAAGTTTTATCTGTATTTAAAGGTTACAGAGATTACATGTTTTAATCACCATTTCGCACTTTATGTTTTAGAATCGTTTACATATCAAATGATTAGTTTTTATAGCTTTTGTAATCGCGTAATAATGTTTTTTTCATCAGAAACTGTATTGGACGATTCACCAATATTTTTATATATTAAAAACGTGACGCATTTCTTTCTTTTATAAAAATTCGCCTTTCGCCTCATCTCGACAAAATTTTACATATTGTTAGAGTAGATGTTCAAGAACGTTTTAAAAGTAGCCTGGGTTTAACTTATTAACCAGTTATTGTTTATGAATTTGGCAGATATTCTTGAGTAACACTGCATGATAATTTACATAACATTTCTCAAGGCGCATTTTATTTTATTTGTGAACTGTGGAATATATCTCATTGACTGCAACTACATACAATTGTTTTCTATTACTGTGATTCACGACAAGTATATTTATTAAATTGCTAATATTGAAATGCGTAAGATGTGTTTTCGGAAATTTAGGTCCTGTTAAGGGTAATGTTTCTTGTCTAATCAAAGAGCTCTAAACCTTGCTAGAGCCATATTTAGCCTCTATAAAGCGTACTTTGAACAGCATAATATTTCCCTGTCAACGGAGGATCAACTCGATATCGTTGTTTTATCGAACATCTTTGAAAATGTGTGGTACTGGTAAGTACTGAGGTAATCTCAGTCAGCTTCTGGGCGAAAGAACGATTGCGGCCATAATCATGCTAACAAAAATGTCGGATTCGTCGTGAATATACTCCCTTAATTTGTCCACATTCGTCGTACTTTGAATGGCCCTTGTCAGAAGCCGTCGTAAAGCTTTGTATTCTTACCAAATGAGTGGGGGGGGGGGCAACGTTAACACAAGCGAATAATGAAGTGAGAAATGACCACAATCAGTCCTATTTCTACCAGTTGGATAGGATGTTAATTATTAAGGTTATTGTGTCATTTTGTTATTATATCCTGATGATTTTATTTATCGATAGTTTTTTTCACTATTGATATCTCTCTTAGCATTCGTACATTTGAGAAACTCCTTTTTCCTATACACCAGTGTCTGAGACAGTAAGGTATTTAGGCTTCCATCTCGACAAAAGACTGACATGGAACCCACACACGTGGCTAAACAGACAAGAACTAAACAGACGCTTTGGACAACTTTACAGACTACTTCGAAGGACATCCCATCTCTCAATAGAAAATAAACTACTTATTTTTTAAAGTTATACTTAAGCCAATCTGGACATACGGAATAGAGCTATGGGGGACAGCAAAAAAGTCGAACATCAAGCGCATCCAATCCTTTCAATCAAAAGTCCTGAGAACAATAGTAAATGCCCCTTATTACGTCAGTAACAAAACCCTTCATAAAGATCTGAATATACCATACATTCTTGAACTCATCCCTTCCAAATTCATGAAATTCCATAGTAACCTATCCAACCACCCTAATTCTCTAGCACAGTCATTGCACTGCACCACTCATCCCTATAATCCTCCTCGGAGACTGAAACGGCAGTGGCTTCGTGACCTCCTATAAATGCGCAACAGTGGGAGTCCTGGCAATGGCCAGTTTCTCCAATCATGTCCTGAGCGTATGTGGCTCTCGCGCTCTTCGTCAGCCTCGCTCGTATTCGGTGGCGTGGCTGGTGGGGGAGCGTGGGGGACTTCCCATCCCTCTTTCGCATACGAGGGAGGCAACAACCGTGTGGACTTGGGGGGCCCCTGGGCTGTTTGTAAATATTGTATGAATGTGCGAGCGAATGATGAATTGTAAATATGGTATGAATGAAAACATTTATCTCAATTATTTATTGCCTATTAAGTTTTAAGGCAGATTGTAATTTCATCATAATAAAGTTGTTTATACTACTAGCATTCATACAGAAAACACGAAAGGAAAAACCGAATATCTTTCTCCAATAGAAATATACGTGTTATTCATAGTATCCCATAAGATAATCCGCGAGTAAATGGAAAAAAGCCATTTACCTCTGTTCAGGGTCTGAAGGGGAAGAGGAATTGCCATTTATGACATTCGAAAAGGCTAAACTCGCTTCTTATTTTCCAGGCTTCTTATTTCCTATTTCAAAGTTAAATGTTTGTGAGTCTTCCATTTTAAAGAGAAGTATTTATTTGTATTTGTATTTGTATTTATTATGGTTGTGTGAGATATGGTGGCCTCTTTGAGGATCTCGAGGCTTTCTTAAAGCGTCTGATGAATTGTTTCTTTAGATGTATACTCGGTATCCCCAGAGAATGTTCTATTTCCTAGCATCAATTTGAGGGGAGAAGAATACCTGCCTGTCGTCATACTTCCTTGGATCCTTCCTCTTCAGTGCTTTTATGGCTAAAAAGCTACCTTATCTTTCAACAACCTCTTCCGATTCAAATCATATCTCGCAATACAAGAATCTCCCTTTCATCAAATCTGCTTCCTTTGACCGTTCTTTCTAATACATGCAGAAAACCTGTGGAACGCTATTCCTGTCAATATTCGTCGCTCGCAATCTTTAAATGTAGAGTTAACAGAGAGAGATATGATCATAGAGAGATATGATGAGAACCTTTTTTCATTAATGATATAATTGTCTAACGATTCATAATTTATTATTTAAAAAAATATTTTTCACTGCTTATTTTCATAGAGGCCAACAACATTTCACGTTTTTTTTCCGCCGGCAATATATCCTATATTTCTCTTACTTATCTATTTACAATGTTGGTGAATGTCATTTACCTTTATTAAATTTTGAGTTTTTGCTTCTATATCATGCTTTTGGTTGATTGAAGTCGCCACATATCTACGTAGGGGTATTATTAGATGTTTATAAGCGAATCACATCCAAGTAATTTCTGTCAATCACAATGTCAATGTATCAAAATGAAATGTTTTTACATTTATTTATTCATTCAAGGAGCTACCGGTGTTGGTAAACCAAATGTGATATTGGTGTCGAATTATAGTATAGACCGGTAAATACCGATACAAAAATGGTTATTAATGGTTTTAAGAGAATGCCCATATTTTTTTTGTTACTATTTCCAATCCAGAGCAGCAATACTACGATTTCAGGTTTGTGTACCTGACTATGTATTAATGTTCAATATGCGATGATCATGTAAAACCATGTCTGATAACTTAAGATCGTGATCGATTGCCCAGTGCGGTTTGCCATTGTTCGAATATTCCCGCTGTTGGTGAACCGTGATCGTCAGTACTCCCGGATACTGCTAACATCGTGACTATGTTTGATATGGGTTAGTCTGTCAGATAACAGTTTTTTTTCTGACCAATACTGTCAAAGTTGTTTCTATATCTGGAAACCACAATGCAATAATGCACAGAGCCGTTTAAAACTATTAGCGTGCTATATTATTCAGCACGAATAGAAGACCACATCCGCGAATGTGCTGATATTCTATAACAGGCCACCATTATAATTTTTTTTTACCCCGCTTGACCTTGTTTTCTTGTACAGTCATATCTGATAAGTTCCTTGATCGGCCTTCCAAGTATATGTGCTGTGTATGCCTGCAGCCTTGAAGGCGTATTCATACATAATCGAAGTTAAGAGGTATTTCAGCTGTAGAAGATTAAAAAAGTTCTGGGATCAATCGATTCATTTGGAGGCATTTCATTTGGAAGACATTTTCCTTTAAAATTTATCCTGTAGTGAATGATCCTATTCACGATTTTGTTTTCCTTTTTAGCATGAATAACTCAACTGGGACAAAAATATCAAGCATATCATTTTAATTAACAATTAATTAATTGATGTTATGACGAATGATATCTATTCGGACTTGGACGTACTACAATAGGCCCACAAAAACACATACTCCATTAATTTTCGTATTATTGTAAACTTGAATTAACTTTAACATGTATCATGAAAGTTTTGATTATTGTTTTTAATAACTGCATTGTAAGCCTAACTATTTATATTTATATACATAACTATTTAATATAAACTAACTATTTAAAATGATCGTTGTAGTTCATCAAATTATGCGATGACCATAACATTTTTCTATTTGCGTAATAATTGAAGGATCAAAATCAGTTATTGAACTTATATAGCTATGCTCACGAAACTTAGCGTTCTTCAATGTTTATTTAAAGCAATTTCTTGATATTTCGGTTTTTCAATACATTTTTTCTTAGTGTGTAAATTCAAGGTTTTTATTTCGCACATTAAAGCGGTATTTGGTAGAGCATGTCATGCATTTGAATCGATACTTACAAAGCTACATTACAAAGCTTTAGGAAGCTTTGTGCTCTTTTCTGAAGTTTTGACGTTTAATATCTAGTCGCAGTTTTCATTATTTAACTGATAATGCGTGATGATGGGTCATGGTATAATATGTAGTTTAATTACTCATGGGCAGAACTTCAATTCGATTTTCAAATGTTTTTCTATATTTGTGGCATGCCATGCACTAAGCCATTAATCAACATACATTAATTACAATATGACGTAGTATACTTACAATATAATGATAATTTTAAAGCAATGACTTGCTCTTTATTTCTGAAATATGTCATTATGGGAACGAAATACTTTAATCTATTTTCATTGGCTACTGCGAAAGGGTTGGTTTGCTTGATTCGAGGTCGGCCGGTCTGCGGCTTTGTCACCTCTAGTTTAATACCGGCACTAATGATGAGTCGTAATAGGATCGGGTCCATCTATATTGATGGGTTGTGTAAGGAAATGAGTCATCACAGCGGAAATCTGAGGTGTGGTGGAATCAGCCGGTGTTGTTGGATAATTAGAAAATTTCATTTGGTTCATAACTTAGTGATAATTTGTACCCGATTGCTATTAGAGAAATATCGACCATGTACAATCCTGAGGTTGATAGAGTTCATTAACTATCCTTGTTGTATACTAGAATTACACGCGTCGTTTTTTTTTAATTATATTTTGTACGAACCCCTGCACCCATTGGTTTATGTTTCGGTTTGCTACCAAGTACACACAAGATTGACGAAGTGCCGATGACACAGATATGATAAGCACCGCTGTAGATAAGAGGGACCCACCAGTAGACAAGATCTGTGGACAGAAGAGGCTCTCTGTAAGTGAAAAGGAGGCTGTGTGAGTCACTGCGTGCTCACAAGGCACGTCTCTGTACCAGGCCACCGTATACACTCAGGTCACGCCGCCTACTAAATCCATCCACGCTTCGCTCTTAATGCTCTTCTTTAGTTCTCCTTTCGTTGTCTGTCTCTTTACACTTTTTCAGAAGCTGAGGTTGAGAATGTTTGACGCAAGGCAGGTACGGTGTGGGTTCGATCCTCGAATGAGCTTTATAGTGGCTGTACGTCATGGCATCATTCTTGCAAACAAGACGTGAAATAAGATGGGATCCGTAAGCATATAACTAACAAAATCGACTTAAAAATGTTTGAGAAAATTGTAGATGGTCTAAGATTTTTGTGTGATGAGTGCAGTTGGTTGTCAAATTCATGAAAATAGCCAATATCTTTCACTATCTAGCGAAAATAGATCAATATTCCTTCCTAAGTCTATGTAACCTTCCCAAGACAGTAACATTAAGCAAAAAATATTTTCTATTCCGTGTTTTTAAAAACGTTTTTACATATCTTAGTTTTGTAAATGTTTTTTGTATTTAATCGAGTTACCTTTTGATATAATATTGATTAACTATTTTAAAATTTTCATTAATTTGTGCAGAAATGGGTGCTAGAAGGTTTACAATATTGAATGAATAGAGTAATGAATTTAAGAATACCACTTTTCACAGGAGTGTTGTTTAATTATTTGGATTGTATTATACATTATTTGAATTTTTATTGTTTTGTATGTAATTTGTTCCAAATTTAGTCCTGAGGATAACCGAATAGGAGAAACCTTGACTTAGGCGTACTATCATAGATAAAATTTATTTGGACTAAGTTTTGTTTTTTGAAATTATCTTTCACACAGTGAAATATACAGAACTTTTGGGTTGGATATTTAACTTTTCTAGAACTTATCGATAACTACGTTAAAATATTGACAAATGAACTTTTGAATCTTCATCAAACGACGTTTAATACTTAGATCCTGTGGTTTGCCTCCAAAACATCATTATTATTCAATGTGATCAAAGAGGCTATAGGCTAGAGGCTTCATGCTGGCAAATGTAAGCTTACTTTTTACCTCTGCAGCTCTTCACATGTTAATTCATATTAGTGAATATTGTTTAGTTAATTTAAGTATGAGAATAATCCTTTCCATGTAAGTACTTTATGTCTTCTATCGGTCCGTATTATTCTCACGCTATATATGTAAAGATATGGCATTTTATTTAATTAATTTCATTTTATTTTTAGTTATGTCCTTACATAAATACCAGTCATGATATTATTAATGACAGCTATCTTCTTTTAATGACAATTTACTGCATAAAATAAAATGAAAATAAATTATAAATATGTGAATCTATGTATATGTATGAATGTTTATTATACATTTTTTTTCGTGATGATTCAACATAATGTTTATTTTGATTCTTATTATTGTTGAATAATAACCTTGACTGTCGCCTTCGGCTAACATGATATATTTTCCTAAGCCTTTCTCATTCAGTCTGAAAGTATCAAAATTGTCATTTTATAATTTCGAGCAGTTAAGTAATTATTGACTTTCTAACATGTTTTCATAGATCCACTATTGAGATCTGAACGTCATGGGAATATCCACTGTTAATGCCAATTTTAATTTTATATCTTGGTCTATCATTAAACTACAACAAAGATTACTAAAGAAATCTCTAAATAAAATAAAAAACAGCACATTAAATGGATGTAAACATGTTTGCTCGGTCCATTCCAGAGTGGCTGTATTAACTCGTAAAGCACATTATCGACTCCCCTCTATAAAGCGATTAGTCCTTTATGCATTCATGAGCTTTCATAATGGCCAGATAATTTATCCAACGACAAATATACAACAATAGAACGGCAAATAATGGGACACAGTTTGGCCATCTGGTGTTCTATTTGACTACGATTATGATTTTATAGTGCGAAATATACTTGGGGTAAATACTTTAAGGGGGCGCGAAATATGTTGGGCTTTTATTTGTGGTTTTTTTTTTTTTTTAATTGAAGTGTTTATTTTTAAGTCGTGAGTAATGCTCACACCGATCCACCCAGTATTTCTTTTTTGGTCCTCCATATTGTTTTGGACTCCATATGATCGTTATGGTAGAAGGATGTTTTTTTGGGGGGGATTTTTAAATTGACAACTTAATTTTGGTACAATCTAGGAAAGTTTTCTAAGTATATTTTCGCTGGATCTTATGGAAACATAACCCATGATGATATAATCAGCGTAAAAAAAGTTGTTTTAATAGACCAAAATTACAGGTATTATTTCTTATGTTGATTGTGAACAAGTTCCTTGGAGATCTAAAAACCTACCCTCCTGGCAAACGTATAAGTGATAGTAAAATTCAGATTATTCTAAATAGATATAGATATATTCTAAATTCAGATTACAAGAGACCACTGAAGAGAAAGGATTCACTGGAAAACTGTGGCCGTTGTATTTGGCAACATTAATAAACAAATTCATAACAGAAGCCGATAGAACATTATTCGAATGCAAGCAACATCTACTTGGAGCTGATGTCTGAACTGTATATTCTCAAATGGACACACTGGAGTATGGAAATATCTCTAGATCTTTTCTAGATCTAGAGAAAAACCCCAATTAACTATTTATCCAGTTATTTCAAATACGAAATTACCCTATACCCACTGCCACTCTTCCAGAACTCAGGAATAAGAAAAAAATTTGAGTCAAGATTATACAAAGAGTTATATTTTGATAAATAGAATGATAAAATAAGAGATATATTTTTTTTTGGCTAGATTTTTAATTTGGAGGACGGGTCATAAATTCCTTTTAGTATTTATATCATTTCGTCCCTGTATTTAATAATGCTTGGGTTTTATGAAATTTATTTTTATTTCGTTTCGTACATTGTTTAACTAAAGTTCTTTCATTTGATTGTGGGATTTTCGTCTGATTATTCATGATTACTTGGTTGGCAAAATTAATGTTGAATCCTATTTCCTTCATCGTTTCGTAATAGAATGTTAACATTTTTGCCAAAGGGGAAAATGTTTTCTAGTTCTTTAAAAAGGCCTTGTTTGCCGAGATTATTTGTTTCATAACCGTTTTGTTTTCCAGTCGCGGCCGAGATAATAACATTTTTCATAGCGCTTTTTATCAATGGTGAGACTTCGTTTGGGTTAATATAGTTTTTCGTCCAACCAGTGTCTAGTGGCCATTATATACCTTTGTTGTCAGATATGTAGGGTAAAGAAGTATTTATCGTATTCACTTGATATTTGGGGCTTCCGGGATTTGGTGTGGATCTAAAAAATAGTTCATTTTGTTTATTTTATCTTCTAACTCTTTGGTTCTTTCATCTTTGGGATCGTATTGTTTGTATTCTGTTTGGGGTTGTTCTTCTTGCGCCATGGGTCGTCTATTTTGGACTGTTACTGTTCTCATAGAAACAGGAGTTTAGGAATGTTAACCCCCAACAGTTGCAAGGGAAATTTTTTTATTTCTCTATTGCTGGCAATTTTATTTTGGAAAAGTGGGGTTTGATAATTATTTTGTGAAGGTTTATAGTTATTTCGGGGATTTTGCTAATTATTCTGTGGTTAGAGGAGGGGGCAGTTTTCATAATTCATTTGACTGTGGACAATACGGTCGATTATCATTTAACACAAATTGTTTATGTTAATTTGTATCCTGGATTTTCCCTTTGTAATTAGTCTTTCTGTCGTTCTTTGAAGAGGGAAGAGCATGGGCAAAAGACCCGTAAGTAATTTTGTTTCCATATTTATGCGCAATCGTGTTCTTCTTAGTGCGTCTAATGTGGGGATTTGTTGCGTCATCAAATCATATTTTAGATTTTTTGGCACCTGGGCTTGTACGTTGTGATATCGTGTTCCATATATTCGTTCGTTATATTCTTAATTTCTTCTGTATGATCCTCTAGTTCCATTCGGGCATACTTAACTGTTCTGTGATTGTCTTTACTATTTAAAAATGTCAATAGACTGTTCTTTCGGGTATATTTTGATTGATCAATTCTCGTTTTAATAGCTCGTGCGTTCTACTTACTATCTTTAAAAGTATTTTTCAAACATGATAATACGTCATTTACACTACTAAACATGCGGGCTAATGGGATATTTTCGGCTTTGCCTACTAATTTTGCTTCTATCTTCATTAAAAGCCTTTGTTCAATGTTAAATTTGGCAGTATTGCCTTCGTTACGCGTTGTTTCAGAAACGCGTCTTCAAATAGAAGTAAATTTAATTAATCGTTTCCATGGTATTCTGGGATGTGATCATAATCCGCAGATTACATCTAATAAGTATGAATTGCCATATTTGTAGTTATCGGTTGTATAGGGGATGTATTAACTAAGCTTCGATTTGGTCTAACCTGGTTTTAAACTTGGTAAGTCAGTTGGTCCAATGTCCGGCTTCATACATACATTTGCTTTTTTTTTTAAATTATTCTATGATCCTTTTTTTCTTAAAGTTATTTCTTTTATAATTATTTTATCTTTTTATAAATCTTTTTCTTTTATCCCTTTTAAAAAAAAAAATGTTTCATTTATTTCATTAGTTATTCTTTATTATACTTAAAATGTATATTATTTACTTGTTGGTGATGTCTTCTAATACAAATTGGTTGTTAATTACCATTATTCAATTATTTTTGGTTCCTTTCAATTGTAAAATCCCATTTTACATCTGCTAGTGTATAATCAATACAGTGGGTAGATAGCACTGTCAAATTATTAAAAGTGACATTACATGTTTAGGTGTCTTTACTTCCATGTTTACAATTTCAAATCATTAATTAGTTAGCTGTCTATACCTCCGCACCCGTAATTTAAAATGTACCTGTATACGAATGACTTAATTCTCTCCTTGACCATGTAAACAAGTCGCATTTAATGTTCCGTGTGACAATATGCGACATTTACGACCACTGCTTTGTTTTAGTGAAGAGATTCATTGCGAAGTATAATATTTTGGGTTGTATTCCAGTGTCGGTCAGGACATTTTTTCCTGTTTTGAATTCAGAAGAGGGTTGGAAGACTGGGGTCGGGAGACACTCAAGTTCCACTTGAAGTCCCAACGACGCGGAAAATATAACAATGAGAACGTCCTCGCCCAGTTCTTAAGCTATGAATTGAAACAGTTTTTTTTCTCCGCTCTGTTCTGAGTGGGAGTATCTTCGTTGTGGGTTGAAATGTTATTGTCACCTTGCGACCGGAACAATTAAGGTGGCTGGACTCGTTTGAGTCTGCGGTTAGTTTTTCATACTTTTCACTGAAGATACAAAATTATTGGGTTTTACGAAGTTCTATATACTCCAATTAGGGATGGAAGGTTTAACATTTGTATCGGTCCATGTAGCATATAATTTGACAGAATATAGACCCAAGAAGGCCTATTTTAAAATTGCGTTGTTTTATTGTAGTATCGATGAATTTTCTTTATTGTGGGATATGAGGTTTGGGTAGAGAATATTAAAAATAATAACAGCTTTATCCTGTAATCTTACTGAAGAGATCAATAAATATTCTAGGCTTAAGGGTAGGTACCAACCATTCTTTAGTTTGTTTGTCAGACCACTATTAACTTATAAATCGCGATACTGGAGAATGACCTGTACTGCTAACTTCCTTAAACTGTAGAGAATACACAATAAATTGCGAAGAATAATCACAAATTCATCTAGGCGTTACTACCATCTCCCGACTACACCGATACCACTGACATTGACTTTGTTTACAACGTAGTAAAAGAAAGCACTCTATGGTTTTGAAAATTGTAAGAATGGCAGCAATAATTTAATATAAAGAATTATGCTTAGTGTTTCAACTAGGAAGAAGATACAAAAAGACATTCATTTTACCCTTTTGGAGGTAAGGTTTTTTTTCGGTTTACATAAATGTAATAAAATGTAATAAAGAAAATAATATATAGGTATATAATTTTTTGGCGACTTATCTAGGAATTCTCCAATTAATCAAGTCATTATTTTTTGTTAAGAGTGGACCTATGATGGGTAGGGCATATTGATGTACGTAACGATTGAACAGTGTACGAGTATACACAGATGATTTTCAGTTCGGCCGGTTCCGGTGGCTGGGACTTTCTCTTTGTCCGTCAGTGGTAATATCGGCTTTGGTGCTTGGGCAACTCATTGCGTCATAGGTAATTCATGACGTCATTGCTTGACGTTGATATTTTGTATGCCCACTGTAAAACCAAATTGAATAAATCCATACAAATTAGTTCAATCAATATCTATAAGTAACACCCGATTTGGCTATGTGTGATTATATGGATTACTTGGTAAAAAGGAATATTTACGCGTTGTAAAGTTCGAAAGACATTGAGCCCTCCTAATTTCTTGTCTCCAGGACAAACAGTAGATATGTAACATTTACGAAGACGATATTATTGGGTGCCTTCATTAGTACGCCGAAACATTTTAATTGATTGCAATTAATACAACACACATGACTTTTTATTATGGACTTTTAAGAGCCTCTTACTTGTCGTTAGATCTGGGACTTACAGGAAACTCGCAAAAACAGACAGGCGATTCTAATTCGGTTGTTATGGATTTTTTTCTTTTGCGGATAAATGCGTCCACTACCTGAATAAAGAACTAGTGAACTCGTTTTGGAAAAGGAAATTAAGTTAAATCGAAAATATAATGGTAGGTGAATAGGCTGCCAACTCAGAATCATCCTCTGATGAATGAAGATTTGAGTCGCTGATTTGATTTAATAACAACTTTTTACTATGGGATTGGCAGTATTTCTCTTCTAAAGCTGTCAAGTGAAACTGCGGGAAATTTTCATTTCTGCCTTTTACAATTCATGTCTACAGGCCCAGCAGGGAACACTACAAACGGTAGAACAAACAGAGGCAGTTTTAATATTTGTATTCGTTTTTCTCAGCCGCTTGATCCCCATGTATGTGCATTGAGGTCGCCGCCAACCAGCATATGTTTTGCCACATGTGCAGTAACTATTGTTTTTGAAGAAGTCGTTTTGGCTTATTCTGTTTATCTGCATCATTTGAGATTGTCGGTGGATGGAAGTAAGATGTTGACTGCTTATCGCCTGTATAAAAATTGCGCTATAATATTATTGATCTTGGAATGGGTCAGGTTGGTGGTTTCGTGGTTGGTATAGATGTGTTCCATATCTATTGTTAAGTTTTTGATGCCTTTCTTAGTTGGAACAGTCTTCTTGGAGAAGACCAACTTTTGTTCCCTATATTTAGTATAAATTTGATAGGTTAAGAGGTAATGGACCGAGGAACGTCCATGGAATTTCGAAACATTGCCCATAAATAAATGTAATTAAAATCTAACATCTAAAAAAGGTGACATCCCAACAAAAAAACCACTCATGTTTAAATCCTCTGAACGTAAGATAAATAGAGCCGAACTTGGTGATAAAGAATGTTTAATGTTTGGTTAGATAGCAACGTTTAAGTTTACATATTTACTGGTCAGTTACATTTCTTCCTGTACGTAGTAGATTTATCTCATTTTATCTATGTTTGTATTCAGTGATGCTTCCTGTAAACAAATTATTTCTGTATCGTACTCGTGCACGATACCGAATCATTTCCTTATTGCAGTCAAGTTATATAGCAATATAAATATCAGTGTCATCTGCTAAATATTTTGGTGGTTTATATAGGAACGATATGAATACGTATCACATATATTCGTGTGTCAGATAATTTTTTTTACACAGTTTTAACAAGTTGAAAGTACAAAAAAAAAATTGAACCACACAATTGTCTAGGACGATTTGAAAGAAAGAAATTTTTTATTGACACCGATTGATTTCCACCTGTGAATTATACCGTTTTGTTCTTAATCGCGAGAGCTCACTCCCGCTTCGTGCTTGCTAAAGTAAATATGTAGGCGATTGGAATGAAGTTTATATATAAATTGTATTTGTATATGTGAATTGGTAAATGTTCTTGGTTGAATCATAGAATTAACCTCCCTCAACACAGACATGCTTATTTTCTAAGGTGGACAAAAATGTTTTTTTTTGTTTATCATAGAAAGTTACCCATTTCGTAAACAATAATGAATGAATAGTATAATAAATTTAAAGACGCATATTATCATTAATGGTCGTAAGATCGCCTGAATAAGAGAAACGTCAGCTCTTGATTCTGATCATGAATAAAAATATCCGGTATGTCTTACGTCCTATTTTGTAACCTTCATCTTAATAATACATATAAGTTGAAAAGAAGTGATGTGGTGGTACACGCGTGTAGGGCAAAATATTCTTTTCGAATAACATTTTCGATAATTTCATTGAGTATGATCATCATAAGGTGTCTTTGCAATCAAATCAGTTCTCAAGGCTGGCCTGAATTCCATCCATCACCGACTCAATTAGTAAGTGGCTTCACGTAGGGAGATTCCATTACAAACCGTCTGAAAAAGCTTCACTAACTAATATTAGCTCGTTTCATAAGCCTGAATTGGGATAGTAAAGATGATTCAATAAATCGGAATTTTTAACGTACATTATGCCACGCACTTTAGTTTTTTTTTTCTGTTTTTTTTATTATAAATTCCTCAAATTACAGTTTAGAAGCTATTTATGATTTAAATTTGATTAAGTACGCATTAATACTTTCACAAGTACTAAGTGTCGAAGCTAACAATCTCGTGTTTAATGGATTTGTTTATGACAATATTTTAGTAACCGAGATGTTACATATAATGAGGTATTTGGGTTTTTCTTATTTTTTTAAAGATACTGGTATGGGGTCTCCCGAAATTTTCTGCTTTTCATTTATTTGTTATTTTAATAAATTCCATTTAGTTTACAATTTTGTTAAAAAAAAACAAGAAAAAAACCCATTGATGTGAAAGATTATGTAATTGTTTTCTCCAGATCAGCAAGCTTTACTGTGCTAATGGATTTTTTTTTTATTAAAGAAAGCACTATTCGTTCTGTCTGCGATGTGTTAGGTATCACGCTTCGACGGGCCTTTACATAGAGGCTGGAGTGTGTCCCCGAAATACCGCAGAGTCGAACCACAGCTGAATAGTCAAGAATCAATATTTCCTCCCTCCGTCGGGACTCTGACATGGTCAGTCGCGTAATCACGTCCTCTGTGCGTCGAGGTTTTCGCTCGAGTTTAGTCGATTTTTTGTTTGTTTTTGTGTTGTATCATTCACTTACATTCTCGCAATTGGGCGTGCAATGCCGATTTTCGGAGCTGCAAGAGTACCGCGTTACCACCAAGAGTACCGGATCCAAGTATTATTTACTGATACTGAATTGTGAAAGCTATTATCTTTATGTTTATAGTTTGATTACTTTTGCTTTAAAGTGACTATGGAACTTGAAATTTTAAGACATTATTGAAAACGGGATTGTCCTCCAGCAGTATTACCAATCCGAAAAATTGACGTGACTTCAACTGGTGTCTCTCTCTAGACGTTTCTTTGTTATCAAGTCCTTGGAAAGAGACAAGATGGGACCTTAACTGTTTATTTTTTTATTTTTAGTAGAACACTGGTGTTTTTTTAAATCCGACATTTACTGATCTATCGAACGTAACTTCCCTAACCATGAAGACCTAGTCCTGGATTCACTATCTACATTATTTAAGGGTCTCATTGTTGTATTCATTCATTGATGTGAGAGAATGAAGAAAATATGTATCGACTTGAATGAATGCAAGGAATCCGGTCTGGAAAACTAAAATAAAGGTTGACAGGTAAGAACCTAGTGTTGACCCCATTAGTGTTTCAGCGCCATCTATGAACTTAAATCTCTGTGATAAAGCCTATCTTCATGACGTGCCATGGATTGTTTTAAGTATAACTGTGAAATAGGGTCATCCCACTCCAAATTAACCAATAAATAAAACAATGGGGGAATTTGACCCATTCATTTTAATCAAATGTACAAGTTACATATTTTTTTTTATACAAAATTAAAAATTATGTTTTTAAAAAAATTACTTTTTTGGAAATTTTATGATTTGTGTGATAAAGTCAAGTAACATATCACATTAAAGCCCTTGAAAATATGAAATTAATAGCTTTATTTTAAGCTTTCTAGGGGAGCTACAAGCTTTGAACTTTTCAAAACAACCGATGTTAATTAAAAATAGAAAAAATCTGAAACTGATGGTACTACATTTGTAATAATAATTGATTTCTGAGACTTTATGTTCCAGACCATTGGTTGATTTTACATGGAATGACCCAATACGATTTTTTAAAATCGTTTTAACAGAGCCTACTTTTATTTTTAGCGTCGCTATCACACGTTACTTGATGACTGGCCCTAGTTTTGACTTCTGCTCTGGCCAGAACTTACTGGAACCTTCGCGGAAGTACATATTGGTGAAGCTAGTCGATTGTAGCGTGATACTAGCCATAAGAATTTCTTAGAATGACAGAATGAAAAAAATGGTCACCTTATGTTTTTCATGTAAAATATGGGACTTCATTAAAATATATAATAACGATTTTTGCTTGAATACATACTTTTTGGCGTCTGGTCTCTTATGTAATTCGCCCGTGTAGCTGAAGTAAAAGTTTGTTTTGAAGTTAACTCCCCTTTTGAAAATATCCGTTTCTCTTGGATCCTCGATTGCCTAGTCTAAATAAACAGATTCTAATGGCTACCAGTGTCCGCCTTGTTTTCTCTTGGCGTCTCCTAATAGTGTTTTTATGTTTATGTTGTTTCTTTATCGGTTCCCTCTGGTTTTCTGTGTGGAACATTGTAGCCAAGATATTTACAGAAAAGCTTCTTCCTATGAAGAATATTCGTTCGCCTCTGAACGTGCTGTAAACTACGTGATGCGAGACTGGAGAAGGCTATTGGCCAGCTTTCGTTTCGAAGGCACTGTTACATTTATACTGTGTCAAGTTCACATAGGTTTCACGAGAATGTTTCATCGGTATATTCCGTATAAGTAACTACTTCTATAGTATCCGTGAATTTTGATATAATTTCAGTTTTTATTAAAACAAATTACGTGCATCATTCTGGTAATTTTTCACTCATTCGTGAATCACCGTATGGTTCAGAAGCCAAAATGGTACAATGGGATTCAGCTTCAAGACCCGAAGACAATTTTGTTAAAATTTTCATATAAAATAGCGTGGCTGTCGTGACTAATTTATATTTACAGCACCGAGCAATGGAAGTGTGTTAGAGCCTGTTACTACTTTTTAATGTGTAAGTCACTAAAAACAATACAAGAAAACTTTATTAAATTTAAATTTATTATGAGAAAGTAATTAGTATGATCATAGAAACTCTTAATTGTGAACTTCTTAACCTAGTAATGAAAATTAAAAAAAAAAAAGTAAAATTGTAAAACTTAATTAGTTCAATCAAAATCAGATTTTTCCAGCTATTGCAAGGTCTGTTTCGTCCATACTGTCCTTACTGTTAAGTTAAGTTCGTCCAACAACTTGCACTTATAACTTGATTCCATATAAGAACCTCAGTTTCCTCTTCAGAATAGTCTTCGACTGGTGGAATGTTCGATGGCTTCGGGTCAATATTTAGTACTAAACCATTCTGTATACCGCTGTCAGAACTTATTTCATTTGATTCTAAAACACTTGAGGAACTACTTAAAGAAATTAAATGTACAGAGGTCTCATTCACTATTACACACACCTGAAGGGATTGTTTCTTCATCTGACTCATTTTTCATGGTTGGACTTGTTCTTCAAAAGACTCCTGTTTCTTGGCGGCACTTTTAAATGAAATAAAAATTTCTTTGGATTCATTCCAGTTTTCAAGTAAATTTGAAGGGTTTTCAGCCGATAAAATATTGTAGTGTAAAACAGAATATAACTCCGATACATGTTATCAATTTTATCACTATCTGTATATTCACGTTCGGAATCACAAAAAATACATATAATCCAGTTTAACACAAGCTAATGTAGTTACAAATAGCATCAGTGAGAAATTTCATTACACGACGTCCCATGTAGCATTTAATATTACTAATTTTATATTGACGTTAAGCCATTGAGGGTCTGCTTCGGCGCATGTCCCAGTATGATAAATCGCCTCTGAAACATTGATTCTGCATGTGATTAGTCCAGTAGCTGGACTAGCTGGAGGCCTAATCCCTTCGGTAGAATGGTACCTCCTGTGATAAGGTAATTCGGAGTGAATGGAATCAGGGTAGAGACCTGTACAAGATAAGGAGATTATGAACTTTACACCTTGAAATCTATTTAAAGAGTCTTTAGATGAGAAACCAGAGTCTTTAGACTAAATTAAAGATGGTGGGGAAAGACATAGACAACTAACAAAGTCCCAAACTATATCAAATCCCGACACGATACTCGAATAACCGGCTTCAGATGGATCATCCGCGGACGGGGAAATTTTCCCTATTCCCTATCCCTTAATGATTAAGAATTCGCCTTTGATCGGTTCAAGTGAGTTTCCGGCTTAACGGGGGACCAAAAGCCCAGAAACTGTTAGCGGATGAACGAGGCAGGAATGCAGGACTCGGTGCAGCCAAGGACTGCCAATTGGGTCGCACCTTGAGCCTCAGGTTAGGTTAGCTGTACCGTTTGTACCAAGCAGGGCGTCTTCCGCTGCCACGCCTCTTCTTCACAGTAGATCTGGTTCCTTCTTCCGCGCGATCCTCAGGGCGATCTAGTTTAGGGAATCAAGCTTCAGGATCTTGTAGGGCATTCAATTCTCAACCATAAATCTCTCATATACGTAAGTGTTTCCTTGATATTGACTTCAGTTATAACTTAAAACAAAACTATCTATTGTGGTATATAGTGTTATGTATGTAGTGATAATTTCCGTGCAACCGTTCTTTTCACTGAGGTATCCCTACTACCTCCTTACCATCAGTTTATTTCACCCTTTTTTGGCGCCGTTAACTTGGAAACATCGCACATAATGACATGCATCGTTGAATATTTATATTGCAATTTGTGATATTTCAAAGTTAACTAGACCCAAAAAGCTAAAGTTATTGTATCATTGTTAAAGGCTAGACGTTTGATAACTAGCCTAGCAAGTACTCAGGCCAGTTCGTCAAAAACTTTTGGTTATAAATTAATAAACCTTTAGAAGGTTGTGTAGGGAAATCATTAGGCTTCTGGCACGATTCCCGGGGTTGTCACAATTTTATCTTTCAACAAGAATTATAATATTATAAGTCTGCCTACATTCAAGTAACGTGGAGTGTCACTTTAGAGTACGAAATAATTCCATGAAATGTAAGCTCAGGAACCCAGGAATAAATATTAATAATGAGATGAGGTAATGTCAACGAAGCAATTAATGATTTACAGTTTAAAATCCCCGACCTGGGGCTAAAAGTTTCAACATTCAGACTGTGATGAATGATGATGATTGTTAAAAATCTGGAGATGGTGACCTTTCATGCGAAGAGAACCTTTTTTGTATTCCTGCACAATTATAGCATTTCTTCCGATGGATGAGCGATATAAGATGGACACATCATAAAAAAATCATCCAAAAAATTTTTGTCGACCACTACCCAAAAATGAGCATAATTAATATAACGGCGTACTGCAATAATACGGGTTAGTTTCTCCTATACCGCTACTTGTGCAAACTATTATTCAACACGCCAGGCTGTAATGTTATCAGCACTGGCAGATTAAAGCTCCGATCTGAGGGGACCCATACCCGTTATTTATGGTTTTAATAAATATCTGCCCGTAGTGATCGATACTCCGCCGACAGCTGTCGGAACGGGCTAATAAATCCAGGGCTCTCTGAAGGGAACTGTGAGTCCTTCCTTGGTCGGCTCTCCTTATTGCTTCCGGCTATACCGGATTTATATCTTTATATATCCATGTATCGTGACCTACATGTATACGCCGTACGGTGTAGTGATGGAAGTAACCGCTTCTTGAGCATGGCAATCGTAGCATTAAAATGGCGACTTCATAAACTCTACGTTCATAGCTGGTCGATAAAAGCATTTATATTTATGTGTCGATAAAAATGTCCCATTTTCATAAAATTTATTTATAATATGTCATTTCAAAATACTATGTATGCCTGCATCAGGACTTAGTACAAGATGGAATGATGATACAAGCAAGTTTCAAACAGTTTGACACATCTTGGTGGACCTGCTGCTTACATGGACTATGTAGAGTACGTACAGTAGGAAAAATAAAAATAATTGATAAGGATTATGAGCCTTTTACTAGAAAGAATGACTAGTTCCCTTTCATCGTTAAATTCACTTAGCAATTTAAATGTTTATGTTAAATCCGAAAAAAAATGCTTATTTTCATCATTTTTATGATTTATGTTTTGGGTCATCTCAATCAAGTTTTCTTCACTACAATCCCTTTACATCCACTTCTATGTTAGTATCTCGCTGCTTCACCTTACGATTTGATTTTATAATTATTTGGATTGCTACTTGAATAGTACGTCATTACATAGTACGTTAAGTTAAAACTTTCATAAGGTATAATTTATAATAATAATTTCATAAGAACAACTAGGATCAGTCAAGGGTAATGTCCAATGCGGGTGCATTTCCCGAGGAATTTGGACTCAAAGTTGTCAAATTTTAAGGTTCCATTCAACCGAAAGGCGAACACCTGCAATTTATACAAAAGTTAAATTCTACCCAGTATGTTATAACATGCATGGTATGAAACAACAAGAAGACCAGTTTTACGTAAACCACACATTTGGAAACAAAATTAAAGAAAGTGTTTCCAAATGAAATTAAATTCTCATAATTAAGCAATAACGTGGTAGTTCATAACTCAACGACGTCCTAAAAATTGTTACTGTAGCGACCGCTAACTACATAAGAAAAATCACCCTATACTCAATTGTATATATATTGTAAATAACATTACCCAAATATAAATCATTGTAAATATGTTAAACAATAAAACATGCTGTCAGGGCCTTATTAGTTACATGAGATGGGACACCAGCTGTCAGTAGCCAGGTATATGGATGGGCCCAAACAGCCGGCAGACCCTTCCAGCCTCTGCCAGGGAACAAAGGAAAGCCACATCATTGGTCACAACAATGACGATTCTTATTGGCTGCGGACAAGGCTAGCTGGGTATTTAAGCCGGTGGTTTGGTCCCTGTAAATCATTCTCCTGTCAACTACCGGCCCGTGGCTCCAGCTTGAAACTCTGAAACTTGACTGCTTCTTTATGAAAAACCTATGCATCTCTTCTCTCCTAACCTCGCTATGTTTTAGTCCGGCGTTGTCAGACCCCACACCTTCCTAGTGGGAATCTCTGTCTTCGTCTCGCTAAATCTAACACCTCCTTGGGAGAGACCTCTCCCCCTTGTGTACAACGGTTGTCGCGGCCCTGCAAACTTACCAAGCTGTGTCTCCCGTGACAATTCAGTCTGCCTCTCTCCGGTTTACACTCGCCTTTGGGATCCGGACGGATTTCGCCTACCCTCAGATACCGAGTGTGAATTCGGCCACGAACATTCCAAGACGACACAAACTACCTACCTACCTACCCTATACTTCTTCTCCTGAACATAGTGCATTGTCGGGGCACATACCTATCAAAAAATGGAGTCAGATAGTAAAGCCGTCATGAAACGATGGTCCAGGTTATAAACTCAAACAATCCTCACTTGTCACCAGGGCTAGGGTAATCAGGCACCCCCCTCGTGACGACCCGACAGTTACCAACCATTATGATCTGTTTTTTTTTTTTTTAGAAACCTCTTTATTGTATCTGCCTTATTGGGCAATAAGTAACTGTGATAAATGTTCCCATTCATACCGTATTTACTATTTTGATTCACTCGCTTATTCGTACAGTATTTTCAAACAGCTCAGAGATCTCCCAAATCTACATGGAAAACCTCTGTTAACAGCCTTTATACGGTTGCAGTCGAACTAAGTAATGAGATTATTTGTGCCAAGGTTCGCCTTCTTGGAGGACGCATTACCGTGAGCTATCTTAAATCTGGAGAAATATAAAATCCTGAAGCTCTTACCAATTTTTTAAGCTCTGTAAAATGGGGCAAGTTCCATAAGACCAAAAAAACGGCAAAACAGCGCGCCTTGTACGGTTGATAGCCCAATGCTTTACCTTTTATATATTACCCTTTATGCGGCAAGAAATAGAAAATTCACGCCTTCGAAACAATTGCTTAATTGATTTGACACGGGGAGGAACGCTTAAAAGATTTATTTATTCAACAAGGAATTCAACGAGGCTTCTCTTCAAATAAAAACTCAGTTTAACTGTCAAGTGTTTTCAACACGGTTGAATAGATATGGCCAGCAGTTTTCGCAAGAGTTAGTTAGTAGAAGTTATTTTTTTTTAGTTTATACAACGTGATTTTAAATGGGAAGTCCATAAATTTAATTTTTTGTGAATTAAAATTTTTGACGCCATCAAAGGGGATGATAGGGTTGTATGATGTATGATACATTAGCAGTTATCGCTGATAAACGATATGAAGATGATGGGTCTGAATCCCTAAGTATATTTTTTTAAAAAGTTTTTTACCCCGTTTGAGGTTTTTACCTCAGGAAGGGGGAGGGGAAGTTCGTAAATGTAAGCGGCTGGCTCTCCATTGAAAAACCCTTGGTGAGAGCAAAGGCCCAAAATATTATCTTCACTGTCGGGTCGTCCCAAAAGGGGACGCCCGCTTCGGATTGGGGTCTCTGCGATCCGGCCGCTGCCTGAGACTGGCCGCTGAGAGAGGCAGACTGGATCGCCGGGGAAGGCGCTACTAGGTGAAGTTTGTAGGTCCCCAGAGACCGTCGTCCGCAAGGAAGGAAGAGATGCTAGTTTTAGCGAGACGAAGGCAGAGAATCCCACTAGGAAGGTGTGGTGTCTGACAACGCCGGAC
The DNA here is from genome assembly GCA_930367205.1 of Acanthosoma haemorrhoidale. Taxonomy (NCBI): domain Eukaryota; kingdom Metazoa; phylum Arthropoda; class Insecta; order Hemiptera; family Acanthosomatidae; genus Acanthosoma; species Acanthosoma haemorrhoidale. Next base: position 57,143,135 of record OV884011.1, read on the forward strand.
TAAAACATAGCGAGGTGTTCACTTCAGTTGGCGGGTTCCGTATATATGGAAAAGGCCCCGAATCTCGGCTTATATCGGCAGGTCAGAGGCAGGACCACCCGCGCCACTAGTGGGCTTCAGCTGGGTCATGCACTAGTTTCCTCCTCTCTTAACTGACTCCTAAGGTTTGTATTTTTAAAACATGGAAACGTTGGTGGATATTTTATGGTGTGAGAAGAGGGGAACTTCTGTTTATTCGTGGTGAAGAAGTTGATGCAACATTGGTAAATTATTTTTTTGCCTATTTATGTTAAACTATATCATCTGATTTTACTAGTTCTTTTTTTTTTAATACTTATCCCTCTTGAACAACAACTTATACACATGTTTCCCCCCAAAATCCTTCGATCAGTCTTTGCATAATCTCTATTTAATTCCCTACCAAATGCTCGAGGTCGTTTGTAATTATATTTTTTAAGAGAATTTGTATAATTATTTTCTCCAATAATCCTTATTGAGTCATAATCTGTGTTGAATGTCCCAAAAATCCCATTCTTCACCCTTATGTACACTGGTTTGGTTAAGTTCATACCTTAATTTCCATTTGTTATGGAGTCAGAAGTACTTGACAGTGAAGTCCACTACACAGGCGTTTCACGGTTCTTGTATTCGCCGTGCTGTCATCAAACGGTGTCGTAATACATACAAGTTATATGTGTCCTCAATATCACATATTACTTTATTTTGCTCGGATTAAAAGCCATCAGTAACAATCAACTGGATAGGTCATATTAATCATCTAAGATATAGAGGTTTTCTTGTGATTATCAGATAATCATAAAGTGATAAGATATAAATAGTTTCATAGCTGGATTCGAACGTTTATCATAGTATTTTAGACTTTTCTGATTTAGTCCTACCAACTAGTTTATTTCCAATGGTATAACTTTATTCTTAATCTAAGGGCAGGTGAATTCGCAGGAATTTTATGCACGGGTGGTGTTAAGTAATATTTGATATGGGACTGGCATTACACCTCCATTAGCCTAATGAGTTCTGTTATCAAATGAACAATGATCAGTAGACCGTTGTCAACAAATTATTACTTGTCTCTGTACATTATTATTTTTGTCCAGGATGAGATATGCATATACGAATTTGTTTTATGAGGATTGTGTTGTTTTTAAACTAACTAATTATCTATATGTACATCTTAGTCTGTAATTTTTCACAGCTCCATGTGTTGATAAAACCCATCAAATAGTTAAGGTGATAACGTGTAATTAATCAGTGCTACATCCGAAATTTCTAGTAATGTATATGCAGTTGATGTTTCGTGCCAGACTACATAATGTATTATTTATTTATACCAGAACACTTTCAATTCACATAACTTGCTCTTTTCACGTCACGCTATTGTTTTCACCAGTTAATCGTGGGCAGGCACTCACACGATCACTTTGTTAAAATGATATGATTTGTAGATGAATCAGGTCCGTTCAGTCTTTAAAGGGAAAATGAATAGTTAGTTGTCTTGCGGATTTTTTTTTGACACTGCAGTAGTGAAAAATAAACGGGAGAAGTGGCCCCACTACATCGATCTCCCCTCCTTAAGAAGAAGATAGAGCTCTAGAATCACAGCCTTGCACCACCACTCATGTGTTGTAGGATTTTTACACCGTCTACTAGCAGCCATCACGTGTCAAATACCAATTAGCTATCGACCGTTTGATTTGCATGCCAATTCTAAATAACGGATCGATAATAACACTATATTTAGGTGACATGGAAATTCCCCATAACTCACTCACCTCTGAAGGCATAAATCCAAAACATATAGGGCACATTGTTTCTTTTTAGTAAAGTAATTCAGAAGAAACTTACTGTTATCTATAGTTGGATAAAATTTGCGAATTTTCTTTCGAAAACAAAATGACGACGTATGAATCATGCTAACTTATAAAAGTTGATTACAAAAACATAGCGACTCTTGAAACTAACTGATAGACAAATAAAACTAAAGGTTATTATGTACTTTTCTCACCCAATGAGATAATCAGCCTTACAGGATTGCTGTCTTCTCATCAAAATAAATGCCAATAAATTTGGTTATTAAAATTTGATTAATTAATAAATATTTCCTTATTAAAATATCAATTTTCCAATTATTAACCTTTATATATAGTCCTCTGTCACATATTAATCCTACTAAGCAACATCGAACTGAATAGAGTTCGTCAAAATTTTGCAGAGCGAACTCTTCCTGTAAAATACAGGACAATTTTGTATTTCGAGCAGATCAGGTGACTCGTTCATGTCCTGTAACACTAAAAATCTATTTTTAGACTCTGCTCAATGTGTTTTTAGTTTAAATCGACCTTCAGATGTCCATAAAATATATCCGCTTCTTTAATTTTGAATAATTTTACAGAAAAAAATCAGATTATAATTCTCTATATAATATAACATCATAAATTTGGCCAATAAAACATTTTTTATTAATGAATTTTATTTATTACTTTGTGTTAAATTATTCTACTTTGAATGATGTGCGATGTATAAAATAGGGGCTAAGCTATACCGTATTAAACATACCTGCCCTCCTAAGGGCGTTATGATGCTGGCTGACTGTCCCTTAGTCATTATAATTAAAAATTCAGGCCTTAATAAAGATTGGAAATTCTTTAGAAGTTAATAGAAATATTTAAAAAAAAAACAGGAAATATGTTTCATTAAGATCGATAATTTGTTCCGCCTTTCGTTCACCAAAGGTAAACCATCTCAGATAGATAAAACAATTATATTTATTTGATATACTCAATTGATAATCAAGAACTCTACTCTTACTTTCTATTATTGCTAGCTATTGGAATGATAAGACATTAATATGAATAAGTGTGCTTGAGAAAGAAATCAAGATGTGAAGAACCATGACAATAAGATTTGACAAAATAAAAGAGAAATACGGAGGAAGAAGGGAGTTCAAATAAATATGGAGAAAATGAACAAAGTAACAATTTTCCTTTTTTGAGACCACTTTACTCTTAAACCCATTTGGCCCTTTGTCGTGCTTCCGTCCTTACTATGGCCGTTTTCCCCGCGACATATATGGTTATATGGTTTTTCCCTCGAACCCAAGGGTAAATGCATTGCCAGAATTCTGCCGATTCCAGATTTCCAATTCTTTACAAACTATATAGTACAAGTAATACAAAATAAAATATTGCTTAATTAGTCATAAGATATGGGGATACATAATCCACGATATCTCAGATGATTCAGCAGTTGTCAACTAGTCCAGGACCCGTGAACATTCTCGAAACGAGGTCACATGAGTAAGCCTCGTAAATGATATTTGTTGATTATATTAGATTAAATCCTTAAAACTCTCATTATAATTGTTTTTTCAACTTGTTCGCAGTACTTGTGTGGTATAAAACCATGGTATTTCACTAATAAATAGTTAAATGACAATAATTCAATTAGGTTTATTCCTACTGTCGGGTAAGTTGTAGCCTTAACTGCACCACCCCGGTTATAATATAACATAACTCATACGTATTTAATTTCCTCTAATTGTGAAGGCAGCGGTGGCAACTTGAAGTGGTTGATTTTACAGTTTTGTACTTTATCGGTGATATGCGATATTAGATTAAGTATTGTGTTTGAAACGTTTCCTCAGCCAAATCTTTTATTTACCCAGAGGCATACAATCTCGTACGGAAGTAAGATGACTGCTACGAATAGTAACTAGCAAATCATGAATGGATAGTTAAGAAACGTTTATCAATTAATTACACAGAAATGTCAGTTCTTTAGGACAATAGACATTGCCATGAAAACTCTGATGCTTAAAATGGTATACAAATCCACTCCCATGGAATTCGGGTAGACTCCATAGCCTGTACACCACACGAAAACCCTGTCAATTCTATTTACAAAGTGCCCCTGATTAAGAAGGCGGTGGCGGTGGCATTGACCTCCGATATATGACTAGATAATGGGCAGTGATTGTACTTTTGTTCCTCCCTCCATACAATAGATGGCAGTGGAGACAGACTGGCTCTGATGGCGGGTCTGGTCCCCATTGCCTCATCTGTCACACAGTTATTGTATTTTAGATAGCTGTGCAACAATAGGTAGTAGTGGTTCATGTCTATAACTTGTTTCGGAAGTGTGACCTTCATTGCCAGCTATTTGTACAGTATTAAAAAAAATCATGCAACGTTACAGGTTTGAACGGGTAGGTAAATGAGGGGCAGTTAGAAAAAATAATGACGTTCGAACGGAATAATGATCCCTTTTTTACAACTGACCACGTTGTGGTCTTCTTTACTTTATTTTACATTTTTCGAGACCTCGTTGGCTGACAGCACAATATATATATTAAATATTTAACATATAGCGTACAGCAGCTACAAATTATCAATAAAATTTTAATATACGTTAATATTTATTATTTGAAATTTTAATAACTATTAATTATGGTAAGCAATCTGACTGCTTTAATAAATTAATATATCGCATGCCTGGGACCTCCCGAACACTGCTATGCTCATCCACTCATCCTTTCATAACTGAAGTTGTAGATCTATTCGATCATACAATTCTTTAGTTTATATCTGATAAGATAACATGTTACCCAGAAAGATGAGTGTGTACTTATCTTGCTGTGACCATCCCAACTCAGCGATGTCTAAAGGCCACTATAGCTAGCGATGAGACCAGGCAGCCACCCACATACCATTAGCTGGGCCCTGCTCTGCGGTTTGTCAGCTGTTCAATATTCACTGGCTGTCCTCCGCTCACCACCAAGGTGGCAATATCCGCTAAATATATATCCTTGCCTAGAGCTTGTAACAATGTACAAGATATTGTCAGTCATTATAGCAATTCGGGTGTCATATTCTACCTTTTAGCAGATGTAGCTCGCCTACAATTGTAGGACTATCAAGTCAGGAGACATTTTTATTTACGGAAGCTTTAAGTTAAAGGAAAGTTCACTACCTCTAATTTACCGTTTCTGTGAATTTTCACTCTGAAGTCCACTGGGTTAGTACGTAAAAAGTTAAGAACAATGAGCAATGTTGTATAAACAGATAATAAAAACGTTGATTGTTTTTCATTCTGTTTTCTTGAAGCAATTACCGTTTTTGTTTTGTATTTTAAACGAGTACCCTTTTTGGTTTTATATATTTAGAGCGTGTGTATGGCCCATCTCGCTTGAAAACACATAAGCTGGTTGTAGATATGCCCAAAATACACTTCATTAACAATATCCAGGCCTGGTTTGAACCTGGGACCTCCCCGATCTCTTTTTGGTCGCTGAAATTTCTTCCACAACCAATTTACTCAACAACGGTCGAGGGAGTCCGGTGGGGTGTAGACCATACAGACCAGCCGATATGGGCTCAGTCAGACTTAGAGCTCAGTAAAGTTCTTGCCCAGTAGTAAAGGAGGAGGTTCCAGCTTTATACCTTTAGCTTTATAGCTTACCTGATATTTTTTTAAAATAATAATTCCATAGTTATACGTTATTTTTCTGTGAAGTTTTGAACCCTAAGTCATTATTCAATAATCCCTGAGAATTCTTTACTTTATATTTAAATGCTTCATGTTTAGTAAGTTCACCACTAATTGTAACTTTGATGTAAGCATGCCCTGGTTATCCCTCTAAATATAAATCTAAGTAAAACAACACGCAATGGACCGTATGTCAGTGCGCTTGACTATTGCCTATTGCTTTGTCTGAGATGAGTGAATCTGTTTAATGGCTCACGTATATACTTTAGGTGAAGATTCTCTATAATGAAACAGAGAATATTGTCTAGAAAGTAGGAAAAAAGGTTTCGCGGTTGTCGCCTACCATTGATTTCATCATATAGTCCATTGCTCATGAAATAACTACAAGTTACAATGTTCGGGTTGTGTGCATGATTAGTCGCTTCTGTGGAATGATGCAATTATATAATACTGGTTCAATTGTAAACCTAATCGTCTTTTTTCAATCAAACCAATTAAACGAAATTTCAAAATATAGATTTGATTTAAATATGCCTGGCGTGTCTAAAGTTTGTCAATCAATTGTTCATAGGCGTTAATGCAATATAATGCATTATTACATAGAAGAATGATTTTATTACTTTTATGTCGAATGAAAATAAGCGATTCGGCATAAACGACATGAAATTAGATAGTTTTGAATTGAATTTCCTTCCTCATTGTTCGTTATCAGCGGGATGAAGTTCACCGACAAGTTGGTTCGCGGTGTAAATTGTGCCACCGTCGTGTCAACAACTTCACGCCTCAACCAGGGTGTCTCTTTGCATTTGTTCATTAGTGTCTCATACGGATAGATCTATCACGCCTTTTAACTCATTCAGTGATTTTACTTTGATATATTTTCATGTTGTATGTACATTTAATTAATTAAGGAATCGAATAAAATAACAATTTAAGAATATAAAACTGGGGGGTGTGAAAAAAAAAAAAAAAACTTTGACCAGAGCCACAAATGTTTAAGAGAAGAATTTATCCTTAATAAAGAAAAGTCAAATGTAAAGTAACTATTGTATTTTTTTTTCATGTTATACTGTGTAATGCAACTCGCTTACAATAAACTGACTTTTGAAGTAACAAAATAACTTATATAATTTTCATTAACTTTGTGAATTAACAACTTTTTATAGATCAGCCATCACAAATATTATTCATGTTGGTGGATTAGTACCTTTTTGTCATCTCTATCAATATATAACCTACAGAAAAAAAAAAAAAAAAATTGACCCTCAGCTCAGAGCTTTATAGACCTTAAACTTCTTAAATCCCAAAATAATAATACATTTGATTCACAGTATCATTAAATGAGTATTATGTACTCGATCAATTGTTATTACGCTGTGATATTATGCAACTAACTTCATTATAGGTTAACATCAAGCTACATGATGCCTATGCTGGTCCTAGTACCTCACAAAAGTTCTATGTGGTACGGCAGAAAAACCGATGTGTGTCATTCGCTTACAGAGAAAGATGTTTTGATTCGCGGTATACCAACCTATCCTTACTGGTGCATTTGTCAGAGAACAAAAAAAAAATCCAATCCAAAAGATTTGTGCCTTTAGAATAAACCTTTCTGCACTACTGCTAGATGGTTTTAAAATATTTTCTAATCATGTTACATCTAACATTCTCCCCCCCCCCCAACCCCATTCTTTTTTATCCTTCCCGCGCGGAAACTACTGTTTATCACCTTTTAAGCTAAAGAGAAGCAAGATATCAGGGAAGGTATGAGACCCCCTCGCTGCTCCTGCTAAATAACAAATATATTTAAGTATAATATGTGAGAGTGCGAGAACCGCAGACGCTCTGGACATGAGGGAAGAATACCGGCTTGTAACAGAACTCCCAGTAACGGGTTGGTTACAAGAAATCTCGATGCAACTTTCGTAGAGGATTAGGTAGTTTTTTCGGGATGCGTTCTAAGATAGTGGGTATATTAACGCCGCAGACGGACGGAGTTAACCTGTTTTTAAAAAAAAATTAATTTTAATAATCTTGATAGAAACATTTAGTTTGCTTTGCTATTTGTTAATCCGCCTACCTACTGTGGACGGAGGCAGTTATTGAGCGATCCGCAGAGAGACGAGGGGGTCGGTTTTGTGAAAGGCCTCGCTCACAAAAACGCTCAAGCCATGCGTGTTCGTCAGCGGAGATAAACCACTCCCACACACACACTAGCCTAAAAAATAAACTGCCACAATTAACCTCAGCCAGTTCTTCACTCTTAGAACATATTGTTGTATATTGGTTAGGTGTGATGTTAAACACACTACCATCATTATTCCTGATTAGAACACGAGGGGCGAGGTTATACATTGAATAGTAATAAGTGTAGTCTTTTATATGTACACTTTATGATAGAACCAGTCATTTCAGCTGAAATTTTAATGGTGATTCCCATATTTTCTTTTTTTCGCTGATAAACTATGCGGTCATCACAGTTTTGCCGGAATTAAAACCATTACGTATATGATATGAGCTTATTGGTTCATTTTTTCACATGGTCATACATGTTTTAGCTGAGAAGCACACTACAGCCATATGTTACTTGATCACGACAGATTCTTCTGCAAATTAATAAGCGAAATTCGTTTGGAAACTCTATATGAGTGTGCAGTGTGGGTGCCATGGGATATTAGAATAATCGACGAAGAAAATTTCTCCGGCGCTCAGTGTTAAAGGGCAGGCCACCCTAAATCCAATCAAGCCTACTGTCCTTTCGTTATATCAAGATTATAGCAATTTACGTTAGTATGTTCACTCGTAGGTTGTTGAAGATGGTCTATAGTTCTTCATTAATCTTAGTCTATATGGATGTCACTTACTATTGTTTTATCGGCGATTTTTCAGTTATCTACTCGCCAATCATCTAAATTTTATTATAACCTATTTGCAATTCTTTACCATATTTACGAAAGAACATTAATCTGAAATGACGCAGTAAAGGTACTTAAGGTAAGCTGAGATCTAACGTAAATTTAGTGAGATTATTATTAAACAAAATTGTGTTCCCTTTTCCTGCACAAATTGACGTTAATCGGGGAGTCTCAGTCCAAGTCCCAGAATGACTGATTTCCCCCGAATCAATGATGCTGCAGACAAGTACCATGGAGCAACTGCCTATCTGAGTTCATTAGAGAGTAGGTAGTACAGTTGCATTGGATGGGATCATGGACAGGGCTTTAATATTTAGAAGAGTTGGGGAAATCAAGAGCTCGCCTAGGCGAAAGCCACCCTAAAGTAGACATCCCGGGATTGAGAAGAGTTCTTTACTTATTAAGATCCATTTTCTCTATAAATCATTTATTATAATTAATTAATTATTTTTTTTCAGGTGAGTTTGATTTTGATTAGAGAGAGAACTGCAAACTGTAAGTCGTTAATATTATAATTATGTTTGTGTTCTAAGTTATTAGTATTAGTGATATTCAGTTGACAATTAAAATTTTATAAAATAGACATTTTTTTCTGTTAATACCTTTTTATTTTATTTTTGAATTTTTTTCTGCATTAATCGTTACTAGAAAAACTGTCTAATAATAACAGATGTATTTTAAATTTGAATTACGTACAGAAATCTTATAAAATGTTTGTTTTGTGAATGATGTGCTATTACCATGTACACCTCAAGGCTTCAAACTGTTACTGTCGTATTATCTTCAAGGAGCTTAGAGACCTGTTCAGTTGGTTGGGAATATTCCCTAAAGTTGGGGGAGGGGGGTAATTGGGGCGGGACCCTTTTACGTGGCACGCGTATTAATAACTGACTCATCCTAGTACTTGTTGATTCAGGTTGAGCTCACTAAACTAGTTGATGACTTCTGAAAGTTCACCGAGTTGCTAAACTCGAAGTCATTAGTAGATCGCCCGATCAACCGCGCTATATCTTGTGTTATCTATCGATGAAGCCTCCTTCTTATTTATTACCGAGCCCGAAATGAGAGAATGTACTTTGAAACAGGACTTGGTAACCCTTTATCGATTGCATGTATGTCTATATTTCCCACGAAAGTGTTCCCTAAAAATGAATGAACCAATCTAAAATTTTAAAGGTATATTCTATAATAAAGGTATCTTGTTAAGTTTTGGTTACAATTTGGAAACATAAATAATACATCGGTACCGATTTTCCAACTGCATACACGTTAAGATTTCTGAATGCGTAGAATATATTTAATATTCTCGTTTCTCCAACTATTAACGAAAGTAACGCTAAATGGTATTAGTATATAATATAATACAAAGTATTACATAGTATTAAAAATAATATACATAGTAGTAATAGTAACTTGGGAGTATAAGTGCCTTCCCTTTCTACGTGTTCGTTTCATTGTGGATATTTAGTAAGTGAAATTTAGTTCATACTTAATGTGTAAAACACTTAAGGTGGATTATTACAAAAAAACAATGGAGTGTACTCGTATAATAAGTTTCATTTGAAATTTTGCTTTTGAGAAACAAGTTTTATCAAAAAGTAAAACCTAAAGTCAATTGTGGTATAGATTCAATTATTTTAAATAATTATGAGCCAAAATTTAGTTCATACTTAATGTGTAAAACACTTTAGGTGGATTATTATAAAAAATCAATGGAGTGTACTCGTATAATAAGTTTCATTTGAAATTTTGCTTTTGAGAAACAAGTTTTATCAAAAAGTAAAACCTAAAGTCAATTGTGGTATAGATTCAATTATTTTAAATAATTATGAACCAAAATAAATCTCTGGATTGATCGGACGCCCCCAATATCGGGTGGGTGCTCTACCAACCGAACCAATCCTGCGCGAGTGAGGGTCGTACGATTGTAATAGATAAATAAGTAGATAAACCGTATTCTTATTTTCTCGAGTGATAGAACTCTTCTAGGTATATAAAATAAAGACCAAAGAAAGAAATATGTATTTTCAATTCTGTTTTAGCAGTCAGAGTACTAACCATCGCATTCCGGGCCATTATCGAGGAAATGAATTTAATAACTTTTATCATCCCTGAAATGTTTGATGCAAAAAAAAGGAAGTGTTAATTACCCGCAGGTTTCCGACCCGTTACTGTCCAGCGGTCTTATCTCATAGCGAGGCTATTTGTACATAAAATGTATTTTGGGACGGTAATAGTTAATCGTTGAGCAATTTAAAATTTTTCCGTTATAATGAAGTAATTGAATCATAGGGGGCAAAAAGACAACAACAACGTAGGAGGTGATGTAGATGAAAGCAAAAGATAAAAAGTGTTCTCCGATATCCCTGAAAAAATTGGCAGGTTGGCAAGCTTGGATATTTTTAGCTTACCTTTTTTAATATAACCTTTGGAATTAGTCCTGCGTGGCTAACAACGGTAAATGTGCTGTCTCGCGTCTCTCTCTTTGACGATATAATCTCTTTGTGCTGTTAATATTCACTTCCTTCCTTTAGGAACGTTTTGATTAAAATTGGCTAGCATTTAAAAATTTTTTTAGTATTACCATGTTTATATAATATTCAGGTTATGAAATGTTCAAGAAAAATGTTTCCATTTCTGGCTCTTCTTTGGGTTGTTTACCGATGGAGGTGAGTCTGGGACGAGTCCCACTCAGCTTCCTGAGGGTGTAACTACTTCAATATAGAAAGTGGCAACTTTGGCCTTGAAAACTAACACAAAGCTTGCAAAAATTAATTCTGGTACTGGTAGGCCTTCTTTATTATATGCTACAGTTTCAATTTACATTGAGTAGAAATGTGTGAACTTTAATGTACTAGAATAGTCAATCGCACTTTTTGTAAATAAGGGAGTGCTGAGGCATACCAATTATTCACTTATAACTGTTAGATGGGAATACGTGCTATGTTGATGGATGGTTGTCGCCGTAGGTGGTGTTGAGAAGCTAGCGTTGTTGGTAACGCTTTTATTCCAGTCTTCTCCAAGTGGATAACTATTTATTTTTTTCAAGTAGCTATTCATTTATCCTCACCAGGCTGAATGAAACCGGAATCCAATTACTCAATGAAATAAACCTTAAGGTAGCCGTGGATCGTACTTGGGGTAGCGCGAGCAAGCCATCATTAAATTGAATGAATACTCCACCACCAGACGTGAAGTAGTATTTACGCCTGCGTTCTTATACCTCATTCAAGGGAGGGTATTTGCTCAAGACATATATAAATTACTTTTGACCCGATCCCATGGTTACATGTAGAAAGGATTCAGAGGTTTCTTTTGGTTTGAGTTCAAGTTTATCTAAAGTTTTGAAAATTTCAATCCCTTGACATTGTAATTGTTTTCCAAGAGTATTGTTCTGAACATTTTTGCTCGCCATGAGGTGTGTTACAGATTATTTTGGCTTTCTCTACCTCGGAAGGAAAGTTAAAAGAAGACCTGTGAAGAGGTCGGAGGAAGCAGTTAGTTAAATGCGACATGGTCCTATCTTTGGGTCATTATCCTAAAACTCGATGATTTCCCCGAGGAGTTAAAAGCGTGATTTCCTCAGCGCCGCACATCTCTACGCCAAATAGAGACGCTTCAAAGCTTCTAAGGTCCGCTTTTTAAGGCATTGCCTTAGAGGATGTTCCTTTATTCACAAGGTTTTGTTATATTTTATTCAGCCGAAGTTAAAGGGAGATAAGAGTGTTCTACGATAGTCGTAGAAAAAATGATACAATATATCTTAAATATTAAAGGTATATTTCGGACTACTCCTGATTCAGTTAACAATTTCATGAAGCACGTAAAAAAAAATCAATCCAATTGTTCTTGTTTCTTTAACGTCTCAAATTACTGCGTATAAGCTATTTAAGATTTATATTTTTCATCCCTCACCGTGCTTTGATGGGTGCAGAATAACAAAAAATAATTTTGGGAGCCAAGTTTGTTTTCACCCAAATCCGACTGTCGATATTTCCAAATTACTTTACATTTGGCAAAGATATTAATATTGAGGTGAATATGTATCAATATTGAAAACGAATTGGTTTCAGAACAAAACTAATGAAATATCATCACATGATTAGACATACTTACTTTTCTGACAATTTATTTTATACTGTACCTTTAAAGTGGCTGTTAGACATCAATACATGTTATGAAATAAAAATGGTACAGAAAACAAAAAAATATTTTTCAAAATAAAAAGATAAAAAAAATGTTTCCAGTCTTTCTCTTTAAGCAGGTCACTAAATTCTCGAACTTTCTTGCGTAAAGAACCATAATTTATTCTGTTCATCGAGAGCTGTTTGAATTTATCATGCCTGCTTTGGCTTTGAAACTTTGTTTTATCTGGTATAACTCGGTAGAGTGGAAATATAGAATAGCAATTCATTCTTGACTGGAGTGGAAATTGTGTTGTGGTATTCGGCATTTAGATATTACTGATATTTGCCGAAACAGTTTGGATTTTTGGTTTCCCTTATTCTCACTGTGCTTTGAGACGCAAACAAAATTCAACTCTAGTTAAGACGGCAAATATTTGGAATACTTTGGTATTATGCTACCTTCTTCCTCAACTCCTGTGGCAGGATGTAACCTTGAAACGCAGCACATCCTAGAGGCACCGCTAGCCGGAGCACTAAACAGGAACTGGATCAGGTGCTTGCTGGCTGCTCCTTTAGGCACTGGTAGCGGTAGTCTCGTCCGTAAATGGACCATTGCTTGTCCGTGTCCGACTCGGCCTTCCTGTCTGCTCGGAAGACTTGTCTGAACTGATTCCTGTCTGCTTAGCTCACAATAATTACAAAATAATAAAACTAGGGTTTACGAAAGCAACCAATTAACGGCTAACCGCTATAACTAATCTATCACAATTTATCGACTTTTTCTATATGAACATTGCTGCCGTATTGAATATTGTATGTACTCCGCTGTATTCTGCTGTTGTAAGTCATTTCTGCTCTGATTGGGAATATGGATTAAAAAAATATTTGTAAAAACGTGAATTCACTTTAAAACATTACCACCGTTTAGGCAGGAAATGGACTGTGCTACTCTTCTACTGACTAATAACTAGTACCAGAATTTGGCAGAAAAATCAAAGTAAATAGTAAGCCTATGTTATGGAGTATTACCTATAATATCTATTCAACATTCCAGTAAGGTAGAATCGTACCTATAGTAATTGGTTTTTACGACGTTTATTGAATGACATACGGACATTCATACATACAGGCAGAAAAACGAAATGCCACAACCCTGTACATGTTGAACGCTCTGGTTTGCCGTTTGCATATAAATATTTTTGCTGTCAAATGTCATAAATGTAATTCACCTTTCTAATTTTTTTAAACACAGTATAAGGTTAAAAAATATAAACATTGCGGTGACAATTGATCAAACGAGATCTTATTGACTAGTAGATTGTCATGATTACTTTCTTGTTGTAATGATCTATGAAATGCTTCTATATTGTCAATAAAATATAATAAAAATATACAGCTGCTTAGTGCACTATAAAAACTTTTATCTCGGTGGTAGAGGAGCAGTAAACCTTTAGCTATAGTGGAGATAAAAGTAGAAAGTATATCTGTCTACTCTCTTGATTATTTCTGCTGTAGAGTCGAATATGAAAGTAGATTTTAATTTCTAATTTTGCCTGGTGTCTAATACATTACTGGTCTAATGCACTCTGAGTGATAGATTATTGATGATAGCATGAGAGGAATTAAGCTTACCTGTTTTTTATGGCTTTGGCTATTTACCCAGTGCTCTTCCTTCTACTTTCTCATCTTCAGGCTGATGCTTAACAGCTAGGTGGGAATAGAAGTTGAATAGGATGGTTAAAAGATTTATAACTCCTTATGAGAGACCTTAAATTTATTTGACAGGTTCATGACTGCAGTTTTCGTTTTTGCGGTTATTGTATATCACCTTCTTATAATTCCGCAGTATTAACATACATAATTATTTAATAATTTATAATTAATTAAACAGTATTAACATCTTGCAACAGGCCCAAAATATAACGTGAATTAAGTGGAGACTCTTAAGAGAGACATACAATCAGATGACTTAAGTTGAAATCTCAATCAACATCAATGTAAATAATTTCTCCATCAATTAATTTACCTTAAGCCTGTACTACAGACTTGTAGCAATTACAGGAGAATGTACTAGTCAGGGCGGGAAAGCGTACCAAGAACCAAGGATATTTTTATCGTCGTGATTAACCCGACAGTACGCTGGCACAGTACCTATGGCTTATATTTCCCGCCTAAACGGGTCACGTTATTGTTTATTGTTCCCTGCCATCAGTTAGTTGTATATTCCATTGCTCAAAATCGTAGATTAAAGTTGCCTCTTATCTCCACTATAGGTGACATTTACGTACATCTTGCTCAGTAGGAATCACTACTAGGCTTAGGAGTGTTTCCCGATGTGGATGAATAAGACCAAATGTTGGAAGAAATTCTATCTGAAGGTTGTAAGTATATTCCAAGCACATAACAATTACTTCGGAAACTTTTGCGGGATCTTACGTTAGTCTAACAGTCTGTAGACTGTTAATGAATACCTACGAATCGTCCTGTGAGTACGCCTCACGATCGAGGGGAACAGGGAAAATTTCTAGAATAACTATGGATTGTGTAAGATTTCTGCCTAATCCCGGTACTAGTTGCCAATACAGAGGGAATCATAGTCGACATATTTCTTGCCTAAACGGACTTTATCGGTGGTTTACGTGAACTCACTACGTTAGTAATATTTTTTAAGTTCGAATTCCAATTCAGAACAGTAAACTAAAAACTTTAAGTATTCGACTATATATTATTATTAAGTATTGCTACGGTGACTATGTAAAAAAAATCAGATATCTGTAAATCACGATTGTTACGACAGAGTAGTTATGCATTATATCCCCGACGATCGGTGAATCTTTAGCAGCCAGTCAGGGTTTTTACCCCACTCACAGATTTAACATTTAGTTTTCCTTGTTCCTTTCGGTTATTGATTCCAACTTCAACAACTTCCATGCCCTTTAAAGAGAACGCCGTTTGAGTGACCTGTAGTGCAGACAAGAGAGATTGGGCACCAGTTGCCCCCCGAGGCCTCAATAGCCTCGTGGACTCTTATGTAAGATACATAACCCGGTTACCTCAGCCTTTCACTATCAGTTCCTGCACAGCTTCCTTCCTTCCCTTTCCTCGCCTACTTTACCTCTATCATTTATTACCTATCTTATTTAATTGCTAGTTTATACAGTTCCCTATTAGATATTTGTATTATGAAATAATTTTTTAATTATAGTGAACCTTTTGCGGAAACTGGTCAATGACCTTTGTGGTTGATATGCTCTAAAACAAAAAAAAAAGTGTAGCTGATTACTCATAATTTCAGACAGATTGGCCAAAGACAACCAGGACAATGGCACACAAAAAGGCCGCTGGACACAGACCGAACGATAGTATAATCTCTTCGAGCTTGGCAAAGTCAAATTAAATTTAAAACTTACGAAACCGCCAACAGTTTTATTTACTGCACTAATAGTTTCGACGAATGCTTGAACTGCTTAATTGCAACAAGCCCAATAAGACATTTTATACTAGTTGATCCATGAAACAGTGGTCTAACAACTGAAATTTTGTCACATCTGATATGAAATAATTTTTATTTTTAGAATGACACTGTCATGATATAACAAACAAATCATATATAATTTACTTCTAAAACAACTTTGGACCGATGGAACAGAGATCTGGGGTTTGACAACAGACGCAAATATACTAGCTCATAGATAAATTATGGCGCATCTGCTGTTAGTATGAGTGGTGACGATGTGCAATAGTTTACAGCAGACGCCTGCGTAGGTTCTTGTTATTTTAGGTGAAATACCGGTATGTCCCCAGCAGGTATCACTACCGGTGTCATATGAGTCGTTGTTGTGGATTGGTGAGGATGGTTTATGAAAGTGTCTGTATAAGGTGGTTAGGTAGTTCTCCAGGTAAGTTGATGCTAAATCTAGAGTATCCGACCTTGACAAAAATGTATATTATGTGCGAGTCCTTGCGTGGTGCGATTGATTGATAAGTTTGTATAGTTAGTGTGTTTGATTCTGTTGCAGAATTCTAGACCTCTGTTCCGTAGTTCCATAGAGGTATTAGAAATAAATTATTAATCGTCCGTTTGCTATCTAATGATAGAGTCCATCGTAGCCCAATAAAGGTTTAGAAAAATGGTTGTTTAAGCTCAATTTTTTTGTTTCGTATAAACGTTATCCAAAGTAATCCCAAGTCGAAGTAAATCCCAAGGTACTGAACGGTGTTTGCCTGAGGGATGAATTTTAGTGTTTTTTAACTGTTATCGGTGGGCAGGTGTAGTGGTGAAGGATGGGACGTTAAATGTGATAATTTCTGCTGGTTAAACTGGCCGCCTGTTTGGCCATAAAGTTTTCGGGGATGTGTGTAGCGGATGTTTGAGTTTTCTCTTACCCATATAGGCAGAGTATTATACCCCTGTACTGATTGGGACCATCAGCAGCACACAATGGTACACCGTGAGCTGTATAAACCGCTAGTGCTTGTTAAGAAACATTATAATTTGTGGGCACCATAGTTACTGATGAATATTCCATGAATGACTTTATAATTAGGTAGAAGAGTTTTTCTTTCACTTTGAACGAGAGTGCTTCGTGCCAAAATAATTCAAAAGCTTACTTCAGACCCAAGATTTTTTCGGTGAAATAAAGTTTCCTCTCAAAACTGGTTGGTGCTTAAGTGCAGAGGTCACCATGGGAGTAAGTAATCGAGTGATATTGTCTGGACCCAAGTAACGAGTCGTGAATGATAACGTAGTTTGTATAGGTTTCGTTCGCGCAGTAAATGCCGATGCAGCAAGAGAGGTTGTATTTTGGTTTGTCAGGTTTCAAGAATATCCTGATGATTAATATCTTACCCAGTTTGGGAAAGTTAGTTAGTTTATCCAGCGGGAAAAGTCTAAAAGTAAAATCTTAAATATATTCTGAGATTTCTATTAAATCTATCTTAAAACTCCGTCTGGCTATTTTGTCAGAGGAAAGAATATTAATTAGTTTGTTTGCATACACCCTCTTATTATGTGTTAACTAAAACATAAGCGTAATTCAGAGTGTTGTTAAATATAACTTTAAAATTGTAGATAGATTGTGCAGAAGATTTGCTGGCAAAGATCATATGTAACTACTGGCAGATGTACGAGGATTGCCATCTACCTGTTTGAAAATAGTTACCTTCAGATCGGACTCGGCAATAGAACGGAACTAGGCAGGAGAAGAACTAAAATGTTCCTTTTTCAAGCCTAAAAGGTTTGACCCCCTTCTATGACACATATTTTTCTCTTTTCTAATATTAATTTATACTTTGCGATCATATTTACATCTGAATTGATCGTACGTTGTGATCAATTGTGAATAGTTGATCAGTTTTCAAGGTTCGCTGCGGGTATGGATGGCCTCATTCAAGACCAGACGTTGTTTAAATAATTCTACCTTATCAACTAACAAACAACATTCCAGCAGTTGTAAATGAAACAGGATCGCTGCCCTCTTAATCATTAGATCACTCTAGAGATGTCTGAAAACCGTTGTTGCTATTTGCACTTATGGTGAGAGAAAGAGAAAAAAAGTATTGCGGTTGCATTGTCTTACTTCAATTTTGATCGTTGAATGCTAAACAAATTTTCAACAAGCGTGTCATCAATTTTACATATTTTAGTAAGATCTTCTAATCCTCTGATTGAGTGCTCTTCCTTTAAGTAATCCTTGCAAGAGCTTTGGGTATTGATTTTTTATAGGTTGTGAGAGCTGCGATAGGGGGAAATGTGTGTGTCTTTATTCAAATAGGCAAAGGAATTAGAGACATCATCTGGCCGAATGCAAAAGGGCGACAAACCACCCTTTCTCTCTTCATAATTAGTAAACTGTGTTTCCACCTCCTTTTACGGCCAAAGCAGCGCAGCGCAGACTTCTGCTAAAGACACCGGGATGAGAGGGCCTCCGCGACAGTTATATACTATTCGTTTTTAGCTGAAATGTGTACTTTAGTTGAGACATATGGTCTACCCTTTCTTTGTCTCTTACAACCCTTCCTAACCTTTTGCTACCTGCCAGGGCCTTTGACAGGACACTTGTCCTTTAGCCTTAGGCAAGGAATGTTCTAGTGCTGTAATTCATTAATATTTTTATATATACCAGTGTTTTGAATGTTATTCATAATAAAGTTTTTTAAAATACTCTCCTCGAACAAGATTATTTAACTAACGAATTATGATGGAGCTGACCTGGAGCGTGTCCTAGGAGAGCAATGTTGGTGTTGGTCATAGAAAACCACATTGAGCTATTAATTGGTAATGTACTATAGCCCGTTGCCAATTTATGTGAATACCATTATGAGCTAATTAATTTAAATATCCTAGTTCTGTTAAATATACCTATGAAGGAAATTCAATGCAGTAAGTGCGCAATGGTAGAGCACCTGACCGGAGTCTTGCGAGGTCGTGGGTTAGACCCTTGACCCTGCCACTATCTATTTTTTTGTTGGTTGATAAATCTTATAAATACCCCAACAATAATTAGCAATATAAATTATAAATGATTTGAATCGTAGATTAGATTCAAATTTTAATGATCTTTATCCAAAAAAATTTAAATGTATCGTCTTCACGAAAATCGTGACATTATTTAATGTCTGTATGCCTGTAAATAAAGATTTTTATAGTTTTATTGATTACGAAACTTCACCTTGCCTTACTACCATTGAGAACCGGGTTCGTTTCTCGGCTACCTTAAGTATTTTTCTAGTGGAAGATGGGCAGTAGGGGGGGGGGTATTAAAGGTTGTGGTGGGAAATGAGTACTCGAATAAAGAATCAGTGAAGTTCGCTTAGAAATCAAGTTGCTGGGGAAATGGCTTCATCCATCAAATCCCTTTAATCGATTTTCCTTCTTAGGTATCTAGTTTTTATTTGGACTTTTGCGGAATATATGTTTATTTATTTAAGAGAACGACCTTAAAAATATACCTAAAACTTTGATTGAATACAGATTCGGTGCTAAATCCATATAACGAACTCACCATGTTTAATGATAACATTATGTCAGTATACGTAGTATGGTTCATTCTTATTTCTTCTTCTGCTTATTCGATTGGAAGTAGATCTAATGACGATGGTCCTCACAAGAAAACTCAATTTTATAGATTCTATTACCTCAAGATGTTACTCAACAGGTCGATGTAACTTACGATTGACAGTATTTCATTTAAATATAAATAATTTTTTCCCAAACAGGATTTGAAAGCGTGATTTCCTGATAACTAGTTAAATTATCTTCCTTCTGAGCTACCCTCAGTTTATAATTATAAATAATTATTAGTTGTAGTTGGAGCTCCGGTACTTTCATTATATTTTTCTGTGAATAACAATTAATACCATTTTGAATGATTCGCCAGTCTCTTGTTTGGGGTATCATACGATAAATAATGGCTGAATCCATTATCACGTTGTGGAAGATTCCCTAGCCATCACGTGTTCTTGAGCTAGTCGCGTGTCCTTCTGCATCTTGGTAAAGACAAATGCTATCTGATCCTGACAGATGCGTGCCATGCATGGGATCAGGAACTTGCGCCAATTTTCCCTACGTTTATATAAACCGGTTTGGTGAAATTTTTTTTGTTGCCAAATATACACTTCCGCCGATAGAAGTTCAGCGTTAACGTGAGCAGTCGATTACAATCAGTGACAGGCTCTTGGCATCGGATAGACAGACGTACGTGAAGTGGCCGTTGTATAAGAATGCACAAGACATTGCCAAAGTACCGCATCGAAAGTTACGCTAAGACTATTGTCACTTTCACTGTTTACAGTATCGGAACTGAGCCAAAAAGCTTTCCCGCCTCGCACTACCTCCTTCTCGCATTCGGACGGAATAGATTTCACGCCAAATCGCCGTCGTCCTCCAAGCCGTCAACTAGTCATGTCTCCGGTCAGAGTCATCGTCAGGAGATCCTTCAGGTACAGGTACGGTTGTCTATATTACTCATTGTCAGGGTTTTCCTCGGACATAGTGGGATCGGTGACCTATGGAGTTGAAAAAAATATGTAATGCACTTTTCAATATAGTATTCGATACCTGCCAAATCTCTTGAAAGGCCTCCCTTATTCGGGCCCTCCTTGTTGCTTGGCTGGTATGATATTGTTGGTTTGAGTCCGGCATGGACCGTAAATAAAACAATTGTAGTTTTTGTCTCTTAATAGCGTTTTTTTTCCGAGTCATGATGCACTCCAGAAGTACTTTTATTGTAGATACAGACAGTGGAACCACAACTACAATTGACGAACACAATTTGACAGACATGAACCTGGCGAATGGTTTGATATACTCAACATATTACTTATCTGAGGAACTATGGTTAAGAATATTATTATTATTGCAGCAATTATGCTATTATCCTTGGCGAACACATCTAAAGCTGGTCCATCGCTGAATCCATTTGTACAAGTCCTGTTCTTACGTCACGCATAATGTAGTTTTATGTCCCCATCAGGATTTCTGTCAGGTTTTTTCTTGCACCTTCTTTGCAAGTCTTGAATGAATATTATTCGACATGGCAGTGGACGAAAGTGTGTATTTGGGGGTTTAGGATGTCCTTATGGTTATATTAGTTGTGGCTGTATGCCAATTTTTATCCCTTTGATATGGAACTGTTAAACCAATGATCACAATTTGTAATATGATTTTGAGTGGTGGAAAATGAATGTGCCTGGTTCAATGAAATTCAGTATTGAATCAAATGGTTAAATATATTATCGTGCTGTCAATATCTCCACGAATTATTAATTTATTGGGCATCGATGGTGGTGTTTTAGAAAAAATACTATTTTCGCTAAAACTTATTTTAATGGTGCACATTACAATTTCAATGAGAGGCAACTGGGTGACTAACAGTAACAAGTGATAAAATCGTTCGCACCAATGAAATATTTTCAATGTTTACAGTGCCCAAAGAGTAGTATTTATTAATCCGTCCAAACAACAACATGGAAAAGTTTATCAACCTTTTAGTAAACAATATTTAAATACCAGTTCCCTTTATGTATTTATCTCTACAAAGGTCTTATTCAATTTTTATGTGAACAGTTTTGTATGTGACGATTCTGTCATCAGGTATGGCTTTTTATTAGTGAGTCAAAAGAAAAAAAAATTAAGATGCTTTTATTTCAGCATACATAAATGGTTCAGATGAATATATTTGGTAATTATTTTAATAAATAATGTAAAAATCTACATTAATATTTTTTTTATGTTTTATTAATATTTAGGATTATTAAAAATTTTGAAAAAAACAAGCAAGGCATTATTCGATTCTTGATATAAATTATCAAAAAGCATAGATTATAAGATGCTGTTAATGGATTTGTGAGTGGTACATAGTCTACATAGTACATAGTCCAACCTCTATCCTTGCTGCCTTGAATTAGCCTATCAATAAGTCTCTTTATTGTTTGAATATTTATTAGTTATTTATCATTGAAAATACAAAAAAAAACTATTTCAAAACTGGAAGGAATAGTTGAAACATCCACAACTCTTTTACTTTCTACCTCACTCTCTTATAAGGATCACGATACAAATAGCATTAAAATTAGCATGGCATAACATATATTATAAGCTGAAACCTATTTCAATCGGATACTCACGCATCGTTGGTTCTCGCCCGTGATTTTCCCTTTTCAACCCGCGCTCCTCTGACCCTTGCTATGGTTATACAGGAGATGCCCGAACTGGTTGTAAATATAACTGTCAGACTAACCCTTCATCAGTCATTCTACAGTTCGTCATCAAGTTCGTATAGTTCCGCTAGAATAATGCGTTTTTGGCCCCACAGTTTTCTATTTTTTTTTTTTCTGTAACATTCCATTTTCCAGAAGAACATTCACTTTTTGGGAAGTGTTTGGTGCATAATCAATGTGGCTAAGGATGGATTGGTTCATCTCTTGTCTGCCCTGCTTCACAATACCACAATAGAACAGGCGGTGTACATGTGGATATGCAGATAGACGGACAGTATCTGGACGGTATCTAATCAAATGACAGACCCTTGAGAAGCGGTCCGGTAGGAAGTGAACGGATACGCTGGCATACAGGGCACTCACTTTCTGTTCCTCATTTTCACTTCTGCTATTTCCCAGCCCTGCTACTACCGACCGGTTCTCTGCTCTGTTATGTCACTTTCTTCCTTCGTAATAGCAGTTCTACCTGATAGCAGTTCTTCATATTCTCCCTCCAACCATTCAGGACCAGATCTTTTTGACTTAAATAATTCTGTATTGATTAGGTTTCTTATTGGTCCTATCTTGCTTATAGTTTTATTCACTTCAAGAAATTTCGAGATGTAGAATACGCACCACATACATTCACAAAAATGTAGCATTCAGAAAATAATAACTAACGTTTGGGTTGAGTCCTTCAAATCAGATCAATCACGTTTTTTATTTTCCCGAGCTACAGATAAAATCAAATAATTCACCCTATTTGGCTTTGTTCCGGAAACTTAGATATTGTTGTACAAATAAGGTTTTACACTAACTTATCTAAAAAAAAAAACTAACATTTTTTTATTTTACATCTATTAAAAACGTTTATGAATATACGAATATATGAAGTGAGTACAAAATATACGGGGTTCAGCTTTATCACAATTATTTTGAAGAACTGCACAATATTGCTGATCGAAAATAGTTTATTTTAGTTGTGTCAAACTAAACTATTCATTTGTTAAAACTAGTTGTATCAAAATTAAACTATCTCGGTCATTGAAAATTGCCTTTGAACTTGAAAATCCACTAAAATTAAGAACTATCGAAAATTACATTAAATATAATCGATTTATATTGTTGGTTCCCAACTTTATTTTTGTAATATATTTGAAACATTTATACTACATTGCTGGAAGAAAATATATCTTCGAACTTAATGAGCATAGGTGTTTGTTGAAGGATAATCTCCAGAATTTCGGATCGATTGAGTTATTTTTACCAACACAGACCGTCTGTGTCTTGACTCTACTGGATTGAATGTAGAGCCTCTCTCTTTTAAAGTGGTCGTCTTAACACTGCTCAACATTTATCCACTAAATGACACCTTATAAAAAAAGTTTTGTAAAAGAAACAAAAACAATTTTTTTTTAATGTGCGTTGATTAAAAAGTTACGTCATGGCTTGTGGGAACGAGTTGTCCTTAATTGGTTTCGGCTGTTTTGACGATTTTCGCTCGGATAAGTACGTAAATGTTTTAATTATTTCGAAGTGATCGTTATCTAGAGAAATTTCTCAACAAGTTCATAACAAGTAGCCTCTTCCGAGTCTTGTTCGGGCTGCTTTATGTCGAATATTCTATCAGAATGTGCTGACACTTGATGAACGTCTGTGAAACGAAGAATGTTGCGAACACATTGTTCCGTGGGAACGGTACACTGACATCTTTTCCGCGGTTACATCATCTCTTGTCTGCAGAGCTTTCGAGTACTTCTTTAGCGTATTTTCTGTTTATTTACTTCATTAGTAAGTTTTGGATAAGTATATCAAATTTATTTGTTCGAGTTTTGACATTCAAAATTTATTCAAAAATATTTTAAACGTATTTGTTATTTGCGGGTTTTTGTCTGAGAGTTAGTATTAATTGGCAGCCTCTTAGTAAATAATAATAGTTAATGATGTGTAACTGTAATATATTAAAAACGAGGTTTTCATTGTTGGCTCTTGTCTTCTTTAAAATTGTTTTTGCGTCATCGTGTTTATTGTATGCCTTTAGCAAAAAAAACAAACTTTTAATATCAAATATTTTCTGAGCCGTGACTTTGGAAACGAGCTCGTTAATTAGCCAAACATTACTCGCCGTATTTATATGTGCGATGAAATGTACCTATACAATTTCAGATTGGATAAATTGTTAAAGTTACATACAACAGATCTTAGACGACCGTTCTGTGTGATCTGACAGAAATTAAAGCCTCATCCTTCGGGCTATGCAATCAACATTGAGATTTTGCGTCATACGTTCCGCTATGACTGATACTTATGATAGATTAATCTGTGAAGGGCAGATTATAGATGATTCGCAGATGATGACCCTATCAGAAGGAGAAGATGTGCATAATGGCGTATGATTAATCGTGATTACTCCTTCACGGCCGAGCATGTGCGTGGGCTCACCGAATATATTACCTGGTTAGTTACTGCGCAGCACATTGGAAATATGTTGTATATTGCTGAGCGCCAAGGGGAAGAATCTACTAGATGCGAAACGAATGATTTTGGGTTGTCTCTGTATAGTCTACGATATCAAGCACAACCATCAAGTGAAACATCAAGAATTTTAAGGCTTCTCAAGTCACAGCATAAAATTATTTAAGTCTTATTTTCCCGATTTTTTACTTCATCTATGAAGACAAAACAAAATCAGTTTTAAATATATTACAAAAATGTTGAGAGTCAAAAATAGAAATGTCTTTAATATGTTCAGAGCCTTGAGTGGTTGAAAACGCAATTCAGTGGCCAGCATAATTTAATTAATAAAATAAGGTATTTCTTATAAAAAAAAAATACTCAGTATTTTCTTCAATGATTGACACTATGACTCGCTCAATATTTTTCTCCCACTATCTAAGTCATTTATATATTTCAGAAAACAAAAATTAGTTCATGTTAGGTAGCTTTTAAACATTAAAAAAAATGCGAGGGTTGGCTCAAATATCATTATTCACATTATTAATACTTTTATGATCACCATTAAACTACGAAAAAATCTTTTCCCGGTATCAGTTTAAAGTGGAGCCTCAGCCTTTGGAAATGAGAAGTGATTATCCGGCTGAAATAGGGCTCCGGTGTCGACATAATTCGTCGATGATTCGCTCATCACCTTCCCTATCCATGCAAAGGAAGATGAGAAGTGGGGACGGGGATATTTGCATAAGAATGCACACCATGCAGTAATGGAGTCTTCAATAGCTCTCCTATTTGTATTCAAGGGATGGAGCCCCAAATTCCCGAAGTAGGGACCGCAGCCGATGTTGCGGCTGTCCGGGCTACGAGGCCAGTGGGGAGCAATCTTTTATAATGATTCATTTGGGATTATTCGGAAACAAAGATCGATAGTACGATTTGTAATAACAATAAGAATACCAAAGTTTGAAGGAAAGCAGGTTGTACTTCGTTTGAATCCCTAATAGATAAACAATTATCATTAAAGCTTATCATGATATAAATTCCATTTTAAAAATACTATATGTTTTAAATGAATGGCCTTTTGATACCAGAAATTGTATGTCTTGCTAGTATTTTGGAGTACGAGATAAAGATAACCATCCCAGAAAAAAAAGCATTTTTTGTAACCGGAGACATACACATAAAGCAACGATAAATAATACCCTTATGAAGTGCTTCTACGTAAATTCCAGATTCGAATAATATATTGTTTATCTAAACAATAAATCATAAACATAAGAATATAATAATTATTTAATAAAATGCGTTAAACTTGGACTCGAACACGTAATGTTCCGAAGTTGCGAGGTTACATACCTCAACTAATACTTGTTAATATATCCCTAATACATAATAATGAAAGTAACCCACCTCTCAAATAAGATTCCGAGTTGTTGATAGTGATGAAACTTCCTACTCTTGTTGTGAGTCTCGCACTCAGTCCCCAGTAGCCACCTTGGAAGTGGGTCTGAACGAGAACAGAAATTTAGTGGATTACCAAGTACCGCAACCAAAATAAAAATAATTATTATTATTATACATCAGTTCCTAGGAACATCAACTTTCGTTGCTTTTTGAGCAATAGCTGGCAACGTTTGAGTACATTTGAACGAGAAACGAAAGGTCAGGGGTTAAAACGATTTAGACTGAGGTTTGAAACTTTATAATCGTTTTTTGTTCTTTAGCGGAAAAAAAAGGAAAATTTGTATCTTCCAAGGAGCAAAACACCTTATACCCCCTTACGAATTCCCATTCATTGAAGTAAGGTAGGGTGGCTAGACTGGTGGTGACTCCCCTCCCACTTCACGTGAAATGAAGTTACTCTAGACGGTAGAGCTCAGAACCTTCATATCATGAATAGTTACTAACTCTACTAAAATGTTGTATTAAAAATACTTCAGTTAAAGCCGATAGCAGAAGATCGTAAATCAAAACAATTGTTACCGAGTAATTGCTATAGTTCATAATGATAATCGCGATTACAATATGCTGTGCTGGACTGTGGCAAACGCCTTCCATTATGGGTTCAATAGATTAAGTCGATAACTACAACGATCACTCTGTTTATTGCTAATCAAACAACTAAAAATATCTGATTTGCAGTTGCGTTTGTTGGATTGAAGGTCATGCCGAACATAGGCACATTAGATATTGCTGCGCATATGCAATATATTGTTAGAGGAAATGATAATACCTGAAAAAACGACTTAACCTTTAAATCCTTTTGTTTTTATTTCTAGGTCGTGTGATGTAAGAGCCCTTAGTAGAATACAACCGAATCTAATTTATTCAGCAGTATTTGAAAATCGATTTTCACTGACCGCTTTGGAGCCTAACCTTTCACCCCTTGAAGGTAGACATTAGCAGATCAAAGAATCCGTACCCTTTCTGATTATTGTCAATCGATATACATTTATTTAGAACAATACAATCGTAGAAAAATTTATGTATCACAAAAAAAAAAAATGAAAAGGGATAGATATTCGTGGGGTCTAGGTGTATTTGAGGTAGTCACTAGGGAACATATGTACTCGTGGTAATCGTCAAGTTTCACTATCCATTCTAGTGAACTTCAACGATCCCTAACCATTTTTCGACAACAACTAAATGTACAATATCCCCTGTAGTCTTATTGTAGATAGGTTGACTCGGTCGAAGTTGAGGTGACAAGACACCGGTGAGAGGGGACTGGTGGTTAGCGCCTAAATCACTTCTGTGCCAGCCTATCGATCGACTTAAGGCATTATCTTAATAGCACTTGCCTCTTCCACCACTCTCTCCCTTCTATCTGGAGCTACTGCATAGTGCCAATATTGTCTGCCAGGCAATACGCTTATTCATTCATGCACGTGTGAAGGATTTACATGTATATACAGTATATGCTGGTACTCCCCCATCAATAGAGTACTATTTTTTTAACAACAGGTTTTTCGGTCCCTGTTCCTCAGTATTCCTTTTAAAACTAGCATCCTAGTGCCTTTTCTAGGGGACCACGCTCATTTTTTTATGGCACTCTCTCACGTGGACCATACCTTCCAGATGTGACCCTAGAAATTATATAAACAATGAAAAAAATTTATTTTGCTACTCCAAAATAGGACTGACAAAACAAGTAATTTGGAATGACATCAGCTGTTAAAGCCTCCTCATATAGGAGGTGAAGGGAGGATAAGGTGGCTGGGTAAGCACAGTTGTGTGAGGTTAATTATGATAAATGGGCGCAGAACCTGTTGTGAAATGTGGTCAAGCACTTTTTAGTTGGTGAATAGGGTTTATCGGCCATAGGCGGATATACGAGTAGGATGAATGAAGAGAGTACCTTAAGTACAAGTGTTGCTCGGCGATTTTTAATTAAAATAAATTTAAAAAAAAGGATGCATAGCTCAGAATGGAGGATTTCCACTGATTTTTCAAAGGTTTTTGGACTAAGAAGAATGACATTTTCAAGTGTTGCCCCCTTTTGTATGGCCCCAATAGCTCTGTTTATATTAAATAAACTACAGAAAAATACAGAAAAATCATAATATATATATATAATATGATACGATAATTTCATGTATATAGATCGTTTTATCTGCAGGCTTAATATCTTGTCTGTAAAGGATGTCGATCTAATTTGTAACTAACAAATTGAATACTTTTTATTTTGTATAGGGGTAATTAAATGTGGCCAGTTATCTATACAAATTTTCATTTCGACGTTCTTTATATTTTAGATGATCCACCAAGTTTTTCTGTGAGCTTTTATGCCGATTGTAAAGAGCAATGTGACCCTTTTGAATTTGTTTAATTAGACAAGAATCCTGCGTGTGACAGTTTTTATCTCTGTCTCTCTTCCGCTTTTGGAGTATGGATCATTTCTCTTACCACTTGTACAAAGCACTCTTACCTGCTGTCTCGCAAACGTCGATGGTTTCATTTCAGGTATCGTTTTCTTCATTAAGTTGTATCGTCCTTTTGTTTCATATTACATGTTGCATGATACAGTCGGAAATAAAAAATTTTTTTTCAAAAAGATTAGACTTGAAATGCAAACTACTGAAAGTAAACCTATAAAAATAAACATTCAATAGAACAATAGTTATTTCTAAGGAATTAGAAATCATACTGACAGATCACACTAAATAAAAAATCGTCATTTTCCAATATTGCCATATCGCGATGAAGCTTACGGAAATGTAATCACGTTTCTTTAATATGGTAGCAATCTTTAGAATGATCCACTTGATCTGAAATTTTAACACTATAATAAATGACAACTCGCATTTTTCTTATGATATAATTAGGGAAAATATGCGAAGATAATTCAGTGTGATAAAGTCGTTCCTGAATCTCTGACACTTTTATGTTTTATCAAGACTTAGTTTCAAGTTGTTCAAGATTTTATATTATGATTTTTCCCTATTAAAGACACTAACGCAGAAATGTATTCAAAGGTGTTCCAAACAAAATTGTCTGATCAATATTTTAGAAACGCACCCGGACTATTTTTCGATACTGTTTTGTCACTTCTGCGTCCTTGGTTTCTCAAGAAGTGTAATTTAGTTCATAGTTAGTTTATATAAAACAATATGACTCAGTAAAACACAAAATGATCTAGTTGAAAGCAACGGTTAGCTATTAAATGAAATGTATGAAAACCTAAGGATAAAAATATTATAGAGCGTTAGGCTTATATTTTCCTAGCCGGAATGTTTTTAGTGTATTAAAATTAAAGAAGTTTTCTTGGACTTTTCCGTTACCTTATAAGGAAAGAAGAAAATTGGATTTACCTTATATAAGGTGTATTGTCAGTCTCCCAAAGGAGACAAAGGGGCTTTGGCTGTTATGTATATATAGCGTTGAACCTTTGATGCATTACATTAATATATGTAGGTAATGCAGGTAGTGTGCTATGCACGTTTGAAACAAAGCAAGAATGACAGATCATAACGATTTATTTTACATGAATTATATTAAAAGTATATTTAAACTAAATTAATGACTTAGAGAGTGAAGGTATGATAGACGAGAGATTTCCGAATTCAGGTCGGAACCTAAGCTTCTTTTATAATTATAAAAGGATTTTGGGGAAAATATTCAAAATTTTTATAATAAAGACCCTCATTTAAATGTCGAACCATCTCGGCAACTAAAAAAATGCCTTTTCAACAAATAAATTTTTTGGTGCGTTTTCACTTTCCAGTTCTTCATAACCGAGGGAAACATATAGACCGACAGAGACAGACAAAAAAAAAAAGAAATGATCACCCGAATGAATGTAGATCCTCTCCCTGTTGGCTTGATAACTTATGCTCTTTCAACAAATTAGCTTTAACACCATCAACTCGTATTTAGCTTTGATCACTTTCAGCCATGCGTCCACTTTATGCGTAGCTCTGCTTTAAGGAATAAACTTCAAGCGGCCAGAGAATTTCACGATGTAGGTCAGGCTTTTGACGAAGTTTGGCCTCTCTTTGAACTGCGACCGCTACTTCCACATACTTTACTTGTTGGTACAGAAACCTTTCTTTGACAACCGGTTCTTTGACACATTTTCTACATGCCAAATTTTCGTATATTCATATCAATACAGCTACTAATACCAAGTACTGGAAGTAAGCCTTCCCTCAACCGGGATCGACACCCCCGCTTTCTACTTGATACTAGAGATGGATAAGGTTGTATTAATTAAATACTTTGTACCAAATACTGAAAAGTAGTTAATTCAAGAATTTTATCAAGTCAAAATAAAGCTGGTGCAGCTAGTCACGTGGATAGTAATGATATACGTTACAGTGGGGTGGAGGCTGCTCAGTGGATTAGATGACATTGATACAGAATGAAATCTAGCCGATCGCAGAGTGGATCCAGGGCTGATTCATGCCCTGATTCTGACATAAGTGTTTCAACAGCTAACAAATATAGTACAGAGGAGGGTTATAAAACAAATAATAAATTTGATAAAAATACTAAATGAACTAGTTTGGTTAAAAAAAATATTTACAACAAAACACAATTTTCAAACTACAATTTAAATAACATGTGAATTATATTAACTATTTAAACAGGTTCATATTTATTTCAAAGTGTTAATTTCAAAACCTTACAATAATAAGGAAAATTCTGACACATTTTAACTAACCAATAAAATCAAAGTTGCAACTAAATTTTAAATGCGCATAAATGAGATTTTGTTTTACATGTACAAACCAATCAAAGCTTAAGGTAATTAATTATACATACCGTTGCATGGCTATGTATTTTTTGCTAGATGTTTTTTTTTACCGTAATGTTTCCATACATGTTTTATAACATCCGTTATAGAGGAGTCAATGGTTGGTTGCTTACAACAGTAGTCTCAGTATCCAACAGCTGTTTGTTTCTGTATCAGCTACAAAAATATCGGATACAAAAGAGTATCACTTGTATCATGATACAGGATTTTCTAGTGTCCATCCGTGCCTACTTAATATCCCCGAACACTGAATCACTCTTACTGAACAAGTGTCCAACATCGCTTGATTCTGAAACCCTCTGGATTATCCCACTAGGCAGGTGGAGCTGAAGGTTACGATTGAGCAAAAATGACTATCATAAAAACAATGGAGACTTTCCAACCCAAATTCAGCTAATAACTGAGGAAATAATTGCATATTTCAAAATTATGACGTCAAAAGTCACATCATACATTCGAACAAATCTCTAAACTCGATAATTAATTAATCCATGACACTCATTCGATACTTTGTGATTTTTATTCTAGTTGTAATTATAAAAAACAACAACATATAAACATATTTAAACGCACCAATTTGAGAAGGATATATAATTTAGCTTGAGGAGAAAGAAACCAACCTGTCTATTTAAGAAAGTAGGTTCCCGGAGACAGGTAGGTAGATTATAAGTGCTTCGAGGTGTTTCAAATACTTATACATACTCTCTGAAATTTATTAAAGGTGTAATATAGAATGATAACTTATTGACCTATCGTTGATAGAACGTATAATAATAAATAGGGCTATATCTTACTTCCATGGGATTAGCTAACAGTTTTTCAGTGCGTTTGTAACGGATTCTGTTGGATTGTCCAGAAATAATTGCAGGCTCCAACACATTCAATGCAATTTTTCTAACGTCTTAGAAGCTTTTCCGTACAGGCTGAATTTAAATTAATATCCTTAGAATTAAATAACACCTTTCAATCCAAAGTCCTGAGAACAATAGTAAATGCCCCTTATTATGTCAGCAACAAAACCCTTCATAACGACCTTAATATACCCTACATTCTAGAACTCATCCCTTCCAAGTTTATGAAATTCCACAGTAGCCTTTCCTACCACCCTAATCCTGTAGCACAGTCTTTGCACTGCGCCACTCATCCCTATAATCCTCCTCGGAGACTGAAACGGCAGTGGCCTCGTGACCTGCTATAATCGCGTGACAGTGGGAGTCCTGGCAATGGCCAGTTTCTCCAATCATGTCCTATTGTATGAATGAGCGAGTGAATGATGACTGTATGGTATGAATGAGATCATTTATCTGTATTATTATTGCCTTATAAAAGGCAGATTGTAATTATTGCACAATAAAGTTCTATATATATATATACATATATATAAAAAATAACACTAAAAAAGCATTTTTCGAAGGTTTTCTTATGATTAGTAGTCCAGTTACCTAAAAAAGTGACAGTCGATAGGCGAGGTACCTAGGTATCTTGTATTCATTTCTGCGTTATTTTTCGCTGCTGTTCAATCAGGAGTAGGTTCCTTCTTTTCTATCTTTTCCACCTTGTCGATCTCGAGGATCTTGATTTGGATCTTCTTCAATCACCGTTCATCAACAAAAAAGTCTTTCATTGCCTTTGAGGCCGAAATCTCCCCCATGAAATGTTTGAACCATCACTCTTCGCTAATGTTTCTTGCCTTTTAGGAACTGTTTCAACCGTGCCTGTACTCAATTAAGGTACGAAATTCAAGCTTGGGCCCCTTAATAAAGAATGAATTACTATGAAGAAGCTACCATCGTAAATAAACATTACTATTAAGCTAAGAAAAAGAAAATCTTAATCTTAAATCCTGTATTATTTTCCCTACCATTCAATCAGAACTATTTAACAGTTATTAAAATAGTTAATTACATAAAAAAATATTGTTAATAAAAAAAATAAATTGACTTGCATACAAATCGGACAATGCATAAATAGTTATAAAATTTTGTTGGTACCCTAATAGGAGTTAGTGCTTGTTCTAGTAAAAAATTTGGATTTTTCATAGGAAACTGGCAGTTCACTATGTATCCCCGAGTTTTTTCCAATGGCGAAATTGGAGTAAAGCGACTGCTATGCCAGAAGACACGTACGGTACGACACCATTAGCTGCAGGTGAAGAACCCTAGGCCGCCAGCCATTCGAGGACGAAACAGACCAGTGAAATACGGAAGGGGCCTTTCGGGAAAGCCACCGCAATCCTATTACAGCTTTCCAAACTATCCGGGGTTTACTTCCGCCTTTATCTTCGGCTTCATTTGATTACCGATTACAAAACAAAGGAAAACAAAAGGTATTTCGTACAGGAGCAATCTTTATTTTCGTGGGATTCTTCCAATTTCTATTTGGGAAGGAAGTGAAAAAGCATTGTTCACTCAAGAATTTGAACCCTTAACGTTCATATTATTTGTTGATCCAAATATCATCAGTGGGTTTGAAATGTTATGTCAAGATTGAATTTTACCCTCTAAATTTTTGTTGTAAACATCTTAATTATTGACTAGAAAAATAGGCTTGAACGAAATGAAATGTGCGATTTATATTGGTGACTCTTATTTGATTATTTGGGACATCTTTGAATTTAATTTCGTTTACGCACCTTCAGTTAATATATCTCAACATACACAGCTTAGCCTGTGGTGTTAAATATACATTCAATATTTCACAGAGTTTGGAACATTTTTAGATGATTGCTGAATAAGCAAGCTGGCAGATCGACAGAGACCACTGCAGCTGTTCAAAGTATAGCCTCCCCCTTAGGGATTGCAAATTAAATGACCATCTTTTTACCGTATATGCTCATGTACACCTGCTGTTACCTGCAATTAGTGGACCTATGTTAAGTGAATGTTACCGAATGCATTAGTACATGTTTGATTGTATTGATTGGTTGGGCTATCTAGTGCTAGGTGCTATAAATTGTTACTATTTAGTATATACTACATGCTATATTTTAATTTATATAATTGATTGATTAATTAATTTATATAATTAATAATTGTTAATTTATTTGTCCGCAACAATCTCTGCCCACGTCTCAGTATTTGATCATCCGCTTTATCTACTACTCACGCAGCCATTATCAGATGCTAATGATGTTACCAGTCTGGGCGGGGGTGTCTGATACTCCTGGATGGATTTTTTTGACACTTTGTTGTTGATGAATAATGACAATTCAAAACCAGAGCATACGCCCTTGAATCATTTCCTATATAACGAAAATCTGGAAGATATATATTAGGAGAATGTTCTTGAGACAAAGAAATAGAGAAAGCTTATTATGTATGAGATATGTCGAAATAGGAGAGATGTTACCGAAAATGAAGATGTAGGATAAGAGAAGCAGCGGTAGACCAAAAAGTACGTGATCTAATAAACTCAGCGGTTTGCTTGAAAATCCTTTTGGTATAATGTTGTTGAAGGTGAACATGTATTTTTCTGAGGAATACGAATATGAATTTAAAAAATAGCAGTAAACAGTGAAGAAACAAAATCAATATAAGTCCAGTGTGGACTTCTGGAGTTATTTTAAATATTTACCTAGCGGTTGGGAAATAACTCCTTCGTATTTGAAATGTGCAAGTACTTGTTTCTTAAGCTATCTCGGTCACAAAAAACTCTTCTGTTTTAACTAGCTAAAGCCAGTCGGATTCGTCCAAGCTACACCTTATCGAACAGAGTTGCCGTGCTCTCGCGGATACCAGGGCTCAAAAACAGTAGAGCACGACTTGCTCTGATGTGTATTCTTCTCCGCAGAGTGGTCAGCGCGGGTCTTCTGCTGTTTTGCATTTGTGCAGCTTGGATCGAAATCCGTTGTGTCCTGTGAGAATCTGCGAGCTCCAATAACCTGGGCTGGACCACCCATCTCGCCCCAAACCTGTCTCTCACTGAGAAGAAGTACTTTCTTCGTGCTTACCATTTCAGATCTGGAGAGATTCGCAGGTGAGACCGCGGAACTGAATCACTTCCTTAAGGGGGGTGACCGGCTGATGATGTGGATAGAGGGAAAACGGACGGAGGACGTAATAACTGAAGGAGATGCCGATTCACCGAGAGCAGCTCTTGTATGCAGAGTTGAGCGGAGTATCCTGAACATGATCCAGGCTGACGAGGAGGCCTCATGGACCATAGTGAAGGATCGGCTGAGTGTCGAAAAGAGAGACACGTAGCAAGACAGTGCCCATATATGAGCCGAGGTGGTTAGGAATAATAAAACAAAATAAGGAAATGAAACGACCCACTTTGACTCCAGTAAAGGACTTGTTAATGGCGATCCTACATGTATAGGATTATGGGTTGTTTACATTCGACATAGTCATGCCTCTGGGTTTAACTCCCCCCTGCCAGTTCCTGACCATCCGTCGGGAACTCCAATTTACCACTGTGAACGCGGATAAATTAGCTGTGAGATCACCAATATTCAATTTTAGGTCAAAATTAGAACGAACGAGTTTTCAAGTTATTTCTCTGATAGAGAACCAATAGTGGACTGTGATGTCAAATAACGACGACAAATACCGAAATCGAGTAAAACATAACAACAAATTATATTAATAATCAATAAATTAATAATTTTAGATTCGATAAATTTCAAACTTACCATCAATAGCAGAATCCCATCGCCGCCGACCCGTCTCTCTGTAAGGGAAAAGGGGTAGTTTTCGGGATCGGATAGATCGAAATTGAAAGGAAAATTTTAGGAATCAATCCCCTTTTACCTGTCCGGCGATCGGTCCAGCCTCGGGCAGGAGCTTCTGGCCTAATGGATGGTTTCTGACTGTTTTCCTCGATTGCAGGCGAAAGATACAAAAAACTGCCGAACCATGTTTCTGTTATGACTATCATCAGATTAAAACCGATAACTTAGGATTTGACAAATTAATCTCACAAGTTAATCTTGGCACTCGACAAATTTTGATGCTACTACAACGAAGCATCCATGGAAGGATCCATAGTGACCGGTCTCGACAAAACCCCAACGCGCAAGGTCGTCCCTGCTGTATCTCCTAGGTAGCAGCAGCAGCGATAGCCAACGAAATGAAATTCTTCTTATTTGAGTGTTTTTCAATAGAGCCTTGTATTCTATATTGTTTAACCAAATTTTGTTATTAAATTTTAGATTGGCTCAAACAACCACTTATACACTCTTAAAGCATATACCTATAGGTCGGAAAATAATGATTCCGCGTTCACCCAGAACAGTCATAAGAAATGAAATTGAAACCTTATCGAGTTTCGTACAAGACGGAAGATAATACAAGTAAATAAAATAATAACAATAAAAGAAAAATATCCTGGTACTAGTATACACAAAAAAACAACAAATTATGACACCAATGAGATGAATGGAGGGGCGAGGATACTATATATACATACTATTTATAAAGGTAGACGACGGTGTTGGAGAATGTTCTTAATGCAAAGAAATAGAGAAGGCTTATTATGAATGGGATATGTAGAAATAGGTGTTGTTGATAGGACTCAACATATTCCTATTGCCCCTTCGCAATTAAAAAGCTACTCCAGTAAACATGCTACAAAAAACATTAACTGTATTTTGTAACTAGTTATTTACTCTATTGTTAATGCGATTGAAATTACAATCGATACAAATTTTGCATTTAACTAGTGTTACGGTGACGATGTATTTCATATTAACCATCTAAAAATACTAGTTAAATCGTCTCATCATCGATTGGTGATAGGATCGGGAATATAAACATTTCCAAACAAAAATGTAAAAATAAAAAAAACCCTGTTGGAATCACCACAAATTAGAGGGTTCATGACATTAGTAAAAAAAAAATGTTTATATGACCAAATGCCACTATTGCCCGATTGGTTTACCTCCCTCACTAGTGAATCTGGTTGTTCATCCAGATAAGAATTGTCCTCCATTGTCCTGATTGAACACCGGATTTACTATTCTCTCACACTCCCTCAAACATGAAGGTTAATAAACTACTCAAAATGAACAGAATATACGTGTTATGTATGTCCACTGTACCCGGGATTTGATTTCGAACGGGTAGGCCAGGTTAGCATACTGGGTTAAGGTATTGGGTCCCAGGTAATAAGCGGTACATAACAACTAATATTTACATCTAACAAAGCTTAACAGTACGTAACGTGTATACAAATTTTATATCTAAAAGCTACTATTTATATTCTAGTAATACTAGCTTGCTACGACAGCTCTTTTGGATAAAACTAGTTCATTTAAAAATGTAATAGTATATTCTACAGTTTGAATGTGTGCGTTCAAGTGTTTTGATGCAGGGCCCTTTAATCTTTTTCGAACAACATTCTTTCAAGGCTGCGTGCGGCCTTGCCTGTTTTCCACCAAAAAAAAAACTTGAATCATAATATTTTTTTCTGATGTTCTCGTAGAAAATATATGATAGCAAATGAAACGCAAAGTAGGTTAGGGTGAATAATTGAATAAAGTCAATGTGTTATTTGTACCTCATCATTGCTTTTATCCACAAGGACTTTCGCAATCATGTGGCAACCTACTAAGATAGCTTTGTAGAACATTTGGAACTAGACCCTTATTAGGATCGTGCACCTAGATATGAAATACCTGAGATTAGCCCAGGTACAGGATCTGAGATTTAGAGAAAATGAAAAACAAGAACGCTCATGGAAGTGTATTTGAGTGGCCCAAGTGAGAGCTAGATTTATTTTCAATCAGTGGTGATGCCTTACTCTGCTCAGTCTTTTGTTCTTCTAGGTCAG
Source organism: Acanthosoma haemorrhoidale (assembly GCA_930367205.1). Classification (NCBI taxonomy): domain Eukaryota; kingdom Metazoa; phylum Arthropoda; class Insecta; order Hemiptera; family Acanthosomatidae; genus Acanthosoma; species Acanthosoma haemorrhoidale. The sequence goes on from OV884011.1 coordinate 57,180,859, forward strand.
GGCCAATACCTTCAAAAGGTTTTTTCTACTTTCATTTTTCACCCTTTTTTTTCTTTCTCTCTCTAAAAACCGCCCGTTCGAGTTCATTTTCGATAATGATTCACTCCCCTGGTCCTGGAGAGAGGAAATAGCATTACTAGGTTGGAAACAAAAAATCGATTCTTTACTTTTTTACCAAAACCAGTTTAATCCAATCTGCTTCTTTGTCTATAAATAAATCATTCCCATTATTAAACACTGTTTAGTTTTTGCTATTTAAATTGTTTACATTTAATGATAGGTTTGTTGTTTTTTTTAATAAAAATTTTACGGATACTATTTTTATAACCAATAAATGTATTGGTGTTGTAACTGGTTGTGGTTTGTAAGGAAAGAAAATGTACCTCGTTTTGTCTTCCCGCCCCATAAATACATTTCTAGAGATTAAGGTCTGACATTGCTCAATTTGAAAGCATGAGTAGTATTTGATAATGGCGGTGGCTCGTACATATAAATATATCTATTGTTGGAAGACAAAGAAAGGTGACTTTTATTTTTAAAATAAACTTCAACTTCTTGGGTGATTTCATAATTTTAATGATAGTTCATAATATTTTGCAATAAAGTAAAATTATTATGTTAAATTTGATAAAACCAGTTCATAGAATCCGTTATGAATTTGCCTCTTTTTTTTTTTTCATCTCGCCATCGAGGAACATCATCATTTTAAAAAGTTTGTTGTAATTATAAAATAAATTTTTTGAGTGCATGTCAAAATCAGTACTGTAACTGGGGTGGGATTGTCAAGATAGTTTCCTTACAAAGAAGCAACTTATGACCCACCACCAAATCTTATGTGATGAAAAAAAAAGACAAATTCATATTCCCCGATTCATCTGAGATCCCTGCAGTTGGAAAAATGTTCTAGTTTAATTTTTTTTTGGCAGTTTTATTGTTTCTATAATTTGTTTGCCCCGTTTTTGTACCAATAAGTGCAATTTAAATGTATAGAAACTTTTTAACATTTTAAATATCAAAAAGGGCACTTCTGATTTCTTTTCTTCTTCTTGTGAAAATCTTTAAGAGATAAAATAATAAAAACACTGGGTTTTTTTAGTTCGAATCCAGCTCTTTTCTGACAATACCCTGTACTAAACCATTCACGTGTGGGGTGAAAATTAACTGAAAGGGACAGGTACGATTTCGCCCATGACTGGGTCTAACCATTGAAAGTTTGTGGATAATTTCATAGATTCTTATTCACGATGAATGGAATATATTCTTTAGTTATGCTGTCTTCTTTTGATTCATTACAAATTTCTTGCCTTTTATTTTCATTACCATACACGATTCTTGACCCAGTTAAATGAAATGTTTACCGTCCTTTTCTCTTTCTGGATCGTCTTTCGTGTTTCATCTCATATTCTCTACTGTGAGGCATTTACCATCTATGTTCAGCCTATGCTGCTTTACGTCGTTTGTCACTTCCGTGTACCATTTTCCAATTGATTGCCTCCTTCATTGCTCGTAGTTCCGCCCGTAGAGTACCAAGGCACCATCCTCTTCTGTCTAATTTGAACCACGTCCTGTTCTCTGTAAATCACTGCCGCACATCCCACCCCTCCACCTATTCCGCTTCCGTTAGTATATTATTCCGGTTCTGTACATCAACGTCTTGTCTGGTTATTTTATCGCTGAGAAAGTTCTCTACTTCTGATAGATTGGGCCATTCTTCATTCGGCTGGAATACGTTGCGTTTTATCTCCGTTGTGATTCTTGATGTAGAATACTTACTTTTTTTCTTTTAGTGGATAATCTTCATAGGAATGGTGGTTAGATATTGGTACTAACTACGTCTTATCCTACTCCCTACGTCTGGGCTTCTTGGAAGCTGTAATGGTTTATATCCTGAATGAAGGTGCTATATTTTCAAATATGTTTGGGGCAATCGTATTTCGTCTGTCTCTCTGAAATTTAATGTAATGTTCGGATTGTGTTTTCAAATATTTTTATGATACCTCCCTAATCCCTGATCGGGTGGTCTCAAGTTCTGAGCTATCTCTGCGTGGATAGGAGTCGTCAGTATCAAATAAATTTAGCTTTCCTAAACCAAACTCGCATGACCTCTCACCAACGGAGGGTGGATTCCTGCAAATAAGGTTGCCGCATAGTCGATCGGTTTAAACATACTGAGAATGGTTACTTCTCTGGTTACTTTATGGTATTATATGTATCTAATAGTAATAAAATTAAAAAGATGTCTTAATATTATGAATTATTAATTAAAGGGGAAAAAATGAATAGGCCAATGGCTCGGAATCCTTCCCAATCTCATTTTAATGAGTCATTTGTTAATATAGTTTTGAGAGCAATCTTTCAGACATGACAAGTAGACTACACCCTTTTAGACTAGGTACTAGACCAAATGACAGAGGGGCCGGATCGATAGTTCTAGGAGCACATTATCCACCTCGTCTATTACATAAGGAGGTCACCTGGTTACGTCAGACCTTATTAGCTGCAGGGTATAGGGTATAGGGTTCAAATACCTACCAGCCAGCTGATAATCTATGACGCTTCCTATATTTTATGAGGTTCTTTTTAAACCTCGGGGTCTTACTTACTCACTTGACGTATCGACCCTTCAAAGTTACCTAACTCGTAGTTACCGTTTTTGTTTTATTAACATTTCATTGCTCAGAGGTTAGTTAACATTATAATCTTCTACTTTGTTTTTAAATTATTCAGAATTTCAAAAACGTTCTTGTGATAAAATTACAGATTGTAATTATTGGGGGGTTTAATTGTATTGTTGTTTTAATTAATTGTAATTATTGGGCAATAGGAAATTGTGATAAATGTTCTGATTCACACCATATTTACAATTTTCATTCTTACAGTATTTATAAACAGCCGAGAGACCTCCCAAATCCACATGGTTGTCACCCCCCTCGCATGTGAAATAAGGAGTGGAGAGACTCTAGGCAAGTCCCCCACGGCCGCGTCACAGGATACGTGCCAGTGAAGGTAAGAGGTAGGTGCGCGAAAGTCACAGACGCTCAGGACAGGATTGGAAAAACTGTCCATTCCCAGGCTCCCACTGTCACTTATTTATAGCAGATCACTAGGCCACGGCCGCTTTAGTCTCCAAGGAGGATTATAGGGATGAGAGGCGCAGTGTATGTCTGCTAGGGGATTTGTGTGTTTGAATAGATTACTATGGAATTTCTTAGAATTATTAATGACCCAAAAAAGACAGCAAAGAAAATATAAATTAAAAGATATTCCAGGGATTAAAACTCCAACTATAAAAAGTTAGCTGAATGTGCAGAATCAAACAATTAACTGTTTCGGTGGTCTTACTAGTTACTCCCTCTTAATTGATTTCCAGTCTTATTGAATTATTGTTATTAGCATACACATTCAAAAGCAGTTTCCCTAATATCCCCCCTCCCCATTGATTTACAATACTCATAGGAATTCGTTACCCCGACCACAGCTCGTTTCTTTAAATATTTGAAAAGAAATTTTCTTTAATTTCATTTGATGATAGTCCACTAAGCCCCTAATACATTATACATATTCTTGATCAGAACATGGAGATATTTAATTTGATTCAGCACACAATATGCTGGGGTTAAACATATTTTTTCATTGCACATTAATTAATTGACTAATGACATTTTCTACTTTTCATAGGATTAATTTTATTTGTATTATCTTCTCTTTTTTAATACGCGGATTGAGTAAAAGTCGTGAACATAAATTTAATGACTGTTAAATTAAAGTTGAAAAAAAAAATTAATAATCACCGGGGAACGAGATGTTTAATTTGATACCCTGCTCAACACAACGGAAACGTTTATATTGTTGAATTACGAAGTAATTAATTAGTTAATATAGCTCAATTATGTTTTTTGAGCTAACCGTTTGATGGTGGACTCGCTCTATAAAATTTCATATTTATATGTCGAACTCATAGCCTCCAGAATCTTAGTTATTATTTTGTTCTGTGCACATTAGCACAAGATTATTTTTATTATTTAATATTGCAAATCAATTGATTTGAATTTGAATCTGCAGGATAGAAATCATTAGGGTTTCTGATTTAGGAGAAAATCAATCAAATCACAGAAATCGCATATTTAATGTTGTTCTTTATTCATTTGTAAAAAAAGTCGATTTTTAGTTACCGTGATGGTTTAACGAATGAAATAAAGTATTTTTGTTTATGCAAATAAGAGGTATTGTTCAAACAATAATATAATAATTAGTGCCTTGAAAAAACATTTAATAATAAGTAGTAGTAATGCATACTTGATTATATGGTTAATCAATGTAAACAACGTTATAAATTATACAAATAAATAATATCCAAGTCAAATATGTTAACTTATGACATCACTTGAAGTTCACTGAACATCAAGTGCAATACGGTACATTGCTAGCATGTGACGTCATATAGTTGGCACTCACCCTGACCATGACGTTCAGTTGACCCCTCACTCAGGGTTTTCACTTTGTGCCGATGAGTCACTTGGCAGCTGAACAGCCATGATGCTTGGCAAATGTCACATTGTGTCACGTATTTTTTAATGTTTATGTCTGTCTGTTTATTTTAATTATTCATGTAAAACTATTAGTACATCCTAGGAGAATAGTATCGCCAATTTTGGTAAAATATCAGAACTTTTTAAATAATACAAGGACTTTATGTTTAGATTTGATAGATTGATATATGTTTAGGAAAAATATTATTTATATTTTAAGCCAGGCACTAACTATTATTGAACAGAGCTAAACTTTTTTGTGATTTTAAATAAAGGACCCCGAACAAGAAACATTTCCCCGTCAACGAATGATCTGGACTGATCGACCAGGGGTTGGATTTTCTGCCAAATATGACGGTACTTGTTAGAATTATAGAGGGAAGTACGGAAATAGGTTTCCAATTTAGTGCAATAACGAGTTTGAGTTTTTGATTGTATGATGATGATGTAAACAAAGTCTTATAAGAAGTTGTCCTTATCGGAATGGATCGGAGGGTGTTATTTGTATGCAATGAGAAGGAATCCAGGAATATCCAGCTGAATCGTGGTGCTTTTTATTTTCACTCTTTTAGTTATTAAATCTTAACCCTGTTCTGGTTGAAAGGCCAGCCTTCCAAATCGGGCTTGGAAATTAACTTGTACGATAAATAAACTGATAAATACAAGATTATATAACATATCTTTTATAGATATCTTGGTGGTTGAGAAATATTCTTATGATTTAGGGTCTTTTTTCCTTCTATTTTCCGTATAGTAATATACTTGGATACATACATACGCAGACAGAAGAGTTGGATTGAGTTCCTGTTGTTTACTGACGGCTAAAATTTGTCTTTGTGTTGTTTCCTTTCTGGCAATAACGCTCACACACTGACATAAAGTGTTATCGATTGCCAGCTAGCTCCTACCCTTCTACCCCAGTGTGGGGTGCCAATTCAAAACTACACCCCCTACTATCATTCCCACACAGCATTTGGGGTTCTCTTCTGGAGTGGGGTTGTAAATCTATCTGACAGCTCCAGCTTTAGGTGGAACAATACTCATTCGTATTTCTGTAGGTTCTGAACTGTTGTGTTTAGATATTGCTGAGTAGTTAGACTTGGCCATCCAAGATAAGTGGCCTTTTTTTTCATTTCGTCATTTAAAAAAAAAAAAATACTTATAGTAGAGGTGTGATATATTGAATTCGACGTTTTGAAGTAAAAATATTTGGATGTCCTCTTTTTTGGAAAACTCTTAAAACTGGGCCATATGGGAAGAGCAGATGCGAAGCCGCTTGCCATGAAAACAAAACCATTCTGTACACTGTAAAGAAGAAAAGGTAATCGTGGGATGGATACCTAATGATGATGGATTGATACATTTCACTCCAAAAAGATGAAGGGAGCTGGCAGAACAATTCAACGTCAGACCAAATATGTAGAATTAGGAAGGGATAGAGACAGATTAGACAGGAAAAAAGGGATGATATAGATGTTGGAATTTGGGATATAACCTAAGAATTGTAAAAAGCATCAAATATAGTTTTTCACTAACTAATATTTTTCATTACATCAATTATGAGCTTAATTTTATGTTTTCTTATGTACATAAGCACACACTCCAAATAGTATAGTTTAAACAATAACTAAAGAGCATATTTTGAGATGTGGGATTGACATTTTTTCAACCGCTATTGTAGAATATAGATGCAGGACCACCGTCACTGATATCTTTGATTGGGTTTGATTCATACCAAGTATACCATCTATCCTATTCATTATAATGACATCATCATACTGCGATAGCTATAAGAGAGTGTATTCGATGTTTTGAGTACGAGGTGTATAGATTGTTGATTACTCCCAGCTGTGATAGGGAACCGTTTGATATTATGTGAGATAGTTAGTTCTCTATGATAGGGACGTCGAGAGTTAATTACAGCGTGTGCGAGAGGAAACATCTATTAGAGCTGGCGCCACGTGCTTAGTCTAATGAGCCTCGGTGTTATACATCAGGGAACATGACCTGTGTATCCACTATTGCATGCAATATATATACTTATCATATAGTCAGCTCAGAATCAGAAATTGGAAGGAATAGGAATGATCATCTACTTCTATTCAGCTGAGTTCTATGATAGATAGCTTGTGTAAAAATTATTCCATCAATTTAAAAGTTAGAGGCATATTCATGAACCCATTTAGTTTCGCTGTATAAGTTTTGGTCGAGATGTAACAGCAAGAACGAAAACAATTAATAGCTATTAAGTAAAAGTAATATTTATAAGGTTTTTAAATCAATATCTTTTGTATTAACATTTGTTTCTGACTTTCAGCGACAGAGTTAGTTTCATTTTTTGTACAAAATTAATTAATATTTTTTAGTAATTATTTAATGTTTATGATATTAATATAATTTGAGGAACTCACTGAGCTCACCTCTCGATAGTTTTTTTTTCTCACTTTTTGCTCATTTATTTTGTTTATATATATACTTATATACATACGATATAAATTAAAGAAATTATAGTTATGAGAAATATGATTTCTTAACACAATTAACAATCTTTTTTTTTTTTTTTTTTTTTTTTTTTTTTTTTTTTTTTTTTTTTTTTTTTTTTAATGAATTTTGCGTTTAAACCAAGAAAACAACAATATTTTGTTAGTAATCAAAACTAGCCATCGCAGTTTTTTCCCGTTAAAATAGGTTTATCGATCTGGAAAGATAGCTAAAATCATTGCTGTTTTACTTCATAATTTTTGGGTCTATTTAATTTATTATTTATTGGAGAAATAAATAAGTAGAAGAAGTGAATAAAGAATTCAAACAGAGGCTTAGGTTAATGACGCCCGAGGCTCATTTAAAGATTTATTCCAAAGAGAATGAAAAAGTTCCATGGGGATAGGAGGTTCAATCGAGCGTTATTTGCCGGAAGGAATTCTTTTTAGCGAATAGGGGGATTGCTCTTGGCAGCTGAAGGACTTGCAAGTTGCTGAAGAACTGCAAGAGTATATCTTCCTCGCGGGCAAACAGCTGGATGGCACCCAAAGGTAGGTAGGTATATTGGCCTATGGTAGCTGTCAGGGAAATAGCTTTGAGTGCGGTCTGTCTGAGCTGTAGTATTTATCAGCCTAGTGGCTGATGGGACGGCCATGGCTAAATGTTTAAATTTTATTCATTATTTATTTTTCTATATTACAATGTAAGCTGTGTGGGCAATGTAAGAACTGAACTGAACTGAAGCGTGATTTTTTATAAGCGGTAATAAGATTGTCGTACCTCCAAAATTTCTTATTTTTTAACACACGCACTTTAGACAGCTCAAACTGTCATCCTCAGGTGCTAATATGAGAACAAATTTATAAATGCTAATAGAAAGGCGTCTATCTATTAATTTGAATCTTATAAATTGTCAAACACATGGATAAATTATTAGAATTGGCTAATCTTTAAAAATTGCGATTTTAACAGATGCGCCTGTTGACAATTCAATGTTACATATTATATAATTCTCAGTCAAGATTTAAAATTTAATTTATGTACTACATAGAATGGTTATATCAATAATATTGCCAAAAGCAAAATATGATGGTGAATTTAAAAATTATACATGATTATTGTAATAACGTTCTTAGACACATTTACTGACTCTTAAACTGTCTCTCTGTCTCTAAACATAGCTGTGTTTACTAGTTGTACATTTTTATTAAAATTCTAAGGATTGGGCGAATCAATATTCTATCAACATTGTGCGGAACATTATGGTGTCCTTCTTCAATGATTTGGAGGTTGAAATTACTTTTATTTTAATGAAATTTGATATTTACATCTGATTTTTAGTTTTCTGTAGGTTCTGGCAACATATGACCCTCTACACTCTCCACTTTCAAGCCTAGATACTCCAAAAAGGTCGTTACAGGATCTTATGGTTAATTAATTAGATAATGGTTAATAATAATAGATTTGTTTTTTTGAAAATAAATTGGACTTAATAAATTATTTGGGCTAATAATTTGAGACAGACCCCACCCCATGTGTGAGAGAGTTCCCCATTCAGTATACTTTATGTTGTTGCATACAATATCTCTATTCCAGCCGTTTTCTAAGTGTAAATGGGAGTATTTGGCCAAATACTGTTAGTATAAGCAGTGTTCTAAGCTTTGATTTTGAGCGTTTGTGTCCCTAAAAAAAACATTTATTTATGGGCTGACAAACTCACTTTGCCTAACATTTATTCAGCCACAACCTAAAACCAAAAATAAAAACCTAAAACATGGAAAGGAATCTCTAGGACGAGGTCAAAGATGAATTCTTCAGTCTCAAGGCACGCTTAAAGCTGCTCTGAATTAAAGGTAATTGCTGCTGTTAGGAAAATACGACTGGGAAACCGGAAGGTCACTATAAAAAAAGTATCGTTAGGAAAGGTTGCTTTGTAAAAAATAAATAAACCAAAAGTTTAAGAGCAGGGAATTCAAGGCAAGGTCACTTACTGGACACATGCAATCCCCGAGCACGGGAACAGACAAGTAATTATTCTTCCAAAAATAGTTTTGTTCTTTGAATTACTTTACCGACATATGACGGGATGTCATGTATTATAAAGCAGATGACACTGGCTTGTATCCATCATAGGAGAATATACTGGGTTGTGTTACGCACTGACAGTCACTCGGCCGAACCTCTTTGAAGCCTCCCATACATAAAGGGTAATCCCCAGAAGGGAGAAACGTTCCCACTTTAAGCGTACTGCGGCACAAATGATTACTCGCCTTTAGATAGTTCAAGAGGAGTATTAGAGTAATCACGGTACAAAATTTAGCTTCCTAGACCTTGTTGTTCCTAAGAAACGGTGATCGGTCAGTGAGCTGTATTTATATATATATATATATATATCAGGTGGGGATTCAACACGAAACTGGTGCTAAAATATCATCAGACCTGTCACCAACAGTAGTTTTCGAGTTTATTTTAGCATTTCACCGGTTCCCACTTGCCAATGACTGTGCTAGTCTAGTGTATTTCTCCAGATAGTCGTATGTGAACCAAGTTTAGTTTCTTCACCTTCGTCAGGGGGATGCAACTCGATTCGTTTTCGTCGACCGAAATCGGGCTCGAATGTCATCGCCAATCAGCTTAATGTCGATGACAACTATGGATTTGACACTAATGTCTGTCATTTTTCACTCCTCACCCACCCTGAATTTGATTTTATCTTATCTAACCAGAAAACCTTGGATTAAACACTAATTTCGTTATTTTTACATATTTTGACGTACCTTCCCACCCTATATAATATGAGACAACATGTGTGTGAGGCAAATTACAGCTATTCAACGACGTAGGAATATAAAACGTGAGTGTTTTATATTGTTTAGACAATTATTTCGTTTGCAAACCTAACTGGGTTTAGGTTTCAAAGCTATAGAAGTATGTCATTGTTACATGAGCTACATGGAGGAAAAGAGATTTGGTTACAATTCATTAAATTTAATTATGAAGTTCATTTATTTGTAAAGTATAATACTTTGGAAAGTTATAATTGTGCCTTTACTTCTTGCTTCATGCCACTAAGTATAATAAATGATTTAATTTAGGTGTGACTACTATTGCGATTGATTAATTTACTTATTAAAATATAGATCTTTATCATAAATGGACTGTACGAATGGTTTGATCAAAATTAAAATTTCTATTGAAATTGGGGACCTAAATTCCTTTTTTTTTTTTGTCATTTTCTTGAAAATTATAAGTTTCAGATTTAATTTAAAGTATAGTTTTTTATAGGTTTTGTTTAAAAATTAAATTATATCATCTCTTCCAATTTAACACCATATTGTTTATAAAGTATTGTGTTTCGTCGGTCATTAAATTTATTATCATCATTTTGCTTCTAGTATTAACTGATCTGAAGAATATATCGGATACTATGGTCCGAAATTGTTGGGCACATGGTCAGTATCGCAAACTACACGGGATCTATAAAGTATAGCACTAATATCCTCACTTGTTAAAAAAATATCTTTGGAAACACCTAAGGTGTGGAATGACAGTCCTTTGCCTCGATTTAGGGACGAACAAAAGCCCTTACTAAATTTACACTGAGGGCCTTCCCTATCGATCAAGTCCTCCCGTCGACAAAACACTTTAAGGTTCAGCTTTATCTTGAGGGATTACGTTCAGTAATATACACTATAGTAATAGTAATAAAATAATATCTCTACTTTTGTATTTTTTATAAGTAGCGAAGAGAAACGGTATTAATAGTTAGCCAAGGAAGAAATATTGTGGGAAAAATAAAGCTTGAACCCAGGCTCTGTCACTAAATTTTTTCTTTGCATTCTAATTATTTTAACAGTGGGAATATATACCTCAACTAATGATTATTACTATTCTTTCAGATAGACACACTCAAATATACATTACAAAACGGCACTACTTGATATTATCAGCAAAACTTATTATATTGTGTATTATTATGTTATATTGTATTATTATTAAAGACGAAAGTGAGAAAGGAAAAAGTGAAATGGGCAAGGTTTTAACAAAAGGTTTTCCGATCTCCCGTTGGGTTTTTCACCTCCAGGATATCTTGTACGAACAGAAGGCTAGCCAAATGAAATATTCAATATCAATGTCAGCTAACTAATAATTACTTATTTCATATAAAATTTAACAATTTTTATATTTTCTACACTGTTATATCATTGTTTTCGGGGAACAAGTGGGCAAGTCGAATTAACATCAAAACGAGATACGTATTTATAATTATGTTTTAATGAGAACCTTCGTGCAGCTATATCCCATCCTGTTAACAGTTCATAACCGTTTTAGAATGGGAAAAAGAATATTTTTGCCAAGGGGGGGAAAAAGAAACAAACTCTTTTTCAAACTTGCAAATGTTTTAAGTGCTTCTTCCCCAACTCAAAAGTCCGCGTTTGATCGCCAGGAACTAGTAGAATCTACTCGACACCCACTTGCCACATAAAACGTTTTTTATTTAAATTTTCAGATCCCATTAAAAAAAAATCAAAAACTTTTTTGTAACACAATACTTTTTATAGAATTCGTAAGTAAATTTCACAAATTCCACGCTCCATCCATCTTTTTAAAAAATATTACTTCTTTTTGCCACCTGTTTTCATAGCTTAATTTTACACAACAATTATTCCGATAACTATTTTACTTTGATAATTATGAAAATATGTACGCTGAACAAAGGTAACTCGGCATAATTCTAAGGCCCTGCGGACAAATCCCTAGAATAGAATGGATCTGTTTTCAAATGCAATATTAATTAAATCAGAATCGAGGTGGTTGGGCTATGGCAAGGTTTAAGCTCCACTGCTGAGTTAAATTTCAATTAGCTTTTAGCTCAAAATTTAATAGAAAATCCCAGTTTGAAGCTTATCTTGATATCCCAAAATACCTTTTCTATGTATAAATACACATTTAAAATGGAAATAATCTTAAATAATATTTATAATAGTATAAAACCGCAATATAATAAATAGGATATAAAACATTTGAGAAAGAAAAATATTTAACTACCAGAAAATTCTTCAGTTTCTTAAACCTAATTTTAGTTTGATTTCAAAAAGTTTAAAAAAAACTGTACGATATACTTATTTGTTTCTTTAAATATTCTGAAGTTGAAGTACTAAAATTCTCACCCTTATTGACGTGATTAAATCCTATATTGGTGGAGTTCCTGTACAACATTCTAAGAGTCCTCGAGAGTAGGGGGGTAGGCGGTAGCAGGAGGGGAGGTGTGCCGTTCAAAGGGCTTTCTATTTTTTTTGTAAGATCTCGTACTATAACTAGTGTTGCTAGCGAAATTCCCACATGATTTCCTATAAAAATGTTTTATTCATTTTTTCCGTCGAGTCAATGGTTTAGGATATAGCGAACGTTAAATACAATAGTTTTCGTTAAAGCGGTTTAATCATGAGAAGAAGAAAGGAAAAAATTAATATTGAACAGAGCGAAAGATTTTTAATAAATACACCAATGCTATTAATGTGAAAAACGATAATTAAACTGGATTAAGTATTTTGTTTACTCACCAGTATCCTATCATTATCAAAGGTAATCTTGTTATCCTTCCTCCCCGATGTCAATGTCAAATCCCTTATCTTCGAAAGATAGATCGTTGGTACATCTTACATGGTAGTTGCCTCTGGTGAGCAAGGAATCTACTGCTTCCACCGCACCGAGCTGAACAGTGGCAAAAATTGGATTTTAGGATTGTTTCAGGAGCAAATGAGTCTTTCGTTGTAATTGGATACAATGATTTACCATCTCCTCGGGCCCATTCCCGCTGATCTCGTACAAGTGGTTATTAATCCACTCTAGGGGTGGTAAATACGCCCTGAATGGGTGTTGTACTGGCGGGTCTGTTGTTGGAGTCTTTCTGCAGCTTGGTCGACTGAAGAATTGAAAAATACCGGTGGTTGTTTAGATCTTGTCAACTGGCAAGGGCTCTCAAGATTGTAAGGAACATATTTTTGTCAGCTTATGAAACGTCTTCAGTTGTTGATGAAAATATATAAAAGATGTCAGCGACTTCTATCATATTGAAGCGTTGTTTTTTTTTAAAAAAAGGTTGGATTTCCCTTTTCTTAAATCGAATATCGTCTCGCACGTTTTTCTACTTTCCTTTTGGCAACGTTCAGCAGCATATTTCAAAGCGGCGAACACCGTGTTGTGACCACTAGTTAATGTATTAATGAGTGACAGAGATTTCACAGGACTTTTTTCAGTATTTGCTGTTTTACAAACAAGATGCATGGAACCCTTCGATTCTGGAATAACGTTTGCTTTTGATTTGTTCTGCGAGGAAAGAAATTTACCATACATCAATAATACATCTGGTAGGCTTGGTGTAAATATATGAGGTGGGATAGGGTCAGCTTGTTTACACCCTTTAATCTATTTAACCAATGTTAAGGCATTATGCTATAATATTAGACGTATTTTTATCATTTATTTTTTGAATGAGAAGTGGTTTCGGGTTCGAATGTCTATCTGACCAGTGATGTTGGCTGTCATTACATAATAAATAATAAAAATAATGGTTGTTATTAATAATAAGGATCTTTTTTATTCTTATGAAAAAAATCATGAGACAACTTGATTACTTGATGAAATAAAATCATCATTAATGAACACAATAAATAAATGACGCCGTTTCTTCTTCAAATGAAGGCACAATAACCTTCAGTTCCTGATAATCTCTTCACAAGGTCCTGCCCATGAAAAGAAATGGCCCTACCACTCTGCCTTTGAAGGTCTATAAAGGGTAAGAAAACCCCTTTTCCAGTCAATCACATGACAAATTGATAGCTGCCCTCCCAAGTAGGTCTTTGTCTTCTGGGTAGGCTCCATTAAAGTTTCAATTAAACCTTCACTGGGCCGTTTTCAGGCAATTTATTTATTATTGCTTTTTAATGTCAGAGCTTTTATTTTGCGCAAGCCCGAAAGGGTAGGCTTTATTTTCCAACAGATTCTAATGTTTTGGGAGCATTTAATAGTAAAAATAAATTGAATATAATGAAAAATGTAGTTAATTAAATGACCCATAAAAAAGTATGTTTTTTTTTTTTAGGCAAACGAATACCACTCTTGAGATGAATGTATAGTGTCAATTGTGGGAGGGTATAATCAAATAATAAATCTTGCGTCTTTACACAAAATGTTATTTATTCACCAATATTGTTTTTTATAGAACCTTACCTGTCATCTTCAGTAGTCAATTGATAGTGTGAAAAACTTATAACATTTAAAATAATTTATATCAATTGAGGCTTTAAAGTAGGTTTACCATCTCTTCATACATCACTCTACGACATTTTAAATGTTTTCTCACACCATCAATTGGCAACTAAAGATAAGAGCTTCGAGCTGTTAAAAACGTTATAGATGAGTAAATACCGTTTTCTTGAAAAACAGGAAGCTTTATTATTTAACTTTTGAGATAGATTGTAATGGTAAATAATTACGGTTTCCTGAAAAAACAACATCGAATTATGAACTTTGGTTTCTAAGAGGGGATCGTCTTTCGTCTGTTCTATTTGATATTTTAAACGCACATTATACCACATCTTGAGCTATACTATTTCTTAAGGTTAACAAATAATAACAAGATCTATCCGTGAAAAAAGTCAATCTCAATTTAAATATTTGATTGCAACAATAAAACTTCACATTTAAGATTTAAAGTCCTGATTTTCCACAAAGTGAAGGCAGTAACACAAGAAGAAATTCAAAGGAAATAAAAAAAAATATTTTGTCAATCAAATATTATATATATATAAATATTATAAACTCCCTGAAGTATGCTGATTATGTGTTTGTCCTGTTTCCCCAATTCTCGAGTATCAGATCAGAAAATATTTAATATTTAGATTTTTATTTTTAATGTTCATTAAAAACGCTATTAGAAACAGAAATCCTAATTTATCACAAAAACTATGTTGAGAGTCGACAAATAAAACGGGAATTATTATATTATTGTTTTTCAGTAGTTTGCTGCGATTTTGTTAGTTTCAAGAATTCCAAATCTATCAATAGTTTAGGATTTATAAAAATAAATTTAATTGTCTGTATATCCTTTTTGGCAATTATATTTGATACAATGGATCATTAATATATAGATATATATAATACATTACTATAACAGATAATTTTCTTCTTCCAGTGGAGGAAGTTGCTCCTGGATACCCCCCGTGGAAGCATGGAACAAGGAAGTGGGAAGAGGGCTTCCTTACGGCTGGGAAGAAGCAGTCGATAACTCGGGGAAAACATATTATATAAAGTGAGTCATCATTTATATTTATTATTATAATCTGTATCATAAATTATATAATAGAGATATATAGGTTTCTATTTTCACTTCGGACAGTACGGATGTATAGAACCCTTGAAATTTCTATTGCTGCTAGAAAAGAGTGGCAACTATTAAATAACAACGATTAGGTATAATAATATCAGTCCCCGCCCATGGGCCAGAATACAAACTAGAAATGAACGGAATAAAAACTATTGTGCTGGAGGCCCCGTTACCTTGGGTCAACTAGGCACCTAAGGTCGTCAGTATGTAGGAAGGATGTAAGGATATTATAAGGTTAAATAATGTGTTAGCGCTAGGGCTCTTAAAAATTAAGAAGTCCCCAAACGCCAGAAAATTGAGCCGGTTACGCCTTGAGAAGCTAGAGGTTTGATTGTGTCGGCTAGCTCACAAACTTGCCAAAAATAAGGCATATACAATAAACAAAGTCAAAAATATTAAAGAAATAACAATTCATTTTATTAAAAAACAAAACAAAAAAAAATTACTGATCAGCAACTTAACCAGGCCTGAATATTAGTATAAATAAATGTTAGTATAATTAACGTATAAAAATTACGAAAAAGTTTATAGTCACGATACGCTGGATGTTCGGATAGCAGCCGCAGGTCGGTGATCTTCGGATAGGCAACCGCAGGGCGGCGATGTGCATGGAGAGATAAACAGGCAGAAAGGCCGAGAAGTTCAGTTGTAGAAACAGCGACTTCGTGTTCGCAGGGGAACATTCCGGTATGGAGTTATCTTCATCACTGACTAAAAACAGGCTCAGGCCTCAAGTCTTGTCCTCTAATACGCAAAGACGTGTTTATTTACTTCCTCGAGCTGTATAATCCTTCGAACTATTTCCTCTGTTGATGTATACAATATTATATTAAATGATTCAATTATTTATTAAATGATTCAGTCTGTTGATGTATACAATATTTACATACTAATTGTCTCCAGCCGAAACAATCAGAAAAGGAAAGAAAATAAATTTATAATTTAAAAATAATTACGATCTAAACAAAAAATCCTCTCAAACAAAAAAATTAAGTTTAATAAAAACTGCCTAAGGGCCCGAACATAATGGATAGGATCAAGGTAGGGACGTGATCCCATCATAATATGTAGAAACAGATAGTGCTTATTTGAAAAAAAAAAAAAGAACATAAATACAACAATAAATGAACTTACTTACCCACTGGTCAATAAAAAAAATCTGTAAAGAACAAAAATAAGTTAATAATAAACCCTCAATAGTGGATTTAATCCATCTGCCTAGAAGTCCTAGACCAGCTGTATCCATTCTTTTCACTTTTGAATACATATAACTAATATCTAGAGTGTTTGGTGAAAGGAGTATAAGTCATAAATGCAAAATTTTCAGTACACATTTTATTGGTTCTATTTTTTTTTAATAACCCTAAGTTTTTTATGATTATAAAAATACGTAAATTGTTATTAATAATTTGAATTGTGAAACGTTCAATATGTTAAAACATACATGAGTTGTAGTATTTTATACTAAAATTTTTTTACCAAACATTCCAGATACTTTCCTTAGTATGAATAGCAAATAATAGTTTCATTATAAATAAAAAAATCGCGACACCTATAAATTTTTGAGTTTCCTGAGAACAGCAGGTTTTAGATTTACAAAAAGGTTCATAATTTTTTATCATTTTATTTAACAAAATATTTAAATTGAATATATGTTTAATTAAAATAAATAAAAAATCAATTTTTTTTTAATTTTATAGGCTTATAATGGCATTTAATTAGAGATAATCAAAAACAAGTACTGCAACCTCTGGCTTCCATCCTTTTAGGCTTACTCATAACTAATCGTACTCATAAAGTTTTTTCGTAAAATCTTGGTGTCCCACACATCTAGTACAGCCGTCTTCAGCTCAGTGGTAGCAGTAGGAGGATCCCGTGACAGAACCTTACTTTTCAGTTTGTCCTACACGGTTCGACTGGGTTAAGGTCTGGACTTACTGCTGTCTACTCTAGGTTGCGGATACCTGTTGTGTTCAGGTACTCAGAAACACACATTGCCTTATGTAGCCAGGCATTGTCATGCATAAGCAATGATTCAACGCCAATGAAAGGCACTACCCGATCTTGTAAAATCATCTCCTCATACCTTAAAGCATTCACGGCCCCTCCCTGGATTGGGATCAACTCGGTACATACTTCCTAATAAATACCACCCCAGAACATGCTGCAGTCCTCTCCTAATGCCACAGTTTCTTGCCTTATAACAGACCGTACCGTTCCTCTATTTCACATACATCTGGACTGTTAAGGGCCACTTTCGTTTCATCAGCGAATCGGATATTTTTCAATTGCTCTTCAGTCTAAGATTGATGATATCCTGCAAATATTAGTCTCTGACTACGGTTATCTCCAGTGACTCCCGGCCTCTCAATGCCTTTTTATGGCCCTTGAAACAGCAGAGTAATGAAAATCAAGGCAATTATCTATGTTACGCAAAGATTTTCTTTCTATGGGAAGAGTAATTATTCTTACTGAATCGTCGCGGATTCAATGACTCACTATCACTCGAATATAACGCAGAGTAAAGAGATAAATTGATGTGCACTTTGATTGATTGATGGGGCAAACAAAAGGTTAAAAAAGGCTGAAAGGGGGAATCGAAATCAATCAAGAAAAACATTTAATATTCCTTTGTTACCATATAGTGAGTAACAATGGTATGAATAATCCCTAATGTCTATCCTTTTGCTTAATACTTAATCCTATTACTATAAATAAAATAAAACAAGGGTTAGGCACTAAAATTTAGAATTCTCGAGATTTATAGGTGTTGCGATTTTTTGGATGTATATTCATACGAGGACAATTAATTAATTTAGATACATGACAAATGACTAGAATAGTCAACTGAGTTGTTAAACTACAGCTAGCAAAACATTAACCAACCTTATAACAGGTATTTCGACAGGACACTGCAGATTAAGCCGACGCCTATCTTTGATATGCGTATCCCAGGACTCCATTCGTCCTTAATAAAAACTGGAAGAGGAAACCATCTGCCACTTTGTGGGAGAATGCGAGACATTCAGAAAACACGCTTTATTCCTTTCAGAATACCATTAGAAGAACTTCCATTCAATGGTAGTGAATCCTAGAGTTCGTTTAGACAGGTAGATTCCAGGAGGAACACTAGTATGGAAATAGGTATAACACAGGCGCTGACAAAAAGCGTGTTTATCCAAACAGTAAATCTTTATTGGTGGGTATGCATATAAGGGGGTTCCTTCTAACTATATATCTAGGCTATGCAACTAAACAAACATAACATAAATAAAAACATTAGTCGTAATGTAAAAGCGAAAAAACAAAGAGAAAATAAAGTATATATCATTAGTAATAGTAATGTCATTCTAATGAAAATAAATCGCTTGATATCTCCGCATTAGCAATGTATCTTTTGACTATTGATTGATATATTTCGGTTTGTGGATATTGATTATTAAATGACTTTATTACAGCCACGTGAACAAGACTACCACCTATGAGGAGCCTGTACTGGACTGGAGCGAAGAGCCTCCACAGCCACGCTCAGTCATCCTCACCAGGGACCCAGAGAAGGGATTCGGCTTTGTTGCTGGATCAGAGAGGCCTGTTATTGTCAGGTATCTACATCTATATGTATTTATTATTTATATATCTTAATTTGCTGTAATGCTATAATGCTTAATTCCTGGTAAGGTTAGGATCATGACAGTCATGATTTGTTTTTAGAAAGTATACCAGGGTGGCAAATGACCATTCCATGTTCACGGAAAATAAAACAAAAGCAGAATGGACGTTACATTCTGGAACAGCGATGGCATTCTTTGCCATTACAGTCGGAATAAACAAACTGTTTTATTGGAGGTTCCAAAAACAAGTTGTATGAAGTAGCAGGTTTCTTGCACATTTGGCCTTCTTGTGTCCCTTAGATTATCTATACAAAGTATAATTGGAATGTAATGGCTGCGCCATACAGCCACATTGGGGGAATGAAGAGGTCCTTAAAAATTGAACCATACATATTATGGCTATTATATCACCCGATTCGGATGGTCGTGTTTATTCCGAATACAACAAGACAGATGACTACCGGAGGCTGTGGCTGACAGAGCTGCCTAATGCCCTACGGTTGCGAATACTAATGCGCTCTCTCTCTCTCTGGCCTAACTGCTCTGTCATTACTGGCATAAATCCTATTGGCTGGCTCTTGGCGCCAAATCGCCGCTACAAATCGATCTACTATAGTCAGCAGTAGCTGCTATTCAGTAACAGTTCGGGCCGCCCAGTCTGTATCATCTGTTATTTACTGCTAGGTGTGTCCTATCCCAAGTCGTTTTAATCGACGAAACTTGTGTAATTAACTTTAATATAATACTCTACTCAATCTAATGGAATTTTTTTTTAATTAACAGTAATTTAAAAAGTTATGACACGTTGTTATTTATCACGGGGCTGATTATTACCACTAGTGGCCAACTGGTACGGGACAACCGACTGCCGTCTGTTGGTGTTTTCAATTCAGTGGTTAAGACATAATAATGGGAACAATTTCACAAAAAAAGACCTCAAAAAATTCAGTCCTGTATCTAAAATGTACCTTATTTTTGACTTTTTAATATTTCTTATGCACGTATAAGCTTTTTAACAATTAAAGTTCATGGTTTGCTTATGATGCTTAAGGACAGACTAAAGACAATAATGCATGAAGATTTTGTCTGAACTCACAAGCCATCCTACCTAACTGCGGTAATTAACTTTACACCGATATGTAAAGTTTTGTTGACTTACTAGGTTGTACATTTCACAATAACAACCCAGTAAGCCAATAGAAAATTGAGAGAAGTCCGGACGGAGTATCCGGGCCAGTCCCTTAAATGCTTGTAATTAATCTACGGTCAGAATAATTATTTATAATTATATATATAATTCTTTATTGTGCTAAAATTACAATCTGCCTCATTAGGCAATAAGTAATTGAGATAAATGTTCTCATTCATACCGTATTTACAATTCATCATTCACTCGCTCATTCATACAATATTTACAAACAGCCCAGAGGCCTCCCAAGTCCACATGTTTGTCACCGCCCTCGCATGGGAAAGAGGAAGCGGATTCTTGGGAAGTCCCCCAAGCTCCTCCGTCAGCCGCGTCACCGGATACGAGCCAGTGTAGGCTGACGAAGAGCGCTAGAGCCACAGACGCTCAGGACATGATTGGAGAAACTGGCCATTGCCAGGGCTGCCACTGTCACGCATTTATAGCAGGTCACGAGGCCACTGTAGTTTCAGTCTCCGAGGAGGATTATAGGGATGAGTGGTGCAGTGCAATGAATGTGCTACGGGATTAGGGTGGTTGGATAGGATACTATGGAATTTCATAAACTTGGAAGGGATGAGTTCAAGAATGTAGGGTATGTTAAGATCGTTGTGAAGGGTTTTGTTGCTGACATCATAAGGGACATTTACTATTGCTCTCAGGACTTTTGATTGAAAGGATTAGATACGGTTGATGTTCGACTTTTTTTCTGTCCCCATAGCTCTATTCCGTTTTTTTTTGTTTTTTCTAAACCCCTTGAAGTTATACAATGAAAATATTAATAAGATACTTTGCAAAGTTCTCCTCATTCTGCTATGCGCAGATGCATTTGAAGGAGTTCGTGTTACTCAACAATACATATTGTGGTTAAAATATAATAACTTGAAACAAATCTAGGTGATGGGGCTCACCTTCAGTTTAAAAATGGGAGAAAAACATACAAACTAAAAAGTATACCTAGAACCTAAAACTAAAGCGTTCCAGCCACGACAGCGTCCTGCCATCGATGGGGGAACGGAGCGGAGGTTATAGTGTTAAACACCGGGTTTGTCAAATATTGTAATGAGTCGAAAAATTTGATATGTCTATGCTGGATGAATTCATCCGCGTAGGCAGCTCAAATATCTTATGCAGCTTTTTGTTGGAGTTTCTTAGCTGTCGTATACGTCAGATAACGAAATAGCGGTGCACCATACAGCAGAGTCGGCCTGAGTATGCTCTTGTAAATTAGTAGCTTGAGACGTAGTGATAGA
The DNA here is from genome assembly GCA_930367205.1 of Acanthosoma haemorrhoidale. Lineage (NCBI taxonomy): Eukaryota > Metazoa > Arthropoda > Insecta > Hemiptera > Acanthosomatidae > Acanthosoma > Acanthosoma haemorrhoidale. The sequence continues at coordinate 57,202,308 of OV884011.1, forward strand.
TTGGGGGAAGTCAATAAGTGCGTAAGCCCGGTAAGACTTCATGCGTGTATGCTTCAACTTCTTCGCAAAATGGTTACTAAAATGGAGGTGTCTGTCCATTTTAATTCCCAGATATACTAGGTCGTTGGCTGGTGAATTTTCCTCCGTTCCTACTATGTAACTAGTAGGGAGCGGGCTTTTCCCTTTTGAAAAGAGAAAATTACACAGTCAGTCTTACCCGCGTTTACAGAGATATTGAGTCTCCCCAATCTCTCACTAATCTGGTTACAGGCTACTTTAGCCTGTCTTATAGCTACCTTGGCACTCATGCTTCTACTGTACACCGCTATGTCATCTGTGAAAGCAGTAACTGTGGTATTTTTGTACCGGGCTCCGACAATCTCAGACGTGTATACGTTGAAAAGTACAGGGGATAAGACGGCTCCTTGGGGTACTCCACAGGTCAGTGGCACAGCTTCGGAGAAGCTATCACCCACCCGCACCCGCAGCGATCTGTTTTTCAGGAAGCTAGCCAGAATTGAATAGAGTTGCTCCGGGCATTCCCGGTCGCAGAGCATTTGATACAGTGTCCCGTGAGACACCGAGTCGAATGCTTGGGTGCAATCAATGGAAATCATAGCTTTGGCTATGTTTCTATTCATGTTATGGCTAACTTCTGACTGTACCTTCATAAGGGGGTGCTCTGAGCTCATACTGGATTGGAATCCAGTCTGCTCTGGCGGAATAATATCATTTTCCGAGCAGTAATCTTTGAGATAATTCAAAAGAATTTTCTGAAAGATTTTCCCCATCTGTGGTAGCAGACTTATCGGGCGGTAGTCGGCTGGGTGATCTCCACTTTTGGCTGGCTTTAGTAATGGAAACAAAATAGCTTGTTTCCATGTGTCAGGAAAGTACTGCAATCTTATACAAGAGTCTATTCCGTGAGTCCAGATTGGCTTAAGTATAACTTTGTAGATTAGTAATTTATTTTCTATTGCGAGATTGAAAGTCCTTTGAAGTAGTGTGTACAGTTGTCCAAAGCGCCTGTTTAGTTCTTGTCATTTTAGCCTCGTATGTGGGTCCCAGGTCATTCGTTTGTCGAGATGAAAGCTTAGGTACCGTATTGTCTCGGATACTGGGAGAGGAATAGAATTAAAAAAAACTAGTGGACAAGACTTGCGGCAGAGGGTGAAGGTAATGTGGGAACATTGCTTCATTAACTTTGATCCACTATTGGTTGCACCAATACTAGATCTCATCAAGGTGTTTTTGAAGGTTATGGGATGTTATATCGGGGTCTGGCTGGGATGACAAGACTGCAGTGTCAGCTGAAAATGTTGCCAAAAAAGTATTGGGAGTAGAGGGAGGGGACATCAGCGGTGTATATAGAGGATGGGACCCAGGGCACTGCCCTGTGGAACTCCTGCTTTTATGGGATAGTAGTTAGAATATTCTAAACCACATCGGACTTTGAAGAAGTGGTTTGAAATGTAGGACTTTAGGATTAGGGTCGGTGGTATACATGTTTTGAGCTTGTAAAGCGAACCTGCGTGCCAAACCCTGTCAAAAGCTTGAGCTATGTCAAGAAAGGCAACAGTGCAATACTGTCAAGGGCTGATGTGATGTGATCAACAACGCGAAGGCCTTGTTGAGCAGTTGAATGTCGTTGACGGTAAGCAAACTTGTGTGCAGGAAAAAGGTTTTTGGATTCAACAATTGGAAGTAGACGTTTTAATAGGAGTTTCTTAAATATTTTTGAGAGGATAGGGAGTAGGCTAATTGGAAGGTAAGATGAGGCGTCATTGGGTGGTTTACGGGGTTTGGCGAAGAGGACAAAAATGGAATGTTTCCAGAGGAGGGGAAAGTATGTCGTTCGGATAATGCAATTATATATGTAGGTTAGGAAGATTATGGCTTTAGGAGGAAGTTATTTGAGGAGTAAGGAGATCATATCCAGGGGATTTTCGGTAAGGTATGTTTTTCAGAAGGTATTTGACCTCAGAGGGGTTAACGGCTTTTGGTGGAAGTGAGAGAGGTATAGGTGAAGTAAGGAAATCTTCAACAGTTGTGCTTTGAGTATCTTCTATTATTATAGAAATACTAGAACAGTGGTACCTGCATGAGATCTTCCATTTGGGGGATCAGTTCGATAAGTCTAGAGTTCGCTTAAACTAAGGGTAGAAAACAAACTAGAAAATCCTCTGGTGAAGGTTTTATCTACTCATCTCCAGACTAATAAGTCAAAACCCACCAGTCGTATATTATATAAGTAACACAAGTCATATATATCTGTGAAGTAACATAATAATCCATAACCGTAACATAATCCTCTGGTGAAACAAACATGATGTGGACGATGACAATCCTCAAGGAGTAAGGTGAGGTTTGAAAGTAAGGGTAAGATGCAGAGCAAATTCCTCCGACCTATCCCCATCCGAAGCCGCCCAGGACCCATCTTCACGACGGAATGGGTGTGAAACAGGTTGATACTTTAGGATTTTTTTGGTTACGTTCCACAAGGAGTTATCCCTGGTGGACAGAGAGGAGAGATAGGAATGGAAAGAATCGGAACGGAAGGATGCCAATCGCTGCTTTACCAATCGGCAGTACTGATTGTACGTGCGACGATCAATAGGATGCCGGGATCTTTGCCACACTGTTCTGGAGCGGCGTTTGGATTGGATTAGATCTTTGAGATGCTGAGGTAAACGATTATGATTGTGGATTTTTGTGTGATGATGGGGTGACGATGTCTCCCAAGCCGACCTCTGGACCAGAGATGTGAAAGAATGCACTGCATCGTCAAGGTCTGGGGATGTTTTCAGGGACACTTTGAGGTCTAAGGAGCCTGTAAGAAGCTGGCGGAAGTGGTCCCAATCGACTGGGCCCTAATAAATGAAGGAGGAGGCAGTTTGTGAATTTGTTTTAGGTATATGGTTAATAATAAAGGACTATGCTCGGAGGAGAGGTCATCGAGGTGCGTGAGTGAATAGTTTAGTGTTCCTAAACTATTGTTGAAGAAAAAGTCAAGGAGATCTGGATTTCGGTTGGGATCTGATAGCCAGTGGGTGGCTGTGTCAGGAAAGATAGTGGAGCAATGTTTCCTTGTGAGTGCAGACAGCAAAGCACGTCTTCGTGTATTCGTGGATCTTGACCCCCAATGTTTGTCCGTCGCATTAAAGTCCCCACCCACAAGGAAACGATGTCCGATGGAGCCTAGAAAGGAGATGACTTGGGAATCGGAAATGGATTTATTGTTGGAAGGGTAGTAGACTGATGATTAGAGTGAGAGGGAAAGTGAAGATGCTGATTGACACTGCAGTGGACTGAAGGAAACCAAGGGAACTATGTGATGGGAAATGGAGTTATGCACAATGACAGTGGTACCTGCATGAGATCTTCCATTTGGGGGATCAGTTCGATAAGTCTAGAGTTCGCTTAAACTAAGGGTAGAAAACAAACTAGAAAATCCTCTGGTGAAGGTTTTATCTACTCATCTCCAGACTAATAAGTCAAAACCCACCAGTCGTATATTATATAAGTAACACAAGTCATATATATCTGTGAAGTAAACAGCGCAGTGTAAATATATTTCGGAGCTAATAGAGGAAGGTAGAGGTTAGATATATGGCATTAGCTGTGGCGTAACATGACATATATGGCGCCATCATATATCATGTGACGTTTTCTTAGAGCAGGTGAAGGAAGCGTGGAATCAAATGACAAAGGCGTGGCTATTTTTTACGTCAACTATCTACACAAGGCAAGGTTTCAGAAATATTAAATACCGAGACCTATTATAGAAATACTAGACAGATGGAAATGAATTTTATTGTAAAATTAAATACGAGAGTAACAGTGCGACAAAACTAAAGGCGTAGTTACAAATAAACTTTATCCAGAAAAAAAATTAAAAAAAAAAAAACCGCAGGACCTGTCCAATATAAATAAAACCTATATTAACACATAATATTTCTAATAATCACCATATAAATTCTTGATTTTCTTATATGAACCTTGATTTACAAATGAAACATATACAATCCACAATATAATTTCTTATATAAATCCTGATTCATTTAGTGCCTTAAGAGACTAACTCTTGGAAAATATATAACCAAGAAGCTACACTGGTTTTACTTCAGTTGCGATCTTCTTCGGTTTACTATAGCGTATCTAAAGAGATTTCATATTGAATATTCAAAAGCACGTCTATGGAGGGATAGCTCAATAGATACAGCACCCGACCATTTAGTTTGGTTTATTAATAAACGTTATCGGTGTACAGTTAATTATCCCAGTTAGGCAGACAAAATCTTCTTGCCTTATCGGCATTAGTCTGTGCTTAAGCATTGGAAAAAACATGAACTTGCATATTGAAAACCTTATTTGTATAAGAGGGGTTTTTAGATACAGAACTGAATTTTTAAAGTTAATTTTTTTGGGAATTGTTCCCATTTTTATGTCAACCACCGAATTGAAAACGCCAACAGAGGACAGTCGGTTGTCCCGTACCAGTTTGATATTAAAGCTGTTGAATTTCATATGTTTTTTTATAGTAGTATCCTTTTAGTTTCGTTTAATGCCCAAATTGGGCCCATGTTATATAACAACGTGTCATTATTATTTAAATGATTGTTAAATAATATTAATGATATCATATTGAGTATTAAATTAAGTATATATAATATGTAACTTTGGGTGTTTATTTTTGAATTGTAAGTACAAAATCATTAAAATTGTTATTAAAGTCGTGTCCCTTTAACTCAACTGTTGATTTTTTTTTAATGGTACGATATTTTTCATGGAAGTTCGATTTGATGGGCCATGGTGCTAAAAATGAACCCTATAAAAATTAATAAGTATCAATAATCGGTTAATTACTGTGTAATGAAAAAGAATATTTTTTCCCTAATATATTGTCTAAGGGTAAATTAAACATCTCGACTTGATGATTAAGAATATAATAATTTTTCAGGGGTTTAGTTGGTTATAAATACAAAATACATAAAATCATATTAATGTAACTTTTTTTATTTTTGTTTAAAGAATCTGTGGTTGTGTTCCAAATTCCCATTTTCATGGTCAATCAATGGGGGGTGTTAGACTAACTTCTTTTGAATGTGTATGTTAATAATTTTTTTTTCTTTCATAGCCCCTTTAAATTTACAGATAATTATATATAATATGTTAATAAATATTATTCAATAAAACTTAGGAAATCAATCATAACGGATTAAATGGGAAGCACGACGAAACTCAACAGTATGGTATTGTTCCATCTGTCTTATTCTCTTAATCAAAACAACTTTGCAACATGGTAAGTGACGTCGGTTGTCGAATCATCGATCGTATTCACCGTTGCAGACGGCTCTGCAAAATGTCGTTATTATGTTTTCTCTTTTAAGAGGTGGGGGTGCTGTGGAAAAAGTCCCTCCCCCTTCACGTAAATCAGAGACAACGAAGTTATCCCGAAGACAGAATCCAATAAGGAGCTCCAGGCAAGGAAGGCTTGGGGGTCTCCCACGGCACCGCCTACGTACTAAAAATACGGCCGCATCTTGTGTCTGTGTAGTTAAATGGTGTTCTGACTAACTCACCGACCGGATGAATTCATCTCATGGGAGGACGAAACGTCTTTCACCTGTCTGTTTGTTTGTCTGTCTGTCTGTATTTTCAATTCAGAACAACAAGAAATCAGAACAAGAATTCTGATCATTCATTTCCATTTATTGCAAAGATCTTCCGATCGATCTGAAATCTTAAATGAATGTTTAAAGACACCTCAAATTTTCTGACCTGTCTCAAATTGGTTTACATTAATACTAGGTTTTTACAAACATCTTCGAGCATGAAAACAGCTGGTTTTAAAGTAATGTATTAAATCCTTATTTAAGCGTTTTGTTTATATATATAATTTATATATTTATTTAATTATAGTGAGAAGTCGACCACTTGTTCAGGTTAGTTCTGTTGACAGGGCCCCAGAATAGATATCGGGGAGGTCCCTGCCATCCCAGGTTTGAGTCCTGGTCCTGCCATTTTATTTTTTTTGGTTGTTAATTAATAATAATTATACATAATTGTGGGATCTATCTATCTATATATATATATATACCACATCAAAGAATGATCTTATATTCCATACAGTTGTTTCCATTGACTAATAATTTATCTTAGCCGTCTTTACGTTTCGTATATTATTATACATATAACACAACGAGAATGTACGAAGAAAAAATTGTGGTTTTTAAATCTGGTGTTTAAAGACAATAATGAAAAAAAGGATTGTGTACTAAGGCAACAGCCGAAGAAATTGGTTCGGTGCAAGATGACAGGTATACTGCATCAAAATATGCCAGCGTTTTGGTTTGAATGCTTCAATAATGGGAATACCAGCCTTAATGGCACGCCTGGTCCCTCTCCTATAGTGAGTGACATGTTATTCAACATAAGGATTTTGCGACCATTCGAGGAATAAAAAATTAAAAATTGCTAAAAGATTGACAAAAACTAATCTGTTAAAATCGACTGGGGTGGCGTTAAATTTGCTCCCCAAAACATAATTTTATAAAAAATAATCGAATTTATATTTCTATTACTGTCACTAATGGGTTCTTGGTCATGTGAAGAAAAAGAAAACTTTACCTATTGAGATTTGAATTGAGAAAGTTTAAAGGCCAATGGGGAAACCGGTTAAGTTAAAATGCTTCTTCATGTTTGATTTATTTTGTTTAACCTCCAAGCAAAAATAAAACGACAAACATTGAATTAACGGTTAAATATATTAAACCACTCTGTGGACTAACATTCAAAACTACCCTTTTCCAAGAAACTATTCCATTACATACAAACTTCCATTGAAACCAATTTGGACATATGGAGCCCATATTCACTCATGTCCTTAGCTTTTTCGGCAACCATGTCAGTTTGTCTTGTTTACGGAATAAGTCATAATCAGAAGTTGTGAATAAAAAATATCATACATATACTTTCAGTTATTGTATTTAAACGAAACCATAGCCAGTATGATCGTAGGCACTATATTCCTTTAAAATTTTCAAATCAATTGCATGACTGCTTTTGTAGACCAATACAAAGGTACAGGGAGATAAACAAATTACGATATCCCAATACTGGTTTAAAAGTATAGCCTATCTTCTCGGCGCTGCAAACGAAATAGTCCAAAATTGATGTAAAGTACTCGAGTTCCAAAACTTCAGCAATCCCATAATGGCCCCCGGAAAAAAAATAAAATAAATTATAGTTAACCCTCTTTTTACACCGTTGGTGTTATTTTGGTTGAATATTGTTTTCTCACTCGTAGAAAGAAGGATACTATGGAATCGACCCATCTCTCTCGTGATCATTCTTATAGAATCTTTTATCTATTATTATTAGAATCTATTTATAGACATTGGGGCAATCTAAGGCTAAAATATACAGGTGGGGGGGGGGCGGTAGCCCCGCTAGTATGAGACGGAATACCCCCTAATGGCCATTCGAGCCTTCAATATACTACCGATTTTGATCCTTATTTCATTGGCAATGGCATTTTTTCTTCACAAACTTTGTTTTTCATATTTTACGTGACATATTAGTAATATTAAGTTCCGATGCTTGGTTTCTGGTTGCGGTGATATTAAGGCAAAGAACGAGGAACATCTAGATTTCTTAATCTAAAGCAACTCAGACTGACCTTTGACGAGCAAAACGGAGGGATTTTTAGGTTATGCACCCAAAACTTTAGTATGCCTCAATCTTGTGAGAAAACCACGAACTCTAAATCTTAAATTGCTATTGAGCAGTGGACTTGAGAACGTTCAAAAGTGAGAGAGAAGTGAATATCCTTTTTGCCGTTTATTTTTTTTGTAACACTCTTCCCGTTATTATAGCCATACCAAAATATTACCAGGGTAGTCAGCCATTCAGACGAAAGACGATCGCCCGTACCTGTTTGAAATTAGAGCCCCTCTCTTCAGATTTGGCAGTATATTTTTTAAATACTACCGAGAACGTTTGTGTTATATCATTCCTTTACATGGCGAAAACATGCTTTAGTCAACAATACTTTTCATTGGATGTTTTAAGGAGGAATATAGTAGAGGTAAAATATATTTTTACCAGGTTTGGGCTGAAATATTGGAAAATGCCGTTAGAGTTCGCTCTTTCGCATGAGCTGACCTGGAAAATGATGCCGACTCTACAAAGGAAAAGGTCTTTTCAGTAATTTCCGAAGTGATACAATTGGCTCGCCTGCTTGCTCTTCGGTCCTGCTTCGGAGCTATTTCTCCCTTTATCCTCCACTCCTGCTCCGTCTAACTAAAGTGAGCCAATCCACATCTTAATTGAAATCTTAACGATGGCCTTTTGCTTCTTCTGTCTTGTACTTCAGGGGTGAAGGGGGTTCATTCCTCGGGATAATCAAAGGTTCTCTGTTCGACTCGGAAGGATGGAATGGAAGTAGGAGGGAAATACTGCAGCTAGTTTTACACGCAGTGTACTGGTAAATTTTATTTGGCTGACCTGGAATAGAAAGTGATACCGTCTTAAAGCCATTTTCTGACGTGTACTGATCACAGCCGTATTCGCAGTGAGGCAGTTGGAAGTTTCAATTCCCGTATTAAGACCATATCCGATCGGTCACGAACATTCGGCTGTTTACCTCGAATGTGCTTTACCTTAGCGAACATTCTGCGCATCATTGAGAGATATTACCGTTTTTGGCGCTTATACCTAAAACTATCTAATTATCTGGCCATTATTGACATGAAATTAGTTAATTAGTACATAATGTATCATCCTATCTAAACCCATTCCTCAAATGCAGTTATGTCTTGTTCCATGGCGGGTTTTCTGAATGGTTAACCACGCTTTAGCTTCCTCAGTCCAATGGTTTAGTATGAATTTTCCGAAATGCATGCACTTACCTTTAAGAGCGTGTTAGCTCAGAGGTACTAGGATGATTTGGACTTTTTCATGTTCATGAAATGTAAACATTAGTGAAATCTACTTTTTTTTATCCACATCCTCCGATCGGACCTTGGATAAAAGTTCAATCTATAATGACCACTTGACATTAGGTACTTGGGTTACTCCTGTTGAAATAAACCTTCTGACGTCTTTTTATTTCCTTAAGTTGTTATAAACTGTAGAGGATGGTTCTTTTTACTACTCTCAAAATGGAATCGCTCATCGATGTATTTTGTAAGAAGATAGTGTCCGTCAACCGAAGGTGTATCCAAGTTTATAGGGTTGTTATTTATTTCTATTTCTAGGTCTTTTAGTTCCTAGCTGAATTTTATATAGTCAGAATCTACCGCTTCGAATATTTGTTCAGTGTTGGTTTGCAGAATGTCACAATTTTTACATGAAATTTTCTGTTAATTTTTCCTGACTAAATTTTAGTTGATTTTAAAAATGGTACTTTAAACATTCACGCTCTGCACCACATTCACTAATCATGGTCACTTAAATTTTAATTATGTTTTCCTAGCACTTTTCATTTAAATTGATTTTTTTGTTAAACGATTAGTGCAATTGTTTAGTGGAAGAGTATGATTAAATAATAAATCATCCCTCTTTTTGTAACATGGTGGATATATTATTTAAATTTTATTTGTTTTAATTTTTAATCCGAGATATCTACAGTATCTAATTGTTCAACCGAGTTAATTTTTTCTTTGAGATTACTAAGTTTATTATTTCGTTCTGTAAACTTAAAATTACATTATCTTCTAATTTTTCAAGAGTACATCTAACATTTATTTAGTTAATACCTTATTATCTGAGATGGCTTGCTCCAATATATACCACACACCATTTTATTCATATTCTCTTTTATCTGTTTAAATACAGGTTTGTTACGGAAGGAGGGCCAAGTGATGGGAAACTCCTTCCCGGTGACAACATCCTTGAGGTGAACAATGAGGATGTGAGTTGCGCTCCACGAGAACATGTAATTCAGCTAGTGAGGGCTTCCAACACATCAGTTCAACTAGTCGTCTGTCAGCCTGTCCTAATCAATGTGAGAATGGTTTATATTTAAAATTTTAAAAACTTCTTACAAATTTAGGCATTATTAGTTAATGATAATAAAGTTACATACTTTGAATTTTACTATTATGATATCTTAAAATAATTATTTTTTAATGTAAGATAAGGCGGAGAACAGCATTACAGAATAGAAATGCAATGAGCCAATTATAAAAAAATTATGCACTTAATCCTAAAATTTTAATTATCTTTAATGATTATTTAAAACTTGAATGTGCTAATTTCAGTTTTAATTTACGTTTCAGTCTTTAAGGAAGTCTGCTATTCTGAGCTCGGCCAAAAAGGCTAAGTTAAAATCCAACCCTTCGAGAGTGCGGTTTGCAGAAGGTGTAGTAGTTAATGGATCTCCACTTTTTCCAGTAAGGCACTTGAATACTAATTCTAATATATTGATTATTTTGTTGTGTTAACTTATTCCGCCACTTTAACCCCTTGACTTTTGTGGTAGAGGGGAGTGGATCAATCCTTGAGGCGACAATCCATTATTTCTACAGAATTATTGCCAAATTTAGTAGCAAACCGACAAACAGAAATCTATGGAAGATTACTAGCCGAGAAACCCCATATATTATTTGTTAAGTTATTAAACAGTATTGGACCACCTTTCAGTCTTAATACAACATTAAATAAAAATTCCTAGTCTGACTATTTAGTCCTATCCTATTCTAGACTATCGCTATCGCTATCAGACTAAATATAAGTTCGTTAGGCTTTTAATAATTTTTTTGTGAATCTTACAATAAGCAGAATTGGGAAGTGTAAAGGAAAATAGGGTTAGAATAGAAAATCATTACCATTGCACTATTTTTCTGTGAGGTACTAGCCAGAATAGCTCCAAATTTAAGAAGACTGTAAAAGTGAGCGTTTTATGATAGAGTCTAAGGAGGGTTGTATGTGTATTGTAAACAGTTAGTAGGATACAACCATCATAACTCTGTATAACAGAGCAATATGAGACATTCTCATAGGATCCGAAGGACAAATCTCAAGAAGCTATGTATAAGTTTAGCTTTGAGATCCTCAGAGAGGCCATCATATATCACACAATTGTAAAAATTGAGAAGGATCAGGGGAAATACCCTATGTAGGAGAAATTTGGAAATTAGAAAATAAATATGAACTTCCCCTCAAGTATTATTACTCCAAAAATAAATCGGCCCCCTAAAAGAAGGGATGAACATTAGGGGACATCCAGCTTAACTAGGTTTGCCTCTAATTTGGTGAAGTGAATCCTTCTATTAGCTTAGAATCCAGTATGGTATTTTCCCAAATATTTACATACATTTCTTTCTACATCATATTTACTAAAACTATTGGTATAACTTTCAGGGCTGTACATTGAGCGGAGGCGACTGGGGCTCAGGGACGGTTCTGCCAAATGTTCTGAAAGTGTTCCTTGAGAACGGGCAGACCAAATCATTTAAATATGACAGCAACACTACGGTCGGTGATGTGCTGTCATCCCTTCAGTCAAAACTCTGTCTCAAAGAGACCGCTCACTTTGCACTGGTTCTCGAACAAGTAAAGACACTCAAGAGAAACAAACTGACCTTACTCGATCCTAGGCATACACTTGCAAGGGTAAGTACATTATGTTTCCTGCATGCATAAGATCCTTATATTTGTCTGTTGCCCTATGGTTTTACCATTAAATAATTACTCAATTGTTTGCTAGTTAGTTCATCAGTTTGCTATATGGCTGATGAAAGGAACATGTAAGATATTCATCTAATTTATTGTTGGCTGATTTTTTTCACATACAATTTATATCTGTGTTCTGATCCTGAATGAAAACAAGAAAGAAGGGGTTATGCTAAAAATAGTATGAGAATCGTCGTTAACAAGATATATTCATTTTGGAGCTGTATTATTTCACAAACTGCTGGATTCTTATTATATTTTATCTTATATTTATATTCTCTAAAATCCATTTTATATACATACTATATCTAAATGACATCCATTAATAAATTTGATGAAAATATATCATCTTTCGTTTATCAAGCAAGTTGATATCCTAAACGATTAATGTTCTTATATCTAAATTCATGGCTAACTATAAACTCCCAGTATTATAAAACTATTTGATATTGAAATTTATATTATAAATTCATATTTTTTGTTCTTTTTCCAGGTCGCTTCTAGACCAGGGACTCACAATTTGCGATGCCTTTTTAGGGTAGCGTTTGTACCGAGTGATCCATGTGACCTTGCGCAAAAAGACTTATCTGCCTTTGAATATTTTTATTTACAGGTACTTATTTTATTTGTTAGATTATGTAAATTTAACTTTCCTTCAACTTAAAGTGCTTTGCTTCACTTTACTTTTTTTTCCTGTCTTCCGTTCCAGGGTGCTTCTCAACTTTGTTAGATTTTATCCTGTTGATATAATTAAAGTATACTCTTCTCTCTTTTTTAGTATCTTATTTACTGCTTGAAATACATATAATTGCTTTACTTATTATTTTATTAGTGCAAATTTCAGTTGAAATTTGAAAACTTTATTACTTTTTTAAAATACGTATTTACACAGCTGAAAAGTTTCCGACCTCAACATGAAGATGATAATAAAATAAATAAAAGCTAGTGAAATAAAAGCTAAAATAAAAGCTTTGTTAGGTCGGAAACTTTTCAGACCACCCTCGTAGTGACAATGGTGTAGTATCAATAATAGCCTTCATTATTACATTCATAAAAGATACAATGGAAAGTTTGAATGATAAATTAATTATTATTTATCTAGCTGGTATCCTACATATTTTTTGAACATGTGCATATGCTATGTGTTAGCATATGTCCCAAGCTATCTCTTCCTAAACTGGTCTATCTCTCTGCCTCTCTCATGCTGAATGAATGAATACATTGCATAGAAAAAGTGGTTTAATTTAATATAATTTACCCTAATTTTAAATAAAAATTAGTGCATTAATTGTTGTTAAAATAAAATCAATGATATATGGATTTTTCATTTTGATGTTTGTTTTTAAATTGCTACAGCTAAAAAGTAAAATTTATTTTTTCAGTGTTGCAATGATGTAGTTCAGGAACGTTACGCCCCTGAGCTCAAGTATGACTTGGCTTTGAGGCTTGCTGCATTGCACATACATCAGCACTGCTTAGCCAACAATATTCAGCCGTCAAAAATTACAGTGAAATCAGTAGAGTAAGTTGGCTGGTAATTTTTTATATTAAACATGAATAGAGATAATTAGGATACCTATTTTAATATAATTTATTTTATTTTTAGAAGGGATTTCGGCCTGGAGAGGTTCGTTCCGAGCTCTCTGCTGGAGACAATGAAACGAAAAGAACTGCGGAAGGTGCTGACCCACCTACTTAAGCTTAACTATACGATGACGGGGACTAACCACAAATGCCTGACAGCTCTGCAGGCTAAGCTGTACTACCTGACGATAATCAGCCAGCTGCCAAGCTATGGGGCCAAGTGCTTTCCGACTAACACTGTCATCACTGATTCTGTAAGTTTTTATTTCTCACTGTGGAAATATGTCATTCAAAAATATAAGCATGAATGGATGCATAGAAAATCGCATTTGTCACATGAAATGAAAGGTCAGAAATCGGCTTATGTAGTAGTTCTATTTTTAATATGTACAACATTTTAGCATACTATGTACTAGTTGACCTTATAATTTTTTATATCAATAAATTGTATTATTTTAAATATATGTTTATATAAACTAAGTTAACTACATGAAAAGTCAATGTTGAGAGGTGACCGAGTTGGACTAAAATCTCCACGTCACTTTCATGAATAGGGGTCAATCTTGATAATCTTGTAGTGTAATCAATCTTGTTTGATAATCTCTTGGGACCATCAAGTCGCATATTCTGGACTACTGATGGTCCCATTTAAACAATGTCACTTTTTTGTTTGAAACCAGGCATTTAAAGCTTCTTCAACTTTCAGGAATTTGTCATTACTCAAAGTTTTTCTGTTTCGCGAAAATGATGGATTTTACAAACTTTTCAATTTTGTCTTGATTTTTCACTATGTCATATACAGTACCCCAGCCTACTCAATAGACCCCACTGAAAACCGCAGGTGTTTCAACAAGCTCGTGAAGTTGAATTATGGCCCATTTATCATTTAGTGTAAGTGTTGTATGTTTATATTTTTTTTTGGATGTGGAAGGCATCTCTAAACAAAAACAAACAAAATCATAACACAAAACATATAAAAAAATCTAACAAATGAAATTAGCAGCACTGTCTTAACAGGCAAGAAAACTGGGGTTGTTTATCGATAATCAACAAAAATGTTGTGAGAGGAAAACAACTCCCTCCCTTCCTCTTCCCCCACTATGACCTGTTAAATGTTCTTCCCTTAGACATCACAAGCTTGTCGGATTAACGAAGGTGGGATCATCAAGATTGTACTGTACTTATTAAATACGGTATTTTTGACTAAAAAAATTATTAATTATAGTTGGACCCATACCACTCAAAATACTATAATCTATTTGTAAAACTGTCAGGGTCACTGAAAATGGCCCTTTCAACAAATAAAATAATTATAAATAGCTACAATATTGACCAAAAAAACATTGAAATTCAATCATTTATTATGTCCTAGATATGAACTTTAAGACAGAGCTCTCTATGAGTGAGGCACCAATAATATATTGTTGTTTAGCACTAAAACAATTAACCACTGTTTCACTCAATAAAACACAAGTAAATCACTCAACAAGCTATGACAGTTCATCTTACTTCCCATTAACTATAGCCTATAAATTATAAGATATACCTTTAGATGATAATAACTGAACAAATTAAAAATAAAGGTTTTTTTTTAACTTTTATCTTAATTTTTATTTTTGGTTTTTAGGAAACTACCATTGAAAATGTGATATTAGTGAGCCCCAAATTAGGAATAAGCCAAATTACTGGACTTCGGAGCAACATGGTGAGTTCAGATGTGCGTTGTAAACCTTTAACATTAAACGTTTAACTTTTAAATTAATGTTAGAAATAAGCTCTTAACAACTTGTTTGTTAAATTTTATGTTTTTAATTTACATTTTTATTTACACTACAAGGGTTTCAGTCCCGCCATTAGAGGTGTTTTTGCTTAGGGATAGAATTACCTAACAGTGCCAGAACAGGTATTAGGAAAAAAAATGTCTATATTTTTATGTTATTACATACTCTATATTATTACAATCCTCTACCTTTGCTAAAATTTTACTTAATTATGACCTATAATACATGGAAAGTCCTGTTTCCTCTCTGTGCACTACTTCTCTTCTATCCAAATTACCCCTTTACTTCGTTAATGTCCAATCATTAGGCAATAAGAAAATTAGTGATTAGTCCCACACTCGCCCGTATGTGGAAACCCCATGTCAAGTAGCCCCTTCATCCCAAGCATCTAATTTCATGACATCAGCTATAGTGCATATTTCTGGCTATTTAAAAATTTGTAATAACATAATTGGCTCTAGAAATTTGTATATAACTTAAGTAATAGTAATGTACTTAGAATTACAAATAAGTATACCCAAATTAGTGTATGTATGCATATTTACTTCTTTCTGGATAGGTTTCTTCACTCCGGGCTTCTCACATCCATGCTGATTTCCTCTAACTAACTCTAGATCATGCTGGTCTCTCTTCTCTGGAGGCCTAGCTATAAATTTTGCTTCTAACTCCTAGGGCTGGTCTAGGACAAACTAAACTGCCTGCTCTAGCAACACATCTTACCCCCACCAACTATTTTTGTTTGTCTGATATCAGGGTTCTGTTCATGCATGTGGAGACCCTAAAATTCCCTCCCTGCACATTCTAACTATTTATTGATTTTAAAATAAAATTCAATTAATCATAAAAATATTGTTACAATCTATAAAAAACATAAGCTAAAATGTGCCTCTTTTTTTATGAAACAAATTATACTAGGTTTATTTTAAATTTTAAATATATTTGTCTGGTATTATTAATTTTAGAATGTATCAAAATTTGATGCAATACTGCTTGAATTATTAATTCCGTTTATTTTATTTCATTGTATTAACATAAGGCTCTGCTCTAATAATCATACTTGGATTACACTTTTAGCCTATCCCAGTCGCAGATATTGAACAGCTAAACATGGTCCAGATTCAGAAGGAAGATCATCTCCTTTCGACAGTCACCTTATTTCTACCCACTGCTCAAAATAAGGTAATACCAATTATTAGTAAATGTAACAGGACTATGTCTGATTCTCGATTTAAAAGAAAAAGTTTGAACTTATATTAATTATTGACTTAAATATTCTTTTGTAGGAGCTGAGGTTTACTGTCGAGGAGAGAGATGCTGAAGAACTAGTGCTAGTCCTACAAGGTTACTTCAAGCTCTTCACTACCAAGGACCTTGCGGTCCACTCAGATCCTGATGACTGGATAATTGACACTGGTATGATTTCATTTGCATTTGTTTCACTCCATAATTTAATAACATTTGTTGGGAGTTTGTCAACACAACAGGCTTCTAGTTACACCATCATCACCTGAGTAACTGAGACAGTAATTAAAACCATCCTAGATGGTTAGACGGTAAAGGACTTTTCTTGCCATGATGTCTACACTGTTGATACAAATGGCTCTGAAAGATTTGCAGACATAGTAGCCTTCCTAAAGGAAGCGATACTGTGTTAATTATTGATCCCCTAATTCAGTTTCTGACCAATGATTCTGACCAAGCCAGTTGAGAAACCATCAAGAACACACAAAGTAGCTTCAATAGCAGAGTCAATCATTATTGATTCATTAGTTATAAAATGTAATTTCCATCACATGTTTGATAACTTATAGTATTATTTTTATTTTTTTTCTAATATTCTAAAATTCTTTTATGTTTGAGTATTTACGTGTAACTTTGTTTGATTCATTTGTTTAAGTTTATTATTGTTTCTGTATATTGTAATGATATTTTTATGATTAAATTGAACTTTAATTTAAAATGAAAAATATTTAGAAAGTGTAGGAAGAAAGTCTCACATAAATTCCTCATGGGGAAATGAATAAATAGACCTGAGAAAGCCAAGGATGGTTGTGGGGGAGGGGGTAATGTGTGTGGCCAAAAACAGCAAGTGTTTCTAGACAAGAGAAGAGTTTTCCAGACTTTCAGTGGAGCAAGACCACACTTGTGAGACCAGAGAGCAAGAACGATGCCAGTTAGGAGCGTGGAAGGAAGAAGCCAGGAATGAAGATGCATAATGCTCAACAATGAAGACTGTACCCACCTATAAGATTAGACCATTGTTTGTAACTGTTTTAGCAAGATATACAATGAAAGTTTTGAAATAGGCATAATTATAGGCAAAATAGGCATAATATTATATTGTTATATAAACCCTTAGACAATATTATTTGAAACTCATAAAATAAACTATTATTTATTATGAAATTTTTATAAATATCCTTTCACCCCTCATAAATAAGCAAAAAGATGTTTGCAAAGATGAGATATTTTTATATTTTGATTCAAAAAGGTCTCTATAGATTGATGAAGTACGCTGTGTATTATGGCAACCCATTATAATAAAAAATAATAATATATTTTGGCAGCATCGCCTTTATTTTATTAATAAAGTGGTTTCTTTTTATCTTTCTGCTCATGCAAACAACATTCGCAAACATAATCTACTGTTATATACTTGATACTGATCATTCAAGGCAGTACATTCACAGCTAATTCTACCTGTTTATTACATGTTATGGTAGAATTTTGTCTTTTGTCGAGGATTCCATTTTAAATTATGATGACAGGGAAATATATGCATCAAAACAACTTGTAACCATTTTGGAGGAAACTATCTTGACCCTGCTGTCCCCTGTACTCACTAGTTCCTCACAAATCAAAGAGATTTGCCCAAAAAAATCAACAGTGGGTGGATTATCCTGATGATTTATTAAATGGGATTTTTTTCTATTTTATGACCTAACACTGGTTGATTTACCTCTTTCCTGTGCAAATTGGTACCCAGCTTGGTGGTGGTAATGAATTGAGCGGACTCTGTATAATAAAAATGTTTGGTTGACAACATATTTACATTAAAGATAAATGAATAAAATTGAGATCATGAAAACAAATTAAATAAAAATAGGTCTTATCAGGGTGAAGGTATGTTGATGCTGCTGCATCGATACTGGTCAGTCTCTTGCCTCCCCTCCATCAAGAAAATCTACTCCATAGTGTGATACATTTGGCTGATATAATGTAGGATAGGAAGTGGAGGTCAGGTCTCTTCTCAAGCTAGGTCTTGATTAGTTGAGCCTGTTCAAAAATTTTCACCTTGACCCAATCCAGCTAGGCTTGAAGCTTCCAGCGCAAGTAACTTGTAAGATGCTGAAAGTTAAGTGACATTGTGGATCATGATGCCAAATACCTTTCTTATCTTTACATTGATAATAATAAATAATAATAATAATATATAAAATTACTGGAGTTGATTTAAAAATAGCAACATGTAAATCTTGGATAAGTTTACATAGAGATGTTATCATTAATCAACTGTAATGATATAATGATTATGTGATGAAATAAAGAAAACAGATACCCAAAAAACATAGTTATTTATTAAAAAACTGGAAGTATACATAGGTTATATATATATAATGAATGGTTGTTAATTCAAACAGATATCTCAAGAACCATAGTAGTTGTTAACTTATTTGATAATAATTAAAATTTATTAAGAATACTGACAGATATAGAGATTCTCAGGTTCAGGTTTTCACATCATAATACTAAACTATACTCGTACAGTGAAGTATTCCCACTCTACATTAAATGCTAAATTCCTATGCTAAACTGTTAAAAAAAATATTCAATGTTCAAATGGTAGAAGTTAATTAAGCAGTTATATTGGTCCAGTTAGTCACTCTGATTAGGGTAGGAATAGCAGAGCAGTTTAAGGACAGTAATTCCAGCAGTTCAGGGTATCAGTTGGGTGCAGAGGGAATAATAAATGAGGCCCATAATACTGCTCTTTCACATTGTAAATATTAATAATTATTATCCATTTGATAAGGTTATAACTAGTTGTTAATTTTTACAGCTCCGCTATATCACTCACAGCATATAGTAAGGCCAGCAGCTTGGTCTTATGGCCCTGAAACAGATCAGGCTGAACCAAGAATGGTGAATTTTGCTATTCCTCTTCACACTCTTAGTCAATCTTCAAAGCAGGTATGTTGGAGTCGTTATGTGTGACATAAAGTTCCTACTAAATTATTATTATTTTTATTTAATTTTGAGGGAATTATTATCAAAACCATCCATTTTCACTTTTCAGCAAAACTGATTTATGTACATTGTTTGAGGGTGTCAGTTTTTAAACTAGTAAGCTTCAATTTACAGAATTTTTAAGGACAGATTGAAAACCTCACATGCTAACCTGCTTTAAGCCCTAAAAACTTTTTTATCTTTCAAAATAATGGCCTTTTTTCCCCTCATATCACAGCCAAACACTAGCTGTTCTATGAAGAACATTTACTGCAACCAAATAATGAACATAATTCAATTAAAAAAAAAAAAGTGGAGATTGCTGATTTTGAAACTGACGCCCTTATATTTTTTTTGACTCTTCAATGTTATAATATTGTAGTTTATAATTGAGAGATATTTCATTTTGATGATTTTCAGATTAAATCAAATGGCCATGGCACTCTGAGCCGCAACAACAGCAGAGTCATGCGAACCAATGGAGTTGATAGCAACATGAATGTGTACGTTTAATATTTGCACGAACTTGCACAATTATCCGCTACTTTTTATGATGTATGCAATTAGTAAGACCCTGTCTATTCATGCCATGAAAAAATACATACATAATTATTCCTTGTTGAAAAAAACAAAACAAAACATATGTATTAGAGACATCATAAACTTTCTTCGCTATCATATTTACAAAGTAAATTTTGAATCCTTGCATCAAGTTGTAGGTGTCTGTTTGTTGCATTACCCATAATTATCCCTACTGATTTAAAATATTGAAGATTCCATAAAGAAAGATCTTTTTTTTTTTTTACATCAGTGTCAGATGGTTCTTTAGCTTAAAATATATCCATTTTTAATGAGAAAATCCTTAAAAAGTTTCTATATTCATCT